>JAUMIR010000002.1:357409218-358715885 GCA_030847615.1 Gambelia wislizenii | reverse complement strand
CGTGTAGGAGTAAAGTCAGAAAAGCTAAAACGCAGAATGAGCTCAGGCTTGCTAGAGAGGTTAAGAACAACAAAATGGTTTTTTTGGGTATGTCTGCAGCAAAAGGAGGAAGAAGGAAATGGTTGGGCCACTACACAGAGAAGATGGCAAAATGCTAACAGGAGACAGAGAAAAGGCAGAATTACTCAACACCTTCTTTGCCTCAGTGTTTTCAGAAAAGGAAAAGGGGGACCAACCTGAGGATAATGGGACAGAGGACACAATAGGGGAAATCCAGCTCAGAATAAGCAAAGAGGTAGTACAGGAATACCTTCTTAATCTAAATGAATTTAAATCTCCAGGACCAGATGAACTACATCCAAGAGTATTAAAAGAGCTGGCAAATGTGATCTCAGAGCCATTGGCAATAATCTTTGAGAACTCTTGGAGAACAGGAGAAGTCCCAGCAGCCTGGAGGAGGGCAAACGTTGTCCCCATCTTCAAAAAGGGGAAAAAAGAGGATCCCAACAATTATCGTCCAGTTAGTCTGACATCAATACCAGGGAAGATTCTAGAGCAGATCATTAAACAGAGAGTCTGTGAACATCTAGAACGCAATGCCATAATCACAAAAAGTCAACATGGGTTTCAGAGAAACAAGTCATGCCAGACTAATCTGATCTCTTTTTTTGATAAAATCACCAGCCTGGTAGATGAAGGGAACACTGTGGATATCTCATACCTTGATTTCAGTAAGGCCTTTGACAAGATTCCCCATGACATTATTGCAAACAAGCTTGTAAAATGTGGGCTAGACAAGTTAACTGTTCAATGGATTTGTAATTGGTTGACCGGCCGAACCCAAAGGGTGCTCAGCAATGGCTCCTCTTCATCTTGGAAAGATGTGACCAGTGGGGTGCCACAGGGTTCTGTCCTGGGCCCAGTGCTATTCAACATCTTTATCAATGACTTAGATGAGGGAATTAGGGGCATACTTATCAAATTTGCAGGTGACACCAAATTAGGAGGAGTAACTAATACCCTAGAGGATAGGATGATAATTCAAAATGACCTGGATAGACTGGATTGCTGGGCCAAAGCTAACAAAATGAAATTCAATACGGAGAAATGTAAGAGACTGCACTTAGGGTGGAAAAATGAAATGCATAGATATAGGATGGGGGAGACCTGGCTGAATGAGACTACGTGTGAAAGGGATCTAGGAGTCCTAGTGGACCACAAGTTGAACATGAGTCAACAGTGTTATGCAACAGCTCAAAAGGCCAATGCGATTTTGGGCTGCATCAATAGATGTATAGTGTCTAGATCAAGGGAAGTAATAGTGCCGCTCTATTCTGCCTTGGTCAGGCCTAACCTGGAATACCGTGTCCAGTTCTGGGCACCACAATTCAAAAAGGATATTGACAAATTGGAGCATGTCCAGAGAAGGGCAACTAAAATGGTGAAAGGTGTGGAAACGATGCCTTATGAGGAGAGACTTAGGGAGCTGGGTATGTTTAGCCTGGAAAAAAGACTGTTAAGGGTATGATAGCCCTGTTTAAGTATTTGAAGGGGTGTCACATTGAGGATGGAGCAGGCTTGTTTTCTGTTGCTCCAGAGACTGGAACACGGAGCAATGGATACAAGCTCCAGGAACAGAGATTCCAGCTCAACATTAGGAGGAACTTTTTGACAGTAAGAGCTGTTTGGCAGTGAAACACACTCCCTCAGAGAGTGGAAGGGTCTCCTTCCTTGGAGGTCTTTAAACAGAGGCTGGATGGCCATCTGTCAGGGATCCTTTGATCGTGATTTCCTGCATGGCAGGGGGCTGAACTGGATGGTTCTCGTGGTCTCTTCCAACTCTACAATTCTATGATTCTATGATTCTATGCTTTTTATGATTTTTAACTGCATGTTTTAAATTGTTTTTGTATTTGACAGATTAATTGCATTTTAATATTAAACTTTTTCATGTTTTAGCATGTTCTCCCTCCCTCCCTCCCTCCCTCCCTCTCTGTGTGTGTTTATGTGTAAATGAGATGGACATACTCTCACACCCTTAAATGCCATCATAAGTGGGTGAGGAGAGGGTGATTTATAATATACAAGCATCTGAATTTCCTTAAGCAGTTCAAAATATTCTAGTTGTGGAGAATACATGCATGGCTGTTAGTAACAGAATTGAAAGATCCTTTCTCTTTACTGAAACACTTGAAGTTTTTTTTTTTTTTTTTTAAGTAAAGGATTCTGCAGCATTTTAGTAGTATAAGGAATTATGGAAGATGTGGACTATTATTAACTAAATCACCATTACAAGCTATGTCATAGAATGAATTCTTCCACTGGATTTTATGAAAGCCAGAGGACTGAACATAATTTACTGTTGGTAGGAATTTGTGGGCAGTTAGCATTTCCCTTTGTAGTCCCACAGCAAATGCAAAGACTGGGTATTCACTCAGTGAAACTTAATGAGCTGAATGTCAGGAGGTGAATAATGAAGTTATTGTAAAAATGAAGAGTTCACATTGCCTCTGTCTCCTTAGAAAGCAGAAGTGAAAGTAAATTTAACACAGGCAAAGGGGATCAAGGGGAGAAGATGCAATGGGGTGGGATGGATAAGCTGCTGAAAATCAAGGGCAAAAGGAAATGCATTAATGGAGAGAGGATGTAGTCTCTAGCACAAGTGAATAGTGGTAATTGCATCATTACCATGAACCCAAAAAGATCATGACAGTGAGCATCATTTTTTGAAGGGAGGAAAAAATGTAATTGGTAGGCAATACTACCATCTTGAGTGCCTCTGTGGTAGGAAAGGCATTGGATAGCACCCAGTAGCGGTGTTTCCGAGGAGCAGTGAAATTGAGAGCAGGAAGCCCACAACTCAAAACTAGTTCTAGAGGGGTTGGAAATCCATCAGAGCCAGTTTTTGGGACACATGGTAGTGGTGGACCAAAAGGGGGAGGGGGTACAAAACATAAGGGGGGGGGCAATGGTAGCTCCTCCCTCTCTCCTCCTTCATTGAGGTGCAAAAAAGGCAAGAAGGGCCCAACTGTGAGGAAGGGTGAATTGACCAGCAGGCACTCACTTTAACTGGAGAACCTGAAGTGAGCACAGAGTTGGACTCAATGGCCCATGAAGCTCCAACCAACTCTATGCTGTTATCTAGACAGTGAAATCCTCTCGGCATGCGAGCAGGATACCTTTTCTCCAGATGAGCTCCCACAGGGATTCGCCATATTCAAGAGTAGGGGGGCAGAAAACTCCAGGTACCATACTTTGTGATAACAGCCTTCACTGTTTCTCATGAAGGTTTTTTAAAATATATATATATTCAGAAATGCACATTCCAGCCCATTTGAACATCTAATTCAAATTGGGGCACATCCCAGAAGTCAACATTGTGATTGGTTGGATGTGCACGGGGGTGGGCTTGCCGTCGACAAAGTGGCTGCAGCCAACATTGTTGATTTTCATGGAAGTGATCATGTGCTGTTTTTGAGCGGCAGAGCAATAATAATAATAATAATAATAATAATAATATTTATTTATACCCCGCCCCTCTGTTAAAACAATCGGGGCGGCTTACAAAATTTAAAATACAATACAGATAAAATCCCCAAACACCCCCCACTGGTTAAGGTAGGTCTGGTGGGGGGTGTTCGCTTTTAGCTTTGGACAAGTTCGCTTTTAGCTTTGGTGGGACAGAAACGTTAATGGAGATTAGGTCTGATAAAGTTCCTAGACAGTATTTATTTATTTATGTATTTATGTATTTATTTATTTTTTATGTCCCTTGATACAATTGGTCCTTCATCCAGAACAAATCCCATCCAGAACCGGTAATTTACATATCTTCCAAACATGATAGGGAGATAATGGAATTATTTCAGCACTTCAGCTTGAAGTTCAATGGATATTTGTTGTTGCTGTGTGCCTTCAAGTTGTTTCTGACTTATGGTGACCTGAAGGTGAACCTATGACAAGGTTATCTTAGCAGGATCAGAGGAAGTTTGCCACTGCTTTCCTTTGTGGCTGAGGTAGTGTGATTTGCCCAACTGGTTTTGATTTCTGGGGAATTGAACTCTGATCTCAAGAGGTCTAGTCCAACACCAATGAGATTTTCACATGGGGGATTTTACTAATGAAAGTTCTTCGTTAGTAAAAAATAGTGGAAAATATCAGAAGAAAAATGGAAAGCAGGATGGAGGGAGAACAAATGGATATCGGGAGAAGGAAGGGGGTGAGCAAAACGGAACGCTGGCGGTGGAACAGCCCCATTTCTCTCCCGATCTCTGCAGGGGCTATTTCCCCCATGTGAAAATCTCCCCAAACTGCTACACCACATTGGCTGTCCTCCATATATAGAGATGGGGGTGGGAAGAGGAACCCTTTTGAAGACAGAACTGCCTCGCCTGTTTTGTGTGTGTGTGTGTGTGTGTGTGTGTTTGTCTTTGCCCTTTTTGGCTTTTGGCTCCACAAAGGATAAGGAAATAAAAACTGTCGAGTACTTACTGCCATTGTCTAGTTCTCTTTTATGATCCCATTGAACTTTACAGATGAAGTCACAAATAAAGAATGATCAGCTACATCTTGGGTTTGTACTTCCAAAAGGGTATGAAGATTTAGGAATGACATTTATGTCATAGAATTCTGTGGCTAGAAATCCAGCAAAGCCTGGCAATTTAATATAAGAGAGCAAAGTTAATGCTAGGGATAAATTAAACCTGCAGTATGGTCTTGCCTGTTCAAACAGTTGAAGTATTTTAAGTTACTAGGTTTTCTGAGTATACTGAGTATTCATTATGATTTAAACAGAAGGCCTTTTCCACTGGCCTTATAAACTCTGCAACCCTTTCTTTCTTTCTTTCTTTCTTTCTTTCTTTCTTTCTTTCTTTCTTTTTTTTGTAAAGCAGCCTTTGGATACTTTACATTCCTTTTGACTAATGACTTCTACCACAGCACTTGACCTTGAAATCAAGCTCAAAGCTTGGAATAACATACCCTCCAATATTTCACAGATGAAAACAGGGACACACATGGCCAAGCAACATCAGAGTGTTGTTATGATTTCAAAAGTTATTAATAAGGAATAACCAACAAGGTACCAATGACTCAAGATACCAAGAAGACTGAAGACTCAAGATACCAATAAATGTCCATCTTGTCCAATAACTCTGGTCTGACTCCTTAGGTAGTTTCTCAGGCAACTGATCGGCCTTTGGATTGTCCATTCTCACCTGACATTTCTTGGTTCCCTACCTTGCCTCTAGGCTACTATATCTGAAAGAAAAGGATTAAAAGCCTTTTGGAAAGCCAAGGTTCCACAATTGTCACTCTTGCTTGGTCAGTGTATATATGAATCTTGCTGTTTCCATGGTTGGGAAGCAAGTGAGAAAAAGCTCCATGAAGGGGTCTATGCAAGGTGGGCTCCACATCAAGCATCAAATGGGAAAAGTGCTCAGAGTTAACAGAGCTGACCTCAAGGTTAATTTAAAAAAACATTTTAAAACGTTTCTTTTATTCATTATAGGTATACCTCAGCTAACGGGGTATTTACCGGCAGAGCAAACAAAACAATGGCTCCAAACATTATGAAATTAAAAGATGTGTTCCTGGGCTTTACTTTGGTAACTTTGGTAGCAGAAATAGAAATAATGTTATAATGTTATATGATTATGCAGGGAAAAAAATGAAGGGTGGGGGGCTGGGCTGGGCTCCCATAACAAGTCTTTGCAAAAATGTCTTTATTTATCAGAGGTTTTGTTAACTGAGATAGGTTGTGTGCATTCAAGTAATTTCTGATATATGGCGACATTAAGGTGAATTAATGGGGGCTCCTTCTCAAGATTTATTCAGAAGGGGTTTGCCTTTCTCTTAGGCTGAGAGAGTGAGACTTGCCCAAGGTCATCCAGTGCATGCTCAAATTACTATACCATGCTGGCTCCAAACCAAGGTATGCCCATATAGTATTGTAAAAAAACCATTTAAAATATATTAAATTCTTAAATGCATTAAATACAGTTTACAAATATTTCAAATAAATAAATACAGGCATAGCTGAGGTGTGCCTGTATTTATTTACTTAAAATGTTTTTAAATTGCCCTTTATTCTTGAAGATACTAGTGGGGCAAGCAAGACGATGGTCCAAAACATTATATAATTAAAAGATTGGGCATTACTTCTTCAACAGAAAATTTGGTACCAGAGGCAGAAATAACATGGAAAGAATAGGAAGAGGTTCCTGTACCACAAAAAAGAAGAGCATTTCAACATGTTTTAGCAAAGTTTTTATCTAAAACTAATATTATGCACATGTTAGATGAAACAACCAGATCAGGTAAGCCTTGCATAAGTAAGCAAAACCATTTTAAACCTTCTAGAAACCACTTGAAAGTTTCCAAAATGAATTATGGGATGATTTTTTTTTCTTTTAACAGTCTCCACTTTTCTTGTGATTTTCATTTTCTGATGGTGAAACATATAGATCTATGCTTTTTCAACATGCCAGCGTAGCTGGTGAGGCAGGCAATCTGCTTTCTCCTTTTCTTTCTGTTTTGCTCTTCATACATGCTCAGTAAGTGATACTTGTGGCAGCTCTTTACTTGCCTGTTGTATTTAAGCATATACAGGTACAGTAGGATCTCCTAGAATAGAATCCCATTCTTTCCCAGGTTAAGTTTATTTCATTGTTTACTGCAAACATGCTGTTGCAACCCAATCCTGAAAGTCTACCTTTCTCCAGGCCTCCTTTGCCATCTACTCAATGCCAATGCTACAAAAATAAAATAAAAATGAGTAAATAAAAATCCAGCTAGACTGAAGATAAGAAAGTGGGCAATGTTAGGCTCATGTAAAAAGACTTTCTAAAAAGGAGATTCCTTGCCAGAGGCTTTGTTAATAGGCTTTTGCCTGTATGTATTTATTTAAAATGTTTTTAAACTGCCCCTTTATCCTTGAAGATAGCAGTGGGGCAAGCGAGATGACAATGAAACATTATACAATTAAAAGGCAATAGTTATAACCTCCTGCTCTCTCTCACACACGCGTGGTTCAACATAGGGTTACCATGTTTTGAAAAATGAAAAGCAGGACACATTATCAACTGATCCCTTCAAACCACTGATCACTATGACAACTCTTATTTTACATCCTGCAACTCCATAAACTGTGATAACTGCTGCTAGAAATATTCCCATCATTGTATTTAAAAACCAGTAATTTTACCTTCCTGTCCCCCTTTCCTCACCTCTTCTGAGAGCCACCTCAGTGAAGACATCAATACATTTAAAATACAGTTGTCCCTCCATATTCACGGATTTAAGTATTCACGGCTTGAAAATATTCTTAAAAAAATAAAAATCCAAAAAGCAAACCTTGATTTTGCCATCTTATATAAGAGACACCATTTTGCTATGCCATTGCATATAATGGGACTTGAGTATTCACGGATTTGGATATTCATGGGGGGGTCCTGGAACCAAACCCCAGCGAATGTGAAGAGACAACTGTAGTTTAATTTTATAGATTATTTAATTGATTTTCAAAGTAACTGTTACATATGTTTTACCATGTTTTTGTATGCTTTAAATTTGTTCTGGTTTTAGTATTCTGTAAGCTGCCTTGAGACCTCATATTGGGATATAAATGAATAAAATAATCCTAATCCTAATAATCTCAGCAATTTATAGCTGAGACGATGATATGTACTCTTGGTCACCACATGTTCATGTAATAATGACAAGATCTCTCAAAAAATATTTAAGAAACACAGTTGAGTCTGACAATTTGCAAGTGTGTTATTACAAACATACTTTTATAGTAGGACCCCCATATCAATTGGGTATTGGTTCCAGGCCCCACTGTGGATAATGAAATCTGTGGATAATAGCAAACACCATTGAAAATAATGGGACTTCTGGTTTAAAATAACAGAGTTACCTTGGAGGACCTAGAAAATGGCTAGAAAGGACACATTTTCTAGGAAGACTATGGTAGCTGTGCTGAAACGGAAACCGTGGATAACTGATTCAGTGGATAATGAATCAATGGATACAGGGGTACTACTGTATATAGTTTTACACATTAGTTGGTGGAGTTCACTGTGTTAAAAAGCAGGAAAGGCAAAGCCTCTTGCTTTGACATTACAGATGTCCCTTTTATATCCTTCTTGGATGTTATTGCTAGCATTAACTCTAATATTACCCCTAATGTTTTAATACATATATGCCTTAAGGAAGTAGTTTGTATGTTTCCTGGCAAAATTCACAACAGTGGTCCATTTTCCTGGTTGGAGTCTACATTAATACATGCCACTGGAGAAGACATGTTATAAAACTGTCATCTCATGAATGATATTGGATTCTCACAAGAGGAAACTATCAGGGTGTGTGTGTGGGGGGGAATGTTGTGTGTCCTCCAACTAAATTATTTTCACCTACACTAAAATTCTTATACAAACTTCAGATCTAGGATGAAATCTAATTTGTCTCTCTCAGCTGAATGGAATAGCTCTCTCTTCTTTTAGAACCCCCAAATTTGCTGCAGAAGGTTGAGGGACCCTCTGAAACAGATTTTGAAGCCACGGGGTAGGAGAAACTAAAGGATAGAAGAAGAGAAGAAATATTCCTTTATGAAAGAGGAAGTTCACTTACTCATGACTGAGTTGGCGAACGGCATTGATCCCCCCCACCAAGAAGAATTCTGCCTCCCCAATAAAATATTACTTAAACCCCCAAATTTCTAGCACTACATACACGCAGAGAGAGAGAGAGAGACAGAAAATCATTCACACCTAGAAATTTCCAAATTTCAGTGTCCCTATTCGTTTGGTAACTTTGCTTGCCCCTTTTCTTTAGATACCAAAATGCTCAACTTTAAGTAACTGAAGTCCTAGAAATTTGGGGACTGAAGGAAAAATTTCATGGGAAGGGGAAGTCTTACGGGGGTGGCAATGCCTTCATTTTGCCCCCAACCCACCCCACAGCTACACCCATGGATTGGATCCAACCTATGTTGGCACCCCTGCAAAAAGGAAACAAGAGAGAGAACTTAATCTTTCCTACAGAAAGAGGCAGCTTAAGTAATTGAAGGCCAGCTTATTGATCAAACTACCCTGTCTTCAAACGTTTGGTAATTGGAGTCTTAATTAAGCAGTGAATGGGTTAAACCCCCTGTTGCTAGATCAATAATGACACAATGTCTGAGTTACAAAATGAAATGGTTGCTTGGCAACTATACTTGTAAGAGGAAAAAGTGATGTAGTCTCCTTTTGCCAAATTAAAACCTCCATTCAGGAAAAAGGCTTGCTCATTTCCAGAGCTTCTGGAATTTTTCGTAAAGCACCTTCAGAAATTAAACAAAATATGAAAGCTTAAAGAAATTTTATATATCCTAAAATACTGTGGAAGTCTGGGCTCTTAATAGAAATGTACTGAAATGCTTCCCTTTCTGTTTCTTCTTTTCACTTTCATGAGCAATGGTAGCTGGTGGCTGCCATGCTAGGGGAGTAAGGAACCCACTCTGGGCTTTAGTCTGAACTTGAAAGGTGCTATCCAAGCTGCTGAACTCTAACCCCCAATGTCTGGACTAAAGTCCAGAGCAGATTCACCACCTTACTGAGATGGAAAAGCTCAACCACAATGTGAGTATTTCCTGCCTTTCCCATCTAGATGGAAAACCTGAAACCCAATTCTGTGAACTGCTATGACATCACAACTGCACACAGGTTCATGGCAGAAAGTATTTCCTTAGCCTTTTTCGTGCTCAGTTGTTAAATTTTAGAAAAATATATGCTCTTAGCTGCCATGTTGTCAGCACTTTTCAAGCATGTATTTGCTCAAAGTTCATTGTTATAAAACAGGGTATTGATATCATTCCATTTTCTTTAAAAATAACAAGAACAGAAGTCTGGTAATTTAACTGTCTTTTGTATACGAACCCAATGTTTTCAATCTTAACAATATCCAACTAATTAGGATCAGTATGACTGCAGTCCTATGCATTGGGAGTGAATTCAGTGAAAATCAGCCACATTTACTCCGTACAGGTTCAACTTATAAAACACACTAAGGAGATAATCACAATTGGCTGGTACAAGTATTTAGCCAGTACTTATCACACAATGTCGTCTCTAGACCATTGGTACTTTGCACTGCATTCATTCAGCCATCATGGCTCCCAATAGCACTGCTATTCCATTAGTTCCCCTGGTGTGATAGGTCCCATCCAAGGCAGTAACAATATGACAGCAGTCACATGGCATGAGGGGACATGATTCTCCTTCTCCCTTGCTATTCCCAAGCAGGCCAAATTTGTTTTTTCTCCTTGTCTTTTGTGTGTGTGTTGTGATTGCATCATTACAGTGATTTCCCCATAATTACTCAATTGCGCCTCCCTCCCAAAAAAGGCATGCATGTGCTGAGTAGGTAGGAGGGTGAGGTTACGGAGCCAATGCAAAGGGACAGTAGATTGCCAAACCAGCACACTCGCATCACACTCACACCATTGCAGAGAGAGTATAATAGTGATTGTTTTCAAACTGACATGTTCCTCTCTGCTTCACTAATGCGATTGCTGTGAGAAAACAAGCTGGTGTGATGAAGAAATCCTAAATGTTAACAAGATTCCTTAAGCTGTCTAAAATGTATTTAATTAGAAATGTAAATAATCTTACAATTTTAAAGAAGTCTATATTGTTAGTCTGTAATGGCACATATACTTTGAAACTTGATTACGGTATTTCCTTTATTGTCTGATTTCCTTTATGCCAGGGATGGGGAAAATGGGGCCTACAGATATCTGTGCCCCCAACCTATTCCCCCCCCCGATTATCCCCCTATGACCCAGAGTGAAAACTGGAAAGGACTCTTGTACCTTTAACAGTTGAGTAGAAAAGGAAATTTCAGCAGATGTTGCTTGTCATGAAACAAGGTAACAAGAGCCACCTGTTGAAATTCCCTCTTTTAAATAACCATTAAAGGCATAGGAACCATCCCCAGTTTTCACTCTGGCAACTCTATTTCCTATTGGGGAAAGAAGGCTTCTCCTGGGCTAAATATATCATAAAATTTCACCCCATGTCCCCCGGGAATGATATGCAAAACCTGGGTAGGGCTGGAGGTGAGGCAGCCCCATAACCCCTGACAGTTTGTCCACCCCTGTTGTATACTAATTTATTACTAACACTTCAATGTTAAATCCATGTCTATGCCAGGTTGCAACACAACAAAATGTGAAAAAGTCAAATGCTTGTGTAAATAGTTCTGCAAGGCACTGCACATTGCTTCATGCCCACAAAATATGTTTTCTGGGGTGGGGGAAGGAAAAGAAAAAGAAAAGAAAAGAAAGATTTTTTTCTATGTTAAAATAAGATATTTTTTTCTATGAGTGGAGAAAGCATGTATTTTCTGTGCAGAATAATTCCCTGGAAAACTTCTTGAATGCTGGGAGAAATGCGCAGAAATTTTCATTCTTTCCTACAGCTGGGAGGAACCTACAGGATTTATTCATCCTAGCAAACAAGGACAATATAAGTGAACATTTACATCTCTAGCCAAACCTTGAAAGGAAATTTTGTGAAGATAACACAAGGAAATAAGAAGCCAGCATCCCACTTAAAGTGGAATCAGTGCTATTATTCTATAGTGTGAAGCCCCCTTGTTTGGTAGTTTCCCAGCCCAAGAATTGAAAGAGGCTCCCCACCCATGATGAAGATTGGGGTAAGGCAAGTGCAGCCCAAGGGATCACATATGCTCTCATGCCATTTTTTTTTTAGAACTTCAGGGCTCCTGAGCACCCTCCCAATTCATTTCATTTTGACATCCCCCCCCCAAAGCAATTTCCAATTCACTTCCTCATTCACTTCAGGAAGTCCTGCTTCACTTCCTTGTTAAAATAAGATTTATCCTGGGCTCAAAATGGTCCTTGGAGTAGAATGTGGCAAAGTTGTCCCTCATATTCCCTAGACTACATGGGAGGCATTTTTAGCCATTATTTTAAAAATGGTTAAAATCTGGGCTGATGGTCATGGCAGGTATTTTTTGACCCTCCAAGGTCCCTGGGGGGCAGAGAGAAAGCAGCCTCTAAAGCCCTAGGATTGCCCATCCTTGGTGCAAATGATTCCTATGAAGGGGCCCTGTGTGGGAATCAGCCTCATGGCAGCAGACGATGCCACTCTGGAACTTCTCTTTCTATTTGCTGCAGGTCTCCTCTTTCAGCTTGCTGTTGCTCCTCAGCTGTCTGCCTTCATCAAATATGCAGCCAGAGTCAAGAGTAAAGAAAAGGTGCAAAAGTCTCAATTTGTCTTCCCCCTTTCTTTCTTGGCAGTGAAACCACAGTCTGACCCCAAAGAAAAAGGACAAAGGAACCTGAAGTAGGAATGGAGGTCAACTCCTTCATGGTGGGAGCATCACAGATGGCATATTTCCAAATACTGCTCCTTCAAAATGCAGCCAACTGTAGCCAACACTGCTGAAAAGTTTGTTGTAAATTAAGATTTTCAAGTCCCTTGAATGCACTACTCCAAATTCAAATTACTTAGTCAGTGCACTACTGAATGTTTCCTTTTTTTATTGTATACTGCCTTTCTGTCTCCTTCCAATCCCAACTGTTCTCCCCTCTTTATTTCTCTTACTACACACAGACTCTCTCTCTGTCTCTCTCTCACTTTCTCTCTCACACACACATATATGGGTCTGTCTATTAAATAATGAGACTGTGTTTCTACCTTTCAGACAAATCAGGGAGAAATGATTGTGAATGCTTGAGTGGTGACCTTGAACATGTCGGAACCTGCATGACAAACATCAACACTCTTGGCTGTTCAGTTAATTGTCAGTGATCATTTAAAGCAGCTGTGTTGTCTGTTGTGTGCTGGAGAAATGCTAAGTTTAAAAGTCGAGCAACATGTCTATTTGAATTTTTTAGTAACATTTAACAAAACACCAACAGAATTTTTTCAAATGCTTACTGAGGCCTACAGGAAGACTGCACGTCTTGCGTACATGTGTTTGAGTGGCACAAAAGATTCAGAGAAGGATGTGAGAATGTGGAAGATGATGAACACCCTGGAAGGACCAAAGACATTGTGGAAAAAATCAGCCAGATTGTTCAAGGAGACAGCTGACTCAGTGTCCGAATGATAGCTGAAGCCATGAACATGGACAAAGAAAATTGGAAAATTTTGCATGAGGATCTCAACAAGAGAAAAGTTTGTGCCAAGATGGTCCCTAGGGTTATTACACCAAAACAAAAAGAGTGACGCAAGGAAATTTGCCCTGACATTCTGCAGCAACTTGAGGTAGACCCAAACCTTTTTAAAAAAATCACTTATGATGAAACCTGGATCTTCCAGTATGATCCTGAGACAAAATGACAGTCAATGCACTGGAAAACACCCTCATCACCAAGAATGAAAAAAGCACATCAAAGCAAGTCCACATTCAAATTGTTGTTGTTGTTTTTACATCAAGGACGTAATTTTGGCAGAATGGGTTCCGAAGGCAGAACAGCGAATCAGCATTATTATAAGGAAGTTCTGACAAAGCTGAGAGAAAGAATCAGAAAAAAGGCCAGAATTGTGGAACAATGGTTTCATTTTTCATCAGGACAATGTGCCTGCTCACACAGCACTTTCTTGTGAAGCAGTTTTTGGCCAAT
Source organism: Gambelia wislizenii (assembly GCA_030847615.1). NCBI lineage: Eukaryota > Metazoa > Chordata > Lepidosauria > Squamata > Crotaphytidae > Gambelia > Gambelia wislizenii. The sequence goes on along the minus strand of JAUMIR010000002.1, from coordinate 358,702,249 downwards.
AAACACATTACTGGACTTGAACATCCTCCATATTTGCCAGATTTGGCACCATGTGACTTTTTTCTTTTCCCTAAAGTGAAATCAGTGCTTAAAGGAACATGTTTTGGGTCGATTAATGCAGTAAAGAAGAAAACAGCAGATGTGTTGAAACAGCTGACAGAAACTGATCTGCTCCATGCCTTCAACCAGTGGTAAACAGGACTACATCGGTGTGTGAGTGTGAACGAGGAGTATATTGAAGGGAACAAGCATTAGAACTGTAATACTGTACATATAAATAAAGATGGGTTATTGTATCAGTCTCGTTATTTAATAGACAGACCTTTTATATGCATATGTGTGCGTATATATGGTTTATATGTAAGTATGATGAGAGCATACTTACATATAAGTATCTGTCTGTCTATCTGTCTGTCACTGATATCATATCTCAGAAATATTTTAAAATATGTTATTAGCATTGTGCCAGCAAGCCTCAAATTAGAGACTAGTCTCCAAGGCCCAGCCTTTCTCAATATTTTTATCTTGAAGGAACCTTTGTAATAATTTTCAGGTCTCAGGGAACCCCTGCATAAACGTTATTCTATATACAGTATAGCTATTGCTCCCCCACTTATCACAATACCTTGAGGAACCCCTAGCAATCTCTTGGGGAACCCTAGGGTTCCAGAGAACCCTGGTTGAGAAATACTGGCCCAAAGTATTTCCATTTGCTCTGGGAGAGGTGAAACCAGAATGGTATTTGGTTGGTGACTGCTGGAGAAGAGGGAACTTGCTTCTGGCAGAACATAAAGCAATGCTGACAACAAAGGTTTTCTTTCAAGCTATCCAAATGAACCCATTTATAATTTGAAATTCAAATACTTGACAACAGAGAGTCTGTGAGCTGGGCTTTAAACAGGAAATTGCTTCATGGTTTTAGCATAATGAATTATGGAGAATGAATAAATCCGTTTAGTAAAGCATAGAATATTTTAAAATTCCTTGGGAAAAAAATAAATCCAGAATGTTCTAATTTCTTGTGACTTTTAGAAATTTCAGATGCTCTGTGTGTTTGTGTTTACATGTGTGTGTGTGTGTGTAGTTCATTTTTAATACTACGTACATATACTTGGGATATTGTACTTTGGAAGTTCATGCGATTATTTAGAAATTATTGTGCCATTTAAATGTCAGGATAAATAATTGCAACAAATAATGACAATGGTTCTTTCAAAACAACAACAACAACAACAGTGTTTTCTTCAATGGTGATAATTAATCCTGACATCCTGTTCTGGTCAATTACAATTACATATCATGGAGTTACTGCATTAGAGCTGAACAAAACAGTCTGGCTGGCTGAACACCAATAAAATCAATACTTGAGTCACAGCTTGAGCTGTTGTGTATCGTACTAAACAACAGACATTTTTAGTGCACTATTTTTGGGAGAGCAAACCATCCTGGCATGATAACAGGTATGCTTTGAAAGGACAACAGGTATGCCTTGAAAGGACTTGATGCCTTAGATAGTTAGGGTGAAGTGGTTACAGTATTTGTTGTTTTTTGTGTACTGTACTTGACCTTGGTAATCATTTCCTTGGTCTCCTGGAAGCAAAATGCACTCTTCGATTGTTTCCCCTCCTCTATCTGCCTTAGATGGAAAAAAGAAGAAGGAAGATTCTTATATAAGGGGTAAAACTGAATCTCAGTCACAAAACAGGAAAGGAAAATAATAATAATAAAAGTGACCTTGAAGGGCTGTTTTGGCAAATACACACAAATGACAAGTCTGTTGTGTTTCTGCACTCCCTTTTGTTATAGTGGCTTGGTTCAGAAGATTGGCTGAAATAACAGGCATTAGCATAATTGCTGTTTAACATCAGAATACACATAGATAATAAAGCATGGAAGTTACTAGGTCTTTCTTTTGAGCTATCCACAGCCCCACCCTCCAGGAAAGCAAACTGCACAAATAGGCAGATCTTTATTTTATCTCATTATCTTTTAGATTTACAGACAAAAGACAATATAATAGTGTTTTTCTTATCAGAATAGGTGTGAAAATAAGTGAGAAATATGGTGTTTAAATGGTGTTTTTTATTAAATATGCCCGATGATCTCATTAATGTTTATGGTTTAAGAATATAGCAGATGATTTTCCTTCAGACAGCTCCTAAAATATAAATAGGGGCCTTTTTTTCCTCCAAGATACATAATGAATATCTGTATACAAGCACCTGAGCATATGCATGATGAATTAAACTGTGAAACATTTGACATTTAAATGCATTAGAACTGTACTAAGCTGGAATAATAATTACCACCAGCAGCACAATATAAATATTTAAAGATAGCGTTCATATGCTGAGGCACCAGTCTGAATTTATCAAAAATCAATTCTGAGCTGTACCTCTAGCAAAATAACAGGAAATATCTTTGGATCATTACGATGGAACGAAATTTTATTCTGTATGTTAAATATATTCCTCGAAACCAACATGAGCAGCAGGGACTCCACATTAAAACAAGAAGAAAAGGTGTAAATAATAGGAAGGAATTGCTGAAAATTCCATTTTATATGCAAAGTTAGATTTCAGTTTAATTCCTTCCTCCCTTCCTTCCTTCCTTCCTTCCTTCCTTCCTTCCTTCTTTCCTTCCTTTAAAAGAAGATGATTGAAGCAGATACTCCATTGGTGGTATGGGGGCATTGTCTAGCTTTGCTTAAGGCGAAAGCTGTTTTACCTTTTTATTTCAATTGTATATTTCTGAAAGAAATATACTTTCCACCTGGTATGTCACATTTGAAAGGGTTAGGCTCATATTTAACTCTAACTAGATTTACTGGCTTCCCTACCTATCCTCAGCATCTACCTCAACATCCTAAAAATACAGAGTTGGACAATGCTGCTCAATTCATGATTGTGAAGTAGAGTGAGGAAATCCCTCCAAACTGAAGACTTTATAAGACCATGCAAATACAGTGTCATAAGGATGCCTAATGATCACAAAAGGGTGTGCATACCAGATGATGTCGCCCTTTTGTGATCGTGTCCAGTCCAAAACCTGTCCTATTTTATTGATGGCCCAAGCTGTCAATTGATCCCCTGTGGTGCTTTTGTGCTGGCATTCTCAGCGTTTGAATAGTTTGGTAGAAAAGCAGGATACAAATCAAATCAAAACAATTAATAAATGTGATGCATTCTAGACCTTATTGACAAAATACAAACAAATATATATAACTGGTGTCGACAAGCACAATTCCTCAGTTTTGGGGTGAGGTGTTCTCTCTGTTTGGATCATGAACTGCTACTACAAACAGACCTATAGGTTCAGATGATATCTGTCTGAGGGCTCAGCTACACTAAGCAGAATACGTGGACTCCCCACCATTGTATCCAGCCTCCGGTGCTGGCCAGCCCCCCCCATTACCTGCAGAAAAAAAGGCTAGAGTCCACACAGGATGCTGCCCATCACTGAAGCCTCCACTAACACCATTTTTCCTGTTAAAGCAGAAGCCAAGCAGGGGTTCTGCAACATGTGACTGTAGGCTCCCTGCATGTGACCAGCTTCGATCACATGTTGAGGGACCCCCCTGCCTGGCTTCCAAGATAGCCAGGGAGCTGGCAGCGGCAGTGAGGAGCGGCATTCTGGGACAGGGTCCCGTGGACACACAGGCCCCAATCCAGCCATAACAGATTAAATTGAGTATTTTCTTGTAACACATTATTGGGCCCTATCCCAGATTTCCCCCATTCCAGCCCCATATCTGCCCTGGTGGTGGTAAGTACTGCCCAGGGGAAGATCAGGGTAAATGCCCTGAGTAGTTTGGATTGCAGGGCTCTGGAACAAGGGCAAGCCAGGGTGTTTGGCTCGTGTAGAAAAGCCCTGAGAATTCTTAAAAGTCATAAAACGTAAATTGGTAGAACTTCTAAGTAAAATATGTAACATATCCCTAAATTCAGTCTCTTCACCAGAGAACTGAAGTGTGGCCAATGCAATGCATTAAAAAAAAGGTTTCAGGGTGGATGTAGGTTAGCTTAATATCTGTTAATATTAATATCTGTTAGCTTAATATACCATATATTCCAGGTAAGCTGGGGGAAAGAAATAATTTCAGCTATAGACTTTTTAACCACACTGGATGTCAAATCTAGGTGAAAAAAAGAATCAACATCAATTAATGAATGAGACAGCTATGTCCTATCTCATTGGCCTTATAGAGGTTGTGTGGGATTTTTTGCATGAAAATTGTGGGATTTTGTGCAAAAAATCAGTATGCCAGACAATCAAATTTTTGAAAGATTTTTTTTTAAAGTGCAAAAATCTCCCAGCAATCTGGCACAACAGCAATCTTATGAAACAAAAATCTTGCACAGAAAGACTCAAACAAAACTCCCAAACAAGCACACAACCCCCTCCCCACACACCTGTCTGGAAATTGTGCTTTTTTCACAAACCCCCACTGTTGTAATTGAAAATTCCACACACATTTCTCTGTAGAATAATTTCCCGAAACACTTTGGAATGTGCAAATACCAGGTGGAAACTGTACAAAACTCTCACCACTGTTTTATTTTTATGTTGGGAAACCCATTTTTTGTTCAGGAAATAGATAACAGCAAATATTCTTCCCCTAATCTGTGGCATGTAGTGGCTAAAACAGAAAGCTGGGGAATCTGCTAAAATATAATAAAGTCATTATGAAGTCACCTGGTATCCCCATGTACACATCATAACAAAGGGTTAAATCCATCCCACCCAATCACATTGATTGATGTTTAAAAGCTATTGAAAAGGGAATATGTAGCACTTTGTGTCTGGCCTGTTTTAATTAGCTGAACACATCAAAATCCTGTTTGTTTTCTTCTTTCATTCTTGGAGAAAAGTGTACAGAATCAATTCTACAGGGGTTACTGGAGAAGGAATGAGATAACAGTAGAACTTTCCCGCTTGAAAGCAATAGTTATCTTGAATCTACCTTTGTTGAAAAACAAAACCCTTATAATGAAGGCTCTGAATGAAAATGTAATTGTAATTGCTTGTTTCAACCAACTAGACAGATAATATTACTATTAAGAAACCTCTGGTGTTCTGTGTTTTAATTGGATTCATCAGATTTACAGCAAGCCTGGAATGAAACAAGAAGCACTGAGCTACTTAAAAGGAGCAAATTCTCTAGTTCTTAAATGTATGAGCAAATTTTCTAGTTCTTATATGTATTCTATATTAGTGACTGGTAAGAAGTTAACTAAGGCCAAATCCACATTACACAAATAATCCAGTTTGAAACTATATTATTTGCCATGGCTCCTTCCTGTGGAATCATGGGATTTGTAGTTTGGTGAGGCACCAGCACCCTTTGTCAGAGAATGCTAAATACCTTGTTTCCTTGTTATTGTTAACTGCCTTCAAGTTGACTTTGACTCATGGCGACTCCATTACTGAGGCATCTCCAAGACATCCTGTCTTCTAACGCCCTTGTTCAGGTCTTGCAGCTTCAAGCCTGTGTCTTCTCCGATTGAATCTGTAAGGAACCAAAGGGAATAAAAATGGTAGAGTGTGCAGGATGGTTACTGCTATTTTTATTCATTTTAATTTATATCCTGGTCTTCTTCCAATGTGGGACCCACCCTTGATCAGTTGCATTTATTGTGTAAACCGATTAAACTTAGGCCAAATCCACATTGCACAAATAATCCAGTTTCAAACTTGGTTATTTATCATGGCTCCTTCCTGTTGAATCCTGGGATTTGTAATTTTACAAGTTTTTTAACCTTCTTTGCCAAAGAGTGCTGAGGAGCCATGGCAAATAATCCAGTTTCAAATTGGATTATTTGTATAGTGTGGATTTGGCCTTAGTCTTTCAGTTTCTTTATAATTTTTGCATTTGCATTTTATTTTCTTGCAGTAGAACATTGTTGCTTATTTGGCATGTATTTCTACTAGGATCTAGGAGTCCTAGTAGACCACAAGTTGAACATGAGTCAACAGTGTGATGCGGCAGCTAAAAAGGCCAATGCGATTTTGGGCTGCATCAATAGAAGTATAGTGTCTAGATCAAGGGAAGTAATAGTGCCGCTCTATTCTGTCTTGGTCAGGCCTCACCTAGGATACTGTGTCCAGTTCTGGGCACCACAATTCAAAAAGGATATTGACAAATTGGAGTGTGTCCAGAGAAGGGCGACTAAAATGGTGAAAGGTCTGGAAACCATGCCTTATGAGGAAGGACTCAGGGAGCTGGGTATGTTTAGCCTGGAAAAAAGACGGTTAAGAGGCAATATGATAGCCCTGTTTAAGTATTTGAAGGGGTGTCACGTTAAGGATGGAGCAGGCTTGTTTTCTGCTGCTCCAGAGACTGGAACACGGAGCAATGGATGCAAGCTCCAGGAACAGAGATTCCACCTCAACATGAGGAGGAACTTTCTGACAGTAAGAGCTGTTCGGACGTGGAACACACTCCCTCGGAGCGAAGGGGTCTCCTTCCTTGGAGGTCTTTAAACAGAGGCTGGATGGCCATCTGTCGGGGATGCTTTGATCGAGATTTCCTGCGTGGCAGGGGGTTGGACTGGATGGCCCTCGTGGTCTCTTCCAACTCTATAATTCTATGATTCTATGAATCTATCCAGCTGGTGTGCAGTCTTTCTTTCTTTCCTTTCCCCTCCACCTTTCCAAATATTATTGACTTTTCCAGTGAGCCATGACTTTTCATGATGTGACCGAAGTATGTCAGCCTCAATTTAATCATCTTGGCTTCTAGTGAGAGCTCTGGCTTGATCTGTTCTAAGACCCATTTGTTTGTCTTTTTGGCTGCAGCACTCTTCTCCAACGCCACATTTTGAATGAGCTGATTCTCTTTCTATTAGCTTTCTTCACTGTCCATCTCTCACATCTGCACATGGTGACAAGAAAGATGATGGCTTGAGGTATCCTGACTTTAGTGCTAGTGTTATATCTTTGCATTTTATGATTTTGTCTAGTTCTTTCATAGCTGCTGTGCCCAGTCCTACTCTTTCTTCTGATTTCATGGCTGCAATCTCCGCTCTGGTCTATGATTGACCCAAGAAATAGGAAGTCTTTCACTATGTCAGTTTCATCATTGTTTTGAATTTATGTAAATCCTTCATGGTCATTATTTTTGTTTTCTTAATGTTCAGCATTAAGCCTGCTTTTGCACTTTCTTCTTTGACTTTCTTTAGTAGTTGCTCCAGGTCTGTGATGTTTTCAGTTAGTATTGTGGTGTCATCTGCATATCTCAGATTGTTAATATTCCTTCCTCCGATCTTCACTCTTCTTTCCTCTGACTCTATACCTGCTCTGTACATGATGTTTTCTGCATACAAGTTGAACAAGTTGAACCTTGCTCCTTTTCTGATTGGAAACCATTCTGTTTCTTTGTATTCTGTTCTTACAGTTGCCTCCTGTTCTGAGTACATGTTGTACAATAGAACTATCAATTGTGTTGGTACACCCATTTCTTTTAGAGCAATCCAAATTTTCTCATGATATATTCAGTCAAAGGTTGTGCTGTAGTCTATAAAGCACATATGTACAGTACTGATTGTCTTTTTTAATTCCCTGCTGCATTCCATTATCCAGCATATGTTTCCTATGTGGTCCATAGTGTCTCTACCTTTTCTCAACCCAGCTTGCACCTCTCAGATCTCTCTCTCTCTCTCTCTATGTATGGTAGGAGTCCTTGTTGTAGAATTTTGAGCATTACTTTGCTAGCACAGGGGATTAATGCTATGGTCCTGTAATTGCTGCAAACTTTTGTGTCTCCTTTTTTGGGGATGGGGATGTACATTGATAATTTCCAATCTGTGGGCCACTGTTTCGTTTTCCATATTTGTTGACAGATTTTAGTTATAACTTGAGTCGATACTTTCTCTATAGATTGTAGCAGTTCTATTAGAATGTCATAAGTTCCTAGTGATTTATTCTTCCCTATTGATTTGAGTGCATCTTTCACTTCACTTGCCAGAATTTAACATTCGTCTTTGTATGGTTCTTCTTTCCAAGTATCTTTCATCCTTTTGTCTCTTTTGTCTGTGCATTGCTTCCATCATCTTTTTATTTCCTCTTGGTTGTGTATTATGTTCCTCTGCTGATCATAAAGCATTCCCAGCCTTGGTTTGAATTTTCCTTTAAATTCCCAGATCTTGTGGAAGAGGTATCTTGTTCTTCCTTTTTTGTTGTTGGACTCAATTTCCCTGAATTGGATGTTGTAGTAATATTCTTTGCCACTGCACACTAATCATTGTACTGTTGTATTCATGATTTTGGATCTGTTCCTGTCTCCCCTTTCTTTTGCTTTATGTCATTCCTTTACTGCTTGAAGCATCTCATCTGTCATCCATTGTTTCTCCTCTTTCTTTTTGGTCACTGTTAGTGTCTTTCTGCATTCCTTCTTTATTATGTTTTAATAATGTTTTAAGGGGAGGGAGGGATTTTGGGTTGTTTTATACTGTCTACCATTTTATCATTGTAAGCCGCCCCGATTGCTTGCAGAGGGGCGGGATATAAATAAATTTTATTATTATTATTATTATTATTATTATTATTATTATGTTCCTAGCTTCTGCCCATAATTCCTCTGTTCCCAGTCAATTAGGCTCAGTAGTGAAAATCTTTTTTTTTTTTTACATTGCCTTTGAACTCGGCTGAGATGTTCTTCAGATCATATATTGGCATGGTGATTGATCTTGCATTTTTTTCCAGCTTTAATCTATTTTTTTGTTATTAGAAATACGTGGTCTGAGCCACAATCTGTGCCTGGTCTTGTTTTTGCCACAACAATAGAGCTTCTCTATCTTTTCTTTCCAAATATGTAGTCTATATGGTTTTGTACTTACCATCTGGTGATAAAATCATAGAATCATAGAATCATAGAGTTGGAAGAGACCTCAAGGGCCATCCAGTTCAACCCCCTGCCATGCAGGAATACACAATCAAATCATTCCCAAAAAATGGCCATCCAGCCTCCGTTTAAAAACCTCCAGATAAGGAGACTCCACCACACTACAAGGCAGTGTATTTCACTTCCGAACAGCTCTTACTGTCAGGAAGTTCTTCCTAATGTTTAGGTGGAATCTCTTTTCCTGTAGTTTGAACCCATTGCTCCGTGTCCTAGTCTCTGGAACAGCAGAAAACAAGCTTGCCCCATCCTCAATATGACCTCCCTTCAAATATTTAAACATGGCTATCATGTCCCCTCTCAACCTTCTCTTCTCCAGACTAAACATGCCCAGCTCCCTAAGCCTCTCATCATAGGGCATGGCTTCCAGACTACCCACCATCCTGGTCACCCTCCTCTGGACACGTTCCAGCTTCTCAATATCCTTCCTGAATTGTGGTGCCCAGAACTGGACACAGTATTCCAGGTGAGGTCTGACCAAAGCAGAATACAGTGGCACTATTACTTCCTTTGATCTAAACAGCATACTTCTATTAATGCAGCCTAGAATTGCATTGGCTTTTTCAGCTGCTGTATCACACTGCTGACTTATGTTCAGCTTGTGGTCCACTAAGACTCCTAGATCCTTTTCGCATGTAGTGCCCTCAAGCCATGCATCACCCATCCTATATCTGTGCCTTTCATTTTTAGTTCCCAAGTGTAGTATCCTACATTTCTCCCTGTTGAAATTCATGTTGTTAATACTGGCCCAGATTTCTAATCTGTTGAGGTCATTTTGGATTCTGATCCTGTCCTCTGGGGTATTAGCTACTCCTCCCAATTTGATGTCATCTGCAAACTTGATAAGCATACCCTCTATTCCCTCATCTAAGTCATTGATAAAGATATTGAATAGCACTGGGCCCCGGACAGAACCCTGTGGCATCCCACTGGTCACTTCTCTCCAGGATGAAGAGGAGCCATTGGTGACTACCCTTTGGGTTCGGTCAGTCAACCAATTACAAATCCACCTAACAGTTGCATTGTTTAGCCCACAGGTTACTAACTTTTTTGCAAGAATATCATGGGGTACCTTGTCAAAAGCCTTACTGAAATCAAGATACACTACTGATCTCCAACTGATGTCCATGTCTACAATCTTCTCTTTGGTCTATGTACCATTCATTTCAGAGGAGTCCATTACTACATTTTGCTTACTGTGAAATATAAACATAGGGTAGTCTGAACAAACCTGAGGCTTATCTATATGGTGAGATATAATGCTCATTTAAGTGCATTAACTCACCATCACAGCAATGATCATTTCTCTCCATGATTTTTTTCTCAAGATCACTGGTATGGGAAGTTATCTGTTTTGAAGTTCACACAGAACATGCCTGCAAATAAAGATGGTGGGCATGAGTGAATTACTTGTGTTATTATTCTCCAGAAGTTCCCACCATTGCATGTTTTTTTTTCTCTCTCATTACATTCAAGATGCAGAAGAGTGATCTTCCACTTTAAAAACCTGGGTTTTTTCCCCACTTACAGCTCCAAAATTGTGCATGATTAGTAATTTGAAAATCAACAATGGTGGTTACAGCCACTTTGTCACCAGTAAGCCCACCTCCTGTGCTCATCTGACCAATCATGTTTGGCCGTCTGGAATGCATCTTGCTTCAGATTGGTTGTCCAAATGGGCAGGAATGCACATTTGTGTGTACTTTTAAAAAAACTTTGCAAAAAACCCACAAAGGCTGTTATTATGCAGTACATGGAGGTTTTGCCCCCCTCCTTTCAAATACAGTGAATCCCCATGGGATCTCATCAGGACAAAAGGTATTCCCCTCGCATTCCTCTCGATACTTGCCCTTCATGGCTGGCCATCCAGGGGGGGGACTGCCTTGATGATGTTCCTTAAGGACATCATCAATGCATCCCTCAGAGAAGGGTGTGTTCCATCATGTTTAAAGGAAGCAGCCGTTAGGCCGCTCCTGAAAAAATCTTCCCTTGACCCCCTGGACATGAACAACTATAGGCCGGTTTCTATGTTACCATTCTTGAGCAAAGTGATCGAGAGGGCAGTTGCGCTTCAACTCCAAGTGGTCTTGGATGAAACCGATTATCTAGACCCATTTCAAACTGGCTTTAGGATGGGATTTGGAGTTGAGACTGCCATGGTTGCCTTGACTGACGACCTGCGTCTAAGCATTGACAGGGGTAGTGTGACCCTGTTGGTGCTTTTAGACATCTCAGCGGCTTTTGATACGATAGATCATAGCATCCTCTTGGATCGCTTGAGGGGGTTAGGAATCGGAGGCACTGCACTCCAGTGGTTCCGGTCCTTCCTCTCGGGCAGGTCCCAGAGGGTGTTGCTCGGGGACAGCTGCTCCAGTAGAAAGGAGCTTACTTGTGGTGTTCCACAGGGCGCCATCCTGTCCCCGATGCTGTTTAACATTTATATGAAGCCGCTGGGTGAGATTATTCGCAGTTATGGGGCTGGGTGTTATCAGTACGCTGATGACACCCAGATCTATTTCTCCTTGCCCCGATCATCAGCCTCGAATTCCGATGGCGTCTCTCCTCTTAATGATTGTCTTAAAGCAGTAATGGGCTGGATGAGGAAAAACAGATTGAGATTAAATCCAGATAAAACGGAGGTGCTCACGGTAGCGGCCCCCAAACCAGGAGTTGGGTTGCAACCTCCAGTCCTGGACGGGGTCACGCTCTCCGTTAAGGACTGTGTTCGCAGTCTGGGGGTGCTCCTTGATTCATCGCTTCAGATGACGAGTCAGGTGAATGCGACAGTCAGGAGCGCCTGTTATCAGCTTCGGCTGATACGCCAGCTGCGCCATTCCTGGAAGTAAGGGACCTCGAGACTGTGGTGCACGCGCTGGTAACCTCCCGTCTAGATTTCTGCAATGCGCTCTACATGGGGCTGCCCTCATGCTTGGTCCGGAAACTTCAGTTGGTACAAAATATGGCAGCCAGAGTGGTCTCGGGAACATCTCGGAGAGACCATATAACTCCAGTATTAAATTCTCTCCACTGGCTGCCAATCAGTTTCCGGGCCCAGTATAAGGTGTTGGTTATTACCTTTAAAGCCCTAAATGGCTTGGGTCCAACTTATCTCCGGAACCGCCTCCTCCCATACAATCCTCCCCGCACACTCCGGTCCTCTGGGAGGAATTTGCTTCAGCCACAAAAATCTAGGCTGTCTGCAACCTCCCAGAGGGCCTTTTCGGTAATCACCCCCAAATTGTGGAATGACCTGCCGAATGAGATCCGTCAGATAACAAGCCTGAGTGGCTTTAAAAAAGCACTAAAGACGGATCTCTTTTGGCAGGCCTTTCCTAATTAGATCCCGGCCTCAGGGAATCCTGGCTTCTTCTAGCCTGCTGGCCATTTATTATATTTTATTGTATTTATAGTTTTAAATGTGATTTTAGATTAGTTGTTTTTAATTTATATTTGTTTAATGTTTTTTATGGGGGAGGGTGGGAGTGGGGGTGTTTAGGGATTTTATTTGTATTGTATTTTAAATTTTGTAAGCCGCCCCGATTGTTTTAACAGAGGGGCGGGGTATAAATAAATATTATTATTATTATTATTATTATTATTATTATTTTAATCATCTAGACAACACCATGGTTGGAGGTGAAGTTACACTGGGAAAGTGCAGAAAGGTTAAAGGCCACAGAGAATTATCTACCTGTGTCTGTGAGTCAGTTTCCCTTATTCCTATGTATTAGGACAATAGTACTGTGATGGTACATCATTTTTCACTTCGATGCCCATGTCAGCTCTAAGGAAGATTTTCATTTTAAAAGCACTGATATGTACAGCGGCAACCTGAGGCTGGGAGCAAGATGGTGTCCCTCCTAAGTCTCCACTGTAAATAAGCTAACAAGACTGACAGATGAGTATTATTGCATCCTACACATATCCTTTGACTGTCTTGAATTGGCAGCCCTGATTCTTCCTTTGTTGCCTCAGTTTCTCAGCTGCTTTTGAAATATCCCAGTTTTTTCTCTTCTCCCCCTACTTTAACTCCTTTGTCTTCAGCTTGCTTCAGTTGCTGCAAATTGATTTCAAAGTGCAAGATCAATTTATACTCAAATAGGTTAGTAAAGGGAAGGAGGAGGGGTGAAATCCTACCCTTCCCTGTAGACTCTGGCAAAAGCAAACTGCTGTAGCTTTTCCTATCTTGTGTGTTGTTCCTCATTAATAATTTTTGCCATTTTCTCCACACTCTGTTGTTGCTTTGCCACACATGTCCTAGGGGACGTTTACATGGCAAAATAAATCCTCAAAGCATGCAACAAGAAGCCTGATAGTTCTCACGCATTACGAAGCCACAGTGCCCTTTTCAGAAGGAGGGGGAGCAAAAGTTTTCCCAACTTTTTTTTTTATAAAGTTCATGAAAATGTGCATAATTGGTCATGTGAACTTACCATTCGTAAATGTTTGTGTGAACTTGCAACAACCTTTTCAAATTAGCATGAGCAGAGCTGAATCCTGATTGGTTGGAGTGACCATTGTGCTTTCTCTGAATAGACAGAGGGGTTGGAGAGAGAAATCCACCGAGCCTGCTATTTGCCCTTCTTCTGCTTGCAGCCCACTTTGGAAAATCTGCTCTGAGCCCTTCCTGTTTGTTTCAAAGGAAGGCTTTGGGGGCAGGGAAGACGATCGGGAATGGGGCTAGCCCCCGCTTAGGTGGTGTGTGTGTGTGCTGCAACCGGCTGATCGCTCCATCGTTCTTTTGTTTGTTTGTGCTTTCCTTCACTCATTTAAGGCTTTGGGGGCAGGGAAGAAGATCGGGAACTTGGGTGGTGTGTGAGAGCGTGTGTGTGAGCGTGCTGCAACTGACAGATCGCTCCATTGTTCTTTTGTTTGTTTGTGCTTTTCTTCCCTCCTGGGTGACCCCCTCCTTGCTCTCTCCCCACCTCCTGCCTGGCTTTAATCATCTGGAGGCCATGCCCCCCCCCACCTTTGCCTGTGTAAACTATGAAAACTGAAACTGACCACGTCTTCCAAATAAGCAAGAATTTGTGTGAATTATGCACTGCTGATGCGAAAAAACGGTAATCCGGAATTTCGCGAACTTTATCCTGTCATGGAACCTGCTCCCTAGTTTTTGATCTGTGAAATATTGGAAGGTATGTCCACAGCACTGAAAGGCAAAAGCTATCTTAGGAGGCACAGAGCAGGTCTCATACAACACACAGGTCTGTCCTCTCACCACCTCACTATTGATCCCTGCCCCCCCCCCGCATCTGCTGCCATGGATAAATACAATTTGTCTGATGCCGTTCTGGACAAAGCTAACATAACACAGCTAATCACAATATTTCAGTTAGTGTTATCAGGAATAAATAGCAAGATATACATCTTTGAAATATGGTATTTAAGGAATACAATGTTCTTAAACCAGAAATCTAATACTTTTTTAAAAATGTGATAAAATGGAAGGTCTCAATTCAATATATACATCTTAATATACATCTTAAATTAGAAATTATCCAATTGTTTTTATTTACACAATTAAACTGTGCCTTGGGGCTTGTGTTCAATTCCCCTCTCTAAATCCTATTTACAATATTGTAGCATGCCATGGTAGCTGCTTCTTCTATTTGTTTATGCCATCTTCTACTCACAAACGCTGGTGTGAACTGCTGTGGTTACATATCAGCTGACAAAACCTATGCTCCCTGACGTTCTGATCATAAACCCCACTCAATATCAGCTCCTAACATTCTCAGGCAGATGAGAGAGTTAAACCATGGGAGGGGTGGGGTGACTCCCAGCACTTAAACTTCCTCCATATGCCTGCTGTGTACATTGGTGAACCGCCATCCACTTGACAGAGTAACCCCTTCTCCCCAGCCAGTGCTTTAATGATAGTTCCTCTCTAATCTGAAGCTGGATTTTTATAAACTTTCTGTGCAGGGAACATATCACTTCTATGCTTCAGACAGCATCAATCAGACTGCAGATGCTGAGGCAAGACATTACATTACTAATATAACTAATAAAGACACATTGCTCCCCTGGTGGCAAAAGTTCTGAAGAAAAATAAAAGGGCTAGGAAAGTCACGTAAAACTGAATATGCTTTAGGGTCTATGTAGAACAGCTATATTTATACATGGCTCGTCTATACAAGGGGAAAATATGTAAAAAGATTTCAGTAAGGCCTTTGACAAGGTTCCCCATGACATTCTTGCAAACAAGCTTGTAAAATGTGGGCTAGACAAGTTAACTGTTCAATGGATTTGTAATTGGTTGACCGGCCGAACCCAAAGGGTGCTCAGCAGTGGCTCCTCTTCGTCTTGGAAAGATGTGACCAGTGGGGTGCCCCAGGGTTCTGTCCTGGGCCCAGTGCTATTCAACATCTTTATCAATGACTTAGATGAGGGAATTAGGGGCATACTTATCAAATTTGCAGATGACACCAAATTGGGAGGAGTAGCTAATACCCTAGAGGACAGGATCAAAATTCAGAATGACCTGGATAGACTGGACAGCTGGGCCAAAGCTAACAAAATGAAATTCAATATGGAGAAATGTAAAGTACTGCATTTAGGGCAGAAAAATGAAATGCATAGATATAGGATGGGAGAGATCTGGCTGAATGAGACTACGTGCGAAAGGGATCTAGGAGTCCTAGTAGACCACAAGTTGAACATGAGTCAACAATGTGATGCGGCAGCTAAAAAGGCCAATGCGATTTTGGGCTGTATCAATAGAAGTATAGTGTCTAGATCAAGGGAAGTAATAGTGCCACTCTATTCTGCCTTGGTCGGACCTCACTTAGAATACTGTGTCCAGTTCTGGGCACCACAATTCAAAAAGGATATTAACAAATTGAAGTGTGTCCAGAGAAGGGCAACTAAAATGGTGAAAGGTCTGGAAACGATGCCTTATGAGGAGAGACTTAGGGAGCTGGGTATGTTTCGCCTAGAAAAAAGACAGTTAAGAGGCAATATGATAGCCCTGTTTAAGTATTTGAAGGGATGTCACGCTAAGGATGGAGCAAGCTTGTTTTCTGCTGCTCCAGAGACTGGAACACGGAGCAATGGATGCAAGCTCCAGGGACAGAGATTCCACCTCAACATTAGGAGGAACTTTTTGACAGTAAGAGCTGTTCAGCAGTGGAACACACTCCCTCGGAGCGTGGTGGGGTCTCCTTCCTTGGAGGTCTTTAAACAGAGGCTGGATGGCCATCTGTCGGGGATGCTTTGATCAAGATTTCCTGCGTGGCAGGGGGTTGGACTGGATGGCCTTCGTGGTCTCTTCCAACTCGGCAATTCTATGATTCTATGATTTTCACACTACACAGTTATAGAGCTATGATTCTCTATTAACTGGCATGGCTTCCTCCTATGGAATCCTGGAGTTTGTAGTTTGGTTAGTCACTAGAGCTCTTTGGCTGAGAATTCTAAAATACTACTTCATAAACTGAAAATCCCAGTATTCATAGTGCTATTAACTGTCTAGGTAAAAGGGTTCCAGACTTAGGATATTATCAGATGCAGCAAAAATCAAGGGATTATGACATCAGCACAAATGGGCCCCGCTATCACATGGCATCGTAATCTTCGTGTTATCACCCCGTGCTCCAGCTATGAAAAAGGCATTCTTTCTCATTCACAGGACAAGCTGTCAATAGTGTTCTTTTTGCATGCAAAAACACATCCCATTGTAATCATGAGATTACAGTGTAAATGGGCAGACCTCAGCCAGAAAACTTCTAGGTGAGAATGCAAAAACAAAGCACAGGATGCTCTTTTTATGATTGTCTCCTTTAGTTTGCATCTTTTTAAGTTTGTTTCTGTGCTTGTGTGTTCATTTACTTTGTAAATTCAGGCGGTTTGGGAGTTTTAAGCACACTCACATTTTCTCACGAGAACGGCCAAAATCTTGCCCATGCCAAATCACGAAAGTAAACCCCCATTCTTGAAGTGCTATTGGTCTTCATGCAATAATTCTGTGGCATTTCTCTTGTGTGATCACAGCTACATGCAAAAAGTATTATAATGTCACAATGTTCCTGCTACCTTCATTCGCGAAGTTACAGAGTTTTTAGACACTAGTCTGATACTGTCCTTAGTGGCTGCTGGAAACTGGAAAAGGCAATGAACTGAGAGGCACCAAATCACAGGAGTTTGTATGTCCTTAATGACCCATATTGTTTTATAGAGACCTGCTGTACACCCAGCCAGTTTTACAGCTAGGTGAACATACCCACCAAAGCAACCGGGTACAGCATGCAAGAATTTTTTTAAAAAAATTGAAACCTAACATGCAAAATGTCAGTGACTGAATGTTTGAATTTTTTTAAAAAACCAAGACATTTGTGTTCCACAGGCACCAGCTTTCTCCTTCACCTTTCCAGTCATTACAGGAAAGATTTGATCTCATTTTTCTCTTGACTCCAATTAACGTATGCAGGTGTTAAATATGGTTCTAAATTATCTCACAGATGGCAGCGTGTTACATTTTAGTTTTCAAAAAATATATTGTGTGTCAAGGAAACTGCTGCCAAGGCATCCGTAGACAAGTGAAATATGAGCTTGGTTTGATCATACTTCAGTCAAGCCAAAAGTACTAAACTGGTTGAAAATTAGAATTGGGTTTCTTCAGTAAAGGAACCTTTCTTTGTACTTTCAAGACGCAGAGATAACTTAATACCAGATTAATCTGTTGAAGGGACTATCCCTACTGTCTGTTAAGTGTCAGAAGTGTCTAACAGCTTTGGAATCAAATGCTTAGCACTTCAAAAGAACCTTAAAGAAATACTATATGATAAATGAAACGTAAAGGTTATGCACAAGTACCCAGTCGATGGATATGGTAAACATGGTTTATCAACTGGCATGCAACCATTTTATTCAATTGCAATATGCAAATCAGCTTGAAGATAGAATGCGCTGATGAGATGATGGATAGAATGCCCGTAACAGTTTAATTAACTTCAGTTTCCTACATGGTAAAGGTTGCTTCAGTCCACTGGCTCATGTAACAAAACCTCTTAGGATTTCATTAGTTCTTGCTCATTGCAGCAGTATGGCTTCTTAAGAGGTTACATTTTGCCTTGCCCTTCTACTGAGTTAAAGTCCTTAACAAAATACTGCCTCATGTTTTCTTTCTCTAGACACTTAAAAATTACCATTGGAGTTCTGTTTGTTATTTACTAGTTTCAAGGTTAAAGAGGAGTATAAGGAAGGAGGAAAAGTCCATACATCTGGCAGGAACATCTTTTGAACAACTACCTTTTCTAAACAGTTGATTTTATTGTTAAGAATAATACACACACACACACACACACACACACCCTCTAGATAGTATGTCCACAATGTCTTGAAAAGCATAGTAGATATAAAGTGGCCAGACCAAAATATATTGTGTTCTGTGATTATTCCAAATTTGTATAATACTAATGCTGTATTATGTACAGAAGGTACATAATTCTGTACTATTCTGTACTATTACAGAAGGTTCTTTACATTGATCCAATTTGTGATTAGTGACACATGGTGATCAATTCATATAAATGAGGTGAATATCCCATATGCAAATAGTGTATTACACAGAACCTCTCCATTGACACCCCCTTGTCGTGGGAGAGAGGCTTGCGTACCCTAATGATGTTTTGAGCTATGCTGGCGGTGGCATAATAGCCACTGGTAGGGTCTCCCATGCCAGACAGGTCAAAACCGAAGGGTCTGACAAAGAGCGTCAAAGGGCAGGATGGGCTCTCTAGCCTTGTGGCAACCGTCCTAGGAGAAGGAAAACTCCAATCCCAAACCCGGGCAGATGGTGCTCGTCCAACCCTGTAAGGTCAACCATCTAAGAGAAGGAAACTCTAATTAAACCTACGGCCCGAGGACCTCACTGCCACGTCCATGCTTGCAAGGCCACGGCAGATGAATCTCTGGTTTAAAGGGTGAGGCCAGTTCTGTGCACGCTGCGCTCCACCAGAAAAATCCATTGCACAGGCTCGAAGGACAAATCCATTTCCAAAAAAGCCCTGTAGCGACTGGCGAGGGACGAAACCGGCAGGTGTAAAGATGCACTGGAAGCCGCAGCCCCAACCCTGCATGCAGGCGGTTCAGGACATTGGTCGCTCATGCCTGACCCGGGAGATGACAGTCTTGTTCGGCAGCATTCTGAACGACCAAGCAGCCTTTTTTAAGGAGAGCACTGCTTGCTCCATATGGAGAGGGGGCTAGAAAAGGTGGCCTAAAGAAAGCTCATCCCCAACTACCTGGTTGGCTAGCCGCGGCCAACGGGAATCTTCTGATGCGGTCAAACCAAGGCAAAGAAACAAAGGCACACACCGGCCTCCAAAGGTGTAAATAAACTGACACTTGCATGCTGGAACATCAGAACCATGCAAGACTCTGAAGATAGTGGAAGGTCTGAGCGTCGTTCTGCCCTAATAGCCCTTGAACTATCACGGCTTAATATTGACATCGCTGCTCTTAGTGAAGTTCGCTTCCATGAGGAAGGCAGCCTTAAAGAACATGGCGCCGGCTACACACTTTACTGGTCTGGCAAACCCAAAACTGAAAAACATCTGTCAGGAGTAGGCTTTATGATTAAAAACTCCATTGCCTCCAAACTCGAAACCTTGCCAACAGGACACTCTGATCGCATTATTTCCTTACGCCTCCCACATGTTGTTCTCTTTAGTATATATGCCCCAACTATGCAAGCCGACCCTGTAGAGAAAGACAAATTCTACACAGAACTACGCCAACTCATACAAAAAGTCCCTGTAGAAGATAAAATTATTATCCTTGGTGACTTCAATGCCAGAGTAGGAAAGAACTCCGAAGCCTGGAAAGGTTTCTTAGGCAAGCATGGTGTTGGAAATTGCAATGATAACGGACACCTCCTGCTAGAGTTCTGTGCAGAACAACAGCTGACTATTACAAACACTATCTTTCAGCAGAAAGATAGCTTGAAGACAACCTGGATGCATCCCCGATCCAAACATTGGCACCTCATTGACTACGTTCTAGTCCGTCAGAGAGACATTCGTGATGTCCGTCATACACGAGTGATGCCCAGTGCAGAATGCCAAACAGATCATCGCCTTGTCAGATGTAAACTAAATCTTCATCTTAAGTTCAAACCTAAGAGGGGTGGCATCTTAAAGAAGAGACTCCAAGTCAACAATCTTCAACAAGCTACCATGAGAGACAACTTCCAGGCAAATCTACAAACGAAACTTGAAGACCATCCTACAGATCCTTCTCCTACAGTGCTTTGGCAACATATCAAAAACAGTATCCTCCAGTCTGCAGAAGAATCCCTTGGCTTCTCCCACAAGAAAAATCAAGACTGGTTTGATGAAAACAACCAAGAGATCCAGGAGCTGTTGGCAAGGAAGAGAGCTGCTCACCAGGCATACTTTGCCCAGCCAACCTGTCATGTAAGAAAAGCAGCTTTCCGCCTCACATGTAGCAAACTACAACAAAAACTCCGAGACATGCAGAACAAGTGGTGGATCAATATAGCAGAAAAGACACAATGCTGTGCAGATCTGGGTGATCATAGAGGATTTTATGAAGCTCTTAAAGCAGTGTTTGGACCTACTTATCAGGTCCAAAGCTCCTTATACAGTACAGATGGTCAAACATCAATTACTGATAAAGCCTCTATCCTAAATCGTTGGGCTGAACATTGTCAAAGTCTCTTTAGCGCCAACCGAGTAGTCCAAGCCTCAGCTATCCAATATATGATACAAAAACCAATGAAAAATGAATTGGACATAGCTCCCACTTTGGAAGAGACACTTAAGGCCATACAGCAGATGAAAAACGGCAAGGCAGCTGGGATTGATGGAATCCCACCTGAAGTTTGGAAACACGGAGGTCATGCACTCCATGAAAAATTCCACGAATTCCTCATGAATTGCTGGGAAAAAGGGGAACTGCCATCAGACCTCCGAGATGCAGTCATCATCACCCTGTACAAGAAAAAAGGAGCAAAATCCGATTGCTCAAACTATCGAGGCATAACACTGCTCTCTATTGCTGGAAAAATCCTTGCAAGGATACTCCTGAACAAGTTAGTTCCTGCTATTGCAGAAGAACTTCTCCCTGAAAGCCAATGTGGCTTCAGAGCCAATAGGAGCACTACAGACATGGTATTTGCCCTTAGGCAACTGCAAGAAAAATGTAGGGAGCAGAACAAGGGTCTCTATGTAACATTTGTCGACCTCACCAAAGCCTTTGACACTGTAAGTAGAAAAGGTCTGTGGCAGATCCTGGAAAGACTAGGATGTCCCCCCAAATTCCTTAAAATGATTATCTTGCTACACGAGGGACAGCGTGGTCAAGTCAGATATGGCAATGCTCTTTCAGAGCCCTTTCTAATAACTAATGGAGTGAAGCAAGGTTGTGTTCTTGCACCAACTTTATTTACAATCTTCTTTAGCACGATGCTCCAAAGGGCTATGGCAGAGCTTGAAGAAGACGACGGCATCTATATACGCTACCGTACTGATGGTAGCTTGTTTAACTTAAGCCGTCTGAGGGCTCACACTAAGACTCTAAACTATCTAGTCCGTGAGCTGCTCTTCGCCGATGATGCTGCCCTTGTTGCCCACACAGAAGCAGCTCTGCAGCGCCTAACATCCTGCTTTGCAACAGCTGCAGAGCTGTTTGGGCTAGAAGTCAACTTGAAGAAAACAGAAGTTCTTTACCAGCCTGCACCACAGGACGAACACCACCATCCCCACATTGCCGTCGGCAAATCAGTGCTCAAGTCCGTTCAGCAGTTCACCTACCTGGGAAGCATCATCTCCTCAGATGCCAAGATTGACAAAGAGATCGATCACAGATTAGCAAAGGCATATAGCGCATTTGGAAGACTTCACAAAAGAGTCTGGAGCAATAAACACCTGAGGCAAAGCACAAAAATCAGTGTGTATAGAGCCATTGTACTGTCTATCCTCCTTTATGGATCTGAAACATGGGTCACCTATCGCCACCACCTACGACTCCTCGAGCGCTTTCATCAGCGCTGTCTACGCACAATCCTAAATATACACTGGACTGACTATGTGACGAATGTTGCTGTCCTTGAGCAAGCAGGGATCACCAGCATTGAGGCCATGATATTGAGAACACAGCTGCGCTGGGCAGGGCACGTTTCTAGGATGGAGGACCATCGCCTCCCAAAAATACTACTCTACGGTGAACTCACCACGGGTCAGCGTAAGAGGGGCGCTCCAAAAAAGCGATACAAAGACTCCCTGAAACAACATCTCAGGCTTGGCCAAATTGATCACCAACAGTGGTCCGCCCTGGCCTCACCTCGGGAGGCATGGAGACGCACTATCCACAATGCTGCAGCCTTATTTGAGAACTCACGACGAACAAGTCTTGAAGAGAAACGACAACGCAGAAAGAATCACAACCCAAAAACATCACCCAAGGAGACCTTCTGCTGTGCTTTTTGCAACCGGACTTGTTTATCTCGGATTGGCCTTTTTAGTCATCAGCGCGCTTGCAGAAAGCGCGGGACGAGTCCTTCCTGAATCTTCGTTTGCCAAGAAAAGCCAGAGAGAGAGAGAGAGATTACACAGATGGACCTTTCATACTATGCAATTATAGCGCTATGATTCCCCTTTAACTGCCACAGCTCTATCCTGTGGAGTCCTGGGGTTTGTATTTTGTCAAGGCACTACAGTACTCTGGCTAAGATTAACTGCCCATTCCTAAACTACAAATCCCAGGATTCCATAGGATGGAAACATGGCAGTTAATTATAGCACTATAATTGTGTAGTGTGAAAGGGTTCAGAGTAATTCCAAAGGGGAAACTCTGTTATTTTCAATTTCCTCCAAATTTGCATAAGTTTTCTTCCTAGTGGGTGAGACTGTGAGAACTTTTGTGCAATTTTCAAGAGTTTTTTTCTTCATCTCAGGACTTTTTTTGTGGGAAGAAAGCAACCCTTATTTTTACAGTCTTTTGTTGTTGTGTGCCTTCAAGTCATTTCTGACTTATGGCAACTGTAAGGTGAACCTATCATGGGGTTTTCTTGGCAAGATTTGTTCAGAGGGTGGTTGCCTTTGCCTTCCTCTGAAGCTGAGAGAGTGTGATTTGCCCAAGGTCACCTGGTGGGTTTCCATGGCCGAGTGGAATCCTGGTTTCCAGAGTCATACTCCAACAATCAAAATATTATACCATGTGGGCTTTCTGTCACAGTCTTTGTAGTGCCTTTTACATAAAATGCACCATTTTATAACCAATTTTTTTTCTTGCATGAATTCTTCTTAAAATTCAAAATATGTTGCAACAATTGACTATTTCGTCAAAGAGATGCCTTGATATGTCACATCCTTTCTGGTTGTAGGTGACAATATTTGTGACTATACAGCCTTACCCTAGAGTCTTGAGTTAATTTGATTGTTGGGGTTTATTGCCCACAAATAAATGGCCATTTGGCCTCTGATCTCATCAGCAAATTATCTTTAACTCTGTAGAATCAGCAGCACAAAGGGGTGGTGTATATGTGCATGTGCAAATATTGTCCTTTTTTTTACAACATACTCGCCTTAGTCTTATTATACAGAAAAATATCAGGTGTAATCTTTGTTAATAAAGATCTATTTACTGAAACTACTTAAGAAGCAAGCTATTAGAGTGCTCATTAACACCAGTGTCTAATGTTCCCATGGGAAAGGTTATCATGTTGTCTGTTAAAGATTCATTTCCTTTACATTAGCATTTGCTGGCCTACTCCCTACACTGACATTTAAAAGGAGTAAAACGATATCTTTGAATGGACTATCTTGTATGTTACAAAGAAGATGCAAATTACAAAGAATTGTTCAGCAAGTTAATAGTGCAGCTTGATTCGATAATGTGAAAGTGTATGTATTGTACGAGTAATACAAGCAGCCTAGGCTAACTTATTTGTATCTCCCTTTGTCTGATATCAAAATTGGCAACAATCCTTATTAAAAAGGAAGGAAAAGGGAGAGTGAGATGGATTGTTATGACATTGCTATATTAACCAATGAAGACAGGACTATCTTGTGTGTTTTGGATATAGCTTGCTGAAATTGCAGATGTCAGTGCATTTTGAAAAGCTGCTTTTAAGCTGCTTCTTAGTGTCTCCACTCTGAGCCAGACATCCGTGACCATATGTATAAACAGTGATTTAGAAGAAGAAAATCAACACTGCAGATTTGCTGCTTTCATTTCTCAATAATTTTGTACTTTTCTCACCTGCTGCCATCTTATCAGTCATCTGTGTCCTAGGGGAAATGCAGCAAGCTTGAGGTTAAATTACCCTCCTGTGATTGTCTTTAGCAAGCACTATACATTTTCAAACAAAGCTTTACCGCATCAACTGCAGCCCACAAATGTCTGGAGACCACAGGGACAGCTTTCTTTAGTGCTAACGTTAGTACCTAGATTAATACATAATACTGCTGAAAAGGGCTAACACAGAGTTGCAAAATGGATGGCATGTGCATTAATCTACTAGTCAGAATTACAGTCTGATGTGGAGAGGGACCTTGGGGTAAACATTCTCAGCCTGCCTTTGTCAGAATGGATTTAGAACAGAACATATTTTTTGGTTATCAAATATCTTCCATTTATACTTCTTTTTTATTGGTATTGTATGATTTGTCCCTAGGGACATACATTTTTGTTGTCTGGGCCCAGATAAAGAAAACTCCTTTGTGAAATGGAGAATATTATAAGGAGAATAATTTTTTTTCAGATTAAAATATTTTTATTAAAGTTTGATTATTACTAAAAGAACAAATAGAGAAGAAATACAGACTGTTAACATAAACAAAAGGAAAAAAGAGCATAACAACCCAAGACAACAAGCACCACCGAAACAACAGATACCCTCCCACCTCCCCTTCCCTTCCTCCCCTATCTGCTTCCCACACTTCACTGACCACAGTTACAGCATTTAGTTTTTACCAAAAGTTTCTCCTCTCTATACGTCATCCAATTATATATATTGGCTAAGATCAAGTATATATCTTCTTTTATGTTATACAAAAAAGGTTCCTTGTTAAACATCAAAACCTACACTTGTACCACCTCCCTTTTATTTTTCTTAATAAATTCTATAAAGGGCTGCCCCAAACAGAGTGCTGGCAGTCCAGATGATGTTCCTTCTGGGGAGGAACCACATTTTTTTGCCCTTAACCCAACTTTGCTCCAAACTAAACAAAGTTGGGGGAAACCCCAGGGTTTCCTAGAAACTCCAGAATGACCTCAGGTTCTTTGCTGCCCGGCTTGGGTTCAGTTTGGCCCAAGCAGTGCAGGGAGGGAGTGGCTCTCCACTGGCACTGCTGCTACCTTGCCAGCCAAACAGCTCTTTGCGAGAACCTGGCTAACAGCATTGCTTCTGCTGAGGTCAGAACAGGGCGTTTCTGCAATCAATGAGGAGGGATACAGTGATCACATGCTTTCGCACCTTGTTCTGACCTCAGCAGAAGTGACGCCACTGGCCAGGCTCTCTCAAGGACCTGCTTGGCTGGCAAAGCGGTGGTGGCGATAGCCACAAAAACAAGGGATGGGCTAGTGGGAGTGATGTGGTGTCAGCCTGGCTGGCCTGTGTGGACAACAATGGCCGTTGCCTTCCAGCAGGAAGGCCGTGCCTTTAAATCCATGATACATAGCATAATGCTCCAGACTGACCCCAGATTAAGTGGCCAATGCAGATGAGCCCTAGGTCAAAGTCTGTGGCAGGGGACATTGTGCCCTTTGCTTCAGACTTCAAAATGGCTCGGGTTGGTCCTGTACAAAGCATTGATGGGGAGCATGAAGATGAGGACATAGCTGGAAGGTGGGAATCTTTGGCTTCAACTTCAAAAAAACCAAAACCCTAAGGGGGTTATGGAACCACAAACAGAGGCAGCTCCTCACACTTCTCTGCTGTTAAAAAAATTAAAGGAGGATGTCACTCACTGTTAATCACTTAGAGAGAAATGGAGCACACCTTGTGTTTAAGGATGTAGCTAGCTAAATAAAGGGACATAACCCTATTACTAGGGCTGTTTTTTCACAGTAAGGAAAATAAGGAAGAAATTACATTTCTGCAACATCAGAACACTACCCATCTGTTTGGTCCAGATACCATTCAGTTTAGGCAGTATTTTTTGGGGATAGGCTCTTCCAGACTGGTATTTCCCAACTGTAATGCTTGGTAATATAGCTTTGGAGGCCTGCTGTGATGAAATCCAAAGGGAGTCACTGTATCAGTTCAAGTGCTTTAAGAAAACTGGTTAGTCATAGATTTAGAAATATTCTGGAACATGTTTCAGATGGACTGGAGTAAAAACAGGCATACTACAAAAAGCAGGTTCACAGTGAGTTTCTCTTGGCTTCACAGCAGAAAAAACAGGTGCACATACCAGCAAAATAAATGGCCATGCCAATGTTCAATTAGTTGGTATGCCTGCCTGCCCTGAAAGCTGAGATTCAGGCTCAAAGTGCTGGCTGAAGATGAATTGTTTTTCTTTTTTTAGCCTCTCCCTCTCTCAGGACTTTTTCAGATGCTCTTAAAAAAAATATCCCTGCATAGGACAGGAGGAGGACTCCGCTGTCCTATTTCCGGCAGTCACTTCTGCATGCTCCGTCCTCCTCCCATCCTTTATTCATTCTCCCTCCGTGCTGGAGCAATGGAAAAGGTGGTGCTTTTTATAGAAAGAAACTTCTGTCAATGAAAAGTTGCACCTTTTTTGTCCCTCCAGCATGGAGGGAGAATGGATGAAGGATGGGGCATGCAGAAGTGACTGCCAGAAGTGGGACAGCAGAGTCCTCCTCCCAACCTTTTCAGGTTTTTTTTTAACAGCATCTGAAAAAGTCCTCAGTTTAGCAGCAGAAATGTTGGTCCCAGCAGTTTGACACAAGCAGCGGATGAAGACTGTGGCCATCATGCCCTGTCTCTAAGCTTCTTGGAGGCATCTGGCTGGTCTCTGTCAGACTCCGAATGCTGGGGTATTGATTAATTTTTTGGGTCCAGCTGGCCAAAGGTCAATCTGTTGGTTCATCAGAAATTATTCTAAAAATGCACAGTCAGGAAATAATTTTACTGGGGGCAGCCAAAGGCTCACAGGTAGTGAACAAGCTTTTGCATTTTTCAAAATGTATAATTAGTCTGGATGTTAAGCCAACCACAAGGTGGGAGAAAGAAAGTAGAAAACCCTTAAAAAAAACCCTACTACTACCACTACTACTACCATTTCAAAAAAGAAAAGAAAAAGAGGCTATGTATTGTAGCCATAAATTCTGGATTTAGACTGAAGCTAGGTGCCTATGTTACCGGAGCAAACTTGATTCAGTCCTTAATCCTTTTTCTTGGGATAGTTTAGGAACTGTAGTTCAAGAGAATGGACTAGACCTCTCTAACAGAGAGTTCTGTCACCAAACTACAGAAAAGTCAGTATAGTAAAGTGGTTTGAATCCCTGCTTGGACATTGAAATCCACTGGGTGACACTGGGAAACTCACACTCTCTTAGCTTAAGAGGAAGACAATGGAAAATCTCCTCTGAACAAATTTTGAAAAGAAAAACCATGTGATAGGTTCACCTTAGCATTACTGTAAGTTGGAAACAATTTGAAGGTGCATAACAACAACAACAACAACAACAACAACAACAACAATGTTTGTCTTATCCCGAAGCCATTGCAGAGTTAAATAAGTTAGTGTCTGAGAAGCTAGCATCATCAGGCCAAGGAATATTTGCACTAGGCTCTGCACAGATCCTCCAGTTCTTTTGATTAAGAATATGTGTCTTGTTTCCTTTCCCCCTTTTCCTCTCCTATCCTGTTATGATAGGAGTGAATATTGTAGTTGGGGATTTAAAGTACAATCAGAGCTCTTGACTTTACTCTCCTTCACTTCATGGGACAGGATGAGTAATAAACACAAAAGGATCTAGGAGTCCTAGTAGACCAGAAATTGAACATGAGTCAACAGTGTGATGCGGTAGCTAAAAAGGCCAATGCGATTTTGGGCTGTATCAATAGAAGTATAGTGTCTAGATCAAGGGAAGTAATAGTGCCGCTCTATTCTGCCTTGGTCAGGCCTCACCTAGAATACTGTGTCCAGTTCTGGGCACCACAATTCAAAAAGGATATTGACAAATTGGAGTGTGTCCAGAGAAGGGCGACTAAAATGGTGAAAGGTCTGGAAGCCATGCCTTATGAGGAGAGACTTAGGGAGCTGGATATGTTTAGCCTGGAAAAAATATGGTTAAGAGGTGATATGATAGCCCTGTTTAAGTATTTGAAGGGGTGTCACGTTGAGGATAGAGCAGGCTTGTTTTCTGCTGCTCCAGAGACTGGAACATGGAGCAATGGATGCAAGCTCCAGGAACAGAGATTCCACCTCAACATTAGGAGGAACTTTTTGACAGTAAGAGCTGTTCAGCAGTGGAACACACTCCCTTAGAGTGTGGTGGGGTCTCCTTCTTTGGAGGTCTTTAAACAGAGGCTGGGTGGCCATGGAGGTCTTTAAACAGAGGCTGGATGGCCATCTGTCAGGGATGCTTTGATCGTGATTTCCTGTGTGGCAGGGGGCTGGACTGGATGGCCGTCGTGGTCTCTTCCAACTCTACAATTCTATGGTTTTATGATTCTATGATTAATCAGTTGGTGCTTGCAAGCCTGCTTCAGAGTACCTAGCTTTGCTCTTTGGGGCCAACTCCACACTACAGAAATAATCCAGTTTGAAACTGGATTATTTGCCATGGCTCCTTCTTATAGAATGCTCCTTCTTATAGAATTTCTTATACAAATTATAGATTTGTAGTTTTACAAGGTCTTTGACGTTCTTTGCCAAAGAGTACTGGTGCCTCTCCAAACTACAAATCCCAGGATTCCATAGGAAGGAGTGATGGCAAATGATCCAGTTTCAAACTGGATTATTTATGTAGTGTGGATTTAGCCTTGGTCCCTTCTGCATATGGCACGAAGGGGAGGGGAAAGGGGAGGTGGCTGCATCTCAACTGGTGATTTGAGGAGCCCTTGGTGGAAGAACTGGCTGAGAGGCATTTGGCTCTACACCTTCCTGATCAGCCCTGAAGAAGGACGGTGGTGAAGGAGTGAACTAGGACTTATCCAGCTCCTAGAGGCGCTGGCTGATGGCAAGACATCCTTCTATCTTTAAAAAAAAAAATCTAGCAGGGATTTCTCAAGGGCAACTGGCTACTAAGGACAGCGCATTGAAGGACTTTTTTGGATGGTGATTTGTAACGCAAAAAGGCTCCAGAAGAGCTGGGAGTCTGCAGCGCCATATTTGGCCATTTCCTAATCATGGTCAACTTCCGTGATTAGGAAATGGCCAAATACGGTGCTGCAGCCTCCCAGCTTTTCCGGAACAGAATCGGTAGGGGGACGGCGTCATCCAAAATGGCCCCCCTGCTGTGAAGCAGCCTCGCAAGAGGGATGAGCCTTCTTGCGTTACAAATTGCCGTCCGAAAAAGTCCTAAGATGTTTACTTATTATTATTTATTTCTTTTTCTCCTGCTCCTCTTCTCTATTAATAGTTATTATATTTATAATATTATTTATATTACTACAACCCATTATTATTGTTTGATTATATTATTAGCATTTTAATTGATTTTAAAAAACTTTTAAATTTAGTTGTGCTTCAATATCATAAGGTGTCAAAATTTGTTCTCATATTACAATCTATTGTGTTATGTATTTTTATCTTTATTTTTTTACATTGTGAATTGCCTTTGGTCTGGGAGAAACTAAATAAATCAAATAAAAACATAACTTTTTATCTCTGATGGGAGAAAACAATCAGGCTTCCTTCTGAGGGAAGGTGAGTGACTTTGAGGATGTAGATGGGGGAGGATGCAGAGACTTTAGCAAGCTGCATTAGCCACAGACAAGACTCGTCTTGAAAAATTAAGGCTAAATGCAATTGTCAGCCCCAGCTAGAGTAAATCCATTGATTAAGGACTTTTTCGGACGTCTTAAATCTAATGGAAGCAGCCTCGTCACGTTGCGAGGCTGCTGCGCTGGAGGGCATCCCTTTCGCATGACGCCCGTCCCTGCCGGTACTGTTGCGGTACTGCAGGGACATTTGAGTTTTATATTTCAGCGATTTTTACTCATGAAAGTTGATCGTGAGTAAAAATCGCTGAAATATAACACTCAAATGTCCCTGCGGTACTGCAACAGTACCGGCAGGGATGGGCATCATGTGAAAGGGACACCCTGCAGCACAGCAGCCTCGCAACGTGGTGAGGCTGCTTCCGTTACATTTAAGACGTCCGAAAAAGTCCTAAATGGGAACGCTTGCATACCCTCCAATATTTCACAGATGAAAACAAGGACATGTGCGGTTAAGATGGCAAAAGTTATTAATGATGAACACACACATGAGGAGAAGCTGCAGCAGTTTGCTTTTGCCTGATCTAACTGGGAAGGGCAAGAGTCTGCCCCCTCTTTTTCTCTCCTCCAGGCTGAGTTAATTGGGAGCAAACAACGTTTGCACTCTGAACTCAGTTTCCAGGAATTGTAGTAAGGTGAAGATGAAGTGGGAGGAGGTGAGAGAAACTGGGGTTTCATCTACACAAGCCAGTATATGCTGGTTCCCCGCTGCATATCCTGGTTGTGGAGCTGGCCCATCCTTCCCCCATTTCCTGTACAGAATGGGTTATAGTCCACACAGCCATGCTGGCCCATCTCTGCAGCGGAGGCCATTTTCTTTGCTGACTTGGAAGGCAGGAAGGGGTGGGCATGACATGTAACTGAAGTCCCCTGCATGAGACCAGCCTTGGTTACTTGCTGACAGATTTTTTCCTGGCTTCCAGGAGAGCTAGGTAGATGGCAGTGGCAGCAAGAGCTGGCAAGCCAGACAGGCTCCTGCAGACACATGGAGACTGGTCCAGTTTTTGCCAGTAGTAACAGAGTAGACTGGGTATTTTCCTATAACACTTTATCAGGCCCTACCCTGCCTTTCCCCCATCTCAGCCCCATTTCTGCCCCGGGAGTTGTGAGGACTGCCCAGGGGCTGAACGGGGAAAATGCCCTGCACCATATGGACCGCAGAGCTCTGAGATGGGGGCAAGATGGGGTATTCAGCCAGTGTAGACAAGCCCTGGGACATTTTAAAGGCAGTTGAAAAAGTGGAGTGCTAGAGGATTAATTGGGACTGTCCCAGCCAAATTGGGAAAGTTGAGGGTATCCACTTATATACATTCTATTGATTCATTGGGTAATCTAATTGGGACTATCAATTAGATTTAAGCATTAGTTGAAGTATTTTCTATTAAGCTTTAGCCTTTGTAAACTGCCTTGGATACCTTTCTGAGAGAAAAAAAGAAATGAATAAAATAAATATTAAAAAAAGAAAAGAAATACAAACATCTTAAAATACATCCCTATGTCTGCAGCACTGAGATTCTGGACTAAGAAACACAAACCTATCTATAGTTAAGATGTGTTCATGTTTTATTCTAGAGCAGAACCAATGGTTGATTTTTATGGGTCTTCACAGACAAATGTTTCAAAGCAATGTCTGTCTATGTTGTACATTGTACTGGAAATGACAGTCACTTTCTTCACCATCTTTTTATTGCCAGTGATTTTTGTATGGGAGCATGATGGTTTTAGTGCCAGAAAGAAAGAGAAAGAGCGAGGGAGGTGGGGGGGAAAGAAAGAAGAAAAGGAGGGGGGAAGACTTGTTTTCCATTTGCCCAAGTCACTTGTCTCTTAACGATCACTAAAGCATAAAGGTTACTTCCTCACTTAGCACTTAAAGAAAATGAGGCCTTAATATGTCGTGTTAAGATGATGAGAGAGAAATACTATCAAAAGAATAGCTTTGCCATAATGGTATAAAGTGCCTCCAGCAAATTACCCTTGGACTTTCAATTCCTCAATTGTATGTTTAAACGAATACCAAACGAATACTGTATGTGCATCAACTGTTGGAAAACGACCAAGATAACTGTCTATTTATACGAATTCATAGCGATTTCCTGTCCTGTAGCTGGGATACTACTTTGGATACAACTTTCTTACAATAAGACCTTGAGTTGGAATCCAAATAAGGGTGTCTGTAGAAAAGGAAAGATCTAACACTAATGTGTATAACTTGACAGAAGATTTGATTGGGCATTTGAGTTTTGACAAAATACTTTAGCATTCCAACATTGTATAGAAAGAGACAAGCTGCTTATATGTGCAGGGGCAAGTATAAGTGCCCCATTTCAAACCTTTACCCGATCTAAACACTGTTTTCTATCTATAGCTCTAAAATGAACTGTGATAGGGGGTCATATTTATTAATCTGAATGGTTTGAATTAACTACTTTTTTGTTTGTACACTCTCCAAACATTTGGGTCTTATTCTGGGAGAAAGGTGGCATTCAAATCAAATCAAATCAATAAATAATAAACATTTGCATCTGATCGGGGGGGACAGGGAATCAAAGCAAATTTTGATGAGTTTAATGAATTTTCATGCAACTAGTGAAGGGCCACATCTTGAAGACTTCAAAAACCTACTGACAATGGGATAAGGGCAACTTCAGTTTATTTTCACCATATTATTAACCTGGTTTCAAAGGAAGCAATTTTATACATGCGTTGATACACATCATAGCAAAGGGTATTTGATCCCTGAGAAAAAGAGGCTGAACTTGGGGCTGGCTGATTTCATTTATTGCTTCCTGGGGCTATTATGGTGCTGAGATCTGATAGCCTCTACTGAGAAACAGAGATTATGGGCTTTGATAGAAATTGATGTAACTAGATTTTTTTTTCCTTTACAGTTTAGTTCAAGGTCTGTAATATCTGGAACCAGCTATGTGTATGTATACTGTATAGTTTATGCAACAGTCTAGGATTAATCATTGTGTTGTTTTTCAAATACCTCTGATTGTGTTGTTTGGATTGGTTGTAAAAGTAAGCTGTGGGATTCACTTTATTTTCACTTTGAGGAGAAAGGATTATTATAGTACTGTAAGGTGTAACTGTTGATCAGGAAAAGGTAATGTAGGACAAAGTTACCCCAAGGCTTTGTCAGGATGGGAGACAGTTTAGTTCCGCATTATATAATGCAGTATTTATTTATTTGAAGCATTTCTGTACTCTCCAGATGTTTTGCAGATAAAAGGCCCATTATCCTGGACTACTCCCCATGCTGCTGTAGCTCAGAACCAGCCCTACCATTAGGCATTTGGCATATACTGTAGAACAACAGCAAGCTGCAATGGTTAGATATTCCCTACAGCCTGCATTGTGCTCTCTATGCTAGCCTGCTTCCCTCAGATCCAGTGGAGGAAACCACCCCACCTCCATTGCTGAAGAAAAAGCCAACTGCATAGCAGGGGGTTGGACTAGATGGCCCTTGTGGTCTCTTCCAAATCTATGATTCTCTGATTCTATGCCACTCCAGTTGGTTTTTGTGCATGAAGGGGGCATGGGGGGCATTTTGTCCTTTGCCTGAAAAAGCAAAGTATATTGGATTAACCCTGCTGTAATCCAAAACATCTGGAGGGCATCATGTTCATAGTTATTATATTAAGTTGTTATGAATATTTGTTGTCATGATGGCAGCTGCCTCTCCATGATGAATCTGGTTATAAGGGTGGTTGGAACAATTGCTAGTTTAGAGCCATGCAGTATTCTGTCTACTCCTATTTCTCTCAATCATGTTTTTTAAAAATTGCTGTATTTTAAAAACTATTTTAACATGTGTTTTGATATTATAACTGTTTCATATGGTTTTAATCAATGGTAGCTGGTCCATTAGGGCAAGCAAGGTACTATTCCCACTCTAGGTTCAGACTACGGACTTAGGACTTTATCAGGTGCAGCAAAAACTGCATCATTAGAATGCAATGATAACACAAAAGGTGAAATTATCAGAGAATGGACTTTTTCAGATGGGGGAAAAAAACCCTCGAGGAGGTCGGGAGAAGGACAGGGCTGTTTCGCTTACATAACCGCATTTCAGACAGCCCCATCCTCCTCCATGTCTGAAACGGAGCTCTGTAAGTGAATCAGCCCTCATTCTTCTCCCGACCTCCTTGGGGGTTCCTCCCCTCATCTGAAAAAGTCCAACATCATTCAGCTGTTCCAGGGGCATAGCGCAGGCGTGAATGAGGCATCACCTTTTAGCTCTTTGTGTTATCGTCATGTCCTAAATGACACGTGTTTTTTTTAGTGGTATGTACCTCATCTGATAAAGTCCTTTATCACACTACACTGTTACAGTGCTATTATTCCGCTTTAACTGCTCTGGCTTTCTCCTGTGGAATTCTGGGGTTTGTAGTTTAGTGAGGCCTAAGAGCTCTCTGGCTGAGAATTCTAAATGCCCCTCCCTAAACTGCAAATCCCAGGATTCCACAGGAGGCAGCCATATAACAGTGTAGTGTGATAATCTAGCTAGCGCTTCTGGCTGCTTTATTACTTACAGCCACTGAATGGAGTGGCATTGGCTTTTAGCATCTTCCATAGTCAGTCTCTCAGTATTGTCTTTGCAGAATACAGAAGGCAAGTGTCCCCCTACAAGATGCAGAGACCCACAGAAATGCACATACATGGAGACATGCCCTCTCTCTCTCTCTCTCTCTCTCTCTCTCTCTCTCTCTCTCTCTCTCTCTCTCTCTGTTAATGTAGAGAGGGTCTACATGGCTCTGCCCTTAAAGAAGCAATGGCACAGAGGAGCAACAGGGCATGGGAAGGAAAGATCATTAATCCCAGTCGGTGGATTGTAATGGAGCAATTGACTGAAAAAGGACTGGGAAGGGCAGCAGGGGCCTCTACCTAACCCAGGCCAAACTGTCAGCTCACTGATGGCTAGATGGCTTGCTAAGCTGCTGCTGCTGCTTTCTTTTCTGTTTTACACTGATGCTTGCACAGAGCCTTCAATACAGTATGGCATAGCTAAACTTTAGAAAAGTGGGAATGAGAAATATTTGGTGTGTTTTATTGCACTGCGAGGTTCAAGAATGCAAACAGCAGGAAAGCTTCATCGAAGAGCAGCTCCTTATTCTGTTCTATTTTATTTTATTTGGCTGGAGGACTTTCTTATGTTCAGAAGAGCAGAGAGCTAGTGGCCATTTCCTGTCCTGGGGTATTGCAGTAGGACTCACAGTATCACAAGCCTAGCTTACTTTGCTTCCTACTTTGCTTCCTTGTATTTGGGCAGGTAGGCCAGAGTGTAGGATTCAGTATATGTCTCTGTGCTTGATCTTTATGCTTCCTTCAGGAAGCATATCAAATATACCAGAAGAAAACCAGACAGAGCAGTAGTTAGGAGGACAGGTAGCATGCCTTGTAGACGTCAGGCATGGGGATGGGATGGAGAGGTCTGAAGAGACCGTGGGAAAAGCTTGGGAAGAAAGTGCTGGTTTTGTGTGTGTGTGTGTGTGTGCTTTCGGGTCACATGCCAACTTATGGAAACCCCATGTATTTCATAGGGTTTTCTTAGGTAAGGAATACTCAGAGGTGGTTTTGCCAGTTTCTTCCTCTGAAATATAGCCCACAGCACATGGCTTTTGTTGTTGGTCTCCAAGCCAAGTACTAACCAGGACTGACTCTGCTAATCTTCCAAGATCAGATGGGATCTGGCACCTTTAGGACATTTAGGCTGGTTTTACTTCTTTGTAAGTCTGCATAGGACTGGGTTGCTGCTACGTATGTGCTATGTGTGTGTATTTGTCAAGTCATTTGTCAACTTCCTTTAAAGAAGGGATGTATTTGGGGAAATTGAACACTGCCTTAGATCCCCTGTTTGGAGAAAGGTGGGATTAAAATAAAATAAAATAAAATAAATGAAAAGCAAGTGTGGGTATGTGCTGTGTGGTAGTAATTTTGTAGTTGCTATTGTTGTTATGTACTTTCAAGTCAATTTGCAACTTATAGTGGCCCTGCCCTACGGTTTTTTTTCTTGGCAAGATTTATTCAGAGGAGGTGTGCCATGGCCTTCTTATCAGGCTGGGAAAGTGGAATTTACTTCTGAGAAAATCTGTATGAGACTAAACTGCTGCTGCCTCTCCCATGCTTGTGTTTTTAACAGGAGAAGGTTGTTCCTGCATGAATAAAACTTCACAGGACTGACTGCTGCTTTGTGTATATTTTTAAGGACAAGGTACTCCAACCTGAGCTTCAGCCCTTCCACCTCCACCCATTACGTGTTGGTGAAAATTTCAGTATTCAGTACTGAGTCAGGACTTCAACTTTCCACCTCAAATTGAATCAAGTATATAAAAATATGCATTTTGAATCAATTATCAAAACAGCTTTGCAATGAACAGCATCAAGCAATACTTTAAAATTACAGCTGAAAGACTGGGTTGATTTCTGCTAGCAAGGTAAAATAATTGTTTTTTATACTGTGTCTTTTTAAATAATGGCTGAGAACTTAGATCAGGTACCAAGTTAAGTACACTTAACTAAGTAGTGCCTTCTGCCCCCCTCCCATCCTGCTTTACCAGGCATCAGTCGTTGCAAGCAATGAAGATCTGTTCTTTTGTTGATTGGGCCACAGTGGGCTGACATTTCCACCCCTCCACTGGCAATTTCCAGTGCAACAATCAGAATCAGGATCCCTGGTGCCATTTCCCTTGCACCAGAGATTGCTCATGGGAGGGGATGGAAACATCCCCTCTCTGCACCTCAAACAACAGGAGAGCAGACCTCTGTCACACACAGTGGGTGGTGCTCAGTAAAGTAGTATTGCAGGACTTTTACAGTTATGGCAATAGTGCCATGATTGTGAACGTGTAGGCTTTGTGAATACAAATCAGTTACAGATCCATAACTATAGGTTATCAATCTGTAACTGCAATATTGAAGACTTTATCAGACCACCCCCCTAAACCCCATTCTTTTGCCGGCATAACTTTGCTGTTTTTATGACGGCAAAGGAACTCTTCATGCCACATTTACCTGTAATCCCAGCAAAAGCCTTCCTAGTAATGAATGAGGAGTGAATGAAGCTCTGTTCACTTCCTTGTTTGAAATCCCACGGATTCTCGCAAGAATACCTAGTGCGAGAAATTAAAAAACAAAAACAAAAATAGCACACAAAAAGTTAAATTAAGCACATAAACACACTTAAAAACTTCCAAGTAAACCAGGGAGGGTCATAAAAAGTGTGACACCTACCTGGATGTCATGATCTCACCCTGAAGTATTCTGGACGGACCGACCATTGACGCTGCATTCATGTGAGTACGAAGGCGCAAAGTTTCAAACACTGGCAATGCCGGCACAAAAGTGCCACAGGGATCGAAGGCTTTCACAGCTGGCATTCATAGATTTTCCTTGGTTTTTTTCCAGGCTGTGAGGCCATGTTCTGGAATGGTTTCTTTCTGACGTTTCACCTGCATCTGTGGCTGGCATCCTCAGAGAGGGAAGGGAAATTCTCTGAGGATGTCAGCCACAGATGCAGGCGAAATGTCAGAAAGAAACTATTCCAGAACATGGCCTCACAGCCTGGAAAAAAACCAAGGAAAAAAAACCACAGGGATCAATTGAGAGCTTCAGCTGTCAGTAAAAAAGTAAGTGTTTTTTTTTAAAAAAAAAAACTGGACATGATCACAAAAGGGTGACGTTGTGTGGTCCGCTTGCCCTTTTGAGATCATTAGGCATCCTTATGATGCCCTATTTGCCTTTTCTGATAACATCCTGAATTCCCAGTTTGCAAATAGTTGTTCTCTCCTCAGCCTTTGTATACTTTTAAATATGCTATAGATTTTTCCACATATGCTAACATGCCTTCACCCATCAAATGGGCAAGCTCTCACTTTGTGCTCTCACTGAAAAGGGGGTACCCACCTCATGCTCAGACCACAGGCTGCCCTTGTTCCAAAAGAAGCATCTGAAGATCAGAAGGGCAGCATAGTCCAAGGTAGACATAAAGTCAAGTACCAAATGTTGTATTGTAGGAGCTTTCAGTAGGAGCTTAGCCTGGCAAGTTCAGATCACAGCAACAAAAGTAACTCAGACTGAAAACCTTAACCTTAGAACATTTCTTCGCGAGGTCTACTGGTTTTGGATTGGTCCTATAGGCTAGCTGGTGGGCCTAGACAGTGCCTTTCAGAAAGCCCAGTCCATGGTTCTGATACCAAAGAGTTTGTTTGGAGCCATACGCACGCACTGGGGTGCTATTATTCTTATTTTTTTTTTTTTACCAGTCCAGGGGCTCATCTACACAGGCCAAGATACTCTGGCTCCCTGCCAGTGTATCCTGCCCATGGATCAGGCCCATTCCTCACCTGTCTACCTCCACAAAATGGGAAGAAGTTCAGACGGGCACACTGGTCTGTCCCTGCAGCCACCACCACCACCACTAGCATCCGACTTTCTTGATCCAGGCAGGAGGCCCACAACACATGAGCAAGGCCCCCAGCATGTGACCAGCCTTGGTCACATGCTTTGGGCCCACTTCCTGGATCTAGAAGAGCAAGGTAGCCTGCAGCAACAGCTATGGGCCAGTGAGCCAGAACGGGCTCCTGTGGTCACGTAGGGCCAGATCCATTTTATTTTGGCTGGAATACATTTTAACAGGTTTTTAAAAATCTGTTTTATTGTGCTCTAACCTGTCTTCTTTGCCCCATCTTTGCCCAGGGATCATGAGGATTGCCCAGGGGCAAAACAGGAGAAAAACCCTGCATTGTCAGGTCTGCAGGGCTCCAAGACAGGGGCAAGATGGGGTAACTGCCCATTTAGAGAAGCCCTAGGACTTAAGCGGGCTTACAAAGGCAGATACTTTAAAGATGTTTTAAAATTCATGTCATAGAAAAGTTAAAAATATAATAAAAACAAATAATATACTTACACATTAAATAAAATTAGTTAAAATACAATTAAAACTAACAATAGAATTAAAAGCAGTTAAATGCAAGATGATTAAAAAGAGAACAACAAATAAATAGCACAGCACATCCTGAAAGGCCCTTTCTTCCATGAGAAATCAGAAATCAAAGGCCTGAGGTAACAAAAAGATGCCGAGTGGGAACACAGGCTAACTTGTCTAGAAAGGTAGTTTCAGTGCCTGGGAGCAGCCACCAAGAAGGTCCTCTCCTTCTTTGTATATTATATTCAGTGCAATTCAAGAAAGATAAGCAAACATGTGGCTATCCATCTCCTTAGAGAGTAACATACACAACCAGCAAAACTGCAGCAGGATACCAGTGAACAGAATGTATGGACTTTATCAGACTCAGCAAATCTGCCATCATAACGATGCCAGATAAATGCAAAAAAGCGTTCATTTTGCACAAAGTCATTCTTCCACGATTATGTGATGTTAATAAAGCATTCTTTTTTATTGGCAGGCCAAGCCATCAATAGATTGGCCGTGGCGTTTTTATGGAGGAATTGCCTGTGTGTGAAACCGCGTTCCATTCTGCTGGTGCGATTCCAGTGCCAATGGGCAATCCCCACCAGAACACTTCCAGGAGAGAATACAAAAAGTAGGTGTGGGATGCTCTTTTTATGAACCTCCCTCGTTTACCGTACTTGGAAGTTTTTAAGTGAGTTTCAGTGCTTTTGTGTTAATTTTGTTTTTTATTTTAGCTGGGTTTTTTAAACTTTTAAACATGCTGGCATCCTCTTGCGAGAACCACCGAGCTCATGCACCACAGTGAATGCGGAACTACTGGGCTGCTTTTTCATGCTGTTACACTGACGTCTGATAAAAAGGGTTCTTTTGCCTGCACACTAACAGTTTAAAATATGCTGGCAAAGAAACATTTTAAGAGGCTCGTCTGATAAAGTCCTATGTTTTTCATGGGAAAGAGATTAATATACTTTGCTTTTGGATATGGTTGCACACATAGAGTTGCTTTGTACTGGGAAAATTTATTTGCATCGTCTAATGATGAAATTAATTTTGAAGGTGGCATCTATTAGGTGCTTTTTTAAAAATCAAAATGATTTTATATGATTGAGCCTTTGTTCCATTTTCGTCCAAAGCTACTTGAAATACACAAGAGAGGGAAAATTCCAATAAAAAGTAGGAGGGGAAAGCCACCAATGTGGTGTAAAGTTTATAATGTATCAATCAAGATCTGTAATTTACTACTTATGGAATTATTTCTGGTTGAAATCATGTTATTTTAAACATTTAGAAATTATAAACTTTTTACAGAAACTGTATGCTGATAAAATAACAAATAATCCTAAATAATAGCCTAGAAATAATTCAGTTACAGCTCATTTTAACATAATCAGTTTGCACAAGAATACTTATTAAAAGAGACAATCTAGCCTATTAAAATTCAACAGGCATACAGTTCAGTTGGAGCAAGACTTCTTGTTTCAGCATCCTGTACAAAGCACTTCCAAGACAAATTACCAATATACTAGTTTGCACACATCTAAATTCCAAAATCTTTACACCAGCAGGTATAAAGATGCACTGAAAGCTGCAGACCGAACCCTGCATGCAGGTGGTTCAGGACTTTGGTCGCTCGAGGCTGACCCGGGAGATGACACTCTTGTTCGGCAGCATCCTGAATGACCAAGCAGCCTTTTTAAGGGAGAGCACTGCTTGCTCCATATGGAGAGGGGCCTAGAAAAGGTGGCTTAATGAAAGCTCATCCCCAACTAACTGGTTGGCTAGCCGCGGCCAACGGGAATCTTCTGATGCGGTCAAACCAAGGCAAAGAAACAAAGGCGCACACCGGCCTCCAAAGGTGTAAATAAACTGATGCTTGCATGCTGGAACATCAGAACTATGCAAGAATCTGAAAATAGTAGATGGCCTGAGCATCGTTCTGCTCTAATAGCCCATGAACTATCATGGCTTAATATTGACATCACTGCTCTTAGTGAAGTTCATCTCCATGAGGAAGGCAGCCTTAAAGAACACGGCGCCAGCTACACACTTTACTGGTCCGGCAAACCCAAAACCGAAAAACATCTTTCAGGGGTAGGCTTCATGATTAAAAACTCCATTGCCTCCAAACTCGAAACCTTGCCAACAGGACACTCTGATCGCATTATTTCCTTACGCCTTCCACATGTTGCTCTCTTTAGTATATATGCCCCAACTATGCAGAGAAAGACAAATTCTACACAGACCTACGCCACCTCATACAAAAAGTCCCTGTAGAAGATAAAATTATTATCCTTGGTGACTTCAATGCCAGAGTAGGAAAGAACTCCGAAGCCTGGAAAGGTGTCTTAGGCAAGCATGGTGTTGGAAATTGCAATGATAACGGACTCCTCCTGCTAAAGTTCTGTGCAGAACAACAGCTGACTATTACAAACACTATCTTTCAGCAGAAAGACAGCTTGAAGACCACCTGGATGCATCCCTGATCCAAAAATTGGCACCTCATTGACTATGTTCTAGTCCACCAGAGAAACATTAGCGATGTCCGTCATACTCGAGTGATGCCCAGTGCAGAATGCCAGACAGATCATCACCTCGTCAGATGTAAACTAAATCTTCATCTTAAGTTCAAACCTAAGAGGGGTGGTATCTTAAAGAGGAGATTCCAAGTCAACAATCTTCAACAAGCTACCATGAGAGACAACTTCCAGGTAAACCTGCAAACAAAACTTGAAGACCATCCTACAGATCCTTCTCCTACAGTGCTTTGGCAACATATCAAAAACAGTATCCTCCAGTCTGTGGAAGAATCCGTTGGGTTCTCCCACAAGAAAAACAAGACTGGTTTGATGAAAACAACCAAGAGATCCAGGAGCTCTTGGCAAAGAAGAGAACTGCCCACCAGGCATACCTTGCCCAGCCAACTTGCCACGAAAGAAAAGCAGCTTTCCGTCTCACATGTAGTAAACTTCAACAAAAACTCCGAGACATGCAGAACAAGTGGTGGATCAATATAGCAGAAAAGACACAACGCTGTGCAGGTCTGGGTGATTCTAGAGGATTCTATGAAGCTCTTAAGGCAGTGTTTGGACCTACTTATCAGGTCCAAAGCTTCTTATACAGTACAGATGGTCAAACATTAATTACTGATAAAGCCTCCATCCTGAATCGATGGGCTGAACACTTTCAAAGTCTCTTTAGTGCAAACCGAGTAGTCCAAGGCTCAGCTATCCAACATATGATACAAAAACTGATGAAAAATGAATTAGACAAGCTCCCACTTTGGAAGAGACCCTTAAGGCCATACAGCTGTTGAAAAACGGCAAGGCAGCTGGGATTGATGGAATCCCACCTGAAGTTTGGAAACACGGAGGTCATGCACTCCATGATAAATTCCACGAACGCCTTGTGAATTACTGGGAAAAAGGGGAACTGCCATTAGGTCTCTGAGATGCAGTCATCCTCACCCTGTACAAGAAAAAAGGAGCAAAATCCGATTGCTCAAACTATCGAGGCATAACACTGCTCTCTATTGCTGGAAAAATCCTTGCAAGGATACTCCTGAACAGATTAGTTCCTGCCATTGCAGGAGAACTTCTCCCTGAAAGCTAATGTGGCTTCAGAGCCAATAGGAGTACTACAGATATGGTATTTGCCCTTAGACAACTGCAAGAGAAATGTAGAGAGCAGAACAAGGGTCTCTATGTAACATTTGTTGATCTCACCAAAGCCTTCAACACCGTGAGTAGGAAAGGTCTGTGGCAGATCCTGGAAAGACTAGGATGTCCCCCCAAATTCCTTAAAATGATTATCTTGCTACATGAGGGCCAGCGTGGTCAAGTCAGATATGGCGATGCTCTTTCAGAGCCCTTTCTAATAACTAATGGAGTGAAGCAAGGTTGTGTTCTTGCGCCAACTTTATTTACAATCTTCTTCAGCATGATGCTCCAAAGGGCTACGGCAGAGCTCGAAGAGGACAACGGCATCTATATACGTTACTGTACTGATGGTAGCTTGTTTAACTTAAGCCGTCTGAGGGTTCGCACTAAGACTCTAAACTATCTAGTCCGTGAGCTTCTCTTTGCTGATGCTGCTGCCCTTGTTGCCCATACAGAAACAGCTCTGCAGCGCCTAACATCCTGCCTCGCAACAGCTGCAGAGCTGTTTGTGCTGGAAGTCAACCTGAAGAAAACAAAAGGTCTTTACCAGCCTGCACCACAGGACAAACACCACCATCCCCACATTGCTGTCGGCAATTCTGTGCTTAAGTCTGTTCAGCAGTTCACCTACCTGGGAAGCATCATCTCCTCAGATGCCAAGATTGACAAAGAGATCGATCACAGATTAGCAAAGGCACATAGCGCATTTGGAAGACTTTACAAAAGAGTCTGGAATAACAAACACCTGAGGCAAAACACAAAAATCAGTGTGTATAGAGCCATTGTACTGTCTATTCTCCTTTATGGATCTGAAACATGGGTCACCTATCGCCACCACTTACGACTCCTCGAACACTTCCACCAGTGCTGTTTACGCACAATCCTAAATATACACTGGACTGACTATGTGATGAATGTTGCTGTCCTTGAGCAAGCAGGGATCACCAGCATTGAGGCCATGATATTGAGAACACAGTTGCACTGGGCAGGGCATGTGTCTAGGATGGAGGACCATCGCCTCCCCAAAATAGTACTCTACGGTGAACCCGCCACGGGTCAGTGTTAGAGGGGTGCTCCAAAAAAGCGATATAAGGACTCCCTGAAACAACATCTCAGGCTTGGCCAAATTGATCACCAACAATGGTCCGCCCTGGCCTCACATCGGGAGGCATGGAGACACACTATCCACAATGCTGCAGCCTTATTTGAGAACTCACGCCGAACAAGTCTTGAAGAGAAACGGCAACACAGAAAGAATCACAACCCAGTAACAACACCTGATGAAACCTTCTGCTGTGCTTTCTGCAACCAGACTTGTCTATCTTGGATTGGCCTTTTTAGCCCTTTTAGCGCTTGCAAAAAATGCGGGATGAGTCCTTCCTGAATCTTCGTTTGCGAAGAATAGCCAGAGAGAGGAGAGAAATTCTAAAATAATAAAATAATTTTTTAAATCCTTAGAAGCTGAGCCACTGAGATTATTTTGATGGGAGCATCAATATGTTCTTAGGACATGCTGTATCATCACCTTTTAAACTTTTACTAAATCACAGTTTTACACATCATAATTATTTTGTGTCATATTGACTGGGTGTGCTTTGTAATGCCAAGCCAATACTAATTAAGTTCCCACTTAACTGTGCATCATTTTTTCTGAAGTTGTCTTGCCTCTAATATCTTAGGATAATTACAGTCATCTATAACTTGTTATAATGTGGTTGGATACCACTCCTAAGAACTTTACATTATAGAATCCAAACACTGTTGGCATGCTTTGCATCAAGGGTTATTTTTCTGCTTGCTGAATTGCTCCTTT
The DNA here is from genome assembly GCA_030847615.1 of Gambelia wislizenii. NCBI lineage: Eukaryota > Metazoa > Chordata > Lepidosauria > Squamata > Crotaphytidae > Gambelia > Gambelia wislizenii. The sequence goes on along the minus strand of JAUMIR010000002.1, from coordinate 358,658,083 downwards.
CAGTGTACAACTTTGAACAAATGACATGCTCAAGACTTTTTCCTACAGTGGAATATAAGTGTTCATTTGCACAATACTTAACTAAGTAACAGTAATCACAGGAGTTCTGGCTCACGCACACAAATGGACCAATGTGTGAAGTGTGAACAAATGGTATATAGCCTGGACCGCATGCAACAGTTTTAAGACCATGTCCTTGATATATTTTTGGCTTCAAAAAGTGTTGCTATAATCATGAGAATTTCTGGCAATCACTTCTTTAAGGGCCTGGTTTCATTTGTCTACAAATGTGTGCTAAGTAGACCCCACATGCATGCACATAAAAAGTAACATACAATTATGAAATGAGCCCACTGCAGTCTAGAGGTCCCTTGGGCTCTTATTGCCATATGATAGGTTGAGCCCCTTATCAATCATTTGAACCTTGAACAAGTACACACACACACACACACACACACACACATTTTAATATCAATATATAATAATTGATAAATAAGTAGATAGCATTTTCTGTCAGGCAATGGAATAAAATATTTTTCCAGACCAGACATGATGTTCAGCATTGCCCAGTTTGTTTGAATCTTAAGATGGTACAGTATTATTTATTGCCTCTGCTTTCCATCCTTCTGCCAAAAAGCTCAGAGCAATATACACAGCTCTCTCTCTCTCTTTTTTTTAAATTACAAAACCTGTCAGGTAGGTTAAATTGAGAAGCTGGCAGTGGAGGAGGGTCTTGAAGAGTAGTTTAGAGATAGGACTGTACTGAATATTTTTGTGTAAACATTTTCCATGAAAATGGAAGAAAACGTAGAAAAAGAAATACCTCTCAACACCTGCCCTAACTCTTCTGTTTCACCACCTGGTCAACAGATACTTCAGCATCCTATTGGATGTAACAGAGTCAGAATGATGATTTTACAAGAACACAGCGCTTCATAGCTTTTATTAGATTTGGCTATGTGAAAGTGCCATCCAGGGCAATTCAGAGTAATGACAAGGGTTCCTTTTGCAATCACTCAGGATGGGTCATCATGTTAGAGTCTACACTGTAGACCATTAAATTTTCCTATATAACAATGGATGAAAGCAGTACAGAATGAGATAAGAGTTTCTTCGCTCTGAATGGGTAAATGCTTTTACACCAGCTCATAGTGGACTTTTTCAGACGTACCTTAAATCTGGAAGGAGCTGTTGGGAGAGGAACGCATCTGCTCCGTGGCAGGGGGCAGTTTCTGATGCTGCTGTCCCTCTCGCGGTACCCTCCGTGTTCCTTCCGTGTCGCATGGAAGGAAAAGGCGCCACTTTTTACTTAACGGAAGTTCTTAGTGAATAAAAAGTGGCACCTTTTCCTTCCATGCGACATGGAAGGAACACGGAGGGTAACGCAAGAGGGACAGCGTTGTCAGAAACTGCCCCCTGCTGTGAAACAGCTGTGTTCCTCTCCCAACGGCTCCTTCTGGATTTAAGGTACATCTGAAAAAGTCCAGTGTCTCTCTCCTGATCCTCTTTTCCAAATAGCATCTCACTGCTAACAAAAGCTTTAGCGCAAAGCAACTGCTTAGACTGGGGACTTGTTTACATGAGCCTAATAGAAAGATTTGGGGTCATCCTGGGGCTGATATGTGCAGATGATGCTGGGCCAACCCCCCGAATCTGGAATGAACAGTCCTCACAATTCAGCCACTTCAATCCCCAAAACCCTTAAAACAGTTTTTAAAAACTCCCAATTTACTTTGGCTCTTCCAGGAAAATCTGGAGTGCTCCACACAGAGAATAGGTAGCTGTCCTCAGATGTGTCCTATTGTATCACCCAGCACCTCTGCTGTCACTGCTGCTGACATGCATCACATCTTCAGAGGTCACAACAAGGCCCCCAGCATATGATCAATGCTGAGTGCCTTGCTTCTGGCCTCAGGGAATGCAACCTGCACCAGCAGCACCAGCGGCACAGACCGCTGCCCATTCTCAGCAGGGGGAATCTGGGGCAGCTCTGGGGCCAGAATACTCCAGGCTCCCCCCCCCATGTTATCATGGCCAGTGTAGATGAGCCCTTAAAGGCATTAGAACTGAAATTAATGCAACCTTGTTCCCCCATCCCCTCAGCTTTACTTCTAGCATCAGTCAGAAAATGCTGGTCCCTGTAAGGCAAAGGAGTAGCTATAAGCACATTAGTCCTTATCTTGGTAATCAAACTCAAGGTATTCCTCAAAGAATTAGGATTTTGGAAGAGAGATCTGTGGGGAACTGGGTGATTTCCAGGACTCGTAGTGCCTCTTGTTTGCTTTGTTTTCAGATGGTATTAAAACCAGCCACCTGTTAGCCTGGCAGAGGAAGTCAGCGGTGTATTATATTTCCCTGTAAAATGGGAGCCTCAAGTTTTATTTTGGTAGCAACATTCATTATCTCTTTTCAGCAACAGACCTCTCTGAAGTTATCAATATGATTGATAACTTTACATTGTGGATATTGTTCAGGTTTTGTGTTATCTCAGGCTGGGCAAAAAAGCCACAGCAGAAGAGAGACTAGTGTTTTGTTTTTTTCCTCTGTGACTCACAAAGAAATAGGGTTGCAGATCCCTGTTCAAAAGAGGCTGCAGACTTTCCTGCTTTGGCTAGACACTCAGGAGGAGACAGGCAAGGGAAATTCTTTCTGCCCTGTCTTTAAAACACTGGCCAATGAGCTACTTCAGTTCATCTCCTTTTAAATCAAATGTTTGCTTGAAATTCCAAAGTAAACTCTTGTGCGTTGAAAAGACTACAATTGTCATATTGATTTTTAAAAAGCCCTAATTCTATTGAACTGCATTTCTGCTTGACTGTGAGTATACTAACATACAAATATTATACTTTAAAACAAGACGATATGATATGATTAAGAGGCGATATGATAGCCCTGTTTAAGTATTTGAAGGGATGTCACGCTGAGGATGGAGCAGGCTTGTTTTCTGCTGCTCCAGAGACTGGAACACGGAGCAATGGATGCAAGCTCCAGGAACAGAGATTCCACCTCAACATGAGGAGGAACTTTTTGATAGTAAGAGCTGTTCGGCAGTGGAACACACTCCCTCGGAGCGTGGTGGGGTCTCCTTCCTTGGAGGTCTTTAAATAGAGGCTGGATTGCCATCTGTCGGGGATGCTTTGATCAAGATTTCCTGCGTGGCAGGGGGGTTGGACTGGATGGCCCTCGTGGTCTCTTCCAACTCTGCAATTCTATGATTCTAAGACAGATCATTCCTGTGTGTAAAATGATCCATGGGATCTCTTTTCAAAGGCAAATTATCCATTTAAAGGACATAATTTGCAGTCTTTCTTTAGTGTCTATGGGTGTGTGTGTTCTAAAAATTACTCTTGTTTGAATGACACACAGTTTGTCTCAGACTACAAGGAAGTAAATGCAGTCATGACTTTTATGTCCTTTACTTTACCCACTGGACCCGCTTTGTCACACCAGCCATGTCCTGTAGATCATTTGTGATGTAGAAGATGAAACTGAAGGGCTGGTGAGTTGTAGCTGCTTTTAAAAAGAAGCTGGGGGAAAAAATCAATAATAAATTACTGTTTCTTCTAGCAGGCTGGCTTCCCCATATGTCCCCTCTGACATGTAGGTGTAGCTATAAATTAATTTACTTAGAGCCAATAAAGAACCTAATGTGCTCTGAACTGACTAGTGATTGTGCATTAGTGATACAAAAATAACACTGTCTGGCATGGGAGCTTTCTAGGAGGTTCCAAATACTGCAAGTTATTTTTATAGCTTAATGAGAGATGGTTTTGGGCAGCCAGAGGGAGATGGAGTGAGCAGAGTGGTCTATAATTTACTGATGTAAAATGATCAGGATTCATGTTGTCTATAAAACATGAAAAACATTCTTCATTCCTCACCAATTAGATCATAGTTCAACCCCCAGCTCCTCTGAGCTTAAAGGGAATTTCTAACTGCTAGACATAAATGAATGCTGTGGTTAAATTAAACCCTTCAACAGCCCAAACAGGCTTGAAAGAAATGCCTTGTGGATGTTATTAACATGCATATTTAAGTGCTATTTTTAAAGTTTAACTGCAAGCCATAGCAAGCACAAATGTTTATAATAGCTATTTCAAGATTGCAGCATGACTTTAAAAGTGTTATTTGTAGCAACTAATTCTCTTGCAACAATTTTTATTTTAGCTCTTACTGCCATTAATATCTTTTTCAGCATGTGATGACAGGAAAACAGAATTTAAAGGTGTGAGAAGCTTTATTTTTAGACAATGGGACTCTATAAGCTCAAGCTATTGATGATGGTGTGCCAAAGTTGAATTTGAACAATTAATGAATTTAAAGGGCAGACCTGCCTGTTTAGAGTACAAAAAAGAACTGTAACCCTGCTTTGTTGCTACCAAGTAACTAGTTGCAGATACTAATTACTTGTAATTAATTACTTTTTCAATGACAGAAGTACAGTATAAGTAAGTTACATTATGAATATAAAACATACAAAAGATCATCATTAAAATGGAATTAAACTATCAACATTAAAATAATTTAAAACATCCAATTTAAGTTGATAAAAGCAGTTTCAAAACAGCACAATGTAAACAGTACAGCATCCTTTTAAAAAACATTAAAAAATCATTTCTCAAAAACATGTTGGAAAAAATGTATTTGTCTGCCAATGGAAGAACAAAGAGGAGGGGACTATTCTAGCATCCTTTAGAAAAGGGAATTACAGAGCCTTAGGACAGCTATAAAACAGGCCATGAGAAGGTTTAATGTTGATTTTGTAAATAACTCTAATATTGTGATGCTGGGTTATGATATTCTGTGGAAAACATGTATCAACATTAAGATATGGTGAAGTGGCCTGCTTATAATAGGATAAAACAGGTATCACCTCCCTTTTTTGTGTCAAAATTGTGAAAAAATTAGACTGCTTCATAGGGCTCATCTATACCAGGCAGGATATGCAGGCTCACCACCAGCATATCCTGATTGGATCTGGCCTGTTCCTCCCTATTACCTGGAGAAAATATGCCAGAGTCCAAACAGGACACTGGCCAGTTGCTGAAGTCGCTGCTGCTATTTTCCACATTAAGGTGAAAGCCAGATGGGGGTCCTATAACATGTGATCATTGCAGGCCCCCTGCATGTGATTAGCCTTGGTCACATGTTGAGGGACCCCTGCCTGGCTTCTGGAAGAGCCAGAGAGTTGGCAGTGGCAGTGAGGAGTGGCACACTGGATTGGCTACTGTAGACATGTGGGGCCCAATCCAATTTTCCCCAGACATAGGGATACAAATTTCCCAGGTAAATTGGGGTAAACTAGGTATTTTCCTGTAATGGATTATCAGGCCCAATCCTGGCTTGCCCCTGTTCCAGCCCTGTATCTGCCCCAGGGGTTGTTTGGACTGCCCTGGGGCAGATTGGGGTAAATGCCTTGCGTTGTTTGGATGCAAGACTCTGGAACAGGGGCACGTCAGGGTGAATTGCCTGTGTAGATGAGCCCATAGACTACAGAATGTGTGGTGTGCTCCGGGGGTGTGCAGTGTCTTGCAGTGATGCTATAATCTCCACTGCCTCCCTGCTTAGACTGAGGGAGACCTAAGAATAAAATGTAACCAGTTTCCACAGCTGCTTAGATATTTCATTCGAAGTATATTTTCATGGAATTAAAAATTTCTGCTCTGTTTAGTGTCTGCTTTTGAGCTTGCTTGCCAAAAGGCAGTGAGAACTTGTTAGATATGCTGCAAAATAAGCAGAAGTGGGAGGCTTGAAGATATCTATGAAATCTGCATTTAGAAAAAAAAAATTGATGCATCCTTCACATCTGACATAGTGTGCATGGATTTTGTAATCAGATGAACATTTCATATGTCAAAAGATGTATGGGAAGCAGGCCTAAGTCAGAGCCATAACCATGCAAGGATTGTTTAATAGGGAAAAATGCTCCTGTAAGCATAATCCTTTTCTCTTAAAGAGTATGAGAGCAGACATACATGCTATACTGCAGGGGACTTAATTACAAGACAGTGTTTCCAGGAAGTGGTACATACACAGCACAGATAACTTCCTATGGTGGGAACACTGACACAAATGCACACAAACCAGGAGTTGACTGCATTACTGAACATTTGAAGCAGCTCCTGTTGTCTCCACAATTTTCTCAAAAAAGTTGCCTGTGAAGCGATGCACGGCAAAGAAATCAGATGTACACTTTCCTGCAAATCAAGATGGTGGTCGTGAGTACGGACTGCTATTCCCCCTCCCCAATAATTGTTGCTGCATTTTTTAAATACTTTTTTTAAAACAGGTGGAAGGGAGACCTTCCATTTGTAAAAAAAATATTTTTCCCACCCCTGTGCTGTGATACAGCACACACTTTGTCCTTTGGAAAACTAAAACAACGCTTCATGACCAAGTAAGAGGAAAGCCTGCTCCTGCTTGTACGATGGACCTATCACCTTTCAGTTTCCATCGGGCTAAGAATGTACAGCACTGTGAATTGGTTGTTCTGATGACCAGTAATGTGCAGCACTGTGCAGTAAAAAAAAAAAAAAAAGCCTTCACAGAAAACCACGAAGTCTCCTAACGCACAGAGTTTTGTGCCCCTCCTTCCGAAAACACTGACTCTCCAGCACAGCTCATTGGGACAAAAGGTATTCTCCGCAAATTCTATGATGGGTATTTTCATTGTTTAGACACACACCCCCCAGTGTTGGTATTCATAACACTGAATGTATTCATAATAATAGTGAAGGCTGTGTTTACTTCTGACTGAATATATTCAAAATAATGGTGAAATCTGACTGTGGAAGACAAAAATGAGCATAGAAGGGGGAAAAGTCAAAGCACTAGGGAGAAAAAGGAAGCAAAATGGCATGCAAAGACTTGAAAGTAAAAAATGCATTAGAAGTAATGAAAATACCCAGCTTCTTGGGATAATAAGGGCATCATGAAGTTATTTTTGAAAAATGTAAGGGGTAGTAGTGTCAGGTAGTTTTATAACAGTGGTTCCCAAACTTCTTCTAGGTGTTTTGGACTTCAACTCCCAGAAGCCCTGGCCAGCTTGGCCAATAACTAGGAATTCTGGGAGCTGAAGTACAAAAGATCTGGGGGACCAAGTATGGGACTCACTTTTTTATAGTGTAGCAAGTAACGTCACTATAACTTTTGGGGAGCCTTTTTGTGGGCTTTGGGCTTTTTTGTACTCTTAAGTGTATTTTTTAAATTAAAAATTAATGGAAAGGTAACATGCATTTAATATGTCATCCTATAAATACAGTGGGCCTTCAGTATCTGCTGGGGTTTGATTCCAGAAGCCCCCATAGATACTAAAATCCATGGATGCTCAAATCCCATTTTAAACAATGGTGTGGCCAATTTGTGTCTCTGTTATATAAAATGGCAATACAGTACATAAAGGTTTGCTTTTTTGGATTTTTTTTAAAAAAATATTTTCAAGTTGTGATGGTTGAATCCATGGATGCAAAATCGGAGGGCTGACTGTAATGAGTAATGGTAACAGACAGTTTGGTTTTTAAAAAATGGCTAATGAGTCACAAATTAATTGTTTACTTTTAAAAAATAATGTCCCAAACTCAAGGGCTGTCTCATTTCCTCCCTTTGCTGATAATGAAGGAATCATTTTTCACAAGGATTGTCTCGAGAAGGAACAGGTTTTTAGTTCCTAGTGGCAATGGGAATAGCATCCCCTTTGATCTACAGCTTATTCGAGCAGCTCCCTTCTGCTCTCTTTCAAAGTTGGTTTTATAACTTCAGGGCATTTTTAATAAAGCATTCTCAGAAGCCAAGTGCCTGCTGGCAATGATAGGAAGGGACTAGCAACTTACCAGGTGAGCTGATGCCAGCACTGCAGGGAAGCTTATGTAAGAAATGAGCCCTGGAAGTCACAGAAATAGCATCTTAAAACATTTATGCTAGAGTCTCTTCTGCCAGTCACACTTCACCTTGTCTTCACCGTTGCACTCTTGGAAAAGATAAGACACTGTGTAAAGTAAGCCATGCTCTAACCCATGAAACCATTAACATTGTGTACATCGAGACTTGGCTAATCTATGGGAAACAAAGAGAGTGCCACAAGTTTAAAAATAATAATAATTCACAGGCTTGTACAGTGATGGGAAATTCTCTCAGCCTCAGAGGCAGACAAAGGCTAACCCCTTCTTAACAAATCTTGCCAGAAAACCCCTGTTATAGGTTTGCCTTAGAGTAGCCATAACTCGGAAATGAGTTCAAAGCACACAACAAGAGTATACTATGTATATTTACCCCAAAGTGTTCAATGGCTTTACTCCTTAATGTGTATATGTGGAACGGAGGGCTGGTGTTAACCTTTTTCTGGGTATAACCAATCAATTAAAGCCAATGCAATGTTGAGAAGACATTGCATTGGAAGCAAAGGGAAAGCATTGGGAGCAAAGGGAAGAGGAGGAAAATAAGAGTTTGTCTTTTCCTCATAATATTTGAATAGGTGTTTGGCTAGCTGGGTAGATAGAGAGCTGAGAGAAGTCAGGGCAAGGTTAGGATGTGATACTAATAGATCTGAGAGAACTGGGAAGAAAACCCATCCCCCAAATTTTAGGTGTCTGGAAGAAGCCTGTATGGGTGACTTAACAGGTCTTGGCAGGGAAATACAGAGACATAGGGATATATATCACTGGATAGATTTCTGTAGTTATCTTGTTACCATTTAACTAATCCAGTAGTGGGGTTGGAGGAAGGCTTGAGGCACACAGCCTGTTCCAGTGTCTTGAAGAAATAATCTGGTGCTCTGTCACATACAATATTTGGTGCCAAGTGGTGGGAGTGTTGAAATGCAGCTGAACAGAGTGCCAGAGAGTGCGTTTAGGTTACCAAATTCCATAATGCCCCAATGGGACTTTAAAGAACACTAAGAAGAGGTGAGAATTTAATCCAAATTGATTTTTTTAAAACAATCTGAATTTTACCAACAGTTGTGAAATTCAAGCATAGAAAAAATGTGAAAATAACAGGCTTGCTCATCCCCAATTAGCACTGGGTCTGGCGGCTGTGATATTACTAAGGCTGGTGTCACCTCTTCCCCTGATGGTGTCACCTAGTGCAGTTTGGCCTCTCCACCCCCCACCCCATACCACCACTATCTGGAAGACTTGCCTATAATGAATGTGCTGGGTTTCATACATAGTAGAGGGGAACTATCGACTGTCTTGGGTAAGCTTTTATCATACTGTTTACTCAGCTCATTCACTAAATTTTTGCAGTGGTTTACATATTATCTTCTGCTCATGATGCTCCCTTGTTTTCTCTTTCATCTTTTTTTTTTTTAAATCTTACCCAGAAATCTATTAAGGAGAAAAAAGATTGAATAGCTGGCAGTGTTCTCTAAGTCCATCCATCTCTAAATATGCTATATACCACTCCTGTGGGCAGACTTGAGGTTCATTGATAGCACATTTTTTATCTAAATCCTGGAGATCCTTAAACTGGAGCTATGTATTCTCCTAGAGCCTCAGTGGGGCAGACACTTAAAATTAAAGAACAGGGACCAAGATCTTTCATCACATTCATTACTATGTAAACATAATTATGAATGCCCTGAAAAATCAACCCCAGAGCCCACCTTACACTCGAGGGAGCTCCTCTGTGAGACAGAGGTCTGCAACACAGGCAGGTGGGGCACTTCAGAATGATGCATCTAGCTCCCTCTTGCCCTCAAGCTGTGTTGTGATGAGCAGAAGCTTCTGCTTGATGCACCATGGCTAAGGGGGGGGGCGGAGCCTAGCTGGGTCATTCTGAAACACTCCCCCCTTGCCTGTGCCACAGGCTTCCGTAATACGGAATGGCTCTCTCGAGTTTAAAGTGGGTTCAAATCCATAACTGTAATACATGATGTCGACCAAGGTTGTTTTTTTCCCTTCTTCTCTAGTATGAGAACTGAGTTTTGAGCCTTTTCATGCCACCTTTCCCCTAGCTTTTCTTCAGTTCAGAAACCAGAGACAACTAGATGACTACACACACACACACACACACACACACACACAAACAATCATTTAGTTACTGTATTTTTTTTCTTAAAAAATTGGAACCAAAACTCATTTTTGATCAGTGATATCCAGACATCGTATCAGTAGATCCTCATCATATTCCTTTCCCCCCACCACTGTTGTATAGGCTCGCTTATCTTGTGAGTCAGGCAGCAACACTCATTAAAAGTGTTTGGGAAAATACCACAAAGTTTGCAATAGCTCTGAAAGGGTGGCAAATAGCCAGCTACCTGCCATAATGGTGGCAATGCAATGAATGTAATACCAGACACATAGGAAGGAAATAGCTCATCTGGTGGAGTTTATCTTGGTAGTGGCTCTCCAGGATGTTGGTCAATGGTTCTGTGCCAAAATTATGAGGAAAAATGTAATGAGACCCACAAGCCTCACCATCTCTCTCCACCAATGTTAGCCAAATTATGGCTAAAAACTTCTGCAGCTATTTAGGAACATTATCAAGGTAGGGCATCACACAAGCTAAGAGGCTTGGGCTATCCCTGATCCTCTTGTAATTGAATGACATGTACAAAAAGCTGAAGCCGTCAATAGATCCCCCGTGGCACTTTAGTGCTGGCATTGCCAGCATGCAAAACCTCAGGCCAATTAAATCTTGGGACTGCAGTGAGAATGGCTGGTGCGGTGCAAACACTTCCGGGTGAGAGCGGGACATCCGGGTAAGTTTTGCTCTTTTTATGACCCTCTCCAGGTTACTTGGAACATTTAAAGTTTGTGTGTGTGTGCTTTGTGCAACTTTTTATGTGTCCGATTTGTTTTTCTTTTTGAATTTCCCATACAACGAAGTATTGCGGGATTTCAAACAAGGAAGCGATCAGGGCTCTGTTCACCTCCTCTTTATTGCCGGGGCTGCCTTTACTGGGAAAGGAAGGTAAGTTCGGGGGGTGGTGGGTTCTTTTGCCAGCATAAAAATTGGATTTTTTTTATGCCAGCAAAAGAATGTTTAAAGGGGATAGTCTGATAAAGTCCTATATCTCAGGCTCTGAGGACCGGCCAGAGGTGTTTTATGCCAGACGTGGGCAAATGTACAGAAGTGTGTGTGGGGGGGTCAGTTTTCACCACCAAATGAATGCATTCTTGGCAAATTGGAAGTGGCTAGAAATTACTTCCGAATTTGATTTATGTGAATCTGGGCAATTTTGCACTATCTTCTCAGCATCTAGGGGGTAGGGCTTGTAGGGGTAAATTAGGTCAAATGCTATGTTCGGGCACATTTGGGCAGTGGTTTGGGGTTATTTTTAGGTGACTTCTCATCAAACTGAAGGAGAGACTACGATAGAGGTGGTTAATTGTAGGAGCTAATTCCCCCCAACTCCCCATGGGCTGCACCTTGTCCCACAACAAATCCAAATACCCCCACTTTCCTTTGCAGTCCCTGACATTTTTTGAGGGTGTAGTGTGGGGGTACTTTGGCATGTTCTCATGAATCTGGAAAAAAATCTGCATGTTTGTGGGCACACATTGGCCAAAGGTCTTGCTGGATTTTTTAAAAACTAGCTGTACCCAGCGTAACATATGCCATTATAGTAGATTTGAAAGGTTCACACAGTTCAGCTACATGCTGTTATTTTAGGGGGGAAATATTGCATTGTTTTACATGTGGGTGGTGAGTGGCTGAGGGAGTGAGAGGAGTGAGGGGCCCTTATGAGTCTGTGGGTGTAGATGCAGATTGAGTGGCATGAGTGGATTGTGAGGTGGAGAGGGAATTTGCATGTGGGTGGTGATTGGCTGAGGGAGTGAGAGGAGGGAGGGGATTGGTTGGGTATGTTTCCTAAGTGGTCAATCAGCACACTGGGAAAGGAATCATACACAAGCATTTTACATATAGAGATGTTGGTTTGAGGGGACTGGTGAAGGAGCATAGAAATGGGGTCTGGGAGGCCCTATGTGGCCCACAGGCTGCACTTTGCCCACTTCTGGTCTAGGGGTTTGATGGTATTCCAAGGAAGCTTAGGGGGAGGGTCTACAAAAAGGAGTTGGGAACCACTTTCAGCCTGGAGGCCATACTTTGTCCATTCCTGCACTAAGGTGTCCTAGCAAAAAAGAAGATGAAGCATCTGATCAGATTCCTGTTCAGGCTTCTAATGAATCTTCTGTTGTCCCCCTCCTAAAGTAACAGGCTATTCAAAAACCTAGAGAAATTGGGAGTCAGTTTCACAACCAAAGAACTGTTTTCAGCAATATGCTATCACAGATGGTTTGTTTCAAAATTCCAAATATAAGTGACCTTCCCTGTTTAGGCAATAAGCTGTAGTAGTAAAAGAAAGCTCATCCATATGATGATGAGTCTCTGTTGTATGTGGTGGGAAGCTGTTAAGTCCTGCAATATTCATGCTTCATTGGTTTGACTCTGTATGTTTCTGTGTGGCCTTTTTGATATTTCCCTTTACAAGAGGACAATGGCAACATGAAAGAAACAACCTGAAGGTGTGGAGGGAAAGTGTGTGCATGGGTGCATGTGCATGCACGCACACACACATACACATAGTAAAATATTCATCTGATAACAAATTACTCTCCCCCCCCCTTTTTAGTTTGAAAGATTGGCAGAGGGAATAACACTCTCAGCAGTCAGAAAGCATTCTTTATGTAAAATTAATGATTTTGAGTGACATGTGACATTGAATAACTTTTAGTAAATTAAAGTATCTCTCTCATCAAAGCTGAATTGAAGCCATCTGTTTAATTAGGAAGACACCTACTGTGGAATCATCATGGAATTTGGTTTTCTGCATATGGTGCATGTGAGAATGTGTGTGTGTGATTGTGTAAGCAGAACAGAATGAAAATGCAAAGAGAAAGCAAGAAACTAAAAGAATATTTAGAAAGGTAATATTTCAGAGGAAGGAACTGGCAAAACCACTTCTGAGTAATCCTTGCCTAAGAAAGCACTAAGAAATTCATGGGGTTGCCAGATGTTGATGGGCAACTTGAAGGCACATACACACATGCAAGACATGAGAGAAGGCCTTTATAATGTGAAACTGATGTGCCAAGTTTTTCTAAATGCATTTCTTGCTTACATGTTAAAGCATTCGTATGTTTAGGGTGCCAGTCAAATTAACAGCTACTGTAAGGCTACCATGTGTTTCAACAGTGCTTGCAAAATGAGGCATGAGTTATGTAAAGTGAAGACTGGCATCCTATATTGCAGCTACAGATCCATAACCTAGAATTATGAATCTGTAACTGCTCCATATTCAATCATGCTCTGTATTCATGAATTTATCACTATTGTCACAATCACAAATGCTGCCCAAACCTACCTTAATAGCCAGCAGTCTCATTGAGCAATGAGGGAGGTCCGTTCTGCTAGCAATCATGCTTCAGCAGGATGATGTTTTCAACCCATCTAATCAGTTACCTGTGGTGAGATACTGTCACAACTTCTTGTCCCATAGCAGATCATTGGTGGGAAGGGATTGGAAAAATTAGTCCTGATGCAACCTGATCAATCACCAGCAGAACAGACCTCAGTTCCTCAAAATGGCTGGGGCTTATAAAGTAGGTCTTGGGAGCTGGATTAGGAAATGAGACATAGGAGATTACCAGACGGGTTTAATAAAACAGAACAGAAATGCAAAAGGACCGCTAAAGAGTTTTTCTTTCAGACGACGTCCTCCTCTCCCTTTCTGACCCCGTTTGGCTTCTGTTTTTTTGTTTGTTTTTTTTTAATTCACAGGGAAAAGTTGTTAATAGATCACCCATTCCGTTTCTGTCACAGAATCACCTGTGCCATTACACTGGTGTGATGTTGGAGGTCCGTGCTGACACTTCCGGGTACGATTGTGACAACTGTACCCTCCCTGTGTTGCTTTTAAAGCTTTAAAAGTGTTTTGGTGCTTATTTTAATTTTTAGATGTCTGCTTGTATTTTTATTTTTAAATTTCCCCCTGGCTGCCTGCCTCTGTAAGGTCCTGGAAGGTAAGTAGAGAACACTTCTGGTGGCGATCTGGACATCCAAGTGACAGCCTTTTTTTGTTCCCTCCCTGGTTACTTGTGTTTTTTTTTAAGGGTGTTTAGGTGCTTGGTATACTTCTCTGATGTTTGGTGTTTTTTTAATTTTTAAATTCCCCACGCAATTTGGTCTCCAGGAAGGGGAGGGGGCTCTGTGAGAGCTCCATTCACTTCCTGGACTGCCGGAGGAGGGGGGAGCAGTTTCTATCCTGGGATTAAGGTAAGTGTCTGAACATTTTTTTATTCAGTTACAGGGACTGGAGGAGGGTGGGTGGGGTACTGGAACAGGAACAGGTTTTAAGGGCCCATCTGATAATCTCCATAGTTACACATTTGTAACCAGGGGCATGTCTACACTGTAGAAAATAAAAATACTACACACTGTATACACTGTAGAAAATAAAAATACACCAAAGCCACTGTGAGCAGGACACACTATGTTCTGGATGATTCAATGGGAATGTCGTTCTTTTTGAGGCCTAAGGGCTTTAATACAGTTTTTTAAAAACTACCATTTACCCCACACTTTACTGAGAAAAAATAGTTTATGGCATGTGTGGCTGCCTCGGAGTTGGCTTTGCTGTGGAGTCAGGAGGTGGAGTTTCGGGTGGGCAGTACTTATGTTCTACCAGTATGCAACTGTTATTATTTTTTGAATATGTGTTTGTATAGTGATCAGTATTAGTGTATCTCAGCCTATCCAATAATATACTACTCTGGGACAATATATTCTCATGCATGAGGGGAACAACAAGAACAACAACAACAAAAGCCTTGTGCAGCCACCGATGCATGGCTGGAAATGAAGCAAAGTATAGGACATGTGATCAAGATAGGGCTGCCCTTTAACACCAAAGTGAGTTCGCTGGGGGAAATGTGTGTCTGGTAATGCCGATCTTGCTTTATTTTCACACTGAAGTGTGTGGTGTTAACTGCGGGCCCAGGAAATTTTGAATTGAAGCTGAATTTTTTCTGCAGTGTAGACAAGCTGGTACAAGTCTACAATTCTATGATTCTATGATTCTAAGTCATCAAACAAGTCTCTGATGTTGGATCTCAATGAAATTTTTTATTTAGCTGAACATGTTTCCAATTCCTCGTCCCCACAATGTCCATCCTGCTCTGCCCTATACAGTCATTTCATAGTACCTGTTTTTCAAGCTGTACTTTTTCTTTGTGTTACTGAGTTATTCTTCCTGTCTGCAGTCTCATCCCTCTAACAGAGGTCTTTATACATGGATACATGGTAGGGACTAAAACCAGAAGGCCCCATCATGCATGCATCAAATGAAAGGTCACCATGCACAGCATGGAACTGCAGAACATATAGATACTGTGTATGTGCAATGTTGTGCTCACTGATAAATTCACTGAAATGACTTTTTAAAAGCTGTGCTAGAAATCTTCTCAGTCATGCTGTGTTCACTGACAATGTCATTAACTGCTTGTCAACCATGCATGAAACTTGGGCTTTATCTCTTTATCTCTCCTTTATTCTTGGGACAAGAATCATCTTTGTTATTTGTATTTATACACTGATAGTGCTACAGGTATTAATACATTATATCTGCTACTGCTATCTATGTAAAGAGAAATAAATAACAGCACTACAACTTAACAGTAGTATGTCAGGTTGCCAACTCTGTCTGAAGATATTCCTGAAGATTTTTAAATAATGGAGATTCAATTTCTGCATGTTGCTTTATCTGCCTAAATTCACAGATCCAGGGTTTATCTATATGGGCTAAATACCCCAGCTTGCCCCACCTCCAGAGCCCTAAAGTCCATACGACACAGGGTTTTTGCCCTGATCTGCCCCAGGCAGTCCTCACCTTGGGCAGATATGGGGCTACAACAGGGGCAAGCTGGGATAAGTTTCTTTACAGCATTGTAAAATAATATTCAGTTTACCCCCTTACCTCTGGGAAGGAACGGATTGGGCCCCACGTGCCCACAGGAACCCATTCCAGCACACTGTCCCTTGCTGCCACCGCCAGCTCCCTGGCTGTCCCAGAAGCCAGGCAGGGGTCCCTCAGCAGGTGACCAAGGTTGGTCATATTCAGGGGGCCAGCAGTCACATGTTGAAGGCCTCCTTCCTGCCTTCCGAGTCAGCAGTGAAAATGGCAGAGGTGGCAGTGGCAGTGGCGGGCTGGTATTCTGTTGGGACTCCATCCCGTTTCATTAAGGTAATAGGGGCAGAGTGGGCCAGATCCAGAGCAAGGTTATGACAGCAGGAAGCTGGTGAAGATAAGCCCGCAGTTTTACTGCTTTAACTCACCTTCACTGTTCAGACTTGGGCAACCAGAGGCCAGAGAGCACAAACTTCTTTCATTTATTTTGCTTATTTACTTATATTAATTTTGGTCTTCTTCTGTTTTTCTGTACTCTGTTTTCTTTCTGCATATGATTTTGCTTCCATCTTGTGAAGGAAAAAAAAAATCTTTTAATATAAAGAGAACCCCCCACCTCCACTCCAGCAAACCACAGGGAGATTGTCAAAAGATAACCAGTAGTGGAGACCGTTTCTGTCACCCTGTTAAAACTAGTTTTCTCCACCCTTTCTACAGATGGATACTCAGCACACCGCCTTCATACTAAAAAGAAAAAAAAGAAAAAAAAAGTATTTTTACCTTAAAACTCATTTTTTGTTTGTTTGTTTTGCTTTTTAAAATTTATATTCGAGCTGGTCTCTTGCTGGTTGTAGTAGATTGGAGTTCTTTAAAATAAGAAGTCCAAAAGCTCTGTGCAGATCATGTTAATGTTTGCTTTCACCTATAGCTCAGCCTTCACAGTGCAATCACTCACAGTGCTGTTTCTGTCCTTGGATCACAGTTAATGAAACTGAAAACTTTCTCACAGTAGCCTTTAGACAGAAGCATGTGAAAAGAGACCAGGTTCTTCATTTGGCTGCTGCTACCCTGGCATTTGTCTGAAACCCATATCTGATTTATGTTCTGTTCTTTGGAGACAATATCTTCCCTTATTTGTTATAATACAACAGTCATCATACAACTTGTCCCCCTCAAGTTAAATGTGGAGTGGCAGTTTCAGATCACTAACTACCTTGATTCCTGGTTTTAGGGTAAAGATGGGGTAGAAATAAATGTTATGATGATGGTGGTAGTGGTGATGGTTATGATGAGGATGAGGATGATTTCTCCCCCCCCCCCAGAGGATTTGAATTGCAATCTATCCATTTGGGAAAAGAAAACTACTGTAGTTTCAGTAGTGATAGGTGCTCTGGGAGCAATTCTAATTGGACTGACAAAACATTTGAATAGCAACCACAATAAGAGACGATGTCTGTTGAGGGGATGAATGTTGGGAGTGACTAGGAATGTTGGGAGTGACTAGGGTTTGGGTGAATGCTTGGATGGGATGTTAAAAAGGTGGATGTGGATGTGTTAAAGTAAGAGATACGAGTCTGGCCAAAAAAGTTAGAGATATGGATTTAATTAAACTTAAGACAGGTTCAGCTGGAATAATGAGATAGGGAAAGATTTAGTACGATTTAGATGTGTTAAATAAGTAATCTTTAACTGTATGTTGTACTTCTCTTTAATAAATTGTTTTTGTATTATACACATGTGCCTGTGGAAACACTACAGTAGTGCTATTGGTTGAGTTCAGACACATGATCTCTGTGATGGCAGCAGTGGTTCAAGGATGGTGGTGTCTACTTATGGGATTATAGGAAGAGTGAATCCCTCCTGTGAACCATGAAGACATCTAGAAAGTCCATATAAGTGTTGAAATAAGTGGGATAAGTGGAGGCCCCCAGATTCGGTGCCATAGTGATGGGATAAGTAGAAGTCCTCACAGCTTCTTATTGCTTTTCTTGCCTCAGACTTCACTACAAATCTGTCACAGCATAGAATTCATTTCAGTATAACAATGCTAACTATGTGAAACCAATTTTTGAGTGATCACCATCTTTCCTCCAACATTCAAAATTAAAACTACAAAAATACTTGCGCCACTGTCAGAAGGTCACTCACTACCATCACTGTCTATCATGCTTTAAATATACCTTGGCTTAGTCATCAGTCAAAATGGAGATTATAGTTAAGAAATGGGGGGGGGGGGGAAACCTTGGAAGGATAGATAAGAAGGAACTAGATAAGATCCTTAAGCATAATGTTTTATCTAACATTAAAGTCAAGATCATTCACACCATGACATTTCTATGTATGAAAGAGATGGAAAGATCATGTTTTCCCCCCATAGTTTTTTGTGCAAAATTGATGTTTTATACAAACACCACATTAATGTCTGGTAAGTGTTTTTGTGTGGAAAATGTGGAGGGTTTTTTGGGCAGAATACTACTTTTCATGCATTAAAAATCTTTTTAAAACCCATATTTTTGGTCTTTTGCACAGAATTTCACACAAAAATCCATCTGGGCTTCTGGAAAGTGTTTTCTGCATGAAAAATATGTTTTTATAGACTGCATTCCACTTGTAAAAACATTTTTTTAGATATCCACATGTGCAAAAATAATTGCTTGGAGGTTTCTCATTCATAAAGGTTGCCATAAGCTGAAGCTAATGTCATGGCATATAATAATCATGGTAGTCATACATTTCTATACATTTCTTGCATTCTATTCCTAAAGCACAAAGTCTCATTAAGCTTTCAGTGATTAATCAATGTTTACTTTTCTCCACTTTATGTTTACATTCAGGCTGAGCAGCATCAAAATTTCAGTCACCATTTGGAGCTATCTATTTTTTTTTTAATCAACCATATTAGACAGACTAACACAGTCTCCCAAAATGTGATGATTAGAACTACCATCAGTATGCCCTTGCCAATAGGAGATGGCCAGTTAGCAGTGGACATGCTGAATGGAAATGAGGGGAGATATAGTGTGATATATCTGGAGTGTTTCATATCTGGGCAAGACTAGTCAGTAAGCAGGATTCGAGAAGACAAATATATGAGAGAGATGTCCAGTTCTAGCATTACTTTTGTGCCATAATTGTTATTTCATTGTGAGTTCCATTGTATTAATGTGTCTGAAGTAAAGACACATCACCTGTATCATACAGATGCTTTCCATTCCACTGTCTCTTTCTAGCTCTTCTAGCACTGAACAGCATATGATGGATATGCTGGTGTAACCAGTCATGGGTAAACTGTTACCAGATTGCCAAAGGCAACACTTTGGAAGCAATTTGTGAAGAGGGAAATGAGCACAAGGCGATGATGATTTTGTTGAGTTGAATCTGAAAGCCCACAGTGAGAATAATCTGGAAGTTTAAATAAAACTTCCTCTTTCTCCTCTCTGTGCATTTTTATCTAGAGAAACATGAAAGGTATTGCAAATGATGTCGTTTAATTTCCTCAGTTTGAAATTAGTATTCATTTGCTTTTATAAGGTTCCAGCCAGAGAAGTGTTAGGCATGGTTCAAGACCAATTTCAGTGAAAATTAAGTGTATCTAATTGTATCTGGATTGTGCCCAAAACTGTTAATAGGAACTATAAAGAAGAAAATTAGCTGCTGCATATGAAACTGCTGCCATCTTGGATGTGTCAGGTTTAGAAGAGTATCAGTACAATTTCAGCAACAACTGCTGCCACTTTTTCCATACAGGAAACAGTCATAGGAGATTTTCAGACAGGCAAAAATCTCCCCTTGCCGCGCGAGCAGCCTCCCGAAACTGCTGCGCGGCAAGGGTCTTTTTCGGACCGCGCTGTGCCTGTGGCGAAACCGTCCGTGTCACTTCCGTGAAGCTTGGGACGGCTCCGCGTCATATTTCAAGCACGGGCAGCCTCCGTGATTGAAATATGGCGCGGAGCCGTCCCAAGCTTCACGGAAGTGACACGGACGGTTTCGCCACAGGCACAGCGCGGTCCGAAGAAGACCCTTGCCGCGCAGCAGTTTCGGGAGGCTGCTCGCGCGGCAAGGGGAGATTTTTGCCTGTCTGAAAATCTCCTAAGTGTTGCCATGAGGGTCTCAAAAGTTGTCTTCTCGTGGCAGTGCTGCTCCTCAGGCCAAGACTGATACTTAGTGCTGGGATAACTTTTGTTCCTGTGGCAATAGCTGTCCCTGTCCTTAACAAATAGCACACTGCCACACTAGGGAGATTATCAGATGAGCCATTATAACCCGATCCTGTTTCAGAACCCCCACCCCACCCCACTCCCGTCCCTGTTCCACGATACGAAAAAAGGTTTTGCACACTTTACCTCCATCGTGGAACAGGAACGTCCTCCCCTCTCCTCACTGGCATCACACCAGCATAATGAGAGAGCTGTCTGATAATCTCCATGGACAGCTGTGACACTTGGTGCCTATCAAGTCAGTTTGGTGGTGAATTCACTGTAGGTTTTAGGCCAGACTTTAAAGGAGTGATCCAAATTGCTGAACTTATTTTGGGTGTAGAATTCAGTACCATGGAGAACTCATTTCCAGTTCAGTCTGAAATGCAGAGTTTCAGCCCCACTGATATAGAGGCCTCAAGCCACCATTGTAATGGTGCTGTAACTGTAATGGTAGAACTGGAAGCAAGGTCCTCTTAGTCCATATCCTATTGCTTCCCTTGGCCATTTTGCAGGCCAGTGTATCTCTGCTTCTCCTATGTTTAGCAATATTGTGGGGGCATCAATACTTGACAAGGTAGTTAAGACTGCCAAGCTTTACATTTCTGGTTACATAGAGGGTTCCATTTCAGTGCTTGATACCACAGGAAGTGCCAAGGACATACAGGAGTTTCATCAAGCCATGTGAAAGGTTTATGATTGTTCAAGGTTTGACATCCAGCATTTCTGGTCTGATCTACCAAATCAGATGGCATTTGGTCTTGAGAAGGTTTGTACCAAATGAGACATGGATCACTGTGATGTATTTGGTTTCCACACACAATGTCAAATTCACATGTATTTAATTTGGTTGCAACCAGCATAGGCTCTGTTTATTTAATGTTTTTGGTGTCCTGATAAAAACATGGTTGGTATGTCCATGTCATTCCTTTTCAGCTTTCTGCTTTTAACCTCCACAACCACCCTCTTAGTGCCAGTCTGTTTCAGACTCTGTTTTGTGACTATTTCCCTCTCAATTAGGTTATTTGAATGCTAATTAGATATATTACAGCTTTCAAAAGTGAGAAAATTGTTTTTTAAACTCCTTTAAAATGAACAAGGATCTGATTTTGTGCACTCTCTTAAGAAAACAACAGTTCAGTACAATTTTAATGTAGAGGGTAATATATGTTAATCAGAGGTGGGCTGAGGTGCCAGACTGAGTTATAGAAAAGAAGAATAATTCAAATTCACAGAGATGATTTTTATTTCAGCTGCAAATACAAGAGATAACCTATAGGCCTGTACAATATGCCAAGGAGATAATGTTATTTTTAAAAGATAGATTGTCTCATTTGTGGCTGTGGAAAGGTGATTCACTATTATTTCATTATATATCAAAGGTTTTGCCATGTCTTTAGATCTTTATCAAATACTCCTTTTGTTAGCTATCTTTTTGAAGGTTCTGGTTCAAGAAAGTATTGTAATGATGGTTCCTTTTGAAGGAAACCTAAACCTGCAAATGAAAGAATATGCGCTTTTGAAATGTTTAAGAAGGGTATTCTATACGGAAGATTGTTCAGGAAGAATATCATTCACTTGCATGCAATTATCATTTAACAGCGTGAGCAGCTGCTACCAAGAAGTCATTTTAAGATTTTTTTTTAAAAAAAATGCTTTACATTAGGAATATAAGAAAAACTCTCTGACTTGACACCCATGTCATTTCCCACAGCTAGAGAACAAGCCTCCAGGCTTCACAAGGTAAGGCTTGCATTATTTGCATGTATAAAGGTATAAGCACAACTTCATCACTACATATGGCTCCTGTTCTTTATTCTGATTCTGAACTGTAGGCACTAAGATCAAATTTATTGTTTTCCATGTGTTGGAGGTTGGAGAGGATGTTTTAAAGTGATTAGAGCTGCCACTAACAACTAGTCATGACAGAATTACTTTGGAATTTCAAAGATGCCTTTAACTGTTTTCTTGGTCTTATTTTATTTTTTTTAAAAATACCTTGGCCTACCATGAACTGCTAATATCAAAAATTAGAGTAGAGCTAAAGAAGAACACTGAATGAACTATTGTGCAAACATACAACCTGAAGAACACCCCTTTAGAATTTAAAGAGAATGTAAAAAATGAATTTGCACTATTAAGCATAATTGACAGGGACCTAGAAGAACTGTGGACTGAAGCCAGGGAAATTGTCAAGGCAGAATGTAAAAAGATACAATCTGTAGCCAAAAACAAAGAGACATCTTCATGGATGCCAGATGAAATGTTTGAAGCAGTTACGGACAGATGAGAAAGAAAAGTAAAAAGTGACAGAAATACAGTCAGATCCTTGAATGCAACTGTTCAATGACTTGTGCACAGGGACCATACTATAAGAATCAATGCAAAGAAATAGAAGATGGCAAGAAAAAAGGAAGATCAAGAAATCTTTCCCACAAGATCAGAGAAATCAAAGGGAAATTTAAACCGAGAATGGGGGTGCTATATGACCAGCAGGCAAACATATTACATGATGAAGTACAAATAAAAAGTTGATGGAAACAATACACCAAAGAACTATATCAAAGAGATGAAAGGATGACAGATTCATTTAAGGAAGAACCATTTGAAGATGATCCTACAATTTTAAAAAATGAACTGGAAGCTGCACTCAGAGCACTTGGGAGGAATAAGTCACCAGGAACAGATGACATTCCAATAGAGTTGCTTCAGTCTACAGAGACAGAATCTACTC
Source organism: Gambelia wislizenii (assembly GCA_030847615.1). Taxonomy (NCBI): domain Eukaryota; kingdom Metazoa; phylum Chordata; class Lepidosauria; order Squamata; family Crotaphytidae; genus Gambelia; species Gambelia wislizenii. The sequence goes on along the minus strand of JAUMIR010000002.1, from coordinate 358,635,306 downwards.
TACTTATCAAAGACTTGCTACTGTCAACAAATGTGTGTGGGGGAATGGCCCACAGAATGGAAGCAGTCAATATATATTCCAGTCCCCAAGAAAGGGGACACCAGGGATTGCAGTAACCACTAGATCACTGCATTAATTTTCAGTGCAAGCAAAGTGATGCTCAAAATTCTACAACAAAGACTTTTACCATATATGGAACAAGAAGTGCAAGATGTCCAAGCTGGGTTCAGGAAAGGAAGAAGCACTTGGGATAATATTGCAAATAGTATACATTGGCTAATTCAGCACACCAAAGAATTTCAGAAGAAAATCAGCCTAGGCTTTATAGATAGTAGCAAGTCTTTGATTGTATAGATCAGCGTTTCCCAACCAGGGTTCCATGGAACCCTAGGGTTCCCCAAGATGGCCAGGAGTTTTGAGAGAAAGCAGTAATAAATTAATAAATCACAGAGAAGTGGTCAGCTGAAAAGGCTTATCTCTCCCCTCCACAACAGAGAAAGCCAGGCGAGGAATGAGCCAAATACCTTGTTCTCCCTCCAGCTTTTGATCTGCTTTAGATATGCTAATGAGGCTCCTGGAAAAGGAGACTGGGAAAGGGAGAAGGCAAAGAATGAGTGTGTGTGTGTGGGTGGGGGGGTGATTTGCTTCCTGCAAGCAGCCACAGACCAGGAACTGAGAGAAAAGTTTTAGGTTTGCCTAAAACTGATTTAAAGGTACAAATGCAAAATGAGCGTTTTTTAAAAATTCAGAACAATGGAAAGAGAATTGCAATATTGTACAGCTCTTAGCCAATTGGGGGAAACTGACCAAGTAATCCAATTAACCCCTGGTCAGTCAGCTACTCAGATGCCAGCTGCAGATGGGAGAATGCTGACAAAGTGACTTAGGGCTTATTCTTTTTAAACCAGATTTGGAGAGGGCAGAGCCATTACAGTAAAGGAGTCATTATAGACAGAGAAAAGGTTCTTAAACTGTGGGTCTGGTAACTGAATGTGGGGGTCACAAATAGACTGACCAACTCCCATATTATTGAAAAAATCCTTCCCTTACCTTGGCAGGAAGCTACAGCCTCCCTCTCAACCTGCGTCTGGTTACTTAGTTGCTGTTTTTTGAAAGCTCAGAGCAAAATCTTTGGGTCAGAATCAGTGGTGTAGTCATATTTAAATATTTGAAGGGATGTCATACTGAGGATTGAGCAAGCTTGTTTTCTGCTGCTTCAGATACTAGGACACAGAGCAGTGTGTTCAAACTATAGGGAAAGAGATTCCAACTAAACATTAGGAAGAATTTCCTGACAGTAAGAGCTGTTTGGCAGTGGAATGCACTACCCTGGAGTGTGGTGGAGTCTCCATTTTTGGAGGTTTTTAAACAGAGGCTGGATGGCCATCTGTCAGGAATGATTTGATTGTGTATTCCTGCGTGGCAGGGGGTTGGATGGATGGCCCTTGTGGTCTCTTCCAACTCTATGATTCTATGTTGCTGCCTCAGGCAGCATATCATGGTAACTGAACTCTCCCTAGAAGCCAAGATGATTAAACTGAGACTGTCTTAATCTGGAGAGAGATATTTATATTATATTTTATATTATATTTGTATTTTAGAAATTTCTGACCCTGCAAGTATCAAATATGTATTGCTAGCAATGTGGAATATAATAAGCATCTATTTTTTTTCACTGTTTCTGTAATTTTTTTTTTTAAAAAATGGAGCTGTCAGTATAATTTTTACGTAGGGGTTCTCTGAGATCTGAAAATTATTTCAAGGGTTCCTCCAGGGTAAAAAGGTTGAGAAAGACTGGTATAGATCATGAAAATCTATGGCTCACTCTTAAAGAAATGGTTAGGTCACAACATTTGATTGTCCTGTACTCAGGACAAGAGGCTACTATGGAGGATGGTTTCCAATTAGCAAGGGGGTTAGGCAAAACTGAATTTTATCACCTACCTGTTTAACTTTTACATTGAATGTATCACACATAAAGCAGGATTAGATTTGGAGGAAGGAGGCATGAAAATTGGAGGAAGGAACAACTATAATTTTAGAAAGTGAAGTGGAAGCTGCACTTAGAGTACTTGAGAGAAATAAATCACCAGAAACAGATGGCATACCAATAGAGTTGCTCCAAGCTACAGAGAAGGAATCTACTCTAGTTCTAACTAAAATCTGTCAATAAATATGGTAAAGAAAACAATGGCCCACAATTTGGAAACACTCAATATATATTCCATTCACCAAGAAAGGAGATACCAGGGACTGCAGTAACCACAGGATCATTTGCATTCATTCCCCATGCACACAAAGTGATGCTCAAAATTCTACAACAAAGACTTTTAAAATATAGGGAGCAAGAAATGCCAGATGTCCAAGTTAGGTTCAGGAAAGGAAGACACACTAGGGATCATATTGTAAACATACATTGAATAGTGGAGTGCACCAAAAAATGTCAAAGGAAAATCACCCTGTGCTTTATAGATTACAGCAGTGGTTCTTAACCTGTGGTCCAGGGTTTAAGATATGCCGACGACACCATAATACTAGCAGAAAATAGCAAAGACTTGGAATGGTTACTGAAGGAAGTCAAGAAAGGAAGTGCAAAGGCAGGTTTACAGTTGAACATTAAGAAAACCAAACCATTTCTGGCTAGGCATAATTTGTTTATTCAAAGTAAGATACCAGCACCCTAGTTATCTGTATATCAGATTTTGTTTTTTACTTGTTTAGGCAGGAGACACATAATGAAGGCATTACAGAGACTGAAGGCTATGGCTGGAATCCTGTTGGTGGCCTTATGATACCAGATTTGGGTGGAGTGTACAGGTTTTTTGTTTTGTGTAGACAAGCCTCTAGTCTTTGCCCTTGCATTAGAAATCAACGATGGCTGTACTTCCTCTATTCTTCTTCCATTCATAGTAATTACATATGTGGGAATTATACCTGCGAGATTTCAGACTAACGGGCACAAGAGGAGATTCTGCCATATAATTTTACATTTTGATCATTTTAAAAGGAAAATGTAATATATTTTAAATTTTTAGAATTAAATGAAACCAGAGGGATAGTTACCTGTTCTAAGAAATCTATCAAATTTAATAAATAGGTACAGCAGCACCCCTGCATCTGCTGATTTGCCATCTGAGGATTCCATTATCTGCGGATGGTGACGGCAGGGTGGGTGGGTGGGAAAGAGTGGGAGGGAGGAGGCGAGCTCGCAGGGGGTGTTGCGGTACGGTGCAGCAGGCAGGCAGGGGAGGTAGGGAGGAAGCAAGGGTATTTCACTTAGGTGGACAGCTTGTGGGGAAATGTCTTAAAGAGCTTTGAGAGGATCCAAATCCATAGCTGGAACACCTTATAGAAGCTCAGCTTTGCTCTGGACACTTACTGAATATTTCCAAATCAGCTCCATTTGGTCTGAAATTATGCTAGAAGTTAATTTTCAATTAAGTTTTTACAAGGGACCTGAATAATATTAAAACAATGTTTTAAGCATTACAATTGATAAGCCTCAAGACATTAACAGAACCACAGCAGAAGCCATTACCCCCACCCCTGCACACATAATGTAACTATAGGAACTAAAACAAAATTGTCATCCTCATACTTATCATCCGGGTGCTAGCCAAAGGCTGTCACATACATAGTTCCAGGAAGAGAGCTGGGGTGTTACTACAAAAAGGTTTCTAAACCAGTAGGGATAGAAAGTCTTTCCAATGCTAATTGCTGTGCAGGGTGATGATATTTATTTTAACAAAAATCACAACTGGAAGGGAAAGCCTTGACCCCTGCCACATGCTATTGTACGAATGAAGGTCAGTCCCATGCCCTAGGGCCCTTTCACACTACAGAAATACACTATGATTCCACTTTAATGTTCCTAGGAACATCCCATGGAATCCTGGGATTTGCAGTCCAGGGAGGGGTATTTTGAAGTCTCAGCCAGAGAGCTCTAGTGCCTCACCAAACTACAAATCCCAAAATTCCATAATATGCAACCAAGACAGTTAAAGTGGAACCGTAGTGTACAATTGAGTAATGTGAAAGGTCCTCAAATATCTGTTTTTGAAATAAACCACAATGTGATTCCCATTTTATGTTAGCAGTGTAATTAGATCCTTACGCCTCTCAGTCAGCATAAGAAGAAACAAGTCCTTCCTCAAGCAAACATGACTTCTTCTGTCCATTTAAGAAGACAGGGATGGGCTACATGAACCCCTAGGCCCGTAGTGTGGTTCTCCAATCTCAATCTCCAAATCCACTGGTACCTCAAACAAACAAATAAACAAACAACACAACAACAGAACTTTTCCCTGCAGAATGGCAAATTGCAGTTTCACAACCCTCTGAGGTAGACATGATTTGCCATTTTAATATACTTCCCCATGTCTACATTTTTTTTTTTTTGCTGATGTAATTGCAATGGATGTAGAGGACAATGTTACTTTGTAATTCAACTCCAATTTTCCATTTTAAGAATAAATTCTTAGACACTAGTCCCACCCAGCAAATCTGGGGATGCGATTTACCATTTTGGGGGCCAATGGAATGGATTGGAGGGAGGTGCAGCCTAGCAAGAATCAGGGAGGGTAGAAATTGTTCATGTATCCTCAGAGGTTGTCCACCCATGCTCTAAAGGTGATTGCTCAGAAAAGAGATAATTGGACTCAAAGACAATTAATATTTTGGCACCCTGTGTACTCCAAGATTCACTTGAGGTGAAACAAGGCTGAATGCTTGTCTACACTGGCCAGAATTCTCCATGTTCTGGCCAGAGTATTCCAGTTCTGGGCCCACAGCACCCCTCTTACCTGCCCTTCTGTTGGAACAACGGAGGGGTGTCCACATACCCACGGCCTGCAGTGCACTGGTTCCCTGCACTGGTCACGTCCCTGCACTGGTCATGTCTTCTGAGGCCAGAAACGAAGCGCCTGGCTGTGGTCACATAGCTGGATGATCTCAGCAGGCATGATTCACGTGAGCTGACCGGGAAATGGCTATGCCAGGCATTGTGGGGGCCACCCCTGTTGTGATAATGGAACTCACCATTTTCTCTGGAAGACTGCAGCAGAATAGTGAGGGTTTTTAAATCCCATTTCCACTCCATTTTAAGGGGTATTAGACACAGATTTTCATCAGAACTGCCTAGACATCATCTGGACAGTTTGGACTAGAAACAGGGGCCAAACCCTGTGTCATCTGGACAGCCAGATGCAGGAACTGGTGGAGGCTGTTCCATTTTGCCCGTGTAAACAACGTCTAACTCTTCCATTCTTTTCTGATATGATGGCAATAGGGTGGTGGGCAGTGTTAGTCTCTTGTATGCTGACTTTCAAATCACATCTCTCATCATCTCAGGATGAATGAAAGCTGAGTTCTCTATCCTTCTTAAATTATCACGGGGACACATCACAAATCTTTCCCCCTCTCCATGTGTACAGACCTTAGCGCTATTTTGCTTTCAAAATCCTATCCAGTGGAGTAAAATAAACACCAAAACTGTTTCTTTCTCTAAGTATATGTGAGACTTCTTAAATGTCAACTGAAAGAGGGCATTCATTTTATGAAATGTCATATTTTATAGAAAGTCAATAAACATTTTTAAGAGTAAAAATAATTACAAAGATAAATTCTTTATTAAGGTGTTGGAGGCACACATTTTCTGAAATTATGCCTTATTTAAAAAATAATAGGCATTTTCTAATCAATTGGGAAACCTTAAAATCCATGCTGAAGAAAAATCATTTTTAGATTTCTTAATCATTTGCATGAGGCATCCATTGTTAGGATGACCTTTTCCTGGGACAGAAATAAAATGATGATCCTTCTAAAGGACAAAGTTTGCACATTGTCTCTGTGTGTATGAAAGGAGCACAGCTCTATGATGCTTTTCTGCAGTGATTTGATCAGGAGAGACAACATGGAACAAACATACACCAAGAAGAAAACATGTAACAATTGCTACAGCAAGCATAAAATGTTGGACTTCTGAAAAGGGCTACCTAGTTTTCACTGTGTCCTACATGTCTATAGGAATCAACTATTCATCTAGAAGAAGAGGGGGAGAGAGGAAGAGGATGAGGATGTACGTGTAAGACTGTCTGGACTTTTTCGGACGTCTCAAATACAACGTAAGCAGCCTTGTCGCGTTGCGAGGCTGCTGCACTGCAGGGCGTCCCTTTTGGATGACGCTCTCCCCTGCCGGTACTGTTGCGGTACCACAGGGACATTTGAGCGTTATATTTCACCGATTTTTACTCACAAAAGTTGATCGTGATTAAAAACCAGCGAAATATAATGCTCAAATGTCCCCGCGGTACCACAACAGTACCGGAAGGGGAGAGCATCATCCAAAAGCGACGTGCTGCAGCTCACCAGCCTCGCAACGCGATGAGGCTGCTTGCATTGTATTTGAGACGTCCGAAAAAGTCCTCTGTCCTTTTGTCTCTGCCATAGCTCCATGACTGCATACCCTCCAACATCCAACAGATGAAAACTGAGACTCATGTCACCATGCAAAATCAGAGTGTTGTCAAAGGATGTGGCCAGGTGACTAGAGTGAAAAAAAATATTAATGAGGAAGAACATCTGAAACAACTATTTTAAGCAGAGAAACTGGAATTTCTGTACTGAAAAAAGAAAAAAAGCCCAGATCAATAAATACAATACTTGCTCTCTCTGCATATGCATGTAGCATGATTAACAATAAATACAATATATAGATACCATATTGTAAAACCAAAATGCCTCAGACACTAATCAAAATTGCAGCTCTTGGCTTGTCTAAATGTCAAAAATGTTCCTCTATGTGAAACCAGGCTACTTGTGGTCAGGTAAGAATTGTAGTTCAGCCCATCCACCCCTAATGTTTTCAAGTTCTGTGTATTTATTTGAGGAACTAAAATATACTGGTTCTGAGAAGGAGAGAAACTCCCAGTGCCTGGTGTGGGTTTGGAGGAGAGACCTCTTGGCCAGGAGTGGACAACTGCTAAGGGACTAGAGGATGTTACTGAAGACCCTTTTTTCAAAACAGGAAGTAACCACTTTCTGCTTTGGGATGAGGTTGTATGGACAGACAGGTGAAAGACAATGACTAGACAACATACCCATTAAACCTTTCTTAAGTGGACCTCAATTATGTGTGAAGGCCCAGGACTCCACTAAGTCTCCCAAATTGTAAATTTGCACAAAATCTTCTTCCCAAAATGCCCCAGCTGATCCAGAAGCTAACATGGAATGTAGACAACTAACACCATGGTGCCTGGTGGTCTTTTATCATTCTGTCATCATGTCCAGTCTTTCCTTTATGAAGCCCCATGCTACATAACTGTAACAACATGGGACTCCCAGGCAGTCACCATCCAGACAAGAATAAGCTGCAGATCCTCTTATCTTTACTAAAGTGAATGTATCATGTTCCCAACCATGCCTTGGGAAATACTCTGTCTTCATCAGTTTCCAGGCAGAAACCCTAGAGAGGTTCACAAGTAAGGCTAGGCATACAGCAGTGGCTCTCTTGCTTTCTGCCAGATATTTAGAAGGTCAGCTTCCAGAATCCCTTACCATTGACTGTGCCAACTTGGGCTTCTCAGAGTAGAATTCCAAAATAGCTGGAGAACCAAAAGATGAGAACGACAGATCAATTTATTCATTTAAAAAAAATACCGGTATTTAGTTATTTATACCCCGCTCTTCAGCCACAAGGCTATCAGAGCAGCTTCCAAATTGTTTTAAGCAATAGCAGTTTACACATCTACACTGCAATAAGCAGCTTCTAATGTGTGTTAGCTAATTGCCCCCACAAGCTGGGTACTCATTTTACCGATCTATGAAAGGATAGAAGGCTGAGTGAACCTTGAAGCCCTCTGGAATCAAACTTGCGATGTGATGACTTGCAGTACTGGCATTCAACCGCTGTGCCATCAGGGCTCTTGTTCTTGTTATATGTTTATAGAAACTGTGCAGAAGGCAGGGGCCATTTTCTCTCCCTGATCCTGCCATGTCAGCCGTACTGGTGCATCTTAATGTACCTGAAGTAATATGATGTCACTTCTGGCTGCCACTGTGGTTGATTTGCAGCTGATTTGTTTTCTTTTTTGGATTTTTTTTGGGGGGGGGGAGGTGGTGGATTAGGGGAAGCAAATTGCTGCATTTTCAGCATGTTTGGGGACAAAAGAAATGCTCAGAAAGTGGTCTGAAAAAATAATGTGGGGCTTTGGGGCTTTGAGGGGCTTCAGGGATAGGGTTAGGGTTCCAAGGGCACAGGGGTCCAAGGGCCACATGGGACCTAGAAGCCACACTTCTCTAGTCTCTAGTATTTGTTGATGAGAGGTATACTGCTTCTAAAGATGGAAGTTCTACTTGAGATTGGGTAACTATCACAAATTGCACAGCTGTAATGATCCCTCATGGGACCTTTGAGGGTTGTAGTATGTTCTGTGTCCCCACACCCATTTTAAAGTGTTTTTAATTGTTGTATTCCCACCCACCCCCTTCCTGGGTTATTTTAGGAGCAGGAAAGCCTTTTTTAAAAACTAGTAGTCTCTTTCTGGCTTTTCTTCGCAAACGAAGATTCAGGAAGGACTCATCCCGTGCTTTCTGCAAGTGCGCTGATGACTAAAAAGGCCAGTCTGAGATAAACAAATTCGGTTGCAGAAAGCACAGCAAATGGTCTCCTTGGGTGATGTTTCTGGGTTGTGATTCTTTCTGCGTTGTTGTTTCTCTTCAAGACTTGTTCGGCGAGAGTTCTCAAATAAGGCTGCAGCATTGTGGATAGTGCATCTCCATGCTTCCCAATGTGAGGCCAGGGCGGACCATTGTTGGTGATCAATTTGGCCGAGCCTGAGATATTGCTTCAGGGAGTCCTTGTATCGCTTTTTTGGAGTGCCCCTCTTACACTGACCCGTGGCGAGTTCACCGTAGAGTACTATTTTTGGGAGGCGATGGTCCTCCATACTAGAAACTTGCCGTGCCCAGCACAGCTGTGTTCTCAATATCATGGCCTCAAAATGCTGGTGATCCCTGCTTGCTCAAGGACAGCAACATTCGTCACAGTCAGTCCAGTGTATATTTAGGATTGTGCGTAAACAGTGCTGATGAAAGCGTTCAAAGAGTTGTAAGTGGTGGCAATAGGTGACCCATGTTTCAGACCTGTAAAGGAGAATAGACAGTACAATGGCTCTATACACACTGATTTTTGTGCTTTGCCTTAGGTGTTTGTTACTCCAGACTCTTTTGTAAAGTCTTCCAAATGCACTATATGCCTTTGCTAATCTGTGAACGATCTCTTTGTCAATCTTAGCATCTGAGGAGATGATTGTTCCCAGGTAGGTGAACTGCTGAATGGACTTGAGCACAGATTTGCCGACGGCAATTCTGGGGATGGTGGTGTTCGTCCTGTGGTGCAGGCTGGTAAAGAACTTCAGTTTTCTTCAGGTTGACTTCCAGCCCAAACAGCTCTGAAGCTGTTGTGAAACAGGATGTTAGGCACTGCAGAGCTGCTTCTGTGTGGACAACAAGGGCAGCATCATCAGTGAAGAGCAGCTCATGGACTAGATAGTTTAGAGTCTTAGTGTGAGCCCACAGACGGCTTAAGTTAAACAACCTACCATCAGTACAGTAACGTATATAGATGCCGTCGTCTTCTACAAGCTCTGCCATAGCCCTTTGGAGCATCATGCTGAAGAAGATTGTAAATAAAGTTGGTGCAAGAACACAACCTTGCTTCACTCCATTAGTTATTAGAAAGGGCTCTGAAAGAGCATCGCCATATCTGACTTGACCACACTGGCCCTTGTGTAGCACGATAATCGTTTTAAGGAATTTGGGGGGACATCCTAGTCTTTCCAGGATCTGCCACAGACCTTTTCTGCTCACAGTGTTGAAGGCTTTGTTGAGATTGACAAATGTTACATAGAGACCCTTGTTCTGCTCCCTACATTTTTCTTGCAGTTGTCTAAGGGCAAATACCATGTCTGTACTCCTATTGGCTCTGAAGCCACATTGGCTTTCAGGGAGAAGTTCTTCTGCAATAGCAGGAACTAATCTGTTCAGGAGTATCCTTGCAAGGATTTTTCCAGCAATAGAGAGCAGTGTTATGCCTCGATAGTTTGAGCAATCGGATTTTGCTCCTTTTGTCTTGTACAGGGTGAGGATGACTGCATCTCGGAGATCTGCTGGTGGTTCCCCTTTCCCCCAGCAATTCACAAGGAATTCGTGGAATTTATCGTGGAGTGCATGACCTCTGTGTTTCCAAACTTCAGGTGGGATTCCATCAATCCCAACTGCCTTGCCGTTTTTCAACTGCTGTATGGCCTTAAGGGTCTCTTCCAAAGTGGGAGCTATGTCCAATTCATTTTTCATCGGTTTTTATATCATATGTTGGATAGCTGAGCCTTGGACTACTCGGTTGGCACTAAAGAGACTTTGAAAGTGTTCAGCCCATCGATTCAGGATGGAGGCTTTATCAGTAATTAATGTTTGACCATCTGTACTGTTTAAGGAGATTTGGACCTGATAAGTAGGTCCAAACACTGCTTTAAGAGCTTCATAAAATCCTCTATGATCACCCAGATCTGCCCAGTGTTGTGTCTTTTCTTCTATATTGATCCACCACTTGTTCTGCATGTCTCGGAGTTTTTGTTGAAGTTTACTACATGTGAGGAAGAAACCTGCTTTTCTTACATGGCAGGTTGGCTGGGCAAAGTATGCCTGGTGAGCAGTTCTCTTCTTTGCCAACAGCTCCTGGATCTCTTGCTTGTTTTCATCAAACCAGTCTTGATTTTTCTTGTGGGAGAACCCAAGGGATTCTTCTGCAGACTAGAGGATACTGTTTTTGATATGTTGCCAAAGCCCTGTGGGAGAAGGAGCTGTAGGATGGTCTTCAAGTTTTGTTTGCAGATTTGCCTGGAAGTTGTCTCTCATGGTAGCTTGTTGAAGATTGTTGACTTGGAGTCTCTTCTTTAAGATGCCACCCCTCTTAGGTTTGAACTTGATATGAAGATTTAGTTTACATCTTACGAGGCAATGATCTGTTTGGCATTCTGCACTGGGCATCACTTGGGTATGATGGACATCGTGAATGTTTCTCTGGCGGACTAGAACATAGTCAATGAGATGCCAATGTTTGGATGGGGGATGCATCCAGGTTGTCTTCAAGCTGTCTTTCTGCTGAAAGATAGTGTTTGTAATAGTCAGCTGTTGTTCTGCACAGAACTCTAGCAGGAGGCATCCATTATCATTGCAATTTCCAACACCATGCTTGCCTAAGACACCTTTCCAGGCTTCGGAGTTCTTTCCTACTCTGGCATTGAAGTCACCAAGGATAATAATTTTATCTTCAACAGGGACTTTTTCTGTGAGTTGGCGTACGACTGTGTAGAATTTGTCTTTCTCTACAGGGTCGGCTTGTGTAGTGGGGGCATATATACTAAAGAGAACAACATGTGGGAGGCATAAGGAAATAATGTGATCAGAGTATCCTGTTGGCAAGGTTTTGAGTTTGGAGGCAATGGAGTTTTTAATAAGGAGCACTGGTGGCGCAGTGGTTAAATGCCAGTACTGCAAGTCACCATGTTGCAAGTTTGATTCCAGTGGGCTCCAAGGTTCAATCAGCCCTTCCATCCTTTTGTAGGTCTGTAAAATGAGTACCCAGCTTGTGGGGGCAATTAGCTAACACACATTGGAAACTGTTTAATGCAGTGTAGATGTGTAAATCTCTATTGCTTAAAACAATTTGTAAGCCGCTCTGATAGCCTTGTGGCTGAAGAGTGGGGTATAAATAATAAAATAAAATAAAATAAAATAATCATAAAGCCTACTCCTGAAAAATGTTTTTCGGTTTTGGGTTTGCCAGACCAGTAAAGTATGTAGCCGACACCATGTTCTTTAAGGCTGACTTCCTCATGGAGGTGAATTCACTAAGAGCAGCGATGTCAATATTAAGTCATGATAGTTCATGGGCTATTAGGGCAGAACGACGCTCAGGCCATCCACTATCTGCAGAGTCTCGCATGGTTCTGATGTTCCAGCATGCAAGTGTCAGTTTATTTACACCTTTGGAGGCTGGTGTGTACCTTTGTTTCTTCGCCTTGGTTTGACCTCATCAGAAGATGCCCATTGGCTGCGGCTAGCCAACCAGGTAGTTGCGGATGAGTTTTCATTAGGCCACCTTTTCTAGGCCCCTCTCCATATGAAACAAGCAGTGCTCTCCTTTAAAAAGGCTGCTTGGTCGTTCAGGATGCTGCCAAACAAGACTGTCATCTCCTGGGGTCAGCCTTGAGCAACCAATGTCCTGAACTGCCTGCATGCAGGGTGGGTCTGCCACTTCCAGTGCATCTTTACACCTGCCGTTTCGTCCCTCACCTATTGCTACAGGGCTTTTTTGGAACTGGATTTGTCCTTCGAGCCTGTGCAATGGATTTTTCTGGTGGAGCGCAGCGTGCACAGCACTGACCTCACCCTTTAAACCAAAGGTTCATCTGCCGTGGCCTTGCAAGCATGAATGTAGCAGCGAGGTCCTCAGGTTGTAGGTTTGATTAGAGTGTCCTTCTCTTAGATGGTTGACCTTACAGGGTTGGACAAGCACCATCTGCCTGGGTTTGGGATTAGAGTTTTCCTTCTCCTAGGATGGTTGCCATAAGACTAGAGAGCCCATCCTGCCCTTTGACGCTCTTTGTCAGACCCTTCAGTTTTGACCTGTCTGGCATGGGAGACCCTACCGGTGGCTTTATGCCACCACCAGCATATCTTAAAAATCCTCTCCATTGACGCCCCCTTGTCATGAGAGAGAGGCTTGCGTACCCTAATGATTTTTTGAAACTGGTAGTAAACTGGAGTAAAACAGCTGCACCACTCCCACCAAAATGATGGGATTGCTCCTCACTCACTCAAGGGGCATTAAACCAAATTAAATTTAAAGCTTGCTGGGGGAACTTGGGAACTTCCAAATGTACTGGAAGCTGCTGCATTTTGCCCATCTCTGAGTCAAATAAATTCCTTTGGTAATAATCACCAGCAGATCTAGCCTCAATCAATTTGTCTAATCGTTTTTTTGAAAACTCTAATGCTAGTGTGTTCAGGAAAGTAAGAGGCACTTGAGATCATATTGCAAATATACTGCACATTGGATAATGGAGCACACCAAAGCATTTCAGAAGAAAATCAGCCTGTGCTTTATGGATTATAGCTAAACCTTTGATTGTGTGGATTATGTACATCTATGGATCACCCTTAAAGAAATGGGTGTGCTACAACATTTGATTGTCCTATACTTAGGACAAGAGACTACTGTCAGGCCAGAAGAAGGAGAAATTGAATGGTTTGCAATTGGCAAGGGGGTCAGGCAAGGCTGCATTTTATTACTGTATCAGTTTAATGTGTGTGCTGAATATATCATACATAAAGCAGGGTTAGACTCGGAGGAAGGAGGCATGAAAATTGTGGAAGGAACATCAACAATTTAAGATATGCAAATGACACCATACTACTAGCAGAAAATAGCAAGGACTTGGAATGATTACTGAAAGAAATAAAGGAAGAAAGTGCAAAGGCAGGATTACAGTTGAACATTAAGAAAACAAAAATAATGACCACAGATAATTTACATAACTTTAAAGCAAACAATGAAGACATTGAACTAGTTCAAGATTTCCCATACCTTGGCTCAGTCATTAATCAGAATGGAGACGGCAATCAAGAAATCAAAAGATGACAAGGACTTGGGCAGTTATGAAGAAACTAGATAAGATCCTCAAGTGTCAAGATAAATAATTGAATATTAAAGTTAGGATGGTCCATGCCCTTGTATTTCCTGTTTCTATGTATGGTTGCAAAAGCTGGACAGTGAAGAAGGCTGATAGGAAGAAAATCAACTCATTTTAAATGTGGTACTGCAGAAAAGTTCTACAGATACCAAGATATACTAAAGTGACAAATAAATACGGAAACTCCTAAAGCAAATCAAGCTGGAATTCTTCCTAGAAGCCAAGATGACTAAACTGAGACTGTTGTAATTTGGCCATATCATGGAAAGACATGCCTCAGTAGAAAAGACAATAATGCTTCGTAAGGTAGAAGCAGTAGAAAAAGAGGAAGACCACATTCCAGATAGATAGACTCAATCAAGGAAGCCACGGCCCTAAGTCCACAAGACCTGAGTAGGGCTGTTGAGGATAGGGTGACTTGGAAGTCTCTCATTCATAGGATCACCATACTGTCAAAGTCAACCTGATGGCAGTTAACAATAACAAAGTGACAGCCATAACATCTTGCAGCACTTAGGACATTTTCAGACAGGCAAAAATCGCTCTTTGCCGCGCGAGCAGCCTCCCGAAACTGCTGCGCGGCAAGGGTCTTCTTCGGACGACGCTGTGCCTCTGGCGAAACCGTCCGTGTCACTTCCGTGAAGCTTGGGATGGCTCCGCGTCATATTTCAATCACGGAGGCTGCCCGTGATTGAAATATGACGCGGAGCCGTCCCAAGCTTCACGGAAGTGACACGGACGGTTTCGCCAGAGGCACAGCGTCGTCCGAAGAAGACCCTTGCCGCGCAGCAGTTTCGGGAGGCTGCTCGCGCGGCAAAGAGCGATTTTTGCCTGTCTGAAAATGTCCTTAGTTCCAAGGTTCATTATGCACTGTGTGAAGTAACATCTTTGTCATGAATCTGCTACCAGCCTTTTAATATGACAACTGCTGCTAGATTACTTTATGCAAAATATTGGAAGACATCAAAGATTCCATCAATAGATGAATGGCTATTTAAACTGTGAGAAATGTGTGAAATGGATAAACTAACATTTTTTCTAGATCAGAAAAAAACATTTAAGGATTTGAAAGAATGGGAAATTTTAAATCCCATATGGAAAGAGAAATGGGGAGAGGAATATGTAAATAAATTAGATTGGTAAATTAGAGAATATACAAAAGTCTTGAGAAGGGAAGAAAAACAGAGATGGATGTCTGGTAAATTTAAAAAGGGAAGAAAATCGTGTAGTTATCAAAATTGACAGAAAAGGGAAAAGAGGCAGTAAAATATAGCTAAAGAAATTGTATGAAAGAGAATTATTGTATGGTCAAGAGGAGGAGAGGGGATGGTTTGAGGTGTATGGGGTATAAGATGCATGAGATGTATAGGATATGGAAGATGGAAATATGTGATTGTTTCATGGATTGTTTTTATGGTATGTATGTTGGAATTGAATTAAAAAAAAAATAGATCCTGGCTGGGCCTTAATTGTGTACCACTCATGTACTACTTTATGCTTTAGTAGAGTCTCAATCCATATTCTTTTTCCCATAAGAGAAATGATATGGGGGAATCAGTACTTTTTAGGAAATCCCTTGGCTCCTCTCCCCTCCTCACAACAGGCTCCAGGTTAATGGGTTTTTAGTTCCCTTTAACACTTGCTGTTTTAAGAATTCCTCCTTTGATGGTATTTTCCACCGTGTTAGACTGTATCCTTCAGATCTCTCACTAGTCTACAGTTTGGATTTTCCACACTTGAGTGCCTGAAGGTGATCAATAATTTCTTTCATTAGAGATTTGCATTTATTTCAAGGCAAATCTCTGACTTTACCCACTAAGTTCTACAGCTGGAATTTAACTAGAAGGGTTTTTTTAAAACAGAAAAGCAGATGGATGGGATAGGTACCAATTTGTTTCCTTTTTCTACAGTCATTTAAATCCCCATCTTAGGAGAAAGGAGGGATATAAATTCAATCAATCAATCAATCATTTCCCCCTTGCCTTTAGTAGCTTAATAGCTGCTACAATTAGATTTCTAAGTATCTCTTTTAATGACATGTTCAGGTTCCCTCTCCTTATGGTCAGCACAATCAAGCCTCAAAGTAAGCCTCTGGCATCACTAAGACTGGTGTCATCCCCCTCCCCAATGTTGTCACCTGGTTCGTTTCAGCCACTCCACACACCCCTATTGCTGCCACTGAAGTAGCAACTGAAACACTGTTTTGCACTACCACTAAAGCAAATAGTGTGCCATATGGAGAGTTTGGCAAATTTACTTTTTGGATCTCTAGCTGTCCAAATAAAAAAAAAACAGCATGAGCACTGATTGCGCTGAGTGGTGGATTCTTGGAGTTGTATTCCAGAAAAGTAACTTCTGCAAGTGCTGACAAGGTGGCATGCATTCTCTTGCTTCCTCCAGATTAAAATCTCTGTTCTCCAACCTTTCCTCTCCACACTTCAACACCCTCCAACATTTCACTGATGAAAACCAGAACATGTGTGTTCCCAAACATCAGCATCAGGACATCTGGGAAACAAGAATAATGCTGCTGGATCAAAGCAACAGGGCCCACCAAAGACAGCCAGCTACATGCCCCTGAGAAGCCCACAAACCTAAAAACTACCTGCCCATCTTGTTTGACACAAGTGCCTTGTGTACAGAAGATATGGAGGAAGAGCAGTTAGTGATCCTTGATTCTGTGCATTCGTTATCTTATTTAGTGGTCCACAACCTTGGATCTAGGGATGTGTGAATCAGTCTCTGTCAGCCTCACATATATTCAGTTCTGATCCACATGAAAACTTTCAAAGTTTCCCAGCCAACTGCAGATTCTGCAACATTCTGTGATGTTTAGAAGCACATAAGCATTTGAAACACACACAAGTTTTGCTAACGCATCCACTCTGTGCTCTCATGTAGCCACGTCAGTCTGGTGTCGCTGGAGGGGGAGCATTTTGATAATCTCAAGGAACTGAGGCCAGAGGGTATATTGGAAGGCTGGGCATGCAATGTCAGCCTGAGCTGCTAGGGGGTGGGCTGGGGTATTTAAGTCATTGCCTACTCCCAGTCCAGCTCTTCTTCTTCAGATCTTCATGCAACCCACCCTCCCACCTTCAGTGCAGAATGAGTTTTACTGGTTGGTTTGGGTCTGAGTAGCTCCTCCTTTTTGTTTTCTAAAGGCTTTTTTTTTTTTTTTTGCCTACCCCATACAGTATCTGTAGGGACTGGGACAATTGGCTCAGGGTAGTGTCTTTAAATAGGCTGTCATTGACAGGTATCGGCGGGCTAAATATGAGTCGGTGTACACCTTGGCTCCCCCTTGTGGTAAAGAGCAGGTCCCTGGAACAGCCTCTTTGGGTCCTGGGAAGTCATCTACCCCCTTCCACCAGATGGATCCCTTTGCTGAATCACATGCCTTACACAAATTGAAGCAAGTCCTCCACTTGTGAAATCTAAAGACTGGGTCCATCTTATCATTCTAAAAGAGATAACCTTTCCTCTCTAATTATTTTATTTCTCTTTAGACATTTTCTGCTACATGTCTAATTGAAAAGTATATTGTCATTAGCTCTATTTGCTGAATGATATTCTGAACAACATGTGGGTTGTAGTAATAGGGAACATTACTATGAAGGTCAGAGAAGCAACAGTAGGCATTCCAGTAGAAGATTTCTCTGGGGACAAACTCTTCAAAATATCACAGGGCTAAAGATCATGACACTGGTGATGCATGTGGTGCTCTCAACAAGCTGTTGCTCTTATTCATCAGTAGTGAGGTCAAGGCTGTGCCTTTTTCAATTAGTTGGTGACACTGACAGCAAGCATGTCAAAATAGCCTACAGGCATGTCATTTACATCACAGGCTAATATATAAAGTAATAGGGATAAATTATTCTAGAGTTCCTGAAAGTTGCTAATTTTTTGATTAAGCGCATTTGAAACTATATTCACATCAAGGATCTGCTTTCTCTTCCCACACCTTCTAAACCTAGATTTTAATAGTGAAACTTTCAGAATACAGTCCCAAGTGTTCTGCATGTCACCCAGTGTGAAATGAATGTCAATTTATTTCCTGACAGAGGCATAAAAATGGATGAACCAGATTGTAAAGGGGAAAAGACATACTTTGAAGTGTACTGTAGGGCATGATTGAAAATAGCAACCTTGTAGGGTTCCATAGTTACTTTCCTTACACTGATCTCAAGATCAGATATACTCCAAGTTGTAAGATGCAGCATCTTTTAAAAACTAGACCACAAGAAGGAAGGAAGGAAGGAAGGAAGGAAGGAAGGAAGGAAGGAAGGATGGATCCAGTTTCACTGAGACCTTTCAGGAATAAAAATGCGTTATTCAAAATTATTAAAAAAGGAAACTCATCATAAATTGCAGAAACTATTTTTAAAGGCTATAAGAGAACTGAATGGCAGTGAGTATTAGAAACCCCAGTGCCATTTTACTTTGTTGTTTTCCCCTTTAAATATGTATTACATTTATAAATAAAATAAAATCAGTGGCCCTTACACAATTATGTGCACTATGATTCCACTTTAACTACAATGACTGCATCCTATGGAATCCTGGGGTCTGTCATTTGTTGAAGCACTATAGCTCTCTAATTGAGAATTCTAAGTACTCCTCTCTAAACTGCAAATCCTAGGATTCGATAGGATGGACATATGGCTGTTTAAGTGGAAGCCTAATGCTACAGCTGTGTAGTATGAAAGGGGCCCAAATATTTACATGCCCAGAGTTTCTACTGTTGTTTTAGTGAGATCCTGCTTATACAAATGTACAAAGTTTCTACCTTCATCAGGGATGGGAACTAATTTTCAGCAATTTTCTTTCCAATATGTACCCTCCCTCCAAACAACTATTTCTCATGATGTTCTAGAAGGTCCCCCAACCTAAACAAGATATGTGTGTGGGTGGATGTGAAATGGGAAGAATTCTGTTCATACTCCTCTGTCTCCGAGCCTATATGTTTTAGAGTTGCATGTGTGAGAATTGATGTATAAAATCTGGACTCCATCTGTAGGTGCAAGTAGTGCAAGCCATGCCTCCTGGTCCTGAAATCATGTGGTATACTGCTTCTCCCTCCTTCCAATATCCACATCTTGAGTGCAAGGTTACCTACTGTGTGGACATCCATGCTTAGTGCACAAAACGGTGAGGGGAAAGTAGGGACAGTTGACAAGGTGCATAGCAACAACACAGCCCACTTTCTCCAAGGACTTTATTACACAAGTCTGGCAATGCGGAATTTCAGTAAGATAATAGTGTCTTTGGCTGGTACTTATGACACAATGTCATGTCCACCCTGCTGATGCTTTGTATTCCATTTGTTAGGAGAGTGCACCTTTTCATTGATGGGTAAAATCCATCAGTGGCTTCTAACATCATTGCTCTTCCATGACTGCCTTCTGAGCAATAGGTCCCTTCTGCTGCAGTTCTGATATGCTGGCAATCAACGTGGGGTCAGTGGGCATGATACTCCTCCCCTCCTCTCCCCTCTCCCCCTGGCTATTCCCAAGCAGGCTGTTTTCTTTTCCTTTTCTATTTTTGAGAACTCCCTATAGATCTTGCCCTTCTTGAAATTGGTCCAGTGTGTCACTTGAGATGGTTAACATCTGCAAACAGGATTTGCTGTATATGGAGATCAAAAGATGGTTTTAAGGGCAAAACCCTCCATAAATTAAGAGTGATAGTAGAGTACATTGTTGGTGTGTACTTTCACTACGGGTTCCAGATCAACGCAAAACATTCTTTGGTGGAAGGCCCACACCATGTGTTGTTCCAGTCCTGCTCCTCGGACTCCAAAAGAAAGCTGTAATGGATATTCTTTTGCCAACCATCCTCCATCCAGCATAGTGTGCATTCAGTGAAACAATCATTCAGACACTCTTGTACTCTAGTGACAGTAATGAGAGAAAAGCTGGTGTGCAGAAGATTGTTGACTTAAGGAGTGGAAATGATGATTTCTTGGGAGATGTTTCTGTATGTCCCTATTTGGGACAAAGCAACAATTCTGGGCACCACAATTCCAGAAGGCTATTGAGAAGCTAGAACATGTCCAGAGGAGGGCGACCAGGATGGTGGGAGGTCTGGAAGCCATGCCCTATGAGGAGAGGCTTAGGGAGCTGGGCATGTTTAGTCTGGAGAAGAGACAGTTGAGAGGTGACATGACAGACATATTTAAATATTTGAAGGGATGTCATAGTGAGGATGGAGCAAGCTTGTTTTCTGCTGCTCCAGAGACTAGGACATGGAGCAATGGGTTCAAACCACAGGAAAAGAGATTCCACCTAAACATTAGGAAGAACTTCCTGACAGTAAGAGGTGTTCAGAATTGGAATACACTGCCTCGTAGTGTGGTGGAGTCTCCTTCTTTGGAGGTTTTTAAAGAAGGGCTGGATGGCCATCTGTCAGGAATGATTTGATTGTGTATTCCTGCATGGCAGGGGGTTGGACAGGATGGCCCATGTGATCTCTTCCAACTCTTATGATTCTTTGGGGTTAGCTACATGGCAAAAAAATAAAAATAAAAAAATTCTTGAACAATTCGAGAAGAATGCTAGTGGTCCTCACAGATGCTGGCCCACATTGTCGATATTCGGAAGGAGGGGGTCTGAAAACTCCACATAGCCTACAATAACAGCTTTTCCCGTTTGTTGCGATCTTTTTTGAAAAGTGCGCAAAAATGCCCACAACAGGTCATCTGTACAACAAATGTGCAAAGGAGGCACAGCAGAACTGAAAGTTGATTGGCCAGACCTTGGAGGGAGTGGGCTTGCAAGGCAGGGCTTGCTATGCTGGAGCAGCCATTGTTGTTGTTGTTTTTACCGGCATAAGCATTCAAGTGACACTGAAGGAACACCTGACGTCAAGGAGGGACAAGAGAGGCTGTGGAGACAGAGCAAGGACGCTGCACAGGAGCACTTGGGAGATGCTCATTTGGGCCTCATGGGCTCCAGCACCCGAGAATCCCTTCGCTGGGCAACTGTAGAAAGAGGAGGGTTGGGGCAGAAGACTCTAGCCAGCCTGGCATGTGGCTAACTGGGAGAGCATGCGACCCTGGGGTGGCAAGTCCTCAGGGGAGAGCCCGCACCCTTCCTTCTTGGGTCACCTGGGGCCCCCACACATGCCCCTCCCTCCCTCCCTCCCTCCCTCAGCTGTGTCAGGCACAACTTCTCCACTCCCATCCCCCAAAGTCCCAGCTGCACAACCTATGAGGAGGAGGAGAGGGGCATCTGAAATGACACAAACAGAGCAAGGTTTCACCTCAGAGAGCTAGGCTTGAAGGATCTCCTTTGCCCCCTCAAGGAAATCTGCCCCTTCCTCAGGAGGCAGTGGTCACTCTGCCATTTCAGGTTCAAAAGTGCATGTGGGCAGAGGTCTTACTGGGGAAGTGGCATGCACTTGGTTTCTTAGGGAAAAGGTCTGGGCAGTGAGGAAGCGGAGACAGGTGGCTGTCAAGCGCCTGTGCAGCCAAAGAGCTCCCACCTGGATTCTGAAGTGCAGTTCCCCTCTTTAAATAACCCTCAAGGTCCAGACACAGACAGATCACTGACAGCCATCATTTTTTCCTGCACCATGTGAACTGCAAAATCACTACTTTTTCTCGTCAACCAATTTCAAATGCATTGTGGGCACAAATGGGCTCTGCAGCGAAAGGGAGGTAAGGCAGTATTTTCTGGAATCAATTCTCCCCTCTAGCTGACCCCCTATGATTCTAAAAGCCAGCGTGTGACAGCTGGAATCAGTCAGAAGGTCAGAGTTTGTTATCAGAAGAGCTGGAATTAGAATATGGTAGTGGTAGGCTGTGGAGGTGAGAGATCGAGAGATCAGAGTCAGCATTATTTACTGTTTTGATTAGCAGGTGAAGGTGGAGTTTAGAACAGAAATACATAGGGAGGTAGGGATTAAAGTACAATAACATTTAAGGACGTGCTCACCTCAAACCACATGTTTCTGTGCACTAAGTAATCTTTATCCTTTTTATTCTGCTAAAAATAAAGGAAACATATGCAGGGGTAGGTTGTTGGCCATGCCGCAAAATCCCAAATCCACAAAATAGTGATATTTTTATTGGGCCAACCAAAAAAAAAAAAAAAACACAAAATACATCATGCAAGCTTTAGAAGCTTCACTGGCTTCTCCATCAGGCAAAAATGTTAAAAATCATACAACAAAAGAACAGTAACAATGTTAAAATCATAGGCCTACATTCTGCCTCAGATGTTACTTCTGTTGTCATTTAAGATGGTCTAGAGAGATAGCAATGAAGGTCAGAGACCACTCCCCTTCTTGGCTATGTGGGAACTGGAGACAAGGAGCAGTAAATGACAGGCAATAAAAGTTCAAATCCATTAGCAGCAGCAAAATAACTTACATTGTCAACTAACAACAGAAGTAATATCTGATGCAGGCCTATGACTCAACATCTTCACTTATCTTCTTCTGTATGATTTTTAACATCTTTGTTTGATGAAGAAGCCATGCAGCTTCAAAAGCCTGCATGATATAGTTTGTGCTTTTTAGTTGACCTAGTAAAGACGTCACTGTTTTGTGGATTTTGGATTCTTTTGTATTTTGCTAATAATAAAGTTACTGTTCACATACACACTTGAGTGGCTACAACAGTGGTACAGTGCTATTTATTTATTTATTCATTTATACCTTGCCTTTCTCCCTATGGTGGGACCCAAGGTAGCTCACAACATTTAAAACAACAATAGCTAAAAATAGTACAATAAATAGGAATTTAAAAAGAGATTAAACAACTTATATAATTAAAATTCCACATAAATAAGAATAAAAGCTTAAACTCCATAAAAATTAAAATAGATCTTAAAAACAAAAGCATCAGTAGTCCAATCTTCATTTATCAGCAAAGGCCTGGTGGCATAAAAATGTTTTAACCTGCTGCCTGAAGGAGAGTAAAATGGGGCCATCCTAACCTCTCTAGGGAGGGAGTTCCAAAGTCTGGGAGCAGCCACCGAAAAGGCCCTCTCCCTAGTTCCCTCCAAATGAGTCTGAGAAGGTGGTGGGACAGAGAGAAGGGCCTCTCCAGCTGATCTTAACATCCTGCTAGGTTCATATGGGGAGATACGGTTCTTCAAGTAATTTGACCCCAACTCAAGTTTCCTGCCAGTGAGAAGAAGGAGAGCAGCTTCTGGATAGCCATTTTGACTGGGGAGATAGAATTTTTTTTTAAACTGTTGGGAGAGGCTGCTTGTTGCTGAGGGGGTGGAGCTTCTGTGAGTGAAACCTGTGAGTCACTAGGGGGTGGAGCTGGGAGCCTAGCTCTATATAACTCCTTGCAGAGACTTTCCAGGCCAGTTTCCTGCCAGGGAGAAGAAGGACAGCAGCTTCTGGACAGCCAGTTTCCTGCCAGTTTCCAGGCCAGTTTTCTGCCAGAGAGAAGAAGGAGAGCAGCTTCTGGACAGCCATTTTGACTAGGGACATTGAATTTTTTTTAAAAAAACTGTTGGGAGAGGCTGCTTGTTGCTGAGGGGGTGGAATTTCAGTGACCAAACAAAAATACAGCATACCTAAAAGTACAGCTTAGCGTTCTCAGCATTACCTAAGAGTTCTTAGATTACCTAAAAGCTCTCACCATGGACACTGAGGGGACTGTGGCAGTCACCTGCAACACTTGTGCGATGTTTGTCTTCTTGTCTACAGATGTGGAAAATTTCACATGCCCCAAGTGCAAGCTGGTAGCCCTCTTGGAGGAGAAAGTCCAGCAGCTGGAGACACGGGTAGCTACACTTCAACAGATTTGTGAGCAAGAGGTTTTCCTGGACAGAACAGAACAAACAGTCTTGGATGGGGACCACACAGAGGAAGTGGCTGTGGAGGAGAGGGTCACTTCACAGACACAGGAAGTAGACAGCTGGAGGAACGTCACACACAGAACACGAAAATCCAGGGATTATTTGAGCAGCTTGCAGCTACAAAATCGATTGAAAGCCCTTTCCCTTATCAAGGATAACGAGGAAGAACAGCATGGACAGACTTCAGGGGTAGAGCAGGGGACCTTGAGAGTACCACCGCAAGGAACAGCAGCTGCGAAGCCTCGGCGGAGGTGCGTGCTGGTGGTGGGGGACTCCTTGCTGCGGGGTACAGAAGCAGTGGTTTGTGGGCCTGACAAGATGTCTCGGGAGGTGTGTTGTCTCCCCGGGGCAAAGATCCATGATGTGATGGAGAGGCTGACAAGACTCATCAAGTCTATGGATCATTACCCCTTCCTTTTGGTCCATGTGGGAACCAATGATACTGCAAGGCACAGCTTTCCCAAGATCAGAAGAGATTATGAGGCCCTGGGGAGGAAGCTGAAAGAAATGGATGCATAGGTTGTCATCTCGTCTCTACTGCCAGTTGAAGGGCATGGTCCAGGAAGGGAGAGGAAAACAGCCAACATAAACAATTGGCTCCGTAGATGGTGTCGCCGAGATCAATTTGGATTCTTGGATCATGGGCTGCGCTTCCATGCGGGGGGACTTCTGGCAAGAGATGGGGTACAGCTTACGACAGTTGGCGGAAACATTTTTGCCAACAGTGTGAAGAATTTGATCAGGAGGGCTTTAAACTGAGTCAAATGGGGGAGGGAGACAGTATTCTGGAAGGCAAAAAGGCTGGAGAAAATAGTCAAATTGTCATAGAGGGAACAAGGCAAACAGCGCAAGGACCCAACAGTGGGAGGCAAAAAAAACTTGCACAGGCAGCAAGTAAAGGGAACACATGGTCTTAGATGTCTCTACACTAATGCACAGATCATGGGAAATAAGCAAGATGAACGTGAACTCCTAGCACTACAAAACAATTATGATATAATAGCATTGCTGAAACCTGGTGGGATGAGTCACATGATTGGAATGTAGGAATAGAGGGGTATAACCTTTATATGAGAAACAGGCCAAACAGGAAAGGAGGAGGAATAGCATTATATGTCAGGGATATTTACACCAGTGAAGTGATCCACGACATCAATACTGGAAGCCAGGTGGAGAGCATCTGGATAAAAATTAAAGAGGAGGGAAACAACAGGGATGTTA
Organism: Gambelia wislizenii; assembly: GCA_030847615.1. Classification (NCBI taxonomy): domain Eukaryota; kingdom Metazoa; phylum Chordata; class Lepidosauria; order Squamata; family Crotaphytidae; genus Gambelia; species Gambelia wislizenii. Next base: position 358,610,513 of record JAUMIR010000002.1, on the reverse strand, counting down.
CTGTGGGACTCTACTCAGACCCCCAAGTCAGACGGAGGAACTGGATGATGCCTTTCTAGAACAGATGAACACACATGCAGAAAGGAGAGATGTAGTAGTGATGGGTGACTTCAACTATCCTGATGTTTGCTGGCAATCTAACTCAACCAAAACTTCAAGGTCTAGCAAATTCCTTACTTGCCTGGAAGACAATTTCATGGTCCAAAAGGTGGAAGAGGCAACAAGGGGGTCAACTATTGTAGATCTGATCCAAACCAACAGGGATGACCTGGTTAATGGGGTGCAAGTGGTGGGATCCTTAGGTGAGAGTTATTATGTTCTCCTGGAGTTTGTTATACAATGGAAAGGAGAAGCCAGGCATAGTCAGACATGCATTCTTGACTTTAGGAGAGCTGATTTCAATAAACTCAGGGAAATACTGGAGGTGATCCCATGGTCAGGAATACTAAAAGAGAAGAGACCTCAAGACGGATGGGACTTTCTCAAAAGGGAGATACTGAAGGCACAATTTCAAACAGTACCATTGAGGAAGAAAAATGGGAGGTGTCTCAAGAAACCAGGATGGATGACTAAAGAACTTTCAATGGTTTTAAATGGTTTTAAGTTTTAAATGGAACATGTATAGGAAATGGAAAAGGGGGGAAATCACCAAAGAAGAATTCAAACAAATAGCAAACATGTGTAGGAGTAAAGTCAGAAAAGCTAAAGCGCAGAATGAGCTCAGGCTTCCTAGGGAGGTTAAGAACAATAAAAAGGGTTTTTTGGGGGGTATGTCCACAGCAAAAGGAGGAAGAAGGAAAGATAGGGCCACTAAGTGGAGAAGATGGCGAAATGCTAACAGGGGACAGAGAAAAGGCAGAATTACTCAACACCTTCTTTGCCTCAGTGTTTTCAGAAAAGGAAAAGGGGGACCAGCCTGAGGAGAATGGAACAGAGGACACAATAGGGGAAATCCAGCTCAGAATAAGCAAAGAGGTAGTACAGGAATACCTTCTTAATCTAAATGAATTTAAATCTACAGGACCAGATGAACTACATCCAAGAGTATTAAAGGAGCTGGCAAATGTGATCTCAGAGCCATTGGCAATAATCTTTGAGAACTCTTGGAGAACAGGAGAAGTCCCAGCAGACTGGCAAACATTGTCCCCATCTTCAAAAAGGGGAAAAAAGAGGATCCCAACAATTATTGTCCAGTTAGTCTGACATCAATACCAGGGAAGATTCTAGAGCAGATCATTAAACAGAGAGTCTGTGAACATTTAGAAGGCAATGCCATAATCACAAAAAGTCAGCATGGGTTTCAGAGAAACAAGTCATGCCAGACTAATCTGATCTCTTTTTTTGATAAAGTCATCTACCAGCTTGGTAGATGAAGGGAACACTGTGGACATTGCATACCTTGATTTCAGTAAGGCCTTTGACAAGGCTCCCCATGACATTCTTGCAAAAGAGCTTGTAAAATGTGGGCTAGACAAGTTAACTGTTCAATGGATTTGTAATTGGTTGACTGGCCGAACCCAAAGGGTGTTCAGCAGTGGCTCCTCTTCGTCTTGGAAAGATGTGACCAGTGGGGTGCCACAGGGTTCTGTCCTGGGCCCAGTGCTATTCAACATCTTTATCAATGACTTGGATGAGGGAATTAGGGGCATACTTATCAAATTTGAAGATGACACCAAATTAGGGGGAGTAGCTAATACCCTAGAGGACAGGATCAAAATTCAGAATGACCTGGATAGACTGGAGAGCTGGGCCAAAGCTAACAAAATGAAATTCAATACGGAGAAATGTAAAGTACTGCACTTAGGGATGAAAAGTGCAATGCATAGATATAGGATGGGAGAGACCTGGCTGAACGAGACTCCATGTGAAAGGGATCTAGGAGTCCTAGTAGACCACAAGTTGAACATGAGCCAACAGTGTGATGCAGCAGCTAAAAAGGCCAATGTGATTTTGGGCTGTATCAATAGAAGTATAGTGTCTAGATCAAGGGAAGTAATAGTGCTGCTGTATTCTGCCTTGGTCAGACCTCACCTAGAATACAGTGTCCAGTTCTGGGCACCATAATTCAAAAAGGATATTGACAAATTGGAGCGTGTCCAGACGAGGGTGACTAAAATGGTGAAAGGTCTGGAAACCATGCCTTATGAGGAGAGACTTAGGGAGCTGGGTATGTTTAGCCTGGAACAAAGACGGTTAAGAGGCAATATGATAGCCCTGTTTAAGTATTTGAAGGGGTGTCATGCTGAGGATGGAACAGGCTTGTTTTCTGCTGCTCCAGAGACTAGAACATGGAGCAATGGATGCAAGCTCCAGGAACAGCGATTCCACCTCAACATTAGGAGGAACTTTTTGACAGTAAGAACTGTTCGGCAGTGGAGCACACTCCCTCGGAGCGTGGTGGGGTCTCCTTCCTTGGAGGTCTTTAAACAAAGGCTAGATTGCCATCTGTCGGGGATGCTTTGATCAAGATTTCCTGCGTGGCAGGGGGTTGGACTGGATGGCCCTCGTGGTCTCTTCCAACTCTCCAATTCTATGATTCTATGATTCAAGCCATTTAGGGCTTTATAGGTCAAAACCAGCGCTTTGAATTATGACCGGAAACAGGTTGGCAGCCAATGGAGCTGTGACAACAATGGAGTTGTATGCTTCCTGTAGCCAGCCCCTGTTAACAGCCTGACTACTACTCTCTGGATCAACTGAAGTTTCTGGGTACTTTTCAAAGGATGCCCCAACAGTGCTACAATTTAGGTTCAGATACAGCCATGTCTGTGGTGGCATTAGGTGTGTCAAATTATATATCAGTTCACAGTTGTACCCAACTCATAATTGGAGGTTTCTAGGAAGAGAAAGTGTTACAGAGGAGCTGAAGTATTCCTGAAGTTGGTGCCATATAACCACATAGCTTAAGGGGGAAAAGGTAGCCATGATATACTGATACAGCAAGAAAAGTAAAATCGAAAAAGGCACACATATAAATAAACCAACCAAACACCCAACCTGTAGTCTGCCATCTTGGCATGGGGTGACCAGTGGTGTGATTTTTAAAGGGAAAATGCCTATCAGATAAACCTGACACCTCTCTGATTCGTGTTGGGAAGCAGATCTGCTGCCTGCTAGGTGTGCACGTGCTGCTTGTTTCCATTTATGATCTGCTTGTAAATAAACCAAATATGACAGAAGTGTCATAAGTCTCCAATGCTGTCTTATCTAAAAGGAAGCCAAATTTTAACTGTTCAGGGAAGTGGGGAACACATAGCAATAGAGTAATGTTCCTTTCTTATGGCCCTGTGTTAGGCTGTTGAGGACCTTTTTTGAGCTATGTGATAGTATCTCTAGTGTATGAACAAAAAAGAACAGGCTTGGGTGTTTTGGCACAAAGTAACCATAGAACAAGAAAGTGGGAAGGAACATAGAAGTCAAATGCTTTTTATTCTTTTTCCTGAGGCACTGAACTGGGTGTTCCACTGAATATGTGGTTTTCTTTGAAAGCTTATGGAAATGCTCTCCCTCTCATCTACTAAAATTCAAAACATAAGACACAAATCATTTATAGGAGACAAAAAACAATAAGTAGTGTCAGAAGAGAGAGCTATATTTTACTTGGCTGTGCCATGAGGAATTATGGAGGCTTGCAATGAATAGAATATAAAGTAACATACGGTGCCTGTTGACAACAGTGTTGGAAATTATAAAATGTAAAATCCAATATATTTTCTTCATAGTGTCAAACAGCTGGGAGTTTTTATGGCTTCTAGCAGGATGTCATGCCTTTTCTCATGGACCAATAATTCTAGAAGCACATTTAAGTCCATGCTGTTCTTTATGTATTTTGAAGAGTGTATTTTAAAAGTAGTTGCAACTTTAACAGACTGTGACTCATGCAGGCATAACAATACTTTAAGGCTGTAAGGCTGTATACGCTTATCTAGGGGTTAGTTCCACTGAATTTAATATGCTTTATTTCTAAAAAGGCATGCACAGGTTGTATATCCTGTGATCAAGATTGGTATGAACAAGTAGCAATGAGATATTTTTAAAAAATATCTTTAAAAAATCTATTTTTAGAAATATCATATGACTTTTAAAGGAGAGTGATAGCAACACAATGTAAATACAAAGTTCTAGGTTGATGACACTGCAGAAATAATGCAGTTTGACACTTTTAACTGCCATGGCTTAGTGCTATAGAATTCTAGGGTTTATAGTGTTGTGAGATATTTAGCCTTCTCTGTCAAAGAGCTCTGATGCCACAACAAACTACAAATTCCAGGATTCCATAGGATGGAGCCATGATAGTTAAATCAGTGTCAAACCGCATTATTTCTTCAGTGTGTTAGGAGCCCTAGAGAAAGATAATACCAGTCGACCCCCATATCCACAGATTTGGTATCCACAGTTTCACTTATCCATATGTTCTCTCTAGGCATTTCTAGGTCCTCCACTTGTGATTCTATGGTCAACCTCCAGCGTTGGTTTCATTGAAAATAATAGGGTTCCCTATTATCCATGACTTCAGGTATCCACGGGTGGTCTTGGAATATATCCCATATGGATATGGGGGGGTTGACCTGTACTGTTAGTCTAACTGCATAGTAAATCTCAGGTTTTTGTTATGAATTTAAGAGTAGAGTTTCAGGTTAATTTATATTTTAGCAATTTCCTTACAAAGTAAGAGGAAACTGCTTCCTGCTAAGATAAGATGACCTACTGCCCGACCTAATTATTAACAGACATAGCAATTTTGTTAAACAGAAGGCATTAAAAATACTACTGTGGTTATTTTATTAATCATTATGCCTTTTTATTAGCTCTTCTCCATTAGTAAAGCAGCTGAAGAAAGCAGGAACCACTGAGTATTGTTATCAGTACTAGTATTGATAACTAGTACTAATAATAACGAGATGGTATTTTTTTCAAGAGGTAGACTATTTACTTAGAAATATTCATTTTGGGGCTTTGTTGTTAACGGCTGTCAAGCTGACTTTAGTTTATAGTGACCCATGAATGCGAGATTCCAAGTCACTAGATCATCAACAGCCATGCTCAGATCCTGCAGACACTGGAGATTATCAGACAGGAATGCAAAAAGTTTTCCTGTCCCACAATTTGCAGACCCGTCCCTGTCCCAACACAATAACCCTTCCCATCAGACTTACCTTACCTTCCATCCAAAGGCAGCCCAGGAATGAGGGGAACTCTAACGGAGCTCTGTTCACTTCCTGGACTGAAATCCTCCTGTTCTCATGAGAAGATGTGAGCACGGGAAATTCAAAAATAAAATGAAAAATACACACAAAAAAGTTCAGAAAAGCGCATACACACCCTAAAAATATAGCATGTAACCTGGGGAGGGTACAAAAAAGAGGGCAACTTACCTGGTTCTTGCGATCCCACCCAGAAGTGTTGTGTCAGGACCACTCATCAATGCTGGAATCACTAGTCAAAAATGGCATGAGGTTTCTGATGCCGGCAATACCGGCACCAAAATGGGACGGGTGATCCATTGACAGCTCCAGCCCGTCAATAAAAAGAAATGTCAGAATAATGCCAGAGGAATACAAAAGGATGACGTCGTGTGATATGGGCATCCTTTTGTGTTGCGCTGTTGTTATTACGGTGCCACATTAGCTGCATCTGATAATCTCCTCAGAGCTGTGGCTTCCTTGAATGCAGTCTTCCTCTTTTCCTACTGCCTCCTAACTGTCCAAGCATTATTGTCTTTTCTAGTGTGTCATGTCTTCTCACAATATGTCCGAAGTACGACAGTCAACGTGGCTTCTCGGGAGAGTTCAGGCTTGATTCACTCTAGGACCAATTTATTTGTCATTTTAACATTCTACAACATCTGTAGAACCCTTCTCCATTCTGATTAATGACTGAGCCAAGCTATGGGAAATCTTGAACTAGTTCAATGTCTTCATTGTATACTTTAAAGTTATGTAAATCATCTGTGGATATTACTTTTGTTTTCTTAATGTTCAACTGTAAACCTGCCTTTGCATTTTTTTCCCTTGACTTCCTTCAGTAATCATTCCAAGTCCTTACCATTTTCTGCTAGTAGTATGGTGTCATCTGCATATCTTAAATTATACATGTTCTTCCTCCAATTTTCACACCTCCTTTCTTTTAGTCTAATCCTGCTTTATGTATATGTTCAGCTTACAAAATAAACAGATAAGGTGATAAAATGCAATCTTACCTGACCCCCCTTGCCAATTGGAAATCATTCCATTTCTCAGAATTCTGTTCTATCAGTAGCCTCTTATCCTGAGTACAAGTTATGCATCAGGGCAATCAAGTGTTGTGGTACACCCATTTCTTTAAGAATGATCCATAGTTTTTCAGGATATGCTCAAAGGCTTTACTGTATTCCAGTGACAACCTTTTCTTTACCAGCCCCCCCCCTTTAAATATCTTTTGTCACTGTGCATCCCCCAAGACGTAACTCAAGATTTAAAACAACAACAACAAGAACAAGAACAACAACAACAACACAATTCAACCATCCATTAAACCTTCCCTCAGAGGCACTGAAGGGGGAAGGAAGACTTTTCTCCTTCTTCCTGCAAGTTTGTGGCTGGAGTGGATTGAATGGCAATGTGCAGGCCAAGCCAGCCAGTGCCTTGGCTTCTGTCACATGTCCACTCCATTGCAGGCAGGCAGGTGGGCCAAGCAGACTTCAAGCTTTTGCAGAGCCCCTGTGAGGACCTGGGGGTTCCCGGACCACAGGTTAAGAACCACTGCTGTAATCTATAAAGCACAGGCTGATTTTCCTCTGACATTTTTTGGTACACTCCACTATTCAATGTATGTTTACAATACGATCCTAGTGTGTCTTCCTTTCCTGAACCTAACTTGGACATCTGGCACTTCTTGCTCCCTATATTTTAAAAGTCTTTGTTGTAGAATTTTGACCATCACTTTGGGTGCATGGGGAATGAATGCAAATGATCCTGTGGTTACTGCAGTCCCTGGTATCTCCTTTCTTGGTGAATGGAATATATATTGAGTGTTTCCAAATTGTGGGCCATTGTTTTCTTTACCATATTTGTTGACAGATTTTAGTTAGAACTAGAGTAGATTCCTTCTCTGTAGCTTGGAGCAACTCTATTGGTATGCCATCTGTTTCTGGTGATTTATTTTTTCAAGTACTCTAAGTGCAGCTTCCACTTCAGTATCTAAAATTGTAGTTTCACCTTCATATTGTTCTTTTTTGAATAAATTGCTCATCCTTTCATCTCCTATATAGTTCTTCAGTGTATTGTTTCAATTGGCTTTTTATTTGTATTTGGTTGTATAACATCCACACTTTTGGTTTAAATTACACTTTGATTTCTCCAGAATCTTTAAAAGTGTCAGCATGACCACTAGCCATGAGCGTTAGAAGATTCTGAGAGTTGTAGTCCATTATTTTTGGTATGTATTGTCTTACATGAATAAGACTGCATCTACAACATGGTTAGAATGCTTCTGGCATAAGCAAGCATAAATTGAACTATGCATGCAGAATGTTTTCTTGGATAATATAGAATGGTAGGAGCAGAATTCCACATACAGAACTATTGTAGATGAACAATAATGCACCAAAAGTAATGTATCAATGTGCAACAAACACTGTGTACTGCCTGTGTGCTTGCAGTGAGATGACAGCTTCAAGCATTCACTGTTTCTCATGCATTGCACTACAGTGATATTCATAATAGTGACTTCTTTAGCACTAGGATATTGTAACTGCACTGGTGGATGTTTACACTTTGTTGAGATGAGACAACGTAGGCTCATATTTTCAAATCTATGAACCAAATAAGGCTTAAATCTTCTTTTATGGGACTAAAATCTACTCTAGATGGGACTAGAATAGACCCATTGAACTCTTTAGATTAATCTACATGCTGTATCACCATTCAACAATTGATTGAATGGGTCTACTTTAGTTGGGACTAACCAAGAAGATTCCAGTCTATGTGGGAGATCTCTGACTGAGACCCAGTATGCACACTGTGCTGGCGTAGTGTATGCTAGCAGTTTCACTTTCTGCAAGCACATAGATACATGCTTGCAATGGGAGAAGAAACCTGTTGGTTCCATGCCACCTGTTTTTCAAATGCCTGGCTTCCAGGGGAGGGGGTGGTCCACAGAGCCAAGGTGTTGTGTGATGGTGTGGCTTGGACCATTGCTTTTGCCTTCCAAGTCACTTGTAGAAGTAGCCCCATGGGGCAGAGCATCTCTCTCTATCGTCCTGTCCCAACCTCTCCCAAATAAAAACTCACTTGATAGATAGATTGCAACAGGCTTTGTACTTCCTTCAGTCCTGCTTCTTAGAAGTCAGTGTTCCTTTTTATTAGAGAGACTGCTAGTAGTCTCCTCCAACATATCCATTACTATACCTCATCTCCCATGGAAGACTGTGTTAAATATTCCTCTGGCAGTATCCTTTAATATATTTTCCTTCTCCCTAATTATAAGACTCCAGAGGAGCTTATTTTCTCGTTATTCTTGTTTTAATACCATCAAACTGACTGCTAGGCAGCTGAACTCTACCACCATACTTAAAAAACAAACAAACCCTAAGATATCATGGGTAGGCTCTAGGAGAGTTACATGCAACAGCCAAAGGATAAGCTCACTAACTACTGATGTACTTTAGATGTGTAAATTTTGCAGCTGGATCATAATCAGAAAATAAAAAGCATCTGTATTTGATTGTAATGTAAACCAATGCTTGAAAGGCTGGTACAAAGACCATGGCATTAAAACACCTTATTTAAAATTTAGATTCCTTGATAATTTTATTTTATCAGTATGTCTGGACCTTAATATCATTTCTCACATTGTATCAATCCCACTGTAGTTTGGAAAGCTGCCTGGGATATTTTCAATTACTTACTATGCATGACTGGTACAATATATAATTACTTAAAGAGCTCTTCATGCAAAAATCTAGGGGAATTACTGCACTCTGAAAAAAAGCAGCAAGAGAGCAGGGACATTCCATTTTCCACACTGCCTTACCACATGACATCATCATTTTTTTTCTTGGTCTCATGGGAGACTGAGGTTAAAACCATGTCTTTTTGCTAACCAACCTCCCCCCCCCCAAAAAAAACCATTGCAAAAAGAAACAGTTTTACCTTGGTCCCCCATGGGACTGGAATGGCAAAAACCTGGAAGAACAACAATGTCATGCAGTAAGGCAGCACAGAAAACAGAACATTCCTGCTGCATTGCTGCATTTCTTTGGAGTGTAGTAATACCCTAGGATAATAAGATTCCAAAAGATGAAACAGCACAGCTTTAGGTTTAATAATGAATCAGTTCCTGGCCATAATCAGCACCCATGTCCCAGAGCGAATGCACTTCTGAACATCTCCAACTAAATGTGAAATGGTTCTGTATTCTTACAGCAATCCTGACAATAGCTTAGAGGTATTACAAGAAGCTTTGTGGGGATCATGTAGCATTTACTAAGGGTACCCTTTATAGATGTGCAGAGGAAATAAATAGTTTCTCTACAGCTCTTTTGCACCTCCCTTATTTCCTGCTGTTACTTCAGAGACACTCCTTCTATCCCCCCTTCTCTTCTACTGTCATCTTGTCTTGAGCATGATCAAAAGGTTTTGGCTTTACACAGAGAAGATATGAGTGCTCTGTACATAGTAAGAAATAAATAATGAATGGTGTGATGTTGACCTCACCAGGTTAGTACTGCAGTTCCAAGCCTTGGCTGACTGTCACTGTCACCTTGCCCTATGCCCCCCCCTTTTCAATCCCCTTTTGGATTTGGGTCCTGGGCTTCTATAGGAGACCTTAGTGTGGACCAGTCTGTTTAAAAGTGGTTTCTTTAATGGTAAACACAACTACCCCTTGTTTCAGGGTGAATAAAGCCCATCTGAGCCAGAGTTAATAACTTTACAGACATGTTAATGCCATTTATTATATCCAGTAGAATCATCAATGCTTCAACAAGTTCCAGTGCTTGATTTCAACTATACAATAATATTCCACCTCAGTTGTGTCAGACCTTGCCCTTCAATCACTTCAGACACCCAGTACACATTCATTCCCCACAGACTCTCTCAACAGTCAATTCTCAGACTGTCTCTTTTTATAGAATCCCCCTCTCACTCACAGAGGCTCCTCCCTCCCGTCAGCAATGTAGCTGGAAGATGGTTCTTCACAAATGGTCAGAATGAAACTAATCACCACAAATCTTTGGGTAGAGTTAGTTCTGATTCTTACAAAGGCTAACATCTAAAATGGGATCATTGTGTCACATTCTTCTCACTCTCCTTTATAATTTTAGCGTAGTCACTTAAGTTGTTTCCCTTTGTCTCCTCCACTAGCTGCAGTCACTGGTGTGTATCTGGCACAAGAAACATGATTCCACAACAAAACTGAGTGTCTCTAGAAGTTGTGGGCAAAGGAGGAAGAACTTGACACAAGGCAGCCATTTTTGCAACAGGAAGTGTTATACCACCTGCTTAAAAGAGAGAGTCAGAAGTTCAAACTAAATATGAGGTGACATGGGAAGGAATAAGCTAAATGAATTGTAGTGACCAAGGAGACTGAATAATAGTAGTAACCAAAGTTGTCCATGAACATGCACATAGGGAAAATAATTTCTGGGAAACAACAGCAGAATGCTGAGACCTACAATATAATCTGTCTTTTGAGTTCAGGATGAATGTAATATAAAGTTGGCTTAATCCACGCTTCAGTCTCCTGTGGCATCATTTTACAAAGTTTGCAAAAGCAGACAGTATTAAGGGGTAACACGATCACAGTGGTGAGCAAGATAAATAATTTAGATAGCAGAACTCTCGACAGACATCTAAGGTTTAAGGTGAGAAAGAAGACTAGAGGGCATGACATTTGTAACAGTCACAATGAAACATGATTAAGGTCTGACCAGACATGTTGTCGCTGAAATGGGAAAAAGGCAATTATTCTGGTAATACTGAAAAAATGACAGGACATGTTCTGGCAACAGGATGAAACTGGTGGGAAAGAGAGGCTCACAATTCCACTCCTGAGGTGTCTGCAAACCCCATTTTACACAGGCTCTTGCACATTCTGGCAAACCTTCTCTATTTTAGGATGCATTTCAGAAGTATATTCAGCTACTGAGTTCCTTTTTTTAAAAAAAACAACAACTGTGCTCTGCTTTCAGTAGAGAGCTGGCTGAGTTGTTCTTGTGTATTCTTTGGTAAAATATTCCCACCTCACCTCACCTCAGTCTTTGGGCATCCAGCCTTCCCTGTACTCAGTACTTTTTAGGTCAATAAAATAACATTGTGTTCATACATGTTCCTGGATGTTTGGGCTTGCAACATATATTTTAAGCATTTTCCTCCAAGTTGTGTTTCATACAAGATTAGCAGGATTAGTTAACAGGAAAACCAGGCAACAGAATGGACCACATAGAGAATATTTGGACGAAAAAGATTAATTCACGTTAGGCAAACTATTCAGAGAAGTGTTATCTAGAGTACAATAGGAAGGATGTGATGCCTATCTTGAAATCCACATTTCCAGAACATGTTTATACAACAAAGATCTTGAATATGTGTCTTGGTCAACTTGTCTTTATTTTAACCAGGAATAGACTGCGCAAGACCCCCCTCCACCCTCTCTCTTTTTGTTTTTTGCATAAAGAGCTGAAGATAATATCACAATATACTGTACCTTTTAACAACAACAACAACAACAAAATAAGCAAGAGAAGCAAAGCAAACATACCACAAACCTGCTTGCTTAAAATTGTTCAGATTGGGGTTTAGTCATCAGAATGTTTTGTTTCAGGGTCTGTCTAGATGGTGAAAATACTCCTCATAGAATGTGAGAATACCTTTTGCCCCAACAAGAAGCGGATGAGATTTGCAGTATTTGAAAGGGGGGGGGACTCCAATTACTATGTGGGAAAAGCCTTTGTGGCTTTTCCCTAAGTTTTAAAAATAATGTGTGGAAATGTGCATTACCGCTCATTTGGACAACCAGTTTGCATCGCAGCACCAATGGTGTGCTGCTCTGAGACAACCAAGCAGCTTTTTTAAAGCAGAAGGCTGCACTTGCAAACCTTTTATTTACAATATTAAAAATTACTGTACAGCAGTGACAACTTGTGGAGAATAATAATGTGAGTGATTCACTCTTGGCCACCATCTTGATTCACAGGCATGGCTATGTGTGCACTTCAAACACAGCTTTGCATACCAGTAATTTTGCCAAAGGACCATAGAGACAAATGAACACTGCTGTGAATGTGCATTAATGCACAGAAATCCACATAAAATCTTGTCGTCTAGACAAGCCCTCAGACTGCTGAAGAAAACGCTTATTATCTGTAACACTGTGCAGTGTAGTCCCTGGTAGAATCCTTAGACATCAACTCTTGATGACCAACACATGAAATAACGAGGCCAGACACAAAGCTTGGGTTAAAATAGGGGCCACTATTCTATCACCTATTTAATCTTTATTCCTTGGGATATACAAATTAGGGGGACACCCAGTGTGGGAAAAGCTGGAGCCAATGGGTCCACCCAGACCTACCTCCCATCTTCCCTGGGCAAAACACCTGAGCCCCGAGGGATTTCCCATCAATTGGGCTCCCCCAGGGCACCATCTGCTGGAAGGCAAAACCCCAGGACGAGAAACCTCAAGTCACATGACTTCTGGTGAGGGCTCAACCCTTGGGCCTGCCTCAAGGATAGTTACAACCCAACCCCCAAATCATGTGAAGAGATAGGAAAGTTAGCAGAAAGGGTTAATCCATTTAGTTAATTCTTAAAAAGCTTTGAAAATTTAACTCAATCACATTTTTCTTGGAAATTGAAAAACTGAACTATTAATTTTATGTTAAATTGCCATCTAAATTTAAGTGAAATGCCTGCTTTAAAACCTTATGATAATGCAGATAAAAAATGGCATCCTTTATTTTATTCTTCTTTCCATACCCCCACTCTTCTTTGGAGTTTGGAAGAGAAAGAAGCATGCATTTTTGAAAACTCAATTTCTCACCTATCCCACCAAAAATTCTCCTTTTGCTTTCCCTTTACCCTCCCCTGCAATTTCAATTCTCTAACCCCCCCCCCATGTTTATTTTACTGATTCCACATGTTTTCCATCACAAGTCCTAGGTTAGGGCTTCAAAATTCACTTTCCTGGAACAGATGAGGATCCTCTATGTAGTGGTGTGTATTGTAGAATATAGGAGAACCACTTGGTCTCAGTGAAACTCACTTCATTTCCAACCTGCTCTTACTACTTGCTGGTTTAAAGTCTTGTAAGCTTAAAATTAATTCCATTTAGTTCTAATCATGAACTAAAACAAAGTTCACGGTTCTAGCTAGCTAGTCAATCAGCCACACCCTGATTCAGGACTTTTCCATTCTACCTGTCTCACCTTTCAGGTATTCTGTACCCAGTAGGTACTAAGCATGCTCACTCTTAGTTGGAATGCCTTGGTCTCCCTCACCTATTTCCCTCTATCCAAAATTGTATATATATCTTGACAAAGCCCTATGAGACTTGGGAGATTATCAGACGAGTGTATAAAAATGTTATTATGGCATGATATTTTACAGTGTTCCTGTTCTGGCACAATGACATATGTTTTCGCACACTGCTATGATAATGATACAAATTGTCCCAAGAATCCAGCAATACAAGTGCTTGTGCCACTTACTTCTGCGTTTCTAGGTGAATGAGATTTTGGTGCATCTCGTGAGAAGACACAAGCACACTAAAACACACTAACACAGCTAACACACATTGGAAGCTGATTCTTGCAGTCTAGATGTGTAAATTGCTATTGCTTGAAAACAATTTGTAAGCCACTCTGACAGCCTTGTGGCTGAAGAGCGGGGTATAAATAAATAACTAAATGAAAAGCCCCAAAACATCAAAATTAAAAAAGAAAACATTCAGAAAACACTGATACACATTTAGAAACTTGCAAGCAAGATGGGAAAGTTCAGAAAAAGAGTGTACAGTACCTAGTTTTCCCCTTTGCACCCGGAAGTGTTCTTGCGGGACTGCCCATTGATGCAGGAATCATGCCAGCAGAACAGAACACCTTCTTGCACATACAAAAATCCAGAACACAAACGCTACGGGAGATCAATTTTCGACTTCTCCCCAACAATAAAAGAGAACTTCCACATAACAGTAGCAGAATGCTTGCATAATGCTGGGACATGATGTTGTCTGATAAGGAAGCCCTTTTGTGATCTCATGGTGTCAGTATGGCACCGTTTTTGAAGCATCTGATAATCTGCTTGGATATACAGTGTTTGTTCAAGCATTTTAGACTTTAGCCATGGTTCCAGAAGCAAGTTTTGTCATAGGCCACACTCCAGTCCCCATAAGAAAGACTTCACTCCTAGCCCCAAACCAGCCAATGCTCAACCAACACACAAAAGCATTATCACCATCTATCACTAGGTGCAACAGTCCTCCTCTGCAGACAGTGGTTGAAGGGGGAGATATTTTGTCCCCACAACAATCCTGTGAATTAGTTTTAGGTTGAGACTTGTTCAAGGTCTCCCAGAGAGCTTTATGAATGAGTAAGGAACTGAACCTCAGTTCAGCACCAATAATCTCACTACACTACATTGTTGCCTTCTTCATCATTTTATATTCCAAATGTCTACCTTCAAGCTGCTGCTTGTCAGCTTGAAGATGAAGAAGTGAATAAAAGTATTTCTGCTGCCGATGAGTGAGTAGGGGTGGAAAGGACAACAAATAGCATGGAAAAGATAAAAGTTTCATTAAAAGGGGGGCTGTTTCTTTCACAGAACAAAAGAATGCAAGTGTGTCAAAAAAAATCATCTGTCTGTGTCACAAGCTATTATGCCTTCTTTTTTTCCCTTTTTTAGTAAGTTACAGAAATTTGGTGAGGGTAAGTGATACTTGCCATATAGTAGTTTAACTGTCAGAGGAATCTGAAGATGACAAAAATGAAACTTGAGTTTTAGGTTCTCAATAGCACCCAGTTGTTGGGTCAAAAAGAAAAGAAAAAACCCAAATGATGCTTATCAAACAAAGACCAATTTTTCATGTTTAAAACCTCAGATCTTGATTTTTCAGTTCTTAGAACTTTTGCTCCTTTGAGGCAGTCAGCAAGCTATGTGAAATGAATTTTAATCAGGGCTTGCCAATATCTATCAGTCCATCACACTTCATAACTCAGATAATAAAGAGTCTAGAGAGAAATGATAGGCTAGAGGAAGTGAAATGTTGATGGCAACACACGGTGTTTTCTATATCCAGGTCAGACAAGGGTATGGAAGGATTCAGGATGAACAATACACTTTTTCAGGGGGATCAATAAGAATTATTTCCTAAACCACAGGATTTGGATGAATTAGTATTTGCAGCTGAACGAAATGAACATGAGAATAAAGGAAGATTATTTGAAGATGAACATAATGGTATATTTCCTAGCATTTAATCATAACATATAATTATTACTAAAGGTGTCTAATCTTTGGGATTTTTAAAACAAATGCTGGTAATATGAACTAGGATTAAGAGGATGAGAAGCAGCAAAAACTTATCTGGGAATGACACATGACAACACATCTATGTATCATGACCCTATGATAACAATGTGAAAGATCTGTTGATTCTCTCATGGTACAAGGAAGAATCAACGGAGAATAGATTACTCCAATCACCACCAGACAGAGGCAGTCACACGACTTGCAAATTTGCTGACAAGCTGCCTCCTGGCTTTGCCCCCTCTCCCTCTGTGCTTTGCACAGTTCAGAGCAGATTCTTGGATTCCTAACAATAAGGGTTTAAAGGCTTATTAGCTTTTAGAAAAAATATACAGATATTTTAAAATTTTACACATCTTGATATGAATATAATCACAACTGTATAGCACTAATGTCTGTGCCTCATAATCAACTCTATCTAACTCTTTCCATTGATGGTAAAAATTTGAAGAGCTATAACGTTATCCTCTTCAGATTAATGCACAATTTATAAAATCGTCATATTCAATGTAATTAATTTTTTTTAACCTCAAAACTCTCTTCTCTACTTCATTCTAAAACTTCTTAAAGAACCTTTTCAGGAACACATCACTTCTGATTACCAAAAAAGACTGGAATTAAACTTCTATGTGGAAGGGGAACAATATTAATCCCTACCACTTTCAACATCCCAGTAAGGTCTTTTAGTCATCTGCATAAAGATTGGCCCAGTTCCATTAATATGATACAGGCCTAAACTGAACACACGGAGGCTTGTTTAAGAACCCTAAACTCAATGGATTTAAGCATACCTAGCTTTGCACAGGATTTAGGCCACAAATATTGCTAGAAACCAAAAATTATTATCTGTATATCCACAAAGATCACTATCAAGCTTCCTGGCTCTTCCGGTTAACCTTCACAGCTTGATTGACAACCATGGTTGTTGTTGTTTTAAGTTAATGCCTTGTGTCCCCTCATTTTCATCTGGAGTGTGGTATGTACAGAGGTTTAATGCTTTTTTCTCCAGCTGTAATCCCAATGAAAATTCACCTCCCCATGCAACAACCAACCTAAAAGCTTTTAAAGATATAATTAGGAGCTTGTTCTTCCAAGGCAAATTGCTGTGGGGAAGTATCATTTTAATGGGTATAAAGTTTGGGGAGCAAATGAGTAATTCACCCAGTGCTTATCAGACAATGTCATGGCTATCCTGTTGCTGCTTCACATTTTAGTTGTTACAGTTGTGCCCCTTCAGTTGATGGGAAAATCCTGTCAATACCTGCCAATATTGGTATTGTTCTGCTGCTACCCTGATGCGGTAGGTCCCTTTGCTTCAGTTCTGGGATGACTGCAGTCATGAGGGGACCTGATTCATCTTCTCTCCCTCTCCCCTCCCCCCTTGCTATCCCAAAGCAGCATGGAGTCAGTCTGCTTTGCAATAGTGAGAGGGAGGAGAGAGAAAGGACAAGAAGAGGAGAATTAGGCCCCCTCATGCCACATGACTGCAGTCATCTCAGAACTGAAACAAAAAGATCTATTGCACCAGCTGAAATGAAGGAACCTATTGCCAAAGGAGTACAGTCACATGAATGAAGAGAGGTGTGATAATAAATGTTATATAACCAGTATGTTCCCATAAAGAGTGGCAGGGGGTTGAACTGGATGGCCCTTGTGGTCTCTTCCAACTCTACAATTCTATGAATTCCTTCAATAAGATGATTGCTGTGAGACAGAAGACTAGTGTGATAATGTTCATACTGTTCAAGAAACATCTCATATTGAACCATACTTGAAGAACAAGCACCTTATGAAAAGCAAGGCAGAATTTCCCATACTCCGGTGCTTAATTTTTACAAAAAGAGATTCAGGAGTCCCCACCTGCTCTCCAAGAAATTCATCCCCCTCTATTTGATATGTAGATATTTTGGGGAGCCTTGGTAACCATTCAGCCTTGAGGGAATACCAGAGAAGAATTTGGAAGAGGAAGCACCCAAACAGCCCAAAGCAATTTGCCCTCAACATCATTACATTATTCTTGGGGTGATTCTCGAGTAAAGCTAAGAGGTTTGAAAGAGAACATATTGCTCAGGGATGCTCAGGCCAGAATCTTCCTGGGGCATTATGCCAAAGCAACTCTGGATTGTGCTGGTGATTGAATATTTCATGATTGTGTTAGAAAGTAGCCACTACCTCCACCAGCAACCAGCTCCCTTTTGCCTTGTAAAGGCTGGTCAGTGTCAGAGTACAGATCTAGCCACCCATAATCCACAACTACAACTGGAATGGCCTAGAACAGCCACCAGAATGTTGTTGTTGCTTCTGTTGTTCCAGGTAGTTTGCATGAGAACATCAGCAGAACCTTATGCTCCCCCAGTTTTGATCAGGTTCTTGGTTTAAGACTTCATGGGGACCAATTCTATTCTTGAAAGATGCAAACTTTCTTTACTAAGGGTCTTATATATTGTATACTGAAGAAAAATAAGAGGGCGGGGGGAGAGTAAGAGAAATCATGCTTCCTTTTTTAGTTCAAAATAAACAAAACCATAGATCCTGGGAACTATGAAGAGCAAGTTGATGTAATAATGGCATCAAGTCATGGAAGTATTTGCTATGTAAGAGAGATTCCCTAATTGGCACACAAAATGTTGTGTTCAAACCTGCCAGCAAATCCTGTCATAACTGATGGACTCTCTAGAGGAAGCTCAAGCAGTCTTTGCTTGACAGCATACAAGCAAGTTTTAAAATACTATAACTTGCTCAAAGGAAACCCAAGGGATACCCACTGTATCAGAGGGAATCTATAAGGATGAAGCCTAACTCCTGAATAAACTACAAAGAAAAAAAATCCCTCTAAGCATTAAAATGGAGCTGTACAAACTATACGCTCAGCTAAACAACAACAACAAAACCTATAGTGATTTGTGGGAAAAATAAACCCATGGAATTTCTGAAGTTCAGTATAATTATACATGGTTGATGAATTATGCTGTGCTCAGTTCTGCATGATCAATCCTGCTTTCAGATAGTCTTGTGAACTTCAGTAAAAAGATAGTTGGAGTACAATAGCAAAAATATGTACAGAGGAAAGGAGAGTTACAATGTTTACTTTAAAAGGACACCTGTGGCTCCACATTTCAAGAAGCGCTGGCTATGTCAATCAGTTCGTGGCCTTTTCACATTGCACAGTTATAGCACTGTATTTCTACTTTAACTGCTATGGTTTCATCTTACAAAATTCACTTTGCTTACATGGGAGATCAGTGAAATAGTCTAATGGTTACTATAATTACGGGTGCCCCCTCTCTTGGTGATTAGATGGTATATTTAGTGTTTCCAATCTGTGGGCCACTGCTTTGTTTTCCATGATTTAGTGTGATTTTTTTTGTTAGAATTTGAATGGAATCCCTCTCTACAGCTGGAAATAGCTCTATCGGTATACCATCTGTTTCTGGTTATTTATTTCTCCCAAGTGAATAAGCCTTTTCTACTTCACTTTCTAAAATAGTTGGTTCATCATCAAATGGTTATTTCTTGAAGGAATCTCTCATCATTATGTCTCTTTTATATAATTCTCTTTTATATAGTAATGCATTGCTTCAATCAACATTTTAGTTTGTTAGGTCTCTCATTCATAGGGTAGTCATAAGCAGAAGTTGACTTGACAACAAACAACAGTAAATTTAGAATTCTCAGCCAGAGAGCACTAGTGCCTCACCAAAGCATAAACTCTCAGATTCCATAGGATGTTGTCATGGCAGTTAAAGTAGAATACAGTGCTATAAACATGTACTAAGGGTCCCAGAAATCTGCATGAGCTCAAATGCATACACAGATGTCTTGCATATAAAGGTTTCCTTACTGATTTCAGTAGATCCACCAAATTCTTCTACACGTATCCTGGCATGTGTACTTTCAGTCCTTCCATTGTAATGGATTTGGAAACTTCTATGTGGAAGAGTGCATTCATTAACAAACAGCTCTGTCTATAAACAAGTTAATGACTGATTACTGGTTACTGAAAGTGAATTGTCTTTGTGCTTGTGATGTGAATTAAAAGGTTTGTGGAAATAACAACAATCATAGGAGATGATCAGACATGGCAAAAACCATATCAAAAGATTGCTAGAACAGAAACAGGCATCCTTACCAGATGATATCATCCTTCAGTGTTTTGGGGGCATAGTGCAGGCATGAGTAAGGCGTCCCTTTTTATTGGTGGCTTGTTCCTGTCAATACAAAAGGGAAGCCTCATCCACAGCAGTGCTATGCCCCTGGAATGGCAGAAGCACACAGGTGTCTGGTAATGTTGCCCTTTCTGTTCTTTTAGCAATCTTTCTGACATTGTTCGGAATGTGATTTTTTGGCACATTCTCCCACGTTGGATAATCTCTACAAATAAAAATGAGATAGCATCCTAAGGGAAATGGAAAAAAAAACAAATATAGCCTTCTTTAAATAAACAAAAATATGATATTTTAAAATGTTCTATACATTTTGCTATTTTGACACGTTCCGCAAAGAGATGCCATTTTGAGATAGCCTCTGTAATTATTACATCTTTTCCTCTTTGGTTTTCTGGTTTATGTACATTTCTTGTTAGACTTCTCACATTTCAAATTTTTTATAGCAAACCATTTTCTGGCTAGGAATAATTTGTTTGTTCAAAGTAAGATACCAACACCATAGTTATCTGTATATCAGATTTTGTTTTTTAATTGTTTAGGAAGGAGCCACATAATGAAGGCATTATAGAGGCTGAAGGCTATGGCTGGAATCCTGTTGGTGGCATATGAAGGAATATGCTTGCGTGTGTATTTTCTTAGGACATTGCCTAGGAAATATTCTATACCTCCTTGCACAATGACACCCTCCTTGAGTACAACCAAACACCACATATGGAACTCCACTTCTGCATTCTTTAACTTAAGTAGGACATTGTGCATTGGACAAAAATATCCAACCACTTCTTGTGGGGGAACATACACATGTGTAAAACACCAACAATATTCCAGCCTTTGTGTTAACTCTAGGGGTTTTGATGAGGGCCACCACAGCAAAACTGATTCACAGATAGTCAGAATAAGGCAAAGGAAAGTTAGAAAGTGATATCAACAATCACAACAGTACCAGTCTAGGATCAGAAGGAAGGTCAGAGCAGACAAAGGATAGTCTAGGATTGTCCCTACTTATACTGCCTACCAAATCAAGTTGCCAGCACCCTACAAGTTGCTTCCAGTCTTCCATCGCTACTTGCTGGCCCATGCAGCCCCTGCCAGTCTGCACCAGCAGTATGTCCCGCCTCTACCATCCATCCTGGTGGCTGGTGAGCCAGAATATGAAGTGACTCAATTCTTGGGATCTCGCTGGCATGACCACCGACTGCAGTACCTAGTGTACTGGACAGGTTAGGGGCCTGAGGAATGCTCCTGGGAAGATGCTTCACATATCCATACCCCCCGGTTGGTCCAGCAATTCCACTGCAGGTTTCTCCAGAAACCAGCACCTTGTCTGGTGGATGAGGGGGCCCTGGGGCAGGGGATGGTGTCATGGGCCAGGAGCCAGCTTCTCCAGCTGAACAGCAACCTCAAAGTGGTACAAGCAATACAACCACCACCAGCTAGTTAGGCCATGAAGGTGGAAGGCATGAGTAAGAACCAGATGGCTCCAGCCTTTTTAAGGAGGTCAAAGGACAGTAGTCTGATGCCAGAAACAGCTTGTGTGATTTGTTGGCCCTTACCTTTGTGCTCTATGCCTTGGACCCCCTGCTTTGTTGTCTGCCTGGATTCTTTGACCTCTGGATTGTCTGACCTTGCTGCTTGCCATATTCCTGAACTTTTGGACTGACTTTTGACTTCGCTTCTGCTAGAACCCCTGGAAAGGTAAGCTACTTTTGACTGTTAAATGGTTATCGGTTTGTCTTCTTGGGCAGTGTTCAGCCAGCTCTGTGCTCTGTTGCCTAGCAACGGGGTGGGGGCAGCTATCCCATCAGGAGAGAACAGGAATATATATATTTTGAACACAGTATCTTTGGGACTAAGAACTGTTTCTGATAACTGAATTTTGTAGACTTTGGGGCTGAAGTCTTTGGTTTGCACTATTGGTAGGCTTGGTGTAAATTCCTTTCTAAAATATGTGTATATTTTGTGGTATTGCAAGCTGACCCACTAAGTTATACGTAGCTTGCCAAATAAGTATATCACAGTCACTAGAGCTTGGCTTTGCCTCAGTGTATAAAAGCTGAGTTTCAAGAGTGGTGGCAGGATTGTACGTACATCTTAAATTGAAGCACAAATAAACAATTTAAGTTTGGTTTTCTGTGCCTTCCCTAAGAAGCAAGCCTCATAATTTTCATTAGATGATAGTGCAATCTGGTCAAATAGTTCACATTTTTGACAGGAATGGGAATGATTATAACTTAGCACTTCATTTTTCTTTCTATGTTTAGAAACGTATTTGTCTTTCCTAATTGGTTTTAAAATTATTTGTTTAATATCTAAAGATGGTAATATGTTTAGATTATGCCAATGTGTAAAAGCAATTTGTAGCATCATAGTAGCTATACAAGATTCTACAGATTCCTGTGTCAGAGAGAACAAGGAACAACCTTTTCATGACTGATCATTTTTCACACTTACCTCTCAGTCCTGAGCAGACAGATACAGAGTCCTAATTGCACCATAAAAAGGGAATTATTTATAAAAGCAAATGCTGTACCCTATGGCCAGCAAACCATTGACACAAATGCCATAAAACAAATCAAATTAATTTTAAAAGTCTAAGGGGAGCCATTAAGTTTATTTAGAGTGGGGGTGGAGGCTAGTGGGGAAGGAAAAAGAAGCAAATCTAGATTGAAATTGTCCATGTACTACATTAAATACATGAGTAACATTCTTGAAAGGTAGCTGTGCTATACTATTGTAGGAAAAATGACAAAGTTCAAAGGCCTATGGTACCTTCAAGATTAGCGTATTTATAGTGGCATGGCTTTTTAAAGACTTGAGCTGTCCACTTCATTAGGTATATTAACTGGCCTGTAAATTGATGGATGCAAATTAAAGAACAGGGGCACATAGATAAATAGAGAGATAGGCATGAAATGCAAGCTATGATGGGATCAAAAAGCATTAGATAGGTTCCATGCCATTCTTGCCAAAGAACACCCACCTGACACAAGGAGAGTGTAATTTACTTAGCTGAATAGTCAGCAATAACATCATGTTGGAGACAGTTAATTTACATGAAAGGGGGAAAAGCCTGCTTTGTATATTACAAAATTAAAGTACATCTTCCAGTTGTGTAGAGGTTTATACTAATCTTCAAGTGGACTTGGAGAGAACCTGTCAGATCTCCCAGAAAAACACAGGAAGGTTAAGAACTGAGGTGATGGCAGTGGAGACAGTGGTGGGACTTGTGTACATTGCTATATCCACATCTAGCCCTGATATGAGCAGGTTGGACACCTGCAAGCATCCTGTAGTGAAAGATCTACAGTTGTCCCTTCATATTCTCTGGGGTTTGGTTCCAGCACTCCCCGTGGATAACAAAATCCATGTATACTCAAGTCCCATTATATGCAATGGCATAGCAAAATGGTGTCCCTTATATAAGATGGCAAAAACAAGGTTTGCTTTTTGGATTATTATTTTTTAAAGAATACTTTCAAGCTGTGAATACCAAATCTGTGATTATGGAGGGACAATTGTATTTAAGAACAGAAACCTAGCAGCTTTGTGCTGTCTATATTAATTTTTTTATTTTTATTTTATTTATTTATTTATACCCCGCTCTTCAGCCATAAGGCTATCAGAGTGGCTTACAAATTGTTTTAAGCAATAGCAGTTTACACATCTATACTGCATTAAGCAGTTTCCAATGTGTGTTAGCTAATTGCCCCCACAAGCTGGGTACAAGCTGGGACTTAGGAGACCAAAAGCATTCTCATATTCATTTCTGAATGCTGCCATTTCAAAACAGTTCATTTATATCTCTTAGGTTTTAATTATTTGCTGTGTTTAGAGCTGAAAAAAGAAGAAGAGGAGGGGGAAAGTAGTAGGTCCACTGCATGAGGCACCTAGAAAGTAGTAGGTCCACTGCATGAAGCAGCTAGAGAAATGCTAATATGTGACAGAGGCTGCTGCCATTACTAAGGAAATAATGCAGTTTGACATTGCTTCAACTATCATGGCTCCATCCTATAGAATCCTGGGATTTGTAATTTGTTGTGTCACCACAGCTTTCTGACAGAGAAGGCAAAATATCTCCCAAGACTACAAATCCCAGAATTCCATAGTATTGAGCCATGGAAGTTAAAGTGGTTGAACTGCATTATTTCTGCAGTGTGCCAGCAGCCAGAGAAAAGGTGGAATTGCCTCTGGCTTCTCCCAAAAGGAACACAGTTCTTAACTTGGGAGATTCTCAGATGCGGGGGAACATACCAAAACACCATACTCCCAACTACATCAGAAGATCGCGAGAAGAACCGAAAGGGCGACATTATCAGATACCCACGTCCTTCAGCCTTCCCCAGGGCATAGCAGTGCCATGGATGAGGCTTCCCTTTTTCATTGACAGGGACAAGCCACCAATAAAAAGGGACACCTTACTCATGCCCACCCTACACCCTCAGAATTCTGAAGGACGAAGTGATCTGATAATGTCACCCCTTCCTTTTCTCCTATTGATCTTCTGACACAGTTTTCGCCATGTCTGATAATCTCCTTGGTGAATATAGGACTGCAGCCCAAGGTAGAGAAAGAGGTGATAGGAATACCTAGCTACTTCAAATAAATTCAGGTCTCAAGGCAGAACATTACTTTACAGAAAAGCTGATAAAGTATGAGCTAGATGATGCTACTGTCAGATGCATTTTCAACTGGCTGATGGACTGACCCAAAGAATATTACCAGAGGCAAGTAGAGTGCTGCATTGTTCAACCCTGGACATGGTGTTTAACATTTTTACAAATGAGTTGGATGAATAAGTAGAGAAGATACCCATCAAATCTGTGAATGACATCAAACTGGGAGGGATAACTAATACCTCAGAACAGAGAATCAGAATTCAAGATGACCTTAACAGCTTGCAGAACTGGGTCATAAGCAACAAAATGAATTTCAAAATGTAAGGGTTTACATTTAAACAGGAACAATAATCAAATACACAAATATAGAATGGAGGTCAATTGACTTGAAAAGGATCTAGTGGTCTTAAGACACTAAAATCACATGCTAAAGTTGAGCTAACTGTGTGATGTAGTGGCAAAAACAGTTAACAACAAATATTAGTGTGGTTCTTAGCTTTATAAACAGAACTGAAAGGGAAAACAGTACCACTCTTCTGTTTTGGTTAAACCCCACCTGGAGTGTTGTGTCCAGTTCTGGGCATCACCATTTACGAAGGACATTGACAACATGGAACATTTCCCGAGGAGGACAGGCAAGATGGTAAGAGATCTGGTGGGAGGGGGGACCTATCAGGAATAGTTGAAAGAACTGGATATGTTTAGCCTCAAGGTGAGAGACAATATGACAACTATCTGTCACATGGAAGATGGAGTAAGCTTGTTTTCTGCTGCTCAAGAGGATAGGACCTGCAGCAGTGGATTCAAATGACAAGAGAGGAGATTCCAAATAAACCTAAGGAGGAACCAACTCATAGTAAGAATTGCTTGACACTGGAATGGATTATCTCTCATTCATTGTAAGTTTTTAAACAGAGATTAGAAGGTCATTTCTCATGGATGCTTAGCTATGGGTTCTTGCACTGGTAGCATGGTGGGCTAGATAACATTGCCTCTTTTTCTGTCCTATGATTCTATGAATTTGCCTGTTGTGCTTTTTCCTATATGCAATTTTTTAAAAACATCAAGTTCTTTCCATCCCATTTATGAAAACATTTGTGGATTTTGGCAAGGTTTCATCAAAAAGATCTGAACAAAATCCTCACTCATCAAGTATGACTGATTTCAATGTGAACCAAGTGCAACTATTGCCTAGTGACCCATAATGTTTAAAAGCTTCTTCCATGCTACATGATCCTGTGGGCTAAGCACTGCATGCTTTGAGAGTTGTGCATGGTAAGGAGTTTCATAGATTACACTCCCTGCATGAATTGTTGGAACAATCAAGGGCTTTTATGTAGTTGGAGCTGTGTATGAAGTAATGTTTATTCAGGTGTCAGTGGAAGATTCCTTGTTACAGACTCTTTCTTACTTGGAAAAAGAGACACAGAACAATATACTGGCAATGGCATCCTTATTTAATTTTTAGAATTTTCAATAAGCATCTAGCTCCTGGTTATGCTGACATTAAAGAAATTACTGTCCTATGTTTCTGTTTATTTTGAAGGAGGGGTCTGAAATTTCACCACAATCTAATTGTTATGCTGCTTTCTGTGTGTTCTTCCATGTGTTCACCCCAGATGTTCAGTTGATCTAATGTGATGCCCAAGGCAGCAGTGGCTTTTTGCAGCCTGACAGATATTGATAACTGTTATCAGTGTGATTACTCTCTTTCTGGCTCAGTATTGTATAGCAGAATGAAAAAGGGATTGATCTTCATTCTGTTTATCCACAGGTAGGGATGGTGGTGAAGACTGCTTGTCCATTGGTTAATAACAAATGAATTTGTTGGGTATCCATTTTATACATAATTCCATACTGTGCTCAGTGTGTACTCTTTCCCATGATATTTCTTTTTCAAAAAATTCTGAACCCTCATGCACTAGGATTGTTTAAAAAGTTCTGGGGTATTTTCTGAACTCTATGAGAATTCCATTGTTTTGGGGGTTAGAGTCAGGGGTTAGAATTAGAGTCAAGAATAGTGTTAGGCATAAAGGTGGGGTTTTTTGGGACCTCCTGACACCAATAAGAATTTCCAACCTTTTCCCCAAAACGGGGGCAATCAGAGTATATGTACTCCGCTTTTCTACTTCTCTGGTCTTGTCTATACAGTAAAAATAATATGAGCAGCATACAAATGAAAGTAGATCCATTCATACAGACATTCACACAAATTTTCTTAGGACATTGGGAAGGGGGCAGCCAAATCCACTGCAAAGTCTATATGCATCGCATCTGGGGTTTTGTATGGATTTTTTAAAAAAGCTCCATACTACATGCGAATGTGTGATCATTTGAACACTTGCATTCACACAGATATGAACAGGCAGCATAATCTGATTGGCTGGATGAGGATGGGGGTGGGGCTAGCAAGCAGGGAAAGCGCCTTTTCAGCTAAGTGAGGGTCCAGTACTGTAAGTCAATCAAACGATGATCTTATACTCTTTTTTTTCCTTTCTTTTTTGTAAATACTAACTATCACTTGTACACACCATTGTAAACTGTTTTTTTAAAAAAATTGGCAGTGGCAGATTTAAAATTGTAAGTAAATCACTTGTGACCACCATCTTGGCTAGGGGTCATACGGAGTTTAGGGGGGCTCTTTTCACCATGAAAACAGGTTGCATTGTTGTGAATGCCTGCTTTTTTGGACGTGTTCATATTTTTCCTCCCTCGTATAGACAAAACCTAAGTATCATGGTTTGCAGAAAACTGGCACGGAATTTATGCTATTCTGTTAGCGGATACAAAAAAGTTCCCAATGGCAAAGAACAATATATCTGTCAAGGCATTTTTGTTATGTACCACAGAAGTGTCTGAAACTAGGAACTATACTAGCTGAGATTCCTATTTCACACTGGCAGAGCTTAAGTCTACCTCAGTGTATTTATGGGAGGCAGCAGAAAATGTTCCCTCTGCCTGGATGTTTCCCCCTGAACACAACATCTGAGGAATTTGGAAAAGGTATGTGGACAATGCAACAAACATATGGAAAAAGCTTTTTGGTCCATGATAATAGCAACTGGGGTGGACAGGACACAGGTTTTTCACACAGATTAATGTTTAATTGTAGGAGGAAGATGAAAATTAATCAAATCTCAGCAGTATTTCCACATCTCTTTCCCTCCCCCCTCCCCCCGTGTGTGTGTGTGTGCTTGAGGGTGTGTTGCATTACTTGGTTGGGGATAAAAGGATGAAATCTTTCTGTAACTATGTAATTAATTTAAATATCTGAATAACTTAGCATACATGACACAGTGCCTTTTTATTTCAGCGTTTTCTGTTTCAGTATCTCATAAAATGAGCAAAGCTTGTTTATCTGATAGTTTCAGGGTTATTAGAGCTATGAGAGGAAAAAGAGAGGGAGGGTGGGAGAACACCACAAGGGAAAGGATATATTGTTGTTTGCATGCTAGTATTTTTCATGGATGGATAAAGGCATTTTGATTTCTAATGAAAATTCAGCTGATAATGATCTTGGATTGGTTTGATTTACATGGATGATGATGTCTTCATTAGTTGGAGCAAATGATTAATCTTTCCTTACTACAGCTGCTTGTGTACTTTCCCAATGTGGTGTTTTAATTTTCAGGTTGACAACGAGTCAGAAAGAATCCATTACACATGATCAAAGCTCATGCTATATAGTTTTGTCTTGAGATGACAAACAGAGCATTCCTCAAGTCTAGAAAAAGTTATTTGTTCTTTAATCTACATGGATTTTTTTTTTAAAAAAATCCATCCTCTTCACATAATGTTCTATTTGTTTGACATGCATCTTGTTCTTTGTGAATTTTGCCTGTTTAACCATTTTGTAAGGTAACAGAGCAACTTGTTGTAGTTAACAGTTGCAGAGGCATTTTGTCAGCACGTGAGGTTTCATCAGGAACTCCATGATATCAGCCTCCAAGCAAACTTTCTTGGGGACAGTCTTTCATTGTGTGTACCAAGATCATAATATTCTTATTAAATCCAGAAAGGTCGATCAATAATATGTTCAGTATTTTTTAAAAAAGTTTTATATTGGTACTAGAATACAGTACTATCTATCTATCTATCTATCTATCTATCATCTTATATCTGTTTCTTCTTCATGGTGTATATTGAGATGGGGGAAAATATGGTTTACTACTAGACTGCTTTGGTGGCCCACCAGGCTTCTCCAG
Source organism: Gambelia wislizenii (assembly GCA_030847615.1). NCBI lineage: Eukaryota > Metazoa > Chordata > Lepidosauria > Squamata > Crotaphytidae > Gambelia > Gambelia wislizenii. The sequence continues at coordinate 358,582,023 of JAUMIR010000002.1, read as the reverse complement.
ATCCATTTTTTTACAGGAAAAAAAAAAGAGTTTTGAATTTCTTTACTCCCAAATTCCCCTTATAGTCCTGTGGCCCCTTTTTAGCCAGGAAAAGCATTTTTCAAAGAGAAAGTGACCCAGATGTTGCTTTTCAATTCACTTCCTGTTAGAAAAAAGGCTTTACCTTGGTCTAAAGTGGCAAAAGCTCTTAAATGTTCCCTAGAGGGCAGTGGGGGACAACCCCCTTTTTTTCAGGAGATGACGCTCAGACAATCCCTCTTGTGTGTGTGTATGTACAGTGTGTGTGTGATTTTCAGTCCTTGGACATTGAAAACTATTGGGTCTTAAAGCATTTGTGACATAGGGTTCATCTACATGAGTCAGAATATGCTGGCTCCGCAATGGTGTATCATGGCTGTGTACCATCCATAACTAACCAGGGGACCCAAAGCATCTTTTCACCCAGTTGTGGATATCTTTGGCATACCTTTATATTCCTAAAATCAGCTTTCCAAACTCTGTCTGGGAATAAGCTATATTGAACTCAGTGCCACTTCATTTTAAGTAAACATGCAGAGGACTGTTCTTTAAGTAGGAATGTAATTAATATTCATATTTTTTGTGTTCTGAGTGAGAAAGAGTGTCTTGACATGTGGAGACACTTCATCAAGAAAAGGTCACTGCATAAAAGCAAAAAGAAAAGCACATTATTTTTGCTTCTATGGTGCTTGCACAAATATATCTCTGTGTGCAAAATGCAATGATTTGTAGAACTGTTGAAATATTTTCATATACAGATAAATACCAAATATTCAATTAAAACCAGAACTTTTTTCTTTTGGAACTTATGGACGAACAGTTGGAAAAGAGCCATGGAAGCTTATTTCAATATATGACCACAGCATCAAGACTGTTATATGCACAAAGATGGAAGAGTCCAATATTACCCATGAAGGAGGAAGAGTTATTAAAGCTAACAAGTTGAGCAGAAATGGACAAATTATCTGCTCTGATTAGAGGAAAAATTGTTAGTGACATTTCTAAAAGATTGGAAAACGCTTCTAGATTTTTTGCAAAAAAAGAAAAAAAAGAAAGAAAATGACCTGATAACATTTGGTTTTGAGAATTAGTAAGATTTGTTTAATGGAAAAAGTAGTTTTTAGAGAGAGAGGTATGTTTATATCATATGTATGCATAACCACTGAAAAGCAAATCAGAAGCCAGTTTTTTTTTCTCTATATTTCTTTTTATATCCTGCTTTCCCCTTTCCTTTCCCCTTTTTTCTTCCTTTCTTTTTCTCTTTCTTCTTTTAAATATTTGTAATTTTTACTGTATTTGGAAAAATCTTAACAAAAATTATATATACAGGTTGCCCCCTGTATCCATGGAAGCAATATCTGCAGTTTCAGTTGTCCATGGCTGAAATAATAAGCGCACATACCATAAAGTTGTGCTGGAAAATGCCTAGAGAGGTGTCCTCTCTAGGAATCACTAGGTCTTCCAATGCAACTCTATGATATGTTTGTACCAAAATATTTTCATAGGGTTCGCTATTATCCACAGTTTCATTTATAAATGGTAAGTCCAGGAACATATCCCCCACAGATATGGAGGGGGGGAACCTGTTTATAAAAGGAGATAAATGCCAAAATGCAGCTCAGATCCTTAAACACTGTGCATATTGTGAAAATTATTAACTTTGATCCCTACTTTTAAATGTTTACTCTCTCTCTCTCTCTGGCTTTTCTTCGCAAACAAAGATTCATGGCCCTGGTAAAACAGGGCTGGGAGTTACACAGATCGCCAGATGTTGTTGGAGCCCTGGCAGCCCTGGCCGGTATAGGTAATGGAGAGGAGTGCTGCAGTCCAAACAACATCAGGAAAGCCTCATCATTCCTACCCCACTTGAGAATAACTTGCTGGTTGCCCCTCTGCCTGAAGTTGTTCTGTACTTGGGGTCTGTACTGGCGGACACATAGCTCACTTTTAATAATTGCTAACAGGCTTAACACATGTTGCTATTTTTCAAACAGCAGTGGTTTTCATTGTCTCCAGACCTGTCAGGTCAGCAGAGGGAACAGCACAGTCTCACAGGGTGTTGAGGCAACAACATTTTCAGTTTCAGGCAGTGATATTGTGTTTGGGCCAATGTGCCTCCAGTTTAGTTTGGATTCTGAATCTCATTATGTGTCTCTTGAAGCCTCTGGAAGGCCTTTTCGAACCCACATGGCCACCTAGGTATGAAAACAATGAACCAAACCTGGCTGAACTATACGTACAGCTGACTCTAAGAGGCTCGGAAGCCCTAAGGCAAAGAGCAACAATTCACATTGGATGTGTGCCATTCAACAAAGTCTGAAGGGCTGTATCAGCAGGTAATGAACTGGAAAATTTCAAAACAACTGTTTTTAAGGTATTTGATCTACTATGCAGACACACAGGCATGCTGCAAAGAGAAAAATCTAACACATAGAAATTGATATAAAAGGATGTTATGAACATGAAAAAAAAATTAGGATATTGTACCTTCTGTGACAGTATACTTCCCATGATCTTTTGGTGCAAAATGCAATAGACTGAGATTTTATTTGGGGTGGGAGAGTCATTTTCCATTCCACAGAGGACACTGTTTCTATTTTAAAGATATATCTCCTGTGGGCTGAAGCGTGGAAGCACACATATAAACACTTTCCTAGTGCAAATCATGAAATGTTCTCAGACTGCTTAGCTTGGTTCAATAGACAGACTAACCACGATTTGCAGAAAACAGGCTGGAAATGGTTGAGGTCCTGTTTAGCTTGAGTCAAAATTAATGAGTAGTAGCTGAGTTAGTCATTTGTCCAATCTGAACCACATAAAAATGGGAAAGATGAAAACTGATGAAAGATAGGTTAACATCACAAGGCAGTGAGTCAGGATCTGGACTTCCATATTTCTCCTCAGCAGAAGATAGAAAATATGGCTTTGTGAGAGCAAATTAGTTGTTTGTGAAAGCCTAAAGGAACACAAGTTCAAAATGGCTGCAGTTCTCCTCCATGACCTAAATCTAATTGCTAGTTACAACTAGAATCAACCCACTGGATCAATGGGACATGCCAAAGTGTTGATTTACCAAATGCCCACTGATACAGTAGATCTACTGAAGTAGTTTGGAACAATTGGATTTAGATGGATGACCTAGTGTTCATTACCGTAGGTAATTTTCAGAATCCTTTAGCTATCCTTCTTAGTTTACTGATTTCCAAGCAACCTGGAGCCAAACCAATCAATCAATTTACTGATTTCCAAGAAGCAAGCCAGTCAACCTCTCTCCCTTTGATTTCTGATTTCTACCACTTTTTTTTCTTGTTAGAATACCTTGTGTCAAATACGAGTTATGAAACTTGTGGTTCAACAAAGTTATATTAATTGTGGTAGCCTCCAAAGAATCAAACCTAAAGCCCTTGGTTCTTTCTCTACCTCTTCAAGCTCAGAATTATGACCAGCTACCTAAGTTAATCCTCAGACTCTGCTCCACTCTCCTTGCAATATACACTTCAAGAATTCAGCCATAAATCAAAATGAAGACCGTGGTCAAGAAATTAGAAGACTAGGATTTGGAGAAGCAGCTCTGAAAGAATTAGATAAGATCCTCAAGTGCAAAGGTATATCATTGAACAACAAATTCTAGATAATCTCTGCCATAGTTTTCTGATTTCCAGGTAGTTTTGAAAACTGGACAGTGAAGTATATGCACGGGGATGGGGGAAGCAACTCTTTGAAATGTGGTACTTGGGGAGAGTTCTACAGATAGCATATTATATTCAGGACTTTATCAGACTAGAATCTAAAAATGCTGTAATTCCACTATTGAGGAAAGCCAAAACATAGTGACACGATTACAGTAATTATTGCATGTTGCCATAATTGTGTGATACTACACTGTAATTGCGTGATACTACTGCCACAGAATCATTGCATGACCACCACTAACAGCTTAAGAATGGGATTTTACTTACATGATTTTGTATGGCAAGATTTCAGCTTTTCCCATGAGAAGTCACAACTTAGCTTAAACACACCAAAAACACATAAATAACAAAAGCAATTAACACATAAACATTTAAACAAACATAAAAAAAATACCAAGAAAAGGTTACAGTTCATTAAAAGAGAGTCCTGTGCATCCTGTGTTTTCCTTGGGAAAGTAGAGGGGGGGAAGGGTCGCCCATTCATGCTGTAATTGCACGATTACAGCGGGTCATGTTTTCACACGCTCATCAATATTGTGAAAATAGCACTATTGAGGGCTATTCACAGATTTTCCTGTCCATGAAAAGTGATGCGTAATTAACAGCTGGAGCACTCATTGACCATGGGAGGATGACAATGTTGTGTGATAATGGGAACCCATTTGTGGAACCGTCACACTGTAATTCTGTGATTACAGCCCCATCTGATAAAGTCCTAAGTCTACAGTCTTATGGCACCTGGGAGGTATCTCAAGGACCATTAGATTAACTGGATGTCAGTTAGGATAGTCCTGCTTGGCAGCAGTCCTGCACAGATTTACCCAGTAATAAGTCACATTGGGACTTTTCCTGGATATACAAGTATAGGATTGTATTGTGCACCTTTGTTTCATTTCTAAGTGTGCACATTGTGGTCTGAAATCTATTGATAGTCCCAACCAGAGCAGAACAGAAGCATGAACGATATCTCAATTAGAGTCTGAAATGTTTTGATGAAGGGATTTAAAAGTAGTGCTCTCAAATATGTGAAGAACGGAGGTGTCCAGAATGATTGACCACTGTATTTCAAACACCGTATTCTGTTCTACCATATGAATTCCATTTAGATTTTGAGAAGGACATGGGAGTGGGGAGTGAAATACAACATTAAATAGCAGCAGCAGCAGAGAAAAATGTTCATTTTCAACCCTGAAACTCTGTTGTTAATTTCAAATCTATGAATGTCAAGGAGCAGATTGGCAGAAACTGCCATATAAAGGAGGAAATCACCAAAGAATTCAAAGAAATAGCCAGCTCATGTAGGAGGAAAGTCAGAAAAGCCAAAGCACAGATGGAGCTCAGGCTTTCTAGAGAGGTTAAAAACAATAAAAAGGGATTTTTTGGATATGTCTGTAGCAAAAGGAAGAACAAGAAAATGGTAGGGCCGCTGCATGGAGAAGATGGCGGAAGGGACAGAGAAAAGGCAGAACTACTTAACACCTTCTTTGCTTCAGTCTTCTCCCAAAGAGAGAACAGTGCTCAACCTGGAGAAGATGGAGCAGATGATGCAGTAGGGGAAATAAAGCACAGAATCAGTAAAGAAGTGGTTCAGGAATATCTGGCCAGTATAAATGAGTTCAAGTCTGCAGGGCCAGATGAACTTCATCCAAAGGTATTAAAAGAACTGGCAGAAGTAATATCAGAACCACTGTCAATAATCTTTGAGAATTCCTGGAGAACAGGAGAGGTCCTAGCAGACTGGAACAAGGCAAATATTGTCCTCATCTTTAAAAAAAAAGGGGGGGGATAGACCCAAATAATTACTGCCCAGTCAGCCTGACATCAATACTAGGAAATATTCTAGAGCAGATAATTAAACAGTCTGTAAGCACTTAGAAAGGAATACCATGATCACTAAAAGTCAACATGGATTTCTCAAAACAAGTCATGCCAGATCTATCTTATACCTTTTTTATATATAGCCACAAGCTTGATAGATGAAGGGAATGCAGTAGATGTAGTGTATCTTGATTTCAGTAAGGCCTTTGACAAGGTCCCCCATGATATTCTTGCAAAAAAGTTAGTAACGTGTGGGCTAGACAATGCAACTGTTAGGTGCATTTGTAATTGGTTGACTGACCAAACCCAAAGGGTAGTCACCAATGGCTCCTCTTCATCCTGGAGAATAGTGACCAGTGGGGTGCCACAGGGTTCTGTCCTGGACCCAGTGCTATTCAACATCTTTATCAATGACTTGGATGAGGGAATAGAGGGTATGCTTATCAAGTTTGCAGATGACACCAAATTAGGAGGGGTAGCTAATACCCCAGAGGACAGGATCAGAATCCAAAATTACATCAACAGATTAGAAAGCTGGGCCAATGCTAACAAAATGAATTTCAACAGGGAGAAATGTAGGATACTATACTTGGGCAGTAAAAATGAAAAGCACAGATATAGGATCATAGAATCATAGAATTGTAGAGTTGGAAGAGACCACAAGGGCCTTCCAGTCCAACCCCCTGCCACACAGGAAATCACAATCAAAGCATCCCCGACAGATGGCAATCCAGCCTCTGTTTAAAGACCTCCAAGGAAGGAGACCCCACCACACTCTGAGGGAGTGTGTTCCACTGCCGAACAGCTCTTACTGTTAGAAAGTTCCTCTAATGTTGAGGTGGAATCTCTGTTTCTGGAGCTTGCATCCATTGCTCCGTGTTCCAGTCTCTGGAGCAACAGAAAACAAGCCTGCTCCATCCTCAATGTGACACCCCTTCAAATACTTAAACAGGGCTATCATATCACCCCTTAACAGTCTTTTTTCCAGGCTAAACATACCCAGCTCCCTAAGTCTCTCCTCATAAGGCATGGTTTCCAGACCTTTCACCATTTTAGTTGCCCTCCTCTGGTCTATCTATCTATCTATCATTCTCTTGGGTATGTTGCCATTTCTAGTGTGCTGATTGGCTGCTTAGGAAACTTACCAACCAATCAAAGCTCACTGTTGGGCAGCCAATCGGCACACTGGGGATGGAGATGTGGAAAGCTTCAAGTCTGGAAAGCTAAACCGGGCGGCAGCGGAGGGCCTCTCGCATTATGGTGCACATGGCGTGTGTGTGTAGCATGGTATGTGTAGCATGGGGGTGTAGCATGGGGTGTGTGTAGTGTAGGTGTGTAACGTGGGGTGTATTGTGGGGGGTGTAGTGCAGGGTGTATGTATAGTGTAGGGCTGTGTCGTGTGTGTAGTTTGGTGTGTGTGTAGGTTGGGGATGTAGCATGGTGTGTGTGTAGCATGGAGGTGGTGTCACGTGGGGGTGCCACATGGGGTGATGGAGGGTGAGACATGTTTGAGGGCAGTACTGTATATGCGAAAAGGATCTAGGAGTCTTAGTGGATCACAAGTTGAACATGAGTCAGCAGTGTGATGCAACAGCTAAAAAGCCAATGTGATTCTAGGCTGCATTAATGGGAGTATAGTGTCTAGATCAAGGTAAGTAATAGTGCTACTCTACTCTGCTTTGGTCAGACCTCACCTGGAATACTGTGTCCAGTTCTGAGCACCACAATTCAGGAAGGATATTGAGAAGCTGGAACGTGTAACGAGGAGGGCAACCAGGATGGTGGGAGGTCTGGAGGCCATGCCCTATGAGGAGCGGCTTAGGGAACTGGACATGTTTAGTCTGTAGAAGAGAAGGTTGAGAGGTGACATGATAGCCATGTTTAAATATTTGAAGGGAGGTCATACTGAGAATGGAGCAAGCTTGTTTTCTGCTGCTCCAGAGACTAGGGCACAGTGCAATGGGTTCAAACTACAGGAAGAGAGATTCCACCTAAACATTAGGAAGAATTTCCTGACAGTAAGAGCTGTTCGGAAGTAGAATACATTGCCTTGTAGTGTGGTGAACTCTCCTTCTTTGGAGGTTTTTAAACAGGCTGGATGGCCATCTCTTGGGAATGATTTGATTGTGTATTCCTGCATGGCAGGGGGTAGGACTGGATGGCCCTTGAGGTCTCTTCCAACTCTATGATTCTATGATTCTATCTACTGAGCTAGCTCCCCTGTTGGTGACATAGGTGTAGGCACCCAACATTATGTAATGATGGGTTCCATTAAGACATTGCAAATGGTGCAAGGAAAAGACCTCTAAAAGCCTCACATCTGACTTGTTTAAGTTTGTATCTTGGGAGATCCTAGCAGCAAGTGTGGCTCGAGAGTCTTATCCAAAATTAGTACCCTCCATTTGTTTCATACCAGCCCCAATTCTAGCATTAAAAGCTCTGCACTTTAGGAGCCTTGTGGAGGGATGTTAACACTCCTGGGGGCAAGGGTTTCAGATAAACTATTCCAAATGCTATTGGAACCTACATTTTTTTATGAGCTAGGTAGAAAATAGACATTTATACAAAGAAGAGAATCAAAATGCATGCTCTTAATGAAGAGGGCCTGTATACATTGTGGAAAAGAACTAGCCAATGGTTGAATATCGACTTGTAAATCAACTGAAATCAATGTAAGTAAGTAGTAAGGTTGCCAGTTCCATGGCCTCTAATACATACTTTGTCAGATGGTAAAGAAAATGATTGAAATTCATGAAGAAATGGTAAATTGGTTTCAGGGGGCCATGTTTATTGCAAAAAGAGAATTTCAGATTTTTGAAAATAAATTGCAAAATCTGAATCATGGAACTTATTTCTCCAACCCCTAATATTCCAAGATAGGGCACATCTACACTGGCACTGCAATCCGACTTTATAACTACAATTATAATCAGTCTGGAGCATTAGGCTCCGGAGCTGTCCCAGATTGACACAATGCTGGCTACATGTACCAGCATGGATTCAGTCTGGAGCTGTACCCCACTGGCCCACCCCCTCCATGCAAACATTGCTTCATCTGCCAACCAAGCAGCTCCCCGTGAGACCCTGGCCATCACCATTGCCGCTGGTAAGAAAGGAGTGCTGCACCGTGTGATCAATATGGAGGGGGAAGATTATCACACTGTTTGTCAAAAGATGTGGTCCCCATTCTGACTTCACCAGCAGTGACAATGATGGCCAGGATCTCCCAGAGACCTTCTTGGCTGGCAAGTGAGGCAGTGGAGTTGGTGGCACTGAGGGGGGACAGGCCAACAGGACCAATGCAGTGGGTGTGTAGATGATAAAAGCTCTTTGTCTATATATTAAAAAAACTGTAAGCAGTAGGAACTGGAAACACGGAGTTTAAGTTTGGGATACTTATAGTTTCTGGACAGGCAAACAATCCATCAGTCTTGACCTGTTTGGAGGCCTTGTTGTGCCTAGCTGTCCCTTAGCTAGTTCTAGAACATTTTTTACTCCCCATTTAAAGATTACCACTGATTGTCAGAGGGAAGAAAAAGCAAATTCAAAACAGTGAAGTACTGTATTCCCAAAGGTTTACGATTCCTAGCTTCTGTTTTCAATCCAAGAGAGTCGCTAGCAGAGTGGCTGGTAATAAATTTGAAAAATAGTGTAAACAGGCAATGTAAATTTTCCTAAACATTCCAAAGGAAGAGGAAACAATGCTGCCCAGAAGTGAAGTGCAATAGTTAAATAAAAAACCAAACAGGGCAGTATAGAAGGGAAAAACAAAAACAAACATATTGGAGCTTATTAAAACACCTCCTATCCTGCCGGTATTATTTAGCAAGTGAACTGAACAGATCAGCTGACACTATTTCACATGATTTCTCTTCTTCAAAACAGAGGGGCATGATCGGCTCACATCACATCATCACTATGGTGCAAGAGAAATGTATGAGTAAAGCAGGAAATGAGAATTGGCTTGTGCAAAACAGAACACATGCTTCATTTGATTTGTATATTTAAGTCATCTGTACATCAAGAGTGCAAACCATGTCTTTGTCAATATATATGCATACCTCTCCTCAAGTGTAAAGATATATATTTGAATACCAAGTTCAGGACCATCCACGCCATAGTAATCTTGACTTCTATGTTTGGTGCTGAAACCTGGATGGTAAAGAAAACTGATAGGAAGAAGATGACTTGTATTGCTGGAGACGAGTTCTATAGATGCCACGGAGCATCAAAAAGACAAATAAATGTCTTTTTAAAGCTAAAATGACTATATGGTGGCTATCATACTTTAGGTATATTCTAAGACAACATGACTCACTGGAAAAGATGATAATGGTCAAGCAAGTGGAAGGCAGTAGAAAAAGATGAAGACTACACTGATTGATTCAATCAAAGAAGCCATGGCCTTAAGCTTGTAAGAGGTGGGCAAGACTGTTAATCTTGGATGCCTTCATTTATAAGGTCACTCTCATTTATAGGGTCAGTTGAGGGCAGTTAACAATAACATCTTTGCTGTGTTAAGCTATCCCATTTTAGATGATTTTATACCATATACTTGTATGGATAATAATGTTGTTTAATATTTGCTTGATTTCTGGTCATTGAGAGTAACAGTGAATATTGATTGAGAGATTGATATAGCCAAGAGGTATGCAGTGAGCAACAAACACTAGCTTAAGGTAACAATAATATTGTATTGTCATATGGACTACAAGATTCTATATTGATTTGGTTGTATCACATTGTACTACTCTTGTTACCAACTAATAGTGTTGTTGCTTTAATAGCTGAATAAAGCAGACTCCCCTCCAACTGCTTTCCATAACAGTCCCTCATCTACCATCCCATGCTACACAAAGCCATTGCTTAGTAGGGCAGGGTAATGTGGACTATAACCTATTCCATTGAGCAGGGATTCTCTGGCTCTCTGTGTAGCATTTGTGAAGGTCTGGTAAAGCTTCCATAGGGGGTAGAGCTTATACAAGCTCCATTGCATGCCTCTGAATCTGTATGTAACTCTATCTCGCTTTAAAAAAGAAGAAGAAGAAGCTTTAACACTGGCATATGTTCCACCTTCTTCCAACATCAGAAATAACATTATGCCTCCTACTAGTTACCATTTGGCTAACTAGGTGACATTCTATTCTCTTCTCCTTTCTCTTCTCCTTTCACTCCCTTCCTTTCCAAATCCATGTACTTTTTGATCTTTTGAAAAATATGTTTTCAAAGAGCTTTTATTTGAAAGGTGAATTAAGCCAGCTGAAATATCAATTCAGCTCATCAAACCTTTTTTCTTGTTCAGATAAAAGCTGCACATATGATCTTTAAATGTTATAGCTTTTGTAAAATTACAAAGAGAAAAATAAAGAGGAAACTTATTCTTTTGCTCCCTATGTCTATTTGTCAGTCTCTTTAAGCAAAGTGTCAAGACAATGGTCTCATTTTGGTTGAATTTGGCAGCTGCTTCCTTTAGGAAAGCCCTTAGAGCAAATAGGTTTGCTCTATTGAAAGATACAATAAGAAAGTGGTTTGTATTGTACTTACTTATCCCCCCACATTGGCCCTTGTTGTGCTGTGAATTGATAGTGCATGTAGTGAATTCTTACATCTGGTTAACATGGTGATTACCTTAATATGCTGGAATTATTTAGAAACACAGCCAGGTTGTGTTCCCATAGAAGTTTCATTATCAGATGGGCATTATTTCTGCAAGAATATTAATTCAGCTGAGCAAAGCAAATGAAAAAAGTACAGGCTGACCCCTGTATCCATGGATTTGGTATCCACAGTTTCACTTATCCCCATCAAAAAAATATGTTCACTCTACGCATTTCTAGGTCGTCCAATGTCATTCTATGGTTAACTTCCAGTGTTCTTCTTATTGAAAATAATAGGGTTCCCTATTATCCATGGTTTCAGATATCCATGGGGGTGTGTGTCTTGGAATGTATCCCCCATGGATACAGGGGTCAACCTGTATAGAAATCATGACAGCCATTCTTAATTACAGTTATGATGGTCACCGTCATGTCTAAATGATAAAATCTGCATTATTTATTTGTTAAAATCTTCTTGGCTAAGTAAATTTAATTAAGATTTGAATACTGAATATTCGAATAAGACACACCCACTACTGATTTAGTACAAGAGATTATTTATACCATTGAAAAACAAGCAGGTACTGGCATTGCTGTACACTATTGTTTCTAGCAATCAATAAATTATCATTAAGCAAAAAGGTCTTTCAGCTTTTTGCCTTCTGTTTCCAAATTAAAGGGCACCACACAATTTGGACTGCTTTAACCCTTTGCGCTTGCCATGGTCCCAATCCAAATTCTCCCATGTCTGTTAACCACAGGGGGCTGTTTGTAATTGTAATTGCTCTCAATAGGAACTTTTCTATCAGGTACAAGGGCAACAGGTTAAAACCCCTCATCACAATGCAGTTTGCCCTCTTAACATATTTGTCTTTAAAAAAAATAATGAAAAGGTTGAAATGTGAAACACAAATAATAAATAAATAAATACATAATATAAAGTCTACTGGTTCTTATTTATGCATGTTTTAAAAAATGGGAAAAGTAGTATCTATGGATTTTTAAAAAAACTGATTCTAACCAGGATTTTGTTTGTCCATTCTATGAAAAAGCTCTTTACCCTTTGCCTTTTCTTAATGGTATTATTTATTCATTAAAATATTTTATAAACTTTCTTTCATTCTTATGGATGCTAGGCAATGTACAATAAATACATCTATAAATTATCATCTAGACACAAAATAAAAACAAAATTCTTTGCAGTGCCAAAGCATGGCAATGAGCAGCAATCCTGCTATTTTGTAATGACTAGATTACAGATAGTAAAGCCAATCAAATTCCAAACTGGCACTGAGAAGGCTTCTCATATGTTAACAATACAAAACAACAAAGAAAAGCAAACAGAGTTATGTGCCATCTATTGGTGTGTGTGTGTGTGTGTGTGTGTATGTGTATGAGTAATCTTAATCATACAAATGTAATTATATTATGAAGGTCAAATAAAAGAATGTATGTCTGGACATCCTTCATGTTAAACACTGCCCTGCAGACGTTCTGCATATGAAAATAACATTAACATCTGAGAAATATAATTGAAAACATGAGAGATACAGAGAAGCTGAAACAAAGCCAAGGCTGACACTACATATAGCAGGTACAGACAGAGAGAAACACAGAGAGACAAATACACACATAAATGCATATACTGTAATAACAGCTTAGATTCCATGCCAACAGCGGTCTATCTCCCCCTTGCCCTTTTTACATATTTATTGAACTAATCTTTAAATATGCATATCTGTGAAACTAATAAAGTGGGTGAGTAACAGATTAAAGAAGGAGAGAGTAAAGATAGAGTTGGATCCTGAATTTGCTTCCTAGGGAAGGAAGAGCTCCTTTCATCTATCAAGGGCTTTTTCTGATCCACTGAAACATTTCCACTGTTCAGAATGGGAAGGAGTTGATTTTTATCAGTGTTCTCATCCTGCAGCCCATTATGCTTCCCTATATCTGCTTGGGTAGGATTGAAAATGCAGTTAGGGAGGAAGAAATATATGACAATCACTTGATGGTCTCTATTGATGTTATGTGTTTTTAACTGATGTTATGTGTTGAATTTTAATCTATTGCTTTTCCCTACCTTGATCCATGGGAAGAAGTAGGTAAGAAACAGTGTTGTTGTTGTTGTTATTCAGGAGGAGAAGTTGCTGATGGAAGGAAATGCTGGATCCAACCCACAGAATGTAAGCATCTATGGACTTTATCAGATATAGAAAATGCGGTGCCAAAAAGATGCCACATAACCACGAAAGAGCACGCAGGTCAGATGACATCACCCTTTTGTGGTTAAAATCAGCCCCAAACCCGTACATTTTAATTGATGGCTTAAGCCCTCAATAGATCTCCCTGCCGCTTTTTTGTTGGCATTGCCGGCATGCGAAGCCCCTGTCCCTTTAAATCTCAGACTTACCCCAACAATGGCTGGACTGGTGCAAACACTTCTGGGTCAGATCGGGACATCCAGGCAAGTGACGAAAATTGTTTTTTTATGCCGACAAAAGAATGTTTCAAGGGGGACATCTGATAAAGTACTTAATGTATTGGCATAACAAGTTCAACTTTCCCTTTCTTCCTGTTTTGAAAAAAATAATAATCTGAATTTCCAATGCAGTAAAGTTTTCCCTTTCCCCAATGAATAAGTGTCCCCCATATTCACAGGCTCATCCATTAGTAAATGAGGGGACCATGAAAGGACTCCTGAAATACAGTTGATGCTCTGGCTCAGCTGTATCCAATATATCCAAAGTGATTTTGTTTTCAGATTTCTGGAAACACAGACTGTGAGTAATGTTGTTCAGATTTAGTTGACATCAGAAATTGCTAAAATTGCTAACACACACATACACACACAGAAAGAGAGAGAGAGTTCTAAAAAGGAAGAAGGAAGGAAAAGAAATGTGACAGCACCTTTAAGACTAACTGGTTTTATTTTTACATGAGCTTTGGTGGATATAAACCCACTTCTTTGGATGAGACTAACATGACTACTTCTTTGAATACTTTGTCCTAAATAGTATTTGCCACAATTCAACAAGAGAAATCCATATGAAAGAGCATACTAAAATGGTAACAGGAAAACGTCTTGCTTCTTTGGTTGGGACAAAAACATCTACTTATATCTAGGTTGGGGATGGAAACAATATTTCAACATATTTTTTAAAAAATGGATGAAAAACATATTTCTTGAGTGTTGGTAAATCCGGATGAGGAGAAACCTGGACTGATGAGCATGTTTGCAGACCTGAAATTATTCTTTGCAGAATTTGCATGTGTTTTTGTGCAGAAAACAGCATTTTCTACACAATATTTCTATGGAGAATAACTGTTCCCTGCACAGAAAATGCTGTTTTTTTGTGCAAAAATGCCACATACAGATTTTATGCAGAATTAGCTAAATTGTGAATAGTCTTTGAAAACTGTACCATTTTCAAAGTCTTCCTCACACCAGGAAGAAATTGTTAAAATTACTTGTTGCTTCCTTCATGAATGAAATTAATGAACAAAGTCTTCCTTACACCAGGAAGTAATTGTTAAAATTACTTGTTGCTTCTTTCATGAATGAAATTAATGAACAAAGTCTTCTTCACACCAGGAAGAAATTGTTAAAATTACTTGTTGCTTCCTTCATGAATGAAATTAATGAACAACAACAACAACAACGGTTTATTTATATTCTGCCTCTCCCATCAGGATCGGGGCAGCAAACATCATATAAAAGATAGAACAATACTCCAGCACAAATGTTAAAATTACATCATTCAAACAACTATACAGTAATAAATTTAAATATAAAATACAGATATTAAAATAAACTTAAAATGGAGAAAAGCATAAAATGGAGTATAAAAATTAGCAAGTGAAGAGTAGCAAAATAGCAGCCGAGCATCTAGCCTAATTTGGGAAGGCCTACTAGAAGAGATCTGTCTTAACTACTTTCTTAAAAGCACCCAGATCATCAAGGTGTCAGATCTCCTCTGGCAGGCTATTCCACAGTCTTGGAGCAGTCTTCTGAGTAACTGTGGCCAGCCTAGTTCTAATCATCTGAAGTAATTTTTCCCAGAGGACATAAGGGTACGGGGTGGATTATGTGGGAGGAGGCAATCCTGTAGGTAGCCTAGCCCTAAGCCATGAAGGGCTTTGAAGAGATTTTAATATTGGTGTAATATGATCATCCCTAGATATTCTGGTGAGCAGCCTGGCTGCCATATTTTGAACCCGTTGAAGTTTCCGGAGCAGGGACAAAGGTAGCCCCATGTAGAGCACATTACAGAAGTCAAGCCTTAAAGTTGCCAGTGCATGTACTACCATCTTTAAATCCTCCAATTCTAGGAAGGGGCAAAGCTGGTGTATCAGCTGCAGCTGATAGTAAAGCATTCCTGGCCATTGCATCTACCTGTGCTGTCATCTGGAGTGACAGATCCAGGTGCACTTCCAAGCTGCAAATGCAGTCTTTCAGAGGGAGTGTAACCCCATCCAGAACCAGATGACACACCTCCAGACCCAGTTTGGGAGATTTAACAGTAAGTACCTCCATCTTGTCTGGATTCACCCTCAGTTTGTTTTTCCTCATCCAGCCCATTACTGCTCCAAGGAATGCATCCAGTAGAGACATGCCATCCTTAGTTATAGCTGTTACCGGAGGCATAGAAAAATATATTTGGGTGTCATCAGTGTACTGATAATACCCTTCCCCATGCCTCTGGATGATCTCTCCCAACGGTTTCATGTAAATATTAAACAGCACTGGGGATAGCATGGTGACTTGTGGGATGCTGCACATAAGCGCCTTCCTAGAGGAGCAACTATCCCTAAGCATCACCATCTGGAATCTACCAGAGATATATGACCGGAACCACTGAAGCACAGTGCCCCTGATGCTCAACTCCCTCAGGCGTTCCAGAAGCACCAGCAGGGACATACTCCCTCTGTCGATACTCAGGTGAAGATCACCCACTAAGGTGACCATAGCAGTCTCCACTCCATACCCTGCCCTTAAGATGGTTGGAAATGGGTCCAGATAATCAGTATCATGCAAGACTGCCTGGAGTTGAAGGGCAACTGCTCTCTCAATCACCTTGCTCAGGAATGGAAGGCTAGAAACTGGTCTATAACTACCAAAGTCCAGGGGATCCAAGGAGGGCTTTTTTAGAAGCGGCCATACGACTGCCTCTTTTAAACATGATGGAAAATTCCCCTCCATGAGAGATGCATTTATAATGTGTTTTAGTTGCATCCTAACTGCATTTACTCCCTGGACAACCAGCCATGAAGGAATTATATTCCTAATCTAGGCATCATGTTGTGTGCAACTAGTTGTATATGACCGGTGTAAGACTGCCACTACAAATTTGTCATTCAGCTTTCAAGCACTGTTTATAAATTATACAAGTTTAAAAGAAATGAATTATAAGAAAAAGAAATTGTTGTTGCATGCCTTCAAGCAATTTCTGCATGCCTTCAAGTAATGGAGATTATTAGATGCCCCAAATATCCCACTACAGGGACGACATAAGATCGCGAAATGCCTTCCCTTTCAGACGTCATTGTCCCTGTGGCGTTATGCTCCCATACCCCTTTGGTACACCCCACACTCCTTTTTATTCATGGACTAAGCTGTTAATTGACCTGTTGTTTTGTTTCTGTAACGGAATGACAGGTGAGCAAAAAGGTGCCCCATTATACTGGTGTGATGCCAGCTGCAGTGGGAGGTCCTGTCATGCTCTGTGAACCTGATGAGGCTATAGAGTCAGAGGAGGAGGAGGACATGGCTGGGAATGGCCCTAGGGACACTGGCACAGGTTTAGCTACACCTGTGCCAGCAGGGAACCCTGCCAATCTAGAGGCTTGAGCAGAGGAAGAACCTGGTCCAAGTGGGTTGGCACCAGTCCTGGCAGAAAGTTCTCCAATTCAGATAAGGACAAAGAAAAGCTGGACTTACCTCCGCCATCGTATACCTAGCAGCAAGTTCAAAAGGAAGCTCAAAAGAAGTCTTTGAGGCTTTATGAGAAAAACCTGCTTGTTGAGAAACACCTGTCAAAGCCTTAATTGCTTTATATATGCTGGGAGAGGTGATGGAGGCTTTGTCAGAGATCAGCTGATCTTCCTGGTGAAAGCTTCTTGCTGACTTTGGTGCATGGATTCCAGTTATCTTGACTTCTGTTACCTTGACTGGTGCTTAGACCTTGGACTATCCCTGACTCCTCTGCTGCCTGCTCCTATTGACCCTTGGACTGCTTTGGATCATGCTGACTGATTGCCGCAAGCCTCTGACCTTTTGGACTGTGTTTGCATTCCTGTGAGCTAATTAAAAGTTGGCTCCCTTCCCAGACTAGTGCTGTTTATACTTTGCTGGTAAATAGTTGCTTTCTGGACAGATCCCTGCCAAACACTTCCAGTTGAAATTGGGACATTGAGGAAAGTGACACACTTTTTCTTACCCTCCCTGGGTTACTTGGGTTTTTTAAAAATGTGTTTAGATGCTTTGTTTTACTTTTTGACATGTATCTTGCTTTTACTTTTTGAATTTCCCACGTGATTGTTCTCTTGCGAGAATGACTGGGATTTCCTTTCCAAGAAATATGTGAGAGCTCCATTCACTCCTGGATTGCCAGAGGGGAGTACTTTTTACAACACTTTTAAGGTAAGTCTGAAAAAAAAAAGTGCTACATGGAGTGTGGCAGGAAATAGCTGGCGAGACGTTTGTCCCCCATCTGATAATCTCCTATGGAATTCTGGTGTTTTTGGTTTGGTTAGGGACTAAAGTGCTCCAGCAGAGAATTCTAAATACCTCTACTTATGCTGCAAATCCCAGGATTCCATAGGATTTTGCCATGGCAGTTAAAGTGTTATCATAGTGTTACAACTGTATAGTGTGAAAGAAAAATGACTCTAGAATATTCTTTCTCCCAGGAACAGTCTTTCTTCCAGAAATAAAATCTGTTCAACTCTGTTGCAAGGTGAATATTTTTATTCACTGTGGCCAGTTATTGATTTATGATACCTATCATTTTTATTTTTCTCTTAATGCTGCCTAATAAACACACATTTGCACCCCTTCAAGTTGATTGCTGACTCATGGCAACCCCATGAATTTCATAGGTTTTTCTTAGCCAGTTCCTTCCTCTGAAATATAGCCTATAACACCTGATATTCATTGGCAGTCTCCCATCCAAGAACTAACTTGGGCTGACCCTGCTTAGCTTCCAAGATCAGACAGGATCTGGTGCCTTTAGGGTATTTAGCCCTTGTATTTGTTTTAGTTATAATATACCACCTATATGTATTGTATCTGAGAAGTGGTATAGACTGAAAGATTAAAAGAAATAAAATACAGCTCTTTATAGCCAAAGAACGTTGATATTGTCTATTAAAACCAAAAAGAATAGAAGTTGGTGATGTCATGGATCTTCTGTAACATCAGCAGGTGGCCTAATAGTTATAAAAACAACTTTTGAACTAGAAGTGTGTTTAGTCTGGGGCATAAATTGTTAAGGTCTCATGCACTGAACCTCAGAAAAAAATTCAGTTTGGTCTGATTCCAGATTAAAAACAGGCCAGCTGAAAAATAAAGTGAATTGGAATAATTGGCCATCAGTTCTTGATATAATGACTGATTTCCCACTCTGCGTACAGTAAGCAGCCAGGCAATGGCTTTGAATGAAGGCCAGGTGGAAGTAGGCCAAGCATGTTAAAATTTAAGACCTTTCACAATTCCCTGTACAAACTGGGCAAATTATGTAGTTGAAGTGCTTTCTGTATACTGTGCAACTGAATTCTTTTAGCATTCTGATGTACCTTGTGCCCTTATTCTGCTAAGTTGCATTGTTTGAGAAATAAACTATATAGGGAATGAAAAGCCAATTTCTTCAATAGAAAAACAGAACCTATCAAGAACAAGATCCTAATGGTTCCTTACAGTACAGTTCAATGAATGTTAACTTAGAAAAAATCCCACTGGTTTAAATGGAGTTTGTATCCAGGTAGGTGTGTTGGGAAATGCGAGAGATAATACTGGATCTCTCCAGCAGAGGAATCAAATTGGAAAAGCAAAAGCTGAACAAACCAGTGCTGTGCCCCTGCCCCCCACTAGGTCTAGCAGAGAATAGAAATAGGCTTAGTTTTCATGTGACGAATGTTGCTGTCCTTGAGCAAGCAGGAATTACCAGCATTGAGGCCATGATATTGAGAACACAGTTGCGCTGGGCAGGGCACATTTCTAGGATGGAGGACCATCGCCTCCCCAAAATAGTACTCTACGGTGAACTCGCCATGGGTCAGCGTAAGAGGGGCACTCCAAAAAAAAGCGATACAAGTACTCCCTGAAGCAACATCTGAGGCTCAGCCAAATTGATCACCAACAATGGTCCACCCTGGCCTCACATTGGGAGGCATGGAGACGCACTATCCACAATGCTGCAGCCTTATTTGAGAACTCACGCCGAAAAAGTCTTGAAGAGAAACGACAACACAGAAAGAATCACAACCCGGAAACATCACCCAAGGAAACATCACCTTCTGCTGTGCTTTCTGCAACCGGACTTGTTTATCTCGGATTGGCCTTTTTAGTCATCAGCACGCTTGCAGAAAGCGCGGGATGAGTCCTTCCTGAATCTTCGTTTGCGAAAAAAAGCCAGAGAGAAACCATATAAGAGCATTACTTTAAATTGTTGTTGTTGTGTGCCTTCAAGTCATTTCCAACTTGTAGCAGCCCTAAGGTGAAGCTATCATGGGGATGAGAGTGTGTGACTCACCCAAGGTCACCCAGTGGGTTTCCATGGCTGAGCAGGGATTTGAACTCTGGTTTCCAGAGCTGTAGTCCAACGCTCCAACCACTACACTCTGGCTAAAATATTTGCTCATAATCAAATACATGGTCTAATGGAGGAGAGAGAAGGAAGAAGAAAAATGGCTGCAGGTTAGAATGATTTAGGACAGTAATGTGGAAAACAAAACAATCCAGAAGTTGAATGTACGAACTGTAATTAGTGAGTATAAGCATGCAAACGTTGCTAACTCTAAGCAGGTGTGCATAACACTGAGGCCTTATTTAATGACAGATGAAACTAAAGACCAGGCTCTATGGACAATCATATTAGGAAAACAAAGTGATTGTTAAACAGAATTGTTATTGTTTAGAAGTTCCCATCACTACACATCCAAAATATAACATCCTATCAGTTTTTACAACCATACCTAGAAATTTGAAAAATGATGGCATGGACAATCCTAACTTTAGAATTTTTAAATTATATATCTTTACACTTCAGGATCTCATCTAGTTCCTTCATAGCTGCCCTTCCAATCCTAGTCTTCTTCTGATATCCTGACTGCTGTCTCCATTCTAATTATGGACTGAGCCAAGGTATGGAAAATCTTGAACTATTTCAATGTCTTTATCATCTACTTTAAAGTTGTGTCAGACATCTATGGTCATTACTATTGTTTTCTTAATGTTGAAGTGTAAACCTTTCTTTGCACTTTCTTTGCACTTTTCACATCCTGGGCGATCAGGATGGTGGGAGGTCTGGAAGCCATGCCCTATGAGGAGCAGCTTAGGGAGCTGGGCATGTTTAGTCTGGAGAAGAGAAGGTTGAGAGGGGACATGATAGCCATGTTTAAATATTTGAAGGGATGTCATCCTGAAGATGGAACAGGCTTGTTTTTTGCTGCTCCAGAGACTAGGACACTGAGCAATGGGTTCAAACTACAGGAAAAAAGATTCCACCTAAACATTAGGAAGAACTTCCTGACAGTAAGACCTGTTTGGAAGTGGAATACACTGGCTCGTAGTGTGGTGGAGTCTCCTCCTTTGGAGGTTTTTAAACAGTGGCTGGATGGCCATCTCTCGGGAATGATTTGATTGTGTATTCCTGCATGGCAGGGGGTTGGACTGGATGGCCCTTGAAGTCTCTTCCAACTCTATGATTCTATGATAATAGTAGTGTGGTATCATCTGCATATCTTAAATCATTGTCATCTGCATAACTTGACTTGTTCTCTCCTCCAATTTTCACGCCTCCTTCCTCTAAATCTAATCCTGCTTTATGTGTGATATATTTATTACCGTACAAGTTAAACATATACGGTAATAAAATGCAGACTTGCCTGACCCCCCCACTCCATTTCTCCATATTCTGTTCTGGCATAGTCTCTTATCCTGAGTACCGATTATGTATCAGGATAATCAAATATTGTGGCACATCCATTTCCTGAAGAGCAATCCATAGTTTTTCATGACCACAATCAAAGGCTTAGCTATAATCTATAAAGCACAAGCTGATTTTCTTCTGAAATTCTTTGGTGTGCTCCATTATCAAACATATGTTTACAATATGATCCCTAGTTCCTCTTCCTTTTCTGAACCTATCTTGGACATCTGGCACTTTCTACTCCATATATGATAAGTCTTTGTTTTAGAATTTTGAGCACCCTTTTGCTTGGATGGGAAATTAATGCAATTTGCATTAATGCAAATTAATCGTTATTGCAATCCCTGGTGACCCCTTTCTTGGGGATTGGAATATATATTGAGTGTTTCCACTCTGTGGGCCATTGTTTTCTTATCCATATTTGTTGAGAGATTTTAGTTAGAACTAGAGAAGATTCTGTCTCTTTAGCTTGAAGCAGTTCTGTTGGTCAGCTATCTGTTCCTGGTGACTCATTTCTCCCAAGTGCTCTGAGTTCAGCTTCCAGTTCACTTTCCAAAATTGTAGGTCCACCTTCAAATGGTTCTTCCTCAAATGAATATGATATCCTTTCATCTAATTTATACAGTTATTCAGTGTATTCTTTCCATCAACTTTTTATTTGTACTTTATCATGTAATGAGTTCCCATGCTGGTCATATGGCACCCCCATTCTTGGTTTAAATTTCCCTTTGATTTCTCAGTTCTTGTGGAAGAGGTTCCTTTTTCTTCCTTTCTCGTTGTCACCTTTTTCTCTTCATTGGTTATTATAGTAGTTCTCTTTGTCTCAATTGTCCTTAAATGTTTAAAGAGTTTCATCTGTCATTCATTGAGGCTTTACTTTCTTTTTAGCTATGGATAGTAACTTTTTGCATTCCTCCCTGACAATGTCCCTGGCGTCAGACCAGAGTTCTTATGACTGCAGGTCAATTAGGCTGAATAGTGCCAACCTACTTTTTTACATTACCATTACATTCTACAGAGATGCTCTTCAGGTTGTATTTTGGCATGATGATTGGTTTAGTGTTCTTTAGTGTTGCTCTAATTATTGATATTAGCTGTCAGGGTATGGGATATGGAATCCCTGGAAATTCATGCTGTAAACACAGTATGACTTTGGATGGCAGACTGAGGCCTGTGAAGGGCACAAATACGTAAACAAGCTAGCAGCTGGGAAGTGTTTTGGGAACTGTTTTCAGTGAGTGAAAATAAAGCAATTTCCTGTCTGTAATCTAGCTGTGATCAGACAGAGCAGTTCAGTGTGAGAGTGTTCAATCTCTCTGTCTGTCTGCTGGATGCATATGCCACAGAGATGATTGTTTATTTTCTGTAAATATTACTTTTATGAATTAATAAATCATAGTTAGCACTATCTAAGTGTTTCCTATGCCTATTATTACAGAGGACATGCTGGTAGTATCTGGACCAACTTCTGCTACTCTGCTGCAGTTTTTGCCTGCCTGGATCTCTGAGCATGTACAGAGTTCAAAGTGGGGCTATATAGCACATCATTAACAGTTAATAGTTTTACCACAATCTGTTCCTCATCTTGTTTTTACACAGACAATGGAGCTTTTCCATCTTCTGCTTCCGATTATGTAGTCTCTTTGATTTCTATATTGGCCATCAGGTGATATCCATACATACAGTTGTTTCTTTGGTTGCCTAAAGAATGTGTTTGCAATGAACAAATTGTTGGCCTTGCACAATTAAATCAGTCACTCTTCTGCTTCATTTCTGCATCCTAGGCCAAATTCTCCTTCAATCTTTGGTTCTGCTCTGTCCTACTTTGGCATTCCAGTTGCCTATGATTATCAACATATCCTGATTTTTGTGTGATCTATTTCCTCCTGGAATGTAGCATAGAGTCTTTCCATTTCTTCTTCTTCTGGCTCTGTAGTAGGAGCATAAGCTTGGATTATTGTTATAATGATGAGTTTTCCATGAAGTCTTCTTGATATTGTTAAGTAAGACTTTGCATTATATCCTTTGACTGCTTTTGCTACATCTTTCCTCACTATTATTGCTGTCATCCTATTTCTTCTTAAACATTCATTTCCTGAGTAAAACACTGTAATTATCTGGCTCAAAATATTCCATTCCTGACTACTTTTGCTCACTTATCCTAAATACTGCAATGTTTATACTTCCATTTCTTGTTTGACAATGTCTAGCTTCACCTGATTCATGCTTTTCACATTCCATGTTTCTATAATATGTGTTGTAAAGGCTTTGGACTTTTCTTCTGCCTTTGGTACATCAACAGCTGAATGGCTTTTCAGATTGAGTTTAGTTTCATCATTAACCATAGCACTCATTGTACTTATCCTCTGCTGTTCCCCAGTAGCTCATTGAGTGCCTTCCTACTATTCCTAGCTAACTGAGTGCCTTCCTATTTGGAAGGAGGGAGGTCAAAACTTCAAGTACTTTGTGATAACAGCTTTAGTTGTTTCTCGCAATGTTTTTTTAAAATATGCAAAAATGTGCATTACAGCCTGTTTGAACAATTCAATTCAAATTGGGACACATCCCAGAAGTCAAAACGTGATTGGTTGGACGTGCACGGAAGTGGGCTTGCTGGCAATGAAGTGGCCAAAGCTGCCATTATTGTCTTTCACAGAAGCGATTGTGTGCTATTTTCAAGTGGCAGAGAGAGAGAGAGAGAAAAGTTTTTTAAGCATAAGATCTCTCTTCTGTGTCTCTCATTTAACAAAGCAAAAAAGTAAGGGAATGGAGGGAGCTTTGGGGGAATTTTCTCACGGGCATGCTCTGTGTGAACTTCAGACTTGGATAGCTTCCCATGCCAGTGATCTTGCAAATGCAGTGAGGGGACAAATGAACACTGCTGCAATAGTGAATTAATGGTCTATTTTCAGCAATTTTTAATTGATTTAATAATCATACATTATAAAATCTAATCAATACTTATTTACCAAAATACATAATATTACCATAAACATAACAATATATCTATTAAACCATTTTCAAATCTTAACATAAACTCTTTACTATAATTTTCTGCAGCGATATTAATTCCCCTTCCCTCTCCCACCACAGTGCTCCCCTTCACCGGAGCCAATATCCCTTACTTAATCTTTCCATAATCTCATTTCTTCTCTTGGAGGTAACCTCCCCTCCCTTGTCTGTAATACTTTTTCAACAAATACCTTCCACATTTTATCAAAATCACTTTCTTTCCATATTCCTTTTCTTACTTAGATTCTACATGTTAATTTATCATTTATTACCATTTTCCAAACTTCTTTATACCACTCCTCCACTTGTACATTTATTTGAATTTTCCAGTATCTGGGAAGCATCATCTCCTCAGATGCCAAGATTGACAAAGAGATCGATCACAGATTAGCAAAGGCATATAGTGCATTTGGAAGACTTCACAAAAGAGTCTGGAGCAATAAACACCTGAGGCAAAGCACAAAAATCAGTGTGTATAGAGCCATCGTACTGTCTATCCTCCTTTATGGATCTGAAACATGGGTTACCTATCGCCACCACCTACGACTCCTCGAGCGCTTTCATCAGCGCTGTCTACGCACAATCCTAAATATACACTGGACTGACTATGTGACAAATGTTGCTGTCCTTGAACAAGCAGGGATCACCAGCATTGAGGCCATGATATTGAGAACACAGCTGCGCTGGGCAGGGCATGTTTCTAGGATGGAGGACCATCGCCTCCCAAAAATACTACTCTACGGTGAACTCGCCACGGGTCAGCGTAAGAGGGGCGCTCCAAAAAAGCGATACAAAGACTCCCTGAAACAACATCTCAGGCTTGGCCAAATTGATCACCAACAGTGGTCCGCCCTGGCCTCACATCGGGAGGCATGGAGACGCAATATCCACAATGCTGCAGCCTTATTTGAGAACTCACGACGAACAAGTCTTGAAGAGAAACGACAACGCAGAAAGAATCACAACCCAAAAACATCACCCAAGGAGACCTTCTGCTGCGCTTTTTGCAACCGGACTTGTTTATCTCGGATTGGCCTTTTTAGTCATCAGCGCGCTTGCAGAAGGCGCGGGATGAGTCCTTCCTGAATCTTCGTTTGCGAAGAAAAGCCAGAGAGAGAGATCTTTCCATAATTAATCTTGCTGCCGTTAATAAATTTGTTATTAAATCCTTTTCTGCTTGATTCCCATTCCCTCCATTATAAATTGACAACAATGCTATACTTGGTGTCCTAGCTATATTTATGCAATATATTCTCTCTTTCTATAAAAACCTTTTCTCAAAACTGCTGTGCATAATTACAATTCCACCATATATGTATATATGTACCTATTTCTTAACAACCTCTCCAACAATATTTTGAGTTATTCTTGTCTATATTATGCAGTCTTATTGGAGTCAAATACCACCTCCCTATTAATTTATAATAATTTTCTTTTATCCATATTGACAATTTTTTTAGTTGTCTTTGTCTCCAAATCTAATCCCATGTTTATCTTATCTTCAATTTTTTGATTCACATCTTCCTCCCATATTTTCCTTAAATATACTGCTTTATCTTTATAATTATTTTTAATCAATATTTTATATAGTTCACCTGTTATACCTTTCAAACTTTCATTATTATCCATCTTTCACCAAATGTTCAAATTTTGTAAACTCCCTTATATCTTTATTCTTTTTCCAATGTTTGATCCATTGTTCTGGAATACAAGTAAATCATGAAATTTTTATACCATGTACTGTCTCTTTTATACGCCCTTTCTCAGACGTCCATCCTATCCATCCCTCTATTTTATCTAATCCTCTTTTCTTTAATTCCTTTCCCAATTTCCCCCTCAAATTATTTGGGAATTTTCTTTCAAGTATGACAGGTGTTAAAACTGAATCAATAGGCAATAATTCTTTCTTATATTTATACCATATTTCCCATATATTTTGCAGAAATGGGTTCTCAATTCCTTTAATTTCCGTTCTCATAAAATTACCAAAAATATTTTCCATATTCTCTTATCTATTTTCCCTAAAGCTTTCTCTAGCCATTCTAAATCTCTTTGTCCTACTGTCCTACTATAACATATTGTAATTGATTAGCTTCATAATATCCTTTTCCACAATTAATTTTCCTGTCAAGCTGAGACCTTGGTTTGAGATTTTTCTGGTTTAGAGGGGGAAGGGAGAAGGGCTAAGTGGATCCTGCAGTACCATTTAGAAGCCAACGGTGATGATCATAGTATTGTAGAGTTAGAAGAGACCACAAGGGCCATCTAGTCCATCCCCCTGCAATGCAGGAATACCCAATCAAAGCATTCCCAACAGATGGCCATCCAGTCTCTGTTTAAAACCCTCCAAAGAAGGAGGCTCCACCACACTCCGATTATGAAGATAATGATATTATTATTATTATTATTATTATTATTATTATTAAGTCTGTAAATTGAGAATTCACATATTGAGCATTGCCCAGTTTTCACAATTTTAACATCTTGAGATGTTAACAAAAGTGAACTGCAAAGAGACTGGAGAGTGAGGACATACAGAAAGTTTCTTGAAACATGGAAAAACTCATATTGCATTTGCTTCCAAGATACTGCCCCATTCCAGGTTTCAGATCTTGAAAAAAATTGTTCTAATCAGCTGGCCTGCTGGTTATGTCACTCAGAAGCTCCCCCTCACTGTCTTCAGATCAGTTGTGTAATCTGCAAAAAGACTCCTTAAATAAATAATACAAAATAAATGTTTAAATGTGAGGTGACATGTTTAAATAAGAAAATGACAGACCATGTTCTGAAAACATGACAGACTGCTGAGCCTGATTGCTGAGCTAGCATTCATTTTAGCATTGTTGGTCATTTTCATTTGAAAGGACAGATTTGTACACCAGATGATTAATATCTTTTCTATATCTGCCTTCCAGAAACACTCTCTCGAAGAAATGTCATATTAATGAAACAAGTATGGAAAGCACAGCATGCATATTCCTACAAGTGGGTGAGCTGGCTTTAGTTTCTGGTGCTGATTGGCTACAGCCCATTCATCAAGGATGTCAATTCTGACTGAAACTGAATTGATCTGTAGGACTAATGTACAGAGGAGAATGTCATTATCCACTGGATTTTGTAATTCTCCCAAATATTGAGAAATAGTCCAACAACAACAAATTTGAAAAACAGATAAAATGTACTTCGAAATGCAAACTTTGAGACAAAGTTCAGTAACATGAATTGGATTCAGACTTCAGCTCTGTTTAGAGGAGACCAAGTGAAATCAATGGGACCAGTTGGTTACCATGAGTGACATAAGTCCCGTTGATTCCAATGAGTGTTCCAAGCCTGCATTCAACTCTAAGTATTTAAATGTGAATTTTAATGCAGAATTTTGGAAAGAAATAATAAATGAATGTAGAAATGAGACAGATTTATACATGAACTCAAGCAAATGGAACATGGACTGGAAATAGATTAATTTGTCCAACTGTAGTATTCGCATGGTGATTGTCTCACAATAAACCAATAGAATCTTGCATTAATATTCCTTATTGCCTTTATAATATAAGGAAACAAATTTATTTTGAATAATGCTGGTTTTCTTAAACTTTTTTTTTACTATATTACATTTAAGCCAGTTATAGCTGCTTCACCTGACTTAGAAATTATTTTTTAATGCTTATTCTTATTGAAACACCAGATGTACATATTTTCAAATCCCTTTCAAAACCTTCATGTCTGTACACCATTATATGTTTTTGCAAGTTTGGACATAGTCATTCAATCAGAAAATGGAAACAAAGCTGTATAACTTTGAAGTGAGAGATCACAGCTAAGAAATTTGGCTTAAATTTCAATCATATGCAATAAAATGAATGAGCAGAACAAATGTTAAAAGCTGTCTTAAATGCATATATACACAAGATGCAATTAGGCAAATCGTTTCCTTTATAAGAGAAAATAAATGGGTGGCTGTAAATGGTTGTTTCCTCTGATATTTGCCGTTTGTCTTAGAAACTCTTCTCATTTCCCATGTCATGAGATTACAGAACTGGAAAAAAGGTTTATAAGTCTCAAGTCATTTAGTCCAATGACCTAAATTGAAATAGACCAAAACGAACTACAACATATATTGTGCATATAGAACATCTTCTTTACATTCACAGAGGGAAATATTTTGAAGGTATTAGCATTCACAAAGCTTGTTAATTTAAAATAATCATTAATTTTGAATATGCCATTCTTTTGCTTGATTATTGGCTGCTCAATCCATTTCTTTAAAAAATGTGTATGGATGGGAGAAGCTGAAGCACACTGGAAAACAGATTACAAAATAAGTAACATCAAATGTGTCCATTTGTCACCAGATAAGGGACTGACAGATTAAATAAGGTCCAGGGCCCCTTTCCTTTTAATTCCCTCTTCTGCACAACCATTAAAGGGACAGAAATCTTGGACCTTTATTTCACCTGGTGACTCTACACTTAAGTCAACCCACAAGTATCAGAATATTACAAAAGTGGTCTGTCTGCATGAGATGTTTTCAGTTACAACCCCATAACCCTAGCCAGCATAGACAATGCTAATAGAATAGGAGTTGTACATCCAAAACATCTGGAGGACGCCATGATACTAGCCCAACCTGGAGATGCCAAATATTAACCTGAGGCTTTCTGCATGGAGACCATGCACTCTTCCACTGACCCTTTCCTTGGGTTGTATGGGCATCACACTGGAAGCAGGCTGACATTTAATGGGAGTATAATGGAAAAGAGATAAGTCTGCCCCAGGGGGCATACCCAGCTGAATCCCAAGTCTATTAAGTTAACATGAACTTTACTGGAAGGAAAGCAGCAAGTAGATAGCCTGCAAAATGAAATATAAAGACTCTATATGTTTTTGTATTAATAATTTTCATTTTTATATATACAGATGTATGTGACACTGAGTTCAGTGGGTTCATCTTCCAGACAGGAAACTGCATACCAGTTGCAAAGTAGGACTGAGCACCTTTTGTCATAAAAATAGAAGTAATGGATAGACATTACTTTTTTTTCATAACTGAGTCAAGCTGCAGTTGCCATAAATTACTCTCTCTATAGGCATAAAGATGTAAGAACGCAACCCTCCTGTGAAGTTGGTCACTCTGGATGCCAAACCTTTACAGATTTTCTGGGAATAATCATCATGTTCTATTCACCCTTTTCACATATGGTGCAATTTAGCATTTGAGGGGATGCTAAATTCAGTCATTTTGTACGACTGAAATAATAAAATATTGAATTAACAAGGGAAATTAACATGATCATTGATTTTGGTTTACTGAGATTTGTGCATCCCACATTTCATAACACAGAGCCCCCCTCCCCATGGTGGCTTACAATTATGAGATCTAAAACAAGTATCTAAAGACTTTTAACTCCAAAGAAACAAAATAAAACAATGTTTAATCATGATGATAAAAAACATATTACTATTCAAAACAGAAATCAAAGACAGTTGACCAAAAGCTAAGTGAAATAAAATGGAGCTAGAAACCAAAAGCACCTTATTTGGGAGGGAATCCCATTGATATACAGGGCCCCACAGAATAGGTGCTATTTCTTGTGCCTATCACACTGG
The DNA here is from genome assembly GCA_030847615.1 of Gambelia wislizenii. Lineage (NCBI taxonomy): Eukaryota > Metazoa > Chordata > Lepidosauria > Squamata > Crotaphytidae > Gambelia > Gambelia wislizenii. Next base: position 358,552,131 of record JAUMIR010000002.1, on the reverse strand, counting down.
CTCACTCAAGTAACAAGACTTAGTGCTTTAAACTAAGCCCAGAAACAAATTGATTAATTTAATGCAGGATTTATACTCTGCCTTCCCCCACCGACAAATGGGAATCAAGGTAACTCAGACAGATAAATCAAACTGGACAAATCAAATATAAACATGAAATAGATTTCAAATACAATTAAAGCACATCAGCAAAAGGGGAAAAAAAATCCCCGCAGCATTCATGTGATCACAAAAAGCCCGAATTCTGAATGGGTTTTTCAGACGTGTAAGCACTATAGTTATGATGCTACACCGTGAATCCCATCCTGATCCCCTCAGTCCCCACTTACCAGGCAGCAGCTGCTGAGATCAATGGTGGTCTCTTACCTGGTCAACTGGGAAGCAGCTGACTGATGATCTTACCCCCTCCCATAAAGAAGCTCCCATGTGAGCAGCAGAAAGAGGAGCCTTGAGGCAACTATCCCTTGCATCGAAGATCGCTTTGACAGGGGAACAGGCTACTACCATCTGTTTGCAGCCTCCAGTCCTGGCTGCAAAGGGACAGCAGACCCCTCGGACAACTGCTCAGAGAAAGAAGAGGGGGGGGGTTCTTTGCCCCTCTGTCAGAAGGTGAGACCAAGTGGTGAAGAACCTCCCCGCTCTTCCTGCTCTGAGTGGCTGGCCAGGAGGCTTTTACTGTCCCTTAAAGCAGATAAAGCAGAATTGGAGGCCACCATCACCATTGCCACTGCCACTGCCAGGATGGGTGAAGGGCCGGTGGGTCTCCTCCTCTTCCTCACGGTGGCTGCCCCCCTTGTCATCTCTGGGCACTGCACTGCCAAGCCCCCTTTGCCTTCCTTGCTCCCTCCTGTGCAAATCAGTACAGTTTTTAAAGAAATAAGACAGGGAATGATTACTAGAGCTTCTAGGTATTTGACAGCAAGCCCATGCCTGCACATGTCTGACCAATGAAATGACGAGAGCTTCCCCCTCTGTACTTTGCAAGAAATTGCATCAGTGTTCAGACGAGCAGGAATGTGCATTTCCTGTGGGACTTTTTTTTTTTAATGGGAAAAGCCACAAAGGCTTTCCCCATGGAGGATTTGGAGTTTTTGTCCCCCCTCCCTTCACAATATGTCAAATCGCCATGGGATCCTATTAGGGCGAAAGGTATTCTCCTTGCATTTTATGAGGATTTTTTTTTTTTTACCGTCTAGACCAGTAATTCTTAACCTGTGGTCTTATTTTACCGTCTAGACCAGTAATTCTTAACCTGTGGTCTGTGGACCCCCAGGGCCCCCTGATGTCCTCACATCGGGGTCTCACAGGGGGTCTGAGAAGGCTTGAAGACTGCTTGGCCCACCTCCTCCCCACAGTGGACCAGCCATATGACAGGAGCCAAGGCAAAGGCTGGCTGGCTGGCTGCTGTTCAATCTGCTCCAACCACAACTTGCAGCAAGGAACAGGAGAAAGGTCTTCCCTCCCCCTCCAGTGCCTCTTAGCGAAGGTTGAATGGATGGCGTAAGTGTATTGTTGTTGTTGTTTTAAATCTTGAGTTAAATCTTGGGGGTCGGCAGCAACAAAAGATATTTAAAAGGTGTCCCTGGTAAAGTAAAGGTTAAGAGCCACTGGTCTAGACAACCCCTAGGACACTGAGCAATGGACTCAAAATACAGAAAAAGAGATACCACCTAAATATTAGGCAGAACTTCCAGATGTTAAGAGCTGTTTGACAGTGGAATATGTTGCTTCAGAGTGTGGAGGAGTCTCCTGCTTTGGAGGTTTTTAAACAGAGGCTGGATGGTCATATGTCCAGAGTGCTTTGACTGTGTGTTCCTGCATGGCAGGGGGTTGGACTGGATGGCCTTTGTGGTATCTTCCAACTCTATGATCCTATGAGTCTATGATTTAAGCTTTGAAATTTACTAGTGCCAGTTATTTATTCCCCCCACTCTAAAATCCCTAGCTATGGGGGTGAGAATTTTTTTAAAACTTCTTCCCAGACACTGAAATATTTATAAAAATTCCATCCCCACCCTTGATTCACTAATTAATGTGTGCACATCAATGTGACTTCAGACTGTCATTTAATGAGTCCTTGCTATTCCTTCTGGAATAGCAACAGATATCTGCTTGTCTTTTAATTTTTCATTTACATTGATTCCCCCCCCCACACACCATTATTTCAACTGTTTTCAAGATCTTTTATGCTGTCTAATGATTAGAAATGTTGAGTAGAGATTTGGGAGGAATGACTCCTAGTCTAACCAGTCAACAGGTATTGTGCAGCAATTTTGTCTTTTTTGCCCTGAAGGATTCATTGTGGATAGGGAAAAAAAATATGAAAAAAGAAAGAGAAAACATTTTAGTTTGGAGATTATCAGACCCGGGAAAAATTGCATCAAAAGATCGTGATGAGAACAGGAAGGGGCGACCTTACCAGATGATGTTGTCCTCCAGCATTCTGAGGGCATACTGCAGGCATCCATAAGGTGTCCCTTTTTATTAGTGGTTGATCCTCATCAATGGAAAAGGGAACCCTTGTCTGCAGCAGTGCTATGCCCCCCAGAACAGCAGAAGGATGCAGACATCTGGCAAGGTCCCTCTGTCTCTTCCTGCATCTGATCTCTCTCTGGCTTTTCTTCGCAAACGAAGATTCAGGAAGGACACATCCCATGCTTTCTGCAAGCGCGCTGATGACTAAAAAGGCCAGTCCGAGATAAACAAGTCCAGTTGAAAAAAGCACAGCAGAAGTTCTCCTTGGGTGATGCTTTTGGGTTGTGATTCTTTCTGTGTTGTCGTTTCTCTTCAAGACTTGTTTGGCGAGAGTTCTCAAATAAGGCTGCAGCATTGTGGATAGTGCGTCTCCATGCCTCCCGATGTGAGGCCAGGGCGGACCACTGTTGGTGATCAATTTGGCCGAGCCTGAGATGTTGTTTCAGGGAGTCTTTGTATCGCTTTTTTGGAGCGCCCCTCTTACGCTGACCCGTGGCGAGTTCACTGTAGAGTAGTATTTTTGGGAGGCGATGGTCCTCCATCCTAGAAACGTGCCCTGCCCTGCCCAGCGCAGCTGCGTTCTCAATATCATGGCCTCAATACTGGTGATCCCTGCTTGCTCAAGGACATTCGTCACATAGTCAGTCCAGTGTATATTTAGGATTGTGCGTAGACAGCGCTGATGAAAGCGCTCGAGGAGTTGTAGGTGGTGGCGATAGATGACCCATGTTTCAGATCCATAAAGGAGGATAGACAGTACAATGGCTCTATACACACTGATTTTTGTGCTTTGCCTCAGGTGTTTATTGCTCCAGACTCTTTTGTGAAGTCTTCCAAATGCACTATATGCCTTTGCTAATCTGTGATTGATCTTTTTGTCAATCTTGGCATCTGAGGGGATGATGCTTCCCAGGTAGGTGAACTGCTGACCGGACTTGAGCATAGATTTGCCGACGGCAATGTGGGGATGGTGGTGTTCGTCCTGTGGTGCAGGCTGGTAAAGAACTTCTGTTTTCTTCAGGTTGACTTCCAGCCCAAACAGCTCTGCAGCTGTTGCAAAGCAGGATGTTAGGCGCTGCAGAGCTGCTTCTGTGTGGGCAACAAGGGCAGCATCATCGGCGAAGAGCAGCTCACGGACTAGATAGTTTAGAGTCTTAGTGTGAGCCCTCAGACGGCTTAAGTTAAACAAGCTACCATCAGTGCGGTAACATATATAGATGCCGTCATCTTCTTCAAGCTCTGCCATAGCCCATAATCACCTTTAAAAAAAGCAACAGCAAGCCAGTCATTGGTTGAATTAATCAATCACTCAATCAATCAATTTATATTCTACCTTTCCCTCCCAACTGGGACTCCAGTTGGCCAATTAATGGTCATTTGGAAACAAGCGATCCCTGTACTCCCTTCCCTGAAAAGCACTGCAGGTGTAGGTGAACATGCTTCCCCTTCTAGTTTTGCTCGCTATATAAAATCCGACCCTGCCATCACACAGAATTACATTTCATAGCACCAAGCCAAGCAATTATTCACCCCATCTCCTGATTTACATTTCTGAACACCAAAGAAAATGCAGATCATGTTTCAAAGTTATCTGAGCATGCACATTTGTCTAAAGGTTGCCTTCAGGTCAAGAGCTAAATCTGGCACAGGGAGGTGGATATACTTAAAATATAATTATGGGTAAGGAAAATATAAGACATGAGCTTTCATTGCGCCTTCGCCAGATGAAACTTGCAAAACTTGTAATGCACTTTCTATTAATCTAATATGAGAAATGGCCAGCTGCTACATTTCTCTTGGCACAAAAATAGTTATTTGTCCCATCCAGCTCTTGGTCACAAATACTGCTTGATGTGAAGTAAGTTAGGGAGTGGTATGCACATGACAATGTTCATAGAGAATGCAAGGTCACTTTTATCTAGGAAATTAAATGTATTCCGCCTATGTTTTGTTTTATGACATGCAGATGCCATGGGAACCCAGTGCCAAAGGAACTTCTTTCTCAGTTTAAACACTGTGCTAGTAACATGTGAATGAAAATGACATTAATCTTTTATGAAGCTGTCCTTGGCATGCCTTGCCTAAAGGAGGGGGAAATGCAGTTCAGTACTGTGGGGAAAAAAACATTTAGAATGATGAGTTCTAAGTTCAAATTAAACCATATGCTTAGTACATAAACAGAAGAAGTGATCCTGCAAGTGGCAAAAGATGCCTGTCATAGCAAGTTATTTTCCCCACTTCCATTTAGTGCACAAAGGCTGCCATCCTTTTCAGTAATTATGATGTCATAAGTCTGCCTTATGACATGACAAATCACTTTTACGGTCATTGTGCATATAATGACCAAATCTCCCCCTTGTCAATGTGCAGCTACAGGAAGAACTGAATGCATCTCTGCTCATCCTCTCACTCTCTGGTGACATGGAAATCAATGTGTTTTGGGGACTGTGCTGCTGAAAAGGTAAGTTTTGAGGGTAGCATTGGAAGATGTAGATCTTTGTAGCTAAGGCTCCATAGCTGTGTCTCCCAATGCAGGATCTCATCCTTTATTTTATGACTGGTCACTGGGAAGTAAACATGGACTTAATTTGCAAGTCTAATTACTGAGGCACTTATCTGTGAGGAAATCTAGAGGAAATATTAATGAAGTGAAGGAATACACATTTTCCTGAACATCTAACTTGCCCCTTAGCGTCAACAGTCCCAATTGTGCAATCAAACATATTGAAAAGTAGGATACAACACTCATAGTATTACTCTCTTCATATTGAATATTTAATCATATTTTCCAACTTCCACTTGTAACAATAACTACCACTGTAGAAATATAGGGGAAGTATAGCATCTCATATATACTATGTAAATCCACTTTCAGTATAATCAAATGATGCTACTGGTAATCACTAGTCACAGAAATACTGGTTCCACATGCTCTTCAGCCAAGTTAATCTACCACTAATAACTTCTTTCATGCGTTATCAATAAATGCACATAATGTGAATTTAACATGTAAGTGGGCAGAACAAAATCAATTTCTAAACAATTACTCCAAATCACTAGACACCTGGTTCTTATCTGTCTTAAGTGAAGGCACTGTTTAATTAGCCAGTTTAGGTTAATGGAGTTCGGGGCAGTGTTAAAACATTTTCAAGGGCCACTTGTGAAAGTGTTCTCTAATATTTGAAGGATATTATGAGAAAGGTATGGGGCTATTTTTTTTTATGTGCAGCTGCTGTGCAAATACCAATTGTAGGGGATTCTTCCCCTCCCCCAAAGGATCACTGCAGGGAACAAAAGAGTTAAACCCTCCTCTGTGCTTGCTGTAGCCCTGAAAATTTCATTTTTAAAAAAGTATGTGTGTTAAGTGCAAAGATGCATCTAACATGCTACATTATACGTTATTTTAAATAAAGGAGGGAATTGTGTAGCCTCCAGTGGGGCTGTGTAGTCCTCCTCAGCCCTCCCAACCTCCCTGGCAGCCGCTATATATTTTTTTCTGATCAAAATTCTACTTTTTGCCATTCCTGCAAACTGCTCCTACTTTGCACCTACAATGGTACTTCAGGCTTCACGAATGCACATCACCCCACAATGCCTCACTCTAAGGAAGGATCCCACACATCATGATGTAGGGAGTGTCTTCCCTTAAAGAGAGGTAATGTGTCAGCTGGGAGATGAGACCTTGGATTGAGCTGTAGACCTGCAGGGAGCCCTGGTGGCACAGTGGTTAAATGCCAGTACTGCAAGTAACCGTGTTGCAAGTCCTATTTCAGAGGGCTCCAAGGTTCACTCAGCCTTCCATCCTTTCGTAGATTGGTAAAATGAGTACCCAGCTTGTGGGGGCAATTAGCTAATACACATTGGAAACTGCTTAATGCTGTGTAGATGTGTAAATTGCTATTGCTTAACAATTTGTAAGCCACTCTGATAGCCTTTGTGGCTGAGGAGTGGGGTATAAATACCTAATTAAATTAAATTAAAATTAGACACATTGCTACAGTTAAAACAGTCCTTCTGGAGGCAAATCAACAGACAACAGTGCAGTATGGGCAGAAGAATGGGAAACAGTGCCCTTGTCATGCAGCCCCTTGCTCCCCCTAGACCCCCAAACCTCCTTGCACTCCCTCCATTTTTCTGAAAACCCTCCATTTTTCACTTGTGGGGCTACTTTGTACATGAAAACATAGTTTCAGAGTGGCCCAAACAGCTAAGACTGCCCCACTCAAAAAATAACAAGATGCATAGAAGAACATCATTTCCACTAACACAAAATGGTGGCTATGGCAATGTGGTGCAGACCATCAGATCTTGAAGGAGTTGCAAATGCCTAAACCCCACTTTGAAAGATTAGATGGCCCACTGCTGTTGGTAATCCTGCCATTATTCTTTGTCATGGACTGTGTCATGAATGAAAGGAATTGGCAAATTGAACAACCCAAGTCCCACTGCATAATTTATTTAATGACATATGGATAGTTAATTCAGGTCTTAATTCATTGTGTCCAGTTTGATGAACAGGTGTGGGATGCTTTTTTATTAAACCCCTAGGGACTCACATAATAGTCTTAAAAATCTAAGATGAAAGATATTTTGTACAATTTCCCAGAGCATTTCTGAAATGTGTCCAGTCATGAAATGTACAGTAGGCATTTCTGCTATGACAGGCGACATTTAGAATTAAAAGAAGGATAAGGCTATTATGCACGTGTTGGGGAATCTTTGAGGCTGTTTGGAATGCAAACATGGTGTGCCATGAGAAACAAAATGGAGCCATTACTTTCATTGTTACTAGAAACTGAATAAGCACAGACGTTTCTTAAATGTTCTCAGCTCACTGCCATTCGCCACACCACTTTTCAACTGTATCCTATAGTTTCCAGAGTGAAATCCCTCCTCTCCAAATGTTCTATTAAAATAACACATGAAAATAAATGAAACATATCATTACTTTTACAATGGAGTAATTGTAGTCTGTCAAGCCAGAGACAAGGAACTCTATAAATCATAGTTCTCCTACAAATTTCAGTGCAGGCTTTAAAGAGGAAACAAAAATAAGGTCTCATTCCTTTTGTTGCTGCCAACTTCTTTCTGCAGGGAAAAAAGAAGAATAGAAAATAAAAGAAGAAAAGAAACAGGTCTGTCTTTAACTCCCTGTGCTTTCCTTATTGGTGCCATTTAGGTGAAATATAGCAGCTGCTGATAATGAACAGCTGATTTCTGGATGATTGGGCAGGAGAATTATTTTCAGAGTTCAGACCAAGCTTAGTGGCATCTGCACAGTGTCATCCAGCAGCAATGTCTCAAGTGGTCAGGGGCCTTTTACATTCTGGACCACAAGAAGATAATGAAGACTACTCAGCAGCCCACTGTGAAGAATTTGCAAGACACTTTGCAGATAAAACCGCTCAGATTCACTCTGACTTGGACACTGTATTTGAGACAGGTCCAGTGAATGTAATCTTGGTGCCTGCTTGTCCTATAATATTGGGTATGTTTCAGTCTGTGCAGCCTGCGGATGTGGACAGGATCCTTGGAGAAGTGCGAGTCACCACATGTATACTGGACCCTTGTCATTCCTGGCTCTTGAAAGCAGACAGAGATGGGCTGGCCAAGTGGGTGAGGGGAGTGGAGAATGACTCATTGCAGCAAGGAGAGTTTCCATCCTGCCTAAAAGAGATTGTGGTGAGGTCGTTACTAAAAAAGGCCTCCCAGGACCCCACCATTCTAAATAACTATCAGCCAGTTTCCAACACCCCATTTTTGGGCAATGTTCTGGAGCATGTGGTGGCCTCCCAGCTCTAGTGGTTTCTGGAGATTAAAAAGTAATAGATGCATTTCAATCTGGCTTCAGGCCTGGTTATGGGATGGAGACAGCTTTGGTCACCTTGGTGGATGACCTACACAGGTGGGGGAGTGTGTTGCTGTTGGTTCTGCTGGACCTCTCAGTGGCTTCAATACCATTGACCATGGTATCCTTCTGGACTGCCTCTCTGGGATAGGCCTTGGGGACATTGATATGCAGTGGTTCTGGTCCTTCTTGGAGGGGATAACTCAGAAGGTGGTGCTGGGAGACTTCTGTTCGATGCCTTGGCTGCTAGCATGTGGGGTTCCTCATGGTTCAGTTTTGTTCCTCATGCTGCTTAACATCTACATAAAACCGCTGGGAGAGATCATCCGTAGTCTTAGGGTGTGATGTCACCAGTATGCTGATGACACCCAACTCTGTATCTCCTTCCCATCTGATTCTAAGTAAGCTGTCTCAGTACTGAACCAATGTCTGTTGTCAGTAATGAACTGGATGAGGGCAAAAAAACTGAAACTTAATCCAGACAAGACAGAGGTGCTCCTGGTCAGTCAAAAGGCAGATCAGAGAATAGGGACTCAGCCTGTGCTGGATGGGGTTACACTCCCCCTGAAATCTCAGACTCACAGCTTTGGTGTTCTCTACTCAATTGTGAGCCTGGATGCCCAGGTTTCAGCAGTGACCAGGAGTGCATTTGCACAGCTAACACAAGTGTGCCAGCTGCTCCTGTTGCTTGAGATGTCAAATCTAGTTATGGTGACACATACTGTGATTACATTTGGTTTGGCGTACTGTAACACTCTCTACATGTAGCTGCCATTGGAAACTGTTCGGAAACTTCAACAGGTCCAGAATGTTGCAGCCAATGCTGACTGGGGCCAATAAAAGGCATCATATAACCCCTGTGTCCACTGGCTATTGGTTCATTTCTGAGCACAATTCAAAGTGCTGGTCATGACCTATAAAGCCCTATACAGCTTGAGTCCAAACTATTTGAAAGACCATGGACTTTTTCGGATGGAAGAAAAGTAACGCTAGCAGCGTCGCCAGGTTGCGACGCTGCAGCGCAAGAGGGTGTCCGTTTCGGACAACGCTCCTCCCAGCGGTACTGTTGCAGTACCGCTGGGACATTTGAGCATGATATTTTTCCTGCCCAGCGTCATATTTTACTCGCGATCAGCCAGGTTGTGACGCTGCTAGCGTTACTTTTCTTCCATCCGAAAAAGTCCCATATCTCCTGATACAAACCTGCCAGAATTTTAAAATCCTCAGGGGAAGGCTTTCTCTCGATCCCACCATCATCCCAGGCTCACTTGGTGAGGACATGAGAGAGAGCCTTCTCAGTGGCTGCTCCAACTCTATGGAACACCCTTTCTCAGAAGGCTAGGTTATCTCCCTCCCTGCTTTCCTTTCACTGGCACGGACAAAAGTTTTTAATTTCAGCAAGCTTTTAATTTGTAGCTGCGGACACAGAGGCTTTTATTGGGGTGTGTTTTTCTAGTTTTTTATTCTCTTAACTTGTATATGTTTTTAATACAATTTTAATTGTTACGTTTTAATTGTGTTTTTTTTTTACTTTTAATTGTCTTATTTTTACTTGTTTTTATATGTTGTAAGCTGCCTTGGGTCCCATTCTGGGAGAAAGGTGGCATAGAAATTAAATAAATAAAATGCTTCAATCTTGGACAGCTGTAAGGGGATAAACTATAAGCAAAACACATAAACAAATATAAGGAAGATACAACAAATGTATAGTAGTCAAGTAGTCATTCTCACTTTCTGCAAAGTTTGTCAGTGAATGTCAGTATGGTTTGGCACAAGATTATTTGCAACCAGAAGTGAAAGGTGAATCAACAAATGTTGCCTAACTGATGACCATGCGTCCTTCACCTCCTATGCCTCCTTCACCACATCGTACACTAACCTGTAACAGAAACACAAGTACATCACCTGCACACTGACCACACTGCAGACTTCACTCCTTATTGGTCCACACTATCTGAAAGACCGTATCTTCCAGTATGAGCCTGCCCAGTTTTAAGGTTCTTGGATGGGGGCTTTCTCTCAGTCTCACAACTATCTCGGGCATGTTTGATGAGGAGATGGAGAAAGCCTTCTCAGTGGCTGTTCCCAGACTGTGGAATTCCTTCCCCTGAGAAGTTAGATTGCTCCCCTCTTTGCTCTCTTTCCACTGGCAAGTGAAGGCCTTTCTGTTTACTCAGGACTTTGACTGTTTGACTGTCTGTTGCAGAAGGTATTTTAATTGAGGTATGTTGTATTTGTATTTCATTTCTACACCATCTCTCTATATAATTCTCTTGCGTATGTTGCCATTCCAAGTGTGTTGATTGGCCACTTAGGAAACATACCCAACCAATTGTAGTGCTCTGTTTGGCCGGCCAATCAGCAGTTTGAGGGTGTTTTTCAGCACCACCTCCTTTGCCTACAGCCTCCTTTGCCTGTTGAGCTGCAGTAACTAAATACTCAGCCAGTTCCCCTTGAGTCTTAATATGCATGCATGGGGAAAAATAATATTGCTTTCTATGCCTCCCCCACCCTCCCTCTTCTTTTTCCTCCTGTCCTACCTTAAAGGGTAGGGTTTACCCCTTTCTCTGCTCCTTACCCCTTCTGCACCAAAAAAAACCTTGAGCCCTCCCCCCTCCTTTCTGTCAGGGTAATATTGCTTTAAGTGCAAAAGGAAAAATGTTGGAGCAACAGACTACAGACTAGCACAGCTGAAGTGGGTATGTTCACAGCTGTGGCTAGGCAGAGGGATGACTAACAAACACTCCTATATAGCCAAAGCACACAATGCATTGTGTGTGGGTTGTTGTTGTGGAAAAAGAGGAATGCTGTTGTTGAGTTTGTTAATGAGGTTTGCTGTGTATATACTGTGTTTGTTTATACTGACACTGAAGATAAAGACCTCCAGATATTTTTGGATGAACCTTGCTGTCTGTAAGTCTTTTTGTGTGTGAAAGTGGGTCAGAGCTGTGGAATAGCTGCTAGCTGAAGCCTTTGCTTTTGCGTCCTTTGTGCTGCACAGTTCTGCTGTTTTGGCTACTCCTGGGTTAGTTTGTCCACAGGCTGTGCCTGGTGCCTCTCAGTGAGCCTATACTGAATGGAGATCTTCTGCTCTGAGGAACTTATAGGCTGCAAAAACAAAAAACAAAAAACTGGAAAGGGGTGGGAAGGAGGTGGGAGGCTGCTCTGGGGTTCCAAGCCCTCTTTTTCCTCATTAGGGGACCCCTGGGGGTCCTCTGGCTGCCCCTGGCTGTGCTTCCTGTAGGGAGAAAGGCTTTCTTTGCAAATGCTGCACTGGATGGGATGCTGCCTGCTTTAAAAAAAACCTCTGGCCAGTGGGAGGAGCCAAAGCCAGTGAGGGAGGGGGGATAGAATGAAGCAAAGTGGCCTCTCATTCGCCACCAGCCAACACCCAATGGGAATCCAGCATACTGCCTGAAAGGGCAGCTGGTGTTGGAGAAGAAGGCTGAGGCTCTGCAGTCTGTAGGTGGGGCAAAGGCAAGCCCAAAGATTCATTCAAAGGTTAGAGGTGACCATACCACCCCTTGATGGAGAGACTCCTTTGCTCCCTTTTCTATTCATTTCTGTTTTAACAAGTGGTATACAAGGGTCCCTGAACCCCCTCTTCTCTAAACAAGGCAGAGCTTTTGCATCCTACTTTTCCCAAGTATCTCAATCAGTGGTTAGTAAGCTGGAGTCTGAGTGTTCCCTCCCACTCCAATGCCTCAGAGGGAAGATTTCATGGATGATGTAATTGTGTTGTTGTTGTTGTTTTAAATCTAATGTCTTGGGGGTCCATGGTAAAGAAAAGGTTAAGAGGCATTGTTGCAATTGTATTATTGTTGTTGTTATCAGGTATTATTGTTATTATTGTTAGGGTTTAAAATCTTGAGTTAAGTCTTGGCAACAAATGATATTTAAAGTGAGCCCCTGGTAAAGAAAAGGTTAAGAGCCACTGGCATAATTGTATTAGTATTAGTATTAGTATTAGTATTAGTATAGGTGTGTCCGGGGTAACATACACTGTTATGTGCCCTACTGGGGTTTCAAGCGGTAGCTGAAGCATGGAGCTTAGAGTGGCAGTGTTCCTTTTGCATGGTTCAGCTACATGGTATTATTTTAGGGAAACAATAATGCATTTTTTTTTTACATGTGAGTGGTTATTGGCTAAGGGAGTGAGAGAAGTGAGGGGCCCTTCTGAAGCTGGGGGTGTAGATGCAGATTGAGTGGCAGGAGTGGACTGTGAGGTGGAGAGGGAATTTGCATGTGGTGGTGATTGGCTGAGGGAGTGTGGGGATTGGTTGGGATTGTTTCCTAAGCCGCCAATCAGCACACTGGGAAAGGAAATGTACCCAAGCCATCTATCCATCTATATATATCTAGAGAGGGGGAGTTATTTTGTAAGAGCTGAGTCAGTGAAAATGCACCCCCCAACTAATTAATTGGATTTTTGGAATAGTAGACATTATTTACCCTGTTATAGAACTAGCCCAACTTTTGATATGGGTTTTGATATTGCCCAGGTACCCAGAGGGTCACATCATCACCCTGCCACCCCAGCTGCCGCTGCAACGGAACCTAAGCAGTCAACTGGCGGTGGTGGTAACAGTGGCAGGGCAACAGAGAAACTCACCCTTAATGCACCACCAGCATATGTTATGTTGGGTGCAGCTAGTAAAATAATAATTAGGTGTCCAGAATAATTACATCCAGTGTTCTGGGAGGAAAAGCTATCACCTGAAATGTATCTTCTGCTTCCAGAGACTTCTTTTTATAAAACAGCAACTCATCTGATCCTTCCCTCACACACTGAAGAAACAATCCTTCACGTGGCCATTCTTTCAATAAATTGTAAAAAGTAAGGATACACAAATACTAAAATGATATGTATAGAAATCGCTATGTATTCCCTGGTTACAATACTTCCTATGTGTTACTGCTTTTGCTTGCACTTACCTAGCAGTCATAGGAGATTTTCAGACTATGCTGTTATAGTGTTACTATTCCACTTTAACTGCTCTGGCTTCCTCCTTTGGAATTCTGGGGTTTGTAGTTTAGTGAGGCCTAAGATCTCTCTGGCTGAGAGTTGTAAATGCCCCTCCCTAAACTGCAAATCCCAGGATTCAACAGGAGGCAGCCATAGCAAATAAAGTGGAATAGTAACACTATAACAGTGTTGTCTGAACATCTAGGTAGTATCTTTAGACTATAGCCCTTTATCAGAGTTTTCTAGAACTTACCCTTTTGGATGATAGCTTCCAGTATCCTCCAGCTATTTAGAATTCCTGAGTAACCTATATTAATTCTTAGACTTAACATGAGTTACATTTTCATCTGTTTTGTCACAAACTTCTTTAATTTCTTGTCTGTGAGCTAAGAGAATGACACAGTTGACCATATCTTCAGTCTATACCCAGTGATGACCTTGTGATGTCAACTGTTTGCACCACTTGTACAACAGTGTAATCTGCCCTCACAATTCTGTGGCTTCCCCTCAGCAGCTATTAAGACCTAGGGATGCCTGCTGTTGCTTACTAGTTGGGAGAGGAGGGAGGGGGAAGGTGATTCAGACCATGAAGTGACAGCTGGACTCAATTTGGTGGTGGTGGTGGTAAATAAGATGGTGCTCATGGATGGAATGCCTCCTCCTCTTCCTTCCCCACTGAGCTCAGAGCAGCCATATGTTGATGATTTGAATTGCCTCTCTCTCCCTCCCTTTCCCAGTGGCAATTAGCAGGAACAGCAGTGTCTCCCGGGGCTTGAAAAAACTGTCCTGGGTTTCAGGACAGAATACAAAGGAAAGCAAATAGTTCCCTGTAGCCCTTCCAAAGTTCTGCGTAGCAGAACATATGCATGTGCATTTCACTAACAGTCTGTCAGACTTAGGGCTTATCCACAAGGGTAATTTGCACCATCTTACCCTCATGTGAAAACCTGGCAGTCCTGATGACACAGGGCATTTGCTACGTTCTGCCCCCAAGCAGACCTCATGACCCCTGGGACAAATTACAGGGCTCAAACAGGGCTAAGGAGATTATCAGATGCTGTAAATATAGTGTGACAATGATGCCAGGAGATTGCAAAAGGGCTTTCCTTTCAGACAACATTGTCTCTGAGTCATTGTGCTCCTGTGCTGGTCCCATTCTGCCATAGTTTCTTTTTATTGACAGGCGAAGCCATCAATAGATCACCTGTTCTGTTTCTGTAACAGAATGACAGGTGAGTGAAAAGATGTCCCGTTATGCTGGCATGATGCCAGCATCAGTGGGAGGTCTGTTCCAGAACACTTCTGGGTGCGATTGGGACATCCAGGTAAGTGACACCCTTTTTTGTACCCTCCCCAAGGTATTTGGTACTTTTTAAGTGCGTTTTTGCGCTTGCTGATCGCGAATAAAATATGACGCTGGGCAGGAAAAAAATCACGCTCAAATGTCCCAGCGGTACTGCAGCAGTACCGCTGGGAGGAGCGTCGTCCGAAACGGACGCCCTCTTGCGCAGCAGCGTCGCAACCTGGCGACGCTGCTTGCGTTACTTTTCATGCGTCCGAAAAAGTCCGAAGCCTGCCACAGCTCAGGTAAGCATTTATGCACCATGACTTCAATATTTCCAGCTGAAGATGAATGGAACTATTGAACTTGGCACAAGCATGCAGAAAATATGGAATCATACCTTAAACACTTCAGAGGTAACCATAAAAATGTAGAGATCTAGATTTGTTTTCATGTAGACAATTTAAACACATTTAGAGAAATGACTTTGTAAGTGAATAACTTACAGCTTTTGTTCACAGAATTTCTGTTTGAGGTACATGGCATATGTTGGATACCTCAACCATGAAAAAAGAAATAAGGACCATTTCCTCTTGTGCTTTTTGTTTTAATGAGCTAAGATCCTAGATCAGGATTCTAGATCCTGGCCTCATCCCCATGCCTAAATCCTGGCTAACCGGGCAGCAGCTGCTGTGAGCAAAAGGTACCTGTTCTCCTGTTGATGGTGGCAGAACATACTGATGTTTCCACCCTTCCCTCCAGGGATCTCTGATGAAACAATCAGAAGCAGGATCCCTGTTGCAGTTCCTTTTCACACACCAGAGATCACTGGCAGAAGGGAGGTGGCAACGTCATTATGCTGCACCCAGATCAATAGGAGAACATAACTCTGTCACTTACAGTGGCTGCTGCCTGGTGAATCAGTATTGGGAGACTTTTACAATCCTGGCAATAGTGGCACGATCATGAATACATAGGAACCAAGAATATGAATAAATTATGGTTACACATCCATAACTGTAGTAATGAATTCCAGCCATCATTCAAAGATTTACATCATCAGTATATCTCCATATTTACAATTCTCATCTATGAATATGCTGCCTTTCCCTGACTTAAATGAATGTTCTAAATCAAAATGCCTGTTCACAATAGATAATTGCAGTTTGGGCAAGTTGAAACCATTGCCTGCATTTAGGGTTTTTTAAAGGTTTTTTTTAAACACATACTAGGTGAACAGGAGATTTGTTCTGGTCCTGTGTATTATAAGGACACCCATCTTCAATTCTTCTTCTTTTCCCATATTATACTCAAAGGGTTGTATATCCTGCCTTTTAAAACAAAGCTTTTCAAAAACTCATTTAACCTTCCTATGTACAATTAAGGGTTATTTCACTAACAAAGGTAACTGCATCACGTTGATTAATAGTCTCTAGCTTATATTAGAACAAAACTGCTTTGGAATAAGGAAGAAAGATAAATCTGAACAATCAATTTGATCTGTCAAGTTGAAGTTATTTTTTTTTAAAAAAATTCTAACAAGACAATCTATGTAGGAAAGCATTTCAAACCAGGAATCTAGTCATTGAGCCAAGACATAAAAGAGAGATCATGCTGTATACATCTGGTGTGAATAATATTGTAATACTTACATGTTATTTTTCCACCTTATATAAAAGGTGTGTAGATACAACAGATATATATTGTGTAGCTGTGGCTCAAGGCCAAATTGGCCATCCCATTTGGACCTGTCTCATCTCAAAGCTAGAGACTATTAATCAACGTGATGCAGTTACCTTTGTTAGTGAAATAACCCTTACTATACACAAAACCATGCACACACAAAACCATGAGGTCAGCACCATCCTTTGCTTACAAACATACCACAGCTTGAATTTCCCACATCATAAAATGTGGTTGGAATCATGCAGCTCTCTAAATGTTTTTGGACTGCAGCTATGCAGACTAGGGTTGCTGAGAGTTGCAGTCTGATAACAACTGGAGGACTGCATGATTCCTACCTGTGCTGTATCAGCCACTGTGTGACTTGTATAATTTGTTTCTGTCTCTATTTCTAGCTTACATTCATGTCCATTGTTTTCCCCTATAAATGTGCCCATCAGCCATAAGACATATCATTCAGGTGAAGATGGAATTGTTGGCATAACAACTTTTCATACAGGGCATAATGACTTTATCTGATTGGTCTATCTTATTCTACTGTTAAGGGTTTGAAGTGGGTTGGAAATTTAATTTCATTCCTATTGGTTGTTTTAAGTCCATGTTATTGTTATAGGAAGTAGCTCAGATAAATTTGGTACTGATTTATATCCTCCTCAGCATACCGCATAGAATAAATTCTTAAAGAATGCTATTGCTAAAAAGTATCTAAATGCTGATGGGTATGTCATGACAAGTCTGGGTCCTTCTGCAGTACAGAATCTACCGGCTCATCTACACGAGCCAGGATACACTGGCTCCCCACCGACATAGCCAGGCCCATTGCTCCCCCATTCCCTCTGTGGAATGGGAGGAAGTCTAGACAGGCAAGCTACCATATATTCCAGCGTATAAGATGACCTTTCGAACCCCGAAAAATATTCTCCAAAATCAGGGGTTATCTTATACGCCAGATACACCTTGCTTCACCCATCATCCGATCTCCTGCCTCTTCGCTCTCTTCACAAACGGAGTGAAGAGGCAGGAGATTGGGAGGGGGGAGGCAAAGTGTTTACAGGTTCATTCTCCCCACTCCTCTGCCTTCTCCCCCTTTGGGGAGCAACCAAAGACAGAGGAGGGGAGAGAATGTTGTGGTTTGCTGCGGCCGCCGCTAGATCTCCTGTGTGTTTGTTCCCCAAAGGGAACGAACGCACAGGAGATCAAGCAGCGGCCAAGGCAAACCGGGTATGTTCGCCCCTTTTGTCCACCTTCCTGGAAGGTGGAAGAGAGGGGCGAATCCTGCAGTTTGCCACAGACGCTGCCCATCCCCTCCGTCCTCATTCCCTTCCAAAGAGAATGAAGATGGAGGGGGGACAGATGAGGCAAACTGGTTACTTTCGCCACTATTGGCTACCTTCCTGGATGGTGGAAGAGAGGGGCGAATCCCGCGGTTTGCCACGGACGCTGCCCATCCCCTCTGTCCTCATTCCCTTCCAAAGAAAATGAAGATGGAGGGGGGGCAGATGAGGCAAACCGGGTACTTTTTCCCCTGTCGTCCACCTTCCTGGAAGCTGGAAGAGAGGGGCGAATCCCACGGTTTGCCATGGCTGCTACCTATTCCCTCCATCTTCATTCCCTTCCAAAGAGAATGAAGATGGGGGGGGCAGATGAGGCAAACCGGGTACTTTCACCCTTGTCGTCCACCTTCCTGGAAGCTGGAAGACGGGGGCGAATCCCACGGTTTGCCACAGACGCCACTCATCCCCTCCGTCTTCATCCCCTTCCAAAGAGAATGAAGATGGAGGGAGGGGGGCGGACAAGGCAAACCAGGTATTTTCACCCCTTTCGTCACTCTTCGAGTCAAGTTTGTGAGTCTATTGCTTTCTAAATGGATGTGTACAACTAAGCTGTAGGCAGAAGAACATGGTGGTGTTCCAGTGTTGTTTTTCCAATGTATGCTCACCAGATCTCTCCACCCCCCTATGCACAAGGCTCTCCACTTGGAAAAGTCTTAAAAGCCTGCGGTGCTCTTGATATGTAACCTTGAACAATGGACAAAATTGTTCTCATACTAGAAAGGAATTGAGACTAGTGCAGAGAGTGAATGCTTATTATATTGGTGAGCAATGAAGCTCTAATAATATGCAAGCCATCAATAAATGTAGGTTTATTGTGCAGCACTTGATTCAGCTGGACTGCAAACTGCCATTCCAGTTTTCTGTGAGAATTTTTATTAATTTTTGAATGTTTAATTTCTTTTCTACCACATTTTCAAGTAGCCTCTCCATTTATATTCAGGATGACACGTATTTAGAAGCCCCTCAAAAATCCCATCCCTCCAATTTAAAGAAAGGTGGTCCTTGAGGTATTCTCTACTAATAGTGCTTTAAACACCAAGTTGTTTATTGAGCCATATTACTTCTTATGTATATGCAGGGAGTTTAAATGGAAATCTGGCCTACGGGAAATCTTAATTCTTTGAACTACGAAAGACCAGCAATTTGTTTTCATTCCAGTTCTTTCTTACATTGGAAAGCAATATCGTTAATAATCACAAAGATTATCCAAGATCCTCATGAGTTGGGGAACAAAGAGGATCAGCTGGCAAGGCTCCCCCAGCCAACCAGCCAGCCAGCCAGCCAAATTGGGGGGTGGTGGTGGTCTTATACGGCGAATATACACCAAACTCTATATTTTTACTTGAAAATGTGGGGGTCGTCTTATACCCCTAGTCATCTTATACGCTGGAATATACGGTAGTTCATTGCTGCAGCTGCCACTATAGCAGTCTCCCTTGCCCCCACGGAAGGCAGGAAGCTAGCCTGCATTATGTGACCAAGGCCCCTGCACGTGATTAGCCTTGGTCCCATGCTGCAGGACTCCTTCCTGCTTTGGAAGAGTGAGGCAGCTACAGCAATGGGCTGGCCCACTGGGGCAGGCTCCTGCAGTCACCAATCCATTTCTTCCCAGTGGGAACAGATTAAACCAGGTATTATCTTAAACCATTTTATCAGGTCCTACCCCATCTTCCCCCCATCTTAACCCTGGGCTTGTCTACATGAAGGAAAACAAATGGATTGCTTCACAGTAATAGCAAGTCACAGCAGCTGAGACCTGTCTTAATGGTTTTACAGCCCCCATAAACTTCACATGCATGTAACTGAAATGGCAACTGCGAGTAGATTACTTTTGTTTTCAAATCTGCCACCTCTGAACGTTTTTTTTTTAAAAAAACTATTTCTATGGTGTGCACAAGCAATATTCCACCTTTCCAAATAAAAGAGAAAGAAAGGATAGCACAAACTTCCATTTTAACGCCTTAGCAATCACTCACTGAGGTGAAAATCCAACATGTTGGCAGTGAGCGCTTGCCTTATAAGCCAGCCCCAGCCCCTGTGCTCATCCAGCCAATCAGGTTTGCACTTTATGGGGAAGCAATTCATGTCAAATCGCTTGTCTTAATGAGCAAAAATGCGCATATCACTGAAGCTTTTTTAAAAAGTCAGGAAGGCTTTTCTCACGTAGTTTTTCCTCTTTTTGGCTTCCCTCCTTCACAATACAATGAGGCAATGCAGGATCCCATTAAGACAGCTCATTTTCTGAGCAAATTCTGTGAAGGGTATTTTCACCGTGTGGACAACCCCTTGGTCTCTTCCCCAGGGTCATGAGGACTGCCTGGGGGCAGAATGGGGAAAATGCCCTGCATCGTCAGGACTGCAGGACTCTAAGATTGGGGCAAGATGGGGTATATTGCCTGTGTGGACAAGCCCTACACCTTCAGCTCTCAAATGTCATCTCACAGGTTGCACATCCCTACCCCTCCATTAAAATAGATGGGTTTTGCAAACACAGCATACTGCTATTGACTAGCTGTGCTACTGAGATGAGAACACTGGAATTGACCTGCAATTTCAAGACTGTCCCCTCCTCTAATCTTGTAAACTCTCTGATATTTTCTTGCCTATAAAACCTATGTATTAATTTTAGTGGCCAAATAATGATCTTACTCTCTTTTTCACATTTCAACACTCTCTAGTTTCATCTGCATTTTTTATACACAGCTGGGCGCCTACTGTCTAAAAATGAGGACCATAAATATTTAAAGTGCTCAATTATCCTGTAAAGCAGAGGAAAGAAATGGCTGAGGAGGAAGATATGATTTATTTTCACAGACAATTCCATTATAGCAAATTTGGAAAAGTGAAGGGCAAATGGTTGATTCTAACAGTGTAACCTTTGTCAGTACACACACACATACAGAAAAAGTGTAGAAAAATAAATCATTCATTAAGTGTTATCTTGCTTGCACCAGCAGCTATTTATTAGCCACAAGAAGCAATGGGTTCAAGTTCTAACATGCTAACACTAGGTTATATGTCTTCTGGGTGGTGAGGAATGTTCAGCTACACAAAAGTTAGATGGGAGATAGTCCTTGTAGCATTGAGCAAAGACCACAAGATTCAGTTTCCCTCCTACTTTTGTGGTTCAGAAAGCATCCCTGTTCAGTTCATGCCTGTTTGGAAGCCATATGAATTTACTTGGGTCCAAACTAGAATATGTCATGACTGTGGTAGTAGTAAACTGGGCAATCTGATGTACAGAAGTAACCTGGAAGATCCAGTAGTAGTAACCTAGAGGAGCCGCATGGGCCCAAGCATGTAACTTGAAACCCATAATCTATGATTCCCAAGATCCCTGTGCCTGATGAGCTAGAGGACCCTCAAACCAGAGGCTCTTGAGCCTGGGCTGACAACCACAATCCCTGAGCACAACTCTAGCAATAAGTCAACACACTCATTACAATGAACTCAACAATCCATGGAAACAAGACAGAGAGCTCATTTGGCATATTCTCCATCCATGTAGGGATGGAGACCCAAAGGGGTGCTGGATTCAAGTGAGAAGCCTTCCCCTTAAAGTATTTCCTATTTAGAAGGAAGGAATAGAAACCTGGAGGGAGGGGGCTGTCTGGATGAAATGATATTAAAGGCTTTGGTCTGATTGCAGACCTTTTTGCTGGTCTTACTTACTTGAATCACGTGGGCTCTTTCTTGGGGCCAGAGCACAACAGAATCTCATTTTGGGAAATTCAGCTTTCTGATTCCTCGTGGGCATTCAATGGAAGATCAACAAATGGCATTAATATTGTTAATTTTCAACAAAACTGGTGGTTTTTGTAGGCATGGAAACTCTTTTTCTGTATATTAATTCCTTCAGATTTCAGACAAAAAAGCACAAGCAGCCTTGATTTTTTAGGGTGTTTTTTTTTTTTAAGATGCTAACAATACATTCTTAATTTCTTGGAAGAACTAGATGGAATTTGCAGGCATAGGCTGAGGTCCTTTTTATTCATTTTTCATTTTTAAGACATTAATGTATCTTGCTTTTCAGCCTGCAACAGCTCCTGAGGCAACATATATCAAATAAAAACACTGAAATTATTAAATACACAGATTAAAAACTTAGAAAACTTAGAAAAATATAAAAATCAGAGAAATTTCAAGGACCAAATGCCATGAGGAACAAGCTCACAGAAGAGAAGAAGGAGAGCAGCTTCTGGGCAGCCATTTTGAGTGGGTGTTTGAGTAAAAAAAAAAAAAACTCTTGGGAGAGTGTGCTGTTGCTGAGGGGGTGGCGCTTCTGTGAGTCACATCTGTGAGTCACTAGGGAGTGGAGCTAGGAGCTAAGCTCTATATAACTGCTTCCAGAGGCTTTCCAGGCCAGTTTCCTGCCAGGGAGAAGAAGGAGAGCAGCTTCTAGGCAGCCATTTTGAGTGGGTGAGTTTGAATTTTTAAAAAACTCTTGGGAGAGTGTGCTGTTGCTGAGGGGTTGGAGCTTCTGTGAGTCACATCTGTGAGTCACTAGGGGGTGGAGCTAGGAGCTTAGCTCTATATAACTCCTTCCAGAGGCACAAGCATAACGGCATGCAAATTTTATCAAAGTACAGCATAAGCAGCAGGGAAGCAATGAACTTTGTTTTAGAGGTTCTTCTTTACAAATTTTTATTTATTTATTTATTTTTTAAAAATACTTTTGAGGGTTTCTTGCTTAGAGGAAGTGAAGCACTAACTTGCCTTCAGAACAAGCCAGGAGATCTCTATAAAGTTATATTACCAGTAGATTGAGCTTACTGGCAGAGATTGGTGAATACCGGAGGATTTTTTGAGGAGGAAGCCCACAGTCCTGTTTCACTGATTACTTAAGACTTCTCAGCATGGACACTGAGGGAACTGCTGCAGTCACCTGCAACACTTGTGTGATATTTGTCTTCTTGACTACAGATGTGGGGAACTTCACATGCACCAAGTGCAAGTTGGTAGCCCTCTTGGAGGAGAAAGTCCAGCAGCTGGAGACCCAGGTAGCTACGCTTCTCCATATTTATGAGCAAGAGGTTTTCCTGGACAGAACAGAACACTCCGTCTTGGATGGGGACCACACAGAGGAAGTTGCTGGGGTGGAGAGGGTCACTTCACATACACATGAGGTAGACAGCTGGAGGAATGTCACACACAGAAGTAGAAAAAACAGGGATTGTTCTGGCAGCTTGCAGCTACAGAATCGATATGAAGTTCTTTCCCTTATCAAGGACAACGAGGAAGAGCAGCATGGACAGACTTCAGGGGCAGAGCTGGGCACCCTGAGAGTACCACTGTAAGGAACAGCTGCTGCTAAGCCTCAGGGGAGGCATGTGGTGTGTGTGGGGGAATTCCTTGCTGAGGGGTACAGAAGCAGTGATTTGTGGACCTGACAAGATGTCTCAGGAGGTGTGTTGTCACCCTGGGGCAAAGAACCGTGATGTGATGGAGAGGCTGACAAGACTGGTCAAACCTACTGATCATTACCCATTCCTTTTGGTCCATGTGGGAACCAATGATACTGCAAGGCACAGCTTTCCCAAGATCAGAAGAGATTATGAGGTTCTGGGGAGAAACTGAAAGAAATGGATGCACAGGTTGCCATCTCGTCTCTTCTGTCAGTTGAAGGGCATGGTCCAAGAAGGGAGAGGAAAATAGCCGACATAAACAACTGGCTCCATAGATAGTGTCGCCGAGAACAATTTGGATTCTTGGATCATGGGCTGCGGTTTCATAAGGGGGAACTTCTGGCAAGGGATAGGGTGCATCTCACGACAGTTGGCAGAAACAATTTTGCCCACAGTCTCAAGAATTTGATCAGGAGGGCTTTAAACTGAGTCATATGGGGAAGCGAGACAGTATTCTGGAAGGCAAAAGGGTGGAGAAAATAGTCAAACAGTGCAAGGACCCAACAGCAGGAGACAAAAAAAAACTTGCACAGGCAGCAAGTAAAGGGAACACATGGTCTTAGATGTCTCTACACTAATGCACAGAGCATGGGAAATAAAGCAAGATGAACTTGAACTCCTAGCACAACAAAGCAAATATGATATAATAGGCATTACTGAAATCTGGTGGGATGAGTCTCATGATTGGAATGTAGGAATAGAGGGGTATAACCTTTTTAAGAAAAACAGGCCAAACAGGAAAGGAGGAGGAATAGCAATATATGTCAGGGATATTTACACCAGTGAAGTGATCCATGACATCAATGCTGGAAGCCAGGTGGAGAGCGTCTGGATAAAAATCAAAGGGGAGGGAAACAACAGGGATGTTATTGTGGGACTCTACTACAGACCCCCAAGTCAGATGGAGGAATTGGATGGTGCCTTTCTAGAACAGATGACCACACATGCAGAAAGGACAGATGTAGTAGTGATGGGTGACTTCAATTATCCTAATATTTGCTGGCAATCTAACTCGACCAAAACTTCAAGGTCTAGCAAATTCCTTACTTGCCTGGAAGACAATTTCATGGTCCAAAAGGTGGAAGAGGCAACAAGGGGGTCAGCTATTTTAGATCTGATCCTAACCAACAGGGATGACCTGGTTAATGGGGTGCAAGTGGTGGTGAGAGTTATCATGTTCTCCTGGAGTTTGTTATACAATGGAAAGGAGAAGCCAGGCATAGTCAGACATGCGTTCTAGACTTTAGGAGAGCTGATTTCAATAAACTCGGAAATACTGGGTCCATTAGCACAATTGAAACATTGTTGTTGTTTTGCAATGAGCTAGAAATGATACTACAATTCTTGTTCTTCACTGCTCTTAATTTAGCATTATGTGCTTCTCACAATGGTAAAGATCGTCCTGCAGTATTTACTTATAATTTCTGTTAAACAAACATCTTTTTTAACATTTAGTAGCTTCCACATTTTACTCTCATTACTGCTTCTCGTTCAGTGTGGCATAGAAATTAATGATAAATTGCTCCTCAATGAGTTCTCTTGTTTTTCTGATGGGTACTTTTCTGAAAATTTATGGGGTAATATTCTAATAATCAGTAGGGATCTGATAAGTGAACCACTAGGAGGGCAAATAATTGAGCAGGGGACTTAGTAGAAGTGGGAGTAGTGTCAAATTCCTTCTCATTTGCACAGATCTCTAGGATGAAGTCACAATAAGAGACAGGAAAAAAGTTAACTTTTTGGACTACAACTCCAAGAATCCCCCATCCAGAATGGCCAGCTGTATTTAAAAAAAGTTACAACACATTATATATGGGGCAACACTGTGTCAAGATAAACAGAGACAATCTTCGATGTGTAACATGCATATTCTCTCGCCTTGTGTAGAAAGAAATGACCATGAATGGACTGATAATTGCCAGTATTCCTCGATTCTAAAGCAATTATGCTGAAATAAGTGGGTCTTGTTTCAAAGTAAATCTATTTAAAAGTGAGATACAAGTAAATGTTTTAAAAAAGCAAAATAAAAAAATAAAAAATAAGAGAACTATTTCATTCAAGTATGAGGTCAGGAACTGGGCCTTTCTTCCCTCTGGTAGATCCTTATTACAGTCTCTACCTTAGAAGGCACATTTGGTCCTTCATAAGAATGGAGCCTTATGTGTCAGCTCCTGCTGCCAAGCAAAGTTGTTCTTAGCATAAAATCACTTGGTTCTGAACTCCAATTGAAGCTCCTGTCCAAAGTCAGAGCCTAAATATCAAAGGGAAACTGCTGAAGAGCTAAAGAGACATGAGCTGACGGGGCTCGACGCCTTGACCCCTTCATTTCATTGAAGCCTTTTTGAAGGTCTAAGTCTAGAGAATTGTAGACTTCTCTTTACACTGTGCTAATGTTTTTCTGTAATCCTTGAAGGACAAGATTGGAATGTACTTCCACTGCCATTGAAGGGACATCATAGGTCTGGGTTGACATTTCTGTAGGGTATTTTCTCTTTCTCTTTCTCTCTTCCATACCTCCTGCACATACTTATTTAAACCTTCCTCCCTCATATTGTCATAAGGACACAGACATAATTCTTGAGTTTCAGAGCACATTATTTATTCTTAAAACATCTCACCCATATTGAGAATTACAGATGTAATTTCACAGCACATCCTAAGAAAAGCTACATTACCTAATGATGTGCTGGCATGCTCCCCTCCCCAAACCTGACTTTCACAGAAATATCTGCCTTTTCAGCATGGATAATTGCCTGCCAGAGTAGACATTTTGTGTGTAACTGCTGTATCTTCTGCTGGTGCATTTTCTTGTGTCCTCCCTCCCATTCTTATTTTTGGGGAAAAGCGAAATACCTGCACTTAATATGCACAACACTAACACTGGGCTTTTCAAATGTTGGCCTTTAGAAGTGCAAAGGAAGCATATGAAAGAAGAGCCATATGAGTGCTTTGTATTCTGGCATAATGCATAATATTGTTCATTACACTGTATTTCTCTCTGGGCTTCTGTAATTACCCGTTGTTAAATCCATTGCCATTTCATGTGAAAAAGTGTAGCATTATGTGTTTTACTGTCCTCCTCTTAGCTTATGTGACATTTTATTGGCAAACGTACTCATACAAAAATAATTACTTTTCTGAAACGAATGCACAGAAAATTACAAAATCAAATATTCGAAGGATGAGCAAGCCTGCCCTGCCTCTAAAAGGGAGCTAATATATTTTACATTTTTCATGCTTAGTGCTTCAACTCATCCAGAGCATACTTCACTGTCATAACTCTTTAATGCTCTGAATTTTAAGTACAGTGTTCGAGCTGTTCCACTTTACTGATGGCCTGTTATAAATGTCAGACCACTCCTCCCTCCTCTGAGCTGAATCAGCTAGTCCTGTCAAATGGAAAGGGGACCATTTCAGTAGTCCAATCAACTCAGAAGGTAGATGCCACTCAGCTTCCCAAGCTATGCAGACTTAAAGTATAGATGTAGGGAGGGCACGGAATAAAGTAGAATTAATAATCAAAGACAGCCAAAGCCTGATCCAAAGCACAGATAAATCCTGGAGGGGAGGGAAATGACACAAGTATCTTTCTGATTACAATGAGATCAGGGAATTCCCACTCTCAGTGATAAGCTATTGTGAAAGTCCTCGGTTTTTCTCTGTTTCAGCTCTGTAACACTTAAACACATGTATTTGGACATAAGCCCCATTGATTTCACTGGGTGTGTGTTTAGGATTACAGCCTTTGCACGTTAAAGCAGACCAGCAGCGAGCATAATCCTTCTTTAAATGCAACACATTTAGGTAATCAGAGAGGGCACTTCATTAGCAATGAAAGAAACCTCTCTCCCTTTTAGGAGATGGTCATATGCTTCTAATTAATTTCTTAATATTCATATATAATTTCCATCCACAGCTACAAGGAGAAGGGGGGTCAGAAGTGTTTGGGTTACTTTAAAATGCATTTTTTTTAAAAAAAGGTAAGTGTTTTTTAAATAAATGTTTCATAAGTTTAAGTTCTGCAAGAGAATGAATCTTCTTTACACCTCTCACTGTGGCTCCATAGGTTCATTCTGACACTAGCATTTACCAAGCCCCAATTCCTCATTACTGTACTCAGCAGGCAATAGAAAGCTGCTGTCCTGATAGCATTTCTGTTATCTGTTTTAATAAAAATGTAATATCCTCTCTCTCCCTCTTTGTACGTTCCCAGAATGTTTAAAATTCATGTTATTTCCTCCTTGCCCCTTCAGCGCCCCACCCCCTGCACTGCTGTTAGTGGGCTGTCTTGTAGAAAACCTTGACATCATATTGTTTTAATCCTTGGAGATTAAAGCTGAACAATTTCATTTTGAAGCTGGAACTAGGCAGCCAAATCAGTATTTCTTAAAAGCACTTTTATAATTTGTCACATGGAGATAGATTTCTGTGTCCATTCTCTCTTAAGTGTGCACCCATCAAAAGGCTGCACACACACTTGGGAAGAAGGGAGATGTGGATAGAATCAAAGTAATGGGAATAGTCTTTTGCACTTTCTGTGACATCTGTAAATTGTTGGTTTTTTAAAGGATTTTGAATGTGATGCCCATTGGCTTGGACCTAGCTTTCCTACACTGAATAGAATTCATATTTATATCCATGAAATGGGGCTTTCCTACCTCTCTGCATCTTGTGCATCCTCTAAAATTTCCCTAGAGCTTGGTGTCTTTATAGAATAGTGCAGTCAGAGTCACTCTTCCATGGTGTAGATGGAAGAGGGAGCTGGCAACCTCTCTCCTCCCATTATGAGGATAGAGGAACAACTGGAGTCAAGCCATTGTCCTTTGGCATTACAATACATAAATCATGCCATGTTCTTCTGCATTTTAATGCCATTGCCTAGTTTAAAAAGGAACATTTATAATGTGCTGGAACATAATTTATCAAATTATAATTCAGTGTAATGTAATTTAATTATGGTTAGAAATCAGTGAAACTCTATTATACAAACTTGTCTGTTGTTGTTCTTGTTTGCCATAAGGTTGGCAACTCTATGAATGAGAGGCCCTCAAGAATTATCAACAACCCTGCTCAGGTCTTATAAACTCAGAGCCAAGGCTTTCTTTATGGAATCAATCCATCTATAATGTGGTCTTCATCTTTTAATACTGCCTTTAGCATTATTGAGCATTATCATCTCTTCTAGTGATATATTCAAAGTACAATAGCCTCAATTACTCATTATGGTTTCCAGTTAGATTTCAGGACTGACTTGCTTTTGGATCTATTTATTGGTCTTCATGACTCTCCATGATATCCATAGCACATCCAGCACATTGCAAGTGAGTTTATTCTCTTCTTGTCACCTCTCTTCATTGCCCACTGTTCACACTGTTCACCAAATACTATGGTAGGGATGATTCTTATTTTGGTATTTCATTATATTATATCTTTACACTTAAGACTAGGACTTCCAACTCCTAATCTTCTGATTTCTTGATTACAGTCTCCATTTTGTTCTATAACTGACTGAATGTATAAGAAATTGTTAACTGTTTTGATGTCTTCAGCATCCAGTTTTGTGATGTAAATTTTCTATGGTTTAACCCCACCCCATAATATTCAACAAGAACCTTGCTTTTTCACTTTTCTCCTTAACTTTCATCAGTCATTCTAAGTCGTTCCTGCTAATATAGGTCAAGATGCTAGACTGGGAAGGTAAGACAATGTAGTTATGCCTCTAGCTACATCTACTGATGCTACCCCCAACCTACCTTTTAATCTATGCAGCCACGCCCCCCAAAATTTAGGAATTTCCAAGGCACTGGTGAGTGGGGGTGATGAGCAGCAACACATTCAGCCCTCAGCCTATAGTGGGCACACTGTGACAGGCAGTTGTGGCAGGACTGCAGAGGGCTTAAAAGGTGTGTTTTGGAGGACACTTTTGATTATTGTGATGGTACAATGACCATAAAAGTTAGTTAATGTTATACGTTGGGCTTACAACATTGTAATTACTGAACAGGATGCCAGCCATGGTACTGTCTGAACCCCTTAAATTGTTGATGTTCCTTCCTCCTTCTTCCTCTGAACCATGTCCCACTTTCTGTATAATATGCTCTGAATATAATTCAAACAGATAACAATAAAATGCAGCCTTGCCTGATCTTCTTGTCAAAAGGAAACCATTCTGTATCTCCCTGTTCTGTCCTAATAGTGGCCGCTTCTCCAGAGTATAGGTTACTTATTAGAACAGTCTAATGTTGTGGCACATCCATTTCTTTTAGAATGATCCATATTTTTGCATGATCTACACAACCAAAGGCTTTGCTATAATCTGCAAAACACATGTTGGTTTTCTTCTGAAATTCTTTGGTACATTTATTAGTTAACATATGTTTGCAATATGATCTCTAGTACCTCTTCCTTTTCTGAACACAGCTTGGATGTCTGGCATTTCTCACTCCCTATATTTTAAAAATCTTTGTTTTAAAATCATGAGCAATTAATATAAAATTAATGCAATGGTCCGATGGTCATTACAATTCTTAGCGTTCTCTTTCTTAGGGATTGGAATGTATATTGAGTGCATCCAGACTATGGGTCATTATTTTATTTTACAGTTGTCCCTTCATATTTGCTGGGGTTTCATTCCAGGACCCCCCATGGATACCAAAATCTGTGAATATTCAAGTCGCATTATATGCAAAGGCATAACCGAATGGTGTCCCTTATATAAGAAGGCAAAATCAAGGTTTGCTTTTTGGATTATTATTTTTTAAAGAATATTTTCAAGCCGTGAATACTTAAATCCATGGATACCAAAGCCACGGATACAGAGGGACAACTGTACATATTCGTTGACAGATTTCTGTTAGAGTTTGGGTGGGTTTTGTTTCTTTAGCATGACACAGAACTATTGGTATGCCATAGGCTCCTGGTGATTTATTTCTCCCTAGTGTTCTAACAGTAGCTTCCATTTCCTTTTTGTAAAATGTGGGTTCTTTGTCTCTTTATTTTGTTCTGATTATTTAGTGGCTAAGATCCTGCATCAGGAGAATTTGCTATGGAGACACAATTACATTTCTATAACCATGCTTCCCAACGCTTCCCTGCCCCATCTACCTTTTAAACATTGCAGCCCCCAACATGGCCATTTCCATGTTTCCAGAGAGCAGTAGGATGACCAGAAACACATGGAGCTTTTTCCCTGTAGCTGGATGCACTGAGACAGGCGTCTGCAGGCAATGTGTTTTTATTAACCTTCCTATTCTTCTAAATATTATCTAAATGTTTGTAGAATTCCAACCAATTTAAAAACTTCCTTGGACTCTTTGGATAAACTTGATTGCATGACAGTTCCTTGAGGCTAGATATTTCACTCCCAAGACACTATAAAAACAAATGATAGTTAATTTTGTATGACTTAATCTTGGAAAGGACAACAGATGACCAGATTATATGCAGACACCTTTGTTCGATTTGGGAAATCTCCTGTTATCCAGACACAGGGCTGATGTCAGCACCCAACATATGTAGGCAGTTTCTGGGGCTAAAGTTCCAGCAGGCCACATTGTTGGTGATGGCCCTGTTTACATTCAAATCAGGCAACTGGGTATAGAAACCCGCACTGTTATAAGTATGCACAATATTCAGAATTGAGGTTGTTCTGGAGCATGGTGGATGACTGAAAATGGCAGAACTCAACAATGTTACTGCTGTTAACACTCACCATCACAGCAGCCATCAGAGGAACCAATGTAGGATGGGATCAAGCAGAAGGCTCTTTGCATTTGGAGCTTTCAAGAATATATATGTTCCTTTCACTTCTCCATAGCATGTTGGGTTCTTTTTGCTGATCTGTTTACCAGATCTCTCCAGAGCTCTCTTTAAAAGCCAGGTCTATCCAACCACCATCCTCACAAACCTGAAGCTGGCTGCATACAGGCTCTAAATTTGTTTTGTTGGCTTCTCTCTTTCTCCCTATATCTGTCAATCTCAAAGAACTAGAAATGACCTATATGTCTTAGGTGCAGATTATTTGAAATATCTTATCTCCCCATACAAACCTGCCAGAGTTTTAAAATCTATGGGGTGGGCTTTCTCTTGGTCTTACCACTGTCGCAGGCTCACTTGGTGAGGACACAAGTCAGAGCCTTCTCAGTGGCTGCTCCCATCCTCTGGAATTCCCTTCCTCAGGAGGCTAGGCTGGTCCCAGGCAAAAACCTTTTGTTTAAGCAGGCTTTTAATAGGTAATTGCTCACAGGGAGGCTTCTTATTGGGGTATGTGCTTTATTTTTAAAAAAAACTTTGCATGTCTTTTCAATAAATTTTCACTGTTTTTTGTGATGATTTTAAATGTTTTAAAATGTTATTGTTGGGTTTTATTTATTCATTTTGTGAGCTGTCCTGGGTCCCACTCCAGGAGAAAGGTGGCATATAAATGAAATTAATAAAAATAACAATAATTGTTGCTACAGTATTTCTTGTAAAACAAACTAGTCTGTACTACAATAAGTAAACTATACAAATAGCACTTAAGCTACAACCAAATTATTGTAGGACAGTTCAGTAAAACAACAGGGGCAGATTTCCTAGAATTAGACATCTATGACAGGGCTCAACACTGACAAACCTATGTATCTTCCAACCTTTCCTGAAATGATGTAATAGCAGCAGCAGAAGCACCACCACTACCACCACCACCATCATGTTGATGCACCAATATATAGCAGGAATAAACTGGAATAGTGATGGTGGGGAAATGCTGGAACTGCATGATTCCAAAGAAGCAGGTTGAGGAATGGCTATTTGGGGGAAGAGAATGAAGACAGTTAAATGACTTGTGCATTGTTATGTCAAACGATTGCAGCATATTTGATATTACTGTCACGTACTGGCATTCCCAGACTCAGTGATTAACAGTTTCAGAGTTCAAAACCGAAAAACTTTATTGGTACAGTATTCCAGAAAGTGAACCCTACAGGGTCATTGCTCAGAATGAAACTTAACTAACAAACAATACATTAAAAGCCTATTCCAATCTACCAGTTCTGGCAGGCTATACAACCATTGGCTAGCCATCATCTCCTCCCCCTCTTCTTATATAGTACCAGCTCTTTCCCCAAAGCTGAGAACCCAGCTGCAGTGCTTATCAAACCATTCCGGACATTGATCTCATCAATCCCTTCTAGAGTTAGGCGACACCATTAGCAAGCACAGAGAAATGCAAACGTAATTGCATACAAGGTTACACAGTACAACCAAACTTGGCAGGAAAAGGTCATGTCCAGGACTGATCCTGACAGTTGCTGAATTTATACACATTTTGTTGTTCTACTCATACAACATTCTGAGCAGCTTATACCAATAGGAAACAATTAGCTAAAAATTAGCTATAAAATTACAAAAGCATGCCAATTAAAAACATGAACATATTGATGGACTAAAGAAATTTGGCTGCATCTGTCTTTATCCTGAGGAATCCCCTGAAAATGCCAAGGCAACATTTGCCATCTCTAGCTTGGTGATTCAACACTCTTAGTTGCCTATGCTGATTATTCTGTGTGTTCTTTTTTTTAAAAAGTATTATTATTATTATACTTGTTCTTTGTGTGAGGTTTTTTAAATACAAGGCTATAGCTAAATGAAACGTACTAATGCTATTTTAAAGTAAATAGTAAATCTTGAAATCTTATGAGAATGTATCTTATGCTACATCCAACTTTAATTGGTACGGGTAGGATTATTGAGAGACACATTCTCTGTAATGTTTGCTGCTACAAAATCTTAAGAAATGATGCCATAGGAGACTGAAGTGAGGAATAAACCAACATTACTGAATGCTGGCCAACTGTAATTGCAATAACTGGGCTAAGAATTGGCTGTTACTCTATATTTCAATTTGTGCTAGTAGTGTTTCTTAAACTCTTTCCTTCCAGATACTCTCTCATGAACCATTTTGGTTCCTATTATCAGTACACATTTTGCAATATTTCAGCATTCCAACAGGAATAAGGAAATAGTGAAATTCTGAGAAATTTACAGAAGTATTTCAGGTTTGACTAAACAATGCAGAACTGTAATAGTTTGTGTCTTGAAAGTGTTCTTCCATGACTTTGAATCCACCCTCTCTGGGAGCATTAAAGCCATTTCAAGCTCAGATTCAAGAACAGAGTGGGAGAGCAAAGTCATGTTTGTACAAAATGGTCCTCTGAAGATGTGGCTCAATGTGATTACAGGTACCGTGTGCCCAGCAATTGCTTTGTGCCTTCAGAAGTTGTAGCTGTTGTTAGAGATATGACACACATCCAGGAACCTCTGCAACCTATGGAGAGCAAAAGTGTAGCAATTGGGAGAGTGTTGAAGATATTGCCCCACCATAAAAAAATCCCTTCTATCTCCAAATTTCTAATATCATAGAGAGTGAGACAATGAAAATCATCCACACCTAGAATTCTTATTTTTGCTATACTTGCATTCACTTGCCAATTTTGCCTATCCCTTTTCTTTGGATGCCTAAACTAGAGTTCTAAATGTTCAACTGAAGTTTTAAGTTACTGCAATGCTAGAAATTTGGGGACTTAATGAACATTTCATGGGGGGGGGGCACAATTCTTATTTGGGGGACAATGGCCCCATTTGGACATCCCCATACTTACACCCCTATAGAGACTTCCCCCCACATTTGTCATTTTTAAGGTTAATGCAAAGCAAGATGAATTGACATCCTCTGGGAATTTAGGACTTCAACCCTAGAAAGCCCCAGCCAGCACTATTTTATTATTTATCCATTTATAGTATGTATTATATGACTAAAATAACAAAAAAATATGAGATTATACTAAAATGCATGTGCAATACATCAGAAAAACAATATAAAGTCATAAACAGATATACAAAGAAACAAATAATTTTAAAATAAGACCTAATTTAAAACACCCCAAAAAAAATATTAAAACAGTGTAGTGTAGTCTTAATCATGATTGGTGGGAAAGTCTGTGTAAACCAGGGTTTAGTCTAAGCTCTTTTTACCCACAGCACAAGAAAGCAGTGGGCAGTTACTGAGGAGAAACTTTCTCCCCATCTGTCTGCCATTAAGTGTTATTTTGTGTGGCCATGTACAATGTGGCCATGCACAATGTGGCCATGCAGTAGTGATGAAACTGTTTTTCCCTAGTGCTAGAGTGTGTGGAGGGTTTGTTGGAATCGCTAGTATCAGTAATTTTGATGGTCAGTGCTACATGTTGAGCCCTGGTGGCGCAGTGGTTAAATGCCGGTACTGCAGCCACAACTTTGTGTGTTCAGTCCTATAGGGCTCCAGGTTGACTCAGCCTTCCATTCTTCCATAGATCAGTAAAATGAGTATCCAGCTTGTTGGGGGCAATTAGCTAACAGATTGTAAACTGCTTAGGGAGTGCTTTGCACTGATAAATGGTATAGAAATATAAGCACTATTGCAATTGCTATTTCATATGGAATGCACTGCCTCTGTGTGTGGTGGAGTCTCCTCCTCTGGGGGTTTTTAAACAGAGTCTGGATGGCCATCTGTTGGGAGTGCTTTGATTGTGTATTCCTGCATTGCAGAGGGTTGGACTAGATGGTCCTTGTGGTCTCTTCCAACTCTATGATTCTATGATTCTATATGCTATAGCTAGTGTCCAAGGCTACAGCATTTCTGCATTGTGCACAAAATAACGTGTGTTGTCACATCAGTTTTCTGCAGTAAAATTATTTCTGTATTTTATTATTATTTCTGCAGAGTATTATTTCTCTGCAGAATATGCTGTTTTCTGTCCAAAAACATCATGTGTGAATTTTGCATAGAATTCATCCCAAATTGCAAATAGTCTTCAAAAACTGTACAGTTTTCAGTGATTTTGTCACAGCAAGAAAATTGCTCAGATTACTCATTGCTTCCTTTGAAAAAAAATTTTTAGCAAAGAATTATATCCCTAGTTTCCTTCAATCAGGCTCTAGTGCTAGTACAATATCATCAGCCATGTGAGTGCTATTTCCCCCCCTAATCAGGGCAGTAGGGAGGAAAACTGCAAAATAAGGAAAGGGTAAATCAAGAAATTAAGAATTAATGAAGAAATGAAGAGACTGACAGGAAGAAGGAATGAAGGCCGACCATACCAGAATACACCAAATGTATGTACAGTAGTTTACACACACACACACACACACACACACACACTTATCCACAGTTTCACTTTCTATTGTTTTAGTTACCTACAGTCAACTGCAGTCTGTAAATATCCTGGGAGTCATGTGCTTGAGTCCCTTCTGCAAGGGAAAATGTTGTTGTTTTAACAAAAAAGCCTATTGAAATTTCCCTCCATTTACAAAGACACTACTTGTGACCTCATTAGAGTTCGCAGTCACTGCTACCAAGAAAACAGAAATGTTTGTGGGCATCTCTCAGTCCTCCAGTGCAATTCTGTGGCATGTTTGGGCCAGAAGTTGCCCTCTCAACCTTCTGCTTGCTGTGCAAGCATCTGTTTAGGAAGTGATGAAAAGAAAGTTGGCAGTGGGTTGGTTCCCCCATCCTCTCTGGAGCAGCAGGTGAGCAGGTGGTGAATCCTCCTGGCCACAGAAGCATTTTTTCCAAGCCCCCTTTAACTCTGTGGTAGTGGTTAAGTTTAAGTTGACAACCATGGTGCAAAAATATAGGTTTTGGTACTGTCCAGTTTCTGACATCCACTGGCGGTCTTCAAACATATCCCCTATGAATAAGTGGGGGACTACTGCACTGTAATGGTGAGAGTCATTGCAAAATCTGACGATGGGAAACAGTGTTTTCTAGGTGCCAGTGAAGCCTACAGCCATAGTGCAAAAGGAAAATGAAGTTGATAATGACTACCACAGCTAAGCTGGAAACAAAGCAGCTAGACAGCTCTTCATGCATGTATCCTCCAAAATCACAAATGGAGCAGATTTGCACTTGTTCCCAACAATGTGATGTTATGAAGAGTTCTAAATTACCCTTTCCTCATCTCTTTAAGAACATCTTGGTTCTTGACTGAAGTCCACATTGCCAACAGCATAAAAGCCTACTTCCTACTGTACATTTTGTTTTCCTACTGCGCATTAGAATAATGCCTGGTATAAACAAATATGTTTTCAACTTGTGTTTAAAGCTTGCCACGCTTGCTACCTCTCAAAGCCGGGGTGGGAAGGTGGGTGCCATCACTACAAAGTCCTGGTTTCATGATGCTGTTTGATAGCATTCTAATGGTTGTAGAAAAACCAGTGAGGCCTCTACTGTGTATCTTAGGGAGTCACCTGGCATGGATAGGGAAAAGCAGGCTAGTAGACATGGCCAGTGATCAGGGATTATGGGACTTGACATCTAAAATATATGGAGGTGGTACCTAATGTGTCCACTGCTATGCCTCCTTCTGAGCTGAGACAGCACACATGCAGTCATCACAGTGTAATAGAAACCTATTGATTGCACCGTTATCTGTAATAAAGACATGTTTGTGTGTGTGTGTGTCCCTGTATTATTTTCCCCAGCATCCATATCTGAAAAGGCAAGGTAGTACATTTTACTTTCTGAAGTCATCTGAACTCATTCTGGTTAGTACTTTATTCCTTTATGGTGTAGTAGGTGGATTCTACTAGGCGTATTGGCACAGCAGTAAATGGGATTCCTTTGTGCTATGACACTCTAATAGAGAGAAGACCAACTGAACCGAATCTTGCATTATTACACTAAACACCCTGTTCATGAGCTTCTCCTGGCAGAAACAGATTACTGGTTGAGTTTGGCTTTTAGGGTCCCAAAGAGATTTCTTCTGTTCATTTGTTGATAGTATTTTGAGATTTTGCTCCCCAACCCCCGTGAATGATCACAGTAGTCAAAATGGGGGCAATTGGGTGCCAGAGAGAAAATCTAAATCTTTCCCATATGAAAGAAGGAAACCATATGTGACAGAAATTCTTAGGGTCATCAGGCCTATAGCTTCCTTCTGAAAAGCACCACATTTACAACTACGAGTGCATAGCCGCCGCCTCGAAAAGGCATCTGTCTAATGCCATCATCAAATGATTCAAGGCAAATTAAATAGGGATGCGGGGAGGG
Organism: Gambelia wislizenii; assembly: GCA_030847615.1. Lineage (NCBI taxonomy): Eukaryota > Metazoa > Chordata > Lepidosauria > Squamata > Crotaphytidae > Gambelia > Gambelia wislizenii. The sequence continues at coordinate 358,515,070 of JAUMIR010000002.1, read as the reverse complement.
GTGAGAAATAAGCTTAAAGGGAGATGCATGGATGTCTATAGAAAGTTGTATGCCGGTTGCTATGCTACTACTAATCAGCTGCAGGGGGTTATTATCTCTCCATTTTAATGCTTAATAATAGATTTGCCTCATTCATGCTCATTGACTGAGACTAGGAAGCTGTAGACTATTACCCTGAAAAGACATGAAGAAAGAATTTCATATAAATGTATTCTTCACCCCTATTCACATGATCTAGCATGGTATCCTTCAGGTGCCACCCAAAAGGCATTGTCAAGGTTCCAAAGAAATATCCTTATTAATTGACAGGCCCTTATAGATCGTGCACATCAATAGTTTTGCTTAGACATTGGAGATTCTACTACTTCAGTATCATAGTCTTTTTTTTTTTTTAAAGAAAACCATTCAGATCATAATGCTTCTCCCAGCTTTTCCTTTCCATTTGAAAGTGCTCTCATACTGGGCCCACTTAAGCTGAAAGGGTTCTTCCTTTCTTTTTCCTTTCTCAATCTTAGTAAAGAAGATAAGAATAGCACAATGTGAAACTAAGTTCCCATCAAAAGATAGAAATGGCAACATAATGAAAACGTGACAGTGGTACCTAAGATTCTATTTCAAATCCTTCTGCGAAATAAGAATAACAATAAAAAAGCTAGAGCTGAAAGGCAAGCATTGGCATATGAGATGAAAGTTAGCAGGGAAGGAATTGGTATTGTCACTTAATGGGACCTGAAAATAGAATAAGGAAGTTACATAACCCCACAATAGTTTGAAAACAAGCACTTCCTCAAAGGAAGGTTGCATTTAATGCCACTGCCTACCAATTATATTAGCTCATACAAATCTTCTAAAGTGATTTGTCTCACTTCTTCACCCTCCTCCTCCCCCTCCTGAAAAGAAAACCAGAAGCTTCATTTCAACATCAACTGTGCTTTAGATGGATTCAAAGCAAGTTGATTTGAAATGACAGCAAATAATCCTGAGCAATGGGGCCCCTGGTTTTACATTTCTCTTTAATTATCATTCAATAATCCTCTTCTTTTTTCTGAAACACGTTAACCTGTGTTTTGGTGTTCCTTTTACCGCTTTACATTGAAGTCCCCCTGACATGACATTTCTGGAAGGAAATTTAAGCCCACTCATCTGGCTCTTTAGGGACCTGCTCAAATAGAGTTATGAATAGCTCTGCTAATGTAAGTACCAGCCAATGCAGATTTTTAACTGTGCTTCCCTGCCCAGTAAATCCCTCCTACCATTTCAAAGTAAATAGCTTTCTGTCCTACTTGTCAGTATTTGATCAATGTCTTTTTGATGACACAATGAGCTCCACAAAAACAGCAGGAGAAAAGATGGAGATGATTAAAACATACTTTTTTGGTGGGGTGGGGAGGTAGAATCTGTATAAGATGTCAGGAAAGGATGTGAGCAAATATATTTAAGTAAATGTGAATGGAAGGTGGATTAGGGCTAAGTCTTACTATGCCAGTCACTAGCCATAATAATAAAATTAGTTACTACATACAGAATTGACTCCCAGGCTCACAAATGTAATCCCTACAAGTGGTTGCTTCCTATTAGTACATGAGCCACAGTCTCTTTGTAAAAGGCAAGCAGACTATACAGCTCAGCCCCTCCCCCAAACCACTTAAGGGTCATTAGTCTGGCACTGCAGATAACTGTATTCATTTTTTTGGTCACCCATCCCAATGCATTAGGCCAGTTTCTCTGCTAGAACTGCAGTAGCAAATGCTGCACTGTTCAGCCAAGAGATTATTGATCAAGCAGAAAAGAAGATAATTTAGGCATTGTAAAAGGGGAAAGATCTCATCGCCTTTGCTATGGGTTCATATAAATCAGTTTTATTTATGTAGTAACACTTGAATGTTAATTACCCAGTGACATATCTACAGGAACAAAATGAATGATTTCTATGTTTAGGCTAGGATTACTTGGCTGTGTGAGCCTGCATAATTCAATGGCCTTGAATAAAATGCACAAAATGGTTCTTTTGCAAATAGGAATAATAACAGTAGTAATAATAGTGGCCAGAATTCACTAAAGCAGTTGTGAATGTGTCACCGCCATAGGTCTGTAACTACATAGTGTCTCCTGGCCTGACCTTCCCCTATTCCCACTTACTGGGCAGCGGCCACTGCAATCAATGATCCCCTGTTCACCTATCAATCGGGAAGCAGCTGACTGACAGTCCCCTGCCTCATGTGAGCAATCTCTGCTGACAGCCAGAAGCAGGGTTACTGTTCCAATTCTTCCTTTCATCAAAGATTGCTCACACAAGTGGGGGTAGGTGGGAGGATCAGTCAGCTGCTTCCTGATCAACAGGGGAACAGACCCCTGTTGACTGCAGTAGCTGCTACCTGGTAACTGGAAACTAGGGGACTTTCATGGTCCCTACATATTCCCCAAACTGTAGAATATATGGGGAGCATGACTATGAAACAGTCAAAAATGTGTAACTCTAGTTATGCATTCATAACTGTCTTAATAAATTCCAGCCAATAATAACAATGAAGAAAAAGAAGACAAGGAAGAAGAAATAATTTTGCACTGGTTAATGTTGCTACCAAAAAAAACCCCTTACAATTCTAGCTAATTTCATATGATCACTTGACTCATGTCACTTAAAACATTCCGTCCTTATTGCATTTTCTAACAAATCTAACTAAACACTGCAATACACTCCTGGTTGAAGACATTTTGCTGCCTGATAATCCCCCATTTCAGGCCAAGATTTTGAAATTTTGATGTACCAATCAGACACCAATTGCTGCCTTAATCTATTTCCGGACCACTCCATCACGACAGTGATGAAAATGAGTAGCTACCTTGTTACACAAAAAGCCTAGCTCTGATAAAATGTCAAGGAATCAAATTACTTTGTTAGTGAGATTCCTTGTTAATTGCCCAGAAGTGACCTTCTGCCCGGTCTGAGAGGGTGGGGACAGATGTAAGATGTTTTTTTCATGGTTTTTTTCTGGGCTGTGAGGCCATGTTCTGGAAGAGTTTATTCCTGATGTTTCACCTGCATCTGTGGCTGGCTTCTTCAGAGAATGGTGGGGTAGGGGTGTGTGGGGTTTATATACTGTGAGTTCCTGTTGGAGAGGATATATAAATTTGTGTATTTGAATGGCTAGTTCCTAGGGTGGGAGGATATACAAGGAGGATTAGTGTCTCTTTGGCTAATGTTCCATTGTCTGCTGGAAATCCCCTTGTCCCTGGGTGGAGTTCATTTGCATATGTTGAGTTTTGATTTTAGTGTTTTTCAGGATTGGTATCCAAACTTTGTTTACTTTAAAGGTTTCTTCTTTCCTGTTGAAGTTGTCCAGGTGTTTGTGGATTTCAATAGCTTCTCTGTGCATTCTGACATGATAGTTGTTGTCCTGGTCCAGAATTTCAGTGTTTTTAAATAACATTTGGTGTCCAGGTTGGTTTACAACATATTCTGCTACTGTTGATTTTTCTGGCTGGCCCAGTCTACCTGGAAAAAAACCTACAAAAAACCTATGGATGTTGGCTGTGAAGGCCTTTGACTTCACAGATGTAAGATGCTTGCGAACAGAAGCATTTTGGAACCCAGGGAGACGAAGATCAGCATAGACCGTTTCTGTGAGTAAGCAAAGGGGCTGAAAGCACACTGTTGGTAGAGGGCCAATTCTCTTTGTGGATGTCAGGTGGAGTAGCAAGACTGTTAGAAGCATCTGGTGGCTTCCATACTAGTGGGGCAGTGGATCTACTCTGGGTTTGAGTCCAAACTTTAAAGCAGCTACCCAAAGTGCTGAGCTTATTTGGGGGCTTGTTCAGCACCTTAGATAGCACCTTCAAAATTCACTTCCCCATTGACATGAAAGCCACCAGCCCCCCCTTGTAGATAGCTGGCCAGTAGGTGTGCATCCTTTTGGCTTTCACTTATGTTTTACTTGTATCCCTGTGAATTAATTAAACATTTGTGATAGGGCTACACATCTCTGTGTTGTCTTAACCAAAAGAAACTATACCTGAGTAATAATGAACCTAGGGCCTCTCACCATTCTGAGAGGTGTGGAGTACACATATTGCACTTTATGTCCACATAGGAAGAAAGAGAGAGAAGGAATTCTCAGTAAAGATCTTGGGCAAAGACTTAATTTTCACTGTATAAATAGATGGCTTCTCAGTATAATGACTCCCCTGCCCCAAAATGGCCATGATGCAGCCAAGAGACTTTATGACCCAAGTAGACATTATGAAACAGTGGCACAGCAAATGGAAAACTGAAATCTGCAGCAGCACCTAAGTGACAAGAGTGAGGGGGGTGAAAGTAAAGGCTGCTGCCCCACTCCCCAGCCCCTCCTCATTATTCCTTTATGGATGTTTATTTATTTACTTATTTATTTATACCCCGCTCTTCAGCCACAAGGCTATCAGAGTGGCTTACAAATTGTTTTAAGCAATAGCAATTTACACATCTACACTGCATTAAGCAGTTTCCAGTGTGTGTTAGCTAATTGCCCCCACAAGCTGGGTACTCAATTTACTGACCTACGAAAGGATGGAAGGCTGAGTGAACCTTGAAGCCCTCTGGAATCGAACTTGCAATGTGGTGACTTGGAGGCCTGGCATTTAACCACTGCGCCACTAGGGCTCCTGGTGCCATTTCCTAGGTTTTAGCACCCTGGCCTTTGCTATCCAGACAACTTGTAGGACAAAAAGTTCCAGATGTAGCCCTGTGTTTAGGGTGTCTGATTCTTTTTCTTTGGATTAGACTTGTTCCAGAGCTATTTCCCTAATCTTTTCCCTTTATGCCTCTTATCCTTATGCCTTATCCTTCCATCAAGACCAGACTCATTTTGCAAACAAGGCAGCAGAAAATTATATCTGAAAACTGTAGAAAGAGATGAACTACTCAGATTTCTGTGATTTTGAATGAAACAAGGGTCAAAACTACATGGTTTGGCTATGTATAGTTTGTTGTGTGTGCATATGTATTTTAACAGAATGCAACTATGGAGACCACAGACTCAAACAGAAAATGGCTGAAGGACAGAGCACATCGGCACCTTTGATCTTGTGCTGTTTCTCTACTAAAAATTCCCAGCTGCTATGTTTTCTGGCTTGTAAGGGATAAGATGAGTTACTTGTGTGTGGAGAGGGAAGGAGAACAGCTGAGGTGGATATTTTTGGTGAAAAAGAGAGCAAGAGGAAAGAGTTAATACAATCACAGTGTCTGCAATTTCATTTTGCAAAAAAAAAAAAAAAAATCAGTGATAAATGCCATGCAATGGAGAATCAAGGTAGTTTAGCCTTCAGCTTTGCCTTCAAGGAGCATCCCTTATTCTACATTATGTCTATTTTATTTGCTAAACCAGATCAGAAATATTTAGATAAAAACATTTATCCAGTAGCTGTATACGTATGTAGTTTGGTTCTATCATATGATAACTATTACTGTAATGAATCAAGTTACAGCTGAATAAAAACACAAACCATCTTAGGTATCAGTTTTGCTTCTCCAGAGTGAAGTGATCTTTTAGCAAATGAAATGTAAGTCTTTAAATGATGGCTCATGAAATAAGAGGTAACAGACTTGTTAACTATGTTGACAAATGCCATGCTTACTTAATTTAAAAAATCCAGGGTGACATGGAATCTTTCCATAGACATTCACCTCCTTCCAAAATATCTGGCCAAGCAGACATGCAGTCTACACAAAGGACTGCTGGCAGAGAATATCTTTAAATAATCAACTATTTAAATTCTTGAAATTTTGCCAAGTAGCTGTTTCCCATTTGCTGCTTTTGGTGTGATAAGACATGTATAGATTCCAAATTTAGCAGAATACCTCAATAAGAATAATGTGATGGTAACTAATGTGAACAAATTTCTATTTCAGCAGCATACCCCATTTGCTTCATTTGATTCCGTTTTCAACTGGTCCTGAGTTTATTCAATGATGTTAAAATGGAACAACCCCACATTTCCTTTACATTGTGAGCATGATATTATGAGAAACAGTATAGGTGAACAAGACTTCCACATTCTTGTTTTGGGGATAAGTAGGCAGGTCATTATGACCCCCCCCCCAATTATTTTCTTTATCCACTTCCTTTTTACTGAGTATTCAAGACTCTTGTATTTCCTTGGTTCCTGTGTTATTCTCCTATGGCAGGGGTCCTCACCATGGCACCTACAGGTACCCCTTTGGTACCCTGTCCCCCCTGATGTTTATTATTAATTTGCTTAGCTTTAGTGCCTGCAAAGCAAGATTATTACTAGCATCTACCTGCCCACCATCTTCATTCCCTTCCCCCCCACCGAATACCTCTGCATCCAGGAGTACCCTTGGGAAGTGAAGAGGGCAAGTGACTTCAGGTAAGGAAATCTGTTTTACACTAGACCATTCCAGTCACCTGTACACAGATTTCTGGGCATGCTGTCTCTGCATCTCAACATTTCCTCTTTCTAGGGTGTGTTGTGACTAGCTGTACTCACAATAGAAGCCATTTTGTTATTGGACATCCTCCATGACAGCAGATTTGTGATTGTGCCTATGATACCTTCCACACTATTCCATGGTTTGGATGAGTTGGACCCAAATTTAGTAATGCTTAGCATACTGATATGAATGAAACATAAATTCGCCATACCTTATGTCTCATTGATTTCAGTGTGTCTACTTAAGTGTGTGACTAAATCTAGACCCAAGCCATTATTTGTAGTGATTTTCTAATATAAAGCACAATAGTTTAGCCTGCTCGTGTTAACAAGTAGTACAGTACTGATGCTTTTAAGAGCTTCTATGCTATTAAACACCTATTTTCATCTTGGTGCTTTCTGATGGGCACCGGAGGGGGAATAGTGATGAATACTCTATTAATGGCCATACTGATTAGCCTCTCTCAGTTACCCCAGTCAATGACAGTTTCTGTTCCAATGCAGAAGGAGCTTTAATTACTGGTGTTGTCACATTATCATTTTTTCACTTTCCATTTTTATAGAGAAATAGATATAATAATTGTGTTCAATAATTTCCAGGAAGCCAAAAAGGTACAAAAGGTAGTAGAACCTATCTAAAAAATGATACCTGAAATCTTGCAGCTAGCAGCTTGATAATATAGTGCTAATAGTGCTTTTTATGAGTACTCTGAGATCAAGCTGAAAGTGGAGAATCTTGTTCATCCAAGATAACATAGCACCATATGAAATGTTTGTTGCCTTGAACCTCCATGTTAATTCTGCTTCCAGATAACTGCAGTACTGCAACAATGCCTTGAATATAGAAGGGACCCTTGCTTAGTGGAGTGCTAAGAAGCAAGACTTGTGACTTTATCAGATGCAGCAAAAACCACATCAGAAGAATGTGATGATAACAGAAACAGGCGAAATTATCAGATGATGCCATAGTTCAGCCATTCCACGGGTGTAGTGCTGATGTGAAGTAGGCATCACTTTTTATAGATGGCTTAGACTGGCAATAAAAATGTTGCGCCTCATCCACGCCAGCGGTACACCCCAGGAACAACTGTGGACATGGGTGTCTGATAATGTCACCTTGTCTGTTATTGTCCCATCCTTATGACACTATTTGGGATGCAGTTTTTTGCTGCATTCCCCCATGTCTGATAAAGTCCTTGGAGTGAGCTCATAGACCAGGAAAAGAGACTGGAAAAGTCATCAAGTGTTTGAGGACTTTATCAGATGTGGGGAAACACAGCAAAAAATATGTGTTCCAACTTGCGTCATAAGGACAGGACAATAACAGAAAGGGTGACATAATCAGACACCTGCATCCTCAGCTGTTCCTAGGGTATAGAGCTGGCGTGGATGAGGCGTTGCTTTTTTATTGACAGACTAAGCCACCAATAAAAAAGGATGCCTTATTCATGCTCACACTATGCCCTTGGAATGGCTGAAGGATGACATCATCTGATAATGTCACCCATTTCTGTTATCATTGTGTTGTTCTGATGCATTTTTTCATGCATCTGACAAAGTCCTGAGTTTGGCTGTTGGGATTAGAGCAATTTTTTTGTGGGGGTTTTTTTTTTGTGATTATTTTTGTGTTTTTGCACTTAGATGAATGATCAGGGAGTTAAGAAATGGGCAGAACATAGATTTATAGCTCTTACTTTGGAATACTCATCAAAGTATTCTAAAGTACTCATCAAAGGATTTTAAGACAGGTAGAATAAATGTTTTATGGTATGAATTTGGGAACAGATAATTCAACTAGAGATGGAATGACACAAACTCAACCTGAATTTTTAAAAAGTGAGAGATTGTGGCCTCCTGTTTATACATAATTATGCAACATGAGGTGTCAAAAGGGGCAGTGGAGTTGTGCCTTATCACCCCCCTAAGTCACAACACTTTTTCCTCCACTACCCCACTCTCACCAGGCTTAGTGTAACATCTAAAGTGGAAACATCCTGTGCTCCTGGAGGACCCTGAGCCAACTGAGAACCCTGATTATTCAACTTTGGTTGTAGGTGATCAGGAGAAAGAAAAAAAAAATCTCTCCTGTGCCTCTACCCAAGTCCTTTTTTTAAAAAAAGGCTTCTAGAATGATTTACTTCTGGAAATTTGAAAGAATGTATTTCTATATGAAATAATATTTATTTATAAGTTTATATAAAAGGTTATTTGAAAGCAATAGAAGTATATATAGATAAAGATAGAGACCAGGAGTAGGTCAAGGGTGTCTGATGGGACACACAGAACCCTCTGTGTGGCTCCAAGACTCTCTTGGGGATGCAAACTGAATATGACCAATTGTACTGTCCCCCCACAGAAAAATCTGAATATTTAAATCCTATTTCAGACTTGCCATGTGACCTAACTTCTTTTAGACCTAAAATACTATGTTTTTAAAGAAAACCATGTCCTTTCATTTTTCTTTAAAAGTCAGTTTTTGGCATGAGGGGATCAGCTATGTGGGGTGCAGCCTACTCCAGGAAAGGCCAAAAGTGGCCCTTGGTCTCAGTGCATATGCATTCTCCAGAAATAGATAGATATCAGATTTTTTCCCCCTGCTGATTAAGTACTTGGAGCAGCTTTTGTTATTAATTACAATATAATGAGCCTAAAATATGCTAGATTTACAAAATTTGAGACAGGGGATGGGTTAGCTACATCCACTGGTCCTCCCTTCCCGTTGCTTCATTTTATTTTATTTTTTATTATATCTTTATTACATCGAAATCTTCCTTTACACTTATCACCACAAGAAATTAATATCACAATTCGTTTAAGTTAACAATGACCATAAAAGCAATTGTTATTAGTAATAACAGTTCAATTTTACTCATCTTACAGTACTTAATTAATTTGTATCATTCATACTTAATTCCATTTATACTTCACTTTCCAACTGATTTCACTTTCTCCCATCTTAAACCTCCTCCTTCCACTACTTCTTTCTTTCTTCTTTCTTTCCCTCCTTACTCTTCCTTCTAAGCAACTTTCTCTACTTTCTCTAACTTCCCCACATACTCAACTTTTTCATCCTTCCCCATTCTGTCTTCCTTTAACTCCCTTCAACCCACCACCGGTCTGAGTTGCTTTTCCTTTGTTCATCTTCATCTCCTCCATTTATTCTATCAATCTCCATTTATTCTAAAGAAAAGAGTTTTTCCTCTTTTCTTTCATTTTCCACCATTTATATTCTCCTTGGTTGTGACTACTGTATATACAATACTATATACACCTCCCCCCCCCCCCAATATCCTCTACGTCCAGAAATATTAAAGCTATTATTGAAGTTTTTGCTTGTCTGTTCCAAGCTGGCCTCTACCAAATATATCCCATCCTACATCATTAATTGTTCTTTCTTGATACACTGCCTTTGTTATCCAATCTGAGATTATGTCTTGATGTTCCATCTTCTTTTCCAATATTCTTGTATTGGAAGCCATTCCTTTTCCAAGTTTTTCCATGTTTGTTTTATTTAAAATATATGTTAATTTATCATTCTCTAGCATTTCTTTAAGTTTTAATAACCAGTTATCTATTGAGGGAATTTCTTTTTTCCCCCCCAATTGGCCACTATCAATAGCCTTGCGGCTATGATGGCATAAAGTAATGTTCTCCAATGTTGTTGTTTGAAACTTTTTTCAAGGTCAGAGGTCATATTTAACAGGTAAAGCTTAGGGTTCATAACAAAGTATGTACTGTATATTTTTTGAATTGTCTTGTGAGACTTTAACCAAAACTTTTGGATTTCTGAGCATCCCCACCACATGTGGTACATCGTTCCAATATCTTTTTCACAGCACCAACATTTATTATTATTTGTTTTGTACATTTTATTTATTCTCACTGGAGTTAAATACCATCTGTTAATGATCTTTAAATGATTTTCCTTCAAAGCTAAACATGCTGTAAATATATTTGTCTCTTTCCATGATCTCTCCCAGTCATCTATAGATATTGTCTCCCACAGGTCTTGTGCCCATTTAGTCATGGCTTCCGTCACCAATTCTCCTTCCAGTTCTCTTTTTAGTAGTGGTTTATAGAAACTACTACTTCATTTTACTTGCTTCATTTTAAGCTTCCTCCCAACCCTCCCCCTCCTCTGCAGGGATTCAGAAGTGCTTGATCTTCTGGATGCATGGCTCTGCCACTTTCTGAATTGTTGCAGAAGGTTGTAGTCAGGGTACATGGAGGACCTCATAGTTCAAAGCATTTGTCTCCAATCAGAGACATTTGCCTGCAATCAGGAATGTAGGAATGATTCAACTCTTTATCAATAACAACTTCCTCCTGCAAGCCAATGTGTGTAACAGATATATACACCCACATGAGAACTGAATAATGTATTTAAGATGACCATTTCACCTTACAGCCTTGACCATCATGGGGCCAGAGTTCCTTAAGAATAATTGGTCCGTATATCATCGTGACCTTTTCTAAGTTCTCCTCTGGGACAGCCCATGTTAAGTGGCCCTGTGTCTTCGGAAAAGTTTCTCTAGAGCAGGGTTGGGCAACTCCCTGAAGTCTGGAGGCCACACATATCCCTCAACATCCTCTTCTTCCTAAATAATATCCCTTCCCTATGTGGTAGTTATGGCAGTTTCTGATAGGCATTACAGTAGAACCCCCGTATCCACTGATTCATTATCCACTGATTCAGTTATCTGTGGGACACAAAACAGCACACCTACCATAGAGTCTTCCTAGAAAATGCCTGGAGAAGCATTCTTTCTAGACATTTTCTAGGTCCTCCAAGGCAAACTCTATGGTATTTTAAACCAGAAGCCCCATTATTTTCAATTGTGTTTGCTGTTATCCATGGTTTTCAGTACCCATGCCCCCCCAAAACCAATCCCCCATGGATATGGGGGTCCTGCTGTATAAGACCCTTAGCAGCACTACTAAGGACTTTATTAGACGAGGCCAATAGTAGTGAAAAACCACATCATTTAGGATGCAACAATAGCACCAAAGGCAAAATTAGCAGACATTCTTGTCACTTACACATTCCCTTTGCGTCATGCTGGCACAAATGAGGCATCACTTTTTATTGGTGGGCTAAGTCATCAATAAAAAGTGATGCCTCATTCATGCCAGTGAGACACAGTGGGAATGAATAAGTGATGTCATCATCTGATAATTTCAGCCATTTCTGCTACTGTTGCATCCTAATTCTGTGTTTTTTGCTGTATCTGATAAAGTCCTAAATTATGTAATATAGAAAAAGGAAACTTTAAAACACTCAAAACTCTCTGTATGTGTTTTTAAAACCAGCCAGTGACAGCTTCAGCTTTATTTTCTTCTGTGCAAACCAGCCTGAAAGCATCCAGATGCCAGGTTTTATTCATTACAATGACAACCCAAGGAAAATGTTGAATGCCCTTTGATATCATTTTCTCACAATAACAATAACCTCCCCAAAAAAGAAGAAAAGGGAGGCCTATTGTGCTTCTTTTGACAAGCGAAGTACACGCTGGGCAGAAAAGGGAGAGAGGGTTTCCAAATAGAGAGGGCCATAGTGCATGTATCACCATTGTCAGACCACCCGCTTGAGCTGAGCACACAGAATGAAGTAACTGCAAAGGATAGCTGTAATAGTGCTTTGCTCTATGCTCTGTTTGTGTGTTTTACAGTACATTGCCAGAAGCCTCTAGTGCTTTTGTTCCCCTTTATATTCAGGTGGAAATATAAAGCCGATACCTATTGGTGAAGGTCATTGTTACATATTCATTTCATTTTAAATAATTGATGGCGCTTCCTGGCTATTGCAACATTAATTGCTCTCAGGTGTTGGAAAATTGTCCAGAGCTTTGCCTTTTAATTTGCTGTTTTTCTTTACCTCTTGGTTTCTTTTGGGGGCAGGGAGAAACAGCATGCTGGTTTTCCACGTGCTAAATACAAAAGCATGCAGTGAGTTTTTTGTTTTTTTTTAAATGGAGGTTAGTAAAGGTGAACAAAACAGGAGTTCAAGTGTGGAATCTGGTGCAATCACCATATGTGTTTGTGTGCTAAGACACACACAGCAGGCAAAAGACAAAGCAGTATCTGTAGAAATACGTTTCTGGATTTTTTTAAAAAAAATATAAAATTCATAATTTATATTCAATGGGCATTCAACTCTACCATTAATGTTCCCACAAAGCTGTATGTTTCCCGACCTGTTTTTCATCTTTCATGTGAGTTTTTAGTGCTTAGTACTTTGCAGACTATACTCATAGCTTGGCAGATTTGGACTGTAAGGAAACCATCTATTTTTTATTTGATTTAAATCATTATGGTTTGGCCTACAGACAAATAATTCATCCATGTATGCAATGGGAATAGAAGAAGAGCTAATCAATTCTCACTCAGAGTATTTAGAAGAAAATTTAATTGCAAATACAGCAAATGGCAACAGATATAGGGCCTGTCTTGATGGTGAAAATAATCCTTTGAATTTGCTTAGAATCCTGCCTGTCCTAATGGGATCCTGCATAATTCCACTGTATTCAGAAGGAGAGGGGACAAATCCACCATAAACCCAGAGGGAACAGCCTTCAGGGCTTTTCTGAAGTTTTTTAAAATCTTGGTGGGGAATGTGCATGCATGATTGATTGTTAGGATAGGCAATCAAATTTATTTACACTTCCCCAGAAAAGCAGAAGTAAAAAACTGATTGGCTGAACGGGAGCAGGTGGCAGGGCTTGCTAAGAAGGCAAGCTCCATGCAACTGCCATCTTGATTTTCACCTTAGCAATGATGTGCTGAAGCAATGAAACAGTCTTTTTCTTTTTTGAGTTGTTTCTTTCTTTTGTGTGTTATTTAGGTGAAATATTATACTATCACCCTTTTGTACCTTAGATACGCCCTTTTTTTAAAAAATACTGTTCAGCAGCGGTAACTGGCAAAAATTATACTGGATCAATTTCAATCTGTAAGTACTGATGAGGTGGACAAGCTCCTTGGTAGAGTGAGGAAAACTACCTGCCCTATTGACCCTTGCTCTTCGTGACTGGCTGTCCAGGGGCGTGATGCCTTGAGGATGTTCCTTAGGGGTATCATCAATGCATCCCTTAGGGAAGGTCATGTTCCGTCTTGCTTGAAGGAAGTGGCGGTTAGACTGCTCCTAAAAAGATCTTCCCTTGACCCTCTGGATATGAAGAACTATAGGGCAGTCTCCTTACTACCTTTTTTAAACAAGGTGATCGAGAGGGCAGTTGCTCTCCAACTCCAAGCTGTCTTTGCTTGAGCATCGGCAGAGGTAATGTGACCCTGTTGGTGCTACTGCGTCTCTCAGTGGCTTTTGACACAATAGATCATGACATCCTCTTGGATCGCCTGAGAAGGCTAGGAACTGGATGCACTGCATTGCAGTGGTTCCGTTCCTTCCTCTCAGGCAGATTCCAGAGGGTGATGCTTGTGGACAGTTGCTCTGCAAGGAAAGAGCTTAATTGTGGCATCCCACAAGGCGCCATCCTATCCCTGATGCTATTCAATATATACATGAAGCCACTGGGAGAGATTATCCGGAGGCATGGGGTGGGGTGTTATCCATCCGCTGATGACACCCAGATATATTTTTCCATGCCTCGGTCTTCAGCTCTGACTTCAGATGGTATTTCTTCTCTTAATGATTGTCTTAAGGCAGTAACGGACTGGGTGAGGGAAAACAAATTGAAGCTGAATCCAGATAAAATGGAGGTACTCATGGTAGCAGCCCCAAACCCAGGCATTGGGATACAATCTCCAGTCCTGGATGGGGGTCACACTCTCCTCCAAGGACTATGTTCGCAGTCTGGGGGTCCTCCTGGACCTGTTGCTCCAGATGATGAATCAGGTAAATGTGACGGTCTGGAGTGCCTGTTATCAGCTTCGGCTGATATGCCAGCTGTGCCCTTTCCTGGAAGTTAGGGATCTTGAGACTGTGGTACATGCTCTGGTAACCTCCCATCTTGATTTCTGTAATGCACTCTACATAGGGCTACCCTCGTGCTTGGTCCAGAAACTTCAACTAGTACAGAATATGGCAGCCAGACTGGTCTCGGGTACATCTAGAAGAGACCATATAACACTGATCTTAAGATCACTCCACTGGCTGCCCATTAGTTTCTGGGCCCAGTATAAGTGTTGGTTATCACCTTTAAAGCCCTAAATGGCTTGGGTCCAACCTATCTTCAGGACCGCCTCCTTCCATATAATCCACCCCATGCACTCAGGTCCTCTGGGAGGAATTTGTTACAACGTTTAAAAACTAGACTTTCTTTGACCTCCCAGAGGGCCTTTTTGGCTATGCTCCTAGATTATGGAACAGCCAGCCAGATGAGATCTGTCATATTACCACCCTAAATAGCTTTTAAAAAGCTCTCAAGACAGATCTCTTCCGGCGGGCCTTTCCTGAATAGATACCAGGCCATCAAAAAAGGAAATCTAGCTTGTCCCGATCTCACCACGACCACAACCACTGTCCATTGTTTATTTTTCTTTTTCGTTTTTCTTTTTTGTATTTTCTTAAAGTTTATTTTTAATTCTTAAATTATTTAATTGTATTTTAAGGGGGGGTGGGATTGAGGGTTTGGATGTATATATTTAATTGTAAGCCGTCCCGATTGCCCTTTCATAGAGGGGCTAGCCTTGCATGCCTGCAATTTTGCCAAACACCATTAAGACAAGTCAATCCCACTTCGAATTTCCATGAGTCAATCCACATTTTTTTCCCTCATGTAGACGGGCCCTCAGACTCTTACATTAACATACACGTCAGGTACAAAAAGTCCTGGATATCCAGAGAACTTATTTACGTCAGAGCAATGCAGGGTTTTAATGAATGTAAGGTAGAGAAAGTTGATGTATACAAGGACTACACTAAATAAAGAAGTCATATCTGGCCATGGTAACACAAGCTTTTGTTACATCTCATTTACATTACTGTAATGCACTCTACATGGGGTGGCCCTTAAAACATGCTCAGAAACCTCAATTGGGTCCAAAGAGCTGCAGGCAGATTTCTAACTGCAGCTGCCAACAGGGGACATGCAACTTCCTTGTTGCAACAGCTCCACTGGCTGGCAGTCAGTTTCTGGGCACAATTCAAAGTCCTATAGATGACCTATAAAGCCCTATACAGCTTGGCTCCAGGCTATCTGAATGACCATATCACCCTGTATAAGCCGTTTGTGAGCTCATCTGGAGAGGCCCTTCTCTCTGTCCTGTCACCTTCTCCGGCTCTTTTGGTGGGAACAAGAAAGAGGGCCTTTTTGGTCTTAGTCTTTGGAATTCACTCACTAGGGAGGCCAGGATGGCTTCCTCTTTCCTGTCTTTTCATTGGTGATTGAAAGCATTCTTATGCCACCAGGCTTTTAGAAAATGAATGGGATGGGTTTTTAATGATATGCTGCTCTGTTTTATTTGTGTACTCTTTTAATCAATTTTAATGTTTTTAGCATTTAAAATTTTAACTTCATAAATTGTTTAATTAACTTTTATATTTATACCTTCTTTGATATAGTTTTAATCTGTAATGTTTTCAAATGTGTTGTTAGCTGTCTTGAGTCCCATTACTAGGAGAAAGGCAGGATATAAATGAATAATAATAGTAATAATAATAGATACTAACAGATAATACTAATTGTAAACAGGTTTGAAAATGTCTGTGTCCATTTTAGCAATCAACAATTATAAGTCACAACCCTGAGTGCACAGTCTGGGTAATATAGATTGCGCATATGTAAAATAGACATATGAGCTTATCATAGACTTTATTTGACTAACAAACAGAAGGCCATTTTAGAATCAAAAGAACTCTTATTAAAATCCATTTATATGTCACAAGCCTGATGGATTCACAGTTTGAATGAAATATTTTGAACATTGGTGGTATCACTAAATAAGAGTACAGACTATGCTGGATATTAAACTTTACTGATTTAGAAGTAGAAGATGGTGTAAAACCATGTAAAAACCATCCCTTGCTTCAAGACTGGCTGTACAAAAGTGTTAATTTGCCCTATTTATTTATCTTATTTTTATCCTGTCCTTCCTCTAAGGATTTAAGGGTGTCCTACATAATAGCAGAACAGCCTGGTACAAGGTTCTCATTGTCCTAAAGGCAGGGACCTGTTTCTCATACGTATTGTAGAAGTTAGGAGATTATCAGATGCCGCAAAAACCACTGCAAAAGTTTGTGACAAGAACAAAAAGAGGTGATTTTAGCAGATGATGACATCCTCCAGCATTCTGGGTGCATAGAGTGGGTGTCAGTAAGGTGTCCCTTTCAATTAGCAGCTTCTCCCTGTCAATACAAAAGGGGCACCTTACTGATGCCCGTGCTATCACCCCCAGAATGGCTGAAGGACGCAGCATCTGGTAAAGGGTCTCCTTTTCTGTTCTTGTTGTGATCTTCAAATGAAGTTGGGAATGTGATTATTATTATTATTATTATTATTATTATTATTATTATTTGCATGTTCCCCCATGTCTGATAATCTCCTATATGCATTCTATGGCCAAAAGTCTACATGGTAGAGCATGGCATAAAAGGTCCAGATGCAGGATTCCACTATGGCTTCCCTGTCATTACCCTAGGACTCACTGTGGTGTTGTGATAGACTGCCCCTGCCCATGGCTATTTTGTTGCTGGTGGGGAGACTGGAGAAGCGTCTGGTTATGTTCTCGCAGCCAGGTGTAGATTGCAGGCATCTTATGCAGAAATCCACTGGGGTTTTCCAAATGTATCTGCATTTGACTATCAGAACACAACCAGACATTTCACTGAACTCTTTCACTCACCCAGGAGGGGAGCTATTACAGTGCAATGGTGAATCAGGAGGTGGGGAAGGGGGCTTTGGAAATTGCAGAGGACAGAAGAGAATAGCAACCTCCACAGAAATCTTGTTTTAAAAAAAGATAAAGGGTCTTGTGAC
The DNA here is from genome assembly GCA_030847615.1 of Gambelia wislizenii. Classification (NCBI taxonomy): domain Eukaryota; kingdom Metazoa; phylum Chordata; class Lepidosauria; order Squamata; family Crotaphytidae; genus Gambelia; species Gambelia wislizenii. Next base: position 358,497,707 of record JAUMIR010000002.1, on the reverse strand, counting down.
TTATGCTTCCACATGTCATTAACAGGATGCCAATCTCAGGACTTTATCAGATGCAGCAAATATGGCATCATAACAATACCTAATAATTGTGAAAGGGCACACATTCCAGATGAAGTCATCCTTTTGTGATCATATCTGGCTAATAAGGCATACTTTTTTATTGATGGCCCCCAGCTATCAATAGATCTGCCATGGTACTTTGTTGCCGGCATTGCTGGCATTTGAAACTTTGTGCCATTGTGCTCATGTGAATGCAGCATGAGTGACAGAACACTTCTGGGTCAGATTGGGACAGCCAGGCAGGGGACACGCTTTTTATGACTCCCCCCCCCCAATGTACTTAGGATGTTTTAACTGTGTCTGTGCTTGTTTTCACTTTTTATGTCTTTATTTACTTTCCATTAGTGCCCGGGCTGCCTCTTTAACACTACGGAAGGTAAGGTCTGGTGGTGGGGGACTTTTGCTGGCATAAAAACATTTTAAAATATGCCAGCAAAAGAACAATAATGGGGGAGGGTATCTTATAAAGTCCTAAGTGTCTGTGTGCATTTGTATGCCTTCACTGTAATTAAAGAGTGATGTACCTGAGCTAGAGGCAACACACTTTCTGTGAAAAAGGAGCCAGTTAGACATTCACTAATACACTTCAGACTTTCATAGAATCATAGAATCATAGAGTTGGAAGAGACCTCGAGGGCCATCCAGTCCAACCCCCTGCCATGCAGGAATACACAATCAAATCATTCCCGACAGATAAAGTAAGTAATAGTGCCACTGTATTCTGCTTTGGCCAGCCTTTGTTTAAAAACCTCCAAAGAAGGAGAGTTCACCACACTACGAGGCAGTGTATTCCACTTCTAAACAGCTCTTACTGTCAGGAAGTTCTTCCTAATGTTTAGGTGGACTCTCTTTTCCTGTAGTTTGAACCCATTGCTCTGTGGCCTAGTCTCTGGAGCAGCAGAAAACAACTTGCCCCATCCTCAGTATGACATCCCTTCAAATATTTAAACATGACTATCATGTCACCTCTCAACCTTCTATTCTCCAGATTAAACATGCCCAGCCCCCTAAGCTGCTCCCCATAGGGCATAGCTTCCAGACCTCCCATCATCCTGGTCGCCCTCCTTTGGACATGTTCCAGCTTCTCAATATCCTTCCTGAATTGTGGTGCCCAGAACTGGACACAGTATCCCAGGTGAGGCCTGGCCAAAGCAGAATACAGTGGCACTATTACTTACTTTATCATTCTTGGCATCTGAGGAGATGATGCTTCCCAGGTAGGTGAACTGCTGAACGGACTTAAGCACAGATTTGCCAATGGCAATGTGGGGATGATGGTGTTCGTCCTGTGGGTCTGAAACATGGGTGACCTATCGCCACCACTTACAACTCCTCGAACGCTTCCATCAGCGCTGTTTATGCACAATCCTAAATATACACTGGACTGACTATGTGACGAATGTTGCTGTCCTTGAGCAAGCAGGGATCACCAACATTGAGGCCATGATATTGAGAACACAGCTGCATGTTTCTAGGATGGAGGACCATCGCCTCCCAAAAATAGTATTCTATGGTGAACTCGCCACGGGTCAGAGTAAGAGGGGCGCTCCAAAAAAGCGATACAAAGACTCCCTGAAACAACACTTCAGGCTCCGCCAAATTGATCACCAACAATGGTCCACCCTGGCCTCACATCGGGAGGCATGGAGACACACTATCCACAATGCTGCAGCCTTATTTGAGAACTCACGCCAAAAAAGTCTTGAAGAGAAACAACAACACAGAAAGAATCACAACCTGGAATCATCACCCAAGGAGACCTTCTGCTGTGCTTTTGGCAACCAGACTTGTCTATCTCGGATTGGCCATTTTAGTCATCAGCGCGCTTGCAGAAAGCGCGGGATGAGTCCTTCCTGAATCTTCGTTTGCGAAGAGAAGCCAGAGAGAGATTACTTACCTTGATCTAGACACTATACTCCTATTAATGCAGCCTAGAATTGCATTGGCTTTTTTAGCTGCTGCATCACACTGCTGACTCATGTTCAGCTTGTGATCCACTAAGACTCCTAGATCCTCAAGGCAGGTGTCACCCATCCTATACCTGTGCATTTCATTTTTACTGCCGAAGTAAAGTATCCTACATTTCTCCCTGTTGAAATTCATTTTGTTAATATTGGCCCAGCTTTCTAATCTGTTGAGGTCATTTTAGATTCTGATCCTGCCCTCTGGGGTCTTAGCTACCCCTCCTAATTTGGTGTCATCTGCAAACTTGATAAGCATACCCTCTATTCCCTCATCCAAGTCATTGATAAAGATGTTGAAAAGCACTGGGCCCAGGACAGAACCCTGTGGCATCCCACTAGTCACTTCTCTCCAGGATGAAGCGGAGCCATTGGTGACTACCCTTTGTGTTCAGTCAGTCAATTAATTACAAATCCACCTAACAGTTGCTTTTTCTAGCCCACAGATTACTAACTTTTTTGCAAGAATATCATGGGGGACCTTGTCAAAAGCCTTACTGAAATCAAGATACACTAAATCCACAGCATTCCCTTCATCTATCAAGTTTGTAACTATAAAAAAAAGAGAGATAAGATTAGTATGGCAAGACTTGTTTTTGAGAAATCAATGTTGACTTTTAGTGATCACGGCATTCCTTTCTAAGTGATTACAGACTGTCTGTTTAATGATCTGCTCTAGATCATTGATTTATTGATGTCAGGCTGACTGGGCAGTAATTACTTGGGTCTTCTTTTTTCCCCTTTATAAAGATGGGGACAACATTTGCCCTCTTCCAGTCTGCTGAGACCTCTCCTGTTCTCTAGGAATTCTCAAAGATGATTGCCAGTGGTTTTGAAATTACTTCTGCCAGTTCTTTTAATACCCTTGGATGAAGTTCATCTGGCCCTGGAGACTTGAACTCAATTATACTGACCAGGTATTCCTTTCAGTACCCACATGGCTTTATTTCAACTCCAAAGCCTTTTTAAAAAGTTGTAATTGCAACAGACAGGGGGACAACCCATGAGACAGAGGAGGGCGACTAAAATGGTGAAAGGTCTGGAAATCATGCCTTATGAGGAGAGACTTAGGGAGCTGGGTATGTTTAGCCTGGAAAAAAGACGGTTAAGAGGCGATATGATAGCCCTGTTTAAGTATTTGAAGGGGTGTCACGTTGAGGATGGAGCAAGCTTGTTTTCTGCTGCTTCAGAGATTGGAACACAGAGCAATGGATGCAAGCTCCAGGAACAGAGATTCCACCTCAACATTAGGAGGAACTTTTTGACAGTAAGAGCTGTTTGGCAGTGGAACACACTCCCTCAGAGCGTGGTGGGGTCTCCCTCCTTGGAGGTCTTTAAGCAGAGGCTGGATGGCCATCTGTCGGGGATGCTTTGATCGTGATTTCCTGCATGGCAGGGGGTTGGACTGGATGGCCCTCGTGGTCTCTTCCAACTCTGCAATTCTATGATTCTATGACAGTTTGCCAGAAGGTCAAAACAGAGTTGAGGTACATATGGATTCCTCTCCATAACTGGAAATGCTGGAAAAATAAGAATTGCTTAGGAACCCACAGTGAAACCTGATAAGGGAGGAAACAGGGGACAGAAGCTTGCTATTGGGATGAGGCCAGAATTTTGCTTAACATTTGTTGTCCCCTCCACCCTAAAGAGAAAGAATTTCCTTCAAGAAGTTGGACCTGTTGAATGTTCCCCAAGCAACAAAAGGGCACCTCAAAACACAGGAGAAACTTTAAAGGCCAGGCCATTTGCAACACTTTTAAGATGGAGTGGGGGAGGTATAAGTAAAAAACCTAGATCAGTGTTTCCCACTTTTTGGCCCTCCAAATGTTTGGGATTTCAAGTCTCAGAATCTCTGACCATTGTTGATGCTGGCTAGGGCTTCTGGAACATAAAGGTAAAAAAGTCTAAAGTAGATTATTAGCCTGAGATAAGTATTTAAACCCTGTGCAAGTACAGTATATAATTCATTGTTGTTGTTTTTAACCCAACCTCTTTCATTGTATGCAATACAAATATCTTCATTCCAGGACTACCATTGTTGGAAGAAAATTTTTCCACAGAATGCAAATCGACTGTAAGTGTCTCAGGGCAGGGACTTGTCCTGTGGTATGCTGGATACTGATGGTGCTATATAGAAATCAATAAATGACAATTCCATGTCATTGGTGAAGTGTGATTCTTTCTTTCTCCCTGTCTCTGGGGACACTGTGTTTACACCAATTTGACCAAGATGTCACTGCTCATCTAATTGTCTGGTTTTCATTCCACTGTATTGTATAAGCACTTAACACAGTGAGTTCATGCAGTTCAGAGGCAAGCAAGGAGAAGGGAAAAAAAGAAAAGCTATCCATTCTCCTATAGCCATGCTTACGACTTAAGAAGGTTTTCTTCATGTTATATTTTTATTTTGGTTTAGCTTTAACCTTATGCATTGTCCTCATGCCCAGCATTGGGCTGCAGTTGTACAGTATATTTTCCATGGAGCATGGTGCAGGAGTGGTAGGGCTGCTAGCATTAATTGGAGCCTATGAATGTAAATGGCTATGTAAGTGCTTCTCTTATTTGTCCACTGGAAGAGGAGGGGGAAAGTTTGATGCAAAGATTTATGTGAGTGGGGCTTATTCATGAATGCATTTACGAATGGAGGCCACAATTCACAACTGAAGTTTCGGTACGTTTGTTGGGAGAGCATTCAAGAGCATGAAGCTTACTACTGTAGAACTTTCAATGAAGAAGAGAAGTGGGACATGCAACCTTTAAGCAAAGAATGAAGTACAGTTGTCTCTTCACATTCACTGGGGTTTGGTTCCAGGACCCCCCGTGAATACCCAAATCCTTGAATACTAAACTCCCATTATATGCAATGGCATAGCAAAATGGTGTCTCTTATATAAGATGGCAAAATCAAGGTTTGCTTTTTGGATTATAATTTCTAAATAATATTTTTACACTGTGAATACTTAAAACCGTGAATGCCAAATCCGTGAATGTGGAGGGACAACTGTATGTCTCTCTGTGTGTATATCTATAGCTATATTTTTAGCCCCACCAACTTCTAAATCTCTCCAATCTGGCACCCTCCAGATGTGTTGGGCTAACCCCAGGGAAGAGGTTTATATAAGAATCTGTCCATAATTCCACTGGATTCTTACAAAGGTTTAGTTCCAACTGGAACAGTAGCATCTTGTCAGCTATCTGACTTCATGTGTTTTGTACAGATAATCTGGCCATACCTCCAAGTTGGTTGCAAGAAAGAAAGCAAATATTCAAAGCTGTGTTTCTTCCTAATGTGTGAATTTGAATTCTGAGTTGGGACAGGGAGTGGGGAATGAATTTGATTTGCAAATCTGCAAAGTACCATTTGCTTCAGCTATGTGGTTAACCCCTGAAAATGAGGTCAGTGGTACTGCCATCTGTCCTCCTCAGGGATATAATCCCTTTTATGGGGTGGGGCATGGATTTCAGAGACTTTTAGCTGCATCACACTGTGCTTGTGTGTATGCATGCAACCCAGCAAGGCAAATACACACACAGAGTGGGGAGGGGGAATTTGCCCCTGTAACCTTTATCAATTTCATCTTCTGTGTATGTGTATTATCCACCCAAAAACACATCATAATTCAATAAGCTCAGCTGTTCAGTATTATTTATATTATGCTGCCATCCTGGCTGACCCAAAGAGCAAAAGAAAATAACAGGGCATATTTGCAGCTTAATAAAAACATTGCAGTAGGGAGCCCTTCCTGAACCATTACATGCAGTTGCTTGGAAGCGACTCTGCTGATTTAACAAACTGGTTTGGACAAATGTTTAACATGCTTGCTGTAATGACATTCAGATGTTCTCTCTCTCTCAATTCTTCCCCCTTCCCTCCCCTTCTCTTAGCTTTTGCTGCTCAGAAGGAAATGTGTCCTTGCCCAGTTGTGTTGGGAGTGTGGAAATAAATAAATAAATAAATAAGCAAATGAAATGAAATGTGATACACTTGCATGAAGGGCAGGGCAGAGAGGGTGGAATAGCAAGGAGTGTGCTACTGACTACTCCTGACAGATGGGGGGAAAGTCAATATGATGTGTCTGAGACAGCCGAGGCTGTGCGCTGCAGAATAAATTACATGATTCGCTGAATGCCTGGGCTTCACACAGACATACACAAAATTGGAAAGATAAAAGCTTGCATTGGCTTCAGATGATATTTACTGCTTGATGGATTTACTAGCAGCCCCGGCACAGTCATACTGTATTGAATTATTGGCCTCTATTTAGCTGTGTGTCCATCGAAGCTTGAGTGTCCATTTAAGCGTAAGTGAGCTGGAGCCCTGCCAGAGCTCTCTAAAGCTGTGGGTACAGAGGAAGATGCAATCTCATGGCAAGCTGCTTGAATAACAAGAAACTGAAAGGGTGGGCAACACAGCAAGCTGTGCCTTTTGCTTATCAATATTAATCTTAAAATAAATATTAATGAAGGCCACCCAGCGCATTAGGATTTCCTTCACCAAAATCTTTTTTTTTTTGTCTTTTGTATTTTTTAAAACACAGAGAGAGAAAGAGAAGAAGAAAGGAAGAGAAATGGCTGGAAGTCACTGTGTGCAATTTGTCCCTTCATTTCTTCCTCCAAAGTGGGAGTGTGAGAGAGGCCATTAGCTTTATAGCTATCCATTGTTTCACCAGCAGGGTTCCTACAATGCAAAGGAGGAGGATGAAATACTGGCTTTTTAAGAAAGTATACAGCTAGCTATAATATATGATTAGAATAGTAATATACCACACAAAGGAATATTGTTATGAATTTGTTACTTGTGTATTTTTTTTCTGAGGCAGTGCAGCTAAGAAATATCCTTTTAGTCACGATGAATCCCAAGAGGAGGACCAGACCCCCTCCCCCAAGGATTTCTGGAACTATCACACAGAAAAGGGAAGTCAAGCAGGTAGTTGCCTTCATGTCTTTTCAGGTGGTTGTTTTTAAAAAGCCCCGTAGCTCATATATTGGGACAGACCTTGTGCAAAGCGTGGCATGTCTGCCCAATGATTCAGTCAGCAGTGGAGGCATGATTTGACGGGTCCTGCTGGGATTCATATTTGCTTCTGGAAAATATTTCCTCAGCTAAGAATTGATTGCAGGAAAGGAGAGTGTTAGGTACCAGCAGACTTCCCAGTGATTCTTATAAAACGGTAGCTGCTGAGTGATGAAAGGAGAATGAGAACAAATTGAAAACATACCTCACCTGCACTCAGGGGCCAGCTTTACATGTATATGGGAGAGACCTACACCCACAGTGGACGTTTTCCATTGCCAACCCCCTCCACCTTTTTTAAAAGTGGTTTTTCTCTTTGGCAGTATAGGACCAGAAATATGGGGTGACCTCAGAAATAACTGCATGTGGTCTACAAAGGACTAAATCCTTTGTAAACCCATTGAAATCAACCACACATATGTACACGATGAGTAACAAATCACATTCGTTTAGGGGCTATGTGGGGACTGTGAAAGTCCCCTAATCCTCACTTACTGGGCAGCACCACTGTGAATGACAGGGGCCTGTTCCTCTGTCATTTGGGAAGCAGTTGGCTAATGATTCCACCCCCTTCACATGAGTGATCTCTGGCATGAGTTGTGCTTCTGCCTGTAGAGCAGAGATCATTGGGGGGACGGAAGCCAGCTGCTTCTCAATATACAGGAGAAGAGACTTCCATTGATCACAATGGCAGCTTCCTAGTAAATGGGGATTAGGGGCATTGGGTTGGGATTTACTCTATAGCACTATAAATACAGTGTTTATGTATATTTAATTCCATACAGCATTCTGGCCCATTTTTCTTCAGTGTCAGGAAACTGTTGAACAGAATCCTGGACTGACAAGAATCATCAGAGTGTGGGAGCTTTTTTTGCAAAAAATTGCACAGAAAATAATATTTTGTTTGCTTTTTCCTGCACAAAAATATTTTTTTTTCTTTTGCAGAATAAGTCTCTGACTACAACATTTAATTCCCAGAGATTCTGTGAACCCATGAAAACAAAAAACAATTGGTGGGTACAGATATTTGTTGACCTTTATTGATGATTATAGCAGATATGCAATCACCTATTTAATTCAAGAATAGAATCAAGTGCTAAAAAAGTGACAAGATTATGTTCAACAGTAAGCAACAAATTTAACAGAAACCCACAAATTCTCAGAACAGACAATTGAGGTGAATTCACAGGAAGCTTAATAGAGGACTTTCTAAGAAAACAAGGCATTAAACATGAGACAAGCATCCCATATACTCTAGAGCAAAATGGAGTGTCAGAAAGGAAAAATTGCACTCTAATGGAAATGGCAAGGTTCATGGTTCTAGATGCAGGATTGCCTGCAAAACTTTGGGGAGAAGTAGTTGCAACAGAAACCTACCGTATATTCCGGCATATAAGATAACTTTTTCAGCCTGTAAGATCAGCTGAAAAGTCAGGGGCTATCTTATACACCGGATACAAGTCCGAGATGGGACTGTGCCCACCCCATCTCGGACTCGGAATGACAGAGGTGGCTAGATGGGGGGGGGAAGTTTGCTAGCCACCTTATCCCCCACCCACCCAGTGCAGCTGCACGGGGAGGGAGACCCTCACTGGGCAGGAGGGGGTCTTCTCCGTGACTTTGAGTCACAGAGAAGATCCCCTCCCAGCCAGCGAGGCTGCATGGGGGGCGGGAGCCTTGCTGGGCAGGAGGGGCTGAGCCTCTCCCCAGCCAGGCAACCATCCCCCACGATTCCTCAGCCAGCTTTGGGGAGGCTTCAGGAAGGGTGGCTGGCTGGAGGGGGGAAGCTTTCCAGCCACCACCCGCCCTCCCCAAAACCATGATGGGGAGCCCGACCGTGGCTTTGGGAAGGGCGGGTGATTGGGGGTTGTCTTATACAGTGAGTATACCCTAAACTCTATATTTTGACTTAAAATTGGGGGGTTGTCTTATATGCCCAGTCGTCCTATACACCAGAATATACGGCACTTACAAAATGGACTACTAACATACATAAGCAATGCCAAGAGAAAACCAAAAAGGTTCACATCCCCAGCTTGTGTCAATTGTTATAGGTTAAATTAAATTATGTTCCTGAACACTTGCTGCCTGACACCTGTGTTATGTTATCCCATATGCAGACTGTAGTTGATGCCATGGTAGAATGTCTCTTATATATGGTACAATCTTTTGCTAATATTTAGCTTGGATTATTTTACTTGGATTTGATGCTCAGTCTGAAGGCTGCTGGGTGGTAAATATTAGTGCTACACAAGCAATTTGGCCAAGTAGATCAGACTGATTTTGTACCTACTCTAGATCAGATCATAATGGCCTCATTCAGTTCCAGAACAGAAGAGTAGTCCGAGGTGCTTCATATTGATCTAGAGATCAGAGCGAAAATAAGAATATAAAAGCCAGGCAGCATATCTCCAATATGATCACAAGGGAAAAAATGTGGTGGAAGAGAGCCTGGCTTTGCCCATTGACAGGTTTATTTTGCAATCTGGGACAAGAATCTCTCCAGCACTATCCAATTACAATGCTTCTGGGTAGGGGTTATGCAACATTGTTGATCCTATGTAGTCAATTATCTCTTCCAGCTTCCTTTGTTTATTTGCTAGATTTAACTGTATTAGTAGCAGAGCGTGAAAGAATAGTACTGAAGGGTAGGTGGCTATTGATTATCTGAGTTGGTTTCTGAATCTTTTTCTTTAATTTCTGTTTATCTTTCTGAACAGCCCAGTGTAACCTTCTGCTTGTCCTTCTATTTTAATTTTCTGTTACTGAGTATATGCATTTTTCTCCCCCTCCCCAATTATCCCTAGTTGCTTTTTGGGTGGGATTGTTAGATGTTAAATGTAGATAGTATGGATCACCAAGGCAGTGCATAAGTTTGGGCCACTCTGAGGATCCCAGGATTGCTATCTGCCTTCACTATAGGCAGCAAATGAGCAAAGGTAAACTGCCAGGTATTACAAGAACAACACCTGCTGCTTGCGTTACTTTTCTTCCATCCGAAAGAGTCCTAACAGACAGCACCAAGTGGATTCATTCAAGACAGATGCAGAAAAGTTCTGGCAGCCAGGGAGTGGGGACAAGACACAAAAGACAGGAACAAAGGATAACATCTTATGCTGCGTCATTGAACTGTACCAATTGGAGAGGTGCTAAAATAAAGCAAAAGTACCCTCTACTCAAGTAAGCTGTCATTTCATTATAAGTTCATTATAATATATCTTAGATACATATAATAGACTTAACTGAATAATGTGCTGGGACAAACCAGTATGAACTCCAACACTGAGCTGTCAAAAGCAGCTTTTACATATTGGTTTAGTTTTGAGAAAAGCAGCAAAGTTTTCAGGTATCTAGCCAAAACAACAGCACAAACCTCCAAAAACCAAACCAGTTACCTGTCTGAAATGTGGATGAATAAACCCTCTTTTCTTGATCTTCTTCATATACAAATTTTATGTATATATATTTAAAGCTATTTTTGTTTCCTAATGCAAGTCAGTGACAGTCATCTAAATTCTGGATTTAGGATCCAGATAAGATAGGATGGTGTCTAGATCAATCTGGACTAAAGCAGGCCCAAATCTGAATTGCTGAATTGAGCTCCAGGCCAAATCAAGGGACCCACACATAGCAATAATAAATAGCATTTATTTATTTAAATCTGTATTGAATCTTACATTCAAAACAAGATTTAAAGGACCTTAAACCAGTTAAACACAGCATAAGGAAATAATGTCATTAAAATGTAATATATATAAAGGAACATTATGTAAATGTTATAACAACCTTAAATAAATTATGACATTGAAAACAATGCAATGCTGTGTAATTTATTTTAAAGCAATTAAAAACAATTGCTACTGAAAATGTTAAAACTTTTTTTTAAAGAACCCACGGAAATGGCAAATTAAATTATACGATACAGACATTCAAGGAGGAGGACAGTAAAAGCCTTTCATGTATTTGGCACAAAGTGATAGTCCTTTGTGACAATGCATCAATGAAGACAAAATGATTGTCAAATTGTCTCCAAAACTGACAGGATGTATTTTGCTCACTTTGGGTGCATTTACACTGTAGAAATAATGCAGTTCGACACCACTTTAAATGTTGTAGTTCCATCCTATAGAATCCTGGGATTTGTAATTTTACAAGGTCTTTAGCATTCTCTGCCAAAGAGTGCTGGTGTCTCATAAAATTTCAAATCCAAGAATTCTGTATGATGGAGCCATGGCAGTTTAAGTGGTGCCAAACTGCACTATTTCTACAGTGTAGATGCACCCAATGGGGTAGATGGATTTGGAAAAATGCAGCCACTAGGAATGATGGTTCATATGAATTTCTACCATATCAAATTTTGAGTTTTTAATTTGTTTGCAGGGCAGAGGGGGACAAGCTGAATGAGGATCAAGTAGGCCATAGCCTTCCACAATCCTCTCTCAGTTACCTCCCCACTAGGGTCGCCAGATGTCCCTTATTTGAGGGCCTGAAAACATGTCCTCTGATAGGGTTGTCAGGTGTCCCTTAGTAGAGGACTAGAAAGCTTGTACTTTATCTAGACTGAACAGGGTAGCAAAAATCATGTATTTTAAAGTATAAACCTTTTCTTTAAAAATGAGGCCAAATTGAAGGAGCAAGTGAGCATGGTTGAGGCTTGCTGTTATTAGATCCCCCATCTCATTCCTTAAATCCAGTGGATCTTGTCTCCCAAGCATCCCAGCAACCAATCAAAATGTCTGAGGTGTGGAATATAGTACAGTTTCTCTTTGGCATGTACTCTCACAGTGCAGTGTGAAAACAGTGCAGAGCCAGATTATCAATGGTTTGATTAGTGCCAGTGGTCCAGGCCCTGCATGTGTGTTTTTTTCAGGAGAGGGGACTAGGCACATTGCACATTGAAGGGATGCTCGACAGTCAGGGCAGCAGTGGTTGCAGTAAGCAACTGCTGGCTTCTGGAGATAGGGTTTGGCTTGGCTTTCACTCTCACCTCCCACTTCAGATCAAACAACTTGAATCCTTAAAGGGGCAATGGCAGCAGCCTATTGGGTTGAGGGGACATGTTCTTCAAGAAGCAAGAGATGAGAATGATGGGTAGGGATATCCTCACACTTTTTTGGCAAGGCTTGCCCTGCCCCTAGTCTCAAACTCTCCTCACTCCATAGAGCCAGTGTGTGTGCATGAGCAGCATTGCCACCATCATTTCCCCTTTCTTTACTGGTCCACCCTCTCTGCTTGGGCAAAGACAGCACCTGCCCACTGGGAGAAGAAAAGAACCTAGTTAAGAAAAGGATCACCAAAAAGGGAGAGAAAATAAACAGGGATGCCATCAGCGGACCCAGGGAGCTGGGGTTAGGAGGGGAGAGTGAACATTCAAGCTGAGGAGATGATCACACCAGGCTTCTAATGTGTAGCAATCATGTTAGTGAAGCAAATGGAAACATACCGGTACTGAAGCAATCCTTATCACACCTCCACTTCAATACCTGTATGTTTCTGTTTGCTTCACTAACACGGTTATTGCACAATACCGGTGGCAGGCTGGTGAGAAGAAAAGACACAGATGGGGCAGGAGGGGGAATAGTCAGATCTGGCAAGCAGGGCTGGGGGAGAAGACTGGATAGCAGAAAGGTGGAGGGAGAAAAGAGACTGATTGGGTGGGAGGGGGAATAGTCAGATCCAGCAGGTGGTAGGGCAGAGAAACAAGGGGGAGAGAGAGAGAAGAGGATGAACATGTCCAGTCTGTCAAGGATAATGGAACATACAGTCCCAGAATCCTAACAATAAATTCTCACTGTGGGCAAAAAATACAGCCCTGGTCTGACTTTCAATTAAAAGCAGGCCAGGCTCTGAAGGTTAGCTAATGAAAACACACAGTAGGTTAGAGCTTCACAACACAAGATGTCGTCTTATCTTTCTTGGAAGCAAGCCCATGTTACAGAGGTCTGATTGCTGAGTACATGTGAAAGTCTTTTGTTTTGTTTTCACGTTATCTATGCAACTCTGTCAGAAGCTACTGTGTAATCAGATTACTGTGTAATCTCTATGTGTGAAAGAGGAAAATGAAAGTGTCTTTGTTGCTTGCCTGTGAAAAATAGACAGAGCTGTCTTTGCTTTCTAGCTAAGAGGCTGCATTTTTTCCATGCAGTCAAAAACGTAGTCTTTTGTAGTGAACCAGAACTTCTAAAATAAAACTGGAAAAGATTATTATTGCCGGTCTCCATGCTTTATACACCTGGGTATGCAGAAGGGCAACTATTCCTCACACTTCTGCTGTTCTGCTGTTGTTCCCTCTGGGCATGTACAAAATGCTGAGGGGGCTGACTATCCTGACACACTCACCCCATGTGACTGCTGGTGGGGGAACTGAAATGGAAGACGACTTATCACACAGAGATGATAATAGAAACACAGCACTATTGAGGGCCTATTGACAGGTTTCTCCCATTAGTGCAAAGGTGAAAAGAGAGAGAGAGTATTGGGTATTCATCCCATCCAAGTAGTAACCAGAGAGAGAGAGAGAGAGAGGACGTTTTCAGACGTGGGAGAGCTTCATAGCTGCAGCGCGGCAGGGGGTCCATTTTGGACTACGCCATCCCTGCAGCAAAATCGTCTGTGTTTCTTCCGTTTAGCATTGGAGCCTGCCGTACCATATTCAGCCAGATTTTATTCACAGACAACCTTTATCCTGTGTGAAATAGGGTCTGCAATATCCTGCTTTCTTCCGTTCTGTAAAGAAAGAGAAATCCCCACTGAAGCCTTACAATCTATGATGACAATACATAAACAGAAATGGGGAAGAGAAGAAAGTGAAAAATTTGGTTCCCTCTAACTGAGCCCTTTAATAAGCTTGTGTGTGTGTATCTGCCTTCAAGTCACCTGTGAACTTATGATGACCCCCATGAATTTCATAGAATTTTCTCAGGCAAGGAATGCCCAGAGGTGATTTTGCCAATTCCTTCCTCTGAAATATAGCACCTGGTATTCATCCCATCCAACCAGGGCTGACCTTGCTTAGCTTCCAAGATCAGACAGGATCTGGTGGTGCCTTTGGGGTATTTAGGCTCTCCTTTAATAAGTACGTGTTATTAAATGAGCAATTCTACGGTCCACTCAAAATGTGGAATTGAAATAAACTGTGGCAGTTTCTAAATTACAAGTTTAGTATGTTTACATGCAAGGAAAATAGCAGTGGTGATACTTGCTTACCAACCTTTATTTCATACAAAATAGAGGAAGCCTTAGGACTTTATCAGATGAGCCAAATCTTGCCAAAAACCCATGTCATTTATGATGAGACAATAGCACAAAAGGCAAAATTATCAGATGTCCTCGTCGTTTACCCATTCCCACTGTGTTGCACTGGCACGGATGAGGCATCACATTTTATTGACGGGTCTGATAAAGTCCTTACACATTGGCTGAAATAAGAAGGGTCTATATAGCCCAACTGATTCTGAGCACATTTTCATAGTTGCAAACGTCGCTAAACTTCTGCCATCTGCAAAGGTTTTATTGTATAGAATTGGCTAAGTTTGAGTCTTTGTGAAATAAAAATATTTTGCCATGTTATGACTTGGTTGGTGTAAACTGTATTTTTTAATTCCCAGACTTCTGTTAAAAGAATTAAATAATTCATATAGTTTACATTCTACTTCTAGAACTTGTGCCTGCCTAACTTATAAGAAGTGTGTGCAAGAAGAAAATCCATGGCTGTACATTTTCACAAAATTAATTTTGTCAGACTGGTATCTATTAAGGGCAAATTTAAGGCTTTAGTTGGGGTCAGAACTAGTTTGGTTCTAGGTTATTTTGAGCCCAATCCTATGCATGTTTGTGCAGAAGTCAGTGCCCAAACTCTCTAATGCAACTCTCATGTGATATCTTCATTATTTTCCAGTATGGATTTCCCCTCCTTCATTGTTCCTAAATGTCATTAGATTTGGGCCTTTATCAGACTAGCCTCTAAAAATGTTCTTTTCCCAGCATAATTAAAGCCATTTTTATGCCAGCAAAAGAATGCCTCCCACCATAGTTACCTTGTCTCCCAGCATAGGCTTCCCCCAGCAATGAAGAAAAAGTAAATGGAGCTCTGTTCACTTCCTTGTTCAAAATCCCATGGATTCTCGTGAGACTTTGTCATGCAAGAAATACA
This sequence comes from Gambelia wislizenii, assembly GCA_030847615.1. Taxonomy (NCBI): domain Eukaryota; kingdom Metazoa; phylum Chordata; class Lepidosauria; order Squamata; family Crotaphytidae; genus Gambelia; species Gambelia wislizenii. Next base: position 358,482,520 of record JAUMIR010000002.1, on the reverse strand, counting down.
AAAATAAAACAAAAAATCGCACACAAACAGTTTTAAAAAGCACATACACACACTTAAAAGCTTCCAAGTAACCCGGGGAGGGTCATAAAAAGTGCATCACTTACTTGGATGTCATGATCTCACCTGGAGGTGTTTGCACCAGACCAGCCATTCACGCTGCATTCATGTGAATTGAATGGCAAGAGGCTTCATACGCTGGCGATGCCAGAACTAAAGCGCCATGGGGATCAATTGATGGCTTCAGACGTCAATAAAATAGGATGGGCTTTGGCCAGGACATAAACACAAAAGGGTAACATCGTCTGATATGCACCCCCTTTCGCGTATATGTGGTGTCGTTATGGCACTGTATTTAGTGTGTCTGATAAAGTCCTTAGACCAATGGTGGGAATTGTGTGTCCCTAAAGATGGCAGACTGCCTCTCCCAGCATTTCTCATCACTAGCTCTGCTGGTCAGTACTGCCTCAGGTTACAGTCCACTTATTCTTAAGTGCCCAGTAACTCTGCAGCCCAAATTAGTTTGGTGTAGAGGTTAGATGTTGGACCTCTCTGAGACATGAAGCTCACTGGATGGTCTACGTTCTCTCTCTCTTTCAGCCTGACCCATTTCATGGTTGGAGCAGGGATTGCCATTTATATTCCCTTGAGTTAATTTGTGGCAAGGGCAAGATATAAAAGAAGCTAATAAAATTTTTAAAAAATGAACTTTGGCATCTAGTACTGGAAGGGGGTGGGGAGAATTGTGAACTCAGGACATGCATGCTCAATCCTCAAATGAACTCTTTGGTGCTGATGTTTGCAGAAACAACTCTTGGGAACAGTACAGTCTTTGATGGTTTAATCAATGATGACTACAGAAGCAAAAGCAAAGATGGCTCGTTTCTAAGCTAAGAAATTCTATTACAAATGTTCTTTAAGAAGCAACAGTAGGAATCTCAATGTCAAAACATATCCATCTTTTTCATACGCAGGCACACAGAATACTTATGTTCATGCAGGAGGAGGGGAGTATAAGATTTTTGTTCTTTTAATTTTATTCTGTTGTCTAGACATTTATTTGTTTGTTTTCTGTGCCACTGTTCCCCAAAGAGCTTACCAGCATGCATAAAGCCACCCTCATTTCCCCCAGACTGCTTCAAGTACCCAACTACTTAATCCAGCCTCATTACAAAGAAAAATCCTCATTCTCTTGCTTGCTTGGGATGGCCTCATGTGTGTGGCCTCATGTTTGAACACCTCTCTGGAAATGATTGCAGAGCATAACAAGAGAGCAACTAGTAATTTTGGCAGAATTCAGATTGGAGCTAAGAAAAGTTACATGTCTGAACCAGTGGTCTTGCTGACTGGGATGATCTGGGAGCTATAGTCCAAAAAAATCCCTGCTCCTAAGCTCTGATCCGTTCACTACCCATTTTCCCTTAAGAAAACAAACAAAAAGAATACAAGTCCACCCCTGTATCCACAGATTTGGTATCTGCAGTTTGAGAAAAAAAAAAGTTCTCTCCAGGCATTTCTAAGTCCTCCAATGTGATTCTATGGTCAACTTCTGGTGTTTGTCTCATTGAAAATAACAGGCTTTGCAACAGCTGCAGAGCTGTTTGGGCTGGAAGTCAACCTGAAGAAAACAGAAGTTCTTTACCAGCCTGCACCACAGGACGAACACCACCATCCCCACATTGCTGTTGGCAAATCTGTGCTCAAGTCCGTTCAGCAGTTCACCTACCTGGAAAGTATCATCTCCTCAGATGCCAAGATTCACAAAGAGATCGGTCACAGTTTAGCAAAGGCATATAGCACATTTGGAAGACTTCACAAAAGAGTCTGGAGTAATAAACACCTGAGGCGAAGCACAAAAATCAGTGTGTATAGAGCCATTGTACTGTCTATTCTCCTTTATGGATCTGAAACATGGGTCACTTGTCGCCACCACTTACGACTCCTCGAACGCTTTCATCAGCGCTGTATACGCACAATCCTAAATATACACTGGACTGACTATGTGACGAATGTTGCTGTCCTTGAGCAAGCAGGGATCACCAGCATTGAGGCCATGATATTGAGAATACAGCTGCGCTGGGCAGGGCACGTTTCTAGGATGGAGGACCATCGCCTTCCAAAAATAGTACTCTACGGTGAACTCGCCATGGGTCAGCGTAAGAGGGGCGCTCCAAAAAAGCGATACAAGGACTCCCTGAAACAACATCTCAGGCTTGGCCAAATTGATCACTAACAATGGTCCACCCTGGCCTCACATCGGGAGGCATGGAGACACACTATCCACAATGCTGCAGCTTTATTTGAGAACTCACGCCGAACAAGTCTTGAAGAGAAATGACAACACAGAAAGAATCACAACCCAGAAACATCACCCAAGGAGACCTTCTGCTGTGCTTTCTGCAACCGGACCTGTTTATCTCGGATTTGCCTTTTTAGTCATCAGCGCACCTGCAGAAAGTGCGGGATGAGTCCTTCCTGAATCTTGGTTTGCGAAGAAAAGCCAGAGAGAGAGAGAAGAGAGAGAGGGGAATGTATCCCTTGCAAATACAGGGGTTGACCTGCACCATGTGTTTTAGGCCACTTAAATAGAACATCAAAAACTTTATAAAGCAGCAAAACTAATGCCGAGCTTATTTGAATTTTTTTAAAAAAATGAAAAGCAGGTGTTAGGTGAGTCTTCCAACTTTAGGCAAACCCAGAAGGTTCCTCAGTATATGATCTTAGCATTAAGCAATATGGTTCAACTAAACCTTTCAAGAGAAAATCACTTGTTATTCTGTCCATTGTTGTTAGGTTCTTGGACACCTTCTCATCAGTTTGGTGAAGCTTCAACAAGAAATGTTCATCATAATTTATGTCCTAGAACACCAATCTATCCACCCACCTCAGGCAGATTTATAATATTCTTGTAACTCTACACATATACTTACTGCACTGCATGCAAATAAAATGTAAGGGTTATGGAACTGAATGAAGCAAATTTTATGTTTACCCCAGTGTTTAACACTCTATAGAAACCAACGTCCTCCATCCTGGAGTTACAGTTGTAACTTGTAACAATGAAGACTATTACGCAGGAGAAGATACTAAATGCTTTAGGCTGAAATCCTCTGCATGCTTACTTGAAAGTTAAGTCCCATAGGTAAGTGCAGTGTTGCACTGCAACAATTTCAAAGCAAGGACAAATGTTCAATATATAAATATGTGCATGTGTAAAACTGAAATTAAAAAGAACAAAAGAAATATCTCATTGTCTCCAACTGGATCCCATGTGTCTGACTGAATACCTTCCAAAGTAAATCAAACATCTCATTGAACTTATTTCTACTTATCATGATCTCACTGGGAAATGAAAGGATTTTCTTCAATAGTCTGTTTTAACTCTGTCGCTATACTGAGTGAGGTAATTTGCTAAAACAGCTGCCTCTAATGAGTAAACCTTTCCATCTGGCAGAACCCAAACAGACACAAACAACCTCATGTCAGGTTTTCTTTTAAGAAAAAGAAAGAGTTGATAAAATCATACCAGCCTCAGTAAGAGGGGGTTCTTTGAACTAAAGAAGACATAAAATCCCACCCCCCCTTGATAGGAGACCTTGTTTCTTGTCTCCCTCCTTCTCATCTCCTCACAAATTGGCCACAATTCTTTGTGTGCTGATATTATGCCAGGGAGAGAGAGAGGGAGAGAGAGAGAGAGATAGATTATAGCATAACTCACAACATGTTTGTAATATAAACACTGCACCAAGAAGTGAGACAAAAATTAACATTTGTTGGATCTTGTTGGCTTTAAAGAGACAGCACTTGTGCAGAGTTTGTTTTCACAGTGTGATTTTTATTTTTACTTTGGGAGGAAAGCTTTTATTTTTCTCTCTAAAGAGAGTTGAAACCCGAGCACTTGTGGCTCAGTTCATTAGCCTTGTGTTCACAAATCAATGTACTTTTCACCCAGGGTTGGGGATGGGGCAAGGAAAGAAAATAATTTAAGATCTGACAGAAAGCTCAATAAAGTGGCAAATTCCACTGACAAGGGCTGACATCTCTGTGAACGTGAACTGTTTATCTTAACTGAGGAGCAAAAAAAAAAAGGGGGGGGTTAGACCCATTTTAGATTAGAGATAAAGAAACCAATATGGTTAATAATATTGTACAGAGAAAATATTGCCATCAAGTCTTGAAATTCTGGAATTCATATTCAGGGGAATCTTTTGCCTTTCCAGCACTCTTGGCAAATGCTGTTTCATTTAAAATAATGAAATGTTAGATACAAACATACAGACTAAATCTGACTTCAAGTACTGTACCTGTCTTGATTTCTTAGTACACATTGCCATAAATCAGTATCTGTCATAAAGCTACAGTTGAGGGGGGGAAATAATCATACATTATGATAAGATTCATACAATGTAAACAAGAGATGGAAAACATTTTTAAAAAACCAAAACAAACAGATGCTGCTGTGGTGATTCTGAACTCGCAACAGGTTGCAACAAACTGTGTTCATCTTGGTGTATAATGCCATACACACATACACACAGATGTACAGGCAAACACTGATATGCAGGCGTGTATCACTGTGGGCTAAGGCCTACACTCTGATGGGTAAGACTGCTGTGGATTCAGAGTCTCCATTTTAAAAACATCCACATCCTGGAAGAACCAATGGGTTCTTTTCATTTCCAGGGGCCCTTTAATACTACACCATTATAGCACTGTAATTCCAACTTACCTGCCATGGCTGTGACCTATGAAATCCTGGGCTTTGTAGTTTGGTACAGCACTAGGACTCTCTGGCTGAGAATTCTATGTGTGTTGTTGTTGTGTGCCTTCAAGTCATTTTTTATTTATGGCAACCCTAAGGTGAAGCTATCATGGGGTTTTCTTGGCAAGATTTGTTCAGAGGGAGGTTGACATTGCCCTTCTCTAATGCTGAGAGACTTTGATTTGCCAAAGGTCACCCAGTAAGTTTCCAAGGCTGAGTGGGGATTTGAATCTTGGTCTCCAGAGTCATAGGAGATTTTCAGACAGGCAAAAATCGCCCCTTGCCGCGCGAGCAGCCTCCCGAAACTGCTGCGCGGCAAGGGTCTTTTTCGGACGACGCTGTGCCTCTAGCGAAGCCGTCCGTGTCACTTCCGTGAAGCTTGGGACGGCTCCGCGCCATATTTCAAGCACGGAGGCTGCCCGTGATTGAAATATGACGCGGAGCCGTCCCAAGCTTCACGGAAGTGACACGGACGGCTTCGCTAGAGGCACAGCGTCGTCCGAAAAAGACCCTTGCCGCGCAGCAGTTTCGGGAGGCTGCTTGCGCGGCAAGGGGCGATTTTTGCCTGTCTGAAAATCTCCATAGTCCAACAGTCAAACCACTACACCATGCTATGCCTCTCCCTAAACTGCAAATCTTAGAATTCCACAAGATGAAGCCATGGCAGATAAAGTGGAGTCATAGAACTATGGGCTTGTCTATATGAGAATATGGAGATTATCAGATACATCAAAAGTGGCGTTACAACAACGCCAGGAGATTGCAAAGGGGCTTCCTTTCCAGAGGATGTTGTTATGCACTCGTTCTGCTCCCATTCCACAGGTGCTGTTTTTTATTGATGGGAGAAGCCATCAATATATCCCACATTCTGTTTCTGTCCCGGGTTTCCGTGTGTGCTACAATGTGCCCTGTGTTGCTGGCAAGATCCCAGCATCAATGGGTAGCCCCTGCCAGAACACTTCTGGGTGAGATTAAGATATCCAGGTAAGTGACACAGGTTACTTCTACCTTTTAAAGTGCATTTTTGTGCTTGGTGTTACTTTTTTTGTGTTATTTTTATTTTTGAATTTCCTGCGCTCATGTCTTCTCGTGAGAATCCGTGGGATTTCACTCCAGGAACTGAATGGAGCTCTGTTAGAGCTCCGTTCACTCCAGGACTGTCCTGTCGACAGGAAAGGAGGTAAGTACAGTGGGAAGGGTGATTGTGGTGGGACAGGGGCGGGAGTGGTGATTGTGGGACAGGAATGCTTTTTCCGTTCCCATCCCACAATCTTCACTCCTGCCCCTGCTTTTGTGTTCCTGTCTGATAATCTCCTATAAACTGTGGCTTGATGCACACTAATGCCAATTCGCAGCAGCTTTCATTTGTCTCAACTTTTTATTATTATTTTTTTGCAAGATCATGGGCATGTGATGCTATCTGTGTTTGTTGTTCAAACGGGCATTCCTGTGAATCAAGATGGTGGGCACAAGTGAATTACTTACATTTTTATTGTCACCAGGTGCCGTCACCAAACAGTATTTTTTTTTTAAAAAAAAGAGCATATCCAAGGTGCAGAAGTGCGATATTCCACTGAAATAAATAGGAAAAAAAGACTGTTTTGTTGCCTGAGCTCATGATCATTATGGCAAATATCCAGCATGGTGGTTCATGGAACTTGCCTTGCCAGCAGGCTCTTCCCCCTGTGCATGTCCAACCAATCAGTTTTCCACTTCCGCTCTTATAGGAAATGTGCAGCAAAGCAAATTGATTGTCCCAACAAGCGGGAATGTGCATTCCCCCCCCCCAGAGCTTTTTTTAAAAATTCAGGAAAAGGAAGTTTTTTGCTTCCCCCCCCCTTCCAAATATGGTGGATTGATGCAGGATCTCATTAATAAAAATTGTATTCTCTTCAAATTCTATAAGGAGTATTTTCACCATATAGACAACCCCTATATTCACATAGTGTGAAAGGGCCCCAGGAGAATCTGAAAGAGTGTTGGAGGCCCTTGTAAAATCATGGAGCTAGCATACTCCTGCCACCCCATCTGACTGTATACAGTTTTGATTCTTATAAAAATAAAAAATAAAAAGTCCATGTCCAGATTTTTAAATAAGGATGTTCAAAAACTTAAAAGGTGGTTGTTGTTTTTTAAAAAAAAGAAAGATGTGAACTGAATATATACATTTATAAATATGCTGACCAGCTTATATATGGGGAGGGCTTAAAAAAAAAAGCCTGAAGGTAAAGGTTTTAAAATCATGGGAGTGATAAAGACCCAAAACTAGAAGATATAATTATGGCTATTAATCTGAACATCTTTGAAAGGGTATTAGAAATATATTAGAAGATTTGGCTATGAATGGTTACTAATCATGATGCTGATATACTACTCCTAGTACTATAGGTAGCTTGCCTATGGATACCAGTGGCTGGAGAACTCATGTGTAGGAGGATGCTGCACTCATGCTCTACTTGTGAGTTTCTCACAGAAAACTGATTGCCCACTGTGTATATAGAATGCTAGATAGGCTTTGGGTATGATAAAATATGGCTCTTATGTTTTTATGAAGATGAAAAATAATGCTAATTAGAAACCTAAAGAGAAATAGAGAGCTCAAAAGCTGAAAGGATGCCATTTAGCTTCTTTTCAAGATAATTCTTTAGGAAAGAAGAATTGTACTACATTCCCCCTCCCCATACACACACTTCCAGTCTTTATAGCTCTAAACATATTCGTATTTTGAGTGGAGTTTAAACTGCTGGGGGGGGACGACCCCACTATTTGAGAACAGTGAATGTCACTCTACTATGCTGTGCTAGATTTTGAAAGTAAATAATACTTACAGGCCATTAACAATCCCAGTAGCTATTTCAAAGCTTTATGATCAACTTGTAAAATGAGACTATTTCTCTGATTTTCTCTTACCTCCTGAAGTATTAATTGAGGAGGTGATAATGATCTTGGTTGTTGTTTTTCCCCTTCAACTATTGAATGTCTATTTTGAAATTAAGTCCCCACCTTTTCTTCTAAAGCGTGTACTGGAAAAAACAAAAACAATTGTAGCAAATATTTGTTGTTGCTTACAATTGCTATAATTTTTGTAACTTTTAAGGCTCTTTTTTAAAATGGGGGAAAGAACCTTGCTGGATTGGTCCAATGGATTTCTCTGAATTAGCTTCGATTTAGAAGTATTATGTTCTTAAGCCAGTGCTACCATCAGTGATTGTGATGTGCACGTTGAGAAAGAAAACACCCAGCTTCAGGTATATCTCGTGAATAATAGTCCCACCTAAAAGCTTCTCTCCTGTGGAAAATGGATTCCACAATAGCTTATCAGGGAGAAAAAAAGTGTGAAGGAGAGAGAGAAAAAATCCCTAAAATAATAAAAAAAATTCCATTCCTGTGTAGAACATTTGAAATGTGGTACTAACAAAGACTTCCCATTCCACATAGAATTAGCGCTGGCAGAGATGGCTCACAGGGTTGTGGGTGTACTCAGCTGTGCTGAGCTGATTATAGAAGATGAAAGTGCCTGGCAATTTATTTCATCTCACACTGCAGCACTGCTGACAACTGAAAGTGAGGACAGAAGGATTCATTTGTTCAACTTCTGTTTTAGAAAGCAGGCTTCAAATGATGCCACAGAGAAAGAGGGGAAGGTAGTGGGAGGTAGTAAAGTGTTCCCCCCTTCATTTCTTTCCTTTAGAGTTTTAAATTTTTATCTGAGCTTGGAGAGAAGGAAGAAAGCTTATTTAATGTCTACCTGAAGGCATAATCGAGTTAAATGCTGGATGATACACAATATTAGACAGTCTCCAGGTGCTGCCTGCTGAAGGCAACCATCCTTGTATCTCATTTCTGTAAGCCTTTCCTGTTTTATCAATGCCATTTTTTAACAGTGACCAGGGTGTTCAACAAAGTAAGAGTGACGTTTTTCCTGTCATCACAGCTTGCTGAAGATCTCCAAGATTTACATTGGACCTGTTGCAGATATAATTTTCAATATTGTCTCTGCTTTAAGGATGAAATATCTATCTAGGCTATTAGAATGGATGGTGGGACTAGATCAAGGTCCACAATGGTAAGTAACCATAGATCCACCAGATGCTAACAGTTGATTCACAAGGCTGGAAGAATAGGCCAGCACTACAACCAGATGATGCACCTCAGTTCTCTTTCACTGGTGTCACCTTTGCTAGCCTGAGTAGAAGACAGCTAGAGAGTGTCTCAACTCATGTATTAGGGCTGGGAACTATACCAAGTAAAGCATATATTCCCATCCATCTCTGTGAAAATTTTGGATATCAGGTATTCCCAGTTTTAGCCATAAAACAGCAGTAATAAATTGCAAATAAAGCAGGTACCTGCAACAAGTGACTTTGGATGTAACATACAACATGGTTACATTTCAAAAGTAATATAATGTGTGGGAATGATGTTACTTTATTAATGTAATGAGCAACACTTTCTACTTACTCTTTGAAGGTCGTGTTGGAACATTTTGAGAGGATTTCCCCCCAAGTTTTGTGGCACTCTTATATCAATCCTAAGGATTTTCTTTTTAAAATGAAGGTATGAAAAAGGAGGGGGAGAGAGAGAGTAATGAGTAGCACAACAACTACTGCCAATTAATATAACAAGGTACTTTTGAAACCTTGCACTGACAGTGAATTACCCATTAAATTTCACGATGCGGGATTAATTAGTTTTAAAACATAATTCTCCAAGCTCTACTTTTAACTCTAGTCCTAGGGCTTGTCTACACTGGAGGTAAATATCCAATTGAAATTCAGACTACTTTGGCCTGGAGCTGCACCAGATGGAATTTAAACTACCCTGGCTTGATTTAAATGCCATGCATGGGCCAAAGCTAGTATTTGATTCATCCAGATTTTTACCCCCAGTACAGCTGCTCACTCTGCCCCCAGAATGAGTGACTGCAACCAGGGCTCTGTCTTCCTGGTATGTGACCACTTGCTCTGAGGGTAGAAAGAGCAGTTGTACCCAGTACACTTGCTCACTCTGCCCTCAGAACGAGTGGCTGCATGAAGGGCTCTGCTTCCTGGTGTCCTGAGGTCAGAATAAGCAGCCACACACCAGGAAGACAACGTCAGTGACAGTGCAGAGGAAGGGAAAAAATGGTGGCACCTGTTAGGCAGTGATTATCCTGCCTCTCCATCCCCTGAATCTAGTGTTGATCCTTGGTTCACACTATAGTTTTCCAGCAAACTCCAGAGAAGACAGAGTTTTCTAAAACCTGGAGTTAGGTGGTATACCCTGAGTCTAGTGTGGATAATGCCGTACGCTGTGTGGCATTAATGCACCAGGTTGGGGATAAGGCCACACATCATGTTGCATTATCGGGCCAGATTCGGGCTGGGGTGGAGTTTTTCACTAGTGTGGATAAGGCCCTAGGCACATAAGACAAGCTGGAACACATCATGGCCTAAATCCAATTGTTAGCCATAACTACAGTAAACCCATTGAATCAATGTGAGTTTGGTGAATCTGTTAAGGAAAATGCAACATGGGACATACAGTGAAAGAAATAAAATATGTATGTGAAAGTCACAATGACTAAGCAAGAGCAATTATGAAGCTACACAGGTGAAACTGCTAAGGTAATCTAGAAGCCTGAGAGCCAAGGACAGAGGTACTGAATGCAGATTGAAAACACCTGAGAATCATTAGGTGTACAAGGTGAAATGTTGAAATACATGGGTTGGTCTTAAGCATGGGTGGAACTATGTGGACCAATCAGAATGGAAGTATACACCCACTGGGTGGAAACTAATTAGTGGGTGGTGATAAACAATGGCTATAAAATTGCAATGTTTGCCAATGTATTTGTGTGGTGGAGCAGAGGTGGAGTAGTGTGTAGAGATTGTGATTTGTTGACCATATAGTATATTTATATAGAAGAATAAAGTAGGTTTTATATAAAACTACTGAGTTGCCTGAGTGAATCCTGGAGACATTTTGGAGACACCTGGAGAAGAGTGAGAAGGCTTGGAGAGTTTGTCAGGATCTTCAGCCTATTCTCTGAAACTCTGCTGCTTTGGAGAAAAGCATTAACCACTGATCTAAGCTGGTTGGCTCTGCTGCATAACAAGGTGGTGAGTTTGAGCCAGAGGTGAAGAGCTACAACTCCCATCATCCCTGACAAGGGTTATGGGCCCAGTTACTAGAGCACCCAGCATCCACAGAAGCTGAAAGTTCCAGAGAGTGGGAGAAAGCTTTGTGGATGATAGATCAGAGCAAGCTGTTTGTGCTGCACTGATAAGCCTCGTGAGTAAATCATTTTGTGTTTTGCTTAAGCCCAGACGGGTTGGCTGTGCATACTCAGAAGGACTGTGTCAAATTGAGTCACTGCACAAATCAAGATGGAATTTCTAAAGTTTAGTAAATTAAATAGAAACAACTACTCTACCTGGAAGATTTATGCCCAATCTCTACTAGTAAAGGAAGGTCTGTGGTCAACAGTTGAAACAGGGCTGGCAGCCGATGCTGATGAAGCCACTCAAGAGAGAGATAGTAAAGCAAAAGCCTGTCTTTATCTCATGCTTGAAGAAGACTTAATTAATGACGTCAGAGATAAAACGTCTGCCAAGGATGTGTGGGATACCTTGCAGAGATTACACACTCCTTCAACTGCTTTTGCAAAAATGCTATGGTCTAAAAGAATATACAGGCAAAAGATGGCTAAAGGGCAGTGTGTGATAGAACATTTAAAAATAATGCAAGATTTGTTTGTGCAAGCTGAACTGAGGGGAGTGCAAATTAGCAAAGAGCAGCAATGCTACATTTTAATAGAATCGCTAGACTCTTCGTGGGACAACATAACGAACAGCCTGCAAAACCTGCCAGAAACTGAACTTAATAGAGACTTAGTTGTGGCCAGAATACTGGAAGAGAACCAGAGAAGAATGTCTGAGCAGGGTGACTCAGCAAGCTTAAAGACTGTGCCAAAACAACGAACAACTCCTGACTGGCGAACGCAGGAGGAAGCAGCCTCTACAAGGGAGCAACGGAGGTGCTTTTATTGTAAGAAGATTGGTCATCTGAAGAGACATTGTAAACATTTTGCAGCTGAGAGACACAAGCAAGCAGAGAGCAGATGGCAGCCGCGGCAGTATCAAAAACAGTCCAGACCTCCATTTTTGAGGGACAGTGGTAATAAAAAGGGGGTTGCAACCATGATTAAGGAAAAACAAAATGCAAATTCTAAATGGCTAGTTGATTCAGGAGCCACATCTTTGATGTGTAATGACATAAATTTAATAAGTAATAGAAAATCAGCGAATGTAAATGCTGTAGTTTTGGCTGATGGGAAAGAGCTCAGTACTGTAAATCAAATGGGTACTGTGTACATTCCAGGGCTAAAAGAGAATTTTAATGATGTCTTACATGTAAAGGAGTTAGAAAATAATTTGTTATCAGTAAGCAGATTAACAGAAAGAGACTACACAGTCATCTTTGAAAAGAACATGTGTAAGATAAAACTGAATGGGGAATTGCGTGGCATAGGTTTGAAAAAGGACAAACTTTATTATTTGGAGGACAATATTGATAGATACAGGGTTGAAGAAGCTAATAACATAGAAAATATTCCAATCCACAAAGACTGCATACACGAGCTTCACAGAAAATTCGGCCATGCAAGCTTCAAATGTTTAAAGAATTTAATCAGTATGTGTCCAGATTTAAAAGTTACTGAATGCAAAAACCACTTAGATTGTACGGTATGTCATCAGGTAAAGGTCAGAGCTTTTCCAGTAGCTAAGAAAACAAAAAGAATTGCTCAAAGACCATTTCAGTATGTACATGCAGATGTTGCCCAAGCTAATTGCTTGTCCTTAGGGGGAAGCAAGTATTTCCTAGTAATTGTTGATAGGTATACAAGGTTTGCATTTGTGAGAATAATGAAAAACAAATCTGACGCTGGGCAAAGTTTAAAAGCATGGGTAAGAATGGTGGAAAGACAATTTGATAGCAGAGTAGGCACCATCATTACTGATAGGGGAGGAGAATTTTTAAATAATCAATTGTTTAACTGGTTTCACAAGGTGGGAATAAGGCATGAAACTACAAACCCTGCTTGTCCTAGTGAGGATGGGTTAGCAGAGAAGAAAATACAAGATATAAAAAGAATTACTGCTTGTATGATGGCAGATGCAGGGGTGAAAGATAGTTTTTGGGCAGAAGCAACTTTGACTGCAATACATATCAGTAACAGATTGTATCATTCAGAAATTGAAGACATTCCCTACAGGGTATTGTATGGGAGAATGCCAAATTACAAGTACTTAAGGGTTTTTGGACAATTTGCTCATGTTTACACACCTGCTTGTTTCAGGAGGAAAGGAGAACCCAAAAGCAAAAGGCTTAGGTTTTTGGGGTATTCTGGAAATAGCTACAAGTTTCATTTGGATGGAAAACAAGTGCAGTATTCTAGGTCTGCAAATTTCGAGAGACATGCTGGTTGGGACAAACTGCATGCCAATAAAGAAGTGTTTTTGAGATTAGGGAGTTCAAGTGAGCCAGAAGCACAAACTGAACCAACCACAGGAAATGGAGGGGTTTCAGTTAAGCAGGAAGCATCACCTAGCAGCAGTGGTAGTTCTTCCGATGATGAGATAGCATCTAGGCCTACTACTACTCGAATGACTGAAGACAAGAGATTTAGTCATAGAACTACAACTCCTAGAAGAGAAAGTGAGGATGAAAGAGACAAAACAGCAGATTTTATTCCCAGGCATAGTCATAGAGTTAGAAAGCCTCCAGATAGATTTGTTGTGACAAAGGCAAGAGCTTGTTTAGCAGTAGAAGAGCCTGAAAGTTTTGAAGAATTGGAAAGTTATTCTAGTGAAGAACAGGAAAGATGGTTTGATGCAATGGATAATGAGTTTGGTTGCCTGGTAAATAAAGATGTTTTTGAAATTGTTGATAGACCCATAGACAAGAAAGTAATTGGTTGTAAATGGGTATACAAAAGGAAAGAAATGCCAGATGGAAGTATCAAATATAAAGCTAGGTTAGTGGCTAAGGGTTTTGCACAAAAGCAGTATGAGAACTATGATAAGACATATTCTCCAACTGCAAAGCCAGAAAGTCTGAGAATGGTTCTAGCTGTAGCAGTAAAAAGGAATTTAGTTGTAGAACATTTTGATTTTGAGACAGCTTACTTGAATGCGGTTCTGGATGAAGAAATATTTATGGAACAGCCACAAGGTTTCGAAGAAAATGGTAGTCAGAGAGTATATAAATTAAAGAAAGCATTGTATGGTTTAAAACAAAGTGCCAGAGCGTGGAATCTGTGCATCAATGATGAGCTAGTTAAGCTAGGTTACAAGAGGAGCATTGCAGATGCTTGTGTTTATACAAAAGGAGACATAGTATTAGTGATTTATGTAGATGATTTGTGCGTAGCAGCAAAGTCAAAACAGGAAATTGAGTCAGTAAAAAGAGAATTGTCTGAGAAGTTTGTTTTGAAGGACTTAGGTGTATTGAAGTCTTATTTAGGTATTTGTGTTGAATGGACAGAAGAAGGACATTGTTTATTAAGTCAGAGAAATAAAATTGAAAGACTGATTGAAAAGTGTGGATTACAGAATGCAAAAATAGTAAGAGCTCCGATGACAACTGGTTTTGTGTCTGAAGAAACAACTAGAGCGTTTGAGGACAAGACTTTTTTCAGAAGTATAATAGGATCTTTACAATTCATATCTTGCCATACCAGACCAGACATTTCTTATGCTGTAAATGTATTGTCTAGAAGGGTTAATGATCCAAAAATTGAAGACTGGACAGCGATAAAACATTTATTGAGATATTTGAAAGGAACCTTAGATAGGAAATTGATAATAAGAAACAATAGTTCAGATCTAGATTGTTATGTAGACAGTTCATATGCATCCGAATTAGGAGACAAGAAGTCAGTTACAGGAATGATAATTAAATATAGTGAAAGTCCAATAGTTTGGAGAAGTAGAAAACAAACTAATGTAGCGTTAAGCACAACAGAAGCAGAATTCGCTGCTTTGAATGAGATAGTAAATGAGGTACAGTGGATTAAGCAATTGCTAAATGATTTAAATGAAAGTTACAAGATACCAGTGGAAATTCTGGAAGATTCACAGTCATGCATAGCGATGGCTGAAACTGAAAGTTTGAAGAACAGAACAAAATATGTTGGTGTAAGATATCAAAATGTGCGAGACATGGTTCAGAAGGGTGAAATAGAATTGAGATATATAGAAACACAACACAACATAGCAGATTTGTTCACAAAAGCATTGACAGCAGAAAAACATGAAAGGCTGACACAAATGGTTGGAATGACATTGTAAGACACATACAATATTTTATTTCGGAGGGGATTGTTAAGGAAAATGCAACATGGGACATACAGTGAAAGAAATAAAATATGTATGTGAAAGTCACAATGACTAAGCAAGAGCAATTATGAAGCTACACAGGTGAAACTGCTAAGGTAATCTAGAAGCCTGAGAGCCAAGGACAGAGGTACTGAATGCAGATTGAAAACACCTGAGAATCATTAGGTGTACAAGGTGAAATGTTGAAATACATGGGTTGGTCTTAAGCATGGGTGGAACTATGTGGACCAATCAGAATGGAAGTATACACCCACTGGGTGGAAACTAATTAGTGGGTGGTGATAAACAATGGCTATAAAATTGCAATGTTTGCCAATGTATTTGTGTGGTGGAGCAGAGGTGGAGTAGTGTGTAGAGATTGTGATTTGTTGACCATATAGTATATTTATATAGAAGAATAAAGTAGGTTTTATATAAAACTACTGAGTTGCCTGAGTGAATCCTGGAGACATTTTGGAGACACCTGGAGAAGAGTGAGAAGGCTTGGAGAGTTTGTCAGGATCTTCAGCCTATTCTCTGAAACTCTGCTGCTTTGAAGGAAAGCATTAACCACTGATCTAAGCTGGTTGGCTCTGCTGCATAACAAGGTGGTGAGTTTGAGCCAGAGGTGAAGAGCTACAACTCCCATCATCCCTGACAGAATCAGTATTTCCTTGATTGGTAAGTGGGTCTATACTGTTTGGGACTAAGATGGATTTTGGCCTATGGTTTCATCTAGCGTGGCATGAAAACTATGTAGCCAGATGTATTACATGTAAGGACTTTATTAAACCAACCTGTGGTGTCATCACAATTCTGTTTGTTTAAGGAAATTGAAACACACCAGTTTAGGAACATTCATTATCATACTTCTCTGCAACAGCACTATAGTATTGGTTTGGTGATCTATGGTCCCATACAGGGCCTCCATAACCTGCCTTCCCTACCTAGCTTGCCTTTTGGGTATTATTATTATTATTAGTAGTAGTAGTAACCACAATTGTGCAATTACAGCAATACGATGCAAAAAAGAGAAAGAAAAGCAAAGAAATAGAAAAGGAAAGGAAAACAGCCTGCTTGGGAATAGCGAGGGGGAGGGAGAAGAGGAGGAGAGGAAGAGAAGCATGCTCACTAATGCCATATGACTGCCGGCATATTGGAACTGCAGTGGGAGGGACCTACCACACAGAAGACAGTCATAGAAAAACAACGACATTGGGAACTGTTAATGGGTTTTGCCAATCCAGGGCCAGTTGAAGACACCAGCATCAGCAATTGCAGGGGGGGGCATCCTTGTGGGGGCCTGCGTAGTAACCCTCATCCTACAAAAACATTATTAGTAATAATCTGAATATCCTGTACTGTGAATGGCTTAGGTTGAGTTAGGTTACACTGACCTGAGATAAACATATGGGACCCCCAAAATAAAGCATTGCAGGGGGGGGGGGCAAAATTCCTTAAGCTGGTCCTGTACCCATCAATGAAAAGGTGTGCTCCTCTAACAAATGGAATACAAAGCAGCAGGAGGACAAACAGATCTGACTTGTCAAGGAATGGGCACAGCTCATAAAATCATGGAGTTGGAAGAGACCACAAGGGCCATCTAGTCCAACCCCCTGCCAATACTCAATCAAAGCATTTCCAGCAGATGGCCATCCAGACTCTGTTAAAAAAAAAAAAACTCCAAGAAGGAGACTCCGCCACGCTCTGAGGCAGCACATTCCACTGTCAAATAGCTCTTACTGTCAGGAAGTTCTTCCTAATGTTTAGGTGAAATCTCTTTTCCTACAGTTTTGAGTCCATTGCTCCATGTCCTAGTCTCTGGAGCAGCAGAAAACAAGCTTGCTCCATCCTCAATATGACATCCCTTCAAATATTTAAACATGTCTATCGTGTTCCCTCTTAACCTTCTCTTCTCCAGGCTAAACATACCCAGCTACCTAAGCCACTCCTCGTGAGGCATGGCTTCCAGACCTTCCACCATTTTGGTTACCCTCTTCTGGACACGTTCCAGTTTGTCAATAGCCTTCTTGAATTATAGTGCCCAGAACTGGATGAAGTATTCCAGGTGAGGTCTGGCCAAAGGAGAATAGAGTGGCACTATTACTTCCCTTGATCGAGACACTGTAGTCCTATTGATGCGGCCTAGAATTGTGTTTGCTTTTTTAGTTGCCACATTACACTACCTACTCATGGTGCACTTGTTTTAACTGTGGAAATGCACTTCTGGCCACAGCCAAAACCTGAGCATCCAGGCTCAGATATAAGTCCAGGAACATAACCAAGCTGTGAACCTGAGATTTCAGGGGAAGTGTGACCCCGTCCAGCACAGGCTAAATCCCTGTTCCCTGATCTGCCTTTCTACTGACCAGGATCACCTCTGTCTTGTCTAGATTAAGTTTCAATTTGTTCACCCTCATCCAGTCCATTACTGACAGCAGACACTGGTTTAACACAGAAACAGATTTTTCTTGGAGTCAGATGGAAATGAGAGATAGAGTTGTGTGCCATCAGCATACGGATGACCTCCCGCAGCAGTTTCATGTAGATATTAAGCAGCACAGGGGACAAAACTGAGCCCTGACAGACACTGCAGAATAGTGGCCAGGATGTTGAACAGTCATCGCCCATCACCACCACTGTAAGACAGTGTCCCCAAGTCCCGTCCCAGCAAGACAACCCAGAAGGATGCCATGGGCAATGATACTGAAAGCCACAGAGAGGTCCAATAGAGACACTCTCCAATATTGGCTTTACCAATATTTCAAAATACTGTATATCTACATATTTGTTTGTTTAGAAAATAATATTTATCCTGCCTTTCCACTTCTACTGGAAATGCCCAAGGCAGTTAACCTAAAACAAACAAACAAAAATAACCACCATCACACACACACAATCAGTAAAAGAATCTATAACAAGATCAAGCAATATATTACAACAGTGACAAAATATATAGATAAAAAGCAATAAAGGCAAGGAGACAGATAATATGGAATCATTTCCTGGACAGCCTGAAGAAAGACCTGATGGAATAGGAAAATCTTAGCTGCCCTCAGAAAGTCATCATTACGCATTTACACCACACAAAAACACTTTTCTTCACTGTCTAATAGACAGAAAATTACAAAGTGAAGGTGTAATCCACCAAGTAATGTTGTTACTCAAGCACCATTGAAATGAATGGTGTTTCTACCAGAGCAGTGCTTGATAGATTACACCCAAGACTGAGAGGCTAAATAAATCTGTGTTTCCTACTCACCCCCCCCCCACACACACACACTCATGCTAACATCGCTTTGATATATTTTTCCCTGTGTAGGCGGATGTAGATGGTTGCTTATGTCTAAGTCCTTTATAGTGCTGAGTCCTCGCACAAATAATCATGAAAGCACATTAGATAATAACAGCAGGGGAATTTCTCAGCTGCCAAAAGGATCGTATCTGGCAATGAAACTGGAGTTGTTATAATCATTCTGAGATTCAGAAAGCAGTAAAACACACACACACACACAGAGAGAGAGAGAGAGAGAGAGAGAGAGAACCACAAAGAAAAGAAAGCAACACAGGTTACAGCACTTTGGAGAAATCTGAATACTTATTTACTAAACGAAAAAGTGATTACAGCTTGTAGAGGAACGTGTGGTTAAAACTGGGAGTCCTCTTTCAATCACTCACTGCACCATGGAATAATCATTTATTTCCATAACTATCAATAAGTCCTATTAGGAATCTCTGAAGCAATTGGATTTATTTTCTGTGCTGTTGCCAGGCTGCTGTCATACTGATCACCATGTGGGAGAAAGCAGCTCTCCACTACTACTGCTGTTTTGATTTCCAAGTAAAGCTCTCCTGGACATGTGGAACCCCAGTTCTTAATCCTGTTGTTTTCCTAGTTCCACCTGCACTATCTTACCCCAGATCTTTTCTATCTCTGCTCCCTTGTGTTCTGGGGTGGGGTTATTCCAAGGTTATACCAGGCCTCTAGATGTTAGACAGCAAATTCCAGCTTTCCCCACCATTGGCTGGGCTTCTGGGAACCGCAGTCCATCAACATCGGAAGGGTGACATGGTTCCCACACCAGAGTTATTCAAACAAAGCAATACATTCCCTGTAATTAATGTAAACATGCAGTTCTGAGGATGAAAATCTATTTGGACATAGAGCATAGTACAAGAATCTGCTATATGCAGAACCACACCTCAGGTGAAAGTCTCTTTTGGACCCACATTCCATGTACATGTGTATTAAGCTCCTCCCTGTGCACACCTGAATTCAATACACCACATGGACTCCATGAGTTTTTCTGTTTTCCTCTTGGGAATCAATAGGGGGTTTAGAGAGATGTAGTAATAGTAGTAGTAGTAGTATTCTATCTTGCCTTTTCTCCATTTTGGGACTCAAAGCAGCTTACAACAATTTAAAAAACATTGTTAAAAATTCACAAAATACAAAAATTAAAAAGATACACCAATAAACACACACACACCAGCACACAGTTAGCAAGAGCCAGTGCATTGTTTAGGTGAGGTGGCCTTATAGAATCACCCATCATATGCCTGTTGAAACAGAAATGTCATTCTTGTCTGTGAAAAGAAAGCAGGGAGGGAGGATGCCAGTTTAACATTTCTGGGAAGGGAGTTCCAGAGCCTAGGAGCTGCCACTCTCTCCCGCATTCCCATCAGATGTACCTTTGAAAGTGGTGGGACAGAGACAAGGGCCTTCCAAGCAGATCTCACAGCATGGGTTGGTTTGTAAGGGAAAATACAGCCCTTCAAATTACTTGCACCTGAGCTGGATAGGACTTTGTAGGTCAAAACCAACCCTTTGAATTGTGCCTGGAAACAAATTGGCAGCCACTGGAGCTATTGCAACAAGGGAGTTGTGCGTTCCATATAGCCAGTCCCAGTTAGCAATCTGGCTGCACCTCTTCGCACCAGTTGAAGATTCCAAACACTCTCCAAAGGCATAGGGTGCATTACAGTAATCCATCCAGGATGTAACTAAGGCATGTATCCTTGTGGCAAGATTTGACATCTCAAAGAATGGGTCCAACTGGTGCATAGGCTTTTCCTGTGTGAATACACTTGTAGCCACCACTGAAACCTGAGCTTCCTGAAACTCAGAAGACTATCAGATGCATTAAAAGTGGTGTTACAGGGACACCAGGAGATCACAAAAGGGCTCCCTTTTCAGATGACGTTGCTCCTCCCTCATTATGCACCCATTCTGCTGCCATTCCACTGGCACTACTTTTTATTGATGGGAGAAGCTGTCAATAAAGCCCCCATTCTGTTCCTGTCACGGATATTCCTGCATGCGACAAGGTGCCCCATTATGCTGGTGAGATCCCAGCATCAATGGGTAGTTCCTGCCAGAACACTTCCAGGTGAGATTGAGACATCCAGCTAAGTGACACAGTTTTTATGACCCTCACCAGGTTACTTCTACCTTTTAAAGTGTGTTTTTGTGCTTGCTGTAATTTTTTTCATGTTCTTTTTCTTTTTGAATTTCCTGTGCTCGCCTCTTCTTGCAATAATCCACGGGATTTCGATCCAGGAAGTTAAGGGAGCTCCATTAGAGCTCCATTCACTCCTGGGCAGCCGGAATGATGGGAAAGCAGGTAAGTGCAGTGGGGAGGGTGATTGTGGCATGACAGGGATGGGACAAGGGCGGGAGTGGAGATTGGGGACAGGAACACCTTTTTTTAAAACTTTTTTTGTTCCTGTCTGGTAATCTCCTCAGAGTTGAATCCAGGATGCTGTAGATCTACATCTTCAAGGGGGGTGTAACCTCATCATCATGTACTCTGGGTGAATATTTCTGACAGTTTAGTAAAGTGGAGAGTGGTCCTAGAGAAACAGGAATAAAAATAAATGAGGTTTCTCTCCATCTAACAATTCTAATATTCTGTGGCATCACTAAGGCTGGTGTCACTGCCTTCCCCCAATGGCATCACCTAGTGTGGTTCAGCCTCTCTGCACCCCTCTAGTGCCACCACTGCTAATATTTGATCTTTGTTGAAGAAAAAAATGGAGTTGGTGCAGGCTTACTTAATTGAATCTAGTTCTAACTGAAGTCAATGGGACCTGAATGATCACTACCTCATTCCATCAACTTAAATTGGAAGAAAATTCCAGCTGTCAGCAGACCAGTCCTATGGAGGGAAGTGTAGTAAAGCTATGGCAACTTTTTTTTAATCACTGTTGTCTCTATGTGATCTAGGATGCATGTGGCAGTGGCTTTCTCTTTCTTTTTCCCATGTAAAGGTGTCTTTCTTTCTTTCTTTCTTCCTTTCTTCAACTAGAGAGAAATTATGTATGCCAACTTCAGGACTGGCCCAGGAAGGGGAAGGTGTGTATGAGATAATGAGTCACCTTTGATCTTGCAGACTGAAGAACTCACCTGTTCAGGGCACTCACCTGTTCAGGGCATTACTGCCAGTACTACAAATAGAATTCAGCTAAGTTACTTTTGGGGGCTATAACTCCCAGAATCCCAGAGACAGGTGCCTGGAGAATTGTAGGACCTATAGTTCAAAAGAGTAACTTTTCCAAGCTCTGGCTACAACTATGCCTATCGAACATCAACTGGCTTTGGGATTGCTCTGTTAAGTCTTCCTCATACGATCAGATTAATATTCAAAGTCCTTGATGATTACATATGAAATTGTATAATGAAAGTGAAAAGAGATACTGTAATGCAGGTTAGAATAGACTGGACTAAAGATTGTCTGAAGAGATTAACTGGGCAAGTTCTCTAATCATGACAAGTTGTCTAATCGTGACCTCTCTAAAGTGGATCTGTCCTCGATCTGAACTGCAGTTGGGTGTGACTCTGCAGACTAACTGGGCATGTACTAGGGATTTGATTTTATTTATTTGTCCACTTGGAGTTTTTCTATTATTTGATTAAAAGAATAGACATTTCCCCTTGAGATTTGCTTCTTTGCTTAATGTGGTGTAATTGCTGCAGAGTGCTGGTAACAGTAAGTGCTATTCTATAATAAATTTAGGTCACAGCAGAGTTCATCATGTAGTCCTTGGCAACAGAAGATAAAGTGCTGGTTAGTTCATCTCTAGCTTTTAGCCTCTGTGTCACTGATTTTCCTATTTAATGATATTAATAGAGCTAAATATAGGCAAATTGTCTGAGTCCCAAGGTCTCTCCCTTCCCACTGTGTCGGTAATATTTCAGTTACAGAGAACGTAATGCAGTGGAGTTATAGAAATTATCTAAAATGTCTGTAGTCTGGAAGAGGCAATTAGGTTCTACTTAGATGCTTCCACCTTAGTCCTTCAGTCAGATCAATATTCCTGAAACCCTTCAGTTCAAGCCAAATCCACCTTTATTTCTCCAGGAGAAAGAAGACATAAATTATGTAATGTTTGCAGAAATGCTGACTGAAGAAGCTAATGGCATGAAACATGTGGAGGAACATATGGTTACAAGACAAGATTATTGTATTTATATATTTGTTTGCTTTGTGACTGAAAAGATTTTATTCAATTTACTTGCAGAGTGACTGTTCAGGTTCAGTCCTGAAAAGCTATTCACTGCTTCTTTTTTATGTTAATGCCTCTCACTTTAGTACATGACTGGGACAGAAGTGGTATAAGCAGCAGATTAGAAACTTGAATAAGACTGAAAGCAAAAACTACTCAGGCAAAAACCTATTCATTTAGTCCAGGCCTGTGCAAAGTGTTGGCTGAGACTGCATGTGGCTCCAAGGGTGTGGTTGTGGCCCTAAACATTTCCAGACTGACCATTTTCTGGCCAAAAGAGAGCATAAATTGCTTCTCCTGGAAGCCTACAAGTGCAACATTTTACCTTTTAAGTAGATTGTAAGGCCTTCTTATACTGTGTGACACACACGTTTTTGAGAACCAAAATTGGGAATTCTGGACACTTTGGTATTTGTCTTTTAATTTTCAGCACACCTGGGACTGAAGGTCGCAGAGTATAAAAGATGCTCACAGACATCCTGCATTTGCTGATCCCAGGCTAGTCACATTGCAATCATATGTTGTCTATATAAACGTTAGTCACATTGAATTAAACAGGTCTTCTCAGTACATGTGTAAAGGACTGTAGAATTAATTTCATTTATCGGTTTATCAATAATTACAATTCTGTGCCCCCAACTGATTACTTTTATTGCAGCTTTTGGCTTGCGTGCCTCCTTTCTTCTTTAAGTCCACAAAGGTAGAACAGTAAAAGTGAAGCACAAAATATAAACTGGTGAGGGTTTTTTTTTTAAAGTTCATGTTAGAATTTTTTTTTAATATATTTTTATTCGTAGCTTTTTCCAGTATAAAATTTACTTCTTCATACATACTCCATTCCGTTTCTTTTCATCAAATATCATTTACATATAATTTCTTGACTTAATTACAGGTATACAGAAAAGAAAGAAAAAACCAGAAATTAAATATGCATGTTATACACTATACACTCATCTCACTCATCACTTATCTCTTATCTCTTCTATCTTTCTTCCCTCTTTCTCCCATCTCTCAAATTTGCAATCTAAAACCAGCATTTTCATTTCCTGTATCTAATATTTGCCTTTTCTTTCTTTATTTCATTTCTATTTGGTTACATTCGTTCTGCACATTCATTTCCCATTCTTTAACTTCCTATCCGGTCTTTCCATACTTCCATTCTATTTTATTTTTTTGTGCATCCTCTTATTTCTATTACCCGTGTTTGTTTCATTTATTCCATAAAAAAAAAAATGTTAATAAACAAGAAGATAGAATATCATAGAGATGAAGAAAGTATAAGTTAAGTATGGAAACCTATTCTTCTATCTCCTTCTTTATTTATTTATTTAACATTTATTGTTCATTCTCATTTCATTCTATTTGTCGTTTTGAAGATTCAATGTGTAAATGACATATCTCATTTTAATATTTTGTAACACCCAATTTCTCTTCTCCTCCTTCTCCACGTTATTGTTGTTGCAAAAGAGATTGGAATGTGATTTTTTTTTAATTTAGTTATTTATACCCCGCTCTTCAGCCACAAGGCTATCACAGCAGCTTACAAATTGTTTTAAGCAATAGCTATTTACACATCTACACTGCATTAAACAGTTTCCAATGTGTGTTAGCTAATTGTCCCCCACAAGCTGGGTACTCTTTCATTCCTTACTTTGGGTTATTTTATATATCTATACGTATGTAAATATACCTACCTTTTATTTGTGTATTTTCTTTCCATAGTCTAATAACCAGTTCTTGTTAAATTTCTAGAATTGTTTAGCCTTACCTTCAGATAATCCGATAGCATAGTCCAGTCTTTCACAAATTTTCCTGTATATTTCCCTTTAAGTAACATTGATAGTTTATCTGTCTCCACCATCTCAAGTAATTTCTCCAACCAATGATCCATTGAAGGTAATTCTTTTTGTTTCCATTTGTTGGCAAATGCTATTCTGGCAGCTGCCAGCATATAAAATATCATCTTTCCATTCTTTTTTTCTAGTTCTTCTTCAATCATTCCCAGAAGGAATATTTCTGGTTTCATGGGGATGGTAACTTTCAAAATATCTTGGATTATCCTTTGTATTTGTCGCCAGTATTTCTTAGCCTCTCCGCAGCTCCACCAAAGGCAGAAGAATGTTCCATTTTTTTCTTCACACTTCCAGCAGTTCGGTTTCACATTTTTATACATTTTTGCCAGTTTGCTTGGAGACAGATGCCACTTAAAGTATATCTTATATATGTTTTCTCTAATGTTCTGTGACAATGTCTATTTCATTCTTGTTGTCCACATTTTTTCCCACTGATTTAGTTCAATCGGATGACCAATATTCTGTGCCCATCTTATCATATTTTGTTTTATCACTTCTTCCTCAGTGTCCCATTTCAATATTAATTTATAGAACCTCGAAATCATATTCTTATTTCCAGCCTGTATTATTTTTTTTCTCATTCAGTTTTTGTAGTTTCAATACCTTCCAACTTCATGTCAATTCTATATCTTTTTTTTTTTATCTGCCTATATAAATACCAATGGCACGTGACATCCTCTTTTTCCATTTCTTCCTGGGTTTTAATCCTATGATTGTTTCCTTCTACCAGCAAAATATCTTTATATCGAATCCATTCGCGTATTGGTTCTCCTTCTCGACTATATAGGGCTTCATGTGGAGATACCCAAATCAGTATTTTTTGGCACAGTCTATTCTTATATTTTTTCCAGTTTTTTAAATGAGCTTTTCTGATAACATGAGGCTGGATGGCCATCTATCAGGGATGCTTTGATTGTGTATTCCTGCATGGCAGGGGGTTGGACTGGATGGCCCTTGTGGTCTCTTCCAACTCTACAATTCTATGATTCTATGATTGTTGAAATCCTTATTTACTTTATCTTTGTTATCAAATAAATATGCGTGCCAGCCAAATCGATTTTTGTCTCCTTCCAACTTTAGCAATTTATCATCCTCCAATGTAGCCCAATCTTTACTCCAGAGTAAACAATATGTCTCATAGTAGATTTTTAAATTTGGAACATTCAAACCACCTCTTTCTTTGGAGTCTTGTAATACCTTCATCTTGACTCTAGGTTTTCCCCCTGACCAGATATATTTTGAAATATCCAATTGCCATTCTTGGAATACTTTCTCATTATGTATAATTGGAATTGTTTGGAATAGAAACAATAATTTTGGTAGTACACCCATTTTAACTGCCGCAATTCTGCCTAAGAATGTAAATTTCAAATTTTGCCAATTTTTCAAGTCTTTCTTAATTTCCATCCAAATTTTTTTGTAATTGTTTTGAAATAATTCTGTATTCTTATTTGTTATTGTAATTCCTAAATATCGTACTTTCTTAACCACTTTCCATCCTGAAATTTCTTTCAACCCCGTCAATAGTTCAAATTCTTCTACGACCGTTATTAAAGTAACTATTCCTTTAGCTGGTTCACCTAATGAGATAACCAAATTGTCCACATACATTCTCAATTTATACTCTGTTTTCCCAATTTTAATGCCTTGTATAGTGACTTCCTCTTTAATTCTTTTACTTAATAATTCCATAATTATTAGAAATAGAAGATGAGATAGAGGACACCCCTGCCTCGTACCTTTCTGAATTTGCAATTCTTTTGTCTTTCCTCCATTAATTATCAATTTTGCCACTTGAGTGTTGTATATCATCTTTATCCAGTCTATAAATTTCAGGCCTGCATTTATTTTATTTAGAATCTCATACATTGTTGACCATTTAACATTGTCGAAGGCCTTTTCTACATCTAGGAAGACCAGTGCCAGTTTTTGTCCCTATGATTTTCCACATGTTCTATCAAATTTAATACATGTCTTGTGTTGTCTCTCAAGTATCTTCCCGGTAGAAAACCTCTTTGTTCTTCCCCAATCCATTCTGCCAATACCTTTTTTAATCTATAAGCTAATATATTTGTGAATATTTTATAGTCGACATTTAATAAGGATATTGGTTGATAGTTTTTTGGTTCTTGTGGATCTCTGTTTTCTTTCAGAATTAATGTAATGTTGGCCTCTTCCCAAATTTTAGGATACTTTCCTTTTCTAATTGTTTCTAGTGTTATTTTTTTCAGTGGCAATAGCAATTGGTCTTCCATAATTTTGTAGTATTTTGAAGTAAACCCATCTGGGCCTGGCACCTTCCCCACCTTTAATTTCCTTATTGCTTCTACAATTTCCATTGTTGTTATTGGTTGATTTATACTTTGCTCTTGTTCCTTTGTGAATTTTGACATATTTTGTTTCTTTAAAAAAGTTTGTATATTCTCTCTTTGTACGTGACACTTCCCATATAATTCTGCAAAGTAGTCCCTGAAGCTTCTCTTTATTTTCTCTTGCTCAGAAAAAAATTCATCTCCTTCCTTTACTTTTGCAATATAATTTCTGTCTTTTAGTTTCCTAAGTTTGTATGCAAGCCATCTTCCTGGTTTATTTGCTTGCTCAAATTGTATCTGTTTTATAAACTGGATTTTTTTCTGTAGTTCTTCCATCGTCTCCATTGATAATTGCTTTTGTAATAGTTTAATTTCCATAAGAATCTCTTTCTTGGATGGGTCTTCTTGAAGTTGTTTTTCTTTCTGTCTTATATCCTCTTTAATTTTTTGGGTCCTCTCCTTTCTCTTCTTGTTTATTTCAAAAAAAATTTGAATAACCCCTCCCCCCGCATAACTGCCTTTGATGCTTCCCACACTGTAATTATATCGGATTCGTTATTTAAATTCTCTTCGAAATACCATTGTAACGTTTGCTTTGCTTCCTCTATTATATCTTCTTTCTGTAATAAACAATTATTTAGTCTCCAATTGTATTCTTTTTTCCTTTCCTTTATCACCAATACTACTGGATTATGATCCGTCCAGATTCTTGGGAGAATTTCTATTTTATGCATGTTTTTACATATGTTTTGGGATACCATAACAAAAATCTATTCTAGAGAAAGAATTGTGTCTTTCAGGGGAAAAAAAGGTGTAATCTCTAGCATTTTCATATTTGAATCTCCAAATGTCCAGTAATGATAAATTTTCTGTCATGACTTCAAATGATTTTGGTAATTTCCCTTGATTTCCTTTCACCTTTTTTAATGATTTCCTGTCTACTTTTGGAGAAATTACTCCATTCCAGTCCCCGCATTTCAACAGTCTTTCATGATCATAATCCAATATTTTCTCCATGAGTTTTTGATAGAATTCACTTTTCTTGTCTAATGGTGCATATAATCTAATGATTAGTGTTTTCCTTTGTTGTATGATTTCTTCTATTCCAATGTAATATCCGTCTGGATCATTGCATATTTCCTCTGCTTGAATTTTCTGTTTTGCGTATATCACCACTCCTTTCTTTTTCTCTTTGGCCGCTGACATAAACTCTCTACCCAATTTCTTATTTTTAAGTAGATGCATGTATTCTTGTTTCACATGTGTCTCCTGTAGGCATATTACATCTAATTATTCTTTTTCCAAAAAATGAAATATTTTCCTTCTTTTCTCTGGTATGTTTAATCCATTTACGTTCCAGGTTATAATTTTCTTATTCATTTTAGAATGTTTTTCTTCTTTCTTTTCCTTTCTGTCAAATTAGGTTCCCATTGCTTCTTCTTCATTTTCTTTTCCTTTCTCCTCTTGTTCTGGCTCTTCTTCTTCCTCTTCCCTATCATCTAACCCAGTTTCTTCTTCTTCTTGCCCTCCTCATGTTTCCCTCTAAAGTTTTTTTTGTATTTTTCCAGAAATTCCTCCACTTTTTGTACAGTATTTATTTTGAAGTTTTTCTGTTTAAATCTGAATGTTATTCCTTCCAACTTCTCCCACCTATAACGTATTCCATTTTTCTGTAATTCCGTCGTTAACTGATTGTAATTTTTCCTTTTTTTAAGAATTCTCAAGGGAATATCTTTAAAAATCATTTTCATTGCCTTCTATCTGAAACCTTTGTTCATAATTCTTTTGCAGTATTAAATCTTTAGTTTTTTCCCGAACGAAGTACACTATCACATCTCTTGGTATACTTCTTTCTTTGGTGATTCTAGATGGAAGGCTGAGTGCATGTTGGATCCCTTGTGATCAAACTCACAATGTTGTGGCTGCAGTACCAACATTTAACCACTGTGCCACCAGGGCTCCCTGGTGACTGAAGGATTTTTAGCAGATTTAGTACCACACATAATAAACGATCTCAGCCATATGTTTCATTGTGGACTTCTCTCTATTATTATTCTCACATTATTAATATTTAATAATTAATAGTTAAATAATTAAAGAACAAGCATACTAATCATTCACATTCATAGTTTTAACTTCCTTTTGCAAGGTGAGTTTTTTTTTTTTAAGTTCATGTTAGAATTTTAAGAGATTTTGGAGATTATCAGACGTGGGGGAATGCACCCAAAAATTGTGTTTCCAACTGCATCAAAATATTGCTACAAGAACAGAAAGGACAACCTTACCAGATGCCCACATCCTTCAGCTGTTTCTAGGGTGTAGCGCTGCTGTGGACAAGGCTTTCCTTTTTCATGGACAGGGAAGAGCTGCCAATAAAAATGGATGCCTTACTCACAGCCACACTACACCCCTGGAACGCTGGAGAATGACGTCATCTGGTAATGTTGCCCCTTTTTGTTCTTGTCGTGATCTTTTGACGTGGTTTTTGCCGTGTCTGATAATCTCCTTAATTTGGCATAAGGTGCCTAAATACCCTAAAGGCACCAGATCCTGTCTGATCTTGAAAGCTAAGCAGGGTCAGTCCTGGTTAGTACTTGGATGGGAGACCACCAATAAATATCAGGTGCTGTAGGCTGTATTTCAGAGGAAGGAACTGGCAAAGCCACCCCTGAGTATTCCTTGCCTAAGAAAACCGTATGAAATTCATGGTTGACAGGTGATTTGAAGTTGACAGATGATTTGAAGGCTGTGCGCACGCATGCACGCGCACACACACACACACACACATATATTTGACACAAGTGAACATTGAACTAATGACTTTATCTCCAAATATTCAAAAATAATATAAAAATGATTCTAATTTCAAGTTGCACAGAAAATATTTTTTAAGAGAGGTTTTAAAATGCTTGTATTGAATAAAGAAATTGATTAGCATTGAGAAGTATTTTGCATGGCCATCCAGCCGCTGTTTAAAAACCTCCAAAGAAGGAGAATCCATCATACTCCAAAGCAGTGTATTCCACTTCCAAACAGTTCTTACTGTCAGGAAGTTCTTCCTAATGTTTAGATGGAATCTCTTTTCCTGTAGTTTGAACCCATTGCTCCACATCCTAGCCTCTGGAGCAGCTATCAGGCATATATTATTATATAATATTATCAGGCATATATTATTCAGGACGTCCTGTAAGTAGGTGCTGTGCACTGAATATGATCAAACATCAAGCATCCATTTAACACACACCTGTAATTAAGAAAATAATTACTGTGGCTGGACAAACCATTTCAAACAAATAGTAACGATTTCTGCAAATTTAATTTTGTGTATATGGGGAGTGGTGAGCTAAGTAATTTTTAAAAAGAAAATGAATTATAGTAAAAATGACTGTATGTGCTAAATAGGTTGGAATGTATCCCATCTGTTCTTAAATATCTTCCTTGGTTATGAGTCCACTTTCAAGTGCAAATCAAAATGATAGTACAATACTTAAATGGCTTGGGACCATGGGGATGCTTGCCTATACCTCAGCCTGCTCGTGTTGTGAGATCATTATCTTGGGAGCCTTGACCATCAAGACTGAGGTGCTAGTACCTGGTGCATAGATGCATAGCAGCTATGAAGGTTTCACTGGTGGCATCCCATTTGTGGTATTTTCTCACCATGGAGGCATGCCTGGTTCCTATTTTGCTATGTTTTCAGCACCAAACAAAGGCTTCCTAATTTCCTCAGGCCTTTTAGGTGATAAACCATGCTATTCCTGTTAATTTCAAGCAGAGTTTTCTATTTTTAATTTGTTTCTTCTTGTTAGATTTGTTTTGTTTTAATCACCCAAGCCACCCTGGGGTATTTATATCATTGGATGGCAAACATTTTTTTTATATAAGCAATCAAAAAATATCCTTGTTTACCTAATATGGTGGAATTTGTCGCACTGGGTGCATCCCAGTATGTCTTCATTTTCTGGTATGTTTACGATTTAGCTTCATACATTTAGTGAGTAGTTAGTGATCCAGGATTTCAAACTCAATGTCCATTTTCTTTAGAACTATCAGTATTTAGGATGATGCATTAATGCACATGGTATCAGATTGCCCCTCTCTCCCAGTTCACTTAAGAGATTCAGTGTTGGGTGACCTTGAAATATGAGTGTTAACAACAAAATCCCTTATCTTTTGGTATGTTGCTGTCACCAAATAAAGCTTCTATTACAGGTGCTTTGGAATGAGCTGGTGGTAGTAAGAGAGCCACTGCTGCTGTTAAGCCTGCCTTAACATAGTCTGTGTTATTTATTTATGAAGCTACATGAATCATCTGCACTTTCTCTGATAAGCCCAGGGCTGTGTGTCTTTCATTTCAGTTGACATTTTGCTGCCATTTGCCAGGCTAAGTCACTGCTTCACAATCACTCTGAGCTGATGCATGATCATTGTTTTGCAAGAAATGGATTTTTAAGGCAGCTGTAAAGGCTTTTGGAAGGATATAATCTGACAAAGTCAAATTTTGCCTGTCTAAGAGAAATAGCATTGTCTGCCTAAACACCCTTGCAACACACACACATACACACATACTGTAATGATAGCTAAAAGGATTTCTACTTGATAAAGGACCCATCTACACAAGGGGAAAAAATCTAAAATACTTCATAGTATTGGCATCTCGCAGCAGCAGCAACATGTCTCAATGGTTTTTCTGGCTTCGGAAGCCCCCATAAGCCTCTTATTCCTGATGGCACCAATGCCGGGTTTATATATATTTTTAAAGTCATCCCAAGGTGCGCTGGTGCAATAGAGTGATTCTTCAATTTTATAACAAAGCAAAACAGAAAATATTAATCCTTTTTATTGCCTTAGCGATAAAAATCCAACATGGTGGCAGTGGGCGCTTGCCCTCTTAGCAAGCCTCCCCTCTCACCCAGATGATCAGCTTTGTGCTTTCCTTTGAGTTTTTAATGTTCTATAGTCCATACAAGCAAAAATGCACACTTGCCTCGCTGTTTGTGAAAAAGTATGGGGAAATCTGTGAAGGCTTTTACCCTGTTGTTTTTGCCATTTTGGGCCCCCATCCTTCTTAACAGTGTGGATTGGTGCTAGATCCTGTTTAGACAGGTAGGATTCCCAGCAGAATTCCATGAGGGGTATTTTCACTGTTTAGACGGGCCAAAAATATTTTATTTGGGGGGCATAAAGAAAATACTGATTAGTTTTGAACAAAAAGGATTTCTTGGGTCACTGAAAGCCTTTTCTTTGGAATTAAATTTGTTCTTAAGAGTTTCCTGATAAGTTATTTGGAAAGTATGTCTTTGAAAAGACACATATACATCAGTCAAATATACTGTATGTGTTTTTAAAAAAGGAAAAAGTGTATGGTTTAGAGCCAAGAGTCCCTTTCTGCAAGCAAAAAAGTTTTACTACTCAAAATACAGTTGTTTTTGACCAATGGCAAAGGACTACCTGAGAAGTGATGCAAAATCCAGAGAAGTGCTTTTGGTTTCACACAAGATTTTGCCCAACTTCTTTCCTTTCTTTTTTTTACTCTGGCCAAATCTTTCAGATATGGTGGGTCACATTGATTAAATGGAGCTACAACTAAGTGTAATAGATCATGTCTTTAGTTATAACCTTCTGATTTAAGAATGATGAAACTGATTTAGGACTTTATCAGACCACCCCATGTTCTTTTGCCGGCATAAATTATGTCATTTTTATGCCAGAAAAAGAACCCCCATACCAGACTTACCTTGAGCACTGTAAAAGAGGCTTCCTGGGCAGTAATGGAGCACAAACAGAGCTCCATTTACATCTAGGTTCCTGATCTCGGCGATTCTCGTGAGAAGACAGTAGCCCAGGAAATTTTAAAATAAAAAAGCAACACACACACAGAGAGAGAGAGAGAGAGAGTACAGAAAGCACAAAAACACACTTTAAAAATCCCAAGTACATGAGGGTGGGGTGTCATAAAAAGAGTGTTCTCTACCTGGCTGTCATGATCTCACCCAGAAGTGTTCTCTCATTGATGCATTCATGTGAGTTCTGTGGTGTGAGGATTCAAATGCCAGCAATGCTGGCAAAAAAATGGAATGGGAGATCAATTGATGGCTTGGCCCATCAATAAACTAGGATGGCTTTTTAACAAGATATGATCATGAAAGGATGATGTTGTCTGGTATGTGTGCCCTTTTGTGATTGTTAGTCCTCCTTATGACGCCATATTTGCCACATCTGATAAAGTCCTCAGAGTGGTGCTATTATCTCATATGGCAAATGAGTCAATTACAGACATGGGGGTGGATCCAGTTGCACTTGAAACAGATCCCCTGAAACCAAGGGGTTTTCATTTAACCAGGACCAAATTAGGGGCCTTTTCACACTGCACAATTATAGTAATATGATTCCACTTTAACTGCCATGGCTGCATCCTATGGAATCCTGGAGTATGTAAGTTGGTGAGACACTAGAGCTCTCTGGCTGAGAATTCTTTTTTTTTTAAGTATTTATTTAGAGCAAATATAAATATTTATAAACAAGACATATATTTAAGTAAAAGAATAAAGAAAAACAAAATAGAAGATAAAGAAATAAGTAAAATTTAATAATTTAAATTTAAAAATTTAATAAGTAAAATTATTCAATCAAACATTGTACATCTTAGTCTAGTTAACTTCTAACTTCTAACATAAATACCATTTTATAAGGATTGTGTTACAGTTTTAATCTTTCAACTTCATTTTAATTACATCATAATAATTTCTTCAATGGTACTTATACCTATTAAAAATTTCTATGTTTAAATTTGTTAATCTTACACCTGACTGTCTTATACAATGTTAGTTTAACTATGGTTTGTTTGACATGGCTCTGTTATATGTTTTCATCAATAAATGTCAGAGTATCTTGCTTGATTCTCCATTTCTCTTCCCAGTATTTTGATATTGAGAGCCAGTCCATTTCAACTTTATTTGTACATATTTTTTATTTAATATGCATGTCAATTTATCTAATTCCTTCATGTCAATAAGTTTCAAAATCCAGCTGTCTATTGTTGGTGCCTCCTGACTTTCAGTTGAAACTTTCATCTTTTTTTCTTTAGAACCGATGTCATGCAATGTTGAATAAATAAAGTTTGGGGTTCCTAAACTTAAAATTCCACAATTCCATAGGATGAAACATGGCAGTTAATGTGGAAATGTAGCATTATAATTATGAAGTGTAAAAGTGTGGTAGAGATGTATTTCAACTGGCTAAGGGGTAATTAAATGTGGACACTGAGGGTTGTGCTGGAACCAATGAAGGCTTGATGCCTCAAAACTGCTTGGCACTTAGGACCAAGGCACTAGGTTTTGTTGCTTACATCAAAAGCCAAAAGGGGGGAGTTGTAATAATGGGTCACTACATCTCCCGTTATCTTGCAGCTCAGCTATCAGGTAAACAAAGGGTTAACTAGAGGTGGGAGTAAAGTGACACCTCTAGTAGCAGCGTCATCAATGATGTCAGATCACCAGAGACAGAACTGACCAATTAGGACTGTCAGAGTGGCAATTTTAAAAGGTATTAAAACTGCTTCGGTGCCATGAGGCAGGCAGTTGAACAAAGATGGAGAATGAAGCCCTGGGATGGGGAACGCCTCATCTCAAGAGACAGACAAAGGAACTATGAGATGGAAATAACATTGCATCTCAGACATTGAATAAAGAGATTCAATGGAGTCCTGAGATGTGGGGACATCGCATCTCAGGCAAAGATGAACAAAGACTGAACTTCATGGTGTGAGTAGCTAGGGACTGTTTAGCTAGCTTGCATAAGGAAATTATGTTTTATTTTCCTTGTCTGAATAATTTGCTGTTTCTGTAACTTCTAAAATGTACCTGGAAAAGGAAGAGCCTTCTCCATGAGGATATTTACATGTTATAGCTCTGTTTGAATAAATCACTTTTTAAAATCTTTTTATCAGCTGATGCTTCACATGCCTTGTGTTTGTTCGGACACTTCTATTTCTCTCTGTTTGGGCAAGAAGGGAGGGGGAGGTATATCTCTGCAAGTGGCAGAGAACAGAGAAAGGAACCCTCACAGTTTCCCTTTGAACTATGTGGAAAAGGAGGTAGAAAATCAAAGGGGGGTGGTGGCATACCTCTAGGGGGCACAATTTAGAGGAATCCCCAGGCAGAGGAATCCCCAAGATCACGTCTCACATGGTGGCAATTTAAAGGGTTCTCAGGCAGAAGAACTCTTGTGCTGTATCACAAACACGGACAAGCCTTGCCTCTCAGGCATGTGCGTGTGTGTGAGTGCACACAGGGGGGCTGGAAGCTTGTTACAGAAGTACAGCACAATTCAATAATATAATATAATATAATATAATATAATATAATATAATATAATATATAAATGTTAGAAAATATATAATGTATAGACTAATACCAATACCATTGCTATTTTTTAAAATGCTGGTAATATATCATTTTAAGGTTCTTTATTTTGCTGCAACTGTTTAGTACAGTCTACTGTACAGTCTATTGTTTAGACTGTAGGCTGTTTTTATTGTATTTTCTGGTCTGAAATGTTCTTTGGGATGAAGATGCAGTATATCATTTTGTAAAATTATCATCAGAATCATAACAAATGTGATATTTTTGAGTGTGTGCAGATGGCTTGTGTCATGTCACTGTACTAACTGAAATTCCAGAGTCCAACATCTTATCTTTAGGTCCCGTCTACACGATTTAAATAATACATACAGCGTGCAGAAGTTCGCGCTTCAGTACAAACAGCCGTTCGGATGCACATGAATGCAAAAGAGGAGGGGCCTGGTTTTCCACCCTGAAATATGCACACACGGCATTTGGGAGGGAAAGCAGATCGCGAAGATAAATCCGTACACCGTTCGGATGGCTGGCGGGTCTGTACAGTCCGTTCGCACACATAGGAACAGGCAGGGTAATCTGATTGGCTGGCTGAGTAGAGGGGGCGGGGCTAGCACGGAGGGGAATTGGGAGCGGCTGCCATGTTGGTTTCCTGGCTAGCGAGTGTCCGTTAAGTCTGTGAATTTATATGTTTATTTATTTTTATTTTATATTGTAAATACGGAAAACCGACTGTCCGCAAACCAGGAACCTTTAAAAAAAAAAGTGGCGGGAGATTTAAAACTGCTGCTTGGCTTGCTCGCTCCAGCCAACTTCGGGAAGAGGGAGTCATACGGAGCTTAGGGGGCTTAAAAATCGTATAGCCGGTTCGTATACATATGAACGACAGGCTGTTCGTATTTTTTGCCCCCCACACGGATTTTTTAATGATCGTATAGCCGCACCCTTAGAGGCCTGGACCTCTAAATGTAAAGGCACCGATATAGACACACTAGATATTAAAGGATGCAGCTTTTATTGTTCTATAGGTCCTTCCCTGTCCAAAGCCACAGACCAACTGTCCTATCCTTCCCAGACCCTGAATAGAAAATCTCCAGCAAGCTATCTATATTTAGCCCAGGATATTCTAACAAACCTGGCCTTGATCAGAGAATGGGTCTGCTGAAAACAGTATGCAAAGTGTAGTTTTCCCCAGCTGTGTAGTATATAGAAACAGAATTGAGTGGGGCATTCATGTGAGAGGGTTTTTTAAATTTAAATTTTATTTTATTTTTTCATTATAAATTTCCATTACAAAGAAGTTAACAGGAGGAAATAAGCTCTTTGGTAAAGATTTTGCTGAAAGAATCACAAGATACAAGACAGAAGATTTTATGATAAAGGAACAGGTAAAATCCAACATCATGTGAATGATCATCTACTCACATCATGGGACTACTCCTCCGTGAATGCTCCAGGTTTCTGAACTCTCAGGAAGGAATGTTAGGGGTATGTGAACAAGAGAGCTGACTCCTTCACTGATCAACAGCTTCCTTCTTCTGTAGGGACTCATGGAACATCTTTTTCTCCCCTCATTCTTTTTTAAGGTGCCAAAGATGCTTGCTGTATGCTGAAAGACAGCAGACCAGAGAATCAGCAAAATAAACACTTATTTTCACCTTCTCATCCCTCTCCTCCTATCCATGTATGCCAAATATTTGTCTTACCTTGTCTCTGCCACATAATAATCCTAGTACAAAATGAAATGTGTTACGTTTCCTGATAGTGTACACTGCTGGATGGTACATCCAAAGAGTGAAGAGAATCAGTTGCAAGTCCTTGGGCAAGAAGCTGAACATTTCTCCCAGAGACCGAGAATCTGAATGCAATGTGAGGATAAGAAGTTTTGCCTGAAGTTGTTTACTGCTTGGATAGTTTGCTGACAGGATGGAATGGTGGCATTTACTGTCATATGAGGGGAGGAAAAGAAGGAATATGCAATCTTTACCGGGAGGGGGGAGCCTATGAGTGTCCACAATTTGACAAGTTACTGCCATGCAAGGAGTTCAGATTTGGCAGTTGATAATGTATAAATTTGTTACACAGTATACTATGTGACTTGCATTTTCCAGTTCATGGAGCATATTAAATACAGAGATCTTTCTTGTAGGTTGGCAAACACTGTCCAATTTTTATTTTTATTTTTGTTGCTCAGTGCATGTAAGATTAAAAATGTTAGGAGATGTTTGGAAAGCTAAGCTTAAGAAAGTGTGCCTGATCATAGTTTCCTGATGTTGAAATTTCTTCCATTTTATTTTATTTTAAATTTATAATTGGTGGGTGGGTGTTTTCCAAAAACCCATTGCCCACCCCCCACCCCACAAGTCTCATGCATGTTTAGTGAATCGGACTTTCCCAATTTCTGTGCCCATGATGGGCAACAGGGGCATACTTTCTACCCTGACCCAGATAGCTTGCCTTTCCCACCTTGGGTTGCCAGAGGCACATGAACAAGTATTTAGTTAGTGTTATACATTCTGGGCACAGAGGCCCAGAACAAGTATTTAGTTAGTGTTATACATTCCTTTCTCCTCAATATTGATTGTACAGTCAATGCATATAAAACTTTGTGTGTGTGTGCACTGTGTGATGTACACAGAACACAAACTCAGATGTCTTCAATAAATTTCTTTATTGGAAGAGAAGCATGTGTAAGGAACAGTGGCAAAGCTGCTACTGAAGTATAGATAAACAAACTAGAGATAATAGGCATCAAGCGTGAGAACAGACAGAGCAGGGCGGGAGTTATTCCACGGGGGAGAAAGAGTAGCCGGCGAGCGTGGCCTTGAGTTCCTGGTAGGACTTGCGTTACCATGCCAACCAGGAGGCCTGGCTCATTTCTCAGACATTCCCAAAAGCCTGAGAAAATACTAGCTACATGTCAGGGCCTCCATGAATTCCACTCCAATACCCAGAATTCAGGGACGAGCCTGACACACTGTTCAAGTATTATACCCAGCTAGAGACATACTGTATGCTGGATGAGGCACACCATGTGGGAAACAATGTTTTCTACAAAGAAAATAGTATTTCTGTACTGAAAATGCTGTTCTGTGCATGAAATATGCTGTTTCCTGAACATAAAGTGCTGTTTCCTAATCCAAAATAAGTAAATAAAATATAAATTTTGTGTAGCACAAGTAGTGAACTGCAAAAATTCTAATCTGTCCAGGATTCTCCTCTTCAGGGTTCCCTGACACTTGAGAAATATCACCCCATCTACACAAGGGGGGGGATATGATCTGCTCCAAGGAAATAACAATTCACAGTGCCGAGACCTGTCTTAATGGTTAATACAACCCCTCCCCCAGAAATTTGCACAAACCTCCATTTGTGTTTCGGGGGGGGGGAATTTAAAAAACCCCAGTGTTTTCAGAAACACATATGGGGGTTTTGTGCACAAATCATAGCTGCCATCCTGTTTGAATTTACAGTGTTGTAAACCAGCTTACAATTTGCACAGTTTAGAACTGAGGCATTGTACAATGGTTAGATTCCCTGGAGTAGAAGCATTGTCATGGCTGCACCGTCAGAACCATTATATAAGCAGGGCAAGCAACATAGCACTGTGAATGATCATAATCTGCAACAGTACAGCATTTTGTAGGACAGGCTGCCATAGTGCAACGGCAGCATAAGGAGAGAGGGAACAGAGCCCAACAGAACCATGGGGTACTGGTAATCCAAAAGGGAAGGCAGTGGAAAGTC
The DNA here is from genome assembly GCA_030847615.1 of Gambelia wislizenii. Taxonomy (NCBI): domain Eukaryota; kingdom Metazoa; phylum Chordata; class Lepidosauria; order Squamata; family Crotaphytidae; genus Gambelia; species Gambelia wislizenii. Next base: position 358,443,625 of record JAUMIR010000002.1, on the reverse strand, counting down.
ATATGTGCCCTTTGCGCAGACAGAAAAATATCTCCACCTTTCACGGTGCCCTATAGGGCGGCAGAAGCCCCTGTGGTGCAACAGGACATCTTGTACAGTGCTCCTTTTTCATTGTCACAATTCTCTAACATGGGGTGCGGCTATACGATCATAAAAAAATCCGTATGGGGGGCAAAAAATACGAACAGCCTGTCGTTCGTATGCATACGAACCGGCTATACGATTTTTAAGCCCCCTAAGCTCCGTATGACTCCCTCTTCCCGAAGCTGGTTGGAGCGAGCAAGCCAAGCGGCAGTTTTAAATCTCCCGCTGCTTTTTTTTTTAAAGGTTCCTGGTTTGCAGACATTCGGTTTTCCATATTTACAATATAAAATAAAAATAAATAAACATATAAATTCACGGACTTACCGGACGCTCGCTAGTCGGGAAACCAACATGGCAGCCTCTCCCAATTCCCCTCCATGCTAGCCTCGCCCCCTCTACTCGGCCAGCCAATCAAATTACCCTGCCTGTTCATATGTGTGCGAACGAACCGTACAGACCCGTCAGCTATCCGAACGGCGTATGGATTTCTCTTCGCGATCCGCTTTCCTTCCCGAATGCCGCGTGTGTGTATTTCAGGGTGGAAACCCCCCCCCTCTTTTGCATTCGTGTGCATCCGAACGGCCGTTTGTACAGAAGTGCGAACTTTCGCACGCCGTACGTATTATTTAAATCGTGTAGACGGGACCATGGTTTCATACCATGACACCAACATAGCTTAGTCACCATAAAGCTACATATCATAGCCCATGATGCTCAGTCCCTGTGTTTTGTGCAAAAATACCAATTTTGCACCCAAAAAGTGTTTTCTGTGTGAAAAATGAGGGGGGATTGCACAAGCCCCCCATAATTTTCATGCAACTTCCTCATGTATCTTTCTGAGCAGAATAATTTCTTGAAACTGTTAGAGATGTGTGAATACCAGAGAGAAACTTTGCGGGAATATTCATCCCCCCCCCAATGGAGGGGACACTACAGAAATTATTCCTTCTCACATGTAAGGACAAAATAGGTTAAGATTTGCATCCTTAATCCAGAGCATATTACTTACACAATTCTCAGACCTGTGAAATACCAGTCCTCAAAGCTTCCATCTTATTTGGATTCAGCTTCAGTTTGTTGGCTCTCATCCACCCAGTTCTCGAATCCAGACACTGGTCCAGCCCCTACACAACCCCAGCTGACTCCTGCAACAAGGTGTGGCAAAGCTGAGTGTTCTCATCATATCAATGGTACCCAGACCACAAATCACATTTCTGGTTAAGTCAATTAACATTTTTTAAAAATCATAATTAAGTTTGAATTAGCAATATCTATTAACTAATATAATATGTTATCCACACATAATATTGGCCCTATGATAATATACCATCCTTTTTTTCCTATTTTACTGCCATCAGCTCCCTCTAATTTACAATCCCTGCAAATCTGCCATGGGATCAAAGGGTGATAATAACTTGCAACATTGCAACCCTCTTCTTCTTTTCTCAAAAGTAAGCCCAACTAATTCAATCAGGTTTACTGCCAGGTAAGTGACTATAGAATTCACTCTTTATAAATACAAGCTTCCTCACTCAGTATCTTATGGATCCCCTCCCCCATTAAAAGCAAATATATGACACTGCTATGTCACGTTTTTCCAGTGATACTTCATGAATTGTTTGTTCATAACTGAAATTTTATGGCATGTTAGGTAGCATCTTGACACAAATTCAAGAATGTGATTTTGAAATGTAATAACCCACATTCTGTATCCTGCCCCTCATTTCACATTTGTAGACCTTCATTCATGTTTCTTGAATCCCCCCCCTTTTTTTTTCCTACATGAAATGGATTATTTCTCTTCCCCTAGTCCTCAAGTAGGAAGTCAATGTGTCATATAGCAGGGAAATAGTATGCCTAGTGTACCCAGCTCTTGTTGACTAAATGCATTTCTAAAATGGTTAATTGGCAGAAAATATTGTTGGTGAGTCATGATGATAATACCTATTTTTATTGCTAGCAGGGCAAGTATAAATCTCTATCTATCCTGCAAGTCTTGTTTGGACATCATCCAGTTTTGTTTACTGCATCATAGATGTGAAATATCTCAGGATTTCTCCCTGGAGAGAAGAAATCTTGCTCTATAAAAATGGGCATTGGTGAAATACCTATGTTGAAAAGCTTGTCTTAAAACCTCACTGTGGCCAACAAAAAGGCCTGACGCTCCTAGAACTATGTAGATCAGTTTTGATCTGGCTTCAAGTCTTGTTATGGGGCAGTTACTTCTTTGGTCACGTCGGTAGATGATGCACGTTAGTAACACCACTACTGTAGGGTCCTCACGACTAACCTAACACCAACTGGGAGAACTGTATTAAATTGAACTATATTAAACTATAAATCAAGTACTGAACTATAAATCAAGTGCTAATTATTAAACAATAGCCATGTGTACACACATACATAGATTAATTCACAATCACATATGGTGATGTTTTTGTCTATAACATATCAAATGAGCTACACTATAAATCAAGTGCTAGCTAGTCTGCCTGCTATAGCTTCCATAAGCAGCTGCTAGCAAGGCTTGCCATGCCAAATTGCCATATTTGCTTGCTATAGCTTTGTCAAAACTGCCAAATCTACCTGCTATAGCCTCCAAAAACAGCTGCCAGCAAGGCTCCTTTTGCAAAACTACCAAGTCTGCCTGCTATAGCTTCCATAAGCAGCTGCTAGCAAGACTTCTTTTCTCCATTCTGAAAAAACTTGCATTGCCTCAGATACTCACATATCAGCCAGGGACAGTGGAATGTTTTGTTAAGGTTACTATGAAATTAATTGTCTTAGAAAATTATCTCTTTAACTGTAGCTATTAAAGTCACTAGTGGTGCTTTCACATATGTATTGTTAGATATTATAATTATGCTTGTAAGAGCCTGTTTCAGGCAGTATTTTACAAGTGGTTTGGGTCCTCTTTAGAATGACAATTTCAGAAGGTGACGCTGGGGGATCCTGTTTCTACAGCATGAGCAGTGGCTTGTATGGTGTCAATCAGGGTTTCATCTTGTCCCCCATACCATTTAATGTAAACATGAGACCTCAGAAAGAAGTTGGCCAGTGTCTGCAGGTCTAATTTGATGCCACCGATATACTGACGTTACCAACATGTTCTTCCTTTCCTACAGCAGGATATCTGTAGTTACATAAAGATAAATCAAATGGTGAATCACCATGGGATCACCATGGGATCTCGTTGAGACAAAAGGTATACTCATCAAATTCTAGAAGGTGGTTTTTCATCATCTAGACAAACCAAGGTACTCTCTTTTTGGATATAAGCCCTGGCTATTTGATATTTGTGTAAGTGCTCTTCCATTATAGTTCCCCACTTGTGCACTCTAGTTCTCTATGATGGAGTTCTTTATGATTGAGTCCCTTGGATGAAGTACTTGCTGTACCATAATTGGCTGGATAATTGGTTGAAATCTTATTAACAACTGTGGCTGTGGAGACAAAGGTAGGCAGGGGGATCAGTCTCACTTGTTTTTATGTGCTATCAAGTCAACTCTGACTTATGGTGACCCTACCATGCGGGAGGGTGTTTGAAGGGGGGAGGAGGTTGGGCAAGTTTTATTCAGATTAAGTTTACCGTTGTCATCTTCTAAGGCTGAGAGAGTGTGGATTGGTCAAGGCCACACAGTGAGTTTCCATATTTGAGCAGGGACTTGATTGACTCTTTGTTTCCCAGAATTTTAATCCAAACTCTTAAACCTCTGCACTATGCTGCCTCAAACTGCATTCACCAAATTCAGTCAGTATGCTTTAATGCATATTACCTTTTCACACCACACCCCCCAACTCCACTCATTTTTGTCCCTTGTTTTAACAATGTATTACCCATGTCAATGTCAATTCATTCATGAATTTAGTAATAATCCAATCCAAATAAATCAAATACAAGGATTGCACTGTATGTGCTACTTTAACAAATGGGTTTTTCTGTTTTCTTCCCCTTTGTCTTCTCCTTCTTCATTATCACTATCAGTAGAGAAAGATCCAAAATTGTTCCTAATTCCTTTAGAATAGATTGTGGTTATAGAAGCCAATCAAATTCTAAACTAGCGCTGGGAAGCCTTCTCATTTGCTAGCAATACAAAATACCAAAGAAAAGCAAACAGTGTTATGCACTAGCTATCTTGTCAGAAATAATTGGCTCATTAATCCTGGCTATACAAATGTAATTATATCACGAAGGTCAAATACAAGAATTTACTTCTGAATGCACTTCATGTTAAGCACAGCTCCTCATACATTGTGAGTAGGAAAATAATCAACAGTAACATTCACACCTCGAGAAAAGTAATTGAAAACATGAGAGACACTGAGGAAGAAGGCAAGATAACTATGCTTACCAGAGCCACAACCACAAATATATACCATATTTGAAATGGTGCTGTATGGTCAGAATAGAATTCTTGTTTTTTAAAAAATATATTTTTATATATTTAAATCATTTATTTTCATAATCTGCTAGACTGAGGAATGCAACATAATATATAAACAATAGTTTAAAAGTGGGAAATCTCAACATATATAATGTGGGTATTTATGTGCACACTGACTCATTTATAGGCATTGTAAAATGTTAGTAAATGAAAAATAGAAATAGGGAATAAATCAATGAAGCATCTCATTAAAATAACTGTGCTCTTAACATGCATGAGGGATGCAATCCTTGCAAATTTCATTCTAAAAGAAACAAAAAATTTTTAGCAATTTTCCTCCCACTGCTAGAAAGTCTTTGAAAACTGCACAGTCTTCAAAGACTGTTAGTACATTGGGTCTTTTTAAAAATCACACTTTTATGTAGAAAACAGCATTTTCTGCATAGAAAATAATATTTCTACAAAGAAAATGCTGTTTCCTACACAGGAATTTCAGGACTTATTATCTCTAGAATTCGCAGGTGTGTGTTTGTTTTCTGTACAGAAAAAAAGCATTTTCTGCATAGAAAGTAATATACAAACCAGCATTTTCTATGCCAAAGTATTATTATCTGTGCAGAAAATGCTGTTTTCTGTGCAAAAAAGAATGATTTTTGCACTAAGCCTCAAATTGTGAAGATTCATGTCAATCCAGGTTTCCTGACAGTTGAGAAACATGTTCTCTCCCTCACATGCACCAATGAACAAGCTAACACAAATCAAAGGTCTTTAGTTTGCTTTCTCAGTTCTCCAGGGAAGAAAATTCCAGAAATGTAATTGGTGTACAAATGAGCCAGGGTATAAACTAATCTCAGATGGTAAACTGTGACTCAAATCTAAAACTTTTGTTTAGCTCAAATGTTTCAGCCTTTCTAAACTTCTCTGTGTATTCTGCTTCTGCAATTGGCATTTTAGGAACCTGGCTGCATCAGCCAGGCTGAGGATATATGGTCTGCCAGAGGAGACATCTGCTGAGTCCCACAGATTGATCCAAACATTGTGTGAGGACATGGGAGAAGGCCTTCTCAGCTGTGACACCCCAATTGGAACTAATGCTGGCTTCAAAAGTCTTTGGTACCAGCCATTTCTACATTCTAAAATGTCTATGCACATGGTTTTAACTTGTTAAATTTGTTTAAAGTTGTTAAACTGCCCTTGTTGCCCACACAGAAACAGCTCTGCAGCACCTAACATCCTGCTATGCAACAGCTGCAGAGCTGTTTGGGCTGGAAGTCAACCTGAAGAAAACAGAAGTTCTTTACCAGCCTGCACCACAAAATGAACACCACCATCCCCACATTGCCGTCAGCAAGTCTGTGCTCAAGTCCGGTCAGCAGTTCACCTACCTGGGAAGCATCATCTCCTCAGATGCCAAGATTGACAAAGAGATCGATCACAGATTAGCAAAGGCATATAGTGCATTTGGAAGACTTCACAAAAGAGTCTGGAGCAATAAACACCTGAGGCAAAGCACAAAAATCAGTGTGTATAGAGCCATTGTACTGTCTATCCTCCTTTATGGATCTGAAACATGGGTCACCTATCGCCACCACCGACAACTCCTCGAGCGCTTTCATCAGCGCTTGTCTACGCACAATCCTAAATATACACTGGACTGACTATGTGACGAATGTTGCTGTCCTTGAGCAAGCAGGGATCACCAGCATTGAGGCCATGATATTGAGAACACAGCTGCGCTGGGCAGGGCACGTTTCTAGGATGGAGGACCATCGCCTCCCAAAAATACTACTCTACGGTGAACTCACCATGGGTCAGCGTAAGAGGGGCTCTCCAAAAAAGTGATACAAAGACTCCCTGAAACAACATCTCAGGCTCGGCCAAATTGATCACCAACAGTGGTCCGCCCTGGCCTCACATCGGGAGGCATGGAGACGCACTATCCACAATGCTGCAGCCTTATTTGAGAACTCACGCCGAACAAGTCTTGAAAAGAAACGACAACGCAGAAAGAATCACAACCCAAAAACATCACCCAAGGAGACCTTCTGCTGTGCTTTTTGCAACCGGACTTTTTTATCTCGGATTGGCCTTTTTAGTCATCAGCACGCTTGCAGAAAGTGCAGGATGTGTTCTTCCTGAATCTTCGTTTGCGAAGAAAAGCCAGAGGAAGAACTTGTTAAATGGTTCAATCTATTTGAAGCATGTATAATTATTTTTACTTTTAATTATTTTTATTGCATCAGTCTGCTTAAATAGATGTTGCTTCTATGTGGCCCTGGCTTTTTATGTTATAGGCTAGGCTATAAATATTTTAAAAATAGATAGATAGATAGATAGATAGATAGATAGATAGATAGATGTTAAAGGTGTATTTTATGAAGTATCCACAGCTTAAAGCAGACAAGGTGTTTTATGGACCTGAAGTATTAGGTCCCATCTTTAGTGTTTCTCAGTAAAGTATCTCAAGTGTCAGTGGAGTGAGATGCCCTTGCCAAATCTTTGAAGGCCTTCTGCCACCTCATAGATGGTACTGGGCTAGATCGATCAGTAACCTGGATCAGCATATGACAGTACACCATGTGTTCAAATACAGAGCTTGGAAAAGTTATTTCTTGGAGTACAGCTCCCAGAATCTTCCAGCTAGCAAGGTCACTGTAATCTAAAAAAGTAACTTTTCTACGCTCCTTTCAAACGTCCTATATAAGAAAGGACTAGAGATCCAATTGGTTATCTGACTTTAGTACGGCCTTCAGTATGTGTCATCTGTTATGTCTACACATTGTTAACAGTCTCAGATGGCTCAAACCTAGAAGTATTGTCTTTATCTTAAAGATTAAAAAATCTTTCCACAAAAATACAGTAAATTTACAGTAAGTATAAAATGAAATACATATGGGAAATATTTGCTGCATGCCAGCCTGGTTCTAATGTTCCCAAAAATGATAATTTACTTGTCTGAATATGAATGGGCAAAAAACTGGTTGTTACATTCTCTTTCTCCCCTTCATGTCTCTCTGTGTGTGAAATGTAAAGTTTATGCCTCTGATTTTGAAGAATACATGGTTTATTGATGTGTTCAAATGCAGCAAACTGTGATTTGTTCAAACAAAAATTAATTAACCAGCTTGTCTAGCAAAGCAGGTCCCGCTTTAAATTGCCTTTTTCTAGTGCAGAGATGATGTCAGCTTATTGTCAAAATAAACCATGATTTGTTGTCTAATCCAAGTCAAAGTACTGAACCATTGTTAGTCATAGCCAAGTTCTTCATCTGTTTGAGGGAGGGGCAGGGATAATGTCACGCAAGAGATTGTACCATCAATATAGTAACAAACAAGTCTCCCTCATCATTTCTCCATAGACTAAACTCATGGAGAAAGGGGTGCATGCACACATTCAGCATTGTGGGAAGAACAATAACAATTACATCACACCAGGAAGAAGTGTAAGTATGGCTACACCTCCCATTTCAACTCTCCCCTTGGGGAGAGAATGGAAAAATATTCCCAGAATGACCAATAACATCATCCCAAGCTAAGGTGTAGGGTGCTACAGAACACTGCCAAATTTTCAGGCATTTTCAGTCTGCACTTCCCTTTTTTTGGTCATTCCCTGTTTTGGGTTTTTAAAAAAATGAATACCCCCTCACCAATTTCCCAAAAAGTGGCAAAACGGCCAATACTGAGCCTCAGAGGCTTAGTCAGTATTGATCATTAGGGGGCAAAGAAATCACCCAAATTGGGGATGATGTGGGTCCTGGGGGGGCACAAAAATTGGTGTGTTGCCTGTATGCAGCCCACAGGCCATACTTTGCCCACCCCTGATCTAGGGGTCAATTGGCAGAAGTTAGGCCATGTACTAGCAAAGGTCATACAAGGTAGAGAGCTAACAAGACTGGGTAATACTGCCTAGCAAATAAGTGTGGACTAGAAGGTTCTTTCCAACTTCTGCATTCTGTATGTTGAACAGCTAAATGTTCTGTTTGGCTTAGTGCAGTCGCACTCCGTCATGCACCTTCATAGCTAACGTTCTTTTTTGTCAAGCCTTCAATTTCATTTTGGTTGGTCAGAGACCATCACTAATGAGTATCACTAATGAGTCTACAGACTTGTACAACTGTACCAAGTCTAGGGCTGTGAGTTCAGGCCCTGAATTTTCTGGTCAAAATCTGCATTAAGTATCAACCACAATTGCTCACAGCTTGTCATGCAGACACACCCATACACACACATCATATTTTCCTGTTTGGAAATAAAGACTTAGCTAAAGAGCCTGTTGCCAGATCAAGGTGAGATTATGAGATTAATCTTTCTCACTTAGGGAGATGGGGAAAAGGACATTTTTATTAAGCCTACTTATTTCTAGCCAAAAAGTAGATGCAGAGAAGAGTGGAAACTGTGCCCTACAATGACTGAAAGAAAAAGTAAATACATAGATTCTCAGAGTCTTTGCAAGTTGCAGCAACAAATAAATCCTCACAAACTATAGCAAGCTGCTGGTCTACTAGCTGAGCTGGAGATTTCCACACAGCTCTTTCCTCTTGCCTGGCATGGAACCCGCCAAAACTGGATAACTTGCCCCCTCATCTCCTGCCTGGAGATGACCCATAAAAACTGGAGATTCCAGGCTAGGCCTTGAAATCTGACCACTCCAATATCCCCAAAGAGACACCCCTGCTAAACATCATGCTGAATGCACATACATTGTGTAGTAGGCCACTGCTATGTGTGATTTTGGGACAGTTTGCCTCTGTCTTCTCTACACATTTAATATCCATGTGAAGAAGGGCTGAAGCAAGCTTTAAGAATAATTAACCCACCACAACCATAAACATTAACAATAAACCTCAAAATCAAAATATTTTGTGGATTTACTTAGGCAATTTGCTGCCCTAGCCTATCTCATACAGTTGTGGTAAGGATAAAATAGTTGGGAGATACGTAGATGGCTTTGAGTTTCTAGAATAAAGAACTAGACCAAATGTTTTCTTACAGTATACAGTTGTCCCTTTGTATTCACGTGTTTCACATTCACAGTTTTGCATATTTGAGGTTTGTAGCTGCTGCTCAACTTGCTCAAACTCCAAGACCCCATCCTCCTCTCCTACCCTCTCCTCGTGTCCTGCCAACAACACAACTCCATCTTTCTTTCATACCTTGCACTAAAACAGCACTGCCATTTAAAACAGTAAGGTCGCTCCTTTCCCAAACCAAAACTAAAAGTTGCAACTGTAGTAACACCTGCCCCCTGGATACACAAATCATGCCCCTCACCTACCCCCCAGCTCTCCCTCCCTCTGTCCTGACAACAAAACACTCCATCTTGCTTTCTTACCTTGTACCAAAACAGCACTGCCCATTACTTTAAACCTTACTGTTTTAAATGGGCAGCACTGTTTTGGTGCAAAGTAAGAAAGCAAGTTGGAGTTGTGTTGTTGGCAGGACAGATGGGGAGAGCTGACGGGGAGGTGAGTGTGGGTGAGGGGCATGGTTTGTGTCCCCGGGGGCAGGTGTTGCTACCATGGTGGCAGATATTGGCAGTCCTGTTGCAGGAGCGGAGTCTATAATACTGTAATATAGTATGCATGTTGGGGCCAGGGCTTAACTTATTTGCAGTTTTTTCACTTTTGCAGTGGTGCTTTGCCCCTAACCCCCACAAATGTGAAGGGACAACTTAATATGACTTGCAAATATATCTAAGGATCTCTACAAACTAAACAGGCAATAGTAAATAGTAAATAGTTCAATGTAAATGAATGGCTATGTGTGTGAATAAGTGTATGTTTATACATGTCTGCCTCTTGAATGGCTCTACTTGTGTAGCCCCCAATTGGTTCCAGTGAATTTCTCAGCCCCAAAAGGCCTGTACTATATATACTTATTTAAAGAGTAAGCAATGTTGAAATGGACAGCAGTCATGAATAAGATACACATTGTACGTTAGACATTCTGAAATATCAGAATTTGGATCTTTGTCCCTTCTTCTTTCTATTTGCCAGCAACAGATAAAAGAAAACACATTACAGTCCTGCTGCCCTTTCTCAGCATGGATCTAATTTCCTTTTGCACTGTTTTTTCCCCCAGTCAATTCTGAAATATAGATAGAAAGTGATTTCATAATGACATCATGGTTTTTTCATTGTTGTTATACTAAGAACTATTATGGATACCGATTATTATGGAGTGATAATGGTGGATGGATACCAATGGAGCATGTGTTCTGAATAAAGTGGAAGACAGCAAAATTGAATTAATTTATTCCATTTTATTCCAGTTTAAAAAAAAAATACCTCCATGTTATAAAATAACAGATGTAATGTTACCTGAAACACATGTTCCATTTATGGGAGAATTCTGGTGTAAAGTATGCTTTAGGGAGTGATAACAAATTGTACTGCCTTTACATCATTGTTTTTCCTAACTCTAGAAATTCTGCTCTAGGTATAAATAATGTTTATGGGAAATCTGAGGTAGATTGCCTGAATATGGTAGAATAAAAAGGAGGAAGGGGGAGGGGGGAACAAATTTTGTTTGCTTGTTTTAATGTAAAGCACATGTACATAGATGTTGCTATATAAATAAACCATGATGATGATGATGATGATGATGATGATGATAGCAGCACCTTTAACGCTAACTGGTTTTGTTTTAACATGAGCTTTCATGGATATAAACCCACTTCTTTCGATGCAGTATCAAGTGATATCGAGGCCTCAGGTTATAAAGCATATTTACACAGTTGTAGGAGTGGGACAGAATGTAATAGGACTCAGAAAGATGCAAATCCTGACCCTTGCCCTTAATTTTCAAAGGGTTGCATAAGGTAATAAAGGTCTTCCAGAGCTTTACAGTGGTCTGTTAGCATTGATGTGTGAAAGCAATAAATTTGCTTACTAAATGTCAATTTTCTTGGGTTCAAGACCTTGTACCTGTGAATGTACCTGGGATGTTGTGGGTGATGCTATTAACCCCTGTGATATTGCTGCCTGAGTAGATGTGGGAAGAGTTGGCATCTGGGTTTGTGGCAGAGTCTTGTCCTTGTATTGCCATCCATGTTATGCATCCTGTTTTAAGTGAATAGTTGTTTATGATTCAGAGGATGTCTATAAGCCAATAAAGGCTACCTTCCAAAGCTTGTTAGGGGGCTGTAGTATTCTCCACAACTGGTTGTAGCTCATCAATGATGCATTTGAGTGGTCTCAACTAAGGACTGTAGGTGACCACTAGGGTTGTTCTGTCATTTTGTGCTTTACTTCTTTGTCTCCTTAGGTGAGTATTGTAGTTTGAGAAATGCCTGTTGTAAATCCAAGAGTTTTGAGTCTCTGGTCCTGTCTATATGAGGGGTAAATAATATGTACACTTGCAAAAAGGCAGGCGTTCATAAGCATACGAACAGCCTACATGGCTAAATGTCCCCCCTAAACTCTGCATGGCCTTCTAGCCAGCTGGCTGCCATGAGTGATTTACTCACAATTTTTAAATTTCGCGTTGCCTTTAATAAAATAATAATAAAAAAGCTTCCCCTGGTGCACACAGGCATCATTTCTTTTGTAAAATATTACAAAAAAGAAGGAAAAAGCAGTAAAAATCGCCATTCCATGGACTTACCAGAAGCTCGCTTAGCTGGAAATCCAACATTGTGGCGCTGCCAAGTCCCCTCTTTCCTAACCCCACCCTCTGTGCTCACCCAGCCAGTCAGATTCCCCTGCATGTTTGTATCTGTGCGAATGTGGGTAGTCAAACGATTGCTCATTCAAAAGCCGTACAGATCATTTTCTGACATTCAAACAACTCCTCAGATGCTGAATGAACAGACTTTGTGGGTGATTTTCCTCCCCCCCCCTTTTGAATGACACATATTTGTGTGAACAGCCATTTGAACACCATTTGTATTTGTTTTTTGTTTTTGTTTTTTGCCATATAGACAGGACCACTATCTTGTGGGTCTGAGCAGATGCAGTTGTAAACAACAGATCTGGTAGTATGTTCCAGGTGAAAGCTGGGAGGCATGTAAGTATCCAAACAATATCTGGCAGCAACATCACCCACAACCTCATAGTAAATTAACTTGTTCTTCCTCTAACATGATATGTGCTAGTAATGCACCTCTATACTCTAGGATAAATGGAAACAAATTGGACATTAAAAGCAACAATACCCTCCCCCCCAAATCAGTTGCAGAATGTTCCAACCTTCCTGTACATAACGGTACGGGATTTAAAGGTTGCAGTCGTTGAAGAAGGAAATCATAAAGGAAGACTAGAAAGAGAAACAGCTGAAGAGAATTATATCCACAATTTCCAATCCACTAGCAGAGGTATGAACAAAGACAATGGCTTCATGGCACACTTCATTTATTAATACAAGGGTCTCCACTACTGCACATGTAACAAAAGGAATCTTCTCAGAGAAGATTTTGAACCCAAGAAAACTGACTTTTGGTAAGCAGAATTATTACACAGCCTTCTGAAAATTAAGGGCAAGGGTCATGATTTGCATCTTTCTGGGTCCTATTGCACTCTGTCCGACCCCCACTCCCACAACTGTGTATATATGCATTATATCCTGAGTCATGGCTAGCACTCTGTATTGCATCTGAAGAAGTGAGTTTATGTCCATGAAAGCTCTTGATAAAATGAATTTTAAAAAAAAACAGTCTTAAAGATGCTGCCACATTCCTTCCCTCTCCCACTTTTCCTTCTTTTTAGCCTGAAAGAGACTAATATAGCTACTTCTTTGAACATGGTAGCTCATAGGTTTTACTGGGGGTGTGAATTAAATTGAGAGTAAAAAGGAGAGCAAAATTATTGATGATGGTGGTGAGGAGGGTGGGGTGAAGGAAGGAGGGGGAGAAGGAAGGGTTGTTAATTATAATCAAATGGTCCCTTGGTTAAAATCCCAGAAGCCATAGGATTTGCCAGATTTATCTTTCCAAGAACAAACACTCAAGACTCCAAGTCCAACCAAGACTCAAAATTTCAAATCCAACAAAAAATTAGGGTTCGTCTACACAGGCCAGGATATGCTGGCTCCCCACAAGCATATCTTGCCCACAGATGAGGCCTGTTCCTCCCTCTAACTGCTGCAAAATGGGCCAGAGTTCAGACAGGCACACCATCCCGTCCCCACAAACACCATCGCTGCCCTCTGTGTTGCATTCTCTGATGTCATGAAGCAGGCCTGCAACACCTGAGCAAGGCCCCTGCATTATTGGTTATAAGCAGCAATGGGCCAATGTGCTGGAATGGGATCCTGCAATCATGTGGGGCCCAATCCATTTTTTGCAGGCTGGAATGGATTTATACAGGGACTTTTTCAGACGTGGCCCTTTAAACATTCTTTTGCCGGCATTAAAAAAACCCCAGTTTTTATGCTGGCAAAAGAATGTTCCTCCCCGCACTTATCTTCTTCTCCCAGCAAAGGCAGCTCCATGAATCAAGAGGAAGTGAATGGAGCCCTGTTTACTTCCTCACTCAAAATCCCGCGAGTCTTTGTCACATAGGAAATTTAAAAATAAAAACAAAAATGACACATTTCAAGTTACACCAAGTACCCTAACACTTTAAAGGTCCCAAGTAAAACGGGGAGGGTCATAAAAAGAGTGAAACTTACCTGGATGTCCTGATCTGACCTGGAATTGTTCTGGCCATTGTCAGGGTAAGTACGAGATTTAAATGGCCCAATGTTTCACACGCTGGCAATGCTGGCACAAAAGTGGCAGGGGGGATCTATTGACGGCTTAAGCCGTCAATTAAAAACTATGTGATTTTCACTATACATAAAACATGAAAGGGCAACATCGTCTGATCCATGTACCCTTTCATGTTTATGTAGTGTCGTTATGATGTCATATTTAGTCCATCTGATAAAGTCCCAGGTCTTATTTTAAAATGTTTTATCAGGCTCTACCCATCTTAGCCCTGTCTTTGCCCCAGGAGTCGTGAGGACTGCCCAGGGCAAAATGAGCAAAAGCTCTGTGTCATCAGGACTGCAGGATTCCTTTATCTGTGTAGACAAGCCCTTGGAAATGAAAAATCCAGCCCAATAAGCATCATCTCTGAAGCAGTTACAAAGTCCTCAGCAAGTGCACTTATGATATCAGCACTGGAAAGGTCAAAAGGGACGTATTATTTTCTTCTGGTGGCAGCCAGCCTTGAAATGGCCAGGAGATGGAAAGAGAATGTGCAAGTTTCCCTGGTCATCTCATGTGGCAGGGTGCAGGTTATGATGCTGAGGGGGAAAGTAAACAGAGCAGATCTTAAGATGCTATGGGACAAATGAATGCACTATATGGCAGCATTTATTCAGTCGTTCATTTATTTAATATCCCACCTTTCTATCACTATAGGAGCTATGGTGGTGTACACCCTTTAAAAAAACACAGTACAACTAAATTGAGTACAACATTTAAAATGCAAATGTAACTCAAACTTCTATTTAAAAACACTAGCTAAAAATGCAGGAGAAAATGTTTTTTAAAAGCTCATATAAAACATAATAGAATAGAAACATCACCCCACCACACACCATTAAAAGCTCCAGCTACCAAAACATATTAAAAAAAACAGCCTCCTTAAATAAAAACCTCCTTTAAAAAAACACCTCCTTATCTATTGGCAGAATGACAACTTTGGTGAAATACATTTCATTTTTATCCAGTATATAAATAATAATGACAGCTTATCAGAAAACATCCAAGAAAAATCCCATTGGCTGAAAATATGTAATTGGTTTTACTAACTATTCTATTATATAAACTCTAATTCAGAGTAGAGAAAGTGTAGGCTGTGGGAGCCACATCCAGAGCCCCAGAACAGTCCCGGGGGGGGGGGGTCCCAACATTTCTTAAGCCTAGGAGAAGTCTTTTTTTCTAACAGGAAGTTACCCCAAAATTGACCTTCTCATCATTTCCAGTTGAAAATAAAGCCTCTTTGGGGCCTAGTACTGCATGGGGGAGGGGGAAGAAAGCTCCCCTATGCACCATAAGGGACACTGAAGGCATTTGGGTTATAACAATATAGTTTGTGTTTTTTGTATGGGTGAAGCCCCCCTCCAATAGCCTCTATGAGAGCAATTCAACCTCCTAGCCTCTGACAGTTGCTGACCTCTGTTCTAGTGATTTGAGTACAATATTCTTTCCAACTTGTTACCCAAATTGTGTGGGGTCCATGGGGAGCCCATTAGTGTCCAAATCTTGATATGGGGAATTCTAATTAGCTCAAGATGGCAATGGGAGGCCACGTAACAGCAGGATCTTTTGACCTACGTATATCAGTACTCAACAGATGAGACTCTAAGTTACGGGATGAAACAAAAATGATTTTATTGAAAATAATTAACAGAACACACACACGCATACACTCAGGCTTCAAGCATTCACACAAGGCTAATGAAGAAAGTAGGAAATATTGGGATAGAGGAATAGGGTTAGGAATGATGGGCAATACTATATAGGTATACTGTACCTATCCGAAGAACAGAGATTCATGTAGAAGCTGCAACCCTGGTGGCACAGACTGACAGAGTGACAGGAGGAAGGGAAGCTCTGCACACTTTGGTTGTGTTTTGGGTGATTTTTATATTTGATATTCCCCCTGAAGGTATGAGTTTGAGACAAATACAATGTCTGCCAGAGTTTTTGAGGATTAGACAATGGATTCTCCGGATGTGTTAACGATTGCTAATGGCTGAAACATTAAAACTGATGGGTCTCAGGCAAACCTCTATTGTTTTAGGGAAAGGTGTAAAGAAAAAACAGTTTTGGAAGCAAAGCGTGTCCAGCTACCTTGACGGCATTATTGAATGGCTCATTTCTATATACGTCCAGGAGAATTAGCTAATTTCCTCTTTAACTTACCAGTTTCAGGGGGTTCACGTAATCCTTTTCCAGGCATGTTTTTTTTAGAAATTTTAGCAGGCTACTTCCTTAGCTTTTCTAAGCAAACCTTGATTTCTTGTGCTTGGGAGTCCCTGGTCTACTGTTAACCACCTGGAGTGCCAATAAAAAGCCAGTTTATGAAATATAGCCAATTAATGAATTATTAAAAGAGTGGGGGTGTCAGGGCAGGTAACACTACCAGTAGTTAAATTGATTGAATTATTATTTCATACTAGGTGGAGTATACCTAAGGAATACTTATTACTTTCTCCTGTCCATTTTTCAATTTCAGTAATCTTAGCAGTCATACTTCATTGAGCTCTCTCCTGTTTTCTAGAAGAATTTTACCTGCACTGCCTAGGTCTGCACTTAATATTCCGTGGGGCCTCCTATTTGTCTTCCCCCTCTTTACTGCAAGAATCTTACTAGCAGTACCCCAGAGCAAACTCACATGTTCCCTGCCTCTTTTTAGTGTCTCAGAGTCCTTTCCTGTTTGCCAGCATTTTAACATCCTTGGCTGGAATTCATGATCGTAGTAGTTATGAATGCATAACCTAGGGCTTGTCTATACAAGGGAAAAATGTGGATTGATGCATACTAATGCCAATTTGAAACATTTGTCTTAACTTTTTTTTTTTTTTTGCAAGATTGCAGGCATGAAGCATCCACTGTCAATGGGCAGGATTGCAAATCATGATTGCAGGCATGAGTGTATTATTCACATTTTTATTGACACCAGTTGCTGCCGACTAAGTTTTTTTTTAAAGCGTATCTAAGGTGCGAAATTGTGATATTCCACCTAAATAAATAGAAAAAAGAAGAAAAAAGGCTGTTTCATTGCCTCAGCACACTATTGCTATGGTGAAAATCCAACATGGTGTCCTGGGCACCTGTCTTGTTAGCAAGCTCCTACCCCCTGTGTATGTCTGACCAATCAGCTTTCCACCTCCACTCTTATCGGGAATGCAAATCAAAGCAAATTGGTTGTCCCAATGAATGGGGATGTGCATTTCCCACAGAGCTTTTTTAAAAAACACAGGAAAAGCCACAAAAGCTTTTCCCACAGGGTAATTGGAGTATTTGTCCTCCTTCCTTCCAAATATTGTGGATTGATGCAGGATGCCATTTAGACAAATCATATTCTCCTCAAATTCTATGAAGAATATTTTCACCATATAGACAACCCCTTGAGGTATGCATTCATAATGGATTTGTATTCACAATTGTTATATGTTCATAATTGTGGCAATAGTGTGGGGGATATACAGGGATTGTAAAAGTCCCTCAGTCCTGCCTTATAAGGTAGATGCTGCTGCAAGTGATGGAGGTTTCTTCTCCTGTAAATCTGGGTGCCACATGCTAAAGTTTCCACTCCCCCTCCCCACAAGTGATCTCCAGTGCAAGGAGAAATTGAGACAGAGATCCTGCTTCTGATTGTCATGTCAGAGATTGCTGGAGAGAGGGGGTGGATACAGAAGTCTACTGAGTTCTGATTTACAGGAGAGCAGAGCTCTGTCACTTGTAGTGGCTGCTTCCCCATAAGGAAGGCTTGGGGAGGGTGAGCCAGGAGATGCTATTTAGGTAAGTAAGGCTTAACAAAGTAGCTGATCTAGAATCTTGGTCCTTATTTCCCAATGAGTTACAGCAGGCTTCCCTGTTTGAGTTATAGGAAGCCCTCCATTTGGGATTTTAACTTGAACTTGGCCACTGTAAACATGAACAACAACTAAAATCCCTGTCAGATTTTGAATTGTATACAAATATTCCAGATGGGTTATGGCAGGCCCTCTCTTTTTGCTTCTGGGAGTCCTCATTTTGAATTTTAGCTTGAAAGTGGCCAATGGCAGTTGAATGTCAACCATAAAACACTCTATCAAATTCTGAGATGTCTAGTTCTATGTCCTAATAACTTCAGCTGCCACAGACAGCTACATAGACATTCTCTTTTATCATTACAGATTATCTTTTTCTGACTTGCTGTGCCATGACCAACTACATCTTTCAAATAAAAAAGAAAAAAAAATATAGACATTTGAGGAAAGGTTGAAGAGAGGCATATGTCAAGAATCCTAATGTATGCCCAACATAATCCTAGAATGGAGTTAGGGGCTAGAGAAATGTAAGCACATTCCCTCTCACTGAAATATCATAATGCTAGCTTCTATTTCATTGTATTTTGAGCAGCATGAACTTTCTCCTCCTTCAAGAAACAGACAAATAGTGGTGAAATTACAATTAACTATAGTGCATAAATCCTAATGTTTTAGAAAGATCTTGCAACAAAAAAGGTACACAAAAATGCATGTCTTAAGGGAAAGTGCACACAAAAATGTATATGTGATGTATATGAACATAGAAATGCATTATATTGGAGGGAAATTCTAGCAAAACATTCAGCCTAGGAAAAGTGAATCTTTTTTGAACAAATTTTGCTACATTTGTAAACTGAAGTGCACAGAGGATGAAACAAACTTGCAGTTGGAAAACTGATACAATAAGGTGACATCAAAATTCATAGAGCTTCTGAAAAATCTACAACTAAGGCCTGTAAAGAATATATTGCATTAATCCAATCAAAATATCAAGATACAAATTTCTGAACTTTAGACGTTGGCAAGTGTTTTATTATACTTGACTATGCCCCTTCAAGCGGGACTACAGAATGGGTGCAAGAGCATCAACTGTTTGTGGATTGCCCCTCATAAGAGACGCTTAACCCATCAAGCACAAAGAATCCCATGTGCCCAGCCATCATTACTTTTGTCTTTTCTGGACTCAGCTACAGCTTGTTCTTCTTATTAATCTATTCCACAGCATCATCCTGTTACTTTCTTGGGGATTCTGTTGCTGATCCTAGATCTGATGAAAAAGGTAGAATTGGACATCAGGATGAGTGACACCTGTTACCAATGGGCCAAGAAACATGAATATTTGGCAAGATTAGAAATGCTGCTACAGCAGCATTGCTGAAGTTGCTGTCCTTGCTAGCTCTCTTGCTGGATTAGTGAACCTTAGCAATTTTCTTCTAAGGCTGAAAGCAAAAGCTGTGTGAAGCTTCTAGGTTAAAGTGACCCAGATATGCTGGGACTTCATCCAAAATTTCAGCATCAATAGAGATAAGATGCTTGAGATCTGGGATGCTGTGGGATGATATGTCCAATAAATTCCTAATTTAACTCTTTCCATTTAGGTGATGGAAACAAAAAAATAAAAAATAAAAATAAAAAATGACTATATTATGAATGAGTTGAAATAATTCATCTGGACCAAACTGGATAACTAATTCTAACCAGACTGGATCCATTCAATAATTGAATGGTCAGTCAACAATTGCATAAATCCCATTGATTCTACAATTGGATTTAAACTGAAGAATGTTTTCATTTAGGAATTCAAAGACATAGCAATGTTAGTCTTGAATGTATGCAGTATGCAAAGGGATCTTGTCGCACCTTTGAGACTAACTGAAAGAAAGAAGTTGTAGCATAAGCTTTTGTAAACTAAGGCCTTGTCTAGATGGGCTATTTACCCCATCTTGGCCTCATCTTGGAGCCTTGAAGTCCAGACAATGCAGGGCATTTGACTTGTTTTGCCCCAGGGCAGTCGACACAACCCTGAAGGCAAAGATGGGGCCAAGACATTGTAAAGCCTGTTACACCACTTTTTAAAAATACCTGGGGGAAACCACTTCAGCTGGGAAAAATGGGCTGGGCCCTAAGTGACCACAGGAGCCCACACTGCCATGCTGACCCATCGCTGCAGCTGCTGTCTGCCATCACTCTTCTGAAGCCAGGAAGCAGGCCCGCAGAAGCCAGGAAGAAGGCTTCCTGGCTTCATAGAGTGAGATGTGGGCAGTGGTGGTGGCAGCACAGGGCTGGCATGGTGGTCTGGAATCCATCCCAGTTCATGCCAGTAACAGATGAGGAACAGGCCAGATCCATGGTCAGAAAATGCTGTTGAGAGCCATGCAGGAGATGCATCTGAAGAAGAAGACTAGGGGGCCTGTCTACACTGCAAACATACAGTTTGACACTACTTTATCCACCATAGTTCTACCCTGTGGAATCCTGGCATGTGTGATTTGGTGAGGCACCAGATTTCTCTGCTAGAACAGGATAAATTCCTTTAAAAATCTACAAATACCAGGATTCCATAGGGTAGAACTATGGAATAGTTCTATCCCAACCTTTATACAAACACATAAGTATGTGTGAGATGAATAATGTGGGATTTAATAGAAATGTGAAACATGTTGGCCTAGTGCAGTGTTAATGGTGGTCATAGCTATGGGGACAATGGAGGATATGTATTGAATTAGTTTCTTGCTGGAACAGTTGCCTGTGTCCTCTCCTCCTCCTCCTCCTCCTCTTTCTCTCTCTTTTTCTGAGAAAGACTTATATTTCAGGTTTGCTATTTTGGTAGAGAAAACGTATACAGAGTTACATACAATTTTACTTCATTGTACTTACTATCTCATATGTAGCATTTATATTCATATGAAATATAAATTAATCTATTTACTGGTGTCCAAAAAAAGAAAAAAAGGCTTGAGAGGGGATGTCCATTACCTGTTGATGTTCCTGTGAAGGTGCATGATGGGAGATGAGCTTCCCCTTCCTTAAGCCAGTGGGTCCCTCTTCTCCAGTTCAAGACAATACAGCAAATCTTCACATTATCTTTGAGCGTTTGCTGCAACATTTCCAAAGAAATAAACCTAGTCTGAACCATGAAAGAATGAAACATGAATTAAATAGCATTTTACAACATAAATATATTGTAGAGTTGTTTTCAAATCCATAAAAAGAAGTTAAAGATATATGAATTTCTTTTCAGTCCTGTATCCAGTTTTATTATTTCAGACTGGTTCCAAAACGGGAATCAAACCCATAAGTTATTTCTCTATTTTGGAACATTACTGGGATCTTTCTTCTTTGAAATGCAAGCCATTCCTATCAGAGTATGATGGGATATACAGTCTGATAAATTCATACTGTAAAGAGAAACAGAGAAAGCAAAGCAACATATTTGCCTACAGGGGGCATACTGTGTAAACCAGGCTGCACCTGGTCTATGTTATGTGTTTGTAGCTTGAGAACTTAGCCTTGAAGCCAAGGGAAGTGTCTATTTTCATCCATGTAACCTGTATGGGAAACAGTCTGTGTCTCACTGAAGAAGAATGTTATTGTGTGTATGTTGAGACTGTGAATGAGTTGCAAGCTGACTTTTGGGCTGTGCAGTAGCAAAAACTGCTAAGTCCTGATGTTTTCCACAGAGAGGACTGTCAATCTGTATATATTTTACTATGTACCAGTAAATGTTAGTAGCTTTAGACACCATCTGTGTGTCTGTGTATTTTATTGGGATTTTATGGGCTATATTTGGGCAAATGGGCATACTGCTACTCTGCTACATTTTTTTGGCTACCTGGATCCCTCAGAGCATGAACAGAGTGCCCAGTGTGTGCTAATGCATCAATCCCATCTAGTATGGGACAAAATATCATGCCCCGTGAGTCTGATGAGGGTATGGTATTAGAGGAGGAGGACCCTGGCACACCCTGCCAACCTGGAGGCTTAAGCAGAGGAAGAGCCTGGTCCTAGTGGGTTAGCACAAGTCCCAGCAGAGAGCCCTACCAATTCAGATAAGGATAAAGAAGAAGAGATGAACATATCTCCACCATCATACAGCCAGCAGCAATTCCAAAAGGAAGCTCAAAGGAGATTTCTGAGAGTTTATGAGAAACACCTGCTTATCAAGAAGCACCTGGCAAAGCCTTGATTGCTATATATATGCTTTGGGGAGATATGGAGGCTTTGTCAGAGATCAACTGATCTTCTTAGAGAAAGCTTCCTGCTGATGCCTTGATGCCTGTTGCCTTGACTCATGCGTAGACCTTGGACTGTTCCTAACTATTTTGCTGCCTGATCCTGTCAACTCACGGACTTGTTTTGGACCCACACTGGCTGCCGTAAGCTTTGACTTTTTGGACAGTGTTACTGGACTAAATCTTTGCAGGACTGCGTTTCCATTCTTGTCTGCTAATTAACAGTTGGTTACTTTCCCAGATTTTGCTGTTTATACTTTGCCAGTATCTAGCTTTCTTGGACACAAATAAAACCTTACCACAGATAGAGCATGAGCAAAAATCTTTGGTAAGGATGCTTATGGTTTGGAGACAATGCTCGATGCTGACAGAACTGCATTGCACAGCCCCAAGCACATTGTGGTCAGGACTACATAAGCCTTAGCTGAGGGAAGGAGACTGGTGGCAAGGGGTTTGTCCACATCACAGGTGGACAAATTGTGGACTATGGGCCACATGTAGCTCCCAAAAATCCACCCCCATATCAAAAATTGAACTTTTTTCCCTTTAGGGGTCATGAGGGGCAATTTTGCTATATGTTGGTTCTCTCTTGGAAGTAAACCAGAAGAGACTACTGGGTCTCTTCCTGTTGTTTTAATAAAGGCCCCTTCTAGGCTGAAAACATGGTGAAATGTGACCCATGCCTCCTGATTAGTATTAGAGGGCATTTGAAGGGCAGATTGATTATTATAATTCTTATTTTTGCATGGGAGCACAGTGGAAGTGTAACCATCCATAGTATCCTAGGCAGCAATGTAGTTTCCTAACACCTGAGAGTTTTCCACCTCTACTCTAAATGATGCTATTGGACTTTATCAGATGTAGCAAAAGCCACATCATTAGGATGTGACAATAGCACAAAACAAATTATCAGATGATGTTGTTGTTCACCCATCCCCAGTGTGTCGCATTGATGCTAATGAGTCACCACTTTTTATTGATGGCTTTGCCCGTCAATAAAAAAGTGACGCCTTGTTCATGCCAGAGTGACACAGTAAGAACATTGTGTGTGAACACAATGTGTCTGATAATTTTGCCCTTTATGCTATCATCGTGTCCTAAGTGACTTGTTTTTTGGGTGATATTTGCCTCATCTGATAAAGTCCTTAGCCCTTTCTGTTCCTTGAAACATTTGCTAATGTAGAAAACTGTTGATTAAGGTTTCACTCCCAGTCACAAGAAAGTTTGTATATTCAGATCTTGAGGCATCCAAAATTATTCCAAGAGGCTTTACTGCTCCTCTCTCATAGGGCCATTTGCCTTTCTTCTTAAATTGAGAGTCTGTTGAGTGAGCTAACCCCTCTACTACAAAGTCTTTGGTGGAATATATCTCTTCAAAAGAGAAGGGGGGGATTACATCTCTTGAATAAAAGTTGTGTTAGAAAGGTATCTGGGGAAGGATACAATGCTATTTCCATATTATGCAGATGAAAACCTAATAAGAATAGGTATATTGGCAGTCGTTGCCTTGTTATCTGGCACTGATGTGCATGCCGGCATGGGGTACCGCTGCATAATCTCCTGTAATGTTATCTCCCAATTTAAATAAAAAATAACAAAATGAAATACAATCAAAGGAAGCAAAAGCAGCATACATAAATCAGTTACACTTGTGATGAGCCCCACAATCCAGCATGATTCAAGTAACCCAGTTAACATCCAAATGACAGTATCAAAGTCTCCTGTTATAAATTCTGACTGGCTGGAAGGAGGAAAAGCCAGGTGCTGACAACAAGCCCCCGTTCCAGCATCTTCATCCCAGTTGCCACTTCTCTGAGTATATTTCAAGGAATGTTCCCCAGAACAAAAAAAAAAAAACCGAACACCATCAATATTAATGATCTAAACTAGGAAGATTGCTTTTAGTGTGCAAATTAATTACCCTAATCACAGGGGTTTTTGTATCCCTTTTAATGAAATAACTATTTATTTCACCGAATCCCAAGCTTTTCTTTTGCAAATAAGGTGCATTTACATGATAAATACACAAAATGTAAATGGATGACTAAATTAATTGAGAAAAGGGGGAGGAGGCTTTTTGAAATACAGTTTTTATAAGAGAAACAGCTAGATTAATGGATTAGTTTTCTGACTGGCATCTGTGATTAAATCTTTTATGTATGCCGAGCAGAATTTAATGGCTCCTGGGCATTGTGTGCTGTGTCAGAATTCTCGTATACATATTTTCCCTCCTTATTATTTCAACTGTATGCATACAGTTAGAATAAATAAGAGTGCTGGAGCTAAAACACCATTTACTTCATTCATGCTAGGACAACACCAGGCTTCAGAAGAATTATCTTAATGTTTACCAAGCTTTTATCCTTCATTTTTCCCCTTTGTCTTCCTCTTCCTTTCAAAATAATGGACACGTGTTTTTCCAGTCTGAAGAGAAGGACCCCACAAAAGAGTACAAAGAATGTCCCATGTATGTATGTATGTATGTATGTATGTACGTATATATAAAATCCCTTTGTTCACATTTATCTTGCACTGCTGTTGTCTAGTCACAAGAAGAGGAAGGAAAAGGAAGAAGGAGAAAATGTTTGGGGAATTTTCAGTCTGCCTATTACAGTTTATGTATTTTGAAAACTTTATTTATTATGGCAATGCTTTGAAGGGCTGCAAATTCGACAGAGGGGAAGATTTGAAACACTGTTCCAGCCCCCTCTTTTTTTGATAACAGTCATGCCAAACAGAGGATCTTTCTTAGCTCTTCTCACCCCCCTCCCAACCCATCCCTCCAACCCTGTAGTTGAGCCACCAGAGAAATCTCCAACTCCCTTTGATTTGAAATGATCAATTGCAGCTGTGGCAGTCAGGCAGGGTGCCCCAGGCACAATGCAAACAAGTATTTCTCCCGGCGCTCTCAGATTTACATTTCAATTGCTGCCACAATTTTTTTTATAGAAAAAGATAATTATAACATTTTATATTAATATTTTTTTCAGGAGCTTCTCTGATATTTTAGCAACATAAATATTAATTTAGCACATCAAGAAGAAGACACGCTTTCTTCTAGGGAATGGCTTGAATAAAAATCTGGGTGTTTTTTTTTTTTTAAACCACACATCCACTTTGCACCCAAACATGCTATCAGAATCTGCAAGCAATGTCTGTATAAAAGGGGTGTATTTCTTCAGAGTCTAATTCTACCATTTTCCCAGGATTAATACTTCAGAAAATGAATGTAAATCCAGTGGAACATATCAGCAAAGTTGTGGGATGTGACAATAAATTTCATTCATCACAGTAAGGAAGGGCATTTTGATCCTAACACTGCAGTGGGAAAGCAAATATTGAAATCAGTAGAATTCATGTCCAAGGACCAATGTTTAAGATATCAGATTATAAATATATCATCTGTAAAACAAGACTGTGATATTAAACACATTTTTACATATGAAAAGCATTTTTTTTTTAAATGCAAATCAAATTGGCTTGGGGTGGAGGATTTAATAATTATACAGCTCACACCAAGCATGGGGTGGTGGCTTAAACCTTTTCTACCTTGATACAGTTGCAAGGACAAATACTCCTATGAAGCTGCTTTTTGTATTGGGGAAAAATTCCCTATGGACAACAATGTGATTTGAGATCTCAGTTTTATTTCCTGTTTTCTTCATACTGAAATAAAGACATCTCAGTGTTGTTTTCAAGGGATCTTATATCAGTGTGTGTTTGGTTAAAATGCAGTTTTACATTTCCCCTGACCTGTACTGATGTGTGCAATGGGATTCATTATCCACTGATTCAATTATCCACAGGACAGAAAACAGCACACCTACCATAGAGTCTTCCTAGAAAATGTGTCCTCTCTAGCCATTTTCTATGTCCTCCAAGGCAACTCTATGCTATTTTAAACCAGAAGTCCCATTATTTTCAATGGTGTTCACTAATATCCACGGTTTTGGGTATTCACGTCCCCCCCGAACCAATCCACAGTTGATACAGGGGTCCTACTGTAGTATGTGACCCCTTCCATTAATTTTATATGGATTTTTAGCCACTTTAAACATGATGTTTGACACAAGTATTGCAGGTGTGATCTTGGCAGAGATTTCCATTTCACTTCTCCACTCATGTGAGCAGTCACTGACTATGGTCTCCTGGTGTATGCACTCAGTGGAACAGCTACATATGTGATCACCATGTGTGAGAATTAAAGTGCAGTTGTTGGGGGTTTGGGGAAATTTTAATGTACAGGGTTTGTTTGTTGGTTGGTTGTTGGGTGGTGAGTTTTTGTTTTTGTACTTTCTGAAAAGAAGGGTTACTTCTGAACAGGAATTGTTCATCCCATTTGAAGTAGTTCTTATTTGGGGCTCACATTTGCCTATGAGTATTGTATGCCAGTGGTCTTGTTGAGACTGTGGGACACTGTATTGGATTTCGCTGTGGCTGCAACCTTCTTTTATTCTTAATACCATTGCCTGACTTTATTTCCTCCCATTGCACACAGCAGGAAAAGTAATCAGATTGCAATAACAGCTGTTGGTTTGCTTAAATCATGTTCTATGATCCATTGTGTATATTTTTGCAGTCTGTCCCTCAAGTTGCCTGGTATGGAATCATGGGTGGATTTGTGCTCACCTAGTGTATAACTATATGTGTTTTCCTTTGAGACGATTGCCCTGCATTGCTCAGTATCAATCAAGATATTTACATTCAAGCAAAATAGAGCCTAAGAAAAAGCATGCCTTGTTCCCCACCACCACCTCAAAATCCACTGATAAATAACAGGAGTGATTACATATATATTAAGAGGAAAATTAATACTGGTGCTGGGCTAATATTACAAGCAGGTCATTGTGTTAAACTCCTTGATAAAGTGCAGAGCTACCATAATTGCCGTGGGATCTTTTTATAGACAAGACCTTTATTTCCTACATACCAAAGCCATTGGATTGAGCACTGTTTAAAGCTGACTCTGGGAATAAAATGGCTCATGAAATATTCATGACTAACACATATGCTGCCAGGGGAACTTAGTGTATTATGTATGATCCTGCCATAATTGTACGGAAATGATATTCATTTAAGTGGATGTTTATCACAGTTAAAGGTACACCTAATGAGACAAAGGCCATACATCTAAAAACACAAGGTTATTTCTTGTGCTTGGGTGTTTGAAAAGACCATGATTTTATTCATAGTGGCTTCCCCTTGCCATCTATTTCTTTTTCCAACTTAAAATTCACTGTCTCCTATACTTAGCTGCCAAATGGGCTATTAAATAAAATGTACTTCCTAACAATATATGTGCACCATTTAGAAACATTCAAGCAGGATATTGAAATTTAACAACATTTCAAACTGCACATTTCTGCAATTAGTTTCAAAGGGTCACTGCTGACTATATCTGTCCATCCATGTTGCATGAAATGTGTGATAGCTTTCTATTTTGTTTTCTATAAAGAACAAGATCCATTTGACATAACATTTGCTTCTGTTTTGCCTGCCAAGAGTTAGAGAAAACATATTTTAGAATGTTCTGCACAGCAGCTTTTCAGGCAGTTCAGGCCATACAATATGTACTTCCTGGTTCCTACATGAGAAATTTCCACCCCCTGAAACTAGATTCCATCTAAGATTTGTTTATATTTGTCTTGTGTAAAATTCTTGGATGGGAGTTTTAAATTGTTGAGAAATACATCCTCACACAATTGGTAATTGGTCTAACAGATCTTGTCACCTACCCTGTAAACTAGGGTCCTTTTACTAACTCAGGGCTTATCTACATGGATAAACACCCTATCTTGCCCCTGTCTCAGAGCCCTGTAGTCCATATGATGCAAGGCATTTCCCCCATTATGCCCCTGGGCACTCCTCACCACCTCTGGGGCAGATACAGGGCTGAGACAGGAGGAAGGTGAGGTAGGGCCTGATAGTGTTATGGGAAAATACCCAGTTTACTCCATTACTATTGGCAAAAACTGTATTGGACCCTGCATATCTCCCAAAAGCCAGGAGGAGTCCCTCAGCATGTTACCTAGGCTGGTCACATGCAGGTAGCCTTCAGTCACAGGTTGTGGGCTCCTTCCTGCCTTCCAAGTCATCAAAGAAAATGGTGGTAGTGGCTGCAGGGACAGTCCAGCATGCCTGTTTGGACTCCGGCCCATTCCGTACAAGTAACAGGGAGGTGGCATATCCTGGCTCATGAAGATGAGCCCATAGTTTGAAGTCCACTTTCATCCTAGTCTGCTATTAGGCTGAATCCACACCTATATTAAAAAAAAAATCATACTTACCTCAATACCATTCCTGTTGGAACACCTGACATTCCTCTGTATTCGAAGTGAAACCACTGCTTTCCAATGCCTAAGGGCTTTAAAGTGATTTTTAAAAAGCCTTTATACTACAAAGTTTGTTATATTTTTTTTAAAATGCACATATTTTGGGTTTGGGTTTTCAGTTGAATTGGGGTGGGTGTGGGGTTGTTTGAGGGCAGGACAGGTTGGTGGGAGATTACCCCAGGCATCATCTGGCAAGTGTGGTGTCACCATTTTTCCCCACACACAGTCACTTCACCATCCCTAGGATAGGAGACATCCTGCTACCTGTGAGCAGGACAAGAGGAGCACACTGCCACCAGAACTGGCTGGAGAAGGAGCTGGAACAGGAGTGCAAGATGGGAGGCTGAGGGGGTGGGTGGGAGGAAGCTTACTGTCCTCTTGCTTACTCATGAATAAACCACTCCCTCCCCACTCCAAGCAGTCCATAAGGGAAGGTGAAAGCTTTTTTGTTGTTTGTGTTCAGCCACTTCACCAGCTGCAGCCCCGGGAAAGCCCACAAAGGGGAGAAGAAAAAAGGAGGGTGAAATGAAGGGAAGATTGGAAGGTGGGGCCACCGTCTGGTCTCCTTTCAGTACTCTTTCCCCCTCCAAGCAAGGGCAAGAAATGCAGTGTCCCAAGAGAAGTGTTAAAATCCAGTTTGCCCATGAAAGGGAACAGGAAAATTTCATACCTGATGGGGGTTTGAATGGGAAGCTTCCATCATAAGAAAAAGGGTAAAAATGGGGTGTCGCACAAGAGTGGTGTTAAAATCCAGTTTGCCCATCAAAAGCAGTTTGTGGCTTTTTTGAAAACAACAGCAACAACATCCTGTTAATCTTGAGGGAAGATCATGTAGGAATATGTGGGGAGCTTTAAATGTCATGGCATAAACTGAATAAGGAGGCATTTAATTTTCCCAAGTAAGTGAACTGGGTGAGGGAGCCATCCAATGAGAGTGCAGTTGAGTGGTTACAGTGACAGGAAAGGAAGAAAGTCTGGGCAAAGACTTCAGGTGGCGAATGCTGCGTGTCTGGCCGGGTTTCAGAGGAGCTACCGAAATGCGGTTGCCATGCATGGGAAAACCAAGACTAAAGGAAATCTCTGAGGTGACTCAAAAACCCTGGGAAATTGGTCGAGGTGGTTGTTTGCGTGGGCTTGAATGCCAGGTGGTTAAAGGCTGGAAACCTGAAGAAGGAGCCAGCTGGAGCTGAGGAAGCCAAACTGCATTTTGGCAGCTGAAAAAGCATCAGCGCTGCCGCCACTTGTTTTTTAAAAAGTAAGACGACTGAAGGAAGTGAGTAAATACATCTCCTTTTCTATGTTGGGTGTGAGTAAAACACCCATATATTTTTCTTCTGTTGTTATATAAAGAGAGTAAAAAGGACTGGAGGAGCTTAATCTATTCAGTCAAATAAAGTAAAGCATGGAATAGAGGCTAAGATGGAATATAACGAAGCAAGGAGATATTGGCTGTAGCAGACATGATCCGAAGGTGAAAGCAGGAGAGAGGGCTAAAAGATGAAAAGAGAGAGATTAATTGGCTATAGTAAGAAGGTAAATAAAAGGAAAAAAGAAAGAAGCAAAGGACATTTTCAGATAGATTTTTGGCAGCAAATATCCCAAAACAGCTCTGTTGCTGCCGCGCGGCAGGGGAGCGATTTTTGATGATGCCATCCCTCTGCTGGAACCCTCCATGTCACTTCTGTGACAGAATGGAGGAAGCTGCATCATATTTCACTCACGGCCAACATTCGTGAATGAAATATGGCATGGTTTCCTCCATTCTGTCATGGAAGTGACACAGAGGGATGTCATCCAAAATGGCTCCCCTGCTGTGCGGCAGCAACGGAGCTGTTTTGGGATATTTGCTGCTGAAAATTGCATCTAAAAATGTCCAAAGAAGAGTGTGCAACGAGGAGGAAAAGAATAAGAGAATAAGAGAAGAGGATGCTGCAAGTGAAAGTAATGCTAATGACAAGGTGAGAAAGGAACATGGAAGAAGGAGATAAAAGATTTGAGAAGGTGAAGGATATTTGTTAGCAGAGGAAGAAAGCAAAAGTAAGCAAGTTGTGAGATAGAAAGAAATTGAAAGGATAGACTGCATAAAATCATCACGGGGGAGAAGGAGATAACTTAAAGAATACCTTAAAGAATAAAGAATAACAGAACAAAAGAAATAGGTGGTAAATAAAGGAAAACAAGGAAAGAATTTGTGTGAACTGTGTGAGAACCACGTGAAGATTTTGCAGAAACTAGCTCATCATGAACAAGAAATTGGAGCCAGCTGTGAGAAGACTGAGAGTTAGAAATGGCTTGATGAATTGCAAGTAGGTAAGGAGTAAGGAGAAAAGTAGCAGAGGAGGAAGAAGTCCTTGCTTCTTACGGACTGGAAAGTGACAGAAAGTCAAGAAACCAAAAGGCAAGAAGATTATAAGGAAATGGACTGATTAGTTAAAAAAAACGTTGTGGACAATATAATTATTCCCTAGAAGGGAAAGTATATGGCTATAAAATTTGTTAAATTGGAGATATATGATATAGATGTACAATCAAAGTAATTAAATTCATAACTCAGTTCATTACTATTAAAGTTGTACAATGAAATGTGGATAAAAATAGAGATTGTATATGGTGGAAGATAATTGATCGGGTATAATATAATATAATATAATTAACTATGGGGGAGGTTAAAAAAGGAGGAGTAATTAAGATCAAAGGAAGAGAATGGGGAATGAACTATAGATAAAGGAATATTATAATATATTATAATACAATTAATAGATTAGTTGGAAAGAAGATTGGAGAGAAGATTTATTTGATTACATTAATGATATTGATTATAAGGGATATTAATTGATTTATTGATATTAACTGGATTATTGTAATTGAATGACCAAAGGAATTTGATAAGTTTGATAAAGGAATTTGATAAACTCGATAAAGGGGTAAAGGGAAACCAAAGAAGGAAGAAAGGAAGAAAAGCAGGACAAATTGATTTGGATTGATTTTGTTTGATTTGGATTTGGACTATATTGATTATATTATATGGATCTGGGTTATAATGTTATATGGAATAGAATATAAAAAACCCGGTATAGAGTATATTAGAATAATAAATAAGTTTTATGCTGGATGGTAGAAAGGGAATAAAAGAATATAAAGAGATTCAAATAAGGAAAGTAAATTTAGAAAGGAGGTGAAGGAGAGAGACATAGTAAGTAAAATAGAAAGGAAAAAAGAGAATAAAACCAGAAGGGGAAAATAAAAATAACAACGAATATATATGTGTGTGTGTGTGTGTGCGTGTGTGCGCGTGTGCATGAGTGTGTGTGTGTATATGTATATATGAGGGGAACAGAAAGAGGAAAGGAATATATGATGCCAATCACAAGAAAAGCATTAGCCCAACAGCAGTCACAGATACATTCTGCGAGAAGATCTTCACTAGCAATGACCACAAAAGCTATGGATATTAATCAAATATTAATAGCGGAATTTAAAAAATTGAAGACAGATTTGAAAAAGGAAATGGTTGAACTGAAAAGCGATATTAGGACTGATATACAGAAACAATTGGACAATTTTGGGACGCATATGGAAGTAGCAATTGGTGATATAAAAAATAACTACAGTGCTAAAAGATTTACAAGGTAAGACAAATAACCTTGAAAAGAGAACAAAGAACCTAGAAATACAGGTAGAAAAAGAAAATAATAAAAAAAATACAGGAAAATTAGATACAGAGCGAAATGTTTGAAAATACATGGTTTGGAGGAGCAATCTAATGAAGATTTAGCAACTAGTGTAATACTAGCTTTAGCTGAGTTTGTAGGTTGGGAACATGAGCAATTTGGCCTGGAGGTTGATAAACTATTCAGAATAGATTCATGGATAGCAAAGAAGAACAAGGTATCAAGAGATATCACAATATATTTTGTGAGAGAAAGAGTTAAAGATATCGTAGTTCATAAAAAATTTTAAGGAAAAGTTAAAGGTTGATGGATATGAAGTGAAAATATTCAAAGGCGTACCCATTCAAGTGATAAGGAAAAGAAGAGAGTGTGGATTTTTGATGCAAACACTGAGGGAGAAAATTATAAAATATAAATGGAATAAAACAGAGGGAGTAATAGTAATGTATAATTACAAGAAGCATTGGATAAATACTGTACAGAAAGCCAAGGAGTTTCTATCCAAGGATCAAAGAGCAAAAGGAGAGGAGGAAAAGAACGAACAAAGAGTTGATAACAATACACAGAAAGACAGAAGAGATTATAGAGAAGGGGGAAATAGACATAGAAAGACAGAAGATCTGGGAGAGGTAATTAGAAAGGAAACACAAGAGGAGAGAAGGAGTATAAGAGAGAAGGAGGAGGAGGTAAAAGAGGAAGAAGGTGAAGAAATAGAAAAGAACCTAGTCAAAGAAGTAGAAGAAACTAGAACAGAGGTAGAAGAAGAGGGAGGAGTAGAAATAGAAGGATCAGAAGAGGAAGAATTGGAAGAAATTGAAGGAGCAGGAGGAGGAGGAGAATTTGGGGTTGAAGGATTGGATTTTCATTTATTCTAATAAGATTAAAGATTAGAACAACAAACAATGGTAAATAAAGTTATATCGTGGAATGTAAGGGGGCTTAATACCCCATATAAGAGAACAGTTATGTTTCATTATTTAGAGAAGCAAAAACCAGACCTTGTATGTCTTCAGGAGACGCATATAAAAGCGAAAGATGTTAGACTATTAAAGAATACCAAATTGGGTAAAGTTTATGCAACGAAATATAATAATAAGAAGAGAGGAATAGTGATGTATGTCAATTCAAAGTATGAATCAAAGGAAATATTTAAAGATAAAAGAGGTCAATATTTAGGAGTTGAAATAAAGATGCAAGAAAAGAAAATTCTGGCGGTAGGGATATACAGACCTCAAAACAATAAGAGGGACTTTATACAAAACATGGTGCAGGTAATGAGTGAATATGAGTATAATCATTATTTGATGATGGTAAATTGGTATGGAGTCTTTGATCCTGTTATAGATAGATCTAAAAGACCAGGGATGAGCCCCAAACATGGGAAATTACTGAAAATAATGGAAGAATTGATAGACCAATTCGTGCTAGTGGATATATGGAGATTTAAGCATGGTAGAGAAAGAGACTATACATTTTATTTGGACAGATTTCAAACCTGGTCAAGACTGGATATGTACTTAATCTTGAAAAATCTTATTAAGGATATAAAGAGAGTTGAAATCCAACCTAAAATAATATCGGATGACTCCCCAATTATATTAGAGATGGTAGAGGGGAAAAAAGACCTTATAGATGGAGATTAAAGGATGTATTGTTGAAAAACGATACTGTCAAAGAAAAAATCAAGAGCCAATTAAAATATTATTTTAAAGAGAATATTGGGAAAGGAACATCATTTGATGAAATTTGGGATGTAGGAAATCAGTAATTAGGGGCTACTTGATGCCGAAAGATCATGAATTAAAGAAAGCGAAGAAAAATAAGGAGAAAGAATGAATAGAATTGGTAAAGAAAGAGAATGAATTAAAATGAAAACCAAAGGGTAGGGAAATTAAAACACAAATAGATATAACAATTAGACATACAGATGATTAATGAGATGAAGAAGAAGTTAAAATATATCAGGCAAAAAATTTTTTCGACATTCTAACAAGCCAGGGAAATGGCTTGCATATAAATTAAGAAAAGAAAATGAAAAGAAACTCATATTGGAATTAGAAATAAATAATGAGAGAATTATGAAACAAAAAGATATAATGGATATCTTTTATAAATATTACTCAAAGTTATATGAAGACTATCCAACAGGAGAAGAAACCTTAAAGAATATAGAGGAGCATTTGGAGAGAGAAAAAATACCAAAAATCATGACAGCAAAAAATAGAACTCAACAAACAGATAACAGAAAAAGAGGTAAGAGATGCTATAAAAAGAATGAAAGTAGGGAAGGTGCCTGGGCCAGATGGGTTTACTTCTCTATATTATAAGATTTTTGAAGAACAATTAATAAACCCACTATGTATGCTATTCAATCAGATTAATCAAGGCCAATGTCCAACTACTTGGCAGAAAGCCAACATTGCTTTAATTCTTAAAGAAGGGAAAGATCTGCTTTCACCAACAAATTACAGACCTATATCACTTTTGAATATAGATTACAAGATCTTTGCCAGTATTCTAGCCAAAATGTTGAAGAAGGATTTGACGGATTGGATCCAAGAAGACCAAAGTGGTTTTCTGCCAGGAAGGCAAGCCAAAACTAATATAAGAATGCTATTATATATAATAGAAGTTTATGATGAACATAATGAAAGGAAACTGGCAGTAATATTGGTAGATGCTGAGAAGCCATTTGACAAGGTTAGGTGGGATTTTATGTTCAACCTGTTAAAAAAGATGGACATAGGTGATAATTTTGCCAAATGGATACATAAAATATACAACAGACAGGAGGTACAGATAATAATGAACAGAGATAAAACAAAAAGCTGTAAAATAAGTAGAGGGACAAGGCAAGGGTGTCCTCTATCTCCGCTCTTGTTTATCATGATCTTGGAACTTTTAACTAGAAATATAAACAAAGATCCGGAGATTAGAGAACCAAAAATTAAAAATTATGAATTTAAATATCGGGCTTTTGCCAATGACCTAATCTTTTTTAGATAATCCAATGAGTAGTATAAAAAAATTGAAGAAGGTAATAGAAGAATTTGGACATCTAGCTGGTATGAAGATTAATAAAGAAAAGACAATAATATTAACAAGGAATTTGATTAAATCAGAAGAAAAAGAATTGGAAAATGTCTCAGAGTTCAAGATTAAACAAAAAGCTAAATACCTGGAAATAATTAAAACAAATAAGAATGTAGACTTATTTGAAAATAATTACAGGAAACTTTGGAGTCAAATAAAAGATGATATGAAACGATGGTCCAATCAAAACATTTCATTTCTTGGTAGAATAGCCATGGTAAAAATGAATATCCTATCTAGACTAATGCACCTCTTTAGGAATATACCAGTTTTGATTAACGAAAAACCATTCAAGGGATGGGATAAGATCTTGAAAGATTTTATATGGGCAAGGGAAAAACCCCAGATTTAAAAAGAGGTACTATGTGAAACAAAAGAAAGGAGTGGACTCGCCTGCCGGATGTAAGGTTATATTATGAGGCAAGTTGTTAAGAATGGATATTGGAATGGGTGATGTTGAAAGATAATAGACTGTTACAGCTGGAGGGGTTTTAACCCTAGATTTCGCTGGCATGCATATACAGTCGTCCCTTCACATTCGCGGGGGTTACGTTCCATGGACCCCCGCGAATGTGAAAAATCCGCGAATATTGTTTGCCCCCCCTCCCCTGCCATAGCGACCATGGGGCCTCTGGAGGCCCCATAGTCGCTTTCCCCCGCCTCCCCACTCCCTTCCTAGGCCTTCCTGGGCCTTCCCGGGGCCTCCGGAGACCTAGGCCTTCCCGGGGCCTCCGGAGACCCTCCCAAGGCCCCGAGGATGCCTCCCCAGCCCTCCCCCCTCCTGCCACTGCCACCCCAGGGCCTTCACGGGGCCTCCGGAGGGTCTCCGGAGGCCCCGCGGAGGCCTTCCCCGCCCTCCCCACTGCCCCCACAGGGCCTTCGTGGGGGCTCCGGAGGGTCTCCGGAGGCCCCGCGGAGGCCTTCCCTGCCCTCCCCATTCCCCCCGCGGAGGCCTTCCCGGCCCTCCCCACTCCCCACACAGGGCCTTCGCGGGGCCTCCGGAGGCCCCGTGTCGCGGTTTTGGGGGGGCCTGGGGGGCCCTCCCAAAACCGCGAATAATCAAAACCGCGAATGTCGAGTTCGCGAATGTGGAGGGACAACTGTATGTGGCATAGAAAAACGACAATACATAAGGACTTGGGGGGCATTGATGCGGGTATGGATAAAATACAAGAGGGAATTGTATCTTAAGATACCACTATGGGTGTCAAACCATGAGGCTTTTTATAATAGAGAAAGGTTACAGATGGATAAATGGTTAATGTATGAAATGATCTTGAAGAGAAGTGGAATGGAATATAAAATGAAGGCTCGGGAGGATTTAAGACAGGAAGTAATCAACCGCCACTGGTTTATTTATAGACAGCTATCAGAAAAGTTTAAAATAGATAAAAAAAATTGGAAGGAATAACAATAGAAAAGGTAGAATTTGACAAGATAATACAAGGAAATAAAAAAAATATTTAAAATATCAGTTATTACTGAAATTAAATCTAGAAAGATAGGTGATAAAACCATATATGATTAAATGGGCAGAGTGTATAGGCCATGAAATAAACATGGAAGATTGGGAAAAAGCATGGGCAGTAAATATAAAGTTCACAAGAAGTTACAATCTACAAGAAAACTTCTATAAAATGATTAACAGGTGGCACCTAACACCAGAAAGGATGGCAAAGATTTATAAAAATTCATCAGGAAACTGTTGGAAGTGTGAAAAAGCAAAAGGGACATATTATCACATGTAGTGGTGCTGTAAAGAAACAAAAAAATGGAAAAGAATAAATAATATAATAATAAAGATATTGAAAATTCATTACCCTTCTGAGCCAGAGATATATCTATTTAACATGATACACAATATAGATTACAAAATTCAGAAAAAGTATGGTAGGATTATCCTTATGCAGTAACAGCCGCAAAATTACTATACGCAAAAGAATGGAAAAGTAAAAAGATCCCTCTAATTGAGGAATGGATAGCAAAGTTATTGGACATGTATGAGATGGATAGACTGTCTAATTTGTTGAATGATAGAGAAAACCGGAGGAATTTGAACCCATGGAAGGACTTAATTCCCCTTTGGAAGGAGAATTGGGGAAATTTAATAAAGATTTCTGTGGAACAAATAAGGTAAGGAAAAGGAATCTAGTTGCAATTTAGTAAAGGACAACAGGATTAGAAAATTTCTTTATGGATATTTACATGGGTAGCACTGGATTTGAAAATTAATCAACCCTATAGATAAGGAGATGATGATGGAAGTCATTTGTTAAATAAATCAATGTGTTTATGTGTTTTAGGTATGTATATAGAAAAGTATGTTTATGTTATATAAGTATTGTGGTTTAGTGTTGTAGTGCTGTAGTATTTGTTTGTTATGTAAGTCAGTTTGTGATTTAGGTTAATTGTCTAATGTTCACTGTCTAATGTTTTAAGTGTTTTTAAAACATTAATGTCTAATTTTTTAAATTGTTGGGTGAATAAATAAAATATTTATTAAATAAAATATTTTAAAAAAAAAGAACGTAAGAAAGGCTTTTGGTTGATAATGGATATGCATGCAGGGAAGGGAAAAAATATAACTGTTGTGGTGGTATGACCCAAAAATAATCTGATTCAGTGAACACATGGACATGGTAGGAACACCCTTGTGTGCCAATGTGTTTTTAGGGTGGTGAAAATGTGTAGCTCTCAAAATCAATTTGACTTCAGATTAAAACGTGTGAATGTGGCTCTAATGGGGTCAGACTGGAGAGGGATACTATGCACTAAAACTGAATTATTTTACACTTGTGGATTAAACTTTAGGAGATTATCAGACATATTAAAAAACAGTGTTATAATGACACCATGAGATCGCAAAAGGGCTTCCTTATCAGACGACATCATGCCTCAGCATTATGCAAGCATTCTGCTGCTGTTACAAGGAAGTTATTTTTTTTATTGTCAAGGAGAAGTCAAAAATTGATCTCCCGTAGCATTTGTGTTCCAGATTTTTGTGTGTGAGAGAAGGTGCCCCATTTTGCTGTCGCCAGAACACTTCGGGTGCAAATGGGAAAACTAGGTACTGTATGCTTTTTTTTTATGAAACTCCCTGTCTTGCTTGCAAGTTTCAAATGTGTATCTGTGCTTTTCTGAATGTTTTCTTTTTTAATTTTGGTGTTTGGGGGCTTTTTAACATGCTCGTGTCTTCTTGCGAGACGTGCCAAAGTCTTGTTCATGGAGAAATGTGGAAGTAAGTGGCACGAGTGCTCATATTGCCAGATTCTTGGGGTGATTTTGTATCATTATCATGGCAGAGTGCAAAACCGTGTGTCATTTTGCCAGAACATGAACACTGTAAAATATAGTGCCATAATAATGTTTTAGGCATTCATCTGATAATCTCCTTAGTCTTGTTACAATTTCATTTTAGAAAAGAACAACAGGCGTACTTTTAAACTGCAGTTGTTAACAATGACTAACTCAAATTGGTTTTATTTTTGTTGTTTTACACAAAATGTAGGATTAATTCCAGGTTATGTGACAGATTTCAATAAACCTAACAGTGGAGATTTTCACACGGGCTATATATCCCATGGCAGGAACAGAACAGGGTCGGGAAAGGTTTTCCCTTTCGGACGACGTTGACCCCGTTCTGTCCTGCATCCATCCTGCTCCCATGACTGTTCTGGAACAATGTAATCACGATTTTTCATCGTGAATAGACCTCCCATTCCATCACTATCATGCAATCACGGGTGTGCGAACAGGAGCCCTGTTCCTGTTCTGAAATTACAGCCGCGGAGGGGAGATCCATTCCGAGCACTTCCTGGTACAATCTGGAAATCCAGGTAAGTGGCACCCTTTATTTTACCCTCTCTGTTTTGATTGTGTGATTTATAGTGTGTTTTTGTGCTTGGTGAACTGATTTTATGTTTAGGGGAGTTTTATTTTTTAAATTTACCGCCTGGCCGTTATCACGTGATAACATGATAATGTTTCAGATGGCTGGTCGTAAAAGCAGCCTTACGACGGCTGCATTTACGGCTGGTCAGTGATGGGAGGGGGAGCCTGTTCCTGCCATGGAATTAAGGTAAGTGTGTGAAAGATTTATGTTATTCCATGGCAGGAACGGGAGAGGAGGTGGCGGGGCAGTAACGGGGCATTTTGGCCCCGTGTGAATATCTCCAGTGTCTTTGAAATGGTTTCTGCAGAAACTGCTTTTGCAAAGAGAAGAAAGGTAATTCACTAACAATTCCTAGCCCATTCTACAATTTTATATTATGAAAGGCTCAAATATCCTTGACGTTCAGATGAAAATTTTTTGGCTGGAAGAACATGGCCTAGAGGAGACCTCCCAACAAATAAAAAGAGATGGGAACGATTTCTAGTATTGCTTCTACCACCTGGTACGGTAATTGGGAAAAGAAAGGGCAGTGGGGTTGAATGAAGTGGCCTGTGTGGAGGATTTGAGAGGAAGCCTTCTGATGCCACTATGCTCCTAGTGATATTTGTTGTTGTTGTTGTGTGCCTCATGTCATTTCTGACATATGGTGACCCTAAGGTGAAACTATCACAGGGTTTTCTTGACAAGATTTGTTCAGAGAGGGTTTGCCTTTGCCTTCCTCTGAGGATGAGAGAGAGTGACTTGCCCAAGGCCACCCAGTGGGTTTCAACGGCTAGGTGGGGTTTCAAACCCTGGTCCCTAGATTCGTAGTCAAATGTCCAAACCACTACACCATGCTGGCTCTCTCCCCCAGTGATACTACTGAGAGCAAAAGTTTCAAGTCTGGGCTCAGGGAAAAAGTACAACAAGCAGATATACAGATACAATTTGGGTTCCAATCATTTGAAAAATCTATAGAAGCCTGCCTGTGCTTTGAGACCAATGGAAATAGTCCTTCTCTTTGTCCTGCTCTCACAGGCATGTTTGGTGAGGATGAGAGGTCTATTGGTAACTGCTTCCAGGAATTTGCTTTCAAAGGAGGCTATACTGGTCCTGCCCTGCTGTTCTTTTGCCAGAACATTGGCTTGCCAGATCTCAAGGCCCCATCTTGAGTCTCCAGTTTTCACAAGTCAACTCTGGAAGAGAGTTGGGGATTCAAGCAAGTTTTTTGTGGAGTCAGTTTGGGCAAGAGATAAGGGCTGTATACAAATCTCCAGCCAGGAAAGCTTTCTACCAGGCATGTGTCCTTCCTTCCTTGGTCTGTAACGGAAGCTCTGTGATCTTTTAGCTGGCTGAGCAGCTTGCTGTGGTTTGCAAATTTTAATTGATTTCAGGTTCCAAATGGCAGCCTTGATTTGGTGCTATTGTTCTTTTATTATTAAAATAATCCAGATCCCCTCTGGAACTGCCTCTTTAGGTCATGACACCCAGGAAGGTGGCTGTCCTTGGGGCTGGCCTGGGGGACATGCAACTTGGGGGTGGAATTCTTGGGTTGGTCTTCCAGTAGTGGGCTGGTCAGGGAGGAACCCAGCATTTGGGTTATCCTTGGGGCTCAGGTATTTCACCCAGGGGAAGCTGGGGAGGAGGTCTGGGAGAGATCACCTGCCACACTAGGAACTTTATCAGACCATCCAAATACAGAATCATAAGGATGTCTAATGATCGTGAAAGGCTGCACGTACGAGACAATGTTGCCCTTTCGTGATCATGTCCTATCTAAAACCAGTCTGATTTTATTGACGGCCCAAGCCATCACTTGATCCCCTGTGGTGCTTTTGTGCCAGCATTGCCGGCATTTGAATCCATGTGCCATTGTACATGAATGTAGCAAGAATGGCCGGACTGGCCATAACACTTCTGGGTGAGATCGTGACATCCAGGTAGGTGATGCTCTTCTTATGACCTTCCCTGGTTTACTTGTAAGTTTTTAAGAGTGTTTGTGTGCTTTCTTTTACTTTTGGGGTGTTGTTTTTGTTTTTTTAATTACCTGTGCTAGGTATTCTTGCGAGAATCCACAGGATTTCAATAGAGGAAATGAACAGAGCTCCATTCACTCATTCATTGCTGGGGGAGTCTTTAGCACAGATAGGAGGTAAGTGTAGCATGGGGAGTTCTTTTGCCAGCATAAAAGCATTGTTGGGGGATGGTCTGATAAAGTCCTAGGTTGCTCCCTGATTTTGCACATTTCAGGGGTTTAAAGTTAAATAGGTTGATGGTTAAAATAAAGTGGCTCCCATTCAACTCAAATGTTGTGTATGGTCTCATTATTCCCTGCTTGGTCATTTGTTATCCAGTCTCCCTATGTAGGTGAGAAGGAGTAATCCCCACACTTCACCTTGATCTGGGAATGGTCACTTCAGCTAGGACTTTTGTCTTGATATCCAAATAGGAAAGTATGTTCTCTGCATATGTGTTTGTGTGTGTGTTTGAACAAGTCATGTGCAAGTGTGGTTGCTGCTTAATACATAATGCTTAATGACATCAGCAAGGAGACATCCCTAGCTCTTAGGTTTCAGCCAGGAAGTTTTAGGGTCTGGGATGATCCTCACCTGGCAGCCTTAGCCAGAAGAATTAGAAACTTCCTATTCAGAATGGCTTTAGGCAACTGACTGAAGGACAGGGAATATCATGCCTGGTTGTGAAATGTTTAAATTGTTGTTTTATTTTAACTGATACTATTTTAAATTTGATTATGTTTTAACACTGTTGTTAATTCAGAGTGCAGTTCCTGCTCCCAGGAATTTCCTTATAAAGGAAGTTAGGTTGCCCCTCCCAGTTGTCCTTCCATCAGCAGGCAAAGAGCTAAGATGGCAGTTGTGGTGACACTAAACCAGATGAAGTTGTGCTGAATCCAAACCCCTGTCGGAGTAGCAATGTTGGACATTGCTTAAGATTACATTCCTCCTGGCCTAACTTTGTGCCAGTATTGTGCCTATGTCCCTGGGACAGAGAGGTTTAGATCTGGTGTAATTAGATTGCCTTCTCCACTTTTTTTTAAATCTGAAATATGGCAGCATATTTCAGATAGCAGAGCAGTTCTGCCAGCAGACTTCTCTGTTATCAGATCTTTGAGATCAGTAAGAAGAAAGTGGTTCTGCTAAGAAAAGAGTATAATGGTCTCAGAAGATGCTTATGCCCAATCCTAACCTCCTACAGTCAGCACATCTTTGAATTCGGATTGTGCTACCTGATTTGTTTTAATACTAGAGCTAATTGACTGAGATCCAAGTAGTCTGCTGGCAAAGTCCAAATCTCTGCTAGCATAATTACTTATCTGGTGCATTGGGGGGAAAGTTTCTTCTTCAGGTGGAGAGCAGCAGAGGGGCTCCAGGTTGCAGCTTCCCTGGCCACTGATTGGCAGTGGGGATGTACCTGGGTTTGTTCCGACTGCCCTTGCACACAGGGGCATATTTCGACCCCAGCATAAGTGTTCTCTTTCTTTCCTGGTTCATAGAATCATAGAGTTGGAAGAGACAACAAGGGCCATCAAGTCCAACCCCCTGCCATGCAGGAATATCCAATCAAAGCTCTCCTGACAAATGGCCATCCAGCTTTGTTTAAAAACCTCCAAAGAAGGAAACTCCACCACAGTCCAAGGCAGTACATTCCACTGCTGAATA
This sequence comes from Gambelia wislizenii, assembly GCA_030847615.1. Classification (NCBI taxonomy): domain Eukaryota; kingdom Metazoa; phylum Chordata; class Lepidosauria; order Squamata; family Crotaphytidae; genus Gambelia; species Gambelia wislizenii. The sequence continues at coordinate 358,400,811 of JAUMIR010000002.1, read as the reverse complement.
GTGCTTACTGTCAGAAAGTTCTTCCTGTTTACATGGAATCTCTTTTCCTATAGTCTGAGTCCATTGCTCCATGTCCTATGACTTTCAGACCACCCTCCATAAACGTTCTTTTGCCAGCATATTTTGAACTGGTTTTATGCTGGGAAAAGAACCCCCTTGATCAGGCCTACCTTTAGCAGCATCAGAAAGGCAACTGTTTACTTCCTGGTCTGCGATCTCATCAGTTCTCATGAGAAGATGCGATTGTGGCAAATTTGAAAAATAAAGTTTAATTAAGAAATAAAACATTCAGACAAGCATAGAAACACACTTTAAAAAATTAAAAGTAAACCAGAGAGGTCTATAAAAAGAGCATCCCCTACTTGGCTGTTCTGATCTCACCCAGAAGTGTTCTGTCATTGACACTGTATTCCTGTGAGCACAATGGCACAAAATTTCAAACACTGACAATGCAGGCTAAAAAGCGGAACAGGAGATCTCTTGACAGCTTGGCCTGTCAATAAAAAGGAATGGGTTTTGGACAATACATGATCATGAAAGGATGAAGTCATATGATATGTGCGCCCTTTTGCATTAATTAGGTGTCATTATGACACTATATTTGTAATGCACTCTACATGGAGCTACCCTCAAGCTTGGTCGGAAATTTCAATTAGTACAGAATATGGCAGCCAAACTGGTCTCAGGTACGTCTAGAAGAGACCATATAACACTGATCTTAAGATGACTTCACTGGCTGCCCATTAGTTTCTGGGCCCAGTACAAGGTGTTGGTTATCGCCCTAAATGGCTTGGGTCCAACCTATCTTTGGGACCACATCCTTCCATATAATCCTCGCTGTGCACTCAGATCCTCTGGGTGGAATTTGCTGCAACATTTAAAAACTAGGCTTTCTTTGACCTTCCAGAGGACCTTTTCAGCTATTGCTCCCAGATTATGGAATGGCTTGCTGGACGAGATTCATCACATTACTACCCTAAATAGTTTTTAAAAGCTCTTAAGATGGATCTATTCCAGCAGGCCTTTCCTGAATAGATACCCAGCTATCAGGGAAAAAAATCATATTAGTCTGATCCCTATCCAGCTATTTTATTGTGTTGTTTTTTTAGTATCTATTAAGTATGTTTTAAATGTTTAATTATTTAATTGTATTTTAAGGGAGTGGGTGGGATGGAGGGTTTTGTATGTATTTTAAGTGCTGTAAGCTGCCCCGCTTGCATTTTGTATAGGGGCGGGCTAAAAATAAATATTATTGTTGTTGTTGTTGTTGTTCCAAGAATTGGTGAGATTTGAAACCAAGAAGTGAACGGAGCCTGTTCACTCTGTTAGTGCCTGGGCTGCCTCTTTACAACATGAGTAAGGTAAGGTTTGTTGGGTGGGTTCTTTTGCTGGCCATAAGAACATTAATGGAGGGTGGTCTGATAAAGCCCCTTCTTTTCTCCAAGCTAAACATACCCAGCTCCCTAAGCTGCTCCTCATAGCACATGGCTTACACAGCTCCCACCATTTTGGTTGCCCTCCTCTGGGCACGTTGTTCAAGCATAGCCAAAATGTACCCAGGCACTGCCCTGCAACACAATTAGCTGTCCAGAGGATAGAAGCACAAAGGCAAGAGTTCCCCCAAATGCTATTGTGCACTCAGGGTGAGGGGCTTTGCAGAAGGAGATATTGGATACTTCTTTCCAGTGCAGGAGTTACACCAGCTTATGTCACTAATAGGGTTGTAGCCTTTATGTTTTTACTTATACTACCTCGAACGCTTCCACCAGCGCTGTTTATGCACAATCCTAAATATACACTGGACTGACTATGTGACGAATGTTGCTGTCCTTGAGCAAGCAGGGATCACCAGCATTGAGGCCATGATATTGAGAACACAGCTGTGCTGGGCAGGGCACGTTTCTAGGATGGAGGACCATCGCCTCCCCAAAATAGTACTCTATGGTGAACTCGCCACGGGTCAGCGTAAGAGGGGCGCTCCAAAAAAGCGATATAAGGACTCCCTGAAACAACATCTCAGGCTTGGCCAAATTGATCACCGACAACGGTCCAGCCTGGCCTCACATCAGGAGGCATGGAGACACACTATCCACAATGTTGCAGCCTTATTTGAGAACTCACGCCGAATAAGTCTTGAAGAGAAACGACAACGAGAAAGAATCACAACCCGGTAACATCACCCGAGGAAACCTTCTGCTGTGCTTTCTGCAACCGGACTTGTCTATCTCGGATTGGCCTTTTTAGTCATCAGCGCGCTTGCAGAAAACGTGGGATGAGTCCTTCCTGAATCTTCGTTTGCGAAGAAAAGCTAGAGAGAGATTTTTTAATAGTGCTGTAGAGGTCTCACAATTGTTGGAGAAAGGTGGGATACAAATCAGATGGAGAGGCAGAAAATACTTTGCCGACCTGAGTTCCAAACAGAACTTGGTTGCCACTAATTTAAATTTACTTTATTAAAAGTTATGCTAATTATAGGTTTTTAGAGACCACCTTTAAATTTTGGATTCGAAGATCATCTTTGTTTCCCTGGTTTTTTTTTATTTTTTAAATGTTGATTTCCTTTTTTAATTCTACAGTCATCTGTGACACACACTGATATACCATGTGGCCAAAGCTATTGGGATCACATTAATTGGTCCTGGAAGAGAGCTGAAGAGAGCAGTGCAAATTCCTTGTCTCTCTTTAATCCTTATATGTGTGTAAGCAACAAGGCTGGAAATTGACATGGGGGGTATAAAATCTAGCAACATACCGACCAGTATCAATCATCACTTCACATTTAGAAACTAGTGTCTCTCAGCTAAGCATTGTTAGCAGTAGTTAAAGTCAACTTCATGATATATTGTAGCAGTGGTGTTGGCAAGTTTATTCTTGTCTGAGATAGTAATGCACAAGAAAGCAAAGTAAGTCATTCTGTGAATTCAGTCTTTCAAATTTTATCAAAAGTACTAGGTAAAACAGATGCTGGAAGAAATCAGCAAATCTTTCAAAGTTATTTTTCAAGAACTTACCTCCCTTTAAAAAAAAAAAAGGAGGGAGAGAAGTGAATCAATATTTTACACCCCAGTACAAAGTGGGTGTTTTGTTTTGTTTAGCAACCTGGTGGCCCTTTCACACAATATGGTTATAACATTTTGATACCACTTTAACTGCCATGGCAGTGTCCTATGCAGTCCAGGGATTTGTAGCTTAGGGAGAGATATTTAGAATTCTCTGCTAGACAGTTCTAGTTCCTCACCAAATTTCATACTCTAGAATGTCATAGGATTTAGCCATAGCCAGTAAGGTGGAATCAAAATGCTATAATTATGTAGTGTGAAAGGGCTCCAAAGTATAATGATGTCTGCATAGGAGAATGAGTCTTCAAATAGGGGTAGGACTTTGGCTTCAAGGAACTTTAAGATATGTTTTGAATAGGAGTTGGAGTGGGGGGTGATGAAGGGTAGTAACAAGACCTTAGGATAGAAAAGTCACAGTCAGGGTATAGATGTCTGAGAGAGAGTAAGTGTGAGAGTGTTAAAATGATAATCTGATTTAGAATACTGATGTCTCATAATAATGCACACATATACGTACACACCCCTCTTACTGGTTAAGATCAAATGTCGAATTTTTTTTGCCATAGATATAAGAACAAGATCATGATTCTTCCCCTGATCCTTGTACAGATGCTGAGTGGACTGGCAACTGAACCTTACTTCACTAGTGCCCATCAGATAGTGTTTTCCATTATATCTGTGGCAGTAGACTAGTTTAGTAGACTACTTGCTTAATCGGTCCTGCTAAAGGCCCATTGGGCCCATCACTCTGCCTCTCTAGAAGCCCACAAAGAAACCTGATGGATATCTCTTGTCGACTGTCTCTAGTATCTAGTTATCAAAAGTGTACCTCCTTAGTTATAGAGCATTGCAACTTCAGAACAATGATAGCTTATAGCCTCTTCACTTCTGTTAAAACTTCTCTGTCTCATAACTGAACACCAGACTAGCCTATTAAATACAACTGACCTGAGCCATGTTATGATAGATTTCTCATTTTTCTTCTTAAGAGATTTTAGCATTTAAGTACAGATTAAATCTAAACCCACCTCTACAAATAAAGACTTCAAATCTAGCTGAAACACCTTTTTCATAAAACTTTAGGAATAATGCCACCAAATGTAGATGTGTTTTGCCTTGATTGGCATGAACAACATTTATATTTACAGGGAAAAAAATGGCTAATTTGACACAACTAAGGTATATATGTCACTAGTATGATATATTACTAACCAAGAGCCAGACTCAGAAACCCCACTTTTGAAATTCTCTTGATTTTTCTTTTGGTTAAAGATATACTAGAACAACTTGCCAGCTTGGTCCTTAAATGGAAGCTATAGATGTCTTATAGCCCACGCTGCTACATTTACTATGCACTCTCCAGAAACAGCATCATCACTTCAAGAGGCTTCTTCATTGCCAGAAGCCATACTGTCTTTTGAACAAACATAAACCTGATGCTCTTTTCTTACTTTGTGAGCTATCAGGCAGCCCAGACTAGACATTAAGAGGAAGACGATAATAATGAAGAACAAAATGAGACTCTGGAGATTATCAGTTGTGGCAAAAACTGTATCAGAAGATCACGAGAAGAATAGGAAGGGGTGAGATTATCAGACGACGATGTTCTCCGGCATCCCTGGGTTATAGCACAGCCGTGAGTAAGGCATCCCTTTCTCCTAGTGATCTGTCCCCATCAATACAAAAGGGAAGCCTCATCCAAGGCAGCGCTACGCCCCCAGAATGGCAGAAGGACAGGGGCATCTGGTAAGGTCACCCTTTCTGGTCTCTTCCCGTTCTTCTGACACAGTTTGGAACACAGTGTTTTGTGGTGTTCTACTGCGTTTGATCATTTCCTCTGCAACATAGTTTCAGCTAACAAATGGAGCTCATCATATATTGTAGGGAAGGACAGGAATTTTATACTGAAATTGCACACAATTCTAGCTATTTCTTAAAGATAACTCTTACTTGTGCTCTTGGTTTCATCAAACTATCGCATGCCCTTTTTTTAAATTTAACAATGTATCTAGATCACTGAGTGGTATTATTCTGCCCTGCCGTATCCCTACCCCACTTTCTGAACTTCTTTCAAGTTACCATGTAGTTTTTCTGCTTTATATGTAATACTTTATATGTTTATATGTTTATATGTGTGAGTTTTACAGTGTGCATATGAATGTATGTGAATCAAGACCTTATGAATATTGCTTTGTCAAAGACCTTGCCTGCTTCTCTGGAATGTAATCAACTTGGGTCTGCTTTCTTTTTTAAGCCAGAAAGTTTATCTTTATTATGTGAAATACATTGAGTTGGAAAGGTAAGATAAATCTAGTTTTAATTAAATAACTAGACTGAATAGACAGAGCCAGGTTTATCCCCTGCTCTCAAGACAAAGCCAAGATGTTCTCTCCTCCTCAGAGGATTGAGACAAACATGGGAGAAAGTGGGAAAGATGACATTAACAATCCTAATTAGTATCAGTCTAGGTCAGAAGGAATATCAGTGTACATTGAACAGATGAAGGGTAGTCTAGTAACTTGAGGAAGCGTAGCTCTTGGTTTCTACTCATGCAAACACATGCATCTTGAGTTTCACCTCTGTCACTTTGCACATTTATGTGGTGGAATACTCACTATTTAACAGCAACATAATGCACTTCATCAGCACTAAAGCACTTGAGACTCTTTAGATTCCTACCTTAGCTTCCAGCTGGACAACTGTAGTCAGAGCCACAGTGAGAGAACAGTAGAGACCTCAGAGATTATCTGTCTTTAATGATTTGGGATGGCTGCAGTTGTTCAGTGGTGGAGGCAGTGGGATTGGTGAGCTCATCTTTTGCCTATGTGCATACACGGGCACTAGTTTCTACTTGCCATTATCCCTTCTGTAGTCAAGGAAAAACCTTAGTTTTATGGCAAATTATTGATATATTTACAGATGGTTTTGTTCAATTTATAATCCTTATATTTGAAGAATATCCATAGTGTCAGTTGATTTTATAGCTGTGATGGCATCTCAAAAAGAACAAACTTTATTTCCTTGATGTCTGCAGCAGAAGTTCTCACTGGAAAAATATTAACAAAAGCTTTAAACCATGTCCTTGTGATTTGTGATGATGGGCTTGTCATAACAATTTTTTAAATTCTCTTTTAATTCAAAAACGGTTTCCAAAATCTGGAGTGGCCTCCAGATTGTGAGTGGGAAGGTGGAATATAGCTTTTGTATCACAACCAGAAAAGTCTGATAACAGCCCTGATTATAATGATCTGGCAGATTAGTTTAACTACCAGATCCCAGCTTCAATCCATCATCCTTTACGCCCTAAGAATTTTGCAAACCACTGAAAAGAAATACACATGTGCAGAAATATAAACCCATTTAGTCTCTACTGTGTTTTAATTACTTCTTTTTTCAGGAATAATCAACAATTATTTTGTTTAATAAATGAAAAGCAGCTATTCAAAAACCACTTTTCATTAGCAAATATTCTCAAAGTACAGAATTGGGGAGTACAAAGTGTAAATGGTTTCCAGCTCAGAACTTCAGTGCTAACTACAAGTTAAACCCAAACCTCTCCGAACTTTTGTAAATTTGTTTTTTTGTTTTGTTTTGTTTTGTTTTGGTTTTGTTTTGTTTTGTTTACTCCTCAGTGTCATTCATTCTTAGAAAAAATTCACGTTACACAACTCTGGACCTGTGCGGCAAAAGGTGCTGTGGGGGTGGGGTCATCTTTGAGGGTCTCCATGGAGGAGAGGATAATACTAATTTGCATCAGGCGCAAGGTGCCATGATGCTGTGCTTTGGGGTGGAACTAAATGCTTTTAAAGATCTGTCTTTCTCCCCATCCTTTGCAGCTTCTTTGAACATTGCTTTCATGCTAAAAAAAAAAAAAAGGTGGCATAGCTGGACACCCTTGATAGGCTGGGTAGGCCCGCAAGGCTCTGTTTTGGTCCATGGTGTCCCTTTGTAGCTTTGGCTCCTCCTTTTTGCTGTTTGATAGGCCAGCTAGGCCCTGGTGGGCCCTGCTAGGCCTTTATAGGCCCCTCTGGGCCTTTTCATAGGCCTGCTAAGCCTAGGTGCACTCTGCTAGGCCCAAGTAGGTCCCACTGGGACTGGGTAAGACTCCCTGGGCTTTGGTAGGCCCCACTAGGCCCTGGCTGTTCAGGTAGATCCCACTGGGACTTGTGAGGATGTGATAGTCTAGGCAGTTGGAAATCAGGTAGCTATAGTTTATTTCCATTGTCATTTTAATTTGAATTTGGGGTGGGCTGCTTGGTTATTTGGGGGAGGAGGCACAGCCACAGCCCTGCTGGCTGGTATCCTGGTGAGGGTACCAACAGTTGTTCCTAGGTATCTCATTGCATGGGCTGGAAGAGGCCTGGTTTTCAAACTGCGGGGTGAGCCCTGGTTGCTAGGTTACAGACTTTCTTTGGCTAGGGTCTCACTGGCCTTTGTACTGACTATTAACAAAAAACAAACAAACACTCCATCACATTCTTTTTTGTAGATAGATTTATTAATTTGTTTTGGCTGTACTATTCAAGGACATAGGAGATTATCAGACGGGAACAAAAAAAAAAATGTTCCTGCCTCACAATCTCCTCCCTGCACCTCTCCCATCCCTGTCACACCACAACTGCTAAAGTTTTCAGACCTACCTTTATAGCACTTGCCCGGCAGCCCAGGAGTGAATGGATCCCTAATGGCGCTCCATTCACTTCCTGGTTTGAAATCCCAGCCATTCTCATGGGAAGACAAGAGCACAGGGAATTCAAAAATAGCAAAGTAAAACACAAAAAGTTATACCAAGCACCTAAACACACTAAAAACTTTCCAAGTAACCTGGGGGGGGGATACAAAAAAGTGTTTCACCTACCTGGATGTCCTGATCTCACCTGGAATTGTTCTGGCACGGACCTCCCATTGATGTGGCACCACAGAAATAGGCACCTTTCCACTCGCTGTCAATTCCATCACAGAAACAGAACAGGGGATCCATTCATGGCTTAGCCCATGAATAAAAAGAAGTGCCAGCATAACGATAGACGAATGGGAGAATAACAAGTCGGGAATGATGTCGTCTGAAAGGGAAGACCTTTAGCGATCTCCTGTCATTGTTATCATGCCATATTTAGAGCATCTGATAATCTCCATAGCCGTGTTAGGCTATATCAGCATTGAAGACCTGAAGAAAGAAATCTCTAGCATAGGCTTTTATAGACTGGTACATAAGGGGTTGGGCCACTTTCTCTCACATTCCACTACAGTATTTTGACAGCCTGAGCTCTACAGAGCTGATGGCATGCATCTATAGGAAGCAGATGACATGTTGTTCCTGGGAGATCTGCAATTGGGAGTAAGAGCCCTATTGGCTGACCTGGTGGGAGAAAGGGACTAAGGGACTAAGCAGACTCTTGTCCCTTGTCCATAGTAGGTAGTGGGGTGGAGACAAAGTAAGAGTTTCTGTAAACACCTTGGCATCCTTTTGGTGAAGGGCAGTGCTCTGGAACTGCCTGTTTAGGTCCTGTGACCTATGTCCTGTGACCCACCCTTGAGGTGGACCTGGGGTTTTGCCCTCACTTTAAGTCCTGTGATTTCGGGGATACTTGGGTCTGCCTTCCAGCAGATGAATGTCTGGGGAGCAACCCAGCTATTGGATTGCCCTGGGGTTCAGGTGTTTCATCCAAGGGAAGGCTAAGGGACTTCTGGCCTCAGCTGATCCCGCACCAGGTTGCTCCCCCTTCTTGCTCCTTTCCAGGTTCAATTCAGCTTAAATAGATTTTAGATTATATAAAGTGGCCCTTATTCAACCCACTTCTCTGTGTCTGCTCTTGTTGGTCTGCAAATGTTAGTTATATTCTGTTCTATTATATAACTGAGGCAACTTTTGTATTTAAGTGAATGCTACTCAATTGTAAGTTTTTTCCCCAGAATCTTCCAGTCCCAATAATGACTTTCCATTCAGAAGACTATATTGTCATGTATAATGTGTGCTCATTTATTCAGAAGATGCCACCACTAGGGGATTAGCAAAAAAAAGGAAGAAATTAAAAGTCATTCCAAAGCAGCATGAACAGATAAGAAGTTAGGCTAGCCCATTATTTTATCACCTAGAACCATATGTCAAATTAGCCTGAGAAAAACCAGAACATGGTATTCAAGTACTCTTGTAGGTAAAGTCAGAAAAAGACCCACTTAATGGTAAATCTGAACAATGGCAGAATTCCTTTGAATCATTTATTCCTGCCAATGGAAATTTATAATTTTCATCATTGCATTTGCTGAACTAGTCTACAGTCAATTAGAGTCTAAAAAATACTATGTCACACAGAACTTTGAAAAACTGCCAAATATATGTACACAGTTTACCTTTTTTAAAAAAATGCAGTCAAGTGAGTAAAAATCGCCAAAATATTACAGTCAAATGTCCCTGCGGTACCACAACAGTACCGGCAGGGACGGGCGTCATCCGAAAGGGACGCCCTGCAGCGCTGCAGCCTCACAACGTGGCAAGGCTGCTAGCGCTACAATTAGCTTCTCTGAAAAAGTCCATAGATTCTTAATATTTTAGAGTTGTTATTTTTTGTGTAGACATATAAATCTTCATAAATTTCATTGTTACCTCTAGAATGAATAATTTTTCTATCTGCCTCCTTGCTGAAAGAAAATTTTTGAAACTTGCATAGTTTTTGAAGAATATTCAGTTTGGGACTTATTCTGTCCAAAAAAATGCATGTGGCTTATTTTCCACAGAAAATGGCATTTTTCTGCAGAAAACAGTTTCCTGCACAAGGCACAGCATTTTCTGTGTAGAAAATATCATCCGTGTACCAAAAACATTTCTGCACAAGAATTGCATTTTCTGCATTTTCTGTTCAAAAGAGTGTATTTTCCACATACAATAAGCCCCCAGCTGCAAAGATTCTTGCCCATCTAGGATCAGCATTTCATATATTACAAACCAAGTGATGTATTTACAATTGTTGCTGTTGTTATGTGCTTTCAAGGGAACTTATGCTACATGTAGCGCGTTTGAATTCCTGCTCAGCCATGGAAACCCACCAGGCAAGATCTTAGGCAAGTCACTTTTTCTGCCTTCTATAAAGGCAACGGCAAACCTTCTCTGAACAAATCGGGCTAAGAAAACCCTATTGATAGAGCCAGCATAAGTTCCCTTGAAAGCACATAACAACAGCAACAATTGTAAATACATCACTTGGTTTGTAATATATGCCAGTAGGAATTCCATTTTTCGCAGGGTTACACTCAACAAAGGGGCTTTAAAAGAAGTTGAGTGTATGAACTCTTTATGCTGTCCTGCATCTTTTCCTGTGCATACCTATCTGGCTGTGAAACCTTATTAGACCCTGTAACTGATTCCTTTTAAAACAGATTTCCTGCTGGGCAGAGGCTACTAGCATACTGGAAGGCATTTGTATATTTCATACTGACTGGCAGACCTTATTTCTAGCGCAGCAGGAGGGCTTGGAGGAAAGCTCTGAAGTGAGGTCTAACCAGCTATTTAAGACCTGGGAGTTTATCTTCCCCTCCTCAGGGTGATAAGCAAAGACTGGGAAATGCTGAGATCCTGGAACAAACTGCTTGTAGCTCACACAGGATTCCAGCAGTTGAGTGGGGGGGGGGGTAGTGGAAAGCAATCCTAAAGCTCTTAAAGGGACCTCAGTCATTGGATAGGGAGGGGCTGTAGAGGAAGACTGTAAGCAACCTTATTTGCACCAATGGCATTGATTCTAGGCAGTAGCTGGCAACCAATAATTTGGTTTAAAAGGGTAATAGTAGCTGACTAGAACAAACTTCCAACTGTGAGGCAATTAGAGTGTTGCTGAACAGTAGAATCCTTGCACGTGGTCCCTTTGGGTTCCTAGTATAGTGTGCTTATTGTTTTGCAATTGGATAAGATGGATTGGAATGAGCCCTGTCTTGCAGAACTGCCAGATGTTCTTTCACTAATAAGGACACTGTTTAGCTAGTAATGCATCTCTGTCTTGAGTATGGTTCCTGTTTAAACAAGATGTCTTTCTTTGCTGAGTGGGGGTGACTGCACCTGTTCCTTCATCCAGGAGTCACAACTCTGTGAAGATCCCTTTGACACCATTGAGCAGCCATGCTCATTCTCCAGTAGAAAAAGACTGTCCAGAAAGGCTGGCTGCAAAAACAAATGCAGTCAGGCAAAGCATTGCAACGGAAGGGATTTGGAGCTCTATTTCACTTAAGCAGCAAGAGATCTGGAGATGAAATATTTAAGATTTGAGCTCAAGTCCCACCCCATTTTTGATCAGTTTACACTTGGCCACTTTTTAACATTTAGTTACTAGATTCTTCTGCTATTTAACAACTACAGTATATTTTGTCAATGAAATCCCGGTCTCTTCCAACTCTGCAATTCTATGATTCTATGATTCTACTTTGCTTTAAAATAATTAAGTTAATAAACATTATTTACTTTTGATACAAGTTAACATGAACATATGATTTCCTATACACACACATTTTCTTTGTAGACTTTTTTCCTTTTTCCTGTTCCTACATGAAATTAAGAGACCTTGGAAAGTTACTTTTGAAAGTCAATTATTTATAGTTTCTTGCATATCCCTCAAATATTTATTTACTGTTATAGCTGTGTGATTTAAAAAAATCATATTTACTTCCCTATTTTGTAATTGTTGCTCTTAGTTACTTTTCAGGGGGGGGGATTTTGAATGTCTCAAGTTGCTGGCCTGTGAAACAAAACACACTTCAATGTTGCATCATCACCTCATCACCCCCAACAGAGCAAGAAACAGGAATATGAAGCAACAGTTGAATGACATGTTATTCCTATTCTACTGTTAAGTGAAAAGACATCCCATAACTACATAAGTAACTTTTTAAATATAGTAACTTTTTAATAAGTAACTTTTTAAATATACATAACTTTTTAAAAACTTTTTAAACTTTTAACTTTTTACAATATATGACAAAAGGAGAGAAGTTGTCCATCATCAACAACCCCGATAGCATAACTTAGGCTGCTGCCACACTGCAGAAGTAATGCAGTTTGACACTACTTTAACTGCCATGACTCAATGCTGTGGAATCCTGGGATTTGTAGTTTGTTGTGGCACCAGAGTTCTCTGACAGAGAAGGCTCAATATCTCACAAAACTACAAATCCCAAAATTCCACAGCATTGAGCCATGGCAGTTAAAGTGGTGTCAATTTGCATTATCTCTGCAGTGTGGCAGCAGCCTTAGATATACAGTACAGGTATCGTTTCCACAAGTCACTAGTTATTTGTAACCAATTGCTCCAGAGCACTGGAAATTAACAAACTGGAACAGAACAAAATGATGAAGTGGGGAGTGATGGGGTGCCTGGAGATTAACCTTATTTAACTGTCAATTAAAATGCAAATAAGCCTGTGGAATCTAACAGCAGCAATTTGTGGAACAATGTCTTCTTCTGAGATGTTAAGAAAACTGAGAAACTATGCTATACTGGTGGTATTTCATGTATACTTTGATTATTTTAGACACCAAACTGCCTCTTTAATAACACAGAATAGTGGTCTGCTTCACAGGTTGTGTGCATGAGCACAATACAAAGGACAGAGCATCCTGTAAAGAAAAATAACAAAAATTAAACCCTTCTCAAAATGGCAGAGGGCCGGCCATTAAAATAAAGTGTGCCGGGCACAAATTGCACACCTCTGTGAGTCTGAAAGAGAGTGATGAATACTCAATGATATCCATTTAAGTGTCAACTATAGTAATATTGCCTTTATGGAGTGTCAGGGAGAAGTGTATTATATATTGTCAACCTACTGTCTGTCTTAATTTTCCAGTTTTGTAATCTAAATTCTACAGATAAATTATACATTTTGTTCATCTGGCTGAAATCAAATAGCCATACAAGGCACTTCATAGGCAAAATTTTCAAGGCTATAGAACAGAGAATGTTAATGATTTAAACAGGTGGGAAACCACCTGGGATTATATGCAAGCAGCACCATAAGCCTTTCTCAGGCCTAACTGGGGAAAGATAAGAAAATTGGCTGGTGGTAGCAGGCCACTGGAGGTGGTAGTAGTTGGGTTTGAGTGGCCTATTTCCCAATGCCTGGGGAGAGGTTACTAGAGCTAAAGGCCACTCCTTTTGGATTTCCTCTAATTCTGAAAAATCTGAGGATTCCCCCACCCCCAATAGCCAGGCAATTGAAAATAGGTTTCTTGGAGCCAGAAGCACCCTTCTCCTATGGCAACCATGCTCCTACTGGCACCGCTGCTATTTCTCCATCCTTTCAGCCCCAGTTGGAAGAAAGTGCTCTACACTAGTATGAGAGGCAATTACACTACTGTCATGCACCAGCAGGATCAAAAAACCAAACTGAAGGGTTCTGCCAAAAAATAACCAGGATAAACCAATCCCACTTCCAATTATAAAAGAGCAACAATATGAAGAAATAAAAGGATAACTAAACCCTGGAGCAGAGAATCCAAATAAAATTACATTTCTGAAAGGGTAAAAATACCCCACTAGAAAGTTTACAAATGCTACAAATAAGTATCTAAAGATAATAAAAAAACCAAAAATCAAGGCCAAAAAAACCCTGACCCCTGAAGTAGATGAGTCAGTAAAATTACTAAAAGGGTGACAATACCCCACTGAAAAGTATGCAAATGCTAAAAATAAAATATTATAATAATAGTAAATAATAAAAACTCAAGGCCAGACGCGTTTCAACAACAGTCTTCCTCAGTGGCCTACAAGCATTATATATATATATATATATATATATATATATATATATATAATCTCAACAGCTCACACAATGTGACTCTGCTCAATTCAAAAGCAACCAGTTGCTTCTTGTCACCTCTAGCCTCTTCTGGTCAGTAACAAGCAATTCATGTTGTTTTATGTTGTTTATTGTAATTACATTGTTCCTCAGAAATAACGATGTAAAGTTTTAATACATTGTTGACTTTATCAATAAAATCTATTTTAAAAAAACTAAGCAATTCCACATTGCTTTCCAGTGAATTAAGCTGAGGTGAAGTATCAAGAGAAATCAAACTTGGCCAGATCATGAAAAAAAAAATCCTTTTTAAGACTACAACTACCATAATTCCCCAGGTAGCAAGGCCCTATACAGTTCAAAAAAGGAACATAAAGAATAAATAATTCTTTATAACCTTTTACATAACATAACTTTCTGTACACCTAGTTCCATAGCAGAGGTGCTAAGAAGCCCAGTTACTGAATTGTGCAGATGTGTCTGTCACATGACACCAGCAAGAATGTCCAATGTGGACTGGTGCCCAATGCTCATCAGAACTGATGCAACGAGCACCAGGATTGATGTAATGCACATGCATAAGTCCCATTGTGCATTGGTCCCATTGCTGGTCACTTTCCTGGCTTTGCTACATAGTAATGTAACAGCAGTTCTCTACTGGACTTAGATGTGCGCAACTGTGCAATTCTAATTCCCACAGACATGAGTCTACTTACAAAGATGTAATGCCCCAACAGGTTTCTGGCCAAAGTTTTTCAAATTCTGGCCATGGTCTCAATGTCATCTTGATCCAGCTTTCTTTCCTAATGCCATATACGAAGAAAAAGCAGTAAAAATCATTTATCTCAATCACTTCTGTGTATACAACAGCAATGGTAATGGTTTGAAGAAAAAGGTAAGAGAGCTTGCAGTTAAGGCTATCATTTACAATTGCCCTACCTTGTTGATGGATTTTTACATAGAGTCCAGATGGAGAAACTTTCAGTTTGTATCTTCTCACCACTTGTTTTGTCATATTTCTTCCAGGGAGGAGGTATTCATTAAAGACAGAAAGATGGGAGTGCAATTTAAGCCCTTTTGACTGTTAGCACTATGAGCCCTCCGTCCAGAATCACCCTTGGTCAATTTACTTGTATTGAAAGAGATTCCAGGTTAGTTTGTCCTTTTTGCGGCTGCTTATGTGAAGCAACCTAAACTGACAATCTCATCCAATAGATATATTTTTCCCTATAAAACTATAGTCCTGTTCAGGCATTGCCTAATCCAATTTGAATAAACATGTAAAGAGAATGCCCTGACCTCATCACCTCTATTGTCCCTGTCCCTGTGGGGAAAATGATGACCTGAAGAAGAGAGCTTTTTCTAGTGGTGGAGACCTTCCACCCTCCTGTGAACCTCGATTTTTCAGGAATATCAATTTGCCTGAAAAAAGTGGGCACTTTGCTCTTCAGTCTGCTGCTCTCCCCATGAAAAGAGTGACAACGGTTGGGGCAGGGGGTAAAGGATTTCCCTCATCACACATTTACTTTGGAATAGCTAATACCTGAATTGGGACTATCTGTTTTGGATTGGATAACACCTGATATGTGCAAATGAACCAAAAAGTTATCACGTAACTGGCATTCTGTTTAAGCGGATGGTCTCTGTTGCCACTTCTGCAGATAATGCTGCTGTTCTGCAAACAGAAGAGCTCTTTTTGCTATGCAGCAGGGCTCCTACTCAGTGGAGTTTTATCCTGGAGGAAGGCAGGTGGGCAACATTTACTGATACCTCATGCTTCTAGCATTATCCACCCACTCTGCTCTGAAGGGTTCCACCACTCTCTAGAGAATCTTTTTAAGGGGGCCTGGGGATTTCAGGAGAAATAGGATAGAATCCCCTCCATCCATAAATCATAAACCAGGAAAGGATACCCATCCTGAATATGAAGACATTTGCAAAGTTTGTTATGTTATATTAAAAAAATGCACTGAAATTAACTACTGCCCCTTTTTGCACTGGCCAAATCCAGAAGATATAGTTATTCTTAGCACAGAGAGGATCACATTATATTATATGCCAACCACCTAGGTATTAAATGTTAGGAGCCAATAACTGGAAATCTCAATTCATTACTAATATGATTGAAAAAATACAGATTCATATCTCTGGGCCTAGATGAGTGAATCTGCTAATTTTAGTTTCTTCCACCCTGAATTTCTTTTAAAATTTTATTCTTTCTAACATAGCATCTTACAGAAAGGCTAACTGTTCATTGAGGTGTCTGTTGACAATATAGATTATATAATAGTCAATTCTAGCAATGGGAAAAGGCCGGAAAATGGGCAGTCCATCTATTTCTGTGACACATGAGTTAAGCAACAATGTGATAGGTAACCTTTTAGGTGCTACTGCATGTTTCATTTTTCTTTCCTCCAACTCTAATGAGTTCTATTACTTTTCTCAGTATCTCTGAGTAGACACCAAAGAGCAATAATGATTTCACAAATAGCATTTAGAAATGCATTTACCCATACTTAAATATTAGTGAACATTTCTTTGGCACTGTTTTAAACACTGGTTATTCTCTTTCCTTTGAACAGCTTAAAATGGGTGTGTGTGCTTTTAAAAAGGATTATAGTTCTTCCAAAAAAATTTTAAATCATTGAGACAGTAATTCTCTACATGTTTATGCAGAAGTGAGCCCCACTACCACTACCAAACAGCTCTTACCATCAGGAAGTTCTTCCTAATGTTTAGATGGAATCTATTTTCCTGTAGTCCGAGCCCATTGCTACGTGTCCTAGTCTCTGGAGCCGCAGAAAACAAGCTTGCTCCATCCTCAGTATGACATCCCTTCAAATATTTAAACATTGGTATCATGTCCCCTCTCAACCTTCTCTTCTCCAGACTAAACATGCCCAGCTCCCTAAGCCACTCCTCATAGGGCATGGCTTCCATACCACCCACCATCCTGGTCGCCCTCCTCTGGACACATTCCAGCTTCTTAATATCCTTCCTGAATTCTGGTGCCCAGAACTGGACACAGTATTCCAGGTGAGGTCTGACCAAAACAGAATAGAGTGGCACCATTACTTCCCTTGATCTAGACACTATAGTCCTATTAATGCAGCCTAGAACTACATTGGTAGGTTGTTATTTTTTAAAGAAAAGATTACTGTGGATAAATTGTTTTTTTAAAAAAAAATATGTATTTGTATTAAGTATTAAGAAAGTAAATATTAATATTTCATACTCAGTTTTCTAATTTACAGAGCACAGAGTACACCGAGACTGTCATTATGTACACCGAGACTGTCATCTCCACTGGCTGCCAATCAGTTTCTGGGCACAGTACAAGGTGTGGGTTTTAACCTTTAAAGCCCTACATGGCTTAGGTCCATCTTATCTTCGGGACCGCCTCATCCCATATGATTCCCCCCCACACGCATTTCAGTCCTCTGGGAGGAACCTGCTGCAGCCTATGAAAGGCTATGAAAGGCTGTCGCAGACCTCCCAGATGGCCTTCTTTTCTACGGCTCCCAGACTTTGGAATGGCCTGCCGGACGAGAACCATCATATCACTACTCTTGATAGCTTCAAGAAAGTGCTAAATATGGATCTCTTCTGGCAGGCCTTCCTGGAATAACTTCCCAGCTCAAGTGGAGTTGATTACCTACCCACCCCCTGCCGCTATTGACATTTTTTTGTCATAATTTGTATATTGTATTGTACTTTATGTTTGTTTTAATTCTCCACTAGTTTAATTTAGTTTTAAGGAGTGGGAGGGTTAGAACTGGGAAGGATTGTTTTCATAGAATCATAGAATCATAGAATCATAGAATCATAGAATTGCAGAGTTGGAAGAGACCACGAGGGCCATCCAGTCCAACCCCCTGCCATGCAGGAAATCACAATCAAAGCATCCCTGACAGATGGCCATCCAGCCTCTGTTTAAAGACCTCCAAGGAAGGAGACCCCACCATGCTCCGAGGGAGTGTGTTCCACTGCCAAACAGCTCTTACTGTCAAAAAGTTCCTCCTCATGTTGAGGTGGAATCTCTGTTCCTGGAGCTTGCACCCATTGCTCCGTGTTCCAGTCTCTGGAGCAGCAGAAAACAAGCTTGCTCCATCCTCAGCGTGACATCCCTTCAAAGTTTTAACTTGCTGTTGTTTTAATTTTGCTGTACACCACCCCGGTTGCTGAGCAGAGGGGCGGGTTAAAAATAATAATAATAATAATTATTATTATTATTATTATTATATCATGTAAAACAGATTACATTGCATTTCTCCTTTTGACATGATTCCACATGTTTATATGCAATTTAAGAGGAGCAATAAATTGTTGAATTATTAACATAGTCAATAAACAGGGTGGGAGGAAATCCTTTCTAAGTGAGCATTAGATATATCTTGTAAACAAGAAGAAAATTTTTCCATTAGAGTAATGTACCAAAAGTCATTTCATCCAAGATTCTGTTGAAAGGTTATTTAGAGTTTTCTGCTGTAAGGCAGTTTTGATCCTTGTAGATAGACACAACAGCATTATTAATTACTTATGTTTTAACCTTCTTTGTTGAATAGTTAGTAGAGACAGTAGTCTGATTTCAGGATCTACATTAATTATATGACTTGATATTTTACTTATCATTTCAAGGTTTTGGTCCTGTAACTAGGTATATGTGGACAGTCCCACCACATGTGTAAATTCATGTTTTTTGTACTGCAGCTGAACAAATGAACTGCTCAAATATTGGAGAGTTATTGGTATTAAATGCCAACATTAAATTACTTTGATTACACATTCTTTAGCATTAATAGAAACAGTTTTAAAGGGCAAGTTCTTCCACAAAGAACACCAGATAGCATTGTCTAAATTGCATTTAAGATCATCAGCTGACTGATTCCTGTAGTATCAGGAAATTTAGGTTCTAGAAAAATAAAGAATATCTTAGATATCAGTCCTTCAGAATCATCTTTGGAGTTACTAATAAGGTTTTCAAATTGAGTTAATGAACTATCCATTTTCATTTTTATGATAAGGTTAGAGAGGAAATGGATAATTTGATGTATTTGAAGCCAAGTAGATCTTATATTTCCCAGTTGTTCTTTTAACTGATTACGCCCCCCCTTTTTTTTTTTCCTGGAACAAAATCTGTGAGTTACAGGCATCTTTTTGTTCCCATTTCTTTATAAGAACTGAATTTGTCACATCAATAAAAGAATGGGTGGCAAAGTGTAGGAGTCAGAGGAGATGTCAGCTTGTGTCAGATTGAGAAAGTAGTAAAAAGATAAGGAGTCTTAATCTTTGAAAGATGTTTATGGAAAAATTCAAAAATGCCAATCCCTTTATCTAATCTTCATTAGTAGTACTGACTTCTACCTTGGTGTCCTTTTTCATTTTAATGGACACTGGGGTAAACAGAGAGATAAAGTAATTCTAGCAGGGAAAAGATCCTTGGAAGCTATACAATCTTTCTACTATAAAAAAGGTAATCAGGATATCCTGGCGGCCTTAAAAATTTATAAAGCCAAATTAAGACCACAATTACTTTATAGTATATTTACCTGGATTCCAGCCTTTAATAAGGAGACTGAACGACTGCAGAATTCTTTTTTCAGGAGAATATTAGCAGTTCCCCCTTGTGTACACCATCTGACTCTTTATGCAGAATTGGGCTTGAGTTCTCTTGAAACTGAAGCTTGGTTGTTGACTTATAGATCGTGGTTTAAGATCCATTTTAGACCCAATAGATCTGGCCTTTTATGCTTTCTTCTATCTGATGTATACTACACTAGATGGGCAACATTTTATGAAGGTAAAGTAGTGTCTATGGGTATAAATCTTGACTCTCTCCTTTTGTTATCTGAAAAGGAAGGTCTTAAAACTATTAGGCACTGCCTCGTTGAGAGAGAGCATCAGCTGTCTTATCCAACACCCCCTAGGGTTTGTTCTCCAGCAATGCTTGGTATCCCACCCGTACAGGGTGGGATTCCAGATTATTTTCAAACTCTTTCATTGCTGGCAGCAAGGAAGGCTTTTCTTCTTGCAAGGTTGAATGTACATCCCTCTAATGTGACCAAGGGTAGATATTTGCAGACCCCTTTTTTGAATCGTATATGTCATTGTGCTCAAGCCCCTGATACTCTCTATCATATTGTATTGAATTGCCCATTGTATAGAATTCCAAGGGGAAAGTTGATAAGGAGGTTATTGGAAAGGAATGTCTGTACAGATAGATTATCAGTGAAATTCTTATTGGAAGATCAAAATCCGCATATCACCAGATTAATGGCTAACTTTTTGGTTGAGGCAGCAAACATATGGCTTAACCTGCCTAAAAATGATCTTTGAAGCCCTATTGTTCTATTGTTATACGTATATGTTGTATTATGCCTAATAAAGGTTGTGGATGGATGGATGGTACTGACTTCTAAGGCAAGCTATGTATTTCTATTTTGTTTATGTGTTATTCTAGTTAGTTGGCAAATTTGGTATGTTTCAGTTTAATAATAGATCAGGTGTTGCCAGATTATGTGGAAATTGTTAGATCATCTGCAAAGAGGTTTGGTTGTATTGCTGCATTTTAAAAATCAAACTCCAATGATGTCCAGATCCTTTCTAATCATGCGTGTCAATGGAGATTATCACACCACACTGTTATAGCACTATTATTCCACTTTAACTGCTATGGCTACCTGCTGTGGAATTTTGGGGTTTGCAGAAGTTTAGGGAGGGGCATTTAGCATTCTCAGCCAGAGAGCTCTTAGGCCTCACTAAACTACAAACCCCAGAAATCCACAGGAGGCAGCCATAGTGGAATAATAGCACTTTAACAGTGAAGTGTGATAAAGTCCAATGATTCCATCATGAACACAAAAAGGAATGGAGAGAATGGAAATCCCTGTCTTCTATCCCTACTTTATTGATCTGGAGGGCTTGAGCCACTCAAGCCTGCTCAATTTAGGTTCATATCATACACCAAAGTAAGACTAGGACACTGAGAGCCTTACCACATTCTGAGGAAAAGCAGCAGGAACATTCCGTCTTTTCTGTTGCCTTCCTGCATGATGTCAGTGTCCTTCCAGCATCCTTTCATTCCTGTCTCATGGGGAACTGAGATAAAAACCATGCCTTTTTACAAATGGGTTGTTCTGGTTAGCAAGAAGGCACAGTTTTACTTCAGTCCCTTATGGAACTGGAATGAAAAAACAGCAATGCCATGCAGGAAGGCAACAGGAAAGACAGAACATTCCTGCTGCTTTGTAGTTTTTCCTTGGAGTGCAGTAAGGCTCTCAGAGTGCAGGTTATAACTTTCTTGGTGACAAATAAATTCAAAAAGGATGCAATTATAAAAAATATAAGCAAAGAATCTGTTTTCACATCCCTTTGGATAAACACCAACACAACTTCAAGTACAGATGATCCCTGGATCTGTACTGCTAAATATTACATTGTTCTCTTCACTTCAGATGGGCCTTCAAGTTCTTGGGCAAGTTTCTGGTGTTTCTCCTTCCCAAGAGTAAAACAAAGGAAATCCTTCCCAGGTGGAGAGTTGTACACTTTCGGAAGATCAGCCTTCTAGAAGCTACAAGATGAGGCTCACAAATTTGGGAGAGGCATAGTCCTCTTCCTCCTTTGTCCCTGAGAGTGAGAGGAGGAAGATGCCTGCTCTCACACAGAGAGCTTCTAATCAGCACCAGGACTGGCACAATCACCCTGGCTGCATCTCTGTTTACTTTTAGGCTTAAGACCTCTTTACCGATTAATTCAAGAAGAGTACAATGAAGCTATAAAAGATTTAAATGTCGGCTTTAAAGCAAGTTCGTAGCTATATGGATGTATTTATATTATACTAAACTTGTATGGTCAGATGAGAAGCCCAGTTACTAACTTCCTCACTGATCTTCTGATGTAACCCATGACATCAATCAGTTGGGATAGGCTCTGAATCTATTCTGTTAGTGTGAATGCTAGCTTGATAGTGGTTATATGGGTACTTAATTATCCTGGTGACTTTACTGCAACTCCCATCCAAGGGAGGCAAGAATGCTCCCCTCCCTGCTGTCCTTCCATTTCCAGGCAAAGACCCTTTTAATATGCCATATTTTAAAACATATTTTAAAATAAAAAGAATGTGCTGAGGGTGCTGTACTGTTTTAGATGGAACTATTTTAATTGCTTTTAATCTTTTAATGGTATTTTATCTTTTAAAAGAAAGTTTTAAATCATTTCAATATTGTCAATGGTTTAAACCCATTTTAATGTTCACTTTTTGTATGTTTTAAGCTATATTAATATTATTTTTAATTGTAAGCCACCTTGAGTCCCAATTTTGAAAGACAGGATGATGATGATGATGATGATGATAGTAACAGTAATAATAATATATTTCTGACCCATTCTGAAAAGTTAATAGAAGTGAAATACACTCCTTCTCTTCCATCTTCTGCAGCAAACAAAGCTCCCCTTTGGACTCACCATTTAGCTTCAGCAAGCCCCTCAGCTCAGCCACTCTGTGGCTGATAGAGTGGGGAGGAAGGGCTTCAAAGAAGTGTCTGGCTTTGTTCCCAGAGCCAGATGAAGAATGACTAAATTATCCACTGAGCTTTCTGGAGGACCCTGGCAGACCTCAGCAGATAATGTAATCATCTTGTATCTGGTTACATAGCCAGGCACGTCTCTGATCCCATCTGCTCTCCATGAGCCACAGAATAGCTGGAGGAAGTTGCAGTGGCTAAACAGTGAGTCCAGGAGGTGTTGAGAGCATACACGTAGTGTAGTTCCACACATGGAACTACAGTATTACATTATGCTATGTCATACAGGTTCTTGTCCATAGTGTATTACATTTTTATTCTCTCCTTGGAGTTTGGAATATGAGTGTTTAAGATCTAATTTGCATGAACTGGGGGTGGTCAGATATCCATATTTGACAAATCACTGTACTATGGATAGAGTTTCTAAGATTACAAGAAGAGAAAATCTCATTTATTCTGAAATATACGCCATGCTTTTTGAAATAAAGGCAGGTTTTCTCCCCAGGCATCCACAAGGTCAAATTCTTGGAATATTTGTTCTGATACATTTGAGTGGGCTGAGGATTTCTTTTTTCCTTTCTAATAGAGAAGTTGCTGAATTTCAATCTCATCTGAAAGTATGTCATTCTCTGTGAGGTCTTTCAAGGTCTTCAGAATATTTATCAAAAACACATCAGGACATATGTTGGGAGAGTAGATCACTCCAAGAGTTATTATAGCTGATGCAGTGGTACTTTAATAAAAAGAAAATGTCAATTTGGATCTTTCAAAGTACCCTTGGAGAATAAATGGTACTTTACTAGAGATGGACACTCTCAGTTTCTCAAAGTGTTGTGCTGCTATGCAAAAGTCCAAGCAAATATTACAAATAAGGACTTGTGGCTGACCCTTGTGATGGGTTTCATGAAACATTAAACAAAACCAAGTGACCCAGTCTTCTTCCTTAACTAATCTTTGAGCTAATTTTAATTAATTTTTGAATCTCCCTCCCCCATTTATAAAAGGACCCCATACCATTAACATTGAACAAAGTAATTTTAATATGTGACATTACATATCAGTGTGGTGATTGAGTTATAGGAGATAACTCTGGCTTTTCTTCGCAAATGAAGATTCAGGAAAGACTCATCCCACGCTTTCTGCAAGCATGCTGATGACTAAAAAGGCCAATCCGAGATAAACAAGTCCGGTTGCAGAAAGCACAGCAGAAGGTCTCCTTGGGCGATGTTTCCAGGTTGTGATTCTTTCTGCATTGTCGTTTCTCTTCAAGACTTGTTCAGCGTGAGCTCTCAAACAAGGCTGCAGCATTGTGGATAGTGCATCTCCATGCCTCCCGATGTGAGACCAGGGCAGACCATTGTTGGTGATCAATTTGGCTGAGCCTGAGATGTTGTTCCAGGGAGTCCTTGTATTGCTTTTTTGGAGTGCCCCTCTTACACTGACCCATGGCGAGTTCACTATAGAGTACTATTTTTGGGAGGCGATGGTCCTCCATCCTAGAAACGTGCCCTGCCCAGCGCAACTGTGTTCTCAATATCATGGCCTCAATGCTGATGATCCCTGCTTGCTCAAGGACAGCAACATTCGTCACATAGTCAGTCCAGTGAGATTATCAGACAATGTAAATATGGCATGACACGGATGCCAGGAGATTGCTAAAGGGCTTCCCTTTTAGACAACGTCATTCCACAGTCATTATGCTCCCGTGCTGCACCCATTATGCCATCACTCCTTTTAATTCATGGGCTAAGCCATGAATAGATTGCCCATTCTGTTTCTATGACAGAATGACAGGCGTGTGAAAAGGTGCCCCGTTATGCTGGTGTGATGCCAGCATCAGTGGGAGGTCTGTGCCAAACACTTCCAGGTGCGATCAGGACAGCGAGGTAAGTGACACACTTTTTGTACCCTTCCTGGGTCACTTGGTGTTTTTGTGCTTGCTGTCACTTTTTAACCTTTCTTTTTCTTTTTCTTTTTGAATTTCCCATGTGACCTTCCTCTCATGAGAACGGCCAGGATTTCCATTCCAGAAAATTAATGGAGCTCTGTCCAAGCTCCATTCACTCCTGGGCTGCCAGGGGGAAGGAACAGTCATGCTAAAGGTAGGTCTGAAAATTTTTCTTTTTCTAGCATTACAGGGACAGGAGGGGGAGGAACATAGAGAGACGGGGACACTTTTTTTGTCCCCGTCTAATAATCTCCATAGTCTTACAGTGCTCTGTTTAGAACCTTGAACATTAAGCAAACAACTATGAAGTGGAATAAATGGGAAATACCTTAAAGAAATTACTGTATTTCTGATTGAATGATAAAAACCTGTATGTTTACTGAGTGTTTATTTATTTCTCTTGATGTTCCTATACCAGTCTGTTTCTTTTCCTGTCAGAAGAGCTCATAGAGATAGCACTGAGGAGCCATCTGAGCCTCTGGGAGGCTCTAGCTCCTTCACACCTTTTTCTGTTAGTAGTATCACAGCCTCTTCAGGAGTGTAGAAAGCTCAAAATTGCCTGTTGATTGTGATTAACAGTTTGATGGGGAAAGCCCCACATGTGGGCTACATTAGGCATCTTTAGAGCATATCTGATTGAGTGGGTTATTTTGCAGTTCTGCAGATTTGAGGACTTAAAATACTGCAAGACCTGGATGGGATTATTCTTATTTTGAGCTTCTGTTTTTACCTGCCCAAATTATAGCATCTCTAATTTTTAATTTTTAAAAGCAGATTATTATAGCACATCTCTTGGTTTACTTTGGGGAGATGAAGGGGCCAGGTAGTTAGTTTGTAGATGCCTGTGTTTCTACGATCTGAGAAGAGATATATGAGAACATTAACTAAAATGGGTTTCGCTGTGTCTTCCTGAAGTGCCCTTCAAGCATCTCAGTTTTATGTTGTTATTTTTTTCTTGTTTTCCCAAGCTTCTTGACTCTGCCTTTAATGCATGTTGTGCCAAGGTTTTGACCAATTTCTGCTGTTTTATGCTCAGTTGCAAGGCTTCATCTACTGTTGATTTCACCTCTTCCATAACACTGATTATGGAGTTTACCATTTCTACAAATGAGTTAATTATGCCCAGCCATTGCTTTCTAAGATCATGCTTGAATTGTACTATTTGATCCAAAATGAATGACATGGGTTTGCTACTATTAATGTGATTGTTCTGGTCTGAGCTATTGGTTTGTCCCTTGTTGCTCCATTCTTCATGACTGTATTGTGGGTTTTTGCTTTAGAAATAAATCTCTTGATCTACATGTTTGCTTTAAAATAAGTCTATTGACCCTTCTTTAGAGCTAATGGATCCTTGGCAAATCCCCTTCTTTGATTTTTTTACATGTTAGGATGATCAGAAATACAGGAGATGTTTTTATTAGTTAGAAGATCTGGGCAACCTCTGTAGAGCTAACTAGAAAACTGTCATCTTTAAATCTGCCGTTTGACAACCTCAGATTGTCAATTGCTCTATGAAATTATGTGCAAGAAATTTTCAGGATTATTATTTGTAGTGCTACTTAATAAGAACTCAGTGAGTTTTATTTCCATTTTTAAAGGCTGCAGCATTTCAAAAACAGGGAAAAGAAAATAGTCATGTGAAACAGACCCCCCCAGAAGAAATGTTAAGACATGTACTGTTCTGTTCTTTCCACTTATGGTGAATGACACTGTTGTCAATATACTTGGCTAGCTGCTAAAACTTGGGACCTAAAATAACTTGGCTCTTACAGTAAGAAAGAGCTAAAGATAACAAGCTTGATTTATTGAGCATCTAACAGACTTTACTTTCCATTTATTCTTCTCATGTTCCCAGCAAGTGATTGTCTGCAGATATCTAAGGTGGCCAGGGTTATTCTTCCAGATTCATATCCTACATTCATATGTGAACAAATCTAATTCAAACTGTGTGATATTCAAATTGTGAGTGTACATATGCCACTTTTAAAGGCCCTGCATTCTCAAGTGTTTATGAAAAAGTAGGGAGGGGAGCAAGGAAAGGAGAGGAAGCGTTTTGTTCTGCAAGGCTGCTGATCTGACAACTGAGTTTGAAACTGTGTTTATATGATTATGCTTGTATCTCTGTAATCAAAAACAGCTGATGTTTTCCATTTGGGAAGCTGTTAGTCCTACCCATTCTGCCAAGATGCTCTGCCCCAAATTCTCTTGGTGTCAGCAAGGGCTTGGAAAATTCCCTTTTTGGATTGTATCTCAAGCCACTGGTTGTGCTGCCTGAGAGATTCTGAGTCATCATGTAAAACCAGAACTTTTTTGAGGCTCCAGTTTCAATCACCAAACTCCATCCTAGCTTTCCCAGCTCTGGTCATGGAAACATATTTAGCTATTTTCCTGACTAGCTAACTGGGAGCTCCATATTTGCATGTCCAGGGGCGAATTCCACTCTGCTTGAAATAGTATACCAACACACATGATATAAGAAAGTGGAAGAAGTAGGCCACAACTTTTATTGGTTACCACTGTAGATAGAGTTGCTGCACACACGGATCTGGATCCAGGCATTGAACAACCAATCTGTTGATTAATGAGCACAGTCCTCTGGCCCACTGCTGGACCCTTTGGGATGACAGGCAAGGATCTACCTGAGCGGTCTCCCTGCCACTAGGGCATTAAGGAATGGTGTCTATCTATGAGCTAGGCAAGACCAGATCTACCCCCACACCCTGATTCCCTTAATGGGGCCCTGTTATGTTACCAGTGCCAGGAAGACACTGGTAATTGATATCCCAGATCCTGGACCCAGTGCTAACCATCACCAAAAGCTGTGACAATGACACAGAGGGCAACATGCCCCACAATACCACATACATTAAAGATTACAATAGCACCCCCATATCCACTGATTTGCAAACCGGGGATTCAATTATCTGTGGTTGTTGATGGCAGGGGAAAGGGAAGGGGGAAGAGGGATCTCACCTCCCCTGTCCCTTCCCCAGGGAGGGCTCCTGTCACTGTGGTGGTGATCATGGGGCATAGGGGGAGGAGAAGTGATCTCTTCCCCCCTGCCTTCCCCCTTCTCCCCCACTGTAGTGGACATCATGTGGGCAAAGGGGGATGAGATAACTTCTCCACCCCTTCCCCCTTTGCCCCTGCAATTGCTGCCGCAGTTGGGCCATGGCGGGAGCAAAGGGGGAAGGGAGGTGGGAGGATTGAACTCACATCTCCCCTTTCCCCCAGAATGGCCCACAGGGATGGCCTTCACTATTATCTGCGTAATTCACCATCTGCAGTGGGGGGGGGCAGAACCAATCCCTTCGGATACGGGGGTGCTACTGCACAAGATTAAACAGAGGGAGGGAGGGTGGGATAACTCTAAATGAAGTACTGCCAAGTGTGCAAGCACGAAGGAGCTTATATATACACACACACCACCTGACTGGAGAGAAAAATGTGAGCAGCTCAGTCCAGCCATGCCTACCAGCCAATGAATTTAAACCCAGGTTCAGTTTCATTGGCTGATAGTTCCCACCTCTCTCCAGGGCCAAGTCAAACTGTGCAGAAAAAAACCCTGCAAGGAGCTGATGAACACCATGCCAGAAGCTCCCTGGCACTCCACTCTTGCCCCAAACTGCAACAGTGCCATGCAATAAATCAGGCAGCCCATTTAGAGGCAGCATATCTCAAAATAACTGATGCTTGGAACAAACAACATGGAAAAGATACAACCTTAAAACCATGCAAATCAACTTCAAGAGATACTTAACTACCATAGCCATGTTTCCAGGAAACAGAATGCTGGCCAGGCAGTTGAGAAGGAAAGGAATGAGAAAACATATCAGTTTTGGTTTCTTGTGATTTATTTATATATTTATTTATTTGTAAATAGGGACTTCTTTCTATGAATTAGTGAGTACATTTGTAAAATAATGTAATTTGTATAAAATGAAATGAAATTCTCTCCCATTTCCATCTGCCAAAGTCAATAGGCGCTGCTATTTCAATCATGAATAGGACCAAGTTGTACTTGCTTGCCATTATGTGTATTAAAGATGAAGAATTTCTATGGAAAACATGAGGTGGTAACACTAACGTGGCTGAATACACAGAGATTGAAATCCTGGCTTTTTGAGAGTTATGCACTCAAAGCCCTGATCCAAGATGGGAAAATCTGACAGTTATGGTTTTTCCCATATTCATTAAAAGACAACCACCTTGGATTCTTTCTATATCAAATTTGCGATGTTATTTTGGTAAACAAACTAAAATGGTTTTCTTATCCATTTCTATCCAAGAGTAAAAGGCAGAAGTAAGCTTCTAAAGTTAAGCCACTCTTTTGACCCAGCTTTTGGTGGTATTTCAATATTCATATTATAGAAGGCAAACTAGTAATGTGAAAGGTTATTGTTTTGCCCAGGAGTACAATCTGAGAACATGCAAAGGTGGGAATCTGATATTATTATATCCAATTCAACTATATCAAACTCCTTTGGGTTAGTTTCCTCTTAGGCATTCATCTCCTTCCCATATTCTGAACGTCAGCTAGAAGCACTGGGAGCCGATGGAGGTCCTTTAATGTAAGTATAATATGCAGCACCCCCTTTTGTGGTGCAGGCAGAGGGGTACTCACCCTAAAATGGTGGGATAAGGTGACTCCCACATGGACCACACTCTGACAGGTCTTGAATTGCTTGAAATTTTTGGAAAACCTATTTAAATAGCTCCTGCCCCTATACAGCCAGTTGTCCATAGCCATGGATGCAACCATCCACAGCTTGAAAATGTTTTTTTAAAAATATTCAAAAAGGAAACCTTGAGTTTGCAATTGTATATAAGGGACAAGCTTTTACTAGCCCTTTGTATATAATGGGACTAGAGGATCCACAGATTTCAGTATCCACAGGGGGTCCTGGAAGCAAACCCAAGTGGATACCAAGGGCCCACTGTGTATCACAAATATCATGGTAACCAATCATTATCTAGCCATGGACATACAGTACTAGTAAAATGTTAACCTTTCTTTTTTTCCTTGAAGGATTGTCTTAGGCTACATCTGTGCTGCAGAAATAATCCAGCTTGACACTGCTGTATCTGTAGCTTTGTGAGATATCTAGCCTTCTCTGTCAGAGAGCTCTGGTGCCAGAACAAACTACAAATCCCAGGCTTTCATAGCATTCAGCCTTAGTTGATGAATGATCCATAGCATTTGGATCATTCATCAACTAAGGCTACATTTGCATTGCAGAAATAATCCAGTTTGACATCACTTGAACTGCCAAACTGGATTATTTCTGCAGTGCCGATATAGCCTTAGTTGATGAATGATCCAAATTATAGGGCTCCAGCATTAAGCTCTTTAATTGACCCTGGTAAACATATGTGATGATTGTGTCTGGACCAGTTCAATGAGTTATTATGCTTACCTTAAGCTGGCTTGTTTCCTATATCTTTATATTGCTATATGCAACCCAGTCCTAGGAATGTTTACCTGGAATTCCTACTTTTCTTCTGAGAGGTATATGTACGTAAGATGGTAGCTAGATGATCCAAGCTAATTCATGTTTAGTCAAAAGTGACAGATTGAATTCACTGGGACCAACTACCAAGTAAGCGTGTATAGCTTTGCACACTTACTTATTTTATTTATTTATTTAAATATTTTTTTTCTTCCTACCCTCTACTTGAGGATCTCAGGGTGGCATACAATAAAATGAATGTGGAACAGCTCGAAATGATAAGAATATCTAAAAAAAACACCTAAAAACACATCTAACACTTGAAACAACAAAATTTGCAAGAATTTCAAACACTATAAAATAATTTGAAACCATTACACATGGGCAGATTTGGATAAAATCAATTTGCTCCCAAAGGCTTTAATAAAAAAAGCCATTTTTTAAAACTTGGTGCTGGAATGACACCAGTGGTGGTGCCAATTGGACAACTGAGGGGATGATATTCTATAACTCAGGTGTCACATCAGAGAAATACCTCTCCCATTTCCTTCCACAGTGTTTCCCCCCATTGACTGGAAACAAAGGTGGGTCCCTCCATCACACCTCAGTTCTCACGCAAGCATACATAGGAGTAAGTCCCATTGAATCCAGTTAGAGTTACTTCTGGGTCAATATGTGTAGCATTAGGTAACACATATTAGACTTTCTTAAAATTACGCTTTCTCCTTTCCTTCACCTTTGTGTTGTACCCATCTTACCAAACAAAAGTATATTAATTTTTTTCAGAACAGATATGGCTAAAGACTCAAAAGGCCAATGCAGTGGATTGAAAACTGCATCGTTTCTGTAGTTGACCAAAGATATTTTGCTGACTTTTCTCCCCCTCCACTACCCAAGGTGCACAGTACCCAAAGTCAACTAAGTTATTAAGCACATGAAGAAGTAAATAAATTGAAATACACATGGACCCCACGTGGATACCAAAATTTGTGGATGGTCAAGCCAAATGGTGTCCTTTACATAAAATGGTAAAACTGAGGTTTGCTTTTTGGATTTTTAAAAAATATTTTCAAGCTGTGAATGGTGGAATCCGTGGATAAAGAATCCGTGGATAAATTAATCCCACAAGTGCTTCTCTACAAATAAAAGAATTACAAAATGACTAATGTTTGTTTCCAATTTTTTGGCCTTTCATGATACCACTAAAGAGCTAGTTCACCCTACCCAATGGCAGGGTCAGCCCTAGTTATTTCTCTGTCTCTTGCTCAAAAGTATATTAGTAAGCTCATTGCTTCCTGTTTGTTACACAGCATGTTCATTAATCAGCCTGTGCATACTTTTCACTATGTGGGGTGGTATAAATTTAACACTGAGAAATGACAGGGTTTTTTTTAAGTCTTCAGTGTTTCATAACTTTGTATGTTTTCAATATTTCCAAGTCTCTGCCATACCTAGACACTTCTTTATCTCTAGTCAGGCTTTTGCCAAATTGCTTCCATTTGTACATTATTCATATGAGGCAAAAGCTTTTAAATGTGTTTGACAAGACAACTTCTTAAGCAAAGTCATTAAGATAAGAGACCTCTGCAGGGAAGGAAGTTATTCAGATTATACACAAAACCTCTTGTGCATATATACTGCAAGGCTTCTATCCCTCCTTTCCTCCCCATCCTATTTTTGTCTCTCAAACTGCTTGCAGGGGGGAAAAAATGTAACAAATCACCACTTTGCTACAAGTAATGGATGTTTCTGTCAATGTGCAAAAGCAAAACAGTTCCGCTCTCAGATTCATAAAACAGTGAAAATGGGAATGCAGCCCAAGGAAAGGTTTTTGCATAGTAAGCTCAAAGGTAATTTTAGGAAGCTTAGATACTAAAAAGACAGCACCTTGTTTCTCATTCCCAAGAACAGCAATACTTAAAAAAAAAATTATCAAAAACCAGTGGTCTGTGATCTAGGGATTCACAAGCCATTAAGAGACAAGAATTTTATTTTGCAAAATAAAATGTTGTTCTCCATACTGCATGTAGTTTGTATATCTTTAAATATATCATCCTGTAGTTACATGTATATACAGTCAAGCCCCTGTATCCACAGGGGTTTGATTCCCGGAATTAGGACTTTTTGAAAAGGTTGAAAAAAACCCACAAGGAGGCCAGGAGAAGAGCAGGGCTATTGTGCTTACACAGCCCCATTTCAGAGGATGCAGTCCTCCTCTGTCCTCCTCCCAACTTTTCCCCGTGCTGCTGGAGCCTCTTTTTATTGACAGAAAACCTCACTGAATAAAAAGCAGTGCGAGCAGCATGGGGGAAGGTCAGGAGGAAATTGGGAGGAGGGCGGAGGAGGACTGCATCATATGAAATGGGGCTGTGTAAGCACGACAGCCCCGTTCTTCTTCCGACCTCCTTGTGGGGTTTTTCAACCATTTGAAAAAGTCCTTACTGCGGATACAAGAAACTGCAGATAAAAGCAGGTCCTGTTGAAATAATACCATAGAGTTGTGCTGGAGGATCTAGGTGATGTCTAGAGAGGATGCCTCTCTAGGCATTTTCTAGGATGACTCTATGGTATACATCCCTGTTTTGTGTCCCACAGATCACTGAAACTGTGGATATTGGTTCTGCGGATATGCACTGTATATGCATTGAATGAACAAACAACATCTACAGACAGGACCAGCCAAAGACATTTTGCTATTTGAACTGAATGACAAGAAGCCAATTTCCCCAATTCCATATACTGTACAAGGATGTGCAGGGTGTAGGGGTCCCACTTTTATCCTTAATGCTTCGACAGAGCACAGTGACACATCTCAGCCATCCTAGAAGTGATGTGAGATCACTTCTGATTTAGGTTTTGCCCCCAATTTCCCATTTTGAGGTTTCAGGGCAGTGATTATGGATCTTTTCATAGTGGGCAATTATAGCCCTAAGATTCCATTTTAACTGCTGTGGTTTCATGTTATAGAATTCTAGAGTTTGCATTTAGAAATCTTAGCCCAAGAACTCTCATGTGTTCCCAAAACTGTAAAACCCCATGCTGTGGAATCAGAGTAATATATTAAAGTAGTATGAATGGGCCCAGAATATTATGGCAGGTCATGGGTGGGAAATAAACCGTACCCAACTCCATCTTTTTGCAGTGATTTTGGGCATTTTCCAGATTACTTTGTGTGATTTTTCATCTGAAATGTTTTTAAATGTGGGATAGGGGGCTGTAGGGGTCTGCTGGAGGCTGCAGGCAGCTCACAAGCTACACATTTCTGACCCCTGCCATATGCAGAAGTCAATAGGAATATCAGCTGAACCTTACTTTAGTGCTGGGAATAGAGCAGCATCTTCTGCTCCATCTAAGCCACTAGTCTAAGGAGTTCAGGGCATGCTACGTTATGCAGGCAATTCTGTCTTCCAGTATCTTGCCACTCTTTCTTTACTGATAACTCTGCACCTGACCTATTCCTATTTCCAAATCTGATGCCTGATGTATCCAACGGCATCTGCTTAATAACAGGACAGGCCAAGTAGGTTTCTCATGGTTTTGTTTTTGTTTTACAGAGAGAATGGAGATTAAGTTTATGAAACACAACTAAAATTTAGGTTCATTACAAATAATACAACTGAAATGTCTGAAATGTAGAACTACACCCATGAAACAGCTTCCATGCCCTTGTCTATAGTTTGCAAAGATTACAGGACTCATCTAAATGAGAAGAAATAATCCTCTTGCCTGCACGTTATTCCCAATTTGCAGCAGCAGCACTTTCTGCCCATGATGTTTTCAACCTTCACACAGCCATAATCAAGATGGCGGCCATGTCATTTTTTTTTTTTTTGTGCTGTGCAGGGGCGATCGGGGAGATCAGGGGAGACATTTGCTGGAAGGCAAGAACCCAGCAGTGCCAGCAGGCAAGATGGGGGATGGCCATGGCAAGGAAGAGAAGGAGAAAGCAGCCAGCCCTTCACTCATCCTGGCAGCAGCAGCAGCAGTGGCAGCCTCCAGTTCTGGCTTCAAAGGAACAAGAGGAGCCACCTGGCCAGCTGCTGGGAGAAGGAAGAGGAGGAACACTCTTTGCCACTCCGGCTTCATCTCACCTTCCCAGGCTGGTCTGCTGCTTCTCTCATGCCTGTCCTGCACACTTCAAAGCCTGCTGACATTGAACTCAGTGGACCAGCATAAGGGAAGGAGCAGCCAAGCCTGGGAAGGCGAGATGAAGCTGGAGTGGCAAAGAGTCGCCTTCCTCTTCCCTCTCCCAGCAGCTGGCCAGATGGCTCCACCCATCCCTTTGCAGCCAGAATTGGAGACCACTGCCACCACTAGGATGGGTGAAGGGCTGGTGGCTCTCTCTTCCTCAGAGTGGCTGTCCTCCTTGTTGTCTCCAGGCACTGCCTTGACATATTTTTTTAAAAAAGTTTAAAAGCGCACAATCGCTAGTGCCTCCAGGTGCTTGATGGCAAGCCAGCCCCTGGGCACATCCAAGCCAATGGTGAATAATGCTAGAAGCTGTAGTCCTAAAAACTTCTGGGGGACTACATGATTCCCATTCCTGATTTATACAGTCATTTTGGACAACTAGTGTATACAGTACAGATCTATTGAACCCAACTTCCATCAGCTCCAGCCAGCATGGCCAATGGTTAGGGATGGTGGAAGTTGTAGTTCAGTAACATTTGGGACTTTTTCAGACATCAATTTACTGTGGAAGAAGGCTTGTAACACTCGCAGGGCTGCTGCGCGGCAAGGAGCCCATTTCCCTGCCGCCCCCTTGCTGAAATCAACTGTTTCAGTTCTGGGAGAGAGCAGAGGCAGCCGTGCCATATTTGGCCATTTTTTATTCATGGGCAACTTCCGTGAGTAAAAAATGGCCAAATATGGCAGGGCTGCCTCCGATCTCTCACAGCAGGGGGACGGTGTTGTACGAAACGGGTCCGCTGCTGTGCAGCAGCCTTGCGAGTATTACGAGCCTTCTTCCGCGGTAAATCGATGTCTGAAAAAGTCCTTGGAAAGACACTAGTTATCCACACCTGATTGAACACATTGAATTTGAGGCACCATTGGCTTGGCGCTGTCTAAGGCAACATCTTTGGTATAGCTCAGCATTCAGCACTTCATAAGCTTTCACATACTCTAGAATGTTGTTGTAAAATTATGAATCTTGTGGGGGGGGGTATGAAAACTCAAAACAAAGAAAGTGATGGCACCTTGGGTTCTGTTTAAGTGTTGTGAGCCAGTTAGCTAGTATGGCTTAGCAGTTACAACATCAGATAAGACCCCAGATTACCTGGTGTTCAGTCCCACTGGGGCTCTTGGCTGAATTAGGTCCAGTCATCATCCTTCAGGGCTACCAACAGGCATAGTTGTTTTGATAATGACATGGCAACAAAAAGCCGTTATGCTACCCTGAATTAGTCTGAGGAAGAGCAGTATTTGAAAAATAAAGAAAGAAACAGAAGTACTAAGGGTCAGGTGACCAAGGACAATATCTTCATTTTCTTGCACATTCGCCATCAGTTATATTAGTCTTTCTCTTTTCTGTCCCCCTATCCTTTCAGTTTCCAATTCAGGTTATGAGAGGCTTTGTGGCAGAGGCATCTGTTTTATTTGTGTCACGCTATAGTGTACCATGCACTTTCCTCTTCCACCTCCTCTCTCCTCTCTCTCTCTCCCTGTTCCCCTACCTCTCTCTGTGTGAATGCATGCATGTGCATGCCCAGGGCCAGGAGAAGTTAATGTTTAGACAGTAGCTAGAAGCTGTAGAATTAAGTATTATAGTGTGAAGGACTACTGAAGTACATATAAGACTATTCTTTAGTTCAGTTGGACATTAAATATTAAAGGCTTCTACCAGAGAATTGTTGCAAGGCAGAATTAATGGGAGTTTAGTAAATTCAACAATGTTACCCCCCTATGCTTTACTGGAAGTACCTTACAATACAGGTGCCATAAAACTGATGGCTTGAACTCCCTTTTGAAAGCACAGAACTAATCAGCAGAGTTTTCTATTTTAAAACACATATGCAGCAGACACGTGTTGATTCCAGCATGCAGGCTTAAGATAACCATCTACACAATCCCCCAATTTATATTTCTAGCATAAAAAGAACTAAGAAACAATTAAAAGTAGTTTAAAAGCATAAAAACATCTTTGCTCACAGTCTCTGTGCATTTCCCATTGAATGTCAGCAGCATGACAACAAGTGAAGGCTAAAACTAGTAAAATACAACTAAAAACTACATGTTACAAACAAAAATATGCAGGAGCCCTGCAAAGCAGGTCCTGCCTCTAAAAAGTATCATGGCGACTGGTAAACCTCATGGTAGCTTTCCAGACAAAGAGAAGGACTTTAACACACCTCTTCCTCTGAAAGACCAATTATATTTCAGTAGGAAGTTACATCAAGCATTCTGTTTGCTTCTATCAGTTAACCCTTTCAGCAGTCAAATATCTCAACTTATTGGATTGCAAACTACATATCCCAACAAATGAAGCAGGGAAATCAGCCAAATCATTTGGCTCCATGTATTGTGACTTTGGCTGCACTTCCATTAGCCATCCTACCCTCTTCCAGTCTTGATGGGCACTGGCAACCAGCACAAGGAAAGAATCTCTTAAATCTGAACACATTCAATATGCAGGTATTTATTCCTACAGTGGCTCTGTTCTTTCCTGGAGGGGTGCTCCCAGAAGAGGGTTGCTGTGGGATTCCTGCTCAACTCCTTGGCCATTGGCCTGTGGAGTCCCTCAGGGTTCAGTCTTGAACCCTATGCTATTTAATATCTACATGAAACTACTGGGATCCCACCTAATTCCAAGGAAGGTTTTCCTGTGCTAAACAGGTGCCTGGCAATTGTAATGAACTGGACAAGGGCAAACAAATTGAAGCTTAATCCAAACATGACAGGGGTGCTCCTGGTCAGCCAAAAGACAAATCTGGGAACAGGGATTCAGCCTGTGTTAAGATAGAGTTACACTCCCCTGAAAGCACAGGTTTGCAGTTTGGGAATCCTCCTAGATTCAGCTCTGAGCCTGGATGTCCATGTTTCAGCAGTGACCAGGAGTGCTTTCACACAATTAAAGCTTGTGTTCCAACTGTGGCCATTCCTGGAAAAGTCGGATCTGGCCACAGTGATACATGCCTTGGTTAAATCCCATTTAGATTACTCAAATGAATTCTATGTGGGGTTGCCTTTGAAAAGTGCTCAGAAACTTCAGTTGGCCCAAAGAGCTGCAGCCATGTTGTTAACTGGGGCTAGCCACAGGAAGCACGCAACTTTTAGCAGCTCCATTGGCTGCCGGCCCATTTCCGGGCACAATTCACAGTGCTGGTTTTGACCTATAAAGCCCTATGTAGCTTGGGTCCACATTACTTGAAGGACCGTATCTCCCTTAGAGTCCATTAGAGCTCTAAGATTGTCTGGAGATGCCCTTCTGTCTATCCCACCACCTTCTCAGGGTTGTTTGGTGGTAACAAGGGAGAGGGTCTTCTCAGTGGCTGCTTCCAGATTTTGGAACTCCCTAGAGAAGCTAGGATGGCCCTGTCCTTGCTCTCTTTCCAGTGGCAGGTCAAAACATTTCTGTGCCATCAGGCCTTTACAAACTGTCAAGAGTTGGGCTTTTAATACTGCGTGGTGCTGTTTTTAAGGTTTGTATACAGGCTTTTAATGCATGTTAATATTTTTAATGTTTAATGTTTTAACCTCAGAAATTGTTTAATTGTTTTTAAAATCTTATATTTATACTTTTCTTTTGGCTTTTCTATTGTTTTTAATTTGTATTGTTTTAAATATGTTGTTAGTCACCTTGAGTCCCATTATTGGGAGAAAGTTTGGATATAAATGAAAACAACAACAATAATTATAATGATAATAATTAATTGTTGTTGTTGTTATTGTTGTTGTTATTTCTGTGCCAAGCCGAATAGCATGTTATGCTGTGGGCTTGCTTTTAACTCTGCCATATGCTTTTAGCAGCTCATGGGCTCTGGGCTATTTGACATTTCCTGATGGCTCAGTGAGTCACTCGGAGAGAGAGTTTCAGGCTTGCTCTTCCTTGCTGTCATAGTCTGTGGCTTGGAGGGAGATTCTGGAAACAGTGTTTGAGTGATGCCTAATATCTCAAAGCAGCTCATCTGCCAAGGCATAAATAGGGTGACATCCTGGATTCCACAAATAAGCACTATTGTGAGTTGATACTGATATGCAATTATAATCAGCTTATACAGGGATTGGTAGTATTCATCATGTTGTTAGTATTGTAAAATTGTACCATTGTAGATAGGAGTCACACAGCTTGGGGGCCTTGTACCTTCACTTATTGTTTTCCTTGTGTTATGAGACATTTTCAGCAACACTTGATTAAAACTGCCAATTTGTTGGGTATAAAAGGGAATCTCTCGACACCACCAGGACTAATTATGTTGTCCTTGCCAAAGGGGTAGTTGAATAATTGCATGCGATTATTGCACAGCTATGGTGCTTTTCATGGCCCTGGCAATGCAGAGAAGATTGATTCCCTTTAATTACTCATTCAAAAATAGCCCCCTTGAATCATTCCCCAAATACAAAAATGCATGTTCCTACATTTTTCTTCCAAAAGGCACCTGGATGCAATGGGTTCCCTGATGAGATAGCATTGTGGTCTCCATGTGTCTAGCCTAGATAGGAAGGTCTGCAATGTAAATGATTGTGGGTCCTTTATTCTTTAAGCACAGTTCTAAGCTCCATAAATAATCTCAACAGACACACTCATAAGCACATAATACAAAGCTCCAGTTTTAAGGACTGGCTCCTATAAGCCACTTTATAGGAAAAAGTCAAACTCTGATTAGATTATTATATTAGTCTCTCTCTCTCTCCTCTCTCTCTCTCTCTCTCTCTCTCTCTCTCTCTCTGTCTGTCTCCCCCCCCCCTGTTGAATTGTCAAATAAGTTAATCTTGCACACTTTTGTAAGAGAGGTTTTAAGACTGTTGTCAGGATTTCCACTGTAGTTTAGACAGAGGAATTCTTCTGAATCGTGCTATATATTAACACTGGGAATTTCTCCTGCATTTTAATCTGTAGAGTGGGTCTCAAGTGAATAATTTTGGATTTATTTCTATATTAATGAATAAAGAATCTGGTTAGCCAATTAACCACAATATGTCTTGCATTTGACATTCAGATTTATATTATTTAAATCTAACTTTCTAGTCTAATGTTTATATCACAGTGCATCAAAGGATATTATGATAGCAGCCATAGTGATGGAAAACTCTGACTGGGCTTCTCTGTTTTCCCAGAGGAAACCCTGGATTTAATATGAAGTGGCACCCAGGGCCTGGTGCAGAATACAAGTATTATTGAGCTGGTGGGAATAGTAACTGCAGTGCTATCAAATTCAATATATATATGTGTGTGTGTGTGTGTGTGTGTGTGTGTGTGTCAAATTGCCAAGAAAGTCTAACACTGTCACATTTGACTTCAAAAAAGGAAACTTTTCAAAAATGAGGGAACTTATTGAAAGGAAGTTGAAAAGGGAGAGTCAACAGGGTCAACTCTCTCTAAAACAACTGGAAGTTATTTAAAATCACAAGAACAGAATCCAGAATGTATACCACAGATTAGAATAGATGCCATCCCACCCAAGAGGATGTCCATTTTTAATGAGAGAAATCAAAACAACTCTGACAGGGGGAAAGCTTTCCTTTAGAAAATCAATGTTTCCCTTAAATAAACATCAGACAGGAATGCAAAAAATGTTCCTGTCCCACAATCTCCACTCCTGCCCTGTCCTGTCCGTGTCCTGACACAAACTCGCTCCCCACTGCATTTAACTTCTCTTCCAACAACAGGGCAACCCGGGAGTGAACAGAGCTCTAATGGAGTTCCAATCACTTCCTGGACTGAAATCCTGCAGATTCTCATGAGAAGACATGAGTGCGGGAAATTCAAAAATAAAAACCAAAATACAACCAAAAAAAGTTACAAAAAAGCACATACACACACTTTAAAACTTCCAAGCAAACCAGGGAAGTTTTTAAAAAGTGTGGCAGTTACCAGGATGTCCTATCACACCTGGAGGTATTCTGTCAGGGATTGATAATGGTATCTTGCCAGTGAAATGGGTCATCTTGTCACACAAGGGAAAATCTGTCACAGAAATGGAACGGCAATCTATTGATGGCTTCTCCCATCAATAAAAAACAGTGCCAGCATAATGGCAGCAGAATGGGTGCAAAACGATGGGGGAACTAGCTTGTGTGGTAAGGGAGCCCTTTTGTGCTTTCCTGGCATTCCTGTAACACCACTTTAAACACATCTGATAATCTCCAAGGAGAATAGAAACACAAAACAAGGATAACAGAACAACAATAAATATAAATTCATAATAAAGAAAGGAGAAGAAGCAGTTTGAAGAGTATATTCCTAAAACCAACAATCTTTTTTTTTCTAGATGTTCGAAATTGTCCAGAGAGATGAGATGACAAGGGAGTGAATTTCATGCTAAAGGGGGGTACAGAGACTGCAGAAAAAATGAATGAATCTGTCTGTACATCCAAAAAGTAAAGGCCAGAGAGAGGTACTGGAAGCAATGTGTTTTGATCCTGAACCCAACAGTGGAATCCATCAGAACCAAGGGAGGGAAAATCCTTGCTTCCCAGTATAGCCACTCTGACCACCACCACCCCCATTGGCCCTGGATGGCTTGGAAACCTCCTAGACCAAATTGCTGAGGGTCATGTAGGGTTGAATGAAGAAGAGAAAAATATTTCATGGCAAACACCAGTGAAAGGAGATTATCAGGCAAGGCTAATGTGGCACCATAATGATACCAGAGGAATGCAAAAGGACGCCAATATCAGACAACATTGTCATTTTGCATCCACTGGCATCATTATGATGTTTCTTTCTATTGATTTCAATAGATCCCCCATTGCAATTTGGTGTTGGCATAGTTGGCGTGTGAAACCTCGGGCCGGTTGACTCTTGGGAATGCAGTGTCAATGGTTGGTCCAGCGCGAACACTTCCGGGTGAGAGCGGGACATCCAGGTAAGTGACACACTTTTAAAAAACTTCCCTGGTTTACTTAGAAGTTTAAGTGTATGTATGTGCTTTTTTTGTATTTTACTTTTTATTTTTGAATTTCCTGCACTCGCATCTTCTCATGAGAACTGGCAGGATTTCAGTCCAGGAAGTGAACAGAACTCCATTAGAGCTCCATTCATTCCTGGGCTACCTTATGACGCGAGACAAGGTAAGTGCAGTGAGGAGGGTTATTGTGCCGGGACAGGGGCTGGATTGGAGACTGTGGGACTGGAATACTTTTTGTGTTCCTGCCTGATAATCTTCAAACACTGGATTTAATCCTCAAGGTCAGAGTCTTAAGATATTAATCAAATAATGCACAATAAGAAATTTACATTGCCAAATAGTATGTGGATAGGCATTGTGCACTTGAAACATTTGGCAAAATGTTCTACAAAAGGCTGCTGAGTAAATGTTGCAGCTATGAGCTGTTATGAATTGGTAGCTGATTCAATTACCGCACAGGACAGAGTAGGAATAAATGACCCATTTTCACAATGGAGAGAAGGATACTAAGAATCTGTATTAGAACTCATGCATTTGAGCTTGTTCCTAAGTAGATAAATATTCTGGAGCTAAAAGGAAGTGAGAAGGCCAAGGCAAATATATGATGCAGCCACACTTGAAATACTGTGTATCCTTGTGGTAATCTCATCTCAAAAAAGATATTGTACAACTGGAAAAGGTGACATAAAGGGTTATCTAAAACAAGGTCAAGAGCTATAGTACCTTCCTCATAAGGAAACTTCCAGTGTGGACAGTAACAGTCCACTATATAGAGCAAAGGTGGACAAAATGCAGTCTGTGGGCCGCATGTGGTCCTTAGATCTCCTAAGTACATTCTTTGGAACCCTCCCCAAGCCTCTCAAAGCCCCCAGACCCTCCAAACAATTAAAAATTATTTGCGGCCAATATTTGGATGATCTTTTGAACCTAAACTAGTCAAATATGTCCAAAACCATCAAAAAAGGCAGTGGTTTGGTTCTCCAACCCCTCCAAAGCCCCCAGACTCCCCCAAAATACTAGAAAAAACACTAAAAAAGAAAGAAAAATTCAGCAAAAAAAAATTTGGCCAAAATGGCAGCCAGAAGTGATGTTGCACCCAAATGTGTTGGTGTGGCCCCCCAGGTGAGGAGGAAAATTTCCCCCCACCCCATGCACAGTTGCCTACTACACCCAGCTGGTATAGTGACAGGATAGAAGTCTGAAATTAGCATAGAATCATACAGTTGGGAGATACCACAAGGGCCATCCAGTCAATCTCCCTGACATGCAGGAATATACCATCAAAGCACTCCCAACAGATGGCCATCCAGCCTCTGCTTAAAAATCCCCTAAGAAGCCTCCCAGGCATCATATTCCTAATGTTTAGGTGATCTCTTTCCCTGAAGTTTGAACCCATTTCTCTGTGTCCTAGGGCTCATCTACACCAGCTGAGATAATCCAGGCGTAGCTCAAAGTATTCTGGCCCTGGGGCTGCCCCAGTTTTCCCCTGTTACCAGAGTACTCCATGCTGAGGATTTTATCAGACCACCCCACATAAATGTTCTTTTGCTGGCATAAATTGTGGAGTTTTTATGTCAGCAAACCCACCACCCACCCACCCCGGCCACAAACTTACCTTGAGCAGTGTCCAGGAGGCTTCCCCAGCAGTAACGGAGCACAAACAGATTATCAGGGGTTTCCCTCATAATCACATGAAAATCTGTACAGAACATGCACAATGAACTTATTAACTAAGGATGCAATCTAGCAGGAAGTTCTCATATATGATAGCCATGAAACTAATGGAAATGTGTAAGAGTACCTTTGTGCAGCTCCCATTCATGTCAGTTCAGTTCAGACGAAAGTCCCAACAGATTGTGTCTCAAATGTTTACTTATCCAGGTAGATCAGCAGCAGACTTACAAGAGGCCATGCTAAAAATAGACCTATTCCAGATACTGAAACAAGGCAGGTTAGTGCTTTTCTTTAAAAAGGAAAATAATAAGATGGATAACGAAATATATTGCATTGCACTTGTTATTAGAAATGAGTGCTTGACAATACCCATGTGATGCCAGAAAGAGAAGAATTTGTTTCCTGTGCACAGGCAGTCTTACCAAATCATCCCAGCAGGGAACATATTTACAAGAAGGCAGTGAGAGGCAGCAGTAAATGTAGATATATACATTCTGTAGAAATTTAAGTTTATTTTCTTGCAATGGCAGCTGGTTTCTCTTAAATGTATATTCATTTTTTTTAAAAAAAATCTATGTGCAAAGCTATAGTCAAAGAACAAAACACACAGCACAATCCATTTGGGAAGTTCACTTGCAAAAACCTAATAGAATTTGTGTGTCATTTTCTTTCTTTTCAAAGGGCTTGGGTAAGAATGGCAATGTTCCTGATACATTATGTTCTAATCTTTTTTGTTTTAGATCTCTCTAAAACATGTTGAACACTTACAGGAGGCATGGGATACAAAAATAGTTCTGTAATCTCTGGCTTTTCTTCGCAAACGAAGATTCAGGAAGGACTCATCCTGCGCTTTCCGCAAGCGCGCTGATGACTAAAAAGGCCAATCTGAGATAAACAAGTCCAGTTGCAGAAAGCACAGCAGAAGGTCTCCTTGGGTGATGTTTTTGGGTTGTGGTTCTTTCTGCGATGTTGTTTCTCTTCAAGACTTGTTCGGTGTGAGTTCTCAAATAAGGCTGCAGCACTGTGGATAGTGTGTCTCCATGCCTCCCGATGTGAGGCCAGGGCGTGAAACATGGGTCACCTATCGCCACCACCTATGACTCCTCGAGCGCTTTCATCAGCGCTGTCTACGCACAATCCTAAA
This sequence comes from Gambelia wislizenii, assembly GCA_030847615.1. Taxonomy (NCBI): domain Eukaryota; kingdom Metazoa; phylum Chordata; class Lepidosauria; order Squamata; family Crotaphytidae; genus Gambelia; species Gambelia wislizenii. The sequence goes on along the minus strand of JAUMIR010000002.1, from coordinate 358,357,169 downwards.
TATACACTGGACTGACTATGTGATGAATGTTGCTATCCTTGAGCAAGCAGGGATAACCAGCATTGAGGCCATGATATTGAGAACACAGTTGCGCTGGGCAGGGCATGTTTCTAGGATGGAGGACCATTGCCTCCCCAAAATAGTACTCTATGGTGAACTCGCCACGGGTCAGTTCTGTAATAGCATAGATGCATTTGAACATGAAAAACAAGCCTATATTCATACTGTTAAACAAAAAGACTTTTCATCTGTGAACATATTTGAAACATATACAAGTTGACCCCTTTATCCATGGGGGATACATTCCAAGCCCCTCTCCCCTGTGGATACCTGAAACTGTGGATAATAGGGAACCCTGTTATTTTCAATGAAATAAACACTGGAAATTGATCATAGAATCATGGTGGAGGACCTATAAATGCCTATAGAGAAGATATTTTTTCACATGTGGATAAGTGAAACCATGGATACCAAGTCCGTGTTTTATGCATACAAGGGTTGACCTGTATGTATAAAATCTTGAGGATACATGTTAATAGTAATCAGTGAAGCAATGGAGATATGTGCATTTTAAATTTGTGATTGCTTCTTTCAGGTCAGGGTGAAGTGTTTTTAGAAGAACATACTCCAAAATCAATGGATAGAAATGCACTGAGTTTTGCAAATTTTGATGACCTACAGTTCTAGCTGATAATGACTGTGTAACGATGTAAAGAATATATAGAAAGTGTAGCATCATTTAGTTTATGTAACTAGAATAACTTAAAAGTATAATATCGTGCTAGAAGACTGTCATATTTCTCATTGATGCTATGTATACATAAGTATTTGGCAATATTAAAGCATCTTTCGTATATATGCAGAATTAGCCACGACTTTATCAGACCATCCTCCAGAAATGTTCTTTTGCCAGCATATTTTGAACTGATTTTACTTTATCAGACCTATCTTAAAGAGGCATCCCCAGCATAAATGGAGCAGGAATGGAGCTCTATTTACTTTCTGGTCTGAGATCTCACCGATTCTTGCAAAATGACATGAGTGCGGCAAATTTTAAAAATAAAGCATAAAACATTCACACAAGCACAGAAACACACTTTAAAAGTTAAAAGTAAACTGGGGAGGTTCATTAAAAAAGTGTCCCCTACCAGGCTGTCATGATCGCACCCAGAAGTATTCTGTCATTGATGCTGTATTCACGTGAGCACAAAGTTTCAAATACCGGCAAAAAAGCACCATGGGAGATCTACTGACGGCTTGGCTCGTTAATAAAAAGGAACAGCTTTTGGACAGTACTAAACCATGAAAGGACAATGTGATTTGATATGCACACCCTTTCACATTAATTAGGTGTTACTATGATGCCATATTTTGCCTGGTCTGATAAAGTCCCCAGTGGGTTGCAAAGTGAAAATTGCACTGAGCTGGATCCAGACTTTCTCTTAGCACAGTTCTGTCTGAGTTTGGTGAAAGGTGGGAGAATGAGGTTATGATTTTCTCAACACATTCGTTCACCCTGAAGCCCCCAACCCCACCTGGACATCCTCCAGAATAATATGGGAGAGAATGTTGTTGGTTTAAAAAAGAAATGTATGAAATAGCCATGTAGCGAACTACAACCCTCCATAGACTGTTTGGCTGCTCAACTAGCACTCCTCAGTCACTGACTATGGGATTGTCTAGATGCAATGGTATACTGTGAATGGGTGCACATTTTCACCCATTCACAGTGACACCATTTTGTCTACACCTTTTTTTGCCTATTCACATCCTTTCACATCTATTTGAATAGAGTGGACACATGCTCCAATAAAGGGCAATAGAGCAAAAGTGCACATGTGTGAAAATGTGCATCTATGCACATATTCCTGTAAACTTTGGGGGAAACTGTGAATCCTTTTACTGCACATTGCGGAGTTTTTAGCCCCCCTCCTTCCAAATACCCCAAATAGGCTGCAAATCACCTGTGGCCAGATTCCAGTCTATTTGAATTGCATGAGGAGTATTTTAATGTGTAGCACGCTAGTACTCAGCAGAGTGAGAATTCCAGTCCAACAGTCTCTGGAGGTCTAGATTTTGCCCATCTATGCTATGGAGGGAAACATCTGTTTTCCATCTGTTAATGGAAGGAGTCCATCTGTTGATGGAGGAGCAAGCCTTGTTAATAACAAGGAAGGTCTCTGGAAGGTTCCACTTCCAGAGATCTCAGAAACTGATATATAATAAAATTGGTGTATTAATAAATTGGCATATTAATAATTTGATTCATTGATGTGGCCTTCCACAAGGGAAAAAGGCATGATGGTCTCAGAAAGGTTAGCTAGGTGCCATGCTTTACCCTAGGGAAGACTAAAGGTATAAGGAAGGACAGGATCGGAATCCAAAATGACCTCAAAAGATTAGAAAGCTGGGCCAATGCTAACAAAGTGAATTTCAACAGGGAGAAATGTAGGATACTACATTTGGGCAGTGTCACAGGCTCAAACCTGAGTTCCTTTCCCAGGAGCTCCAGGTTAGCCCTCTCTGTAGGGTTAGTCCTGAGTATCCTCACCCCTGGATGCTTCCTACAGCCCCCAAAACCATCCAGTAGCTGCCACCACCACCCACTGAGTCAAACTGGGGGGCTTCTTTCCCCTTGGGACCCCCCCTTTCTCACGCACAACGCAGTGGGAAGTTGTGCATAGTCTATATTAATCAGTGGCACTCCTTGCCACTATAGAATCAACTAACTCCCTCCTCCTAACCCCAGAAGAGGCTCACAGTAGCATAGTCAAGAGTGAGGCATGTGGTAAGCATCAGTATAGGAAGATTAATCAGTTTACTTTATTCAAGAGAAGTAGTCATGCAGTCTCACATGAGGCAGGATTCTCCCCTACTTCAAGCAGGCAGGCTTAAAGTGATAGCAATACAGAGTATCAAGATCAAAGCATTACATTACTCAGGTTACATTCAGTTACTAATTTAGCTATATTCAACCAAAGTAAAGAAATTAAAAAGAATTCCCTAATGCAACTAAACAGGCCCTAATCTCTACTAAATACTTGCAGTTTGTTGCCTTGAGATGTTATTCAGGCGCTGGGAGTCAGCCAGGATGGAATGGCTCAGCTCTACCAGCATAGCAGTCTTTGTTCCTTGACATTTTCCAGAATCTTTCTCTCCAGATCTCACTCATTTCACTCACACACTGGTTTCAAACAAAAGCAGTTAAATCCTCTCCAGATTTCCCGGGCTTAAAGCTGTAATTGGTCAGTCCAGTCACATGGTGTCATGGTAATGATGTCATCTCATTAGCTCTGTGAAGGTGGTGCTTTAGACCCTTCCCATTAACCCTTTTCTTACTTGATACTATGCTGGCAAGACAATCTGTTTACAGACAAAGGGAGTTATAGTTCTCTAGCAGAATGATGGGCATTGCACCTTGTGAAAACATGATGGAACTCCATCATGACATGCACCCCAAATCTCAGACGGTCTGGGACGCTGAAAGCAGGACCAAACAGTCTGGGATTTCAACCTGTGAGCTAGAGCAGAAAGAGTTAGAACATATGCAAACTCAAACAATACATTGAAACAAACCATGGTCATAGAACAGCATGCAACACCAGTCCTCCTATCCTCCCACCAAGTCCATGCGAGAGAGAGAGTCTGCAACCATGTTGGAGGTTCCGGACACATGTTGAATATCAATGTCAAAGTCTTGAAGAGATAAGCTCCACCGGAGTAACTTCTTGTTAGCCCCCTGGACATTGTGGAGCCATCGGAGATCAGCATCGTCATCGCACCGGCATCTTGGAGCAGTTGAAGGACTGTCTTTAGGTGATGTAGGGGATCACCCCAGTCATCAGGGAAGATAATGATGTCATCTAGGGAGGCGATCGCAAAGGCCCCACCACCTCTCAGCAGAGGGATTACAAGTCCCTGGAACGGTGTGGGCGCCTTGTGAAGGCCAAAAGGAAGAACACTGAATTCAAACAGGCCCACATGGGTTATGAATGTCGTGCTATGGCCAGGCCCTATGTCTAAGCCCCCCTGCCAATAGCCTATGGTCCAAAGCAAGCAGAAGAGACACAGGACAAGTCCCAAATTCTTGAAGGGGTCTTCTGCACACAGCATTGGGCCGTTTTCAGGATCCTCCTCCTCCTCCAAAGCTGTCGTCCCAGCATGTGACACATGTCTGGGCTGCTCTGAAGACGGCTTGCAGTTGTCAGCAGCCACCACATGCTGAGGATGAGCGGTGAGACCTGGAACAGGTGAGAACAATGATGCAGACTTGGCTGCCAAATGAATGAACTACTGCTGATGGTTGGAAGGGGGTGTAACATCCTCCATGCCACCACCTTCCACACAAGTATCACAGGCACTATACAGCCATTCCCCTTCATCCTCTTCCAGGATTGGCAGAGTCATGAGATGCTTGGGTCTCTTGTAGAATGTCTGCAGGGAGACCACATAGTTCATTGTCAGTTTGGGCCCAACTTCTGGAAATTGGACAAGGCAGTCCACGCAGGCAGGCATGATTCAGACTGTTGACCTTCCAGACTTGCCGATGAGTCATTGTTGACAGGGATAGGCTCTCCCTCGTCAACTCCTGTGGGTGTGTCGTTGATCACAGCATCCTGTAGGGTTACACCTTCCACTATGGCACCATCTGATGGGAAGTCCTCCTTGTCAGAATCCACAGCTGTCGGATGTAGACCTCCACTGTGCATCTACATTGGTTGTTGTTGATCTTGAGTCTCATGGAATTGTTCCACATGACAGGCCAATCTTTACCCAATATAGCAGGGCAATTGAAGTCATTGTAGACTGAAAACATCCATTGGCCCTTCCATCCTTTGTACTCCAATTGGCACACGAGCCGTAGGAAGTTTGATGGATGGGCAGTGGAAGGGTCGTACAGAGACCACCGTGTTGTCCTTCAAGAACATAGGATCAACATAGATACGATGAATTGCAGACAGTTGAGCCCCTGTGTCCCTATACGCCACTACTTCCTTCCCATCTACCATCAATGTATGGCGTTGATGAGGAAGAATAGTCGTAGGGTCAGGTGGCACCTCCTTCTCATCTGTCATAGGTGCTGATGTGGATGCCCTTATGTTAATTGCCTTGGGCTCCTGTTTACAGTTCACTTTAATATGGCCAATTTCTATACATGAGAAACATGTCAGGCCAGTCTTTTCCTTCCCCTGTCCTTGAGAAGGTTGCACAGCCTCCTTGGGAGTAGGTTGGGATGGCTGTTGCTGCTGTTGGTTAGGCACACCTTGTGATCCCATCTTCTGGAATTGCGGATTCTGGCGATCTTTGGTGGGGGATCGATTCCCCGACTTATGGACAGATTGATTCCCTGGCTTTTGCTTGTGTGGTTCCGCTTCCTGTGGCTGCAAGTTCTGGTTCCCTCGGGTTTCCATAAACGGTTGAGCCAGCGTAGTCACATCAAGCATAGTCTTAGGGTCTTTATCCAAAATATAATTATGCATAGCTGGCGGTGTATGCCACAGAAACTGTTCCATGGATATCAGAGAGAGAATGCTTTCGATTGTGTCAGCTTTGGCAGTTTTAGCCCAGAGTTCACACTTGCGAGAGATACGATGCCCCAGCTCACGACAATTGACTGTAGGTGTCCACCTTGTAGCCCGCATGTGTTGTCGAGCTGCCTCTGCTGTTAAGCCCAGACAGCTCCTAGACAGCTCCAAGAAAAGATCAAAATCATGCTTCTCTTCTGGTGCCAAACCTGCCTCCACAGACCTGAGAATTGGTGGGAGCAAGGGGCGCAGCTCATGCATGTAGTGGTCATTGCGTACCCCATAGTCAATACAGACTCTCTGAAAAGTTGTGATAAATTCATCAAAATCCTGTCCCTCTTGAAATGTGGGGTAATGGTGAGTTGGAGCTGTTAACATGGCAGTAGGCTGTGGCACATTGGTTATTGGGTTTTGCACCTGTCATGCCATTTTCAGTTGAAATTCCTGTTTCTGTAGTTTCAATTCCAGTTCTCTTTGCTTCAGCGCCATCTCCTGCATTTGCAATCACAAGGAGGCTGTGTCATCCAGTGTCTTTTTCTTTCGCTTCTAACTCCTGAAGTTGAAGTCTGAATTGAAGTTCCTTTTCTTTGTGCTGCATTTGCAATTCTTGCAATCTCAGCCACCGTTGTCTTTCTTCAAATTCCTGTGGAGTCATCTGGGTGACATCCAATAAATCACGAGGTACAGGAGAAGCAGCAGAGGTACCAGCATCATTGGCTGTCACAGGGTCAGTCATATTTGCTTTAAATTTCCCAGATCTCAAAATCATGTGAAAAGCAAAAACATGTACAGTCATCTCTTCACATTTGCGGGGGTTAGGGGCAGACAACCCTCACAAATGTGAAAAAACCGTGAGAAGCCCCTCGCTGCCTTGGGAAGGGAGTGGGGTGTTGAGCAGCAGGGGGGGAGCAGGCAACTTTCCGCGAATGATCAAAACCGCGAATGTGAAAGTTGTGAATGTGGAGGGTCAACTGTACTTTCCTAAACTCCATCATGACAGGCAGTAAAAATGAAATGCACAGGTATAGGATGGGTGACACCTGGCTTGAGGGCAGTGCATGCGAAAAGGATCTAGGAGTCTTAGAGGACCACAAGCTGAACATGAGTCAGCAGTGTGATGCAGCAGCTAAAAAATCCAATGCAATTCTAGGATGCATTAATAGGAGTATAGTGTCTAGATCAAGGGAAGTAATAGTGCCACTGTTTTCTGCTTTAGTCAGACCTCACCTGGAATACTGTGTCCAGTTCTGGGCACCACAATTCAGGAAGGATATTGAGAAGCTGGAATGTGTCCAGAGAAGAGCGACCAGGATGGTGGGTGGTCTGGAAGCCATACCCTATGAGGAACACCTTAGGGAGCTGGGCATGTATAGTCTGGAGAAGAGAAGGTTGAGAGGGGACATGATAGCCATGTTTAAATATTTGAAGGGATGTCATACTGAGGATGGAGCAGGCTTGTTTTCTGCTGCTCCCGAGACTAGGACATGGAGCAATGGGTTCAAACTTCAGGAAAAGAGATTCCACCTAAACATTAGTAAGAACTTCCTGACAGTAAGAGCTGTTTGAAAGTGGCATGCACTGCCTTGTAGTGTGGTGGAGTCGCCTTTTTGGAGGTTTTTAAACAGAGGCTGGATGGCCATTTGTCAGGAATGATTTGATTGTGTATTCCTGCGTGGCAGGGGGTTGGACTGGAAGGCCCTTGAAGTCTCTTCCAACTCTATGATTCTGTGATTAAAGGTCAAAAGGACACAATTTCCACTGTACATCTGAATGGGAGATGATGGATGGATGAATCCTTTGAGGATGCTGATTTTGAAATTTCCTCTCCTTAATCCCCAACCTTAAAACAGAGGTTGCTCAAGCTTTTCAAATCCAATCACCTAGCATTAAGGATAGTTTGCAACACATTAGCATCTTCCACACCTATTGTCAAGACCAGGAAACTCATTGTGCAATCCATGAAGACTCATGGACTCTATTATTCCAACCCATGAAGCTTCCACTCTCCTCAGGTGTATTTGGAGGTATAAATATGACCCTCAAAATCTCCCTCATTTGCACACAGTTCCAGTTCCAGAGGAGACCCTGTCACTCTGTGTTAGCCACCCAGATTCCTCCATCCACTCTGCCAGATTGACTGACAAATTCCAGACTACAGGACAGGTTGTATCATCCCCAACAAATCCTCTTGCTACCCCCTATCCAAATGTTCCTACTACTTTTCTATAGCCTTGTGTGAATGCTTCTTGTGTAACTGTGTGTGTGTTTGGTGTTAATTTTTGGAACTCTTAATAAAAATCATAATTAATTTCACATGTGTGTGTATTCCATCCAGACTAGTACTGGTATACCGAAGTTCAAGATTCCCCTGTTACCCCCTTTTTGCATTGCTAAAGTCGAGTTGCTGCTAATCTCCCCAACGTATTAGAAACTCGATATTTTCTTGGAATTTCCAGGGAGCATTTTGGGTAACAGCCTGGATTCAACCTTATCTGCAACTACTATCTAAAATCTGTTTTACCTCTGTCTTCCATGGGACTGGAACAGCAGAACACCAGAAGAAGGGTGACATCATATGGTAGGCAGCATGGAAAGCAGAACCTTCCAACTGCCCTGCCACTTTACTTCAGTGTGCAGTAATCCTCTAGGGCTGCTGCAACACTGCAAAAATAATGCAATTTGACACCACTTTAACTATTATGGCTCCATCCTATGGAATCCTGGGATTTGCAGTTTGCTGTGGCACCAGGACTCTCTGACAAAGAAGACTAAATATCTCAAAAAACTACAGACTCCAGACTGCATCAGAAAGTGATGGCAACACCTTCCTTGAATTTCTTTAAACAGCCATCTTTCAGCAATGCTTTAGGAACTGGACTAGATGGCATTTGAGGTCCTTTCTGATTCTATGATTCTATGGGCTTGTCTACACTATTAAAACCCCCAAATACCCCTGCAAATTCCTCGGAATCTGTGGCGATCAGGCCATATGATGGATGGCCTTTTCCCCAAAACTGGGATGATCAGGCCATATACTGCTTGGCCCAGATTTGGAGAATTCCAGGGTGTTTTACCTAGATGCGAACTTTGATGATTTGGGGTTTTCTCCACATTTTCATCAGCCACCATCATCACAGCTGCTACCACTGTGACTATTTTAAAGCTCAGGAGGCAGTCCCCAGACAAAGGGGGAGGTTTTCTCTCTTCCCCTGGCTCAGCAGCACTGTCTCCGCTCAGCTGTTGCTTCCTTCAAGCACTTCCATTGCTTTCTTCAAGTGTCTCTTCCTGCAAAAGGAAGGAAAGTATGCGGAGGCAGCACTGCTGAGCCAGAGGAAGGGAGAAAATCTCTCCCTTCAATTGGGAACTGCTTCCTGAGCTTAGAATTATGGTTGAGGTGGTGGCAGCAGTGACAGTGGTGGTAGCAACAGATGAAACTCCACAGGGACAGTGAAGACAAGGTCCCCCACATCCCTGCAGAGAATAATAATACACAAGACTTCAGGGTGAATGTGGGGCATGTGGGCAGAACTCTTTTCAGGCCCACAGATTTGCAACAATCCTCTAGCCAGATATTTTAAAACAGAATTCAACCGTTTATGTTGATTTCCATTCAATGAATATAATCTTCTCTCTGCTAAAAATGACAGGGCTTCTCCACAGAGACCTTTGAAATATATGGCATGGGTTAAACAATTTAATGTCAGCTAAAATTTGAATGTAATCTCTTAGACTGCTGTACATAATTTAGCTTTCAGATTTCAGCATCATTTCATTTTGATTCAGGCATAGTCTTGTGCAATTCTTGGGCATTTTTCTCACCATCCAAATGTAGGTGGCTGGCATCTACAGTATGGAAAAATATGTCAAAAATACAGAACACTCAAATTCACTGTTTGTGAAGCTGCCAAAAAAAGCAAAAGCATTGACCAGTGTCAAATTTATGAGTCAGTGCCAGTCAGGCCTAATTATAAATGTAAATGTAAATAAAGCCTAATTGTTTACCACACAGTTGTAGCTGAAAGATTTCTGTGTAATGCATGGCAGTGTCGTTTCAGGCTATGTTAAGGCTGCACAACAACAAAACCTAAGAGTGTTTGCTCTGATGAATGTCCCCTTTGTTACTGAGCCAAACTGAGAAGAGCTCTTCAGGTGGATGGGCAAGAGTCAGTCTCCTCAGGAAAAGACCTATGAGAGGCAGGGGAAATGACTGCTACATAAAGAGTCAAGACATGTCATAGTTGTGTGCTAATGTTGCTACATCCAAAAGACTTCAAACATAAATCATAGGTAGATTAGATTGGCCACTTAATTCATTGAAATGTATTATGGAGAGGAGGAGGGGGAGGGGAGATAATAGATGTTTTCATAGGCTAATGAATATAATTGCTGTAATTTCATAGTACCTATCAAGAAGGAACTGGCAAAACCATCTCTGAGGATTCCTTGCCTAAGAAAACCCCATGAAATTAATGGGGTCACCATAAGTCAACAGGCAACTTGAAGGTGGGCAGACGGACGCATGCACACATGCATATACATGCACACACACACACATCACTATAGTGGGGAGGCATATGTAATTGTGTATTTGCTCTCCAGGTGCTGACTAATGATAGACAATACCAAATTACCTGTTCTCCAAAGGTTTTTTGTATGTTAACTGGGGCCTGAATTCTGTTGCTAGTCCTACCTAAAGTAGACCCATTGAACAAGTGGGATTCACCTATGTGTTGACTCAACAGTCATTGAATGGATTCCAGCCCAGATTTGGACTGGATAGTCCTTCAAACAGGGGATGCTTTCAAAGAGAGGAATGCCCAGTGGTAGAGTAAAATGTGTAGCCACTCATGCCTATATTAATAAGTAAATCCAGAAATAAAAGGACCTTCCCTTCTCATACAGTATATTCTTCCCAAGCTCTGAAATCATAATCAATGGTCCCAACACTGAGGATCTTCATACACAGATGTATGTGGGTGACTGGTTTCATGCCTTACCTGGAGGAGGCTTCCTCAAATGAAGAGGAAGATGGTCTGCAGCCAGAGGCAGAGGAGGCTGGTGGCCTTGTCCACCCAGGCAGCACTTGTGGTTTTAGAAGAGGAGATGGAGGTTTTGCACCCTGTTATACATCAGCAGCTTAAAAGCAAGGAAGAGATATGCCAGAGATGCTCTGCCTTAAATAAACTATACTGAGTTACTGAGGCCAGCTTGATTAATTTACTGCCAGCTATTAATTAGCTCATCCAAAGGCATTCTGGTGATGTGGACAACAGATCCAACACTCCCTTATAACCTTCTTTGATAGCTTTGGCTTCATGTATCTCTGCTTTTGGCTTCAATCTGGACTAATCTGTTTGGCAATTCCCTCTTCTGTTTTGGACCTGGCCCAGAACTGTTTGCTTCATTTGTCTGGATTACACTTCCACATCTACAGGTATTGGTATCACCTTTGGACTCTCCTGCTCTTTCCCTGGTCAGCCTCTGTAGACTGGAGGTATACACTCCTGGGTGCTTGCCTACTTTAAAACAGAACAGCTACTCAAAAGTAGACTTTTTCAGTGGTAGCCTCCTCACCCTCTGGTTATGAAATGCTCTCCCCAAAAGGGTCTTGGTCCCAATCCTATTGTCTCTCCAGAACTTTCTGGCAAGCATGTTTTATTCTCAGAAACTATTGAATCCACTACACTTTTCTTTTTGCATTGTAGTGTAGCTGTGATATTTTTAGAACTCCACTCTGTCGATGCCTGTTATATTTTAGTTTCTGCTGGTTTTATTGATTGTTTTATTGTGCTGCTTTTTATTTGAGGTATATGGATTTTTAGATTTTATTTCTTTTTCTTACATGTTGTCCTGAGAGTTATTTTCTATAGCTCATAAATCTACAAAATACATAATAAACAAACTTAGAGCAGAGTCACACAATGATGGCTGGAAATGGGTTGATTAGTCCCAACTAGAGTAGGCTCATTCATTCAGTGTTTGAATGATGAGTCCACATGTAGATAAATCTAATTGGTTCAATGTCTGTATTGTAGTTGGGACTAACCACAGGTTGTACACTCATATTTTTAGTCCCCTCACACTGCACATTTCTCTTCTGTGTGAATAAGCATTAAACTAACTTAGAAATGAACTTGTCATAATAAAGGTACATAAACTCAAACTATTCAGGCTTGAAATGATGCTTCTGCATACTGTTACACATCCATTGTAAGCATACTTTTCTCTTAGCTTCCTGGTGTGGTGTTGGTGAGCAAAATTGTGGTCAAGTTGACCCCACTCAGCTCATTTTCTTATATTTTTGTATAATGGCCAGGGCACTGAGATGATTTAATTGGCCCTACAGCTCATGAAAATGGAGCTAAAATCTTTCCCACTCTCTTGTACTGATCTTCATATCTCAGTCAACAGCACATAGCCACAATGGAGGTTTTGGTATGTCATAGCACATACTTCATATTTTGTTTTAAAACTATTTTTGAATCTTTTAAAATAAATCATGTGGTGATAGAAGATAGCAATTTCTATCAGCAACTCATTAAAATAATCTTGAACATTCAAAATCAACATTCAGTTACCACTAACAGGAGTTCCCCCCCCCACCCTGTTATTCAGGGAATGTTGTACATTCTTAATGGGAACAGAAGCTGAAATGATAATAAGCCACTAGAGTTGCAATAATATGCTATTACAATATGCTATTACAATCATAGTGCTTATTATTGTTATTGTATTTTCTATCATTCATGTTTTCTTTCATTGTACTCCATAGTCTTGCATGATTTTACAAGATTAGAATAATACATTCAAATTGAAACCAAATTGTTGTGAACATTTATTTATGTGTGTGTATGTAAGCCCTGTAGATAGCCACACGAATTAATACTTAAGCTGAAGTCTTACCTGTATATTTAGTTCATTCAATAGTTCCTTTTCTTTTAAAAAATATATTTTTATTGAAAATAAAAACATTTTCCATTCTTAAAAAATAAACCTTGATGGCATTTTTCTATAAGGAACTTTACCCAATAAAATTACATACACTTGCTTTTTATCCTATAACACATAGTTCCTTTTTTAAAACTGTTAAGTTATGTATACACTTTTCAAATTTAAATGAATCTTCTATGTAGTCAAAATAAAGAAATGAAACTATAACACAACATAGACTCAAGACTTCCCACCCTACCCCTTCTGATGCATTGTGTTCACTTATCAACTCCATCATTGTTCAATAATTCCTTTCGTTGATTAAGAGTTTCATCAACAGAAGACTCTTTCTATCAGAGACGTATTCCTTGTCAGAAAGATGGTACATTTGGGTGTAATCCAACATGTTTCCCTGAAATCATGGAACCTGGGGCATACTTGCATATTAGGTTTGCATAGCACAGCAAAGAGTACCACAAAACAGTACCACTCCAAATCCAGCAGAGGTAGGAGACCAATTTACTGATCCAAGTAATATAAATCTTAATCCTGACATGTTTCAAGCTCTGTATCAAGAGGACCATCAATAAAATGTTTATTTTAATGGGGACTTTGTCTTTTTTTTTTTTTGACTTTATAGTTTTATTACAGCAGGGACAGAAAACACATGGACCTCCAGATGTTATGAATGCCAACTCTCAGAAGCCTCGTTTTTTTAAAAAAATTATTTATTTATTAAATTTCATATCCCGCTCTGTATCAAAGGATGTCAGTAAAATCTGTTTAGGACAATCAATAGTAATTTTAAAAGGCTAAAAATATATTAAATAATTTATCACATAAGACCAGAAAATTTAAAACAATGCAAAATAATGCAGTGTAAAACAAAATAAAGTCCTTAGCACATTATGCAAATTGGATAACAACAATTAAAGCTTTAATAAAAAGCCATGTTTTGACTTGGACCAGAAAGGACTCCAGCATTGTTTTCAATTGGGCCTCTGTGAGGAAGGTATTCCATAACTGGTCTCAGCTGAGAAGGCCCTCTCCTATGTTCTCCCACAACATATTGTCCCTACTGATGGGACAGAGAGGAGGGCCCCTATACAAACCTCAAGTTTCAATCAGGCATATATACAGAGAGGCACTCCTTCAAATATTCAGGTACCAAGTTCTTTAGGGCTTTAAATGTTATCTTCAACCCCTTGAATTCAGACTAGGGAGATTTTCACAAAAGTTCTTCATTAGTAAAAAATCACGGAACTTACTGGGAGAGAAATGGAAGCAGCACAGAGGGAAGATGACAGGAGATCGCGAGAAGGAAGGGTGTGTGCGAAACGGGGCGTTGCTACTGGAACAGCCCCGTTTCTGTCCTATCTCCCCGGGGAATAATTTCCCCGTGTGAAAATTTCTCTCAAATGTACTGGCAGCCAGTGCAATTATTTTAAAACTGTCATTAAGTGGTTTCTGTATGGTGTTCCAGTCAGCAATCTACCGGCTGTATTTTGCATTTTGCACTAGCCGTATTCTTTAAGTCATCTTCAAGGGCAGAGTTCACTGCAGTAGTCTAATCAGGAGGTTACCAGTGCATGGCTGTAGTTGAAGCCAGCCCAAGCACTCTAAGGAGATTATCAGATGAGTGCCTTAAAACATGATTATGGCACTATATTACATAGTGTTGTGATACAGAATTGCCTCAAGAATCTGTCAATATGAGCGCTCACACCACGTACTTCCTCGTTTCTCTGTGAACATGATTTTGGTGCGTCTTGCAAGAAGATGTGAGCATGCTAAAAAGCCCCCAAACACCAAATTTAAAAAAGGAAATGTTCAGAAAAGCACAGATACATATTTAGAAACTTGCAAGCATGATGGGGAGGTTCATAAAAAGAGCATACAGTACCTAGTTTTCCCATTCACACCTGGAAGTGTTCTGGCAGGACTGTCCACTGATGCTGGAATCATGCCAGCAGAATGGGGAGCCTTGTTACACACATGGAAACCCATAACACAAATGCTATGGGAGATCAATTCTTGACTTCTCGCCATCAGTAAAAAAGAACTGCCTCGTAACACAAGCAGAACAATGCTGGGGCATGATGTCATCTGATAAGGAAGCCCTTTTGCAATCTCATGGGGTTGTTATAATGCCATTTTTGATGAATCTGATAACCTCCTAAACCACAGGCTCCATCTAGGCCTCCAGTGAAAAAAGGTGGATCCAGAAACATGGCCCCCACAAGCAGGGGATGGCTGGGCTCTAGCCTGGGGTCCTGGGAGCCTTGGATTAGGAGTCGGGCCGGTGTGATATTATTGTAAGTTTTTATTATGTAAATCCATTTAGTTTTTTTTTAAAAAATAAATATAAATATTACTTTGGTGTCATCATTTAAACTGACATATTTTAATTTTTATCCTAAATCCTGTAGAGTATTTCGCTGCCCTTAACCTTAACTGTAGTTAGGGGGCCCACCAAAAATCCTAGCCTGGGGCCCCACTTCAGGATGTGGGGGCCATGTTCAAAAATACCCCAAGGTACACACCTGTTTCTTCAGAGAGCATGCAACCACATCCAGAGCAGGTTGCTTACCCAGTTCCCGGAACTGAGGACCACCAATCTATAGACTCTACATCTTACCAGGATCAGCTTCTGTTTATTGGTCCTTATCCAGGCAAGGCTGCAAAACCTACAACCCCCATATCTGTGGGGGATACATTCCCAGACTTACCATGGATACTGGAAACCACAGATAATAGCAAACCCTATTAAAATGAATGGTTTTAGTCCAAGCATACCATAGAGTCATAGAGGTGGACCTAGAAGATACCTAAAGAGACTATATTTTTCAGATGTAGGTAAATGAATCTGCAGATATGGGTCCCATAGATATGGGGGTCCTACTGTAGTTAAGGGTGATGGTACTTCAGGCCAAGAGCATCTGGAAGACCATGCATTCTCCAGCCCTGCATTATAGTAGTATAGTCTTTTATTATGCATATTATTTTTAGCCTTATTCAAACAAACATAGTGTATATGACTGTAAATGATTTTTTATTATTTTTTATTATTTTTTTTATTTTATTTTTTCTTTTTTTGCCTGGGAGGCACAACAAATTAGTATAAAAAATTTAGGCCATAACACACACATAAAAAGAAACAATAATTTTTAAAAGGAACCATAATGGTCACCATCACATGTTGGCTGCATTTGTTAACATCATCCTTAGTATCAACATCATCAACTGATTTCTCCATAAATATGTTCATATTAATCTGACAGGATTTCTAGCCAACAGCTGCATGAAAGATAATGAACTTGATCCATAGGTGCTCTTATGCTTTTTGGTTCACAGAGAGCTATTTCCCATGTATTAGAAAATCAGTGTATAAAAAAAGAAATCCCAAATCCAGAAAGTTTTGTATAAGGTCTTTTGTAATACTGGACTGGGGTATACCCAAGACTATTTTATAGCCCACCAGAATTTATATCCTATTAACTGGATTTCCTTATTCACTGCTTCTTACACTACAATTTCCATGAATTCTTACACAAGACTAACTGCAACAGCACTAATCTATGTTTTCCTGCTGCTTCAAGTAGTTTGGCTTCCCAAAAAAGGATAAAACCTGGTAAGAAGAAACCTTTCATTTCAATGTTGTGCAAAGTACTGGGTATCACTACAAATAAGAGCAAGTTAGTAACTTCTGATAGGATGAGTACAAGCATTTTGGCCATCCAATAAAAAATTACTGGCTTTTGGAAAAGAGGATAAAGGATGTAGTGTACTTCTGATTGAAGAACATCAGAACCCAACAGAAGCAGGAGTGGGAGATCTTGACTTTCACTGCCCTGGTGGTGCAGTGGTTAAATGCCAGTCCTGCAAGTCACCATGTTGCAAGTTGGATTCCAGCAGGCTCCAAGGTAGACTCAGCCTTCCATCCTTTCGTAGGTCGGTAAAATGGGTACCCAGCTTGTGGGGGGGGGGGCAATTAGCTAACACACATTGGAAACTGCTTAATGCAGTGTAGATGTGTAAATAGCTATTGCTTAAAACAATTTGTAAGCCGCTCTGATAGCCTTGAGGCTGAAGAGCAGGGTATAAATAAATAAATAAATAAAAATTTTAAAAAGACTGCAACCCACTGTGTGTCCCAAAAACTTCTGGGAATCCTGTAAAGCAGTTTGAGAGAAAACAAAGTTCCATTACACCAGCACTGCAGCAGCAGCAGTGGCAGCAGCACAACACTGGGTGTAGAGGAATATCTGTTTTTCACAATGCAATACTCTGGTGGTGGTGGTGGTGGCGACAGTGGTGGTGGAGATTCTAACATAATGACATAGAAACTGACAAATTATACATACATAATTGATAGAATTCCTGAGATGATTTTGGATAGAAATCCTGAGATGATTTTTCTACTTTTATTGACATTTACAAAACTAGTCAGAAGTAAAAGAAATTTAGAATTGTTGTGTTATAAAACAACACCAGTAAGAATTCTTTATGTTAACACTGGAAGAACAAAAAGTAGTCCCACAACTAAGGACCCGGAGAATAAATTACATGAATTTGCTGTTATGGCTAAATTGATGCATTTTGTAAGGCCCCGAGCAAGGGGGATAAATACACATTTGTTTCAATGAAAACTGGCAATTTTTTATTACAGTGGTTTTTAACCTTTTATTTACCCCTTTAAATATCTTTTGTTGCTTCAGGCCCCCAAGATTTAAGTTTTAAAACAACAACAACAACAATGCAATTACACCATCCATTAAACCTTCCCTCAGAGGCACTGGAGGGGGGAGACTTTTCTCCTGCTTCTTCCTGCAAGTTTGTGGCTGGAACGGATTGAAGAGCAATGTTCAGGCCAAGCCAGCCAGCCAGCCTTTGCCTTGGCTCCTGTCACATGTCTGCTTCACTGCAGGCAGGAGGTGGGCCGACTGACGTTCAAGCCTTCCTCTGTGAGGACATTGTGGCCCTTTGGGGGGGTCCCCAGGCCACAGGTTAAGAGCCACTGGTTTATTAGATTTTAGAACAACATACACATCCCACCAGATATTAAACATGTATTCAATTTTTTTTATAGAGTAACAATGAAATGTACTATGGTCAAGGAAATAGTTCTTTATGTTTGTATTTATCTGCCAAGCATTATCATTAAGCTGTCTGTGTGTGTGTGCGTGTGCATGCGCACGCACACGTGTGTCTGTGTGTGTCTGTCCGTGTGCATTGCAGCAAGGATAACAGCAACATCAAATGTAAACTGAAATCAGCCAGTGCTCCACCATCTAACGCAATCAACAGCAAGGTCTTAGCCACCTTTCCTCATCCAGGTAATGCCTGGATTTGCTGAGATTGTATCAATTTGAGAAATGCCTTAAAATATAACCTGCTGTCAGTTCTGGTACTGCACTTTGCTTTGTCACAGAGCCCTGCAATCAAACTCTATCTATCTATCAAGGTGCTTTATACACATCCTTCATTGTCACATGAGCTCTCCAAGATATCTCAGCCTTTGAAGAGGACATACACAGTGTGCTTGTTATAGCCTGTAGCTTCCAGTAGCAGTCACAAGGCAACTATTTGATTTAGTTGTGCCCGTGTGATGGGGGGGGGGAATAGATCTTGCATTAAGAACCTGCAAAGGGCATAACAGTGTCAATCCTTTTCCCACTCTTTTCCTTTCAACTACATCACTGATGCCCTGTAACACACAGGAGAACAACAATATGATACTGGGAGGCAAAATCAACTAAGAAAGAAGATGCCACTTGGGATAGAACTGTAATGTGTTAAAATGCTACAATCACAGACTTACAGTTTATTTTGCTGTGTAAGTGAAAAGTTGTTCCCTTGTCCACCCTCCTGAATTAAAATCACTCACCTAAATGTATTTAGCACAGAGCCAAAGCTGGGGGGAAAGTCTGATTTCTCTTTGTATGTCATCATGAAAAAATATATACAAAACATTAAGGGAAAATGTGTTTTCCCCATAGCTGGGCAAGAGTCAATTTGACTGCACTGTAGACTGCCAAACAAGGATCAGAAAGTGCCCTATGCTTTTTGTACTCTATGTAGATACCCCTGCTGACTGACACATACATGACACTCACTCTACATATTAAATCAATAAATATAAACCATTGACAGAAAGCTCAGTGTCCAGAATAACCTGCAACATTCTCAGTATAAAGAGCTGGGACTTTATCAGACAAGCCCCTTAAAAGTGTTCTTTTGCTGACATAAAAAAAAAAATCAATTTTTATGCCAGCAAAAGAACTCCCCCCACTGCACTTACCTCTAATCCTGGCAAAGGCTTCTCTGGCAATGAAAGAGGTAGTGAACACTTCCTCCTTTGAAATCCCACAGATTATTGCAATACTTCATTACATGGGAAATTTTAAAAAACAAAAATAAGACAGAAAAACTTTTTAAAAGCACATACACACACTTTAAAGGTCCCAAGTAACCCGAGGAGGGTCATAAAAAGTGTGTCACTTACCTGGCTGTTGCAATCTCACCTGGAAGTGTTCACACCAGACTGGCCATTGATGTTGCATTGATGTGAGTACAATGGCGGGAGGTTTCACACACCAGCAGTGCCGGCACAAAAGCTCCATGGGGTATCAATTGATGGCTTCAGCCATCAATAAAAAACTACGGGTTTTGGTGGGGACATGAACGCAAAAGGGCAATGTTGTGTGGCATGTGTGCCCTTTCACAGTTATGTGGCGTTGTACAGGTGAGAAATAAACTCTGCAACAAATAAACAGCTGCTGCTGCTTCATTCCAGTGAATCAAAATTCTTCAAGGAACCACTTTCATGTCAGGAATTTTACACTTTTCAAAAGCACAGATACTAACATATTGTTAAGAGAAAGGTGTGCTTATTTTCCCTGCTAGCAGGGTCATTTTAGTTTAGAACAGACTGTGGAATTGGAACTGTGGAATTTGGAATTGACAACATATATAAGACTACCTATTTCAAAATGCCAATGTTATCAACAGTGGTGTAGTAGTACATTTTGAGGCACAGGCAGTTATCATGACAGTCCTCATAACCATACCCCAGGAAATGCCCCAGAATGCAATCAGAAAGTGGATACATATCAGTAAACAAGGTCTAGTGGTTTTCATTTCTGTCAGGAACAGTTTTTTTTTTTTTGTTCTTCATTGCCCATTCAAGACCAAACTGTTCCCAAATCGTTTGAACTACAAAAGAGATAGCTTACAACAAGGGTATTATAAGCTACCTCTGTTTGTACAGTGAGGTCATCACCCCCCAAATGATAATCCTACTCCCCAATGAAATTTTCCTTCAGTACCCACATTTGTAATATCATAGTAATTTAGGAGATTATCAGATGCTTGAAAAAAAGCCCCAAAGAAGCTCACGAGAACAACGTCACTGTACTGGGAACGGGTCCTGGTTCCACGTGTGTCATCATCCTGGCATGCTTGCTCCACCCTCCCTCCATGCTGACGTGATGAAAAAAGGTGTCACTTTTCATTAGTGGGAGTTTCCATTAGTGAAAAGTTGTATCTTTTTGTCGCATCAGCATGAAGGGAGGATGGAGCAAGCGTGCGATACCAGGACCTGTTCCCAGTACAGTGACGTCTCTCTTGCGAGCTCCTTTGGGGCTTTTTCAGGCTTCTGATAATCTCCTGAAGCATTCACTTGCTCTTTTAGAAACACAGTGTAGGTATCCAAAAGAAAATGTCACAAAGGGAATGTGAATACACACACAATAAGAATTAAAAGGGTGAACAAACTTCAATATCACATTTTGAAAATAAAAGGAATTCCAGTCCATGCCTAGTGTCCTGAACAAACAAGGAAGAGCACCAGCATTTGTAAAGAATAAAAATACTGCAGTTTTGCCTCTATATTAGTTATTGTGTTGCTGAAGCCTGGTGATGGGGTGCTTGTTAAGCACCACTAGCACCCTTTGTGGTACACCCGTGAAAGTGTGACAAGATAGGTGATGACATAAGAAATATTTGGTGTCTGCTATCAGGTGGTCCTTAGTTACAACATAGTACAATGAGAATGACATCTAAGTAACATGTAACTACATTTTTACTGCCAATAGTTATAGAAACTGGAACCATGCATTAGAGAATAATGAGATTTTCTGAGTATTCATCATTAAATTGTAACAGAGAATGTAAAATGCTGGAGAGGGAAAAGCAATACCCAGTACGTATATTCTGGTGTATAAGATGACTGGGCACATAAGACGACCCCCCCCCCAATTTTTAAGTTAAAATATAGACTTTGCCCCCCCCCCGTCCAGCCAGTCCCCCACTAGCCAGCCAGCTCAGTGGCTGTAGATGATGGAATAGTCTGTGAAATTAAAGGACTGAGAACAGCTAAAAAAGCATGGGATAGTTTGAAAAATCTCTGTGGTGTTCAACCTTTGGAAAGTAAGGTTTAATTAATAATGAAGTTGGTTAATATGAAGCTATCAAATCCCAAATTTTTGAATGAGCACATTAATGATTTTAGAGCCAAATTGGCAGACTTGCAAACTCCTGGAGAGGAAATCCCCAAAACTATGCAAATGGAAATCTTTCTGGCAAGTTTACCAAAATACAATCCCTAAATGGAGGGCAATTAACACTTCAAAGACAAGGCAGTCATTCTCACAGCAGGAGATCACCCCCCACTTTTGAGGAGAATTTCAAGTGTTAAAAAGCAGTCTTATACACAGGAATATACAATAGTTGTTTGGTACATGAAATAATGGCCACTGGTAGACCCTGCAGGAACAGTGCTACCATCAGCAGAGCCTCTTGCCTCACAGGACTGCCACCACCATAGACAGGTATTTTATCTTTCTGAACTGCTTTGAGTCCCACATCTGGAGAAAGGTAGCATATCACAGTAATGGATAGATGGATGGGTGGATAATAAAGGTAGTGCCAAGATGGGCACTACCACCACAGAAATGTAGTGCCAAGGTGGAGGGATTTGAAATGTGGTGCTGAAGAAGAGTTATATGGATACCAGGGACTGCTAAAAAGACAAATGAATGAGTCTTAGAAAAATCAATCTTGAACTCTCACTGGAAACAAAGATGAGTAAACAGAAGTTGTCATATTTTGGGAATATCAAGTGGGACTTACTGGAAAAGACAACAATGCTTGGTAAATGGAAGGCAGTAGGAAAAGAGGGAGATTTCATTACAAGTGAACTGATTCAATCAAGGAAGCCACAGCCCTATAAATCAGGACAGTTGATGGCCAAGGCTCTAGCAGGGGGGGGGGAGGTTCTCTCATTCATAGGGTTGCCATGAGTTGAAGTTGATATCATAGCAAATAATAACAATAGCTATACTTCCTGCCAAATGGCTTTTGGCCACTCTGGAGTAGACATCAGTTGCATTCTTCACAGGCCTATAAACTAAGTTAATATCAATCTCTCATGGCCATTGGTCAGGGAGGGGGGGACTGAGAAAGAGAAAGTAAGTAATTTGCTTATTATTATTCAATTATTATGTGGCTCAAGCTGTTTAACACACTAGTATCTCAATATAGCAATGAGCTGTGGGCACAAACATCCCAATTAATGCATGGTGCCTCCTTGCCTGCAGCACCCTCTACCACTAACTTCACTGAAGAGAAAGAAATCTTGTCAGCATTCCTTCTCCTCCAAGATCATAGATCTGTGTCTTCATTAAAGTGAGGAAAGGAGTTGCTAGCATAAAGAAAGTACACATGGGATTCTGAATGGTGGCCTAAATCTTTCTTTAACATCATCAGAATCAAAATGAAACAAGGACAATTCAAGCATTGAAAAGATTGTGCGTATTTTCATTCCATAGTCAGATCATTAGTATTTTCAACTTCAGGATTAAATAGTATCTCCTGATGTATAACTAATGTCTGTACAGTATTTCCATTTTGTGAGTATGTGGGTGTGGGTGGGTGATTCTTCTACTTAAATTTTCTCTTCAGTTTATAACAAGCTTGGATTTTAAAGTTTTTATTTTGAAAATGCAAAACCAATTAAGACCTATGGCTGAATTCTGAAAAAATAGCACATCCTCCAACAGTCCCAGTTTGGCAGGGACAGTCCCAATCCTCTTTCATCCTACTTTTTCATCTGCTGTTAAAATGTCCCAGTTTCCTTCTCATCCTCCCACTTCTCCTCTTTCCTCAGCTTACTTCCAATATTACTGCAAAAGTAGTTCACTCTCAATTAACTCAGCAGGATGGAGAGGAGAGGAGTGTGTGGAATCTTGCCCTCCCCTGTAGACTCAGGTAAAAGCAAACTTCCTCACCCTCTCCTACACATCTTGACCATACTCTGATGTTGCTTGGCCACATGTGTCCTGGTTTTCATCTGTCAAATGTCGGAGGGGATGCAATAAGACATTTGCATATCAAAACCAGGGACTTCATTTGCTGTCCACTAAATAATTTGTCAAAAATATATTTATTTTTCTTAGTTTTAGGCAGCCACTGAAAAGCCTTCATATGAAAAAAGTGCTTTCAGAAGGTAGAATAAGAACACTATGTGTGGTGGTGGTGGTGAGCTACAAAACTTCTCAGTCTCCCAGCTACAAACTCTCTCTTTCCTTTTTCTCATTTTCATCCTCCCCTTATTGAGTCTGGCCCATTTTCTGTCAAAATATATGTTCCTGGAGGGAGAAGCTAGTCTGTGAGCTTGCAAGAGAAATGTTTTCCTTGGTCTATATTACTAATAAGAACAAAGTGGAAAATAAATCTTGATTTATAACCTGTGCTAAACAACAACCCCATGGCACTGAACTATGCCATACAGCTGGAAAATATATCTTGGGCTCTACAATGTAGCAACTTAGCTAAATATTCATATTAAAAGTTAGCTGGTTGGCTGAATATTGTCATGATATCTGTTTTTAACTTCAGAAAATAAAAAAAAAGTAGTGGACTCTCTATCTCATTATTTACATTCCTTCTGCACAAAAGAGAAATCAGACAAGATGAAAAACTTTCTTTTTCAGCTGGCCAAGCACACTGTTCTATACTTGCTATATTTTTTTCCCCAATGGAAGTGTCATCAGTACCTCGGAGCATCATTAGGAATCAACAGCTATGATTATATGATTCCCTCAATTTATCAAATGTGAAAAAAATTTCAAAAATAAGAAGAGTCTGCACACATGCAAGCACACACACAAAACCCTGTGTGCATTTTTGTGCTCATTTCCCCTAATGCATGCATGTTTATTTAAATTTTGAGCTCTCTTCTTTAATTTATATCCAGAGTGCTGGCCAGGGCTAGTAATGGGAAACACAGCTGAAACAGCTTCATGACAAATCACACTGCACGGTTATAGCACTATTATTCAACTTTAACTGCTATGGTTGCCTCCTGTGGAATCCTGGGATTTGCAGTTTAGGGAGGGGCATTTAGCATTCTCAGCCAGAGAGCTCTTAGGGTTCACTAAACTACAAACCCCAGTTTATACTCAATTCACACTACACTGTTATAGTGCTATTATTCCACAGGGGCAGCCATAACAGTTAAAGTGGAATAATAGCACTATAACAGTGTAGTGTGATAAAGCCCTATCGATTAATTTCCAGATATAATCCAGAGTGCTGGCTATGACATATAAAGCTCTACATGGTTTAGGTCCAGACTATCTGAAATAGGTCCCTATTTCAGCCTACCCAAATCTTAAGATCCTTGTGGGAGGCCTTTCTCTCAGATTTATCACTGTCACAGACCATCTGGTAAAGACACAGAAGAAGGCTTTTTTGGTGGTTGCTCCCACACTGTGGAATTCTCTTCCACAGAAAGCTGGGCTGGCCTCCTCTCTGCAGTGTTCTTACTGACAGGTAGCAACATTTTTATTTAAACAGGCATCTGATGTTTAATTTGTAGTGCAGAAATATTATGTCCGGATGGTGGTGCTGTATTATTATCTTTATTGTTATGTTTTCAAATGATGTTATACTCTTTAAATGTAATGCTGTTTTAACATTTTTATAATCCAGATGACTAATCAGGTAAATGCGATGGTCAGGAGTGCCTGTTATCAACTTCGGCTGATACGCCAGCTGCGCCCTTTCCTGGAAACCAGGGACCTCGAAACTGTGGTACATGCACTGGTAACCTCCCGTCTGGATTTCTGTAATGCGCTCTACATGGGGCTACCCTTGTGCTTGACTCGGAAACTTCAACTAGTTCAAAACATGGCAGCCAGGTTGATTTCTGGTGTTTCCAGAAGAGAGCATATAACACCTGTGCTAAAAGCTCTCCACTGGCTGCCTATTAGTTTCCGGGCACAGTACAAGGTGTTGGTTTTAACCTTTAAAGCCCTACATGGCTTGGGTCCAACTTATCTCCGGGACCGCCTCCTTCCGTACAACCCTCCCCGCGCACTTCGGTCCTCTGGGAGGAATCTGTTACAGCCTATGAAAACAAGGCTGTCGGTGACCTCCCAGAGGGCCTTCTCTGCTGCCGCTCCCAGATTATGGAATGGCCTGCCGGATGAGATCCATCTTATTACCACCTTAGACAGCTTTAAAAAAGCTGTCAAGATGGATCTTTTCCAGCAGGCCTTTCCTGAATAACTATCCCGGCCCAAGACTCGGCTGTCCTTTCTGAGCTGTAATCAGATTTTTTTTTTTAACGATTGTATGTTTTAATTTTTTTCTTTCTAATTTATATATTTTCAATTATTGTATGTTTTTAATCTTTTATAATTTAATATTATTTTAAGGGGTGGGTGGGCTAGGGTACTGTGACTATGGAGTTTTTATATTGTAAGCCGCCCCGATTGCATTGCAGAGGGGCGGGATAGAAATAAAATAGAATATTATTATTATTATTATTATTATTATTATTATTATCATCATCAAGTTTTTAGCTTTATTGCAAGGTACCTTTTGCCCCATGCTAGGAGAAAGGCAGAATAAAAATTAAATAACTAATGAGAACCAGGGCATCATCTTACTATTGCTTCAACACAGGGAGGCCTAGTGGTGCAGTGGTTAAATGCCCGTACTGCAAGTCACCACATTGCAAGTTTGATTCCAGCGGGCTCCAAGGTAGACTCAGCCTTCCATCCTTTTGTAGGTCGGTAAAATGAGTACCCAGCTTGTGGGGGCAATTAGCTAAAACACACTGGAAACTGCTTAATGCAGTGTATATGTGTAAATAGCTATTGCTTAAAAAACAATTTGTAAACCACTCTGATAGCCTTGTGGCTGAACAGCAGGGTATAAATAAATAAATAAATAAATGAAATGGCCTGGAAGCTTCCAAAAACTTTCCATGCTGTCTCAGATTTCATATACTGGCTCTGGATCTCTGCAGTCTTTTTCTCTCCTCTGAATATATTTTTTGTTCCAGCACACTTTTGCCTGCTAAGCGATTGTGTTTTATTTAGAGCTATGTTTTATCTGTAGTCTCTACCTTCATACTTTACCTTGACCTACCTACTTCCATTTTTGATACGCCACTGATATAGTGGTTTGAGAACTTGGTTAGGACTTGAGACCAGGGTTCAAATCCCTGCTCAGCTATGGAAACTCACTGGGTGACCTTGGGCAAGTCACATTCTCCCAGACTTAGAGAAAGTCAGACCTCCTCTGAATAAATCTTGCCAAGAACTCCCCATGATAGGTTCACATTCGGGTCACCATAAGTTGGAAACAACTTGAAGGTGCACAGCAGCAACATTTTTGGTATTCTATGTAGTGTCTTATTTTATATTGTATTACAGATTTGAATTGCTTTGAGCCACTTTGAGTGGTGTGTTAGTGCAAGAAATCTCTATATAATTCTTAAAAATTAAAGATTGTGCACTGAGTTACCTCCTTTCTTATGGTGATATGGACAGGACAATTGCTAATGTGGGGAAGCTATTTTGGAATCCTCTCCCTCCACTGAATTCAACAGAAATATTTCTTGCACCAGGCCTGAGGTGGATATAAAATTGTGATGTTCATGGGTAGCCTGAGGAGCATAAATGTGGGGGATGGGAATGAATGTGAATATGCTCCTCCCCTATGCTATCTGCACACTGTCCATGTTCCTCCCACCCCATGTTTCAGCTATTTTGCTAGTGTGGCTGTCATGACGGTCACATATCTGGGTTCTTGCCTGTGTAGCAGACTTCCACCAAATCTTATTTTCCCTTCACTAGGCACGTTTTATGAAGGATTGTGTCCTTGCTCCTGTATACTGGACTGCATCTTAGGACATTTTCACACGAGGCTGAAATCATGGAATTACAACGGGATAGTAGCTCGAATGGGTTCCCCTTATTGCACAATGTCATCGTCCTCCTATGCTCCATCTGTGCTCCACCCATTCATCAGACATCACTTTTAATTAGCAGGCAAAAGCCCTCAATAGCCCTCAATATCACTCTTTTTGAGGTATTGACAAGTGTCCAATAATCACATCCTGCTGTAATCACATAATTCCAACATGAATAGGCAGTCCTCTTCTCCCCCTCCCCTTTCCCAATGAGAACACATAATTAAACTTCCAGGGGAGAGTGTGAAGAGGACCTACAGGATGCTCTTTTAATCAACTGTCACCTTTCCTTGCTACCTTTTTATGTTTAAGTGTTTATTTGTGAAGTTCTTTGGTTATTTATTTGTTTTTAGTGTTTTAGACACAAGTTGTAACTTCTCACAAGAACAACCGAAATCTCGCCCATGCAAAATCGCAGAAGTAAGAGAAATTTTTTTTAAAAGGCACATGTGCCAGCCATCAGGAGGCGATAATACTCTGGCATTAGAAGGCAATGAGATGATAAATGTTACTATAGTGTGAGGTCCAATCGGATTCTTAAATTGCTAGTGGTAGTTGTGTGATAATTCAGTGGTGGTAGTATCGTGTGATTATGGGGATGTGCAATAATTACTATAATCATGCCACTATGTTTCTGCTTTCCTCAATTGCAGAATTACAGCATTTTAAGATACTAGTCTGATAATGTACTTAGTCAATCATATGTGATTGACATATGCTGTGACTAGGATTAGGTTTCCTGTTAAAGCTTGGATGAAGTGTCTGCTCCTTACTCAGAGGACAGGGATAACATGGGCCAGAACATGTTTGTATGTAATGTATGCCCCACCCCTTTGCCTGGCTACTTGGTAAATAATAATATTTTAACAGCTAGTCTACAACCTTGTCCAACATTGTATCTGCAGTCATGAACAATCAAACCAGAAAGAATGTGTATAAGATGCTGTCAGTGCTTGTGTTTTCTTTCAGTTACAGCTCTGGATACAGGATCAGAATTCAAAATGACCTTAACAAATTTGAAAGCTGGGCCAAAACTAACACAATGAATTTCAACAGGGAGAAATGTAGGATACTACACTTAGGCAGTAGAAATTAAATGCACAGATACAGGATGGGTTATACCTAGTTTGATAGCAGTGCATGTGAAAAGGATCTAGGAGTCTTAGCAGACCACAAATTGAACATGAGTCAGCAATATGATGTGGCAGTTAAAAAAAGCCAATGCAATTCTAGGCTGCATCAATAGGACTATAGTGTCTAAATCAAGGTAGGTGATAGCACCAGATATTCTGCTTTGGTCAGACCTCACCTGGAATACTGTGTCCAGTTCTGGGAACCACAATTCAAGAAGGATATTGACGAGCCAGAGCATGTCCAGAGGATGAAAATGGTGAAAGGTGTGGAAGCCCTGCCATGTGAGGAGCAGCTTAGGGACCTGGGTATGTTTGGCCTGTAGAAGAGAAGTTTAAGAGGTGACATGAAAGCTATGTTTAAATATTTGAAGGGATGTCATACAGAGGATGGAGCAAGCTTGTTTTCTGCTGCTCCAGAGATTAAGACACGGAGCAATGGATTCAAACTGCAGGAAATGAGATTCCACCTAAACATTAGGAAGAACTTCCGGATGGTAAGAGCTGTTCAACAATGGAATACACTGCCTTGGAATGCGGTGGAGTCTTCTTCTGCGGAACAGAGGCTGGATGGCCATCTGTCACGGGTGTTTTGATTGTGTGTTCCTGCATGGCAGGAGGTTGGATTGGATGACCCTCATGGTCTCTTCCAACTCTATTATTCTATTACTGTTCTGAATGAAAGCATCACAAATGCATAGATTTCTCAGTATACTGTGTTTCCAGGC
Source organism: Gambelia wislizenii (assembly GCA_030847615.1). NCBI lineage: Eukaryota > Metazoa > Chordata > Lepidosauria > Squamata > Crotaphytidae > Gambelia > Gambelia wislizenii. The sequence continues at coordinate 358,328,590 of JAUMIR010000002.1, read as the reverse complement.
TACTGGAAAATTCCCAGTATTCCTGCTTTACCTGGCAGTTGGCAGAGCAGTGTGAGCACAGACTGGTAGGTAGCAGCTGGGAAAGAAAATTGGGTTTGCATATATTAGGTAAGGAACCCATTTCTATATACCCCCAGGCACTCGATTGTCCCACTTTTTCAGCTGCATTTAACATGTTCCAGTTTCTCCCTTCTCCTCCCACCTTTTTGCTCCTAGCTTACTTCAGTTGCTGCACATTGAAGTCAAAGTGCAAAAGTAGTTTGCACTCAGCTGACTCAGTGGTGGAGAGAGGACAGGAGTGGGTGGAATCTTTCCTTTCCCAGTAGGCTCAGGCAAAAGCAAACTGTGGCAGCCTCTCCTGGCTTGTGTGTTCCTCCTTGTTAATACGTAACTTCTGCCATCTTGACTGCTCTCTGCTGTTGCTTGGCCATGCGTGCCCTGGTTTTCATCAGTGAGATGTTGGAGGGTATACACATCTTCTCCCTCTCCTGTCCATGAACAGCAATAAACTTTCCTTTTGCCACTCAATCCTTCAGAGTACCCTTCTTTTAGGGAAATACATCACAACATCTTTTCTAAACCGAAAATGAACCCAACTTTGGAATTTGAATAGAGCCAATAAATGGCAGTCAGAATTATCTAGCTTTGAATTGCATTTCATTTTTTCATCTTAACCAAGGGGTTTCTTTTAATGACAAGCTTTGATGTCTTCAAAAGATAATTCTCCTGACATTTTTAATGATGCTTAATGAAATTGTTCCCAGTATGTCTTCATAAAGAAGAAATCTCAGTAGCTTGTCATTGCCCTTATAACATGCTGCTTTCTTTAGAATGTGTGATGTGATATTCTTCTGTTCAAGATTTTTTTTTAATCTGACAGTTACATGTTTTCTACTTGGATTTGCTATTGCAACACTGCAACATGGTTAAGAAATGAGCATTGAAGAAAAAGAACAGACATTATTTTATGCCATTTTCCTTACCTGTGATGAACTGGCCATTCAAAGCACCTGCCCAAGGTTTAAGATCTTTTGGAGGAGTGCTTTCTCTCAGTACCACCACCATCACAGGCATGTTTGTTGAGGGCACAGGAGGTAATCTTCTCACTGGCTGCTCCCAGGTTATGGAATTCTTTCCCACAAGCCTTTCGGTTGGCCTCTTCTCTCCTTTCCTTCCGACCACAGGCAAAGACCTTTTCATTTAGGCAGGCCTTTGGCTCATAAAGCCATGTGATGGAGTCTTTTAATGGGGTGTTTTGTGTTTTTGTCTTCTTTATTATTAATGCTTTAAATGTGTGTTTTAAATGTTTTAACTTTGTGATTTTGATAGAATTGTTTGTATAATTGTTTTTAACTTTTGTATGATAACATTTTAGCTGCACTTTGTTTTAATTAGTTGTAAGCCATCTTGGACCCTGTGCTGACCAAAACAAAATAAAATAAATCTAGAAGTTTTTCAAAATATGCTTGACTGTCACTATAGCTCAGGGCTAAACTACATCTATGATAAAATACATAGTGTGCGACTGAACCTCACTTTCTTTTTCCATCCAAGTAAATGCATGGGGTCCTGATCCAGATTGGGCAGATGCTGGGCAGATGTAGGGCAGGAGTGACTCTTCCTCCCCTCTTTCCTCCACTAAATTTGCCCCACTAGGGAGGGACAAGAGCTGGAATCCACTTGGGCAGTTACAAATGCGTAACCTAGAGATACACATTTGTGACTGTTTTGGATTCATTATCCCTATGTATTCCCTAGTCTAAGGGCTACGTAGGGACCGTGAAAGTCCCCCACTCCCCACTTGCCAGGCAGCAGCCACTGTGATTGATGAGGATGTCTATTTCCCTGTGATCAGAAAGCAGCTGGCTGATGTTCCCACCTCCACACCTCCTGTGAGCAATCTCTGATGTGAAGGGGAAATGAGACAGGGACCCTGCTCCTTCCTGTAGTAATGGAGATTGCTCATGGGAGGGGGCGGCAATGACGGTCAGCTGCTTTCCCACTGAAAGAGGAACAGATTCCCATCAATTGTAGTGCCTGCTGCCTGGTAAGTAGAGATACGTGGGGAGTCAGGCCAGGAGTCAGTGCATAACCATGTAACTACGGCAGTGTGCTTTCGTAACTGCCCCCCCTCCATTTTTTTTTTAAACACCACTCAGTTGGCATCAACTGAGGGAATTTTTTTTTGTCTCTCTATGGAAGGGGAAGGAGTGAATGGAGGGAGAAATAATTAGGGCGGGGGGGGTAAATGTCCTCTACCCACATGCACTGGTCCTAATCCAGTTTAAGGATATATGTTTTTCCTTGGGGGATGGGATCAAAGTTCAACTGTACTCTCCTCCATATAACTTAGTATATAGTTTAATCATCAGTTAAAAATGAAATAGAATCAGGTTCAAATCCACACAAATCATATTTAAGTGATTTTGGCAAAATCCCATCACTGGACTATCATGAGAATAAAAAATGGCATCCCAGCAATCTTGCTCCAACCTGTTTGGAAGAACAAAGGCAGCTACTGGATATGATACATACATTCAGTAAGGTTTGTGAAACTCCAATGCTTTCTAGAGAGCTTTCCCCTCTCCCCCACAGAAGAGATTCATGTATACAGTGGGCCCTTGGTATCTGCTGGGATTTGGTTCCAGGGTCCTCTGTGGATACCAAAATCTGTGGATGTTCAAGTCCCATTATATGCAATGACTTAGTAAAATGGTGTCTCTTATATAAAATGACAGACAGCAAGGTTTGCTTCTTGGATTTTTTTTTGGGGGGGGGGATATTTTCAAGCCATGGATAGTGGAATCCATGGGTGCCAAATCCATGGAGATAGAGGACCAACTGTACTACCTCCTATGAATGTGCACTTCTCCTCATTTCTCTAATGTATGAATTGGCTCTAATGTAATGGGTGCTCCTACAATATATATATTGGCTGTAAAAGAATGGTAAAGAGTGCCTTAATAAATAGCAGTGGTAGTAAGAATTGCAGCAGTAATGGTAGTCCTACAAATGTGGTAACTGCATGGACAGAAGATTGCAGTAAGTAGATGATACCCTGTTGGTAGATTATATTTAAAGCTATGTACGTTATTAATACTTAGCTCACCATAACTACTTTGTTTCTATTTTTGCTGTTTAGAGCTGTGAACATTTTACACAAGCAAACACAATGCCTATGCAAATATAAATGTTGTGGGTCTTTCTGGGAATGTGTCACACTTCTTTTCCTCCAGCTCCTTACAGGGATTGATATCCTGTAAATTACTAAGTGACAACATTTGCTGCACAGCCCTCGAGAGTTTAGCAACCCAGTAAAAGATGGGTGTCTCTGTCACCAATACTTGGAGGCTTTCAGGCTGTCAAGCAATTAAATGGACCTGAATAATCCTATGTAATTAAGCTGCTTACTGCATAATTATCTTTATTTTAAATGTGTCTTTTGATGAAACATCTGTTCCCTGCTTGAGATTTGAAAAGAGGTACCCGTGCACATGATGAAAACGGTGCTTGCAAGACTGTCACATGCGGGGCTGATGCTCAGTTCCTTGGTGACAAATGTTGTAATTTGTTCTGTCTTTTGCGTGCAAGAGGCAGGTGCCGCAGCATCCATGTCCTGCTCTGCTTGACTTCCATTCTCACTGCAGCTGTCTTTCATATTGTTACCCGAAGCAATAATTGTGTTTGACAATCAAGCTGAGGATCGTTACATGGTCAAGTGGGGTGTGGAGGAGGGGGGAAGCACAACGCTGCTGGAGTGATCAAAGGCAACTCTATATCTATGGGAGAGGGGGGAGCAGTGAAGAATTTACCATTTGTTTTCTACCAAAGCTATTCGGAGTTGCTCTTGAACATAAAATATTTTGTGAAAGGGTTTAGGTGTTTTTACTGCTTGCCTTCTATTATATTGGCTATTTTAATCAAACAGATTTGGGTTTTTGTTTTTTGCAAGGATAGACCCTTCTTCAGTTTCTAACCTCAGTCATCAATATTCAGACTGACCACCTCAGAAATAAACTAAAGACTTGGATTGTGTTTTTCCCAATCACTCTATTCTACACATACAATCCAATCTACCAACATGCCTTCTGATGAAATGGCCTTTCAGTAGTGGCATCTGGATTATAGAATGTATTGTTGTGTGCCCCCAAGTTGTTCAGGACTTGTGGTGACCCTAAAATGAACCTATCATGGGATTTACAGTTGTCCCTTCACATTCGCTGGGGTTTGGTTCCAGGACCCCCCGTGAATACCCAAATCCGTGAATACTCAAGTCCCATTAAATGCAATGGCATAGCAAAATGGTGTCCCTTATATAAGATGGCAAAATCAAGGTTTGCTATTAGGATTGTTAATTTTTAAAAAAAATATTTTCAAGCCTGGAATACTTAAATCCGTGAATGCCAAATCCATGAATATGGAGGGACAACTGTGTGTGTGTGTATATATATATATATATATATATATATTTGCAAGATTTGTTTCAAGTGGGTTTACCATTGTCTTCTCCTGAGAAAGTGCCCAAGCTCATCCAGTGGGTTTCCATGACCAAGCAGGGATTTGAGCTCTTGTCTCCCAGAGTCCACTGCTCAAACCACTACACCATGCTGGTTCTCATTACAGAATACCCCTCACCTGAAAGGCTTCGCTTGGTGCCTACTTTGGGATTATTTTGCTGTCATGCAAATAATGATTTTATTGTCCCAAAATCTGATTTAGACTTACTGTGTTTTATAAAATGTTACCTTGAGCAAGCAGGGATCACCAGCATTGAGGCCATGATATTGAGAACACAGCTGCGCTGGGCAGGGCACATTTCTAGGATGGAGGACCATCGCCTCCCAAAAATACTACTCTACGGTGAACTCGCCACGGGTCAGCACAAGAGGGGTGCTCCAAAAAAGCGATACAAGGACTACCTGAAACAACATCTCAGGCTTGGCCAAATTGATCATCAACAATGGTCCACCCTGGCCTCACATCAGGAGGCATGGAGATGCACTATCCACAATGCTGCAGCCTTATTTGAGAACTCACACCGAACATGTCTTGAAGAGAAACAACAACGCAGAAAGAATCACAACCCAGAAACATCACCCAAGGAGACCTTCTGCTGTGCTTTCTGCAACCGGACTTGTTTATCTCAGATTGGCCTTTTTAGTCATCAGCGTGTTTGCAGAAAGCATGGGATGATTCCTTCCTGAATCTTAGTTTGCGAAGAAAAGCCAGAGAGAGACACTTGACTTGTTTTCTTACTGTTTTCTTGTTTTTAAACCACTTTTATGACCATGGCAATACAAAGTGGCTTATAAGATTTTAAACAATAAAACTAACAACAAACTATCATCTTGAGAGAGAGAAAAGCGGGGAGAGGAGAGAATGTATAGCAAAGTATTCTTTGAATGTATTCACACAGTACAATTGTAGCAGTTTGTTAATACCTGAATTGTCATGGCTCCATCCTATGAAATCCTGGGACTTCTAGTTTGTTAAGATACTTAGAATTCTCTGCTAAAGTTCTCTATGTACTCTGTATATAAAATTTTATGTACTTCACCAAATTACAGATCCCAGGATTTCGTAGAATGGAGCTATGACAGTTCAAATGCTATCAAAATGCTGTAAGTAAGTACTTACACTCAATATTTCACCCTGTTCTATAAATGGTCACTCTGAATTTTGACAGTTGTTGTTAGAAATTGACCAGGAATCTGTCTTTTTAAAACAAACAAACCCACTTGAATTAAAATAAGCAACATAGTAGAAGAATAACAGCAAATGTGTAATTTTAAATCAGAAGTGAATATTTTCATTTCAGTTGAATGTTGAACTTGCCAAATTTCTTTCATCTTACTATTAATAAGTGACAAAGGATATGCATGAATTCCTCCTTCTCATCTTATCCTAGAAAACTATTCACAAAGTATGAGAAGCCAAACATATTGGCTTTCAAATTCCTCTCCAGCTTCTTCTCTGTCCAACACTGAGGTCTTTCAGAAATTTTCTAGAAACTGACAGAAGCCAGAAACAAAACCTCTGCATGAAATACCAGTTTAATTTGATAGGACAGGATTGTTTGATAAGACATCTATTTTGAAAAATCTGTCCAACTTTTGCTAGTCAACATGGTTGCATAAGCGCTTTGAAGTAGCCTGAAGTTAAGTACCAGAATCTTGAGAGTTCTAAGGCAAAATAGTCTGAAGTGGTTTGCAAGGCAAGTGTTTTAAAGAGCATCTTACCAGCAGGCCTAATTACTGTCTTATATTCTGTTTTCCTAGCAAACACTGATTCGTACAGCTGCACAAGTACAGAAGCAAATCCATTTGGTTGTGAAGTTGGCAGAATTCCTGGCATTTCATTTGTCATGGCAATGCGAACTAATTCCACTATTATAATTATATTTTTGTGCACTTAAGCTTTGTTCTATTTATGCCCAACTAAGCTCTGCTCTAAATAAGTTTAAAATTAGTCCCAAACAATCATTTAGATGAAAGATGCCTATCTATCTATCTATCTATCTATCTATCTATCTATCTATCTAAAATTGCATTCAGTACCTTTACTCTTTGGGTTACTAACCTTTCATAATAAATAATGGCATATATTTGTATTTTCACAGCACATAAAGAATCATTTAAACAGACTTTTATGATTATTAGGTTGCAGAAAGGTCTTTTTTTGTGGGGTCAGTTCCAGGAAAGACACAAGGCTGCATACAAACCTCTGTGAATGATTTCATACCTTTAAAATTAATGGTATTTTAATATTGTAGTTTGTTTAATTCTATTTTAATATTTTTATAATCAAGTTTTTTGTGGGTTGTTTATTTAGCTCTATCCTGTTTTAGCCTTGTTGTAAGCTGCCTTGGGCTCCATCAAGAGAAAGGTGGGATATCAAACAAACAGCATACTTGACAGGTCCTTCTCCACATTGCATTTACTGTGTACCAGCATATGCTTTAAATTTGTTGAGTGTTTGTAAGCAAATAAAGGTTTTTCTGAACAACCAGGAATGTCCTGAATTAAATCCCAGTATTTAAGTATAGCTGTCTGAATTAATCTTGTATGACTGTTGTATGTTACAGGTATTCACATTCTAGAATGTTCTTGCTTCTTCTTTTTACTCTGGAGCAAAATTTTCCTATCCATTTTACTTACTCTAAAGTAGGCTTGTTTCAATTTCTTTTTGGGATATCACTCAAAAAATTTAAAGGATATGCTGGTACACAGTAAATACAATGTGCAGAAGGACCAGTCAAGTATGCTGTTAAGAAAAACTAAAAGGAATTACCCATGTTATGACTGTAGCGTTTGTAGAAATTGTGTTAAAACCATGGCATTCATTAATCCCGTTGACAATAAAATCTATTTCCTGAATGAAATGTATACATGTGATACAAAGGGTGTTATATATGTGATTCAATGCTCCTGTAAACTTCTATATTTCAGAATGACCACTAGGAAAATTAAAATGAGGATCTGCGAACATAAGAGCTGCATAAGAAATCAGAGAACTACTGCACCAATGGTCCAGCACTTCTTACAATATAAAAATACAGAAAATGATGTCAAGTTTTGGACAATTGAGAAAGTGAATGGCACTGGGGAGAAACTGGAGAGAAAATTGAAGAGAAGAGAGATTTTTTGGATCTTCACTTTACAGACCAAGGGACCTATTGGACTAAATGAAAGCTGTAATTGGGCAGAGATATTGTAAAAAAAAAAAAATTGTCTCCCTTCTGCTTTACCCTTATGTTTTACCCTTTTGTATTATTCAATATGAAAGTGGTTGCATTGAGGCTGAAGGTAATGTAGAGCTTTGCAGGATATGCACTCCTAGCAAAACAACTTGATTGCCTTTAAAACAGGTGGGACATATTGAGAATTAGGAGGGATAGATAAAGCCCTGCATTTGAAACATCTAAAACAGAGCTGAAATTTATTGGAGCATCCAGGGTATAGTAAGTAAAGAGTAGTAACATCTTTACTATTTTTCATGTCAGGAAATGACATGGATGTGACCACAAGATGGAGCTGTAAGCTTACTAATGAAAGTAGTTAAGCTCCAGTGGCAGGTGTGTGTGTGAGTCAGCACTTGAGAGTATGCACATCTGAGATGCCTGATGTAACAGGCATTGTTTAACTGCCTATAAAAAGGAGATGGGGATTATCTCCAGTGTGGGTTTGTTGTGGATGGAGGTTGGCGAAGCAGTTTGTTGGTTTAAGAGAGATGTATGAGTATTAGAGATGGCTGTCCTATACTCTGTATATATATTGTAAATATACTGCAAACAGAAATTAAAGCTCTCAAGTTGAGTGAAGGCTGGCCTTGTTGCTGTCTTTATTTGGCAAGCCAGAGCTCAAGGCAGTGTGCTGGGGTAAAGGAATTTTCCCTTCTCAGCCTAAAGTCTTTTGCAGAAGTCTCTCCAGAAACCTTCTCCTTGGTGTCCTGTCAACGTGGAACAACTCTGCAGGTGGTCGTGGTGAACACAGCACGTCTTTCTATGCCCTAACAAGGGTTATGAGCCCAGTATCCGCATGGACAATGCTTGAGAAGCTGTGGGAGATATAGTTCTGCAATTGGTGAGCTGTTTTGTGTTCCTGGAGGGAACCTTGGAGCCTTTGGGATCAAACTCGTAACATTGTGGCTGCAGTACTGTAATTTAATCACTGCGCCACCAGGGCTCCCTTCACAGCACCTTTTACAATCATGTTCACAAGCACCTGTCTTATTGTTGTTTGAAACAACACTGCTACTAACTCTTGCAACAGAGGCAGCTAGATCTACATCCACCATTCTTAATTTTTCTACCACTCCTTCTGTAGCTGCTCTGAGTTGAAGAGGAGCTCTCCTGGTGGCGGATCATTTCCTGTAGGGGAGTGAAGTTCCTGCATCCACTGACTACTCCCATTTTGTAGTCTTGGGCATTCAGTTCATTTTACTTGAATTTAAATTGTGTATTACAGAAGCAGATTACTACATTTCTTTTCCAATTACCATGTTTGTGTTCTTTCTGTTTTCTTTAAAGTATCTTGTCTACAATGCTTCAACATGACTTTATATAAAGGTAACAGCTTGCATTGGGTGCCAAACGAATTAAATCTTTTCCTTTGGTGGTGGATAATTTATCTTATTATTGTTGACTCTTGCTTTGGGTCATAAAAGGAGACGATCTAACACTATTGATAGTTCCATTTGAAAGAGCCAGCTGTCTTTGTTTGCTTAGAAAGATGAATGTAATTTAGCTTTAGACAAAGTTTCACATTGACTATATCCCTTATTAGATTAGAGCAATGTGGTTCCATATTTACTATAGATACTGTATGTAGATCTGGCAGCTGTTTGATTTCTCATGGAATATATGGTCAGATTATATGGAGCCTTGTGTGCTCATTTCCCCTTTGATGTATTGTTTTGTAAACCCCCCTCCCCATCCTGTGGAGTGCTCTGAGATTTGGAAAGCACTCTGTAAATATTAAACATTAAACAGTAATTATGCCCTTTTAAATGTAGTTTCTGTTGACACAATGATACTAATGTGGGGCTGTCAAACTGATGGTGGATAAGAAAATAGTAATACGACTTTTGTGTGTGTATGTGTAAAAGAAACAACAGAACCTTTAGTAGGTTAGGCCCTGGGTGACCTTGGGATATTCAATGTAGAGCTTATGTTTCCTATGGTCTTAAGATTACCCCCAGTGAGGACACAAAAACCAGTACCAAGGGTGGACTTCAGAATTCAGAGGGATCTTGTCTTTCATTACAAAATGCAATAAAATGTTTCATGTTCCTTACAACTTATAATACTATGAGTCAACTGCATCCTAGGTCAGCATGTGGAACAGTCTAGGGGTAAGGAAGAAACAAATCAGGCCATAAGAGCAAAACACCCAAATGGCCCTGATTGTTTCCACAGTGCCTCCAAAGGTACAAAGCATAACCATTTTTGCTTAACTACTGAAACAGAACGTGAAAAAAGAGACATAACAAGGGTCTTCTAATGTCTGTGTATGTTGTACTTCATTTCTAATTTGTTTTGTTTTAAATGCTTTTAAGCTGTTTTTTGTTTTTACTATGATATTTATTTAATTGTGTTAATATTATGATTGATCTTTAACTGTAATCCTTTTCTAATCTATATTGTAAGCCACCTTTGGTTATGCATGGCAGAAAGGCCAGATATGAATAAATAGTTTCGGACTAATCTCTCTCTCTGGCTTTTCTTCGCAAATGAAGATTCAGGAAGGACTCATCCCGCGCTTTCTACAAGCGCGCTGATGACTAAAAAGGCCAATCCGAGACAAACAAGTACGGTTGCAAAAAGCACAGCAGAAGGTCTCCTTGGGTGATGTTTTGGGGTTGTGATTCTTTCTGCGTTGTCGTTTCTCTTCAAGACTTGTTCGGCGTGAGTTCTCAAATAAGTCTGCAGCATTGTGGATAGTGCGTCTCTATGCCTCCTGATGTGAGGCCAGGTCGGACTACTGTTGGTGATCAATATGGCCGAGCCTGAGATGTTGTTTCAGGGAGTCTTTGTATCGCTTTTTTGGAGCGCCCCTCTTACGCTGACCCGTGGCGAGTTCACCGTAGAGTAGTATTTTGGGGAGGCGATGGTCCTCCATCCTAGAAACGTGCCCTGCCCAGCGCAGCTGCATTCTCAATATCATGGCCTCAACACTGGTGATCCCTGCTTGCTCAAGAACAGCAACATTCGTCACATAGTCAGTCCAGTGAATATTTAGGATTGTGCATAGATAGCGCTGATGAAAGCGCTCGAGGAGTCATAGGTGGTGGCGATAGGTGACCCATGTTTCAGATCCATAAAGGAGGATAGACAGTACAATGGCTCTATACACACTGATTTTTGTGCTTTGCCTCAGGTGTTTATTGCTCCAGACTCTTTTGTGAAGTCTTCCAAATGCACTATATGCCTTTGCTAATCTGTGATCGATCTCTTTGTCAATCTTGGCATCTGAAGAGATGATGCTTCCCAGGTAGGTGAACTGCTGAACGGACCTGAGCACACATTTGCCAACGGCAATGTGGGGATGGTGGTGTTCATCCTGTGGTGCAGGCTGGTAAAGAACTTCTATTTTCTTCAGGTTGACTTCCAGCCCAAACAGTTCTGCAGCTGTTGCAAAGCACGATGTTAGGCGCTGCAGAGCTGCTACTGTGTGGGCAACAAGGGCAGCAGCATTGGCGAAAAGCAGCTCACGGATTAGATAGTTTAGAGTCTTAGTGTGAATCCTCAGCCGGTTTAAGTTAAACAAGCTACCATCAGTACAGTAACGTATATAGATGCCGTCGTCTTCTTCAAGCTCTGCCATAGCCCTTTGGAGCATCATGCTGAAGAAGATTGTAAATAAAGTTGGTGCAAGAACACAACCTTGCTTCACTCCATTAGTTATTAGAAAGGGCTCTGAAAGAGCATCGCCATATCTGACTTGACCACGCTGGCCCTCGTGTAGCAAGATAATCATTTTAAGGAATTTGGGGGGACATCCTAGTCTTTCCAGGATCTGCCACAGACCTTTTGTACTTACAGTGTCAAAGGCTTTGGTGAGGTCGACAAACGTTACTTAGAGACCCTTTTTCTGCTCCCTACATTTTTCTTGCAGTTGTCTAAGGACAAATACCATATCTGTAGTACTCCTATTGGCTCTGAAGCCACATTGGCTTTCAGGGAGAAGTTCTTCTGCAATAGCAGGAACTAATCTGTTCAGGAGTATCCTTGCAAGGATTTTTCCAGCAATAGAGAGCAGTGTTATGCCTTGATAGTTTGAGCAGTCGGATTTTGCTCCTTTTTTCTTGAACAGGGTGGTGATGACTGCATCTCAGAGGTCTGATGGCAGTTCCCCTTTTTCCCAGCAATTCACAAGGAATTCGTGGAATTTTTCGTGGAGTGCATGACCTCCGTGTTTCCAAACTTCAGGTGGGATTCCATCAATCCCAGCTGCCTTGCCGTTTTTCATCTGCTGTATGGCCTTAAGGGTTTCTTCCAAAGTGGGAGCTATGTCCAATTCATTTTTCATCGGTTTTTGTATCATATGTTGGATAGCTGAGGCTTGGACTACTCGGTTGGCGCTAAAGAGACTTTGAAAATGTTCAGCCCATCGATTCAGAATGGAGGCTTTATCAGTAATTAATGTTTGACCATCTGTACTGTATAAGAAGCTTTGGACCTGATAAGGAGCTTTGGACCTGATAACTTATCAGGTTTGGACTAATAAGCCAAATAGAATTCAAGCAAATTTTTTTTTAAAAAAAAAACTTTGCAAAATCTTGAAAAGGCTATTTATTTCCTGAAGCCCAGTGTTTTTCCATTGTACCAACAATGGTCTTTACTCAGTGTCTAATGTGTTCCATTTTGTATAGCACCTGCCATCTATCAACAGTCATGTCAGAGCCTATGCAGTGTCATGGTTATAATCAGGTTAGCACTGGGTAGACCCAGGTTAAACACCTTACTCAGCTATGATACTCAGTGGCTGACACTTTAAGGAGATTATCAGATGCGGCTAATGTGGCACCATAATGATGCCAGAGGAATGCAAAAGGACGCCAATATCAGATGACAATGTCCTTTTGTGTCCCAGTGGCATCATTTTGTGTCCCACGGCATTTCGTTTTATTGATGGGCCAAGCAGTCAATAGATCCCCCGTTGCAATTTGGTGCTGGCATAGCCAGCATGTGAAACCTCAGGCTGTTAAACTCTTGTGAATGCAGCATCAATAGGCGGTCCAGCCAGAACACCTCCGGGTGAGATTGTGACATCCAGGTAAGTGACACAGTTTTATGACCCTTCCCAGGTTACCTGTAAGTTTTAAAGTGTGTTTTTGTGCTTGGTGTAACTTTTTGTGTTATTTAACTTTTTATTTTTGAATTTCCTACGCTCCTGTCTTCTCATGAGAACAGATGGGATTTCAGTCCAGGAGGTGAACAGAACTCCTTTAGAGCTCCATTCATTCCTGGGCTGCCTGTCGACACGAGACAAAGTAAGTGTGATGGGGAGGGTTATTGTGCCAGGACAGGGGTGGGGTTGGAGATTGTGGGACAGAACACTTTTTGTGTTCCTGTCTCATAATCTCCTTTCAGTCACTTCTCCCAGCCTAACCTTCCTCAGGTAACTTTACAAAAATAAAATGGAGAGGAAGAACCTATACACAACCTGTGAACCTTGGACAAAAGCAGAATGTACAGAATATGTGTAAATGAAATAGTTATGTTATGACCTTGCATTTCAAAAAGTCCTGAGAACATCTAAAAAGCAGAAGAGGTGTTAGTTACAAATGCCATACCACATAGGTATCACTGTGGCTGCTGCCACTCTGCAGAAATAGTTTAGTTTGCCACCACTTTAACTGCCATGGCTAAATGCTATAGAATTCTAGGATTTGTAGTTTTGTGAACAATTTAACCTTCTCTATCAGAGAGCTCTGGTGCCACAACGAACTGCAAATTCAGGATTGCATAGGATGGAGCCACGATAGTTAAAGCAGTATCAAACTGCATTCTTTCTTCAGTGTGGCAGCAGCCTGTGGTGTGTGTGTGTTCCAATAATAATAATAATAAATAAAATTTATTTATATCCCGCGCCTCTGCTAAAAACAATCGGGGTGGCTTCCAACAATTAAAACATTATAATAATGACTAAAAACACCACCCACCCCTACCCTCCCCCATAAAAAGACATTAAACACTATAAAATTAAAACCATCTATCTAAAAACACATTAAAAACAAATATATACATGATTTTTAAAAAGCCAGGAGACGCAGCTTCCTGAGGCCGGGATCTAATCAGGAAAGGCCTGCCGAAAGAGATCCGTCTTTAGTGCTTTTTTAAAGCTACTCAAGCTCGTCAGCTGACGGATCTCGTTCGGTCTTTACTCAGAACTCTTATAATCTGTAAAAGAATTTACAGAAAGAGCTAAAGTTGAAATATTTATACTTCAAACTGATACAAAACTTTACTCCCAGTGTTATTTCACTGAAACTTGTCAATAAGTATCTGAGACCCATGGTTTGTGTCAATTTACTTTTGAAGTGGTTTCTCTCAAAAGCTTTACAAGATATATACAGCATGCCATTTGCCCTCTTAAAAAAGAAGCCATTCATACTCTGCTAATGCAGTGAAAAGCACCTGCAGCTGGACTTCTGACAAATGGGATTACAAAGGCAGTTTATTAATCCATGTTATTGTGTCTGAGACATCTTTCTATGAGGCAAACTCGTTGCTGCAATTGGAAGCATTAATTGCCTAGTTGCTGCAACAGCCCTTAAACTAAATACCTCAAAATTTGACATAGTGCTTTTTTGTCCAAATTATACTACTTAGGACATTATCAGACTAGCATCTAAAGATGCTGTAACTCCGTGAATGAAGATAGTGGGAACATTGTGGCATTGTAACACTTATTATCATATGTAGCTGTAATCACATGAAAGAAATGCAACAGAATTATCACATGATGACCACTAGTTCTTTAATAATTGGAGTTTACTTCCACAATTTGGCATAGGCGAGAGTTTGGCAGTTCTTGTGAGAAGATGTGAGCACTCTTAAACCTCCCAAAACCCCTGAATTAACAAAGTAAATGAAAACACAAGCACTGAAACAAACCTAAAAACATGCAATCTAAATGGGACCGTTCATAAGAACAGCATCCTGTGCTTCGTTTTCACATTCACACCTGGATGTTTTCTTGCTGGGAATGGGGAGGGGAGAAAGAGGGCTGTCCATTCATGATGTAATCTCACAATTACAATGGGGCACAGTTTTACACACCATCAACAGCACAAAAAAGTGCTATTGGAGATCTATTGATGGCTTGTCCTGTGAACTGTAAATCATGACTTTTTCACAGCTGGAGAATGATGTAAGAATGCAAAAATGATGACATCGTGCAATAACAGCCAATTCATGCTACCCTGACATCATAATTCTGTGATTTTTGCCACATCTGATAAAATCCTAAGTTTCCAGTCAAAACTTCAAATTGGGATGGGGGTTCTCTAGAAGCAAAAAGGAGGGCAACTCAGAATCAAAATCTGACAAAATGTTTCTAGGTGATAATCTAAGTAGCAATGCCCAGTTTCAGTTTTAAAAGTCAAGATTTGAAAGTGGGACTCCCATAACTCATCAGGGCACCAAAATTTGATAGTGATTTGTTTTCACCCAATTTGCAGTGGCAGGTTCCAAGTCAAAATTCCAAATGGAGGGGTTCCTGGAAGCAAAGTAATCAGGAAATAACACTTTAAGGGCTTCAGTACAGGAAATGGTTCTCGGAGGCACAACTGCTAAGATTCCTGAGATAGGCTGTTTGGATTTATGAGATTTTAAGGGCAAGATATCAGGAGAGGGCTCTCTGAGGTACTGCTCATAAGAGTCCTAGAGTTTATAAATGGGGACAAGATGGCCCATGGGCCCATTTGGGGGGTATGAGGTACAGACCCAGATGGCACTAGTTGCAATTCAGTTAGAAAATAGGAGATGGCTCTCTGACACACTGCTGCTAGAATTCCTACGGATTAAAAAAAAGTGGGAGTGGCAAAACAGGAGGCATCATAGCCCCCTTTTTGTGGATTAAGTATGGACTAAGGAAGTAACCAGTATACTTCAAATTTTAGATGCTAGATAGATAGATAGATAGATAGATAGATAGATAGATAGAGTGCAAATACAAAGGGCCCACTGTATTTGTGGGCTAGCAATGGATTGGATCGGATCTGTGGACTGGCGCATCCACAGATGGCATGGCCCATATTATTAAATGGTGGTATATGCATAGAATCATAGAGTTGGAAGAAACCACAAGGGCCATCTAGTCCAACCCCCTGTCATGCAGGAATACCCAATCAAAGCATACCCAACACAGATGGCCATCCAGCCTCTGTTTAAAAACCTCCAAAGAAGGAAAATCCACCATACTCCGAGGCAGTGCATTCCACTGTCAAATAGCTCTTACTGTCAGGACGTTCTTCTTAATGTTTATGTGGAATCTCTTTTCCTGTAATGTGAGTCATTGCTCTGTGTCCTAGTCTCTGGAGCAGCAGAAAACAAACTTGCTCCATCCCCAGTATGATATCCCTTAAAATATCTAAACATGGCTATCATGCCTCCCCTTAACCTTGTCTTCCCCAGGCTAAACATACCCATCTCATCATAGCACATGGCTTCCAGACCTTTCAGTGTTTTGTTCATCCTCCTCTGAACACACTCCAACTTGTCAACATCTTTCTTGAATTGTGGTGCCCAAAACTAGATGCAGTATTCCAGGTGAGATCTGACCAAAGCAGAATAGAGTGGCACTATTACTTCCCATGAGCTAGACACTATACTCCTATTGATGCAGCTTGGAATCACATTGTGTTTTTTTTAGGTGCTGCATCACACTGCTGATTCATGTTCAGTTTGTGGCCCACTAAGACTCCTAGATCCCTTTTGCATTCAGGCATGTCAGGACATAGCCACATGCATGTGCCACCATTGATTAGGGTGGGGCTTGAGTGTCTGAGCTGGAGAGTGGAACTGAACTGCTGCCAACTGTAGTTGTATGGTTCTTTTTCTAACAATATTAGGAATATATTACTTCTATTTTAATATTTGAGTCCTGTTACTGAACTGGAGATCCTACATATAAATTGCAATGCTGGTATAGTATGCTGGGGATATGGGAGACTTCCAAACTGAAATTTGTATCTGCCACAAAATCATGAGGAAAAGCACTCAGACTCTGCCCACCACCCTATCTACAATATCTGGATGATAACTGTGTTCCATTCTGCCACATAACATACAAGGCTACTGTAGAGAACATAGGAAGCTGAATCAAACCTAGATCTATAAAAGTTACTGCAAACCTAGGCTGGTTCCAGGCCTGTATATGACCCTGCTATGACAGTGGACTTTCTCATTGGAATAACTGATGAGGTACCTGTGGTCCAGGATGAGCATCTGCTATCCTGCAGATGAGGTACCTGTGGTCCAGGACTTATTGAACTTCCTCTGATCATTATCCACCATTAATCATGCTGTCTGGGACTAACAGAAGGTACACTTCAACTACATCCAAATGATCTTATTTGTCATAGAATCATAGAATTGCAGAGTTGGAAGAGACCACGAGGGCCATCCAGTCCAACCCCCCTGCCACGCAGGAAATCTTGATCAAAGCATCCCCGACAGATGGCCATCCAGCCTCTGTTTAAAGACCTCCAAGGAAGGAGACCCCACCACGCTCCGGGGGAGTGTGTTCCACTGCCGAACAGCTCTTACTGTCAAAAAGTTCCTCCTAATGTTGAGATGGAATCTCTGTTCCTGGAGCTTGCACCCATTGCTCCGTGTACCAGTCTCTGGAGCAACAGAAAAAGAGCTTGCTCCATCCTCAATGTGATATCCCTTCAAATACTTAAACAGGGCTATCATATCGCCTCTTAACCGTCTTTTTTCCAGGCTAAACATACCCAGCTCCCTAAGTCTCTCCTCATAAGGCATTGTTTCCAGACCTTTCACCATTTTAGTTGCCCTTCTCTGGACACGCTCCAATTTGTCAATATCCTTTCTGAATTGTGGTGCCCAGAACTGGACACAGTATTCTAAGTGAGGTCTGACCAAGGCAGAATAGAGTGGCACTATTACTTCCCTTGATCTAGACACTATACTTCTATTGATACAGCCCAAAATCGCATTGGCCTTTTTAGCTGCCGCATCACACTGTTGGCTCATGTTCAACTTGTGGTCTACTTGGACTCCTAGATCCCTTTCGCACTTAGTCTCATTCAGCCAGGTCTCTCCCATCCTATATTTATGCATTTCATTTTTCCACCCTAAATGCAGTACTTTACATTTCTCCGTATTGAATTTCATTTTGTTAGCTTTGGCCCAGGTCTCCAGTCTATCCAGGTCATTCTGAATTTTGATCCTGTCCTCTAGGGTATTAGCTACTCCTCCCAATTTGGTGTCATCTGCAAATTTGATAAGTATGCCCCTAATTCCCTCATCTAAGTCATTGATGAAGATGTTGAATAGCACTGGGCCCAGGACAGAACCCTGTGGCACCCCACTGGTCACATCTTTCCAAGACGAAGAGGAGCCACTGCTGAGCACCCTTTGGGTTCGGCCAGTCAACAAATTACAAATCCATTGAACAGTTAACTTGTCTAGCCCACATTCTACAAGCTTGTTTGCAAGAATGTCATGGGGAACCTTGTCAAAGGCCTTACTGAAATCAAGGTATGCGATGTCCACAGCATTCCCTTCATCTACCAAGCTGGTAACTTTATCAAAAAAAGAGATCAGATTAGTCTGGCATGACTTGTTTCTCTGAAACCCATGTTGACTTTTTGTGATTATGGCATTGCCTTCTAAATGTTCACAGACTCTCTGTTTAATGATCTGTTCTAGAATCTTCCCTGGTATTGATGTCAGACTAACTGGACGATAATTGTTGGGATCCTCTTTTTTCCCCTTTTTGAAGATGGGGACAACGTTTGCCCTCCTCCAGTCTTCTGGGACTTCTCCTGTTCTCCAGGAGTTCTCAAATATTATTGCCAATGGCTCTGAGATTATATTTGCCAGCTCTTTTAATACTCTTGGATGTAGTTCATCTGGTCCTGGAGATTTAAATTCATTTAGATTAAGAAGGTATTCCTGTACTACCTCTTTACTTATTTTGAGCTGGATTTCCCCTATTGTGTCCTCTGTTCCATTCTCCTCAGGTTGGTCCTCCTTTTCCTTTTCTGAAAACACTGAGGCAAAGAAGGTGTTGAGTAATTCTGCCTTTTCTCTGTCCCCTGTTAGCATTTTGCCATCTTCTCCACGTAGCGGCCCTATCATTTCCTTCTTCCTCCTTTTGCTGCGGACATACCCAAAAAAACCCTTTTTATTGTTCTTAACCTCCCTAGCAAGCCTGAGCTCATTCTGCGCTTTAGCTTTTCTGACTTTACTCCTACACGTGTTTGCTATCTGTTTGAATTCTTCTTTGGTGATTTCCCCCCTTTTCCATTTCCTATACATGTTCCGTTTAAAACTTAGCTCCATTGAAAGTTCTTTAGTCATCCATCCTGGTTTCTTGAGACACCTCCCATTTTTCTTCCTCAATGGTACTGTTTGAAATTGTGCCTTCAGTATCTCCCTTTTGAGAAAGTCCCATCCGTCTTGAGGTCTCTTCTCTTTTAGTATTCCTGACCATGGGATCATCCCCAGTATTTCCCTGAGTTTATTGAAATCAGCTCTCCTAAAGTCAAGAATGCGTGTCTGACTATGCCTGGTTTCTCCTTTCCATTGTATAACAAACTCCAGGAGAACATGATCACTCTCACCTAAGGATCCCACCACTTGCACCGCATTAACCAGGTCGCCTCTGTTGGTTAGGATCAGATCTAAAATAGCTGACCCCCTTGTTGCCTCTTCCACCTTTTGGACCATGAAATTGTCTTCCAGGCATGTAAGGAATTTGCTAGACCTTGTAGTTTTGGCTGAGTTAGATTGCCAGCAAATATCAGGATAGTTGAAGTCACCCATCACTACTACATCTCTCCTTTCTGCATGTATGTTCATCTGTTCTAGAAAGGCAACATCCAATTCCTCCGTCTGATTTGGGGGTCTGTAGTAGAGTCCCACAATAACATCCCTGTTGTTTCCCTCCCCTTTAATTTTTATCCAGATGCTCTCCACCTGGCTTCCAGTATTGATGTCGTGGATCACTTCACTGGTGTAAATATCCCTGACATATAATGCTATTCCTCCTCCTTTCCTGTTTGGCCTGTTTCTCCTATAAAGGTTATACCCATCTATTCCTACATTCCAATCATGAGACTCGTCCCACCAGGTTTCAGTAATGCCTATTATATCGTATTTGTTTTGTAGTGCCAGGAGTTCAAGTTCATCTTGCTTATTTCCCATGCTCTGTGCATTAGTGTAGAGACATCTGAGACCATGTGTTCCCTTTACTTGCTCCCTGTGCAAGTTTTGTTGCCTCCCACTGTTGGGTCCTTGCGCTGTTTGCCTTGTTCCCTCTATGACAGTTTGACTATTTTCTCCAGCCCTTTTGCCTTTCAGAATACTGTCTCCCTCCCCCATTTGACTCAGTTTAAAGCCCTCCTGATCAAATTCTTGAGACTGTTGGCAAAAATGTTTCTTGTCCACTCAGCATAGGCTCACTGGCACAGCCTGGGGACGAACTAGACCCAGGAGTAGCCAAATAGCAGATAAACTATGCAGCAGAATAGGGTTTGAAAAACAAAGGCTTCAGCTAACAGGCTTTATCATTGCTTTGACCCACTTTCACCCACAATAAGAAGACTTATACACAGCAAGGTCCTTCTGGAGGCTTTATCTTCAGTTCCACACAGAATATACACAGAATATATACACCAAACTTAAGAACAAATCCAAGAGCAATTCTCCAAACATCCCACACTCCTTGAAACCAACCCACAACAGTACCTCATACTGAGTGTATCTTTATAGGAGTGTTTGACTAATCACCTTCTGCCTAGATACAGCTGTGCACATACCCACTTCAGCTGTGCTAGCAGAGAGGTCTGTTGCTTCAACATTTTCCTTCTGCACGTACAGTGATATTATCCTGACAATATTTACTCACTGCCACCCACTCTACAAGAGTCCAATAGAAATGGATGGGAGAAATGGCTGTTATGATTGTATTGACTGTGGTGCAAAAGCAGTGTAGATGGATGAAGTGGAGACTACACTACAACCTTAGAGGTCTTGCATCCCAACTTAACAACCTCCTGACTGTATTTTATTTTGCCATTGAGTATGATGTGAAGCACCGCAGAAACAGATACAAGCAACATATACATGGCTTGGATAAGGGATGCCCATTCTCATTCATTTGGCAATGCAAACAACAACAACAATAATAATAATATTTATTTGTATCCTGCCTCTCCCATTAGGATTGGGGTGGCAAACATCATACAACATTGGACAACATTCCAATACAGATATTAAAAGCAGCACCATTAAAACAATATCTATCATTATAAATTATTATACATTATATATTACATTATAAACTTCAGTCTTCAAGGTAAAAACTTAAAATTAAAAATCATAGAATTAAAATTGTGAGCTGTAAAACATAAATATAAAATGGCAGCCAGGCATTTAACCTAATCTGGAAAGGCCTGCTGGAAGAGATCCATCTTAATAGCCTTCATAAAAACTTCTAGATCTTCAAGATGGCAGGCCATTCCACAGTCTGGGAATGGTGGCAGAGAAGGTGCTCTGGCTGATCATGGCTAACCTAATTTTAGTCACCTGAAATAAGTTTTTCCCAGAGGACCTAAGGGTACGGGGTGAATTGTATGGGAGAAGGCGATCCCGTATGAATCCTGGCCCTAAGCCATGATGGGCTTTAAAGGGTAATGACCAACATTTTATACCTTGTCCAGAAACTAATTGGCAGCCAGTGAAAAGATTTTAACATTGGTGTGATGTGGTCATCCCTTGTTGTTCCTGTGACCAGCCTGGTTGCCATATTTTGAACCAGTTAGAGTTTCCAGAGCAGGCATAAAGGTAGCCCCATGAAGAGCACATTACAGAAGTCAAGTTACCAGCACATGTACTATCATCTTTAAGTCCTCCAACAGCTGGCATATCAGTTGAAGCTGAGAGTAAGCACTCCTGGCCGTTGCATCTACCTGTGCTGTCATCTGGAGTGACCACATGCAAATATTGACTCAGAAAGTTTGTTACACAAAATATCATGTCTTTAATTTTCCAGAAAGGTAACCATGATGTTAACTTATTTATGCTGCCACAAGTCAAACTTATGGCTATGTATGCCATTTTGGAGGGAAGGAGGGGTCTGTTTAGGAGGCCAGAATTCTCTATTGACCTCACACAACAAACAAACTCACTCAAACCCACCTTTCAGTTGTTGCAGAGTCCCCCCCACACACACACACACACACAAAATTTACTGGCCAGCGGAGATTGAAAGAGTGGCAGAGCAGCATCCAGCTATGTTCCTATAGTTAGACACACCTCACTAATGTCATCCTCTAGGACCTCTGGAGGACCTCCTGGAGGTCCCAGACATTGCCTTGCTGCTGTGCATCAAGGTATATGAACATAGCTGGATGATTTTCTGCTGCTCCCTATTTTATACTGGCCAGTAAATTGGCATGTGGTAAAGCCTGCAGCAGCTAAAAGGCGGGCAGGGGGTAAGAAAGGAGATGTTTCTTAGTTCCACCAGAGCAAAACTTCATGATATATACATACCCTGATTTTGAATCTTACCTAGCATTAATCTCTTGCAGCAAAAGCAACAAAGAGGCTTGTGGCACTTTAGATACTAACAAAATTATTATGGCAGTGGCTTGCATAGACTAGAATGTACGTCATTCAATGACAAAATAAATTAAGTTGTCATGAAACTCTTTGTTGATCTTGTTGTGATAGCCCATATCTGAATCAGTGCCAACATCTGCAACTGTAAATCTACAGCCACGTGAGTTTGTAAAATAATATTTTGAATACCTGTGAACATGGACAACATCATTTGCTAGTTTTCCCAATTCACATTTTGAAGACATGTGTCATGAAGTATCAGCAAAATGGGCAGGGTGCAGATGTATTATTATTATTATTACAGAGGAAGTTCTCAGTTTGAGATTCATAAACAGCAAAGAAGAGTTCTTCGTGAGCTTTGTCAGCTATGTGTCTCACACTGGTTTAATTCTCTAAAATACAGCATTGAAAAAGTCTTCCTTGTTATTTACGTTTGACATTTCAAGCAAAAGAATAATCAAGGAACATTCCATAAGAACCATCCATCTGTCATAATGTTTTATACAATATGGTAAAGCCTGCAAGATACTGTGCTGTTCATTCTGAAGCCAACAGATGCTAACGTTTAAAGAGGGGGAAAGACACTAATACCATGCTGTGAAGCACATGGATTAAACTGAGCACTACAAGCCAAATCTGAACACCTTTGAGACAGGTATGCCTAGCAGTTTGCCCAATAAAGCTGTGGTCAGAACTGCCAACTCTTGTTTTGCTCTGCCACACACAGTACCCAACTAGGAGAATGAATTTACCATGGGTATTTAAAAAAAAAAAAAAGGTAGCAGTAGACAGATGCAAGACTCATGCTCCAATCAATGGTGAGATGGTTTGCAACTCTTTAAATGAGGTAAAGCCTGTCTTGTGAGGAACGAAGAAATGAACCCTGTGTAACAAAAACAAAAAGAATGATAGGTCACAGAATGTGACGCAGACAATGCTATTTCCTTGAAGAATAGCACAGGGAATGTGTGAAAAGTCATTGGCTTGGGTTCGTTGTTACAGTTCATGGTCCAGTCCCATTTTACATTGTAAAATCACAGCATGTGTCTGTGTTACTTCTCTTTGGAGCAATAACAGGTTCTTGTAGGCTGGCAGGCATTTTCACAGATCACCTTGGAACATGTGAGATATAATACTTGCTATCAATTCTGTGAATTTCTTTTCATTTTGTATGGCTTGGAGTGGAGCAAAGAAAAAGGTAGGAAAATACAGATGCTATCAGATGAGCTTTCTGTGTGCAACGTGTTTGTTTTTGGCTAAGTGATCTGTTTACATAGTAAAGTGTGGCTTTCTGTAAGATATGACAAATATTAAACAAGTGAAACGTTCAGGAAGTGAAAGAGAAGAATTAATAGCACTCAAAGACCAGAATAAATAGGGCTAAAACTATTCCCAATAGGAGTTGTATTTTACTGCTTGAAATTCAATTTGGTGGTGGTGGGGTTCCCCACCAGGAGGCTTCATTGCTCCAGTATGCTGTCCCACCACACATACACACAACTGTTTCAGCAATATAAGTTGCCATAATGAGTACAAAAATATTAAACTTGATATTTTAAAACATCAGATTTTATTCTGCAGTGACAGTTAATCACCACCGTAAATTACATCTGTTAGACATCAATTCGAGTTTCTTGATTGTAGCTGCAATCTTTCATACAAATGGTAATGACCTAAATCATTTTTTGTAAGAAAAAACTTTAAGAGCAGAACAATTCATTTCATGTAATATTTTTTATAATCCAGTCAAACAGTGTGACTTACTAGAATAAGGGATCCAGGGAGCTTTGATCTGAGTCTGGCTGACAGTGTATATAGGTAGCTGGTGTGAAATTGACAGTATAAAGAAATAGGGGGTTAGATTTTATACATAAGATGAATTCCTGAACTGTACAATATTTCCAATTGCATCTTTCTTCAGTGGATGACTAGTGCTGCCAAGTGAAAAATCCCTATGGGAGCATAAAAAATTTACCTTAGTGGTAAACAAAACATCTTCCTCCCTCCCCATTATTTGTCTAATATGTCTAGAATGACTTCATTTCTGTCTGTGGTTACAAAAAGACTAAGGAAAGGTAGCTGAAGAGGTTATAATGCATGACACGAAGTTTCATTTTATAGTAAACCATTACACTAATAAGGGAAAGTACCATACTGTGCAATGTTTGTGTTTCTGGAACTAGCAAGCAGTAATAGTGACAAGGGAAGTGAAATAGGTACCAAGGAGTAGCTTCTATTTAAATTGGATGAAATAGTTAGCTTCTTTTGACTATAGCTGAATATTACAAGAGTCTCTCTAAATTGTTGTCACAAAATAAAGAAAATTACCAGTATAGAGACACATTTGGACCCCATTTTATTGTTATTTTTAGCACAATAGCACCAATTGCTCCTGTTGATCCTATTATCTCTTTCTGTTTTACCAGCTAATTTATCGACTGGGTATCAATAGCTTTGTTTTTTCTAGCCAAAAACAAGCAGCCAACCCAGTAAGACACTGTGAGGCTGGTTGCTTCCAACATAAGCACTGCTGAGGTCTTCTTGCTCAACCACAATCACTGGGAAACAAAATTAAACTAAAGTTCATTCTGGTTTAGTGCTACAGTATATCTTCCAGCACTGTCCCTGTCAATAACCAAGACAAGGAGTGGATTTTGGTGGGTTTGGTAAAGTGATTCAAGCTAAACTCTGCATTGGATTTAAGCCACAAAGGTTAATCACAAAGGAGTCCTGTTCAGTATGTATACATTCACGTACTCCCTGGCAACTTCAATTAAAAGTTTATTGGAGGTAGATTACTTCCATTATAGCTTTCAGCAAAGCAAAGGCAGCCAGACTGTTGATTAATAAGCTATTAGTTGCCCCTTAGAATAGTGCCTCTAACTTACCCAGTATCAACAAGGCATTAAATACTGCTATATCTCATTTTCCATTTTTTAAAAAAGCAAACTAATTATTAAGACCTACAAAGGTACAGAAACTACATTTGGGGTTATAAAGTTTCAATGAAAATTCACAGGTTATTCATCTCTAATCTTAGGACTTTATCAGACCACTCCCCATTAATGTTCTTTTGCCAGCATATCTACCTTAAGCAGTGGCAATGAGGCATCCCTGGCATAAACAGAGTATAAACAGGGCTCTGTTTACTTCTCGGGTTGAGATCTCACCAATTCTCACGAGAAGATGTGAGCGTGGCAAATTTTAAAAAATTAAGCAAAATAAGCACATAAAATGTACACCATAGCACAAAAACACACTTTAAAAGTCCCAAGTAAACCAGGGGGGTTCATAAAAAATTTATATTGTTTAATGTCTTTTTATGGGGGAGGGTGGGTGTGGGTGGTGCTTTTAGTCAGTACTGTAGTGTTTTAATTGTTGGAAGCCACCCCGATTTTTTTTAGCAGAGGGGCAGGCTATAAAAAAAATTATTATTGTTGTTGTTGTTGTTGTTATAAAAAGAGTGTCCCTACCTGGCTGTCACAATCTCACCTAGGTGTGTTCTGCCAATTGATGCTGTATTCACTGAACACAATGGTATGAAGTTTCAAGCACCGACAATGCAGGCAAAAAAGTGGCACAGGAGATCAATTGATGGCTTGGCCCATCTGTTATATCATGCCATCAATAAAAAGGAACAGGTTTTTGACAATACGTGATCATGAAAGGACAGCATTGTCTGTTGTGTGTACCCTTTGCAATCATTAGATGTCATTATGATGCTATATTTGCCTGGTTTGATAAAGTCCTTACTGCCAAGCTAAGTGGGAAGCTATTAAGTAGGATGAACGTGCAAACAGAAAGATGTTTATCACATGAGGATGCTGGGATCTCACCAGCATAATGGGACACCTTTTCACTCACAGAAACATCCGTGACAGAAATGGAACAGGGGATCCATTGATGACTTATCCTGTCAATAAAAAGCAGCGCAGGTGGAACGGCAGCAAAACGGGTGTAAAATGAGGGGGGAACGACATCATCTGAAAAGAGACCTTTTGCAATCTCCTGGCGTTCATGTAATGCCGTTTCTAATGCACCTGATAATCTCCTATGCTTCACAGCGTTAGCATACAAAGATTGAGAGAAAGAATACATGAGAACACCTGAGGTCTGGTGTGTGGAATGGTTTAAGGTAAAATGGGATGGCTATGTAGAGGGAGCGAAATACCTGTTACAAAGAATGGAAGGTTATCATATTGCCTACTTCACTAGACTACTTCACTGGATTCCTTGTAGGCATAAGTACTAACTGCATTAATTGTTGTACCAAATGTTATAAAATGAAAAATAGGGTAGCTCGGCTTTAATTTACATACTAAAATGTAGCTTTTAATACAAATTGGTTGTAATCAAGGACATGAGAAAATATGGATTTTGATTACTAAAAAAAATAGTAATTGACAACACAAATGACCTAAGCTGAGGTGCATATTATTGTTATAAGTTCTGATTGAAAGGCATGTCACCTTGAGGTAAAATCAAGCTTCCTGCTCCAGCACAAAAACATTAGCCATATTGCAATCAAACCATAAAAGACTGATGTGAATAAGTCTAATTGGAGTAATGACCTTAAATTTGGGGCATTTCTTTTGTAATAATCCCTAATAGGAAACATGGAATTCTGATGTGAGTGGTTCTAATTGTATTAATAATGCAAATAGTGGATGTTTTTAAAGTTAATCTCTTGCCTCTTGGTTAATCGTCTGAGAGGGGTTAAATATTTTACTGATGAGGGCACAGTGTTTTAATAATGCTTTATAATGTGAATTCAACATGACAAAAACAAAGACAAGAAACATTTAGAAGTTTAAGCTTAAAATATTTAAGCTTTGTTTCTTTTCTCTGTTGGCATTGCAAGACAAATTTTACTCCCTAAAGTTTGACTTACAATCTCTTACTGTCTTTTATTGCAAGCACCTGCTTTTTTAATATTAGTATTGATTTCTTTTATATATATACAGTCTGCTCGACTGTTCAGACTGTGAGTATAAATGTAGTGCTCATTTTGGACCTGAGGCCTGTTACAAATCATTTTCACTGATATTCAATGGAATCTAAACTTGTATTATTTTCTCTTGAGAGGAAAGATGATTTCTGATCCTCTTTAAACTTGTCTGGCCTTATAAATGGTGCAGTTCCACTCCAGGAACAAATAAATCTTGTTTGTTTGTTTGTTTGTTTTTAAAATATAAGGGTGAACGAATGCAAGACAGAGCCTGTAAGCAATTATTTTCTGCTTTAGTATTTTTGTGATAAATGTAATGCATTGCAAATACTTCAGTTTGAGCTATAGGCTTAATTTTGGCCCTTCACCCTGACATAGGTGAATTTCTAAATCTCTATACATATCTTTACATATGTAAACTGACCAAGGACAGGTTCAATATCATATGTGTATTTCTCTTCTGTTGTGTCTGAAGTCCTCGGCCCAGAGAACCTGTGAGCCCAATCTGAATGTATGAGTAACAGTTCCTACTTTTGTACTTGGGATGTAAATCCTCAACTACAGTAGCACCCCTGTATCCATGGGGGATTGGTTCGGGGGGGGGCATGGATACTGAAACCCATGGATAACAGTGAATGCTAGACCCTCCCCCCCATTCACCCCCCACCACAGCCCTCCTGGGGAAGGGAGAAGGGAGGTGAGTTCCCTCCTCCACCTTTCCCTCCCCCGTCCAGCCCAGCCACTATCTGTGGCCACTGCAGCCATCCTAGGGAAGGAAGAAGGGAGGTGAGTTCTCTCCTCTGGGTCTCCCATGCACCCCACCCACTGCCCCTCACCAGCCATGGATAACTGATTCAGCAGATGGTGAATCAGTGGATATGGGGGTGCTACTGTATTTCTTCCTTGAATCATTCTCCCTGCTGCAGAAGAAAATGAATATTTCTCTCCAGTATTCTCCCCACATTTGAACATCCCAAAGTGTTGCAGAGGAATTATTTGCCTGGGGTGGGAGAGGAAGACATGGGGAAGAGCACAAAAATATTTCCCAGTATTCTCTGTCATCTCCTGGTTTAATCTCCCTCCTCCCAACCTGATGGAGACATCATACATCCATGCTCTGATCTCTGGCAAAATGGACTTTCTTCTCCCCCTGCAGCTGATGCCTGGTAAGGTAGGCTGGAGGGGGTGGACTTACAACCATGGCAATAGTGTCACAATCATGACTAAGGACTTTATCAGACAGGGCTGAAATAATGGAATTACAACACAATAGTATCACAAATGGGTTCCCATTATGTACAACACTGTCATCCTCCTGTGGTCTGTGTGTGCTCCACCCATTAATCAGGTACAATTTTTAATTGACAGGCAAAGCTGTCAATAGCCCTCAATATCACTCTTTTCACGGTATTGACAAGCATGTGATAATCACACCCTGCTGTAACTGTGCAATTTCAGTTTGAATGGGCAGTCCTCTTCTCCCCCTCCCCTTTCCCAATGAGAACACATAATTAAGCTTCTGGGGGGAAAGGTGAAGAAGACCAACAGGAAACTGTTTCAATGAACTGTTGCCTTTTCTTGGTACCTTTTAATGTTTTCTTAAGTGTCTATTTGTGAATTTCTTTGGTTATTTATTTGTTTTAGAGCAAAGTTGTGTCTTCTCGTGAGAACAGCTGAAATCTCACCCATGCAAAATCACGGAAGTAAGCGAAATGTTTTCTTAAAGGTGCATGCGCCAGCCAGCAGGAGGCATTAATACTCTGTCATTGGAAGACAATACAAAGACAAGTGTTACTATAGTGCAAGCTGAAATCCCGCTTTTAAACCACTAGTGGTGGTCATGCAATAATTCCGTGACGGTAGAATTGTGCAATTACAGCAACATGTAATAATTGCTGTGATCATGCCACTACGTTTTCACTTTCCTCAGTCGCAGAATTACAACATTTTTAGATGCTAGTCTGATAAAGTTCTAAGAAGAAGTCATGAATATGGAATAGTCATCGATGAGTAAAGCATGATAGGAAATGGTGTGGGACTGAGGCTTCAAATTATTTCAGCCACTTTGAAGCTACACTGCACTGCCTACAATCCTCTAGAGCACCTTGATAATACTCCACATCATTTCTACTTCCTTGGAGAATATGTTGTTCTGAAATCTTTGTCCAT
The DNA here is from genome assembly GCA_030847615.1 of Gambelia wislizenii. Taxonomy (NCBI): domain Eukaryota; kingdom Metazoa; phylum Chordata; class Lepidosauria; order Squamata; family Crotaphytidae; genus Gambelia; species Gambelia wislizenii. Next base: position 358,299,152 of record JAUMIR010000002.1, on the reverse strand, counting down.
CTGCCACTGTCCCAAAGTCACTCTTCCTTTGTTCTGTTCCTTGTCATCACTCCTAAGCTGCTTCTTTGTATCTTTCTCCTTGTTGTGCAGCTATTTGTCTTTGGCACAGTTCTTCATCTTCTGTGAAGTCTCTTCTGTTTCTCAGTTTGTTCTCTCCAAAGGCCAGAGCTGCCTGGGTGCAAATTGCTTTGTGGGAAATGCTGCAATGCTCCCCAGGTAGACCAGAGTGAAGACTGCTGCAGTCCAGTCCAGACCACCTAGGTGAGTCTTGGTCCTCTGAGCCACCCCTTTCAGCTTCTGACTGACAGCCCAGTTTGGGGCAAAACCTGTGGGAGCTGTGCAGGCTCCTTAGAACCTACCAAGTGCCCAGTGATGATGGTCCCCACCTCCATCTTCCCCCAATAGGACCACAAACAAAGACTCAAGTAAACAAGGACATACTGGATGGGGAACCCATCCCTTCCAGCCAACAATAAGTAAGGTGCAAAAATCCAAATTGCTAATTCTAGACATAGCTGTGATTTAGCCATGAAATGTTATCTCACCAGTTTGTGACTTCAGCCAATGGAAATTTCAACGTGGACTATAAAACATAGCAAATTTCTATTGCAAGCAAACAAAACAGAGAAAGCTTGCCTTTGAAAGATAACAGATGTATTCTGGAACCGCTCACTTTCCCTTCTTCATCACAGGAGTGGGAGGCAAGTAGTCCCTCACCTCCACTGTTTTCCTTGTGTGGAAAGTGACACATCTGAATATCAAAGATTCCTGTTCGTGTAAATGCTCTCCATGAAGGCAAGAACCCTGGAAAATCAGGGGAAAGACAACAGATGGAGTGGGGCAACTGACCTCTGCTTCCATGTTGAATAAAAGCAAGATAAGTAATGCCAGAATACAATTATCATTGCAACAAGATCTAACAGTGATTTCCTGGATCTCCACTGCAGTTCTCACACTCTGTTCTTTACCATATCTTCACCATAACACACCAGTACCTACTCCTACGACCCTTTCACACTATACTTTTATAATGTTGTGATTCCACTTCAACTGCTATGGCTCCATTCTAAAATATCTTTGGATTTGCAGTTTAATGAGGGGCATTCAGAATTCTCAGCCAGAGAGCAATCATCAAATGGCAAACCTCAGGATTCTGTAGGACGCAGTCATAGCGGTTATTTTGCTGGCATAAATTGTAGCATTTTTATAATGCAGAAAAAAGAACTCACCACCACCACCACACTTACCTTGAGCAGCAACCATGAGGGTTCCCCAGCAGTAACAGAGCACAAACAGAGCTCCATTTACTTCCAGGCTTGAAATCTCCCGGATTCTCACAAGTAGAAGCTCGCGCGGGAATTTCAAAAAAACAAAAAAATAAAAATAAAAATAAAGACACAAAACGTTCAGAAAAGCATCAAAACACACTTTCAAAGTTCCGAGTACATGAGGGAGTCATAAAAAGAGTGTCCCCTTCTGGCTGTCCTGATCGCCCCTGGAAGTGTTTGCCCATTGATGCTGCATTCACATGAGTACAATTGCACAAGGTTTCAAACACTGGCAATGCTGCAACAAATTGCCATGGAAGGTCAATTGATGGCTTCACCGATTCATAAAAAAAGTATGGCTTTTTAACAATATATGATTGTGAAAGGGACAACATTGTCTGGTAGTCCACCCTTTCACGATCATTAGGCATTCTTATGACGCCATATTTGACTGGTCTGATAAAGTCCTAATACTGGACAGGGATGTGCTGTAAGTGTCCCCAGCACCCATTTGTTCCATAACATTGCAGATAAGCATGTGTGGTAGTTGGAACTTGGAAAACTCACTTTTGGAGAATAATACCCAGAGTACATACTGGCTGGAGAATTCTAAGGACTTTATCAGATGCGGGGAAACATGGCACAAAACCACATCCCAAAACATGTCAGAAGATTGTGATGAGAACACAAAGGGTGACATTATCAGACACCTGTGTCCTCAGCAGTTCCAGGGGCATAGCACGGGTGTGAATAAAGCATCCTTTTTTTTTAATTGATGGGCTAAGCCATTAATAAAAAGGGAAACTTTATTCACACCTGTGCTACACCCCTGGAATGGCTGAAGGATGACATTGTCTGATAATGTCACCCTTTGTGTTCTCATCACGATCTTTTTGTGATGCACTATGAGAAGCACTATGTGCTATGAGGAGCAGCTTAGGGAGCTGGATATGTTTAGCCTGGAGAAGAGAAGGTGACATGATAGCCATGTTTAAATATTTGAAAGGATGTCATATTGAAGATGAAGCAAGCCTGTTTCCTGCTGCTCCAGAGTCTAGGACATGGAACAATGGATTCATACTACAGGGAAAGAGATTCCAGCTAAATATTAGCAAAAACATCATGATGGTAAGCACTATTCAACAATGGAATATGCTGCCTCAGAGTGTGGCAGGATCTCCTTCTTTGGAGGTTTTTAAACAGGCTGGGTGGCAATCTGTCCATGATGGTGTATTCCTGCATGGCAGGAGATTAGACAGGATGTCCCTTCTGGTCTCTTCCAGCTCTATGATTCTATGATCCTACTGTTTGGTCGTTGGTACCAGGCACCTCTAGAACACCACCCCAAGAACACTTCTGAAACTGAATATGGCCCTCAGGCTGAAAGAGATTGCCCAACCATGTTGTAGACGAGGAGGTGCATGTGCCAAAAATTTGGAAGAAATGTTCCAGCCCCGCAGTTCCCACTGCAGGCTATGCCAGCCCCAGAAATCCACACCAAGGAAACCAAAACTGCAAATGGGCAGAAATCCTAGGGAGAAAAATAAGCTTTCCTGAGGATAAGCAAAAAGAGGGGTATACCTTATGTCAGCACATGCTTCAATTATTTAAAAATACATTATGGATTGTTCTCTTTACAAAGAAATCATACTATCATTTCTTGAAGTTAGTTCTTAAAGAACAATCATTTCTGAGGATGTGTGAATGTGGAAAGTTCAAACAAAGAAATCCAGTATATGGTCAGCCCACCATATTCATGGATCTGCATTTATGGATTCAACCGACTACAGATCGAAAATACTTGGAACAAAAAGAATTCCAAAAAGCAAACCTTGCTGTTCACCATTTTATATAAGGGATGCCATTTTACTATGCCATTGCATATAATGGGACTTGAGCATCCATGGATTTTGCTATCCATGGGAAGTCCTAGAAGCAAACCACAGTGGATACTAAGGGTCCACTGTATAAAGAAATGATATTTCTGCTCCCAGAGGCTTATTTTTTAAAAAAAAAAAATACTAGAATTCTCTGTTTCCAGTTTCTACACTGATAAATGCACATCCTCAGAAATGTTTGTTCCTTAAAAATCATCTTGATAATGGTATGATTTCTTTCTAAAGAGAACAAAACATAATACATTCTTAAGTTACTAAAATATATGGGAATAAATGTTCCATTAAAATCATAAAATTCAACTTAGTTAACCCAATTGTTCTTATTCATTTTAGTGTGCCAGCTGAGGAGTTTCATTTCATTTATCTTGCTTAATTAATTAATTTAATTAATTAGGTATTTATACCCCGCTCTTCAGCCACAAGGCTATCAAAGCGGCTTACAATTTGTTTTAAGCAATAGCAATTTATACATCTACACTGCATTAAGCAGTTTCCAATTGTGTGTTAGCTAATTACCCCCACAAGCCGGGTACTCATTTTACCAACCTACGAAAGGATGGAAGGCTGAGTGAACCTTGGAGCCCGCTGGAAATGAACTTGCAACATGGTGACTTGCAGTACTGGCATTTAACCACTGCACCACCAGGGCTCGTTTGTCACCATATACAGCAATAGCGCTGAACTAGCTGTACTTGATGTAAGATATACAGGTGGCACATTAAGGATGAGTCATTCTGTTGCCCTGCCCCCGCTGCTGCTGCCATCACCAATTAACTGCCTGGTCCCATCGCAGAGGCAGCAGGGGTGATGGGGCGATGATGTGACCCCCTGGGTGCCTGGGCGATATCAAAACCCATATCAAATGTTGGTCTAGTTCTGTAAGAGTAAATAATGTCTACTATTCCAAAAATCCAATTAATTAGTTGGGAGGTCCATCTTCACTGCTTCACTGACTCAATTCTTACAAAATAAACCATATATATATATATATATATATATATGGCTTGTGTAGGTTTCCTTCCCCAGGAGCTTAGGAAATATACCCAACCAATCCCCTCACTCCCTCAGCCAATCACCACCCACATGTAAAAAAATACAATATTTTTTTTGTAAAATAATACCATGTAGTTGAACCGTGTGAAAGGAACACTGCCACTCCAAGCTCCATGCTGCAACCACCACTTGAAACCCCAGCAGGGCACATAACAATGTATGTTGCGCCGGACACACCTACACTAATACGAATATTAATACAATGATGCCAGTGGTTCTTAACCTTTTCTTTACCAGAGACTCCCTTTAAATATCTTTTGTTGCTATGGACTTCCAAGACTTAACTCAAGATTTAAAACCTTAACAACAACAACAACAATGCAATTACACCAGTGGCTCTTAACCTTTCCTTTATGAAGGACACCCTTTAAATATCTTTTGTTGCCATGAACCCCCAAGACTTTAGACTTAAAACCCTAATAATCATAATAATATCAAATAATACCTAACAAAACAGCAGCAGCAGCAGAAGCACAATTATACCATCTTCACTCAGAGGCACTGGAGTGGGAGGGAAGACTTTTCTCCTGCTTCTTCCTGCAAGTTTTAGCTGGAGTGGATTGAATGGCAATGTGCACGCCAAGCCAGCCAGCCAGTTTTTGCCTTGGCTTCTGTCACATGGCCACTCCACCGCAAGCAGGAGATAGTCTGAGCAGCTTTCAAGCCTTCATGGACCACCTGTGAGGACATTGTGGAGCCCTGAGGGTCTCCAGACCACCGGTTAAGAACCACTGGTCTGGACTTGGCAAAAGTAGCATGCAAAAGCTCTGCCTTGTTTAGAGAAGAGGGGATCCAGGGATCCTTGTCTACAGATTGTTAAAATAGAAATGAATAGAAAAGGGAGTGAAGCAGTCTCTCCAGCAAGGAGTGGAATGGTCACCTCTAACTTTTTCATGAGTCTTTGGGCTCGCCTTTGCCCCACCCACAGACTGCGGCACCTCAGCCTTCGGCTCTGGCGCCAGCTGCCTTTTGAGGGCAGCATGCTGGATTCCCATTGGGGGGAGGCTAGCAGCCAATGAGCACCCACTTTGCTCCATTCTATTCCCCCTCCCTCGATCGCTTTGGCTCCTCCCACCAGCTGTCCAGTGTCGCATTTGTAAAGAAAGTCTTTCTCCCCACAGGAAGCACAGCCAGGGGCATCCAAAAATATCTGGAGGTCTTTATCTTCAGTTTCAGTATGAACAAACACAGTATATACACAGCAAGCCTCATTAACAAACTCAACAGCAACACGTCTTACTTGATAGACTCAAGATCAAGAGGAGGTTGTGACCTTCCAGATTTAAAGCTTTACTATCAAGCATCGGTCTTAATTTGGATAAAGGAATGGGTAAATTTAAGAAATAGGAGGTTGCTGAATCTGGAGGGTCACGATGCCAGATTTGGTTGGCACGGTTACTTATTTTATGAAAAAGAAAAAGCAAATAGAGGGTTCACCAACCACTGTGTAAGGAAAGGCTTGTTGAGAGTTTGGGGAAAAATTAAAGAGACTTTCTACTTTAAAATCCCGTTATGGATATCTACCCAAGAGGCTTTTATGTCAAGATGGACAAAGACGGATTATTGGTTAAGATACGCAGATATAGGAAAGAAAGGAGAAGATAATTTGTTGAGGATAGAGAACAGAGAAGTTTTGCAAGAAAGGTACAACATTAACTGGTTTGCATACGAGCAGTTAAAAGAAAAATTTCTTGAGGATATGAAGAAGGAGGGGTTTGAGAAAGAGTACAATGATTTAGACAAGTTACTACTAGAGGAAAGTAATAAAAAAGCCATCACAAAATTCTATAGGTTATTATTGACAAGATTTACAGAATCTGAATATATTAAAGAATATATGAGTAAATGGGCACTAGATATGGGAGAGGCCATATGTTTAGAGGAATGGGAAAATGCAAGAAAAAGATCGTTCACATTTACAGCATCTCAAAATATAAGAGAAAATTATATTAAAATGGCCTCAGGTGGTATTATACACCTTTAAGATTGAATAAGATGAAAGTAAGTGTGCATAGTAACTGCTGGAAATGTGGGAAAAATAAGGAAACTTTAATGCATATGTGGTGGTACTGTGAGAAAATTAAAAAATTCTGGAGGCAGGTTCACAGGGCAATCACAGAAATTCTACAAACTGATATGGTCTTTACCCCTAAGATCTACTTATTAAACATTTTAGAGGAGCTAGGGGAAGAGAAAAGAAATATTTACTGGAGAACAGTTCTTTACATGATTACCGCTGCTAGATTGGGTATTGCAAAAAAATGGAAGGTTACAGTTCGCCCAACGATAAATGAATGGAAGAATAAGTTGATAGATATGTTAGAATTAGATATTCTGACAAAAATGTTGCGTGATAAGAAAGAGAGTGTGTGGAAGAAAGACTGGAAACCAATTATTGATTACTGGAAAGAAAAGGGTGAACTACCGGCTAGTTACGATTTAGATAGCTAAACATCTCCAGCAAAGCAAAGCAAGGAGCTAAGCCGATATTAGAGTAATCTAACATGAAATTGTCAAAGTCATTTTGAATTAATAATTTTTTTGCAGTCAGTCTGATAATCGCCAAAATACAAATAGGAAGTCATAGATAAGCTTTTAAGTTAAAAGATTTTTACTTTATTATATGCTTTTCTTTTATTCTTTTGATTGAAGCTACGTTGGTAAAAACTATATATAATTTTATTGATTTATGATATATATAACCATAAGTGTAAGAAATCAAGTTGTTCATGAGATGCTTAACTGTAATGAATAACTGAATAAAAAAGCAAAAAACAAAACAAAACAAAAAAACAGCAACACTGCTCTTTCTCCACAACACCAACCCACACACAATGCATTTTGTGCTTTGGCTATATAGGAGTGTTTGCTAGTCATTCCACAGATGTGAACAAACCCACTTCAGCTGTGCTAGTCTGTGGTCTGTTGCGCCAACATTTTTCCTATTGCACTTAAAGCAATATTGCCCTGACAGAAGGAGGGGAGAAAGGGCTCAAGTTTTTGGCTGCAGAAGGGGTGAAGAGTGGAGGAAGGGGAAAACCTACCCTGCAAGGTAGGACAGGAGAAAAAAGAAGAAAAGAAGAAAAAAGAGGGTGGGGGACACATAGAAAGCAACATTATTTTTCCCGATGCATGCATATTAAGACAGCAAGGGGAGCTGGCTGAGTAGTTACTGCAGCTCAAGAGGCTGTAAGCCAAGGTGGTGCTGAAAAACAGCCTCACACTGCTGATTGGCCAGCCAACAGAGCACTATATTTTAAGTTAAAAATTGGGGGGTCGTCTTATACGCCCAGGCGTCTTATACGCCGGAATATACGGTGGCTATTTCGCCAAGTCAGCGCTGTAATCCTAATCATAATGACAGGGTTATATGCATTCATACCAACCGTCAAACATCCTATGTAGGATTGCTCCCAGATTCTCTGTCTCTCTGATTCTGACTTGTCAGTCAACACCAATACAAATCCTTTTCATGGTATCATTTTAAACTTAGAAATCAAGCAGAAGCTTTTGTGTAAACAACTACACAGGGAATGACACGAGATCTTGGACAGACAGTTTGGTCAAGTATACAACAGAATGACAAGACCTGGAATTGCACTGAGGTTGAACTATGGATTTACTAAGTGCTCCTTTGCAAGTCATTCCCTTCCTGTCAGTGTCCTAGTTGACATAGTAGTGGCATACCCTATGGACTGATGTAAAAAGAGATGAGGCTTACAAATCAATCTGCATACTGAAGAAAGCAGCAACAGGCTTGTTATCTCTATTTGCAGCTTGAATAAATTAGAACTAATGAACTAGATCATTGTCATGAAGGACAAACATTCCTTATATTTCTCTTTAGTGTGCTCTTTAATTTTTCTGTGCATGATAGCATCCCTTTGAGTTGTTAGTTTAGTTCTTGGTGTAGCAATCCAAAAAGAAAGAAAGAAAGAAAGAAAGAAATCTGCCTCTTCAGCTCCTGCAGTTCCTATGGAATTACTTAATATTCCCCTTCTCACGTCCTGACACAATTTACCCCATAGAAAGAAAAAAATTGTATTGCAATTGCCTAGATTCTTGTTTAACATGTAAACAACATTACTTTTTAATAGTAACTCATTTGTTGATAATTCCAAGTTCCCCCAAGTAACTAGTTATTACCAAACAGTAATCATTTATTTTAGGGCTTCTCTAACATTACTTTTCATTACTTTTTAAACAGCTGAATGCCACAAACTCTGGATTTCAGCATTCAGAAACCTGTGGCCATCTATAGATTTTCCTTGGGTTTTTTCCAGGCTGTGAAGCCATGTTCTGGAATAGTTTCTTTCTGACATTTCGCCTGCATCTGTGGCTGGCATCTTCAGAGAATGGTTGGGTAGGTGTGTGTGTAGAGTTTATATGCTGTGAATCCCTGTTGGGGAGAATATGTAAATTTGTGTAATTGAATGGTTAGTTTCTGGGTATAGAAATGCAAGGCTCATTAGTGTCTGTTTGGCTAATGGTTGGTTGATGGGCCATTATCTGCTGGGAATTCCCCTGTCCCTGGGTGGAATTCTTTTGTAAGTGTTGAGTTTTGATTCTATTGTATTTCAAAACTGGGAGCCAGATTTTGTTTACTTTTAAGGTTTCTTCTTTCCTGTTGAAGTTGTCCAGGTGTTTATGGATTTCAATTGTCAGGGATGATGGGAGTTGTAGCTCTTCACCTCTGGCTCAAACTCACCACCTTTTTATGCAGCAGAGCCAACCAGCTTAGATCAGTGGTTAATGCTTTTCTCCAAAGCAGCAGAGTTTCAGAGAATAGGCTGAAGATCCTGACAAACTCTCCAAGCCTTCTCACTCTTCTCCAGGTGTCTCCAAAACGTCTCCAGGATTCACTCAGGCAACTCAGTAGTTTTATATAAAACCTACTTTATTCTTCTATATAAATATACTATATGGTCAACAAATCACAATCTCTACACACTACTCCACAATATCTCCAAACTACTCCACCTCTACTCAACCACAAAAATACATTGGCAAACATTGCAATTTTATAGCCATTGTTTATCACCACCCACTAGTTAGTTTCCACCCAGTGGGTGTGTACTTCCATTCTGATTGGTCCATGTAGTTCCACCCATACTTAAGACCAACCCATGTATTTCAACATTTCACCTTGTACACTTAAAGATTCTCAGGTGTTTCCATTCTGCATTCAGTACCTCTGTCCTTGGCTCTCAGGCCTTCTAGATTACATTAGCAGTTTCACCTGTGTAGCTTCATAATTGCTCTTGCTTAGTCATTGTGACTTTCACATACATATTTTATTTCTTTCACTGTATGTCCCATGTTGCATTTTCCTTAACATCAATAGCTTCTCTGTGCATTCTGACATGATAGTTGTTGGCCTGGTCTAGAAGTTCTGTGTTTTCAAATAGCATTTTGTGTCCAGGTTGGTTTATAACATGTTCTGCTACTGCTGATTTTTCTGGCTGGCCCAGTCTGCAGTGTCTCTCATGTTCCTTGATTCATGTGTGCACACTACATTTAGTGGTCCCTATGTAAACTTGTCCACAGCTACGTGGCATGCGGTAAACTCCTACAGCTGTGAAAGAGTCTCTTTTGTCCTTCGCTGAGCATTCTTGGATTTTTTTGGTTCGTCTGTAGATTGTTTGGAGGTTGTGTTTCCTCATCAGTTTCCCTATTCTGTCTGTGACTCCTTTGATGTATGGTAAAAATACCTTCCCTTTGGGTGGCTGTTTTTCTTCTTCATTCCTATGGTTTTTTTCTGGGTCTGGCTGCTCTTGTGATGTCTGATCTGGAGTAACCATCAACCTGTAGGGCCCAGTTTAGCTGCTTCAGTTTGTCCTCCAGGTAGTGGGGTTCGCAGATCCTTTTTGAATGGTCTACCAATGTTTTTATTGTGTTTCTTTTTTTGTCCTGGGTGATGATTGGAGTTCTTGTGTAGGTATTTGTCCGTGTGTGTGAGTTTTCTGTATACCTTGTGGCCTAACCGTTGGTTTGGTGTGCTGATGACTAGGACATCCAAGAATGGATGCCCTAGTCTTTTTCTCTTTTTCTCTTTTTCCATTTGAATTGGATATTTGGGTGGATGCTGTTCAGGTGGTTCAGGAATGAGACCAAATCTTCTTCTCTGTGGTTCCAAATGGTGAAAGTGTCATCCACATATCGGAACCATGTTGTGGGCTTTTTTGGTGCTGTTTCCAGGGCTTCCTTTTCAAAATGTTCCATGTAAAAATTTGCTATCACTGGGCTCGGGGGGCTGCCCATGGCTACCCCATCTATCTGTTCATAGAATTCGTTATCCCACGGAAGTAGCTTGTGGTGAGGCAGTGTTAGAACAAGGCTGTGATGTCCTCAGGAAATATTTGTTGGATGAGTGCCATGGTGTCCATTATGGGGACTCTGGTGAACAAGGAGACAACATCAAAACTGATCAGTCTGTTTCCAGGTTTCAGTTCAATGTTGTTGATTTTGATGTTGTTTTTCATGTAGTGAGGGGTTTGTCCTATGTGGGTTTGTAATTGTGTGGCCAGAAACTTGGCCAAGTTATACATGGGGGATCCTATGGTGCTCACTATGGGTCGGAATGAAATGGAATCCTTGTGGATCTTGGGAAGTTCATATAGTCTTGGTGGGAGAGCCTCTGATCTGCATAGATTCTCATGTATGATTGGCTGAATTGAGGAGTTCTTGATCAAGGCATTTGTTTTTCCTGGTGATTTTGTTGGTTTGGTCTTGTTTAAGTTTTCTGTATGTTGCAGGGTGCAAGAGTTCCCTTATTTCTTGTCTGTATTTTTCTGTTTCCATGATTACTGTGGCATTGCCTTTGTGTGCTGGGAGAATAATGATTTCTGGGTCGGCACTGAGATCCTTGATGGCTTTTCTTTCTTTTATGGTTTTGTTGCTGGGTGGTGGTTTTGCCTTCCTCGGGATCCTAGCTGTTTCTCATCTTATCTCTTCTGCCTCTTCCTCCAGGAGATGGTAGAGGGCAGATTCAACATGGGCAATGATATCTTCAGTTGGGATTCTGGTGGTGGTAACTGCAAAATTGCCTCCTTTGGACAGGATGGATGTTTCTTCTTTGGCCATATATTTTCCATTAATTATAGTAGAACATACAGTCTCTTCTCATCCACTCAGCATCCACAACAGAGCATGAGGCAGCAGCACAAAAGGCAATGAACAACACTGCTGTTTAAAATTAAGTGTGCTGTGTCCTGGTCTCCATCAGAGTACCACATACTTTTAGGTCTAAAAACCAAACAAATTGGTCAGCTGTACACTATATAATCAACATAATGAACACTTGATGCTTTGCCATTTCACTACATGGCCTCTCAGCTGATTAGATATGAAGAACCAACAGCTTATGATGAGCTTGTATCTCTCTGTGCATATATGTGTTCCTGATATTGTGAGTTACATCTTTGCTTTCCCTTTGACATATTAGTACTATTTACTTTAACATAATGCAGCGACCAGTTGTAGGAGCCAACCTGAACAGGGACTTTTCAGGAGCAATTAAATGATATCACAGGATTTCTTGAATCTAAAAAAAGTCTTTATTCCTGTCAAGTGGCAATCCGTTGCTGTTGTGTGCCTTCAAGTCATTCTGACTTACAGCAACCCTAAGGCAAACCTATCACGGGGTTTTCTTGGAAAGATTTGTTCAGAGGAGATGTGCCTTTGCCTTCCTCTGAGGCTGAAAATGTGACTTGCCTGAGGTCATCCAGAGGAATACTACACGATCGTCTGTAGCACTATTCTTCAGCAATAATATCAGAAGTGAAACAATTCAGATCACATGATGTCCCCCTCCTTTGGTGGTTGCTCCATTTGCTGATAGCCCCAGAAGCATTTTTTTTAAATTCACAGGCACTCTGCATGAATAAATTCCATTTCGATCTAAAACCACCATACTTTACTGTGCAGTAGTAACTCTCCACAATTATGATGAGATGATGTGAGCACACGTAGCAGGAGTGGGCGTGCCTGCTCTGCCCACAGTTCCTCAATCTGTTGTTCCTGCTGCTTCCCTGGCATTCAACTTCTGGTGGTTGCTCCAGTTGTCCAGAAGTCAAACTCACAGGCTAATAACTTCATTCCCAAGTTATCCTGTAAACTTTTAACCTCAAATTTGTGAAATTCCACAACTGCTTAATTTACCAATACTTGCATTTACCAATATTTGCATTTAATTCATTTAATATAATGTTTCCCTACCATTAAAAATAAATGTATTCCTCCCCTGCTGCCTTGAAACCCTTGCCCCCTTCCCATCCCCAGTCTGCTATCAACCCTTGGTTTCCCTGACCTATCAAATCTGCAAATTGGGAGGCTCTGGGCATTTACTTAAACAGAGACCTCTTTTGCAAAAATGTAACAAAGAACAAAGAGGAGCTTTTGCAGCAATTAGCACCATACATGCCTAATGCTGAAATTGTATCAAGTAACCTCCTTTTCTGCTCCCTCACCTTACATAAGCCTTATTGGCAAAGTAGGCAGCATGGTGGTCTCATAATCAGGAGATTGTGAGTTTGAGGCTCACATGAGATTTTTTTTTCTTCATTTATTATTTTTAGCATTTTAGAATTTCCTCCCCCCTCCTCTTCTTCCTTGGCAGTGCAGTTAAAATCCCTTTTTGCTCCCAAAGGGGTGAATGTGGGTGGGTAAATCGCTCTGGTCTTTATAAGGCAAGGAAAAAACAGGAAAGCCATTAACGGCCACGTGGATGCAATGTTTGATCAGTTAATTAGAAAAGTGCCACCTTGAAACAGAAAGTAGACTTTTAAAAAGTATTGGGAGGAATCCTGTATCAGCTACTTAGTTACATATCTTAAATAACAAATATAAGTCTTTTGTGGTGGGGAGGGGAAAAGGAGGGGGAAGGAAATGCCAAAATGCTAAAAATGATGAAAGAAAAGGTTGCCCCATGTGAGCCTCAAACTCCCAACTGCCTGACTATGAGACTGACACACTGCTTACTTCACTAACAAGGCTTATATGGGGTGAGGGCTCCATGTTTGCTGAATGAAGGACTTGCAGAGTGATGCGATAGATAAAAAAATGCAAAGAGGGGCATGCACAAACAAAGTACCGTATATTCCGGCGTGTAAGATGAAGTTTGAGCCCTGAAAAATAGGCTCCCTTCCACCCTCCCCGAAGCCCCCTCCCTCCAGCCACCCCCCCTCCCCAAAGCCGTGATCCGGCTCCAGATTGCGGCTTTGGGGAGGGGGTGGGTGGCTGAGAAGCCCCCTCCCTCCAGCCACCCTTCCACCCTCCCTGAAGCCCCCTCCCTCCAGCCACTCACCCCCTCCCCAAAGCCATGATCTGGCTCCAGATCATGGGTTTTTTTGGGGGGGGCAAGATTTCTTCAGAGGGGGTTTACCTTTGCCTTCCTCTGAGGGTGAGAGAATGTGACTTGCCCAAGGTCACCTGGACTTTATCACACTATACTGTTATAGTGCTATCATTCCACTTTAACTGCTATGGCTTCCTCCTGTGGAATTCTGGGGTTTGTAGTTCAGTGAGGCCTAAGAGCTTTCTGGCTAACAGTTCTAATTGTCCCTCCCTAAACTGCAAATCCCAAGATTCCACAGGAGGCAGCCATAGTAGTTAAAGCGGAATAGCGCTATAACAGTGTAATGTGATAAACAGGAAGAGGAGAGCTACATACAGTATATTCCCTTGAGTTCATTGGAAGAAAGAAAAGATAAAAATCAATATTTTTTTTCTATTGATCAACTTTTTGTCCAATTGACTAAACCCATGCCCTGCTTAATTGGTAAGCTAAAGTAATTTTTACAAAAATGTTGTTTTGAATATTATTATTTTTTTAACCTGAACTTTGCAAATAATGGGGCTTCCAGTTTAAAATACTATAGAGTTGCCTTGGAGGATGTAGAAAATGGCTAGAGAGGACACATTTTCTAGGGATACTCTATGGTAGGTGTGCCATTTTGTGTCCCATAGATAATTGAATCAGTGGATAATTGAATCAGTGGATAATTGAATCAGTGAATAATTGAATCAGTGGATACGGGGGTCCTACTGTCTCTCTCTCTCTCTCTCTCTGGCTTTTCTTCGCAAATGAAGATTCAGGGTCCTACTGTATGGCAAAAGTAATTCTATGATCTTTTTTTATTTAGGTTTTTAACATTTGTATTATATTTAAAGTATTTAAAGTGTGAAGTTATTTATAATAATAGAAATTGTTTTAATGGTGCTGTTTTAATATTTGTATGGGATTGTTCTGATGTTTGTATGTTTGCCGCCCCGATCCTGATGGGAGAGGTGGGATAATAATAATAATAATAATGCCGCAATCAAGCTCCTGATCGCGGCTTCGGGGAGGGGGTGGGTACCTGGGAAGACCCCCCCTCCAGCCACCATTCTGCCCATCCCCTCCGTCTTCATTCCCTTTGAAAGAGAATGAAGACGGAGGGAATGGGCAGTGGTCGAGGCAAACCAGGGTAATTCGGCCCCCTCCTCTGCCTTCACCCCCTTTGGGGAGCAACCAAAGGTGGAAGAGAGGGGCAAATGTTGCGGCTGGCTGGCTGGCTGGGAGAGCCCTGCCAGCCGATCCTATTCGCTTTCCCAACTCACAAGGAGATCATCCTGAGTTGGGAAACAAAGAGGATCAGCTGGCAAGGCTCCCCCAGCCAGTCAGCCAGCCAGCCAAATTGGGGGGCTGGTCTTATATGGCGAATATATGCCTAAGCCTAGATTTTTAGCTGAAAATTGGGGGGTTGTCTTATATGCCCAGTCGTCTTATACACCAGAATATATGGTAGAAGAAATGACATTCTAAAGATGGAGGAGGAGGTTGTTGTGGGGAGGCATGGTTTTCATATGGTGTGCGGTATGCTTGTAGCGCTTTGAAAACCTGTTGTTCCATTTCAGAAATGGAATGGAGGGCACTGTGCAGTAGGTAAAACTTGTATTCCGCAATACTTCCGCTTCGTTATATTGTGGTACAGTCACTGAAAAATACCCTCATGTAGTATTCTCCCCAGTGGGTTTCCATGGCTGAGAAGGGATTCGATGTCTCCAGAGCCATAGCGCGCCACTCATATCACTACACCATGCTGGCTTTCAGTAGGCTCAGACAAGTCTGATATAGTCAACATATTCTAATAAGAATACAAAAAAGTGATCATGGGTGTATATGTGTGCGAAATGAGTCTATGCAATCATTCAAGCAACTAAAATGCTGGTGTAAAAATGAGCAATAAAACCCTTGCTAATTGTTAACCCAGTCAATAACTAAGAGGAGGAAATCTATTAATTATTAACATAGAGGACAAATTGAGAGGTTCACATTAACAGGTATCAGCTGCTTTTTCAGATATGACATAAGGAGAATAAACTGAAGATAGTCAGAACATTTGCCATTTCAAACATTCATTCTGCCCAACATCCAGTGGACATAGTGTGTAGTGCTCTAGTTCAGAAAGGCAGTAAAGCAGAGGAAGGCATGACAAAAATAATGTAAGATTTATTTGCGCACAGATGTTAAAGCTAACCTCTGCTTGATTCCTCTGTTGCATATGACAAGTTAATACATTAAAGTGGGTAACAAGTTCCCAGGGTCTTTCCAACCACTGTACATTTTTAATGTTACCCCCACCGCCAGAATGAATTGAACATGCTGAGTTAAACACCCTGTCCAAAACACTAAGATTTTGTTACCAGTTAAAGAGGCAGCACAATGCTGCTTAGTAACAGCAACAAAACTGCATTAAGGTTAAGCCCTGTGCAATGATGAAAAACTGGATTTTTAAAAGCCATGAAAGTCAGCTAAACTGACTTCATTTTCCCTCCACTGACAGCTGACTGCTTATGTAAATCTTGGTCAAAAGGAACCAAGATGAAGTAAACGGGACATTAAGTTCAAGCAACATAGCAGAGCTGATAAAGTCATTATCACGTGTGCAAGTACAATTAACCTGAACTTCACCCAAGTGCTGTTGTGGCTGCCTGGATTATCCATTTAATTGATTGCCTTTCATACAGATCATCCTGTATGGCAGTGGGGAGAATTCTTTGGTTATAGGATTCTTGTGTGCTCTAATGTTT
The DNA here is from genome assembly GCA_030847615.1 of Gambelia wislizenii. Taxonomy (NCBI): domain Eukaryota; kingdom Metazoa; phylum Chordata; class Lepidosauria; order Squamata; family Crotaphytidae; genus Gambelia; species Gambelia wislizenii. The sequence continues at coordinate 358,282,861 of JAUMIR010000002.1, read as the reverse complement.
GGGAGACTCTGAATCTTTGTAATTCCTAATTGTCTGTATCTCATAATTGCCTAATCCCAGCCAAGACATTTGTTGACTCTCTAAGACAAGGGCAGGCAACATGTGATTCCCAAGGGCATTTTTGTGACACTCCAGGCCCTTTTGGAGCCACAGCCAATTCCACCAAAATATTCCTCCCAAACCGAGAGAATCACCAGAAAAATCTAGTGTTCTGATCACTTCTGATTTCTTTTGGAGAGGACAGTGTACTTGCACAGGGTTCTAGACTGGGGGAAATGGCCCACGGTGTCCTAGGGTTTGCCCAGCTCTGCTCTTGAGAGCTTGGTGGACAGCAATGGCAAGTGGCAGATGGCTGAACTGGTAGCTCAGTTAGATCCCTCCTTCCCAAAGTATTGTAAGGCCTACTGCTTCATTAATGCAGTAGATGGTGGCAGATACTCATTCACTGGGCTTTTTCATGGGGGTTTTAGTTTTAATGATAAAGCTAGCTAATTAGACACATGTTTAATTTGGCTTACTTACCTGGGTGCCAGCTTAAGGAGAGAGATGCCACTTTTTTTAGGTACAATGATGTAGTGGGGCCTAGGCTCATGGGGTTGAAGTGCAGGGACCACTAGTATATCACCAGTCATGCAACCTTCTCTGATCCTTCTGCGTTGAGCTGCAATCCTCCTAGTAGCTGCAGAGGGGAGAGGTTTACCAGCAATAATATATTGTTGTGAGGTGTTCATCACAATGTTCATCATAGGATTGCGTGATCTTGAACGGGCAATTAAGAACTGTATAAAAGATTGATTCCTGATAGAGATGAAAATTGCTAGATTACTTTTGCTGATAGGGACCAACACAGTTGCCTATATTTTTGGACTCTCCTTGGAACCATGGCTATGGTAATGTCATGATAAATGCCTGCAATTCAGGATTCACCACTACTTGTGAAACTACGTTTCTTGTGTCCAACCAGTGGAAGACAATACACTGTGGGAAAACACAGGGAAAGGCCACCCCTGTTGTGCCAGCCTTAAAGGGCTGATTGTGCTAGTGTTGGCTTCATTCCAGCACCAGGTTAAAATATGGCTTTTAATTAAAGCCCTGGGGCAGGGACTCTACATTTTACAGGTATGTTTTAGTTTGTTTTAAATTGTAATGCTGTTTAATATGTGGGGTTTTTTTGCTACAATTTATCTTTTACTGTTTAAAATTTTAAATTGTTTGTAAATTGTTTATCTATAAATTAATATGGATTTTATTCCATGCTGGACCTGAGATCCTTGGATGTAGGGCAGCATCTAAATATTGTAATAAAAAATATAATAAGGATCTTCACTGGGCTGGGAGAGCAACATCAGAAGAAGGGTGACATCGTGGGAGAGTGACACAGCCTGCTGCCTTCTGGTGTAGACATCATCTCATCACCAGTGCTAAAGAAAGATTCAATTGCCAGCCTCTTGAGCTTTTTCTACATAGAATGGAAGGGAAACCATTTTGTTCTTCATCTTGGTGGGCAAGGCATCTTCAGCCACTGCTATACAAAGGCAGCAAATCATGAGGGCGGCAAGGTTTTAGCAGCACTGTCTCTATATCACAATTTGGCAAGGGAAACTACCTCATTTTGTATTAAAATCTCACATTTATGTCAGATTTATAATATTTCACATCTTCTCACCATGGGCTGCTTTGAAAAGAAGAGTGTAAGTTTAGTGGCAACCCCTTCTGCCATTCTTCTTGTTTTTTGTTCCAAATGTGACTTGTAGGAGATTATTAGACAGGAACGCAAAAAGTGTTCCTGTCCCACAATCTCTAATCCCGTCCCTGTCCTGACACAATAACCCTCCCCGTCAGACTTACCTTCTCTTGTGTCCAAAGGCAGACCAGGCAGGAATGGAGCTCTAATGCAGCTCCGTTCACTTTCTGGATCAAAATCTTGCCTGTTCTCATGAAAATACGTGAGTGCAGGAAATTCAAAAATAACAAGAAAAATAACAAGAAAAAAGTTTACACAAGCACATAAACACACTAAAAAAATAACAAGTAACCCAGGGAGGCAAGACAGTGCCAGGCTCAAAACATGCACTAAAAATAGCACTGGGCATATTTTTGTCTTCAGTTAAATATTTAATCTTTCCAAAGCAGTCTTCTCTGTATTGCATTAACTCTTAATGGCTGTTGCGGGTTAGCATGTTGTTGTTTGATCCTTTTGGTTTTCACACATTGACTCAAAAGTTTTACAGTATTTTTATCAGTTCATCTTTGTTTCATGCAAATGTATTTTCAGCTTAAAATAAGCATGCATTTCCACCATTACAGGAACAAAACTTTAGGAGGAAAGAAGGGTGGTTTTTTTTCTATTGTCTTCCATCAATCATTTATACTTTCTCAGTGATGTCTTGAACCATCTTTTTTTAAAAAAAATTGCTGATGTTTTTTTTAAATCTAATGCTTCATAAGAATTTATAAACAACCCAGTTGATATACATCTTACTGTGTGTTATGACATCCTCTGCCCTGTGGCACTGCAAAAGCCTGCAGCTGTCTAAAGCTTAATTATGTATGAATGCAAAGCCCAGATGCTTGGCCAATAGCGCCTCAACAGAGGACAGTTTCTTACTTGTTTTTGTTTCAATTATAATCAAGCAGATTTATAATTCCAAGCTTGTGCTGTCTCTTACATGCAGTATCTGCTTCTCCCTCTTGTTTTGGTATGAATGAGATTCTGAAGAAATTGTTTAAACAAAAGAAAATCTACTTTCTGAACTGTCCAACAAATCTATTCAGAGGCCATTAATGGTTTTGAAAAATTTCTTTGCCTTCTTTCAGACAACATTTTTATAAGTACAACAATGAGCTGCTTCCCCTATCAGCTGTATTCCAGATGGGTTTGGGTTTTTTAATCAAGTAGTTCAATGGAAACTGGCATCTGGGTTGAAATAAAGAAGGCTTACAGCCTGACTTCTAAAGAACAGAGTGGCATCAGGTAATAAAGTATTACACCTGCTGAAAGCAAGTAATGGAGGCAGCAAAAGAGTGTCTATGGCTAAAGCTGTCTTTTATTCAAAGTCTATTGTCAACTACAGATGTGTGGAGATTCTACAAGGTCAACAAAGAATGTTGCAAAGCAGCACTGAAATGACTGGAATTACAATTTGGCCAAAAATATTGCTTTCCTATCTCACGGATCATGACATGTAAGCTAAACTCTGGAGAAGAGGCCACTATCAGAAATAGAATAGTTTCCAGTTGGCAAGAGGGTCAGACAGGGCTGCATTTTATCCCTCTGTCTATTTAACTTACATGTAGAACATACCTTATGGAAAGAAGGATTAGATTCAGAGGAAGGAAGTGTGGCATTTGGGAGAAGAAACATCAGAAATTTAAGATGTATAGGTGATACCATATTGCTAACAGAAAATAGCAAATGGAATGATTTCTGCTGAAAGTTAAGGAAGAAAGTTCAAAAGCAGAGTAACAGGTGAACAGTAAGAAACTAAAAATAATGGCCACAAATTATTTACATAACTTTATAGTAGGTGATGAAGACATTGAAATAAACACTTCTTATACTTTGGCTCAGTTAATAAAAATGGAAACTGTAGTTAAGAAATCAAAAGAAGACTAAAACTTGGAAAGGAAGTAGTGAAGGAACTCAATAAGTTGCTAAGGTGTAAAGATATATCATTGAATACCAAAGGCAGGATCATCCACCCTGTAGTATTTCCAATTTCCAAAGTCTTTGATTGTGTAGATCATGAAAAACTATGGATCGCTCTTAAAGAAATGGATGTAGATTGCCCTGGTGTGTAATCTGTTTCCAGGCCAAGAGGCTACTTTTAGGACAGAATACAGAGAAACAGAATGTGTTTCAATTGGCAAGGGCATCAGGCAAGGCTGCATTATATCACTCCATCTGTTTACCTTGTGCACTGAACATATCATACATTAAGATGGATTAGACTCAGAAGAAGGACTTATGAAAATTGGATGAAGGAACATCAACAATTTAAGCTATACAGATGATACCATACTACTAGAAGAAAACAGCAAAGATGTGGGATGACTATTGAAGAAAATCAAGGAAGAAAATGCAAAAGCAGGTTTACAGTTGAACATTAAGAAAATATAAATAATGACCACAGATTATTTCCATAATTTTAAAGTAGATTATGAAAACACAGAAATAAATATTTTCTATATCTTGTCTCAGTTAATCAAAATGGAACCTGTAATCAAGAAATCAGAAAAGACTAAGATTCGGAAAGGCAGTTGTGAAGGTACTAAATAAGATCCTCAAGTGTAAAGATATATAATTGAATACTAGAATGAAAATTACCCAGGCTGTCATATTTCCAGTTTCTATTTATTGCTTGTGAAAGCTGGACAGTGAAGAATGCTGATAGGAAGAAAATCAACTCATCTGAAATGTGTTGCTGAAGGAGAATTCCATGGATACCCTGGACTGCCAAAAAGACAAATAAATGGGTCCTAGAACAAATCAAGACCAATTCTTCCTAGAAACCAAGATGGCTAAACCGAGACTGTTGTATTTTTGGGATAGCATGAGAAGCCATGACTCACTAGAAAAGACAATAATGCTTGGCAAGGTAGAAAGCAGTAGGAAAAGAAGAAGACTGGATTCCAGATGGTTAGACTCAATCAAGAAGCCATGTCCCTGAGTCTGCAAGACCTGAGCAGGGCTGTTGAGGATAGGGTGACTTAGAGGTCTCTCATTCTTGGGGTTGATATGAGTTGAAATCAACTTCACAGCAGTAAACAACAAGACTCAATCAAGGAAGCCACTGACCTGAGTTTGCAAGACCTGAGCAGGGCTGTTGATGATAGGGTGATGTGGAGGTCTCTCGTTTACAGGGTTGCCATAAGCCAAAGTTGACCTGAAGTGAATGAACAAAATGAAAGGCATTAGGAAAAGAGAAACACCACATTACAGATCGATAGATTCAATAAAGGAAGCCATGGCCATGAGTTTGCACGACCTGAGAAGGACTGTTGATGACAGGGCTCTTGGAGGTCCCTCATTCATAGGATGGCCATAAATGGAAGCTAACTAGACAGTAAAATCATTATCTCTACCACCACCACCACTTATACAACCATTTGGTGTCACATATACCACCTTTTCCCAGAGTCATAAAACACTAATGACAATATTACTAGAAGCAGCCGTCAACAGGGCTCCAGGAGTTAGTCCAAACATTTAAGGAGTGAACCAAGGTGCTGACTTCTATCCCCAAAACTGGTTCAGCACTTTAAAGTTTAGGCTACAACGTGGAGCAACTTCCCCACTCCCCTGACATGGAAGCCACCAGATGTCAATCAGTACTAACAATCAATATAAACAATAAAAGTGGTATCAAACTGCTATCACTATGAAGTGTGGATATACCCTTGCATGTAGGAGAATATCAGAGTCACATAGACAGAGGTGATTACATGAGTTTGCTCCTTATTGCCTTCTGAACAGCATGGTGACTTGTGAGGGAAACCAGGATGGATGTCTAAAGAAACCAGGATGGCTGTCTAAAGAACTTTCAGCTGAGCTAAGACTTAAAAGGAACATGTACAAGAAATGGAAAAAGGGAGAAATCACCAAAGAAGAATTCAAGCAAAGAGCCAGCTCGTGTAGGGAAGAAATCATAAAAGCAAAAACACAGATGGAGCTCAGGCTTCCTAGAGAGGTTAAAAACAATTAAAAAGGGGGGGTTATATGTCTATAGCAAAAGAAAGAACAAGAAAGTGGTAGGGCTGCTGCATGGAGAACAGAAATGTTAACAGGGAAAAGAGAAAAGGCAGAGCTACTCAACACCTTCTTTGCCTTGATCTTCTCCCAAAAGGAGAACAGTGCTGAACCTGGGGGAAGCGGAGCAGATGATACAGCAGGGGGAATGCAGCATAGAATAGGTAGAGAGGTTGTTCAGGAATACCTGGCCAGTATAAATGAATTCCAGTCTCCAGGGCCAGATGAACTACATGCAAGGGTATTAAAAGTTTTGGGAGAAGTAATCTTAGAACCACTGTTAATAATCTTTGAGAAATCCTGGAGAACAGGAAAGGTCCCAGTACACTGGAGGAGGGCAAATGTTGTCCCCATCTTTAAAAGGGGGAAAAAAGAAAACCCAAATAATTATTGCCCAGTCAGTTTGACATCAATACTAGGAAAGATTCTAGAGCAGATCATTAAACAGACAGTTTGTAAGCACTTAGAAAGGAATGTTGTGATCACTAAAGGTCAACATGTGTTTTTTGAAAAACAAGTCATGCCAAACTAATCTTATCTCTCTTTTTTTGATAGAGTTACATACTTGGTCTTCAAGCTGTCTTTCTGCTGAAAGATAGTGTTTGTAATAGTCAGCTATTGTTCTGCACAGAACTCTAGCAGGAGGCATCCGTTATCATTGCAATTTCCAACACCATGCTTGCCCAAGACACCTTTCCAGGCTTCGGAGTTCTTTCCTACTCTGTCATTGAAGTCACCAAGGATAATAATTTTATCTTCTACAGGGACTTTTTGTATGAGGTGGCGTAGGTCTGTGTAGAATTTTTCTTTCTCTACAGGGTCGGCTTGCACAGTTGGGGCATATATACTAAAGAGAACAACATGTGGGAGGCATAAGGAAATAATGCGATCAGAGTGCCCTGTTGGCAAGGTTTCGAGTTTGGAGGCAATGGAGTTTTTAACCATGAAGCCTACCCCTGAAAGATGTTTTTCGGTTTTGGGTTTGCAAGACCAGTAAAGTGTGTAGCCGGGGCCGTGTTCTTTAAGGCTGCCTTCCTTATGGAGACAAACTTCACTAAGAGCAGCGATGTCAATATTAAGCCGTGATAAGTCATGGGCTATTAGAGCAGAACGACGCTCAGGCCGTCTACTATTTTCAGAGTCTCGCATGGTTCTGATGTTCCAGCATGCAAGCGTCAGTTTATTTACACCTTTGGAGGCCGGTGTGCACCTTTGTTTCTTTGCCTTGGTTTGACTGCATCAAACATTGGCCGCGGCTAGCCAACCAGGTAGTTGGGGATGAGCTTTTGTTAGGCCACTTTTTCTAGGCCCCTCTCCATATGGAGCAAGCAGTGCTCTCCTTAAAAAAGGCTGCTTGGTCGTTCAGGATGCTGCTGAACAAGACTGTCATCTCCCGGGTCAGCCTCGAGCGACCAAAGTCCTGAACTAGATTTGTCCTTCGAGCCTGTGCAATGAATTTTTCTGGTGGAGTGCAGCGTGCACAGAACTTGCCTCACCCTTTAAACCAGAGGTTCATCTGCTGTGGTCTTGCAAGCATGGACGTAGCAGTGAGGTCCTTGGGCTGTAGGTTTGATTAGAGTTTCCTTCTCTTAGATCGTAGACCTTACAGGGTTGTACGAGCACCATCTGCCCAACTGCAAGAGAAATGTAGAGCACCAACTGCAAGAGAAATGTAGAGAGCAGAACAAGGGTCTCTATGTAACCCTATATGTATGTAACCTCACCAAAGCCTTCTGTGTAACCTCACCAAAGCCTTCGACACTGTGAGTAGGAAAGGTCTGTGGCAGATCCTGGAAAGACTAGGATGTCACCCAAAATTCCTTAAAATGATTATCTTGCTACACGAGGGCCAGCGTGGTCAAGTCAGATATGGCGATGCTCTTTCAGAGCCCTTTCTAATAACTAATGGAGTGAAGCAAGGTTGTGTTCTTGCACCAACTTTACTTACAATCTTCTTCAGCATGATGCTCCAAAGGGCTACAGCAGAGCTCAAAGAGGGCGACGGCATCTATATACGTTACCGTACTGATGGTAGCTTGTTTAACTTAAGCCATCTGAGGGCTCGCACTAAGACTCTAAACTATCTAGTCCATGAGCTGCTCTTTGCTGACGATGCTGCCCTTGTTGCCCACACAGAAGCAGCTCTGCAGCGCCTAACATCCTGCTTTGCAACAGCTGCAGAGCTCTTTGGGCTGGAAGTCAACCTGAAGAAAACAGAAGTTCTTTACCAGCCTGCACCACAGGATGAGCACCACCATCCCCACATTGCCGTCGGCAATTCTGTACTTAAGTCCGTTCAGCAGTTCACCTACCTGGGAAACATCATCTCCTCAGATGCCAAGATTGACAAAGAGATCAATCACAGATTAGCAAAGGCATATAGCGCATTTGGAAGACTTCACAAAAGAGTCTGGAGTAATAAACACCTGAGGCGAAACACAAAAATCAGTGTGTATAGAGGCATTGTACTGTCTATTCTCCTTTATGGATCTGAAACATGGGTCACTTATCGCCACCACTTATGACTCCTCGAACGCTTCTACCAGCGCTGTTCACGCACAATCCTAAATATACACTGGACTGACTATGTGACGAATGTTGCTGTCCTTGAGCAAGCAGGCATCACCAGCATTGAGGCCATGATATTAAGAACACAGCTGCGCTGGGCAGGGCATGTGTCAAGGATGGAGGACCATCACCTCCCCAAAATAGTACTCTACGGTGAACTCGCCACGGGTCAGCGTAAGAGGGGCGCTCCAAAAAAGCGATACAAGGACTCCCTGAAACAACATCTCAGGCTTGGCCAAATTGATCACCAACAATGGTCTGCCCTGGCCTCACATTGGGAGGCATGGAGACGCACTATCCACAATGCTGCAGCCTTATTTGAGAACTCACACCAAACAAGTCTTGAAGAGAAACAGCAACACAGAAAGAATCACAACCCGGTAACATCATCTGAGGAAACCTTCTGCTGTGCTTTCTGCAATCGGACTTGTCTATCTTGGATTGGCCTTTTTAGTCATCAGCGCCCTTGCAGAAAACGTGGGATGATTCCTTCCTGAATGTTCGTTTGCGAAGAAAAGCCAGAGAGAGAGACATACTTGGTAGATGAAAATAATGCTGTAGGTGTAAGTGTATCTTGATTTCCATAAGGCCTTTGACAAAATCCCCAATGATATTCTTGCAAAAATGTTAGTAACATGCAGGCTAGACAATGCATCTGTTAGGTGGATTTGTAATTTGTTGATGGGCCAAATCCAAAGGGTAGTCACCAACAGCTCCTCTTCATCCTGGAGAGAAGTGACCAGCGGGGTGCCACAGGGTTCTGTCCTGGGCCCAGTGCTATTCAACATCTACTTGAATGAGGGAATAGAGAACATTCTTATCAAATTTGCAGATGACACCAAATTAGGAGGGATAGCTTAAAATCCCTCTGCAGAGGACAGAGTCAGAATTAAAAATGAATTTAACAGATTAGAAAGCTGAGCCCAAACTAACAAAATGAGTTTCAACAGAGAGAAATGTAGGCTACTACACTTGGGCAGTAAAAATGAAAAGCACAGATATAGGATGGGTGAAACCTGGCTTGATTGCAGTACATGCGAAATGGATCTAGGAGTCTTAGTGGACCACAAACTGAACATGAGTCAGCAGTGTGACATGGCAGCTAAAAAAGCCAATGCGATTCTAGGCTCCATCAATAGGAGTATTGTGTTGAGATCAAGAGAAGTAATAGTGCCACTCTATTCTGCTTTGGTCAGACCTCACCTGGAATACGGTGACCAGAAAGATATGGACAAACTGAAAACTTATCCAGAGGAGGGCAACCAAAATGGTGGGAGGTCTGGAAGCCATGCCCTATGAGGAGCAGCTTAGGGAGCTGGGAGCCTGGGGAAGAGAAAGTTGAGAGGGGACATGATGGTCATGTTTAAATACTTGAAGGGATGTCATACTGAGGATGGAGCAAGCTTGTTTTCTGCTGCTCCAGAGACTAGGACACGGAGCAATGGACTCAAACTACAGGAAAAAGAGATTCTGTCTAAACATTAGGAAGAACTTCCTGACAGTAAGAGTTGTTAGGCAGTAGAATGCACTGCCTTGGAGTGTGGTGGAGTCTCCTTCTGTGGAGGTTTTTAAACAGAGGCTGGATAACCATCTGTTGGGAATGCTGTGCTTGTTTATTCCTGCATGGCAGGGGGTTGGACTGGATGGCCCTTGTGGTCTCTTCCAACTCTATGATTCTATTATTCTATGAATCAGGTTGGGCTTCCTCCATACCAGCCATACAAGGTATTGTTGTAGGAAGGTAATGAGTCTAAAAATAAAATTGCAGGATCTAGTCCTTTAAAAACAACAAGAATTATCTTCATTTAAAAAGAGTTAAAATCATTCAGTCACATTTGACTTCACGCTTTATGCAGAGTGCGATTAAGAAGCAGACTTAAGCTCAATTATCATTTAAAAGTGTATTCAGAGATCTGGGATCCCCCAGTTAAATTAAACTCATTACAAAACAAAGGAGTCAGTTTAAAATGCAAAACAAAGTTTACTGAAGGTATATCAGTCTCAATCTACATACTAAAACAAACTTAAGAAAAGGTCCCTAACTGACTAAGAATGGGTAAGAGAGACTCACCAGCCTACAGCTGTGGGCTGGGTTCCGATGCATCATGGCATGGTTACAGGAAAGCTTAAGATGCCTCCATTCTCATGGAGAGTCAGATTCAGAAGGGAGAGTTACACAAAAGCAATAAAATTCAAATTAGGTCATGTGTTCAATCACTCAGCACTTCCAGTTGGCTAGAAGTGCTCAGTGAAGTAAGAGAAGGGAATTTTGGGAGAACAAAATGCATGCAGGGAAAAAACCCTAGACTTATCTAAGATTGTGAATGAGGTACATAAGATTGCTTTTACATTACAATGATTATTTCCCCACATACAACATTCCCCTTCTCAGTCATAGGGTGCTTCAGGAACAATCTTCATTTCTTCTCGTAGTCTAAGGAAACTGTCCTTAGGGAGAGGCTTTGTTAAAGCATCAGCTATAATTTCTTCTGAGTTGCAGTACTCCAGTTGAACAAGTTGACTCTGGCACATTTCTCTCACATTGTGGAAAGCAATGTCTATGTTCTTCTTCAGAGGCTTGTCACTCTGAGAAATCTTGATACAGCTTTGATTGTCTTGCATCAAAATGGTTGGCTTGGGTTCCTCTATCCCAAGATCCAGAAGCAAATTCTGCAGCCATTTGATTTCATCACAAGCTGTTTTCGCTGAGACGCACTCGGCACCTGTGGAACTATCCGCCACTGTACTCTGCTTCCGACTTGTCCAACTTACTGCTCCACCACCATAGAAGATGATGTTTCCACTGGTAGATTTTCTCTCCACCAAATCACTGCCCCAATCAGCATCTGCATAGGCAATCAGTCGTGGCTTGTCACATGCTGGCAGCATCAGTTTGAAGTCAGCAGTCGCTTTTAAATATCTTGCAATTCGCTTCACTGCAGTAAAATCTCGAAGAGTAGGAGAATTAACCATTCTACATAAGATGCCAACAGCATTTGCAATATCAGGTCTAGTGAAATTCGCTATGTACAGAAGTTTTCCAACTGCAGTTCTGTACTTTTCACTGTCTCTCAAAGGTTCAGATGCCTCATTGCTCTTTAAGAAGCCCACTTCCATTGGCGTTAGAGCATCCTTTGCATCTCTTAAACCAAGACAGTGCAAAAGATCTATAATCTTTTGCTTTTGATTAAGAAAGAAGCTTCCATCATGGTCTCTTTCAATTTGTACTCCAAGATAGTGTGAGATATCTCCCAAACTTTTAATATCTATTTCTTTCTGGAGATTCAGGAGTATCTCTTGACTATCTGCTTTGTCTTCACTGCACAGAATCAAATCATCAACATAACTGGCAATGTAAGTCCATCTATTGTTTCTGCATCTTTTGTAAACACATCGGTCAACAGTGCCTGGAGTAAATCCTTCTTTGATAAGGAGCAGATTTAGCTTTTCGTGCCACTTTTTGGCAGCTTGTTTTAATCCATACAAGCTTTTCTCAAGTTTACATACTAGATGCTCCTTTCCAGGTACTACAAATCCCGAAGGCTGTTCCATGTACAGTTCCTCATCTAGATCTCCATAAAGAAATGCTGTTTTCACTTCTAGATGTTGTACATGCATTCTCTTGGAAGCTGCAACAGCCAATAGGGTTCTAATAGCTGTGTGTGTAACAACTGGGGAGAAAGTCTCATGAAAATCTTCTCCAAATTGCTGATTGTAACCTTTAGCTACAAGTCTGGCTTTATATCTTTCAATCTCCCCTTCTGCATTTTGCTTTGTTGTAAAGACCCATCTGCAGCCAATTGCCTTCTTGCCTTTTGGCAATTCTGTCAAAGTTCATGTTTTATTCTTATATAAGGATTCCATTTCCTCTATTGCAGCTTTCACCCATTTCTCAGAATCAGACTTTGGCATCCCTTTGATCTTCTGCCAGTCAGAGGGTTCCAGAAGGCTTTCCCCTGTGGTTAGGTAGGAGAATCTCAAAGGAGGCACTCCCCTGTTACCCCTCACAGACTGTCTCACCTGGACTTGAGTTCCTGGCTCTGCTCGTGGCACGCCGTCCGGTCCTCCATCCTCTGGTAAGTCCTGGGCTGAGGGAGCCCCTTCTGGATGTGAAGCACTTGCAGGAGGGTGAAAGAGCTGCACATGCTGTGGCTGCCGCTGAGAATCAGGGTCAGGGTCTTCTTCCACTGCAAACACATCTGAATAGAAATCTTTGTTTGGATTAGAATTAAGTTGAGGTCTTTCATCAACATAAACAGCACTTGTTATTCTCATTGTGCATCCATCAGGGTTTAGGATTTTGTAAGCACCTTTGGCATAGCCAATAAAAATTTCCTCTTCACTTCTACAGTCCAGTTTGTCTCTTTTCTGTTTGGGAATGTATGTATAAGCTTTTGATCCAAAAACCCTTAGATGGTTGAGTCTGGGCTTCACACCATGCCACAACTCAAATGGAGTAACATCTCTGGATCTGGTTGGAAGTCTGTTGTAAAAGTATGTGGCTGTGAGAATTGCCTCAGACCAATAGGCTTTAGCCATGTTAGCTTGCACAAGCATTGCAACTGCCATTTTCTTTAAGGTTTGGTTCATTCTCTCTGATAAACCATTTTGTTGAGGACTATAAATCCCAGAGGTCTGGTGTCTGATGCCATGTTCCTTTAAGAACTCATCAAATTGATGATTGACAAACTCAGTCCCATTATCCGTCCTCAGATTCTGAATTTTGTAATTAAATTTAGTAGTGACATAATTAAAGTACTCTTTGAACTTCTCAAAAGCTTGACTTTTCTCCTTTAGGAGATAGGAGTGGGTATATTTGCTGAAATCATCTGTGCAGGTGAGAAAATAGAGGTTTCCACCAACTGATTTCTGTCTAAATGGCCCACAGATGTCAGCGTGTATCAGTTCAAGAGGTTTTGTAGATTGCCTTTCTGTGAGAGGCTTGTGTGAAGGTGCAGTAGCCTTGACTTTAATGCATTCCACACACCTTTCATTCACACAACAGTTCTTGAAATGAAAGTCTCTTGCTAGCTCTTGGTTAGCCAATTTCTTTATGCATTCAACATTTCTATGAGCAAACCTTTTATGCCATAAATTTATGCAGTCTTTGTGTTTACATTGAGTGGCAACATTGGCATTTGAGTCACCGATCTCCATGTGATAAAGGCCATCATCCTTTAGAGTGCCTTTAAAAATCAACTGTTTGCCATGAAAACCATAACATGCATTCTTTTTGAAAATTACTCTGTTGCCTCTAGAGGTGCTCATTTTTACTGAGTAGAGGGAGCTCTTCAATTCTGGGGCATAGCCTGCATCTACAATTTTCAATATCTCTGTTCTAGCTCCCAATTTCATAGGAAGATAGACAGTTCCAATCCCTTGCACAGAAACAGTAACTCCATTGGCAAGGTACACAGGGAATCTTACTTCTTCATTAAAATCTTGTAAATATTCCCTTTTATTAAAAAATGTATTTGAGGCTCCAGAATCTACGACAAGAGCATTTTTATATTCATTTCCAGAAGCTTGCATTACTTTTTCATAAGTCATTCCAATGTGAAACCTCTGTTTAGCATCAGCTCCTGTGTTACTAGCTCTATGTGCTTTTTCATTCTGTTGCCTCTGGCCAGTCATCTCTTGCTGTGAGAATGACTGCTTGTTTGCCTTTGAAGCTTTAGTGTTTAATTGCACCCCATTTGGCTCAGAAGAGGAGGGGGGCTTAGAGTGGGGTTTAAAATGTTTCTTTTCATTTCCAGCCAAATTTACTTTCTGGTTAAAGTTAGAATTTCTGGATTCAACTTTGTCATTATGCATCAAATTCTGCCTATGTTGAAATTCTTTTATTTGAATATAAGCTTCTGGCAGGGTTAAATCTTTCTTTAATTGCAAAGTATTTATGATGGGATTGTAAAACTTTGGTAAGCTTGCTAAGAAAATCCCAACTTGCATAGCCTTTGGAATCTCTTCTCCGGGAGATTGCAATTCTGCTAATGTAGCTCTGAAATCATTAATGTGTTCATCTAGACATCTTGGATTTGATAATTTCATGTTCACAAGTTTAATCATCATTGCAATAGAATTTGCCATGGATTTTGTACCACACAAATCTTTCAAAGTGTCCCAAGCATCTTTTGCTGTTCTCTTATCTTTGATTTCAGAAATTAGTGCCTGATCAGTTGTTAAAAGTATGAAGGCTAGTACCTTTTGATCAATCCTATCAAAATCATCTCTTTGTCTCCCCTGAGGGGGTCTGGGATTGTGTAAAACATCAATAAATCCCATTGCCTTCATGTATGTTTCAAAAGAAAATGCCCATCTTTTATAATTGGGCCCACAAAGCTTTTCCATGGCTAAAAAGGCAGGCAGGGTAGCTTCAGCAGCCATGTTGGTTTTACAGCTTAATCGTTTTATTGCTTTACTGCTTTTGTGTTCAAGCCGAGAGGGAGACCATAAACAGCAACTCTGAGGTGATCAGATAAAAAGTAAAAAACAAAACTTTTGCAAAAACAAAAATTAAATTGAGCTTTTAAGTCTTTAAATCTGGGAACCATTAACCCTTTTTGTAGGAAGGTAATGAGTCTAAAAATAAAATTGCAGGATCTAGTCCTTTAAAAACAACAAGAATTATCTTCATTTAAAAAGAGTTAAAATCATTCAGTCACATTTGACTTCACGCTTTATGCAGAGTGCGATTAAGAAGCAGACTTAAGCTCAATTATCATTTAAAAGTGTATTCAGAGATCTGGGATCCCCCAGTTAAATTAGACTCATTACAAAACAAAGGAGTCAGTTTAAAATGCAAAACAAAGTTTACTGAAGGTATATCAGTCTCAATCTACATACTAAAACAAACTTAAGAAAAGGTCCCTAACTGACTAAGAATGGGTAAGAGAGACTCACCAGCCTACAGCCGTGGGCTGGGTTCCGATGCATCATGGCATGGTTACAGGAAAGCTTAAGATGCCTCCATTCTCATGGAGAGTCAGATTCAGAAGGGAGAGTTACACAAAAGCAATAAAATTCAAATTAGGTCATGTGTTCAATCACTCAGCACTTCCAGATGGCTAGAAGTGCTCAGTGAAGTAAGAGAAGGGAATTTTGGGAGAACAAAATGCATGCAGGGAAAAAACCCTAGACTTATCTAAGATTGTGAATGAGGTACACAAGATTGCTTTTACATTACAATGATTATTTCCCCACATACAACAATTGTGCTAGTTGCAGGTAAAATGTGTGCATCATTCAGTGTGCAGCATAACATCAATACCTCTGTCAGGAATCTGCTGTGAATAGTGGCTCCTCAGCATTTGACTTTGTATCAAAACCAGTGCATTGGAAGTCTTCTGATAAGCAGGTATACATTTTTACACATACTTTCCCCCATACAGGAGGTAAGAAAATGATGACTCTATGCAATTCTTGGTGGTGCAGCTCTTGAGTGAGTAATCTGCCCTATAGTGGGTGGGTCTGTGTCTTATTTTACACAGAGCATTCCTTCCTTTGTACAACAGTCAGAGAACAGTCCTCTCTTGGAAGGTGTACTCTCACTGAAAGGCCATCCATTCAAGCATGTCTGAAGAACTAGACAAAAGGAAGGCAGAGTTCTTAAAGTTGTCCATCAGCAGAGAGTATCTGGGCATCAGACTGAGGAACCACACAGGTCACCTGAATAATGTATTTCCCCCAAGTATGAAATATATCATAATCCTATTTAAATTATAATAATTCTTCTTACGTTTGTGCATACAAATATACACAAGGAAATGTCATGCAGATCACATTTAAGAGATACATATCAGGGTGATGTATCAGAGATGGAGACGCACTATCCACAATGCTGCAGCCTTATTTGAGAACTCACACCGAACAAGTCTTGAAGAGAAACGACAACGCAGAAAGAATCACAACCCAGAAACATCACCCAAGGAGACCTTCTGCTGTGCTTTCTGTAACCAGACTTGTTTATCTTGGATTGGCCTTTTTAGTCATCAACACGCTTGCAGAAAGCACGGGATGAGTCCTTCCTGAATCTTCGTTTGCAGAGAAAAGCCAGAGAGAGCGAGAGAGAGAGAGAGAGAGATCAGAGACCATCCTAATCCTGCAGAAAAGGCATTTACTAATAATATGTGTCAAATAATAAAAGGGGATAAGTGCACATAGCTGTGAATTCAAAAGGATGAAGAGTCAATTCTTTATCCATCTTTTCTTCTTTCTTTTTTTTTTTACAGGAAAATTATTGCACAGCACAACAACCCGGTAAGTGCTTCTTTATACCTGCAGGTATTTCTAAATATATACTTTAATGGAGCATAAGGAAATCCATTTTGTATTTCTAATGTATTCCCTGCTGGCCCTGACATACCGTTCAGCATTTTATCTTAGAGGGGATTTATGTGTAACAAAAGCTGAGGGTGGAGAAAAGAATCTCCAGCACAATACATAAGTATTATTTTTCCACTGTGTTTGATGGAAAGATAATTGGGTGAGTTGAGGACAACTTCTTGCCCTCTTGAAATCTGAGGCCTAGCTTGGCAAAAAGATGCTTTTGTATTTACCACTTAAAAGGACTGCAATGTATTTTCACGTCAGTGTTAGTAACCACCAAAGGAAGCCAATACAGCTAATGTTATACTTGTCAAACCCAAACAAATTTGTTTTCAAGAGAGGGCAAGTACAAAGGTTCTTGTCTGCCAAAATGAGCACATTAAGTATGACCCTTTTCGGGGGGGGGGGTGTATGCTTGTAGAAGAAAGTGCTCGAGATATATAATTAATATTAGTGAACACGCAGTAAGGTTAATTGTTGCTTCTCTGAACACTTAATCTGCACACAGTTGATAAATCCCACAATGAATCAAAAGTGGCTCATATTTAGGTCGCACAAAGTCATTGCCTTTTTCCTTTTTAAAAGCAAAAACAAAACAAAATGACTGGTGAGCTAGATTGAAAAATGAGATCATATCTGTAGATATCCAGAGAGGCATCTGAAATAGCAATAGGATGTCTCCTGGTGCAGGAGAAAAAAGAGGTTTGTATATCAACCTCTCCCAAGAGCAAAGCTTTTTAATGTATTCAGTTTCATCTCTGACAGGCTTTATTCCAATGATGGAATTTTAGGATAGGGCTGTGTTATCCTAAATGCTTGGGGGTCTTAGGGGCCCTTTGAATATTGATATTAATTTGAGGAATTAATATACACAACTTGGTTATGCGAGATGGGGCAACAGATAGTAGGACCTTTTGACCTATGTAAACCATTAGTAGGGAGGAGATGTTAAGCTAGATAGTACAATCCTTTGATCTTTATTTGAGAAAGCAATAATAACAATGTTTTCACACACACACTCAGGCATCAAGCATCTGCGCAAGGCTAGTGAATAAAGTAGGAGTATTGGGATAGAGGAATAGAGGAGAGAGGTTGTTTTTGAGTGATACTGTATGGATCTGAGGAGATGAGGTCACAGAGGAAACCAGAAGAGTGGGGGGTCCCGAAGCTGGAATGGCTACACAGTCTGATGTGGAGTCAAGAGGAAGACAAACTGTGTGTGCTTGCGGGGGGGAGGGTTGGAAGGGTTTTTATACCCAATAATTTCCTTCAGGGGATGGAATTTAGAGTAAAAGACAATGTGTCTCAGAGGTTCTCAAAGTAAGACAATAGACACTCCGGATATGCTAACGATCCTTAAAGTGCAGATACTTTGTGCCTGAATAGAGGACGCAACTCTCTTTGTTTGAGGGAAGGGTAAAGGTATGAGGATTCTTTACAGTCTTGAATATCTCATCCTAGGCTAACAGGATTAGCCAGATGTTCAGGAAAGAAGTTGCCTTGAAAATATCTTTCTTTGGAAATTGGGATGTCCCCTCCTTAAGTGCATACCTGATTGAGTCTGAATGCTAGTCTTTTTGAATCCCTGGTTTTTGGCATTCCCCAATTTTAATGCCATACATTTGGCCAAATTGTTAAATATTGCCAATTATTACAAATATGGGGCAGGGGGTGTCAGGGTAGGTAACAGCTGTAAGTTATCAATAAGATGTAATGATTGCTGGAAATGATTGAGCTTCCCATGCTAGCCTTCATACCACTTGGTTATTTGTACTATTGGGCAAGCCAGGGGCATCTTGTAATAGATAGTGAAGTAGTTGTTGCCTTTTTTTAAACTCCAAAACACATAATGAAGGACAACAGAAGAAGGAGCATTGTATTACAATTAAACTTGTCCTCTTCACTTCTATGTTCCTTCTGTCACACCACTTGCTATATTTTATAACAAATTGCAGTTTGGAATTTAGAAATATACCTCTTATCAGCTACATGGACAGATTTCCAGCTATTTAGAAAAATATCATTTCAAATATGTAAATGCCTTGGTGTTTGGTGAAGACATTGTGAAAATCTAGACATTTTTCAATAGATTGTCATACTTCTTTTGAAATGCTACTGTCTTTCCTCTGGCCACAGATTATAAAAAGACAGAGGATTATGACTTCTTCATATGAAAAAACAAGTAGAAGATATCTTTATGGAAGAGACATTGCATTATTAAATGCAAACTAGCCAGGAATATACAAACTAACCAGACGCACACTTTATGCTTCTTTTAAAAGCTTTCTTCAAGCACAAATATAATGAGACTAATCTTAATGAATCTTTCTTTCTCATGATGTACCTTTAATTTAAACATTTATTCTATTCATTGCAATTTTGTTTTAAAGGTGTGAAGGTTGTATTGAGATAATCTAAAGTGACCTGCAGATATTATTTAGCATTTATCCAGCCATTTATGATGCACTGAGACAATTCACTTATAACAACCTGCAGCATTTTGTTTCAGTAGCCTAGCAATCTTGATGGGAAAAGCACCACTAGTGATCCTATTCTTTTCACTGACAACCCCTCAATGACTTTGCCATGTTTGGTCACTAATTTTAACATGTTTGGTATTTAGTGGGCAAAAGGAGCACTGTTCATACATTTAACAATTTGGTATGTTTCCAAGAAGAAGCCTTTTTAGTATGTTTGCTTCAGCACACTGCAGGCTCTGCTACCTCTCCAATACTCCTTCAGCACATTGTGTTGCAATGTTTTGCAACACTTGTGGTTTAGCACAGCTATGGGGAATATGGCACATGACAATCGTTGATGGAATCCAACTCCCACAATTCCTTACCATTAGATATGCTGGCTGGAACTTTTGCTGTAGTGTAGCAACATACTGATAGCCTCACAGTCCCCACTGCTATTTTAAGGTTTGCATCCAACTTACACCTGTGCAAGTCATTTGTTGGCTGTTGAAGAGTTTGGAATCCTCTACTGACCTCACACAATGAACAAACTCTCCTCCCCTCCCCTCAAAACCCCCAGTATTTACCTGCTGCAGCTTCCCCAACACAGACATTTACTGGCTGGTGGAGCGAGGGAGGCAATGCCAGAGAAGTTTTCAGCTGCGTTCCTATAGCTAGACATACAGAAATTATGTCATCCTCTGGGACATGCAAGGGATCACCAGTAGGTCCTGGAGGATGCCTTGTTGCTCTGTTTCCTGCTAGATAAGTTTCTCAGCCAGACTCCCCTCACTCTCCACCAGCTAATAGTCTGTGTAGTAGAAGCAGTAGGCAAAAAGTGGGTTCTCATGGGGGTGACATTAGTGACATGATGTAGTTCTGCCTGGCAGAAGTTTACACTTTCTCTCCTTGATCCAGTATCTTGGTCGTAGCATCCTAACTCTGCTGTAAGCTGCCATTATAACAAGAGTAAGGAACGTCTTTCAGCCAAATTTAGCTTAATAAAAGTTCTTTGGGTCCACATTCCAACTGTGGATGGGGCCCAAGGCAAAAAGTAGGACCCCAATTACAAGCATATTGTGCCCTAAAGCTCTTGCTGCTAGTAGCTAACTGCTAAGAGAAGAATTCCAACCCTTTAGAATTTTTTAAAAGCTATAGAAAAGCATAGCTTTTTAAAGCTTTTTTAAAAATTCTAAATTCTTCTCTTAGCAGTTAGCTGCTACAAGCAGCAAGAGCTGTAGAAAAAGCACGAGAGTCAGTGTGATGTAGAGGTTTGAGTGTTGAACTATGACTCTGGAGACCAGAGTTTGAATCCCCCCTCAGCCATGAGAGTGTGATCTTGGGCAAATCACACTCTCTCAGCCTCAGAAGAAGGCAAAGGCAACCCCCCTCTGAACAAATCTTGCCAAGAAAACCCTGTGATAGGATCACCTTAAGTTGCCATAAATCATAAATCAAGGCACACAACAGCGGCATAGAAAAGGGTGGGAACTACTGTAAGGAACCACTGCAGGGTCAGATTTGGTTAGTAAGAAGATCTCCACCCATTTAATCCCAAGGCCTGAGGGTTTCTACCCCTGAATTAAAATCATGGAAATAGCTGGTGAACACTGCAGATTGTATTCATACATAAGCTGTTAGTCACATGCAGTTTCCTTGATGCAAAACTGTACACTGTGGGGAAAGAGCAGTTAGCTTGCATGTGTGAACAGGAATATAGATAAGGAGAAATTCAAAAGCAGTGTAGATCATATAATTTGCTTATTTTGCATTATGAAATGCATTCCTGTACTCCGCAGGAACCTGATTGCTTCAGTCCCTGCATATCTGCTTTTCTATTAATACAGTACAGCAAACCTAAAGGCCAAGAATCTACCATGCAGAAATATCTTAGAACTCATTTCCTGAACTGGTGAAATAGGAATAATGCATCTGTAGCTACACAGGTCTTATAAGTTTTCCAAATTGAAAGCATGACATAAATACTAACAATCTATTGCTGAGAAAGTCTGAAGGGTTGATGATGAAGCTTAAAAAGATGAATGAAAACATTTGCAGTAAATATTATGGCTTGACATGAATTACACATATACATTTTTTTAAAAGGTCAGGTGGGGACTCTTTATCAAAGACTGCTGGCATTCAGTCACAAATCATTTTCCTATTCTTATCATTAGGCAAAATTAAACAGGAGCAATAGAGGCACATAGTGAAGTGTAATAAGCATGGACCAGTGAATGGTTTTTCTGCTGTCTGTGATAGTAGTATCTCATCCTGACATTAAAACCTTTGCAAGAGTGAGCTGAAGCTGAATAGGAGCTTGATTCCAAGAGGAAAGAAAGAGTTTTGATCTGATTGTAAGGCCAGTTTGCCCACACAAAGCAAATAATATTGAACAAAGTACAATTTCTTTAACAGTCTCAAAGAAGTAAAAAAAAAAAGTGTGTGAATGCTAAAACTACGTTGTTGTTGTTGTTGTTGTTGCTGTTGTTGTTGTTTCTTACTAGCCTTTCTCTATGGATCAAAATAGGAAACAACAACAGATATGACACATGACATCAGTTAAAAGAATACAGTAGGCCCTTGGGAGATTATCAGACACATTTAAAGTGATGCTACAGGAATGCCAGGAGATTGCAAATGGGCTCCCTTATCAGATGACATCATCCCCATTGGTATGCACCCGTTCTGCTCCCATTCTGCTAGCTCTGCTTTTTGTTGACGGGAGAAGTCATAATAGATTCCCCCATTCTGTTTCTGTGACCGATTTGCCTGCGTGCGACAAAGTGCCCCATTTTGCTGGTGAGATCGCAACATCAATGGGCAGTCCCTGCCAGAACACTTCTGGGTGAGATCAGGACATCCAGGTAAGTGACACACTTTTTATGACCCTCCCCAGGTTACTTTAACATTTTGAAGTGTGTTTTTGTGCTTGCTGTCACATTTTTGTTTCTTTTTCTTTTTCTTTTTAATTTTTTAATTTTTTGAATTTCCCACACTAGTGTCTTCTCGTGAGAATCCACGGGATTTCAAGTCTAGAAAGTGAAGGGAGCCCCATTAGAGCTCCGTTCACTCCTGGGCTGCCGGAACGACAGGAGAGGAGGTAAGTGTGGTGGGGAGGGTGATTGTGGCTGGTCAGGGACGGGACAGGGGTGGGAGTGGAGATTGTGGGACAGAAACACTTTTTTTCTTTCCTGTCTGATAATCTCCTTGGTATCTGCTAGGTTTTGGCTCCAGGATCGTGGCCCCCACGGGGGGGGGCTAACAGGGCTCTAGCCTGGGGGCCTGGGATTAGGAAGGGGGGCAGGCATGATATTATTGTAAGTCTTTGTTATGTAAATCCATTTAGTTTTTTTAAAAAAAATTAATATAAATATTACTTTAGTGTCATCATTTAAACTGACTTATTTTAATATTTCCCCCAAATCCTGTAGAGCATCTCTCTGCCCTTAACCTTAGCAGTAGGTAGGGGGCCTGCCAAAGATCCTGGCCTGGGGGCCCACTTCAGGATCTAGGGGCCATGTCCAGCCCCCCCCCCCCATGGATACCAAAATCTGTGGATGGCATAGTAAAATGGTGTCTCTTATATAAAATGGCAAAATCAAGGTTTGCTTCTTGGATTATTTTTTTTAATATTTTCAAGCAGTGGATGGTTGAATCCCTGGATGCCAAATCTGTGGATACAGAGGGCCAACTGTATATAGAACCAATACATATTAAAACAATCAATCCATACTTTAAAATTCATAATTTAAAAAATCATAATTTAAAAGTCATCTGAGTAGACCTGCTGGAAGAGATTGGTCTTTAGCACTGTTTTAAATTCAAATGGTGTATCCAGCTGTCAAATCTCTTCTGCAGTCTGGGGGTGAAGACAAAGTCCTCTGGGTGACAGTGTCCAGCCTAGTTTCCTGGCTGATTGGAGTAAATGTCCCCCAGGGTACCTGAATGTACAGAGAGGATTATATGGAAGAAGGCAATCCCATAGGTAATCTGGACCCAAACCATGTAGTGCTTTAAAGGTCATAATCAACAGTTTGCACCTTGGCCAGAAAGTGATTGGCAGCCAGTTGAAAGATTTTAATATTGGTGTAATTGGATCACTTCTAGGAGTACTGGTAACCAATTTGATTGCCATGCTTTGAACTAACTGAAGAGGTAAGGGGAAAGTGAGGCCCTCCAGATATTCTTAGATTGCAACCTCCAGCATTCATCACTACTGAACTCACTGGTTAGTAGGATTGTAAGTTTAGAATCTGAGATTTATAGAACCTGAGATTTATAGGCCAAAACCTAAGAGGTGGGATCATAAAGCAAAGGATGGGATCAAGAAGTGAAAGGGCATATTTGCAGGTAAGGTGAAGGAGATAAAATATCCAAAGGTGCCTACACCAATTTGGGGGGGGGGGGAGTAGCAGTTCTACCATGTAGCAGCCCTCATGCCATGACAATCATCATGTCAGGAAAAGGCTTCCCAGCCCTGCCAACAAAAATGTTATTCAGCTTCAGTCCAGGCCAGTTCTAGCAATGAAGGTCCTGGAACCAACAGACTACAGCAAAACCTGAGGGTGCTCCTGTTTCCTTGGGGTCATGTAAGATTTACTCTCACACATCTACTCACACAGCATGAAGATCTGAAGGGAAAAGACTTAGGATATGACATACAACCTTACACATACCCATCTTTAACTTGCAGGGATCAAAATCTTCAGGAACAAAAAGCAACATCTAACTTTAAAGAAACATAACTGCTTAATACTGTAGAAATATGATTGTCAGAGCCTTGAAAAGTTGTTCTACTGTTCACCTGCTTACTAGCTTCTCCCCAAAACTAAAAGACAGAATGGTCAGCTAGCAATGAGACCTTCTGGACCTCCCTCTTAATGAGGCAGTAAACAACAGATAACTGCAAGGATGCTGTGCTAAATGGCTTCCAGGTTGCATTAAGCCCTTCACATAAACAGCTCTACACATACTGGCCTCCTCCCGGGAGACTTTTCTGCTTTATGTGGAGACCAGTGGAGGAGTTACTTGAGATGTAAGACACTGGAGGTGAACTTTTGGTGCCACCCACTCTTGGGTCATGAGTACAGGTCTTTGAATGCCTGAAATAAGTCTCTAGCTAGTATATTTGTGTGCCCAAGAGTTTCTCTAGATGGGCTATTTACCTTGTCCTGCCCCCATCTTGAAGCCCTGTAATCCAAATGATGCATGACTCTTGCCCCAATTTGCCTCTTGGCAGTCCTGATAACACCCCAAGCAAAGATGGGGGGAAGCTGGGGTAAAGCCTTTTAAAACATTTTTTTAAAAAACACACAGGAAACCTGCATTATGTGGGAAAACCCAGATGGATCCAGCATGGGAATGCAGAAGTTCATACCTGCACACCAGGCTGCATCTCTGAATGCCCCACTACCACCTCAGCTAATATCACTCTGAAGCTGGGAAGGAGGCCCTCATCATGTGATCAAGGCCTCTTGCATGTGACCAGCCTTGATCACATGCTGAAGATGTCCTTCCTGGCTTCAGAGAGTGTGATGTGGACAGCAGAGGAGGCACCCGCTGGTACAGGCCACCATTTCTGTGTGGACTTCCTCCCGTTTCATCATTGTAAGTGGGGGGAAACAGGCCAGCTGTGGGGCAAGAATATGCCAATGGGAAGCTAGGGTATTCTAGCAGGTCTAGACAAACCCCAAATATCTTTTCTGCTTGAAAAGCATTTCAAAATATGAATCAGGACTAATGAAATAACAATATATTATGCACAACTGTACGTAACAGAGACCTGATGATTCCTCATCTATTTTAACAAAAAAACAACTGGGAGAATTATTTATTCCTTTTAATAATATAATAATATAATAAAATTTTATTTCTATCCCGCCCCTCTGCAATGCAATCAGGGTGGCTTAAAATATAAAAACTCCATAGTCACAGTACCTTAGCCCACCCACCCCTTAAAATAATATTAAATTATAAAAGATTAAAAACATACAGTAATTAAAAAATATAAATTAGAATTAGAAAGAAAAAAATTAAAACATGCAATAGTTAAAAAGCTGATTGCAGCTCAGAAAGGACAGCTGGGTCTTGGGCCAGGATAGTTATTCAGGAAAGGCCTGCTGGAAAAGATCCACCTTGACAGCTTTTTTAAAGCTGTCTAAGGTGGTAATAAGACGGATCTCATCCGGCAGGCCATTCCATAATCTTAGGGGAAAAATTTTAGGGGAGTAAATGCAGGTTGGAGCAGTATTAAGCACTGCTTTCCCCACTGCCTTTCCACACAAACTACTCCACTCTCAAAACCATTTTCCTTCGCTAAAAATAGTATCAGGGCTCTGTACTCATATCTCTGTACAATGCATAGTGAAGCCCTTCAGAAAATATTTATGTTTCACATAGTGTTTGACATTCAGCTTCATTTCACCCACATCATTCAAAATAAAAGAAATCATACTTGTTTTGCAGCCCAGGGTTGCACAGCACTAGTCTCTCTCTGGCTTTTCTTCGCAAACGAAGATTCAGGAAGGACACATCCTGCGCTTTCTGCAAGCACGCTGATGACTAAAAAGGCCAATCCGAGATAAACAAGTCCGGTTGCAAAAAGCACAGCAGAAGGTCTCCTTGGGTGATGATTTTGGGTTGTGATTCTTTCTGCGTTGTTGTTTCTCTTCAAGAATTGTTCAGCATGAGTTTTCAAATAAGGCTGCAGCATTGTGGATAGTGCATCTCCTTGCCTCCCAATGTGAGGCCAGGGCGGACCACTGTTGGTGATCAATTTGGCCGAGCCTGAGATGTTGTTTCAGGGAGTCTTTGTATCGCTTTTTTGGAGCGCCCCTCTTACGCTGACCCGTGGCGAGTTTAGCGTAGAGTACTATTTTGGGGAGGCGATGGTCCTCCATCCTAGAAACATGCCCTGCCCAGCGCAGCTGCGTTCTCAATATCATGGCCTCAATACTGGTGATCCCTGCTTGCTCAAGGACAGCAACATTCGTCACATAGTCAGTCCAGTGTAGATTTAGGATTCTGCGTAGACAGCACTGATGAAAGCGCTCGAGGAGTCATAGTTGGTGCTGATAGGTGACCCATGTTTCAGATCCATAAAGGAGGATAGACAGTACAATGGCTCTATACACACTGATTTTTGTGTTTTGCCTCAGGTGTTTATTGCTCCAGACTCTTTTGTGAAGTCTTCCAAATGCACTATATGCCTTTGCTAATCTGTGATCGATCTCTTTGTCAATCTTGGCATCTGAGGAGATGATGCTTCCCAGGTAGGTGAACTGCTGAACGGACTTGAGCACAGATTTGCCGACAGCAATGTGGGGATGGTGGTGTTCATCCTGTGGTGCAGGCTGGTAAAGAACTTCCGTTTTTCCGGTTGACTTTCAGCCCAAACAGCTCTGCAGCTGTTGCAAAGCAGGACATTAGGCGCTGCAGAGCTGCTTCTGTGTGGGCAACAAGGGCAGCAGCATTGGCGAAGAGCAGCTCACGGACTACATAGTTTAGAGTCTTAGTGTGAGCCCTCAGACGGCTTAAGTTAAACAAGCTACCCTCAGTACGGTAACGTATATGGATGCCGTCGTCTTCTTCAAGCTCTGCCATAGCCCTTTGGAGCATCATGCTAAAGAAGATTGTAAATAAAGTTGGTGCAAGAACACAACCTTGCTCCACTCCATTAGTTATTAGAAAGGGCTCTGAAAGTTAAAAATGGGCACTATGGTCCTGATTTCTGGATACTTTTTTTTTACTATTCAAATAGTAAACCACTGCAGTCATTTAGCTCAGATTGTTAGTCTATGCACAGCTCTTTGTGGGCATTCATGGTAAGAACAAGACGTTAAATGAATCTGACATTCAGTTTACCAGTAAGTTTCATAGTACATGGGCAAAACGTTGCCCTGAATATGTAAAATATTATGATCGTTGCCATACCTAACTAATTGCATTTGAAACATGCTGGCCATAAAATTAATTAGCAGTACAGAAAGCATCATGATAACCAGCTATAAATACTAAACACAACTAATTATTTCAGTCATAAAAGGGGCTTGCCAAGAAATTTATAATGAAGCAATATGTTGCAGAGAAAAAGAGAGAGTTAGGGAAAAGATCTTTTGTTTCTTCCCATGTGACATCCTGTGCAACCTGTGACATCCAAGCTATTCTGTTCAGTGATATTGTCAGTACTAGCAGAGACCAGTTTTGAACCTAAACTAAAATGAAACCAAGCTAGGATTTTTAATGTTTTTGAAGACATTTTACAATTGCTATGAAAATGAGGTAACATTCTTTTCTGTTTGACATCAAAAGTGGAAGGTCATTCTGGATGTGTTGAGTACATTTTGAGCTCAAGCAACAATTGATTTCTTTAAATAAATAAATAAAAAGCATCTGGCATTACAATGAATAACCTTCTTTCGATTTTTCTCTTCCACCGAAGCATTCAGTGAATGCAGCAGGCATAATAGGCTGAAGTAAACAATGTCAGGTTCTGTTACATCAGGAGCTCTTTTAAACCAGACAGACAAGCTATCATCAGTGCTTGAAACTCTGTAAACCACAGTGGAGATTGAAAATGAGTTTGCTTCCTAACAAGCATTTTGATGACATTTTGAAGAATGGAAGGAGATACTCTGCTGACTGTTGTGGTCAACACACATTCAGTTACGACACGGCTGTTTTAATGAGTAAATATGAACAATCTATCTGAGGCACTAATAGAATTAGAACTCCACTGAACCAAAGGCTGTTGAGCTGAATACTCATAAAGATGTCCCAAGAATATGAATAAAAGATGTGGATGAACTGTGTAAGTGGCATCTCTCTTGGTCGGTGCAATTGCATAGAAGTATTGGGGATGGGAAGGGCTAATATAACAGAGTTAATCTATTTCTGAACAAGAGTAAATGGCTATTGTAGCACTAAGTTGCAGTTATTAATTTAGCCATACAAAAGGGGGGCAAGTAGTTGTGATGATAAACACCTAAGTGATTTTTAATAGTGGCTTTTTAAAGATATAGGATGGTAGTTTCTCCTCTTCATGCCATTTTCTGCCAAAATTCTCCCCAAAGCTGCCATTTGTGGAAGTGGCAAATAGCAAGCCTGTGAGAAGCTATTTACAGCAGAAGATGTTCAGCTCAATGCTTCTCAATCATTAGTCCTATAGACATTTTGGACTTCAACTCCCAAAAGTTCCAACCAAATAGCCAATGGTCAGGAAATCTAGGAGTTGAAGTCCCAAACATCTAATGGCTTATGTTTGAAAACACCTTCTCTAGCTTACAAGAAATCCTGATGCTAACACTACTGCCATCAGCACCACTGCTAAATTTGATACAGCTGTTAAAAGTAAATAGTATGTGGTAAACTAAAATAAAGTACCTAGTATGTGCTAAACTAAAATATTCCTTATGGCGAGTTCCCATATCAGCAGTATCTGCCCTACAGTATAGCTGCTCCTAATACTAGGGACAGCTGTTCACTAGAATCCTACTCCCTCTTCAGCAAAAACAGGTTTAATTAACCAAATGGCTTTATGAGAAGACAGAGTTAATTATTTACTAGGAGACATGTGCTCTCTGAGCATATGGTCTAAATTCACTCATCAGTTTTGCCCACAGAGACTAGGGAAGTGGCTGTGTAGTCAGCAATGATGATGCAAAAATTTGGTATTATTTTATTCAGAATACAGATTTGTACTTGTAAAATCCAGCCTTTTTATGAATCAAACATGAATTCGTCTCTAGGTTCTCCCACTCCCAATGCTGAATGAGGGTCTCTACATGCAAATTTCTTCCAGAGTTCATTATCTGGTCAGTCAAACTGTCATTCGCTGTTGTGAAGTGAAAGGCCCTCCCCATGGTCATCACACAAAAGGACTCTGTGTGATTAAAGGTAAGCCAAACAATGGTGCCACTGGCTTGGTGTCACTTCCCTGACCTCCATGTATAGAACAAAAGGCTGAAAGGGAGTTGGTTGAACTCAGGAATAAACTCCATGCAAAATCACAGACAATACAAAGGTTAAGAAAGGGGCCAACTGCACTTCCAGGTAGGATTACTATATTGCCCTCCGGACAGATAGTTCCAAAACCTTAAAGACAGGATGGCCAGTGATCTAAGCAGGGTCTGTTGTGTTAGAGGCCTAGAGTTCTTGGAAATAAGCTACTTAGATTCCATCTATATTGGGGGGGGGGGTATGAACACATCCAAAAAAGCAGCCATTTGCAACACTGTGACCTGTCTTAATGGTCAAAAGAGCCCCCTCTAAACTTTGCATGACCCCTAGCCAAGATGGCGTCCGCAAGTGATCTACTTGCACTTTTAAATCTGCCACCACCATTTTTTTAAAAAAAGAAAAACCCTGTTTACCATGGTGCGCACATGCAATATTTCATATTTTAAAAAAAAAAAAAAAAAGAGTCTAAGATTGCTGTTTTATCGATTTACTGGACTCTTGCTTAGCCAAAAATCCAACATGGCAGCAGAAGTCACTTTCCCTGTTTGCTAGCCCCACCCCCATGCTTGTCCAGCCAATCAGATTACACTCCCTGATCGCACCTACGTGAATGCGAGTGTCCAAATGATTGCACATTCACATGGCGTATGGAGCTTTTTAAAAAATCTGGGAGAAGCCCCGGAGGCTTCTCGTACAGAGTTTAAGGTGAATTTGGCTGCCCCTTCTGAATGACACGTATTTATGCGTATGTCTGTTTATACAGATTTCCTTCCATTCACATCCCATTAGGGATTTTCACCATATAGACAAGCCTTTAAAAGATGCATGCTTTATTGTTGTGTAGTTTCTCCCCTGTCCAAGGCCAACTGTTCTGCCCTTCCCAGACGCACAATAGAAACCTGGTGCAAACTAGCAATACTTAGTCAAGGATACTCTAAGAAACCTGACCTGGATCAAAGGATGAATCTGCTGAAAAACATTACAGGCTCCCCAAAATGCCCGGATAAGGCACACGTCACCTGCTCAGACCATGAGCTGCTGGTAATCAACTGCTTCCATATTATGTGATCAGCAGGATGGCCCATATTATGACTATTCTGTTCCAGCATAATTAGCTTCGAGTTTTTTGTGGGTTTTTTTTTCCAGGTTATGAGACTGTGTTCTAGAAGAGTTCATTCCTGACGTCTTCAGAGAATGGTGGCAGTGTGGGTGTGTGGGGTTTATATACTATTAGTCCTTGTTGAAGATGATTAGTATGTAAATTTTTATATTCAGTTGTTGGATGTTCAGTTCTTAGGGTGAGAGGATATGCGAGGGGGATTAGTATCCATTGTCTGCTGGAAAACCTCTTGTCCCTGGGTGAAGTTCATTTGCATGTGTTGAGATTTTATTTTGGTGTTTTTCAGGACTGGTTACTAAACTTTGTTTACTTTTAGGGTTTCCTTTTTTCTGTTCAAATTGTCCAGGTGTTTGTGAATTTCAATAGCTTCCCTATGCATTCTTATATAAACTATTCTATATAAACCCCACACACCACCATTCTCTGAAGATGCCAGCCACAGATGCAGGTGAAACGGCAGGAATAAACTCTTCTAGAACACAGCCTCACAATCCAAAAAACAAAACAAACCCAACCCACAAAAACCTATGCATGCCAGCCGTGAAAGCCTTTGACTTCACAGCTTCCAGTTTCTTTGCAGGTTAAATACAAGATGCTAGCTGAGCAGGGTTCTGAACTCTTGTCTTCAGGAGTCCTAGGACTTTAAAAGACTGTCCCCCCGCATATTTGTTCTTCTGCCAGCATATTTTGAAAAAAAAAATATGCTGGAAAAAGAACCCCCTGCTACCAGACTTATATTGAGCAGTGTTAAACAGGCAGGCCCAGCAGGAATGGAACATGAATGGAGCTCTGTTTAATTCCAGGTTCCAAATATCAGAGATTCTCGCAATAAGACACTAGCAGGTCAATTGAAAAACTGAAGTAAAATAAAGACATAAAATGTAAAACGTAGACACAAGCACAGGAAGACACTTTAAAAGACCCAAGTAAACGGGAGGTTTAAAAAAAAAAGAGTGTCCCTTACCTGGCTGTCCCAATCTCACCCGGAAGTGTTCTGACAATCGATGCTATATTCACTGAACACAGTGGCACAAAGTTTCAAATGCCGGCAATGCCAGCACAAGAGCGGAATGGCAGATCTATTGGTGACTTGGCTCATCAATAAAAAGTATGCCTTATTGAGAGCACATGATCATGAAAGGACGACGTCGTATGGTATGTGTGCCTGATCATTAGGTGTCCTTATGATGCCATATTTGCTGCATCTAATAAAGTCCCTAGTCAAACACTCAAACCATTAAAACCTGCTGGATCTAATACTATGACTAGGGCTGCTAACACACTGCAGAAATAATGCAGTTTGACAACATTTTAACTATCATGGCTCCATCCTATGGAATCCGGGGATTGGTAGTTTGTTGTGGCACCAGAGCTATCTGACAGAGAAGGCTAACTATCTCATAAAACTACAAATCCCAGAGGTCCATAGTATTGAGCCATGGCAGTTAAAGCGGTGTCAAACTGCATTGCTGGCCGATTGCAGAATAAAAAGACCACACACATAAAATGGGGTAAAATAAAGTATTTTTATTTAAATCAACCTATTTAATTCCCTCTAAGATCTTCAGCAGGGGGAGGCAACCTGATGAGGGCCCAGCTGAGGCAGTAGGTCTATGCTGGACCCCATCCCTCAGCCTTCCTGGGCGAACACCTGGGTCCTGGAGAGGAACCCCAGTTGCCTGGGGTTGCTCTCCAGCCAGCCCGCATCTGGAAGGTCAACCCAAAGTCCCTCATCCAAGCGCCACGGTTTGGGGTGAAGGATTATCCTTTAGGCCAGCCCAAAGGCGGGTCTCCTTCTGTCCCCTTAGGCCCCACAACCTGAAGTGGCCCTTCCAGAGACCCTACCTTCACCGAAATCAGTGCCAAGGTGCCCACCGAAGCTACGCTTCCTCCTTCCTCACCATAGAAAGGGGCAAGCATCTGCTTAGTCTCTTTCTCCCACCAGCTCATCCAAAAGGTTCCTCAACCCCTGCTGAAGATCACTTAAAAACATCAAATTTCCAGCATCTGAGAGGTGAACCCCATCTGCTCTGTAGAGCTCGGGCCTCTTGGACACGATGTCAGGGTGTGGTAGATAGAATCCCAATCCCTTGGACATAGCATTCTTAATTTCCCAGTTAGCTCCCCTCCAGGCTTTATCCAGTAAACAGGGATCACCTTCCCCTCTCCAGTGCCGCCTTGGCAGCATGGCCGACCACATGACAGTAACATCAGGCCACCGCAACCTGATTACCCACATGTCATGGATTGCCTGAAGGAGCAGTGCCTTCCCTTTTAACAGCCCCAAATCATTCCCCCACAAATGTATAATGAGAACATCTGGCAGAGGCAATGGCATAAGACCATGCCAATGCAAACCCCTCCTTCCCACGCACTCAACTGTTGCCACATTCCCCAGACTCAGGTGAGGCCCAAAATGACACAACCGGGCCTGTCGGGCCACCCAGTATACCATACTGTGGCCACAAATCAGTACCCACAGCCTCACCGGTGTCGACCTAGAATCTGAAAAACAAAAGGGGAAGACAACAGGTTAGTAGGTAAGTGAACGCATGTAGTGCTGGTAGGAGGAGGACCTCCACCGGCCAATCCCTTGGATTGCTGCCGCAAGCATCCCCAATGCCAAGGCCGTAGAAGCTGCTCCTATACGGAAGGAGTGAGTAGCAAAACGGACACCATGAAGGCCCAACTTACCCAATGCTTTGGACGTCAGTGTCCAGAATTGGTATTTAGTCAATGGGGAGAAGTCAGCATGTAAAAAAAGCAGGCCCAGCTGCGACCCATGGACCCTTAAAAATTGCTGTAAAGCCCTAACCGGGGATAATTCCGGGTCACTGCATGGTAGCAAGCGACATTGCTTGCCCTTCCCGCGCTGGTCAGTCTTGGAGAAACGTAAGGTCAAATTCACTTGGCGTTCAGCCAGGCAGACATCCTTCAACTCCAGAGCTCTATGAGAAGCATCCATCTTGGATGACTGCACAAGCTCACTGATGCGCAATGCACCAAAAAAGGCTGTAAGCGCTGCTGCATGAAACAGCAGTACTTTGTAAGGAGACATGCAAATGCTTACCCAAACCTTAACCAGCCCTTTCAAAATAGCAGGAGAAAATGGGGCCCTACTGTCAACCCTACGCCCCCTTTCTCTGGACCACCCTTCCAAGGCTTTCCGAATGTGGAAATCCCCAGTACTATCAGGAACCCCCTGGGCTTTAAGCCAAAAACCAATCACTGATAGTCGAATCCTTATAGATTGCAGGGACAGGCCCCTATGATATAAAGAGATGCAAAAGTGAAAAAGCTGGTCAAAAGGCACTGGAACGCCCTGCTTGAAACCTGATAACTCCCTAAACTGGAAAAATTCATGTAATGCTCTGGTGTGTCCTTTCATAGTATTAGGTGCTATAGACATACCTAGTGCCCTCACGAGCTCAGCCTCCCAAGACTCCACAGGCTTGCTGGCATCAGATCACCTCGGGTGCAGCATCTGGGGCCAGCTCTCCGAAGCGCTCCATCTGCATGCGGGAAAGAGCGTCAGCAATTCCATTGTTAATGCCCGCCACATGCCGAGCAACAAACAGTATATTAAACTTCAAACACTGTAACTTGAAGGCCTTGACGAGCACCATCACCCGAGGGGATTTAGAGGTGAGAGAGTTTATCATTTGGATGGTAGCCATATTATCGCACCAAAAGTACACGGATGAATTTGCCAACTCAACAGCCCAAATAGTGGCTGCCACCAAAATTGGGAAAAATTCCAGGAATGTCAAATCAGCCACAATTTGAGGCTGCCCAATCAGGAGGCCACTGGCTTGCACACCACTGACCACCAGAATAAACTCCAAAACCCATGGATCCTGCCACATCTGAGGCTATCTGTAGATTACCCTTTAGCTTCCATTCCTCATGCCAAAAAGAGACACCATTAAATTGTTCCAAAAATTGTTGCCAAATGAACAAGTCACCCGTCAAATCCTTCATTATGCAGATTAGAAAATGGGGCTATCGTACACCCTTAATAGCGTCACATAGTCAGTGAAGGAATGCCCAGCCAGGTGCTACTACCTTACATGCAAAATTCAAATGTCCTATCAAGACCTGGAATTTGTGCAGAGTGGCTTTACGCCATGTTAAGAACAGGGTAACTCTATCCTTCAGATCGATGACCTTGGCTGTGGACAACCTACACAGCTGGTTGACCATGTCAATCTCGATGCCCAAAAAGGTCAACACTTGGGCTGGTCCCTCAGTTTTTTCAGATGCTAGAGGAACCCCAAGTTCCCCCACCAATGCTTCAAACTGATTCAGCAGGTACTTGCATTCACCAGACTGATAAGGTCCTATCACTAAAAAGTTGTCTAAATAGTGCACCACACAGCGTAAGCCCGTCCTAACCTTCAAAGCCCATTCAAGAAAGGTGCTGAAGGTTTCAAATGTATTGCATGAAACCAAACAGCCCATAGGGAGAGCCCGGTCCATATAAAACTGCCCCTCAAAGTGAAAACCCAACAACTCGAAGTCATCCGGATGAACTGGCAAAAGCCGGAATGCAGATTTAATATCGCATTTTGCCAGCTCAGCCCCCCAACCCTGCAGGCGGATAGCCCTGACAGCAGCAGCAAAGGATGTATATCTCACTGTACACAGCTCATGGGGAATAGTCATTCACTGAATCCCCTTTAGGGTAAGCTAAATGGTGAATGAGTCTAAATTCCCCAGGGGCCTTTTTGGGCACAACGCTCAAGGGTGAGACCCACAGGTTGGGGACCAGAGGACTGGGGAAAGGGCCTAAAACCCAGCCTCCAGAAACTTCCTTCTTAATTTTGTCCCTAACGATATGTTCCATACCTAAAACTGATTTTAAATTGCGAGCCCAAAAAGGCCCCCCAACACCCTGAAATGGGATTCTAAAACCAAACTGAAAACGCTCAAGTAAATATTTAGCAGCCTCCCTGTCAGGATAGACTGTGAGCCATCACCACAACACATCATTATTGATTGGGCTGGGCCCCTTTTTGAGGTTGAGCGTGGGAGCCTCCGCCTCTCCCTCCCTGATTAGCCCTACCCCCACGGGCTGACGTTTTTCCTCTAGAGCAGTTTTGAAAGGAATGCCCAGCTCCGCAGATGGAGCACTCGTGACTGAACCTGCAGGGTTTTTGGGCACAAAACCCCTGAGAGCGGAATTCCCAACAAACCTGCTTGGTGGCCAGAGCAATGCTAGCATGGGAATAAACCATGGAACTGTTGGATGACTTAACCAAGTGTCCACTATGGGTCCTCTCCCCTTGAATTGGGCGAGCCGGAGTCATGAGCTGCATCCATAATTGAGGATGCATCATGTCCCACCTCAATGAAGGGTAAATTGTGGCACTCATCCTAAAGGCCTCATTGTACAGGAGCCATGCAGATCCTGCAAAATCACCATATGTCCTGTGAATAATGTCTAGGTACTGAAACAGGGCTGCTGCATGATGAGGCTGTGCCTTGACCACCACCCTGGCATAGATGAAAAATCCGGTAAGCCAGTTGGTCCAGTTCCTCTCCACCTTTCTTTTCTTCAACTTCTCCTTATCCTTCTTGTCCATTTCATCTTTATCTTTTTTTCTCCACCTCTCTATAACGTAGAGAAAAAAAAGATCCACATACTGCCCTTTCACTATCTTATCCCTTGTAGACTGAAGTAAATGGTCACCCAATGGGAGGGACATTTCACCAAAACGGATGGCAGAATAAGCCACTGCATCATAGCCAGCCCCCTGAGAAGCGCCAGGTAAACCCTGGCCCAACCAAAGAGGGCTAATCAATGAACCAGGCCCACAAGGTAACCAAGGGGACCATTGCAGTGTGACCCAATTCAATGCCTGCTGGTGCACTGGCCAATTAGCATGCACTGGTTGTGTGCCTGAACTAGTGTTTGCCATGTTTTGAGCAATGGTAGGCCAAGGGCCCCAAGGCCAGGTCACTACAGTAAACAAAGAAGTTGACTCATTAGTAAACTCACCTGTAGTCCCAGGCGTCACATTCTCATGCACCAGTGGATCCTGGGGATTAACATGATGCAGCTCATCACCCATGGCCTCACCAGCCTGCTTGGACCCGGACGCACCATCGGGATGTATATTCTTCTCAAGAGCATCTAAACGAGAAAGGATATCCTCAGCAAGCTTCCTTTTCTTAACATGTTGGCTAGCCTTAGTTACTTCCATCTCCTGAACACCTTGGATCCTCTCGAGATGCTGGATCCTAGCTAAAATTGCCTTCCATGAGATGCGATCCTCCTCTTTGCTAAATGAAATAGGATCGGGCTCCACAGGGGGTTTGGGTGACTGTTTATTACCTCCTTTACCTTTGCTTGGAGCCATTCTGCATAGGGAGGTCAATACAATTCAAAATTCCAAGGTCTTGGTGTTTAGCTACTATTATTATTATTATTATTATTATTATTATTATTATTATGCTGCTCTTCCAAACCCAGAAAAAGCCAGACACCACAATTCCTCACTCTATGGCTGCAATCGCAACCACTGTTGTTGTTGTTGTTGTTGTTGTTGTTATCAGAAAATGGTAAATGGATGTTGGGCCTGTAATTGGCACAAAATATCTGCTCCTTAATCCCAAGAAGGCCCCAAATGGCATCCAAAGGCAACTGTAACTATTTGCCCCTTCAGTGGCCAGCAACTGCACTTGCAGTTAACAGAGAGCCCCCTGGTGGCCCGCCAAATTCTGCCAGGCAGATCAAGCAATAGGGTGAGCCACCCTGGAAGCCCTCTGGTGGCCCGCCAAAACTTGCCTGGCAGTGAACTAGTATCTGCTACTCTAATTGTCCCGCTGAGAGGCCCAACCACACCCAAAAAAGGGGGGTAGATTGGGGGTGGCGCACAGGCAACAGTCCCGCCAGACACCGAGTGACCCAATCAGGACCCAAACTGTGAAGCTCGACAGGAGCTCAGTGCCCCCAAGCCCCTTCCCAGAAACTGAGAACACCTCCCCCCTAAGTGGGCGAAGGCCATGGCCCACGGCGGCCCACACAATGACACCCCCCCTTTTCAATACTCCCTGACTTGATGCCACCACGAAGCCAACGGTCGTCCTATGGCCTCCCTGCAGAGAGGTCCGCTCTCACGGAGCGCTGCCAGCCAATAGTGTGGTCTGCTTTCTCCTGGGAGCAGGAGCAAAAATCCAGCTGGGAAGCGGCCCTCCTCCAGCCTCCGTTCAGTAATGGAGTGCTGTCAGCCGACAGCGAGGTCTAATTTCCTCTTGAGTGGGATTGAAAACCTGCCGGCAAGGATGTTTAAGGCATGAGCAAACGGCCTTCTTCAGGCCTCCATGCAGCAATCGGAGCGCCCTCAGTCGACAGCGAGGCTCGCTCCCACCTGCAAGAGGGAGCGAATGTCTAACCGGCTGTCTGCCTCAAAACGCCCCTCACCCAAATCAGGTCACAGCCGTGACCTAGTAAGGCAGCCCAGATGGTCACCCAGCTGCTCGCAGGAACGCTGTTCCAAACAATCCTCCTCCTCAGGCTGAAGACAAAAGCCCCGAGCAGTGATCTCGACGATCACTTTTTGCTGAAAAGGCGGAGATGAGGGGCAGCAGGGCTTTTATAGCCTCTGGCCCCTCCCCTCATCTCCCATTGCAGGCGATGCCACCTGTGCCCACAGAGTGGTCTCAAGACCACCCACATGGCAGCAACGGCAGCTCCCCTTCCCTAACCGCTCTGCCGCACGGTGGGGAGCCAAATTCTTTCTGCAGTGTGTCAGCAGCCCAGGACTCTAGAAGACCAGGGTTTGAATCCCTGCTTGACCATGGAAACCCCCTTGATTACCTTGGACAAGTCACACTCTCTCAGCCTCAGAGGAAGGTAATGGCAAACCTCTAAGGAAATCTTGCCAAGAAAAGTCTAGGATGGACTTGCTGTTAGAATCGACTTGAGGGTGCGTAACAATAATGACACAAAATCACTATAATTTGCAAAGAAATCCGTAATACACTTTGTATCAAAGAAATCTGTCAGCTGTTTGCTGGCATGATTTTGGAGATTACCAGATGTGGTGGAACGTGGCAAAAAATTGCATTCCAAATCTCAGCAGAAGAACAGGAGGAGACAAGGAAGGGCGACATTATCAGATGCCGTATCCTTCTGCCGTCCCAGGGGCATAACACTGCCACTGATGAGACTTCCCTTTCTTATTGATGGTGACAAACCGTGAATAAAAAGGGGCACTGTCATACCCTCCCCTGGATTCTGGGGTTTAGAGTCCTAGAATCCCAGGTAGGCCTTGACATGAGTTTAGTCTCCCTTGGAGCTCTGGAGCGTCCCCCCCTTCGGGGGCCTCTGTACTGGATTCCAGCCAGCCCGCCTTAAATGGCTGGGAATGAGAATCTTCTGCTGAGCTTCAAGGCCAACCACCTGGGCTGGCGAGCCCTCCCTTTTCCTCCTAGTAACTGTTCCCAGGGGCTGGGGGATAATGAAACCTATACTGTTGCTTTTATCTGCTGTCTAATGCTAAGCTGGTCAGAACAGGCCTTGAGGTGATACCGTATGCATATCCTTGCTCAATAAACCATGTT
Source organism: Gambelia wislizenii (assembly GCA_030847615.1). Classification (NCBI taxonomy): domain Eukaryota; kingdom Metazoa; phylum Chordata; class Lepidosauria; order Squamata; family Crotaphytidae; genus Gambelia; species Gambelia wislizenii. The sequence continues at coordinate 358,244,112 of JAUMIR010000002.1, read as the reverse complement.
AACCTTGCATGTGTGTTGAGTTAATGTGTGTGCATGGCCTGGTTCATCACAGCCACACTTACTCACAACCATACTACACCCCTGGGATGCTGGAGGATGACAATGTTTGATAATATTGCCTGTTTCTGTTCTCGCTGTGATCTTCTGATGCTATACTTGCCACATCTGATAACTTCCTTTATGGGGCTTGTTTAATGGGTGCTTGAGGGGTTCCCAGATAGAAGAACACCCCCCCCGGCTGATCACATGGTGGCAACAGGGGCCAGAGGGACCCCAAACCCCATTACAGGGCTGCTTTATTTTTGTTTCTTGATTGGGTTTTTTAATGAATAGAATGCAACCAAAGGCATGAGCCTTTGTTGTTTATATATTTATTGGTTAAGGTTTCAGATAGATGGATGGTTGGACATATGGATGGACAGACAGGTGGACAGAAAGCCTCTCATGCATCCCATCTTCATCAGCTAGAAGCAAACTACCAACATTTTACCATCCACATGACAAATAATTCCATCATAGAAAACACCTTTACTGATTAATTTGTATAACATCCTGACAAACATTTAACTTTAGGATTTATGGATTACTCCCTCTGCCCCTGCCTTTTTTTTTTTTTTGACTGACTGCTGTTTTAATACATTTTTAGTTACTAATGCTTTTATTATCCACTTCTTTGTTGGCTATTGTTTTTACCCTTGCTCTTGTTTTATTACAAGCCAGCATAATGTAGTGGTTTGAGTGTTAGACTATGGATGCATCTACACTGTAGAAATAATGCAATTTGACACCACTTTAAGTGCTGTAATGCTATCCTATAGAATCCTGGGATCTGTAGTTTTACATGGTCTTTAGCCTTCTCTACCAAAGAGTGCTGGTGAGTCACAAAACTACAAATCCCAAGATTCTGTAGGATGGAGCCATTGCAGTTGAAGTGGTGTCAGAAGCTATTATTTCTACAGTATAGGTGTACCCCTAGGATTCCAGGAGAGCAGGTTAGATCCCTGATCAGCCATGGCAGACCACTGGGTGACCTTGAGCAGGTCACTCTCTCAGTCTTAGAGGACGGGAATGGCAAACTTCCTCTGAATAGATCCTGTCAAAAAAAAAAAAAAACTTTGTCAACATTAAGCTTTTAGGTTCTAAAATGATATTTTCATCCCCGTCCCTCCAGTTAAAAACTGGAGAAAAAAATCAGTTCAGTATGACTTCCAGTTTACTAATTTTTGTTTTCCAAGTAAAATGTTTCCCACTGATATTTGGCTGAAGCTCTGATATACTTGGCATATAGAGCTCTGGATGCTGCATTTTTTAAATGGACAGCAGAATGAAGGGGAAATTGCAGAAATCCTTGAGTTTTCAACAATTTAGAGAGCTCCAGTTGTCCGCTTCTCAGTCTTTTAAGCACTCACATTCTTAAACAGAATGTAATTATTGAGGAAATTAACTTTATAGCTACAGATTGTGGTGTCATGATAATTTAGAGGAATAGGAAGGATGCTTTCTTTGCAATCTTTTGTTATCTCTTTCTTTTTGGTTATCACTTAATGGCATTCATTAAAACTGATAACAGAAATTGCTTCTCTTTTTAAATTTAAACCAACTCACCAGTTTAGTTGAGTTAACTTTCCTTGGAACAATATATTAGTGTCATGCTCAATTGACTTTTCTTATGAAGGAAATGAAAGTCCATTATCTGCACCAATGGAAACAATATAAATATACATATTTCTGTCCTTTTGTTAAAATAATTGTAAACCCCAACAAAATCTGTCACAGACCACCTCTATATTGTGATGCACAGCGGCTTCTGAAGTCAATTTTTTCCCTCCAGAGAAAGCAATATTTACCTTTTGGAATCCAGGGCAGGTTAACAAAGAGCAAGGCTTGAGCTTTCATTGTCAGCCAATCAGCTGTTTCTTATTTCCTTTCCTTGTGCTTTTCCTTAGAAGAGCCTGCAGCAAGAAAATATATTGACTTTCTAGAGAACTTGGTGTTCAGACTTTGAAATTGTGCTCCCTTATCTTTTAATCATTTGATACTGAAAGCAGACAAAAGCAAGGGGAGGGGGCAGTGTGGAATCAACAGATTGTCCTACTCAACTATCTTTCCTGCCTTTGTCTGTGTTCTGTCATGGGTTTCTTTAAAAAAAATTTCAGAACAACAGATCTCTCTGTGTAAGACCTATGGTTTCCACCATTTTGACCTTTCTCCTTTGGAGGTCAATAGGAATCACTTATCTGGCTTCTGATGAAATGAGTGACTTCTACAATCTTCAAAAAGACACACTGCATCACTACTCATAGGACCTGGTTGCTGTCTGTTTAGTCAACTTGCAATTGTTCTCATAATCCTTTATGAGAAGGTGCAGGAATTGTGGCTCTTCAGACATTGTTATACTGCAACTCCCATAATCCCTGACTTTTGGACACACTGATTGGGCTGATGGGAATATAAATCCAACAACATTGGGAGGGCCACCACCCATATATTACGGTAAGCTTTGGTGTGTCCAATAACCAGTGCTTTTGACCCATATTCTAGAGTCTTCTCATCATATGAAAACATTTACAGGATAAAATTCTTTGAGGGATACTACTGCTTCAGTAATTCACTTGATAACCCAGGAATAAGCCCTATTTAAGTCAATAGGATTTCCTTCTGAGTAGACATGTACAGTCGTCCCTTCACATTCGTGGGGGTTACGGGAACAAGACCCCCACAAAAGTGAAAAAAGTGAATAAAAGCAGCCTCTGAGGGTTTAACGAGGAGACCTTCCTAAACACATACACACACAGGGAAGGTGCGGGTGGCATCTGAACTCCCAGCAAGCTCACACAAGCAAAGTCCCCTCTTGCCACTCCCCTCTCTGTGTCTGAACAAACTGAATTGCTTCTTTAAAACTCACATTTTGAACCTTTCCTACACACATTCACACACAGGGAAGGCACAGGTGGCATCTCCCAGCAAGCATCAGAGCCAGCCTCTGAGCATTTCAGGAGGAAAGCATCCTGCTGGCCGAAAGAAAAGCACAGCCCCATACTGTGAGCACACAGAGAGGGGGTGGCAAGCATGCAGCTGTGCTTTTCTTTGGGTCATGAGGATACATGGGGTGAAATGTGAGTTTTAAAGAACAGTTTTAAAGAAGCAATTCAGTTTGTTAAGACACAGAGAGGGGACTGGCAAGGGGGGGCTTTGCTTGCATGCTCACAGCATGGGGCTGTGCTTTACTTTCGCCTTAGACTCTCAGAGACTGGTAGGGGGGTTGGTTGCTTGCTGGGATCTTCCCTGTGTGTGTATGTGTGCAGGAAGTTTTCCTCCTTAAATGCTCAGAGGCTGTGTTGGGGGGAGCAGGGAGGGAGGAATTTCTACGAATACATAAAACCGTGAAAGTCAAAGCTGTGAATGTAAAGGGACAACTGTATACCAGAGCCACAATCAGGCATCCGTGGTTGTACAGGAGTAGAGAAAGCTGCAAATGTGTGCTCCATTCCCCCTACTCAACTCCCCATCTCCTCCTGTTGACATGGAAGGTCTGGAGAATAGCTGTAACCATGGTGCAGTTTACACAGCAAAATAAATCCTCAAAGAATGCGACAAGAAGCCTGATAGTTCCCACGCATTTCAAAGCCACAGTGCCCTTTTCAGAAGGAGGGGGAGTGAAAAACCCATAAGTTGCCAGCATCAGCTTTCACTAGTTTACCCAACTTTTTTGATAAAGTTGCAAAAATGAGCACAATTGGTCGTGGGAACTTACCATTCACAAATGTCCGTGTGAACTTGCAGTGACCTTTTTGAATTAGTGTGAGCAGAGCTGATTGGTTGGAGCGACCATTGTGCCTTCTCCAAATAGACAGAGGGGTTGGAGAGGGAAATCCACCAAGTCTGCCATTTGCCCCTTCTTCTGTTTGCAGCCCACTTTTGGAAATCTGCTCTGAGCCCTTCCTATCTGTTTCAAAGGAAGGCTTTGGGAGCAGGGAAGACGATCGGGAATGGGGCTAGCCCCCACTTGGGTGGTGTGTGTGTGTGTATGTGTGTGCATGCATGCATGCATGCTGCAACCAGAGGGTTGCTCCATCATGCTTTTGTTTATTTGTGCTTCCCTTCACTCCTTTATCTTTATTCAAGGCTTTCAGGGCAGGGAAGGCAATCGGAAACTTGACAGATCACTCTGTCATTCTTTTGTTTGTTTGTGCTTTTCTTATCTCTCTTTATTTACGGTGTATTTTTGCCTCTCCATGACCCCCTGCTTGCTCCCTCCCCACCTCCTGCCTGTCTTTACTCATCTGGAGGCCATGCCCCCTCACCTTTGCCTGTGTAAACTAATGAAAACCAAAACTTGCCGCATCTTCCAAATAAGCAAGAATCCGTGTGAATTATGCACTCCTGATGCGAAAGAACGGTAATCCAGAATTTCCCAAACTTTATCCTGTTGTGGAACTAGCACCTATGTTTAGCTGAAAATTGTTACAATGTTCAACACAAACTGGCTACCCTGATAAGGAAGGACTTCCATCCACCTGAAGCTCAGCATTTAATTGAATACAGTGACATCTCCTTTTCAGAGCTTCCCCCCCCCAACATCAGAGGGGGTAAATGTGGGAGTGGTTCTGGAGCACCTTGTTCCAGCACCCTGTATATACAAATGACACTTAATGTCTGAACAAAGCTTTCATTGTGCCAATTTCCAATGCCTCCACCAAGCATACAAAGCACAGATCAATTCTATGTACATCTTGGGTACATCTACACTGTAGAAATAATGCAGTTTGACACCACATTAACTGTCATGGCCCCATCCTACAGAATCCTGGGATTTACCATTTTGCGAGGCACCAGCACTCTTTGGCAAAGACGTCTAAAGACCTCGTAAAACTACAAATCCCAGGATTCCATAGGATGGAGCTACAGCACTTAAAGTGGTGTCAAACTGCATTATTTCTACAGTGTAAATGCTCCCCTTTTGGGGAGTAAGCCCCAGTTTAACAGGTTCCTGGACTACAACCTGCAGCTCAGTTCAACGCAGCAGCTTTCCAGGGTGCCAAAAATGGCTCTGCCCATAGAGCAGTTTCCCAGGCTGCAAACCAGACATTAAGCTTCATACAAAACCTTCCAGGCTGCAAAGCAAAGCCCATTTCTCTGAAAAATCTTTTGGGGTTTTAAATAGTTTCCTCTCTCCTCTCTCTGATCTCCAATCATTGATTAGAAATAATAGCAGTAGCAGCTCGCAGCTGGATAGTGAGTGTCCACCCCTGACTGATAGGCTGGAAGTTCATTGTTCCTTACATGTACTGTAAGGTTTTTATCAGACTACATGGCCCACTGTCAGGAGCCACACCAAGTCTATGCCAAGATAGCTGAAGGTAATTTTCAGCAGTTGACTTTCTCCTCCATGTCAATGGATTCTTCCAATGGCTTCTGTTATAGTTGTTGACAATTTTCTGTTGCCAACTATGAACACATCCTGAAATGGATGAGGGTTGTACCATCTTCACATTCCCTGTTACTACCATTACTATACATGTGCTCCTCAAAGGATGAAAGAAAACTGTAGCACTTGGTAGAGCGCCAGTGGGAGTTGGGGTGGAGTTGAAGTATAGAGGCTATAGCAGAAAATTGTAGTTGCTGGTGATCCAGGAAGAAACTCACAGAATAAGTTGTATTTAAGGAGTGATTTCAAGAATGGACTAAGCAGGAATAAGTAAAATTTATTTTGTATCATGTGAGTAGGAGAAAAGATGTAGGTCAGGTTATTGCTGGGTAACTACATGGCACAGGCAATTGTCCAAGCTACCTTTCCCAGAGCACCTTGACTATGAGTACATCCACCCAAGAAAGCCCTGCTTTGTAGGAATAGCTAGCTTCTCCCACTCAGATGATGATGATGATGATGATGATGATGACGATGACAACTCCCTCTGCAAGAGAAAATGCAACCACATGAGTAATGGACTGTATGTATGCACCCACAGGTTTCGAGTCATTCTTTGCTCTCCATAGCTATGTTTAAAAGATACTTGTTAAAAGTGAAAGGGAACATTGTAAAATGGGTACCTTATACTATAAGGTGGTGACTCTTTTTTTGCCATGTGTTGACAAGCTGGTGTTGATTTATGGTAACTCTATGAATAAGAGACCTGCCAAGAGCCCGTGGTCATCAACAGCCCTGCACAGGTCTTACAAACTCAGGACTGTGGCTTCCTTGAATGAGTCTGTCCACATGTGGTGTGGTTTCTTTTCCTATTGCCTTCAGTTTTATTGTGCATTACTGTCTTTTTGGATGAGTTATATTGTATCATGATATGTCCAAAGTGTGATAACTTTAGTTCAATCATTTTGACTTTCAATGAGAGTTCATGCTTGATTTGCTCTAATACCCATTCATTTGTCTTTTTAGAAGTCCATGGTATCTATAGAACTCTCCTCTAGTACCACATTTGAAATGTGTCAGGTTTTTTACTGTCAGCTCATGGATGGAAAGAATATTCAAAAATGTTCCCAAAAAATGGGTTTAAAAAATGCTTCTTGAAAACCCTTGATGAGAAGAATCCTGGACTAATGAGAATCTTCACAGTTTCGGACTTACTGTGTGCAAAATCTATATATGGTTGATTTGCAAAGAAATCAGCATTTTCTGCAAAGAAATCAGCATTTTCTGACCAGGAAACAGTTTCAATAATAATTGCAATAATATTTCTGTGCGGAAATATTATTTTCTGTGCAGGAAATGCTGATTTCTGCAAAACAACAACATGCAAATTTTGCACAAAATAAGTACTGAATCACAAATAGGCTTCAGAAACTACATAGCTTTTAAAGATTTCTTCACATACTTGTTGCTTCCTTCAAGGAGAAAATTAGTGAAGAATTAGATATCTATGTCTGCTTTCTTCACGGTCCAGCTTTCATGTACAAACAGAAATCAGAAATACTGTGGCACAATGGCAAGGTAGTTACATAGAAGGTGTTCAGCTACAGGACTAATTTGCTGAAATTTGTTCTTTAAAAACCTTGGTTGCTAAAATTTGTATTCATATTAATAGGATTTAACACATTAAATTGTGTGTGCGAGCATTGTCCAAACAAATGCTGTTCAAGCAAATACGGCAATGAAATTAAAATATAGGGGTAATTTTTGAACACATATTTGAATTTGTTCCCATCTTCCCATCTTCACATATTCACACACAAACGCACACACACTATTAGTTTGAAAATAATTTTTTACAATTTGGTAAAATGTTCATTGTGAATAATGTAAGTCTTCAACTAGTAGAAATTGGACATTCGTAATAACAGTCTTTATTAGGAGCGCACATGCAAATGAGAGTACAATACAGGTTGAATATCCTTTATCTGGAGTTTCAAAATTCGAAATACTCCATAATCTAAAATATCCACATGTATGGCTGAGATAGCGACACTTTTGCTTTCTGATGGTTCAATGTATACAAACTTTGTTGCATGCACAGAATCATTAAAAATATTGTGTATAAAATTACCTTCAGGCTATGTGTACAAGGTGTATATGAAACATACATTAATTTCATGTTTAGACTTGAGTCCCCTCTCCAAGATATCTGATGCAAGTATTCTAAAAATACAAAAAAATACGAGATAAAGAATACTTCTCGTCCCGAACTTTTTTGGTAAGGGATGCTCAACCTGTATTGCAATTGGTGTGGGTATGGTTGTGATCCAGTTTATGTTTTGTTTGTTGGAAATTTGCAAAATAAAATAATTTGCTGTGTAGGCACTGACCATATCATAAAGTCACCATGTTCTCCAATGTTCTGTAAATACCATTGTGGAAAAACAAATCAACAATCATCTTGTGGTTAATCTTAGTGGATTGTTTTGCTTTGTGACTGCTTGAGCTGTTTCTCAAATTCAATGTTACTGCACAACAAATAACACAAATGGTCAAGCTTTGCAAAATATCAGTGTGTAGAATTCACAATAGGAAACAACTTAGCAATACCAAATGGTGTCTTATGAAAGAAGAAGATGAAAAAGAACATTTTACATTATAAGTTCATGTTTGTATAAGCAGTCAGGAGTCAAGCGTACCATAGCATCAAGGCCTGAAGATATGAGTAATGCTTGCATTCACAGATAAACTGAATCTATATGTATATGTGTATAAGAATATGTATGAAAATAAACATCCTGATCTTTGCCTTGACCAGTCATAATGAAAATTCACCATTGCAGTCTAACTATCAAATGCAAATGATTGTGTTCTACATAGAAAGTTTTTTTTTACTAACACCTAGCTAGATAGGTGGGATCTAACTACAGTCATCCCTCCACATTCATGGGGGTTAGGGGTTCAAGACCCCCCACAAATGTGAAAAATCCGCAAATAATACCAGGCCTCCTCCGCCCACCTGCAAACCCCTCCCCCACCCTTCCGAAATGGCGACAGGGCTTTTTGAGTCCCATTGCCACTTGGGGAAGCATGGGGGTGGCTAAAAAGCCTCCCGCCTGCCTGGCTGCCACCCCCCCTGCTGCCTGCCATACTTCTCACAGCAGCTATGGGGCTCTCAAGCCCCATACCAGCTTCGGGAAGGTCGAGGTGATGGCAGGCGGGAGGTTGGCTGGCCTCCCACGGTCTTTCCTAAGGGGCTCTGGGGCTTTGAAGCCCCAGAACTGCTTCGGCAAGGCTGGGGAGGTCTGTGTGTGGGTGGGCAGGAGGTTGGCCTGCCTCGCTCCGGCCTTCCTGAAGGAGCTCTGGGGCTTTGAAGGCCCAGAACCACTTCAGGAAGGCTGGGGAGGTCAGCGGGTGGGCGGGCGGGAGGTTGGCCGGCCTCACCCTGGCTTTTCCGAAGGGGCTCTGGGGCTTTGAAGCCCCGGAGCTGCTTTGGGAAGGCCGGGGAGGTCAGCGGGTGGGTGGGTGAGAGGGTGGCCAGCCTCACCCTGGCCTTCCCAAAGGGGCTCTAGGGATTGAGAGCCCCATAGGCACTTCAGGAAGGTTGGGAGGTGTGGAGGGAGTACAGCAGAGAGGCTTTTCGGCCACCCCCCCACCCCGTCCCAAAGCTGTGACAAGGCTTGGAAAGCTCTATCGTGGCTTTGGGAAGGGTGGGGATGGCTGAAAAGTGCCTTTCCCACCAACTTCCCGCTCTCCCAGGGCTTGCCTCTCCTCACCAAAAGGAGCCAAGTCCCAGGAGAGGAGGGAGTTGGGTGCGCATTTCCCTCAGCAAGCACTCTGTTTAAATCGGCTCCTCTCCCTTGTGTGCGAGGGAGAGGAGCTGATTTTAATGTGGTGCTTGCTGAGCAAACTGCGAATAATCAAAACCGCAAGACTGAAAGCCGTGATTGTGGAGGGGCAACTGTATTAAGTAACTGCTTTTACTTTTTCCACTGGACACTTGGACTGTGTGTAAAGATACTTCATGAAATGCAATCCTTTGTTGTACAGATGAATTGGCAAGGCAGACCTACCATGGGAGTCTTCCATATACAACTGCAGAATCACAACCTTAGGGCCTTTTCACACGAGAGGGAGCTCTTTGACTCAGATGTAGCAAAAAGTACAAGAGCAGAGTGCCAGGATGAAATTTCTGTCCCATGAACAGCACCCAGTTTCAGACAACATCATCCTCATCGCGTTCAACTCCTGTGCTGCAGCCGTTAATAAGGTGTCTGAAACTGGGTCCCATTCATGGGACAGAAATGTCATCCTGGCATTCTGCTCTTGTACTTTTTGGATGCATCTGATAATCTCCTCTGTCTCCATTATTTGTGTTCATGTGTGAATGGCTTCCGTGTGACTTTGAATGGTCAACACCTAGTGACTTAGGAGATTATCAGACGTGTCCCTTGAAACTGTTTCTGTACCGCTACCCCCCTGTACCACTCCTGCCCCACTCTCGTCCCTATAACAGAATAAAAAGAATTCAGACACTTGCCTTATTCCATTATAGAAACTGTTCCATCCCCCTCAGCTTCACTGCAGTAAAGGCAGATGTTGTAAAGCTGCTTTTACTGCAGTGAAGCCAAATCCTCATAGAATCATAGAATTGTAGAGTTGGAAGAGATCATGAGGGCCATTCAGTCCAACCCCCTGCCATGCAGGAATATACAATCAAAGCATCCCTGACAGATGGCCATCCAGCCTCTGTTCAAAGACCTCCAAGGAAGGAGACCTCACCACACTCCGAGGGAGTGTGTTCCACTGCTGAACAGCTCTTACTGTCAAGAAGTTCCTCCTAATGTTGAGCTTGCATCCATTGTTCCGTGTTCTAGTCTCTGTAGCAGCAGAAAACAAGCTTGCTCCATCCTCAATGTGACACTCCTTCAAATCCTGCTTGCTCTCATGAGAAAACGATGGCGTGGGAAATTTGAAAATAAAAACAAAACATCAAAACAGAAAAGTAGGCCCCAAAACACACAATACAAACACCAAGTAACCTGGGATGGGGGGAGTGACACTCACCTGGCTGTCCCTATCAAACCCGGACGTCTTTGGCACGGACATCTGGTGATGTCATGTGCCACTGGCATCGCACCAGCACAACGGGGCACATTTTCAAACACCTGTGATTCCGTTATGATAACAGAACAGGCTTCTTATTCATGGCTTATGCCGTGCACAAGAAGAAGTGGAGGGGGGAGCAGGAGCAGGATGGGAGCTTCCCGGACAGGGACAACATCATCTGAAAAGGGAGACAGATAGTGATCTCCCCTCGTCCCTGTCCCGGGTTATTGGACACATCTGATAATCTCCATAGAATGTACAACAGAATTTAGACTGGCTGTTGCAAGAGTCATCAAAATTCCTGGGAGATAATTAAGTGGCTTTCACTGACATGTGAAAACACCCTTTGTACTTTGTAAAATATATTTGGCACTCAGCTATGTACCTTATGCAGATCCCATGAGTTTTCAGGACCATTACACAGTTTGCAGAACTTCCCACCTGTGAAGGAGGGAGGCATACAAATGCAGGGGTGAAGAGTCTTAATGAAAGTAGCAGTTCTCCAGACACACAACCCCCCTGTAGCATATTGTGCCTCTTTTCCAGATGGTCCTGAATTTGCAGTTTGGTATTAAATAGCCAAATTTGGAGCAATGCAGATATAGTCTAAATGTCTCAAAATGGCTTTAAAAAAAAAAAGTCATTAGGGTGAATGCGGTACTGTGGTAATTTGAATGGCCAAAAGATTTACAAGGTAAAAGAATTTTTTAACATAAGAAGACTGTGAGCAGACAGCAGTTTGAAATGTGTGCCAAACCTAATCCGTTATTTGACTGTGGTCACAAACAGTGCTGACTCTGAGCCAACATGGCCAGCAGTGAAATTCCAGAAATAACATGGCATCAAAGTCATTATGTATTAGCAGCTTTCCATTACTCTAGTCCAGTTTTGCATTAGCATGTGTCTCCAATGAGGTTGCCAAAAACCCTGTTAATATGGCTACAGATTTTGTATTGGACTAAATACTTGATATATTGCACCATAGGAAAATATTACAGCTTGTCTGTTCTTTTCCTTAAAGACTTTTCAATCTGAGGTCTCTTGTAAAATTCAATAACATGTAGGAAATTAAACATATTGATCTCCAGTGCCAGTGGGAACAACAATGAGGTTTTTGTTGTTCACTTTTAAGCATTCCAGCCAGGGGTGGGGTTATCTCAGAATTCAACTTTAAAAAGTCAGTGAAAAGTTGCAGTTTGATTCCAGGCTCAGATCATTATAGATGAATCAGTAGAAAATCTAAGGGTGCCTACAGGCAAATGACTCCTGGTATCACCAGTCAAAAGGCACTGTGGACCTATTTCATCTTTCCTTCCTTAATGAATTTTTTTTCTGATAGAAAAAAATGGAGGAAGCAGGAAGAAACCATAGAATTACAGATAAAAGGCAATGCTGTCTAGGGAGATTATCAGACGGGTTTAATAATCTGGGACAGGGACACCACAGGATCGAGAAAGAGCTTCCTTTTCAGATGACGTTGTTCTTTTCCCGTTCTGCCCCTGTGCAGCTTCCATTCTGTTTCGTTTTTTTTAATTGACAGGCAAAAGCTGTCAATAGATCACCTGTTCTGTTTCTGTAACAGAATCACAGGCAAGTGAAAAGGTGCCCTGTTCCTGTGGCGCAATCTGGGAGGTCCATGCCGCACACTTCCAATAGCAATCGGGGCATCCAGGTAAGTAACAGCCTTTTTTGTACCCTCCCTGGGTTACTTGGGGTTTTTAAGGGTGTTTTTGTGCTTTGCTTTACTTTTTGATGTTTAGTTTTTATTTTTAAATACCCCACACAATGCTGGCCTCCCTGTAAGGTCCTGTAAGGTCTGTGCCGAACATTTCCGGTGGCGATGAGGACATCGAGGTAAGTGACATCCTTTTTTGTACCCTCCCCTGTTTACTTGGTTTGCTGTTGTTGTTTTAACTGTGTCTAGGTGCTTGATTTAAGTTTTTGATGTTTGGTTGTTTTTTTAATTTTTAAATTTCCCACATGATGCCAGCCTCTCTATAAGGTCCTGGAAGGTCCGTGCCGAACACTTCCGGTAGTGATCACAATATCCAGGTAAGTAACAGCGTTTTTTGGGCCCTCTCCTGTTTACTTGTTGCTGCTTTTGGGGGGTATTTAGGTACTTGGTTTAACTTTTGTGTGTGTGTGTATGTTCTCCCTTTTAACTTTGAATTACCTGTGCAATTGTTCTCTCGTGAGAACAGCCGGGTTTTGCTATACAGGAAGTGAATGGAGCTCTGTAAGACCTCCATTCATGCCTGGGCTGCTGGAGGGGAGGGGAAGACTTTTTATTTCACTAAAAGGCAAGTGATTTTTTTTTAAAAAAAATCTGTTACAGGGATAGAAGTGGGGCGGGAATTAGAAGGCGAAATGGGGACGCTTTATTTGGTCCCTGTCTGATAATCTCCTAGATCACCTTGCACAATTCCATGCAAAGGGCCAGTTGACTGCACAATCATATTAACTTTTGATTTTATATATTACAAATACATAAACTTCAACTTGGTGTTTTTCTAGATTTATCCCAGTAGAAGAATAGAGAGAGGGCCAAACAACACATGATGGAAAAGATCTGTCAGCTCAAAGCCATATCCACTGCATTCATGAAGGAACCATGAGTCCCTTTCACACTACACATTATAGAATCATTGGATTTGCAGTTTAGGAAGGGATATTTAGAATTCTCTGCCAGAGAGCTCTAGTGCCCCACCAAATTATAAAGCCCAGGATATACTAAGATGCAGGTAGTTAGAATGGAATCATAGTGCTGTAATTATGTAATGTGAAAGGCCCCCATGATTTTAACATTAAAAGGGACACATGGGTAAAGATTACAGGGAGTCCTGGTGGCGCAGTGGTTAAATGCCAGTACTACAGCCACAACATTGCAAGTTCAATCCCAAGGGTTCCCAAGGTTCACTCAGCCTTCTATCATTTCATGGGTTGGTAAAATGAGTACCCAGCTTGTGAGGGCAATTAGCTAACACACATTGGAAACTGCATAATGCCTAGCGTACTATAAAGTGGTGTAGATGTGTAAAATGCTGTTGCTTGAAACAATTTGTAAGCCACTCTGAGAGCCTTTGTGGCTGAAGAATGGGGTATAAATACCTAAATATATAAATACAGCAACTTTCAATTGATTACCAAGTACAAGCTTAAAGGGTTTTTTCCCTGGTGTATATAACACTGGGGGAGGAAGGATATTTGTCATTAGGATCTGGACCAGCCCCATATTCTTCTCCTAGTTTCTATTTAAGTGCTGTTGTTTTTTTAAAAAAAGATTCATGAAATGAATCCCATGTTATTTGTCTCATTTTGCTGAAGAGAGTCTCTCTACATCTTTGATTATGTGGAATGTCTAAATGAGGACTAGATAACTGCTTTGAGGGCTAAAATACCTCCATTTTTTGTCTGCCCTTCGCAAAATGGTGACTGGACATGATGTTATATCACTCCCAGACGCCATTTTGGCAAGAGCACATGAGAAAACATAAGCATTTAATGGTCTGTGGGTTTCTGTAGTTAGGTTTGGGGGGCATTGTATGTGCTGGGGGGGCTTTTGTGTGATTTGGGGGTAATAAATGACCCCTAAAACACACCCTTTTTTAAAAAAAATGGGAGGATGTAGGATTTGGATAACTAATGGAGGGCTTTGGAGGCCACTAAGAGGAGCACATGGGCTGCAATCTCTCCCCCCAACCCCACATTCTAAATGATATTTTATGGCATATTAACATATATTTTTTCAAAGATGCCACTTTACCTTTTGTTTTTGGCTCTACTATGGCTGCAATTATGAACATGCTTCCCTGGAAATAAGTTCTACAACTCTACTTCTCTCCTGGCATTCGCATGAAATGTACAAACATAAATTATATCCTGTTTTCTTGCCACCATCTTTCAATGGACTTTCTCAAAATCCAGTCCCCTCTGTTACTTTTACTTTTGGATATGAGCCTTTGCTAAAGGGAGTCATAATCTACACCAGCACTAACAACATTGGCCCAGCCCACAGGTGTTGGAAAGGAAAACTCTTTAAGTGGTTTTTCTTTTCAGCCTTTAGCTCTGTTAATGTTGCAGACACTGCCAGAACAGGAAATCTGCAAGTTTCCCAAGGGATATTTTGCACTTCATGTGCCAGTTCAGATAATGTCAATATTATTGTACTGAATTAGTAAAAGATGATGAAATGTGACTTGAACAAATGCCATTAATATATATATTTAAATACTTATACTTACATAAAAGTTTATGTACTGTGTTGATTAGCCAGTCACTTTAGGTAAGCATTTCTGAGAATTCGTTCAAGGCAAGAAAGCATTGAAAGTGTTCTTTTTTAAAGAAAAAAATCCGTATGGGACTATGGAACAATGTATAACTGCATAAATCTCAAGAATTTATCTAAAGAGTATATAGGTTGCCCACCACATCTGTGAGGGATATTATCCATGAAACTGTGGGTAATAGCAATCCCCATTGAAATGAATTATTTCCAGCCCATCTTCCAGTAGAAGCATACCATAGACTCACACTGGAGGACCTAGAAAATGCCTAGAGAAAGTAGAAAGAAATTATTAGTAGCTAAGAACAAATATGAGTTTGTAGCTTTAGTTCATAAAACAGTGTTGTTGTTGTTGTTGTTTTAAAAAAGCAATTATGGATAGTGATAGATATAGGAACAAAAATAATCAAAGGTATGGAGATTTAATTTAAAGCAAATGTTTTAAAAAGCTGATAGAGGTCAGCATAAACAACTGTTCTTTTTCCTGGTCATAAGACATATCAACAAGAAAAAAATCACATCTGTCTTATGCCTTAGTTAAAAGAGGTGATAGAAGACTGTAAGGGAGGGTAATAAAAATGAACATTTTGTTGATCCCTGAAAGATCTCCCATTTGCAACAAGGCTGCTATGAAAGTACCTGAACTTTATCTAGGGACTATAAAATTCCTCCAATTCATTTCCTTGGACATTCTCCAGTGAATGATGAACAACAGCAACAACAAAAAGCCACGCTTATCTCTAAACATGTGGAGTTAGACAAACTCATGTTTCCACATCCACATTCAGCTCTGATACTCAACATGATTGGCTATATAAAAGCTTTAAAGCATAGCAGGCTTCTTGGGCAGGAAGGGGTGGAGGGAGAGAGTGAGATCAAATTTCTTCAGCATTTGCTATAGTTTCCAGTGCTATTGTCAACCCCAAAGTTCTCCATCTGGGTGGACAAACTTTCGGTTTGGATCAGACAGAAAGATGATTTTTTTTTTTCTGGAGGATTCTCCTCACGTCCAGCTCACTTCTCAGGCCCTTGGCTGAAGAAACAATGTTCATTTACTTGCATGTCAGCACAGTATGGATCCTTATAATGGCATGCCAGAATAAAGGTGCTTTTGGCCTTTTCAGGCAGTGCTGAGAAAGGAAGAGGCAGGGATGCTTAAAGAATTCAATCTTTGTAAACTCTGATACACACTGACCTGATCTCCACCTCCCAGACTAATATGTGAATTGTAACATAATCATCTATTGGAGTTCACCCTTTTCTGAATATTGCAAGGCAGTTCTTGGCTCAAGATACATTCCATGATGTATTTTAGAATGCTTATTCTGAGATACAATATGTTTACTGGTGTATTCATTTAGATTTTTTTAAAAAAAAATATACATCTGAATTTAAGTATATGTTTGTATACAATTTTTGTAGGAGACGTATATTTTTAATTCACATATTAATGTGGAAGTGGGATGGAACAAATGTATGAATGAACACAGGTTGTTTTTTGAATATACACACACACTATGTTTGAATTGTGTGTATATGTATCACTCTTATCAAATATCAAATATAACATACTAACATACTTGTCAAATATAACATACTAAAAAAAATTCAGAATGTATCCTTCCTCTCCATGTAGGTGTTGACATGCAGATTCCTAATTTTATCCTTCTTCATGCTCCTCTACCCATCTTTTTGGGTCATTAGTAATAGGATGGTAAATTTTCACTTATTTTATTCTCATATGCAAAATTGAATAGTGATTTTCTCTCCACTCCACTATTGTATTTCTGGACAATTTTATATAACACTAAGGGGTTTTAATTGCTAAGTGAAAATTCATTTACACACACAAAAAAACTTTTTTTTCTGTGAGGCAAACATGTTTTTGCATAGAAAAGATGTTTTCTGCAGAAAAAGCAATATTTTTTGCACAGAAAGCAGTGTATTTGTGCAATGTATGTAAATTTATGCCAATTGTACAGAAAAAACATGAGTATTTTTAGCATAAATTGATTTTTCTGAACCAAGTCCCAAAGGTCTTGCAGTTGTTCTCATTTTCTTTCACAGGGTGTCTCAAATGTCAGGATACTCCTTTTAGTGACAGAAGCAAATATTAATGAATATTTTTAATTTCCAAATAACTAGTCACAGCCACTCATGATCTCGCTTTCATACAAGGAAGGATACAGTTTGTTGAACAGGACCAAGATGTGCTCAGCAGCAGAGACATGAATTCAGATGCATGCCCCATTTCATTTATGTCTCACATTTATATCTTGGTTTTCATCAACGAATGGAAGGTGGTACACATACTTCTCTCCACATTCATTTTTGTTGTTTTTGCTGTGTGCCTTCAAGTCACTTCCGACTTATGGCAATTCTAAGGTGAATCTATCATGGGGTTTTCTTGGCAAGATTTGTTCAAGGGGGAGTTGCCATTGCCTTCCTCTGAGGCAAGAGAGTGTGACTTGCCCAAGGTCATACAGTTGGTTTCCATGGCCAATCAGAGATGTAAACCCTGGTCTCCAGAGTCATAGGACATTATCAGACAAAGCAAATAAGGTGTCCTATGAATGCCTAATGATCGCAAAAGGGCATGCATACCACATGACGTCCCCCTTTCACAGTCATGTCCTGTTAAAAAGCCATCAATTGATCCCTGTGGTGCTTTTGTGCCGGTATTGTTGGCGTTTGAAACTTTGTGCCATTGTACTCACGTGAATGCAGCATCAATGGCCAGACCAGCGAGAACACTTCTGGGTGAGATCGTGACATCCAGGTAGGTGACATACTTTTTATCACCCTCCCCAGTTTACTTGGGACTTCTTAAATGTGTTTAGGTGCTTTCTGTAATTTTAACTTTCTTTTTTTTTTTTTAATTTCCTGCACATATTTTTAATTTCCTGCAAGAATATGTGGGATTTCAAACAAAGAAGTGAACGGAGCTCTGTTCACTGTTCATTCATTGCCGGCAAACCTTTTGCCAGGATAGGAGGTAAGTGTGGCATGGGGCATTCTTTTGCCAGCATAAAAATGGCAAAGTTATGCCAGCAAAAGAATGGAATTTAGGGGGATGACTGATAAAGTCCATAGTCCAACATTCAAGCCACTACACCATGCTTGCTCATTATACTCATTTTATCTTCCCAAAAACTTTAGGATATAGGTTATGCTGGTAGATGGTGATTGACTAAAGGTCACCTAGGGAGCTTCATATCTTACTCAAGATTTTTAACTTGGTTTCCCCAATCATCTTAGCTTGCTTCCCAGAGGTGTAGCTATTTTTGTTGTTCTGTGCCTTCTAGTCATTTCTGACTTATGGAGACCTAAGGTGAAACTATCAAGGGATGTTCTTGGCAGAATTTGTTCAGAGGGGGTTTGCCTTTGCCTTCCTCTGAGGATGAGAGAGTGTGACTACCCAAGGTCACCCAGGGGGTTTCCATGGCTGAGCATGGATTCATACCTTGGTCTTCAAGTGTCCTAGTCCAACAAGCAAACCACTATACCATGCCAGCTCTTTCCTTCAGCCTTGATATTTCTAGCACTGCAGAAAATGAGACATTGAAAAACATTCATATCTAGGACTACTCCTTTTCTTTGGATGCCTAAACTGTATTTCTAACTGCTCAACTGAAGTTAATGCATTGCTAGAACTTTGGAGACTGGGGAAAAATTTCATTGGGGAGACAGAATTCTTATTAGGGAGACAATACCTTCATTTTTGCACCCTCTGTTGTTTCCTTTCAGAGTTGGGAGGATAGTACCTGATATATGTGAAGAACATTTTTGTATTATACCTGTACCTACCTGTATTTTGGAATTGCTTGAAGTACTGCAAATAAAAAGTACTTACTGTCTAGAGCTATCAGAGACATCAGGTTTTCAACAGTTGAAAGCTCCATTTGTATTACAGTCTGCCTCCAAGGATGGCAGCATCACTGCAGATTGTTTTGTTATTTTATTATAACAAATTGGCTTTCCTTTAACAGACTCTTTGCATCTTTACATAGTGGTTGCATGCATTTTACATCAGGAGTAGCACAATGTATGATATACACATGTAAAGGCTCTATTTGTCTGATTCAGATATACCTTCATTCACCATTAGTTCCATTTTCTATTATGTCTATAATATAGCTATTTTTCTTCTGCTGCTAGTATAAGTTAATAGGGAAGGAAATTCTAATTTTACTTTGTTGGTGTATAAATGTGCCATTTCATAGAACTCACTGTTTTTCTTTGTTGTAACTTCTTTCTCTCTGTTTTACCCCCAGGCTATACTTTTTATTTGATCAGTATAGTTTATATCATATTCCAGGCACCATTTTTTTCCCAAGAGAAAAACAGGATTTCAGATTTGCTATTCATGATTCCTAAGGCGAACTGAAAGGGCACCAGCTGAATTAATGTTTCTTTTGCTGTTTTCAGGGCTTATTGGTTTTATTTCCATTAGCTTAAAGGTATTCATTCCATCTTTAATATGGTCCTTGCTATATGATTGACATTTTTTCACAACAATATAACTTCTGCTAAGCATAACATTACTTCTGATTATTAAGTAACCTACAAATAATCAGTTCAAATGGCTCACAAAGAGAAATTATATAACACACATTTACTTCTGTTTGCAGAGTGTGTAAATGCTTAGCCTTAGTGAGTCAGGGCACATAATTTCCAGGCATTTTACAGCTGGATTTGGAAGCCCTTTAATTTGAATTTTGGTGTAATGTATGCAAAATAGTTGTTTTGAGAAACTGGCTTAACAGAGCATCACAGAAATCCAACCTTTGAGAAATTTCCATGCATGTAAGTTAAGCCTGGAGCCCAATTGTAGTTGATGAGTTTTCTTATGCGTTTTGATTTGATTAAAATTCATTAATCTCTCAACTGAGTTTGCATGAAATTTACATATAGGTAGAAAAAAACTGACAGTAAGAAGCATGGAGTCTTTGTTTTTAGGCAGTGCACATGTATGTCTTCTTGTTGTTGCTTGTTTTTGTTGTTGTTATTGTTGTTGTGTGCCTTCAAGTTATTTCTTACTTAGAGCAACCCTAAGGCAAACCTATCATGGGGTTTTCTTGGCAAGATTTGTTCCAAGAAAGGCCTTTGCCTTCCTCTGAGGCTGAGAGAATGTGACTTGGCCAAGGTCACCCAGTGGGTTTCATGGCTGTGCAGGGATTCGAAAACAGATTTCCAGAGTCATAGTACAACACTCAAATCACTACACCATGCTGGTGTCATACCCTCCAACATTTTCCAGATGAAAAACAGGGACACATGAGGCTAAGCAGTATCAGTGTGGTCAAGATGATAAGGAGGAATACACAAGCTAGGAGAAGCTGCAGCAGTTTGCTTTTGCCTGAGACTACTAGAAAGGGCAAGATTCCACTCCCTCCTCTCCCCTCTGTTGAGTTAATTGAATGAAAACTACATTTGCACTTTGAACTCAGTTTGCAGCAATTGAAGTAAGGCTTAAGTTGAGAATGAAGGGGGTAAGTGAGAGCAGGGGAAAGAATCAGGATAGTTGGAGGGTATGATGTGTCACTGCAGGCATTATATTCGAAGACACATTTCCAATTTATGTGAGAGAAAAGGAGGAAGTGCCTCTTCTTGATATTATGTCTCCCTAATGTATTTTTATAGTGTGTGTGTGTGTGTGTGTGTGTGTGTTCACTGGAAATGCAGCTTAGAGATTGTTGGGTACTGTGGACTTCCCACTGTAATAATGCTATATCAGAAAGCTCTACCTTTGTTTTATTCTATTTATTTAAGATATTTATATACAGTACAACTTGAGATTGTTAGAACTCTAAGTGGGTTCACATTTGAAAAAAATAGGTCTAAATACAGTATCAATAAAAACAATTTGAAGCACGTAAAGACAATAAATAATTAAGTCAATCACTAGAAGAAACACTGTTGAGTACAATTACCCACCAGGGAATGCCTACATAAATAAGTACATTTTTAGGCTGGCATTTGAAGATGATCCCTGTTTCTGACTCTAACTTCACAGGGAAATGAGTTCCAAATGACTGGGAATGAGAATGCCCACTTTCATGATAGTGCCAGATGGCATCTTCATGTTTGTGCAACAATCAATGAGGCATCCAAATGAAGATCCCAGTGACCAGTATCAGGGAAGGCATTCTGCTATATATCCTGGCTTCCAAATATCTATAGCTGTCTATATCAACAACAAAACTTTGAAAATGTCTTGGTAACTATTAGGCAGCCAGTGTAATATGTACACACGTTACATGGGTATAACTTGGTGCTCACTGAGCACTCTAATATCTACATTCTGCATGAGCTACAGCTAACCAAAAAAGCATAAGGCAGCCCCATTCAATGTTCATTACAGACGTCCCATCATGATCTTACCAGTGTATAGGTCATAGTAGCACTCTGAGAGTGATCCCATTTGGCACCCCAGTTAAAGCTGATTGCTACATTGCCTGTGGTAGTCCATCGATGGTGTGGTTCAAACAGTACCCAAGATCCTGCATAGACTGCATAGCATAAATCTCCAAATCCAGAATTATGCATTGATTTTTGCTCTGAAACTGTTGTGCAGAATGACAACTTTGCAAGCTTAATGTGCAATTGAATGTGCAACCCAGTACACAGTCCAAGGCACATCCACATGTGCAATGGCAGTGCATGCATAACTCTGTTTCTGTAACCATGAACTGAATCCAGGCATTCCTCATTGGAGAAAAATGTCTAATTGAGTCCATAAGGGAACTCACACATGCTTAAGATACCAATAGGATTTTGGCAAATGTCCTTAGGGAGCATGAATGGGGGAGAGGTATTGGATCCCCTGGAGAAGGGAGTGCCTTTTTGAAATCTGGCAGAAAAGAACTACATACCCTACCAAAATGATAACCACAGCCTCTTTGTTTCTCCCAGGAACATCCATGCAATAACATCAGCATACGCTCTTATGGCTCCAGTCACTAAAATTCTATGGAATATCAATTGACAGCACTACAGAAATGCTGACTGTTTTTCCTCTGGCATTACAAAATGTAAAGCCTCACTTTGGGATGCACTTACAAAGATAAGGGAAAATGCTGATGTAGCCAAAATATTGCTACATAATTGGATTCTGGTGGTGCTAAGGGACCTTTTGTGCTCTGTCAAAGCAAGTGCCTCATAATAGAAGGAACTCTTACTTTTATACCTAAACCTTTTCAATCCATAATTTAAGAGTACTAAATTTATTGCCTGCGCTGAGTGTCTTAAATTTTTTTGGTACTATTTTGTGTATACAGTCTTCTTTTTATCAAGATGCTGCTTTTTGCTCCATCAGTTCACAGTGGATCTATCAAGATGTGGGTGTGTGCCTATTTGCATTGGGAGGTGAAGGTAACTGTAGAGGAAAGGGTACTTCACATTAGTTCATTTGAAATGCAATTATCCATGACAATTCCAAAGGGAAAATTGTGACAGATTTTCATAACTTTCTGTTTTTAACAACTCCAAACAAAGTTAAGCAGGCCTAGTACTATTAGTAGCTGCCTGGGCTCTAGTCTGCCAGGTCCCAATAGGAACATTAGCCCTAGACCACTCTTAGAGAGGTCAAGACCATCATTGCAGAAACTGGGTGACTGGATAGTGTTTTGCAGAGGACCCTCTTAATTCTGGAATAAGTCCTAATGTTTACCCTCATCAATGCATTTATACAATAAGAATATAGCTGCTGAATCAAATCAAAGCCCAATTCTATTAAAAATTAGCAGCCTTTGTATGCCTATACTCACTACTTGCAAGTTTGCATTATGCTGATTACTTGTTTGCTTTGCCATACCCTCTCACTTCCTGCATCACTCCAAACCTGAAGCCATTTTCTTCTTCCCTCTCTCTCCTCCATTAGATCATGTAATTTATTATGGACAAGTTTTGTAAGTAAAACTATCACTACACATTTCACAAAGAAGACCAAGCTTGTTTCTGTCTCTGCTAGACCCTGTGTGTGTGTGGCCTGGCATGAGGCTGGTCATTATTCAGTTTCTGCCTTGCCAATTTGATTACTAGAGTGATCAAATAACTACATCTCATTTTTCCCAACACATTCAACTGATCATCCTTCAGCTGAGGGTGTATGAACTATTGCTGACCAACCATGGAATAACAAGACCAGACAAGATAATTGTGTTAAATAAGGGCCTGACCTAGAAACTATTTAATGGAGTTGAACCAGGAAAGGAGCAAGAAGGGGAAGTAACCTAGTGCAGTATCAGCTGAGGAAGGTGTCAACCCTGGACTTCCTCCTCACCCTTCTCCTAGACAAAACACCTGAGCCCTGAGGGCAATCAAATAGCTGGGTTGTTTGTTCCCCATTTGGCCATCTACTGAAAGGCAGACTCGAAGAACTCCCACCAAGTCACAGGACTTAAAGTGAGAGCAAAGCCCTCAGGCCAGCCCCAAGGCTTGATACCTTCCCTACCCACCAGGACCTAAAAGGGGCATTCCAGAGCTCTCCCTGTGATGACCATGAAAATGAGAGCCTGAGAGGAACCAAACCCAGAGCAGGAGACCATAATGGAAGGAGTTTCTGTGTGTTTGAAGAAATACATGACAGTTAGGAGTGGCAGTTAGTAGGTGAGTTGGGGCTGAAGGCTCTGGTGGTGTACAGTTGAAGTTTTAAGGGGAGGCTTGTGTGCTTTCTGAGTGAGGTTTGAATCCAGGAGATTGTGTGCAGTGGTTGGAAGTTTGAATGTGGAGGTTAAATGAACAAAGAGTGAATGAGTCTGGGTTATAAAGGGAAGGCATTAAAATACCCAAAGGTTAATCCGTGTGCTAGGATATTTATGACTGGTTACTATATAGTGACAGTCTGTCTAGATAATACCACTTTATAAGCATAAGATTGCCTAACTAACGTTCCATCTTTATCCTTTAATAAATTAATCCTTTGTTGTTGTTCAGATCCAGACTCCTTGTGATTCATTCAACATATAGACAGTGAACAGCACACTTACCAGAGAAACACCTCACATCCACACATATTTGGTTATAAAGGTTCAATCCTGGTTCAGATTAAAGGGACTAGGGTGAATCAGAAGGTGAAGTGGCAGGAAAAGGGTAGAGGTGGCCAGGCTGAACATTTAGGTAAAGTTGGCTGGTGCATTTGAGGTTGCCCTCAGGGTTCACACCACACTCCCCTTCATCAAAAGGGTGCCATGGTGTGTTCACCACTCCTGTAGGGTCCTCACGACTAACCTGACACCAACTGGGAGAACTGTGTTGAATTAAACTAGACTAAACTATAATTCAAGTACTGAACTATGAATCAAGTGCTAATTGTGAAACAGTTACTTTTCTCCCCCACTACCTGCCACAGACAAGGGACAAGTGTCTACTTAGGAGATTTTCAGACACGGAAAAATCGTCCCTTGCCGCGCGAGCAGCCTCCCGAAACTGCTGCGCGGCAAGGGTATTTTTCGGACGACGCTGTGCCTCTTGCGAAGCCGTCCGTGTCACTTCCGTGAAGCTTGGGACGGCTCCGCGCCATATTTCAAGCACGGGCAGCCTCCGTGATTGAAATATGACGCGGAGCCGTCCCAAGCTTCACGGAAGTGACACGGACGGCTTCGCAAGAGGCACAGCGTCGTCCGAAAAATACCCTTGCCGCGCAGCAGTTTCGGGAGGCTGCTCGCGCGGCAAGGGACGATTTTTCCGTGTCTGAAAATCTCCTTAGTCTCTTTCCTCCTCCAAGCTGGTCCAAAAACCCTGTTGCAAATCCCCCAGGAACAATATATCACCCTCTTCTAATAAATGCATGCCGTCCAGTCTGTAGATTGAAAGACAATTTGCAGATGTTTGAGCAAGTGGCCCAACTCTCTATTTAAGGTGTTACAGATTGCCTTATTCACTCCTCTAAGGGTCCTTCACCATGTCAAATGGGGTGAGACAAATTGGCTGACCACAACAACCATGACTATTTGGTCTGAAATATCCAAAGGTCATGCAGAAACTATAGAATAAGGGCCATGCCATACAAGAAACCAGGGTCATTCCCATCCAGGTGGATGACCAAAATAAGAGGGGGAGGCCCTGTGCACTCCCTAAATAACAGTGGTAACAAGCCATGCCAACAAAGGCCTCTCTTCCACAGCCAATCCATTGTGGTCTGGTTGCTTAACCCTCATTGAGCCCCCAAATGCCAATTCAGGACTGGCACATCAATTATAAGAAAAGTGGAAGCTGCTGAAAGGGAAAAAATAATCCTCGGATGCATGTTGGAAAAGCCGTCAAGTGGTCTCGAGAAGATTAAAAATGTTTGTCTTTACTTATGCTAGGCTTGACTGATATAATTGTTGCATTTCTCATGTGCATCTTGTCAGTTTTGAATAAAAGGTTTTCTGAAACATGCTGGCCTGCTTTTATTTTTGTGCTGCAGGAACTTATCCTTATTCATTCCGTGTCATTTCTGCCTCTGGTACCAAATTTTATGTTAAAAAAGTTATGCCCAAGAACATATCTACTTTGTTAACTTATGTATACCTGTACTATGGGATCTCTTAAACCTGATATAGCTCAGGGCCTCAGTATGTCTTGTTCATACCCTGGGTAACTGAGTAGGTGACACCAGGGCTTCTCAGGCTATCGATTTGGGAAACCAGCAATTATTACTTTTTTCTAAGGGGTCAGGGACCAATACCATATTTGTGCCCATTGGTTACAACTGTTTCTTTCTTTCCTACAAACTTTTTTGTGGATGGGCAGCCAATAGTTCATAATGGCACTGGTTCAAAAACCACCACTTTGAATAGTACTGGGCTAAACTATACACACTTGCAATTGTAAAACAATCCTATGGAGATTATCAGACGGGGACAAATATAGTGTCCCCATCTTGCTATCTCCTCTCTCACCCCACTCCAGTCCCTGTAATTTTTTTAAAAAATTAGACCTACCTCTTTCACACGGCAAAAACTGCTCCCCTCCCCTCCGGCCGCCCAGGAGTGAATGCAGCTCTCACGGAGCTGTTTTCACTTCCTAGAAAGGAAATCCCAGCCGTTCTCACTAGAGAACAATTGCGCAGGAAATTCAAAAATAAAAATAAAAGGTAAAAGAGTACACCAAGCACAAAAACACATCAACAAAAACCACAAGTAACCCAGGGAGGGGGGGGAAGTGTGTCACTTACCACGATGTCCCAATCTCGACCAGAAGTGTTTGGCAGGGACCTCCCAGTGATGCTGGCATCGCGCCAGCATAACAGGGCACCTTTTCACTCACCTGTTGTTCCATTACAGAAATGGAACAACAGGTCAATTCTCAACTTAGCCCATGAATAAAAAGGAGCGTGGAGGGAACAGAAATGGCATGGGAGCATAATGACACAGGGACAACGTTGTCTGAAAGGGAAGCCCTTTCGTGATCTCTTGTCGTCCCTGTGGTGGTCTGATAATCTCCTATGTGTGCCTACTCAGAAAGAATCTTATACACTTATCTGGTAATAAGTCCCATTGAATGCATACATGATATGAAAGGTTTAAAAGGATTTAAAAGAGAACTTTGTAGCCTTTAACAAGTGCCCTTAATTGTAGTTTCTGAAATATCACATCTAAATGTTTAATCTGTTCAAATAAGCCCTTTCACAGCTGCTTTCTACATACATATGTTTTAAGCAAATAAATAAAACATATATGCTGGGGAAAGACTCCTTCCAGTTTCTTCTGTTAAAAAAATTATATGCATAAAATACCAATTTAGGCTGAGGTTGTCACTCAAACTGTATTATAGCAGTAGCGCAATGAATAAGGATAACAAAGGACATAAATCTTAATTCAGAAGTTGTTCCAGAATGATATTAAGTATTATTGGAAAATCACCTACCGTTAACTCATTGGAATTTGTTCTCCTAGTGAGAGATAGGGTTTATTTATTGTAGCAGAATTCAATAATGCCAATAAGAACTTGCTTATATATATAGCATTAGCTAACTGCCTGTCACAATTGATGGGTGGGGAATGTAAAAGAATGGAAAGTTCCTGCCTTTTCCTCTACTTTTGTGTTTTATTTACCAAATATAACTGAGACCACTCAAATTGACAGAATAAAGGCTGGGGCCCCAGTCCTTTTTTCTTCTTCTTCTTCTTCTTTTAAGCTTGTGTGTTATTCCTGTTCTCTCAAAGGAAATAAAATTCATTGACAGAGAATGGCTTCTTTGGAAAATCCTGGAAAGTTTTGCCCTTTGCATTCTCAGTCATTCAACAGAGATAGATAAGAGCATACTTACATTTCCATAGAAATCAGTAGCTTTTAAAAAAATGTTTAGATTCCACAGGATAGTGTGTGATCCTAAGCATCCACCATTAGTAACCCAGACCCATAGAGTCTGCCACCATCGATTCCAAAAGTCACCATCGATCCAGTTTTCTCTTTCATCTTAAGTGGCTTGTCCTCGTTGGCAGCAGGGAATTGTATAGGTAACCTCTTAATCCTTTCCATCTGTGAGTCTATGATTTCTGCTCAGCATGCCCTTGATATGCTGTGATTCACGGTTTTCATTAATGAAATGAGCTATACATTTTCAAAAAAAAATCTTATCTTTAATTAATTTGCCAATTACACACTGTTAATTTATCTCATGCCTTCCTTTCTTTTTCCTGTCACCCACTTTAGTGAATTAAACCAGCGTAATCCTGGCTAATGAATGCAGAAACATGATTGACTCTAGTATCAGGCCACCTTCATTTCATCCTATTATCTAACATTGTATATAAATTAAATAATTGCAGTATAACCTACTGAACCTTAAACCAAAAGATAACTAGCCTTAGAGCATGACAGCAAGAATTTAGTAGTAGCCAGCCTTTAAAAAAAAAAAAAAATCTGATTACAAGAATACTAAATTGGCAGCTGCTGCAGTCTTCCTTATAGACTGCAACATTGGACACTGATTTGCTGCCTCTGCATAGATCTCCAGCTGTCTGCATCCTTGTATATGACCTTAACCTTATCATCCTAACAGCTTAATCTAAATTTGAAGTCCCCTGATAAACACTGTATTGCTGTTAGACACAACTGGACAGCATATATTTACAAGTGAGCCCTTGCCTAGTGTGAAATGCTTATCTACAGCAGTTGCAGCTTCACTAATAAACATAGGATTCGCTTGCATCCCAAGTTAGACCTCCTCCAATTACCCCACAGTTCCTGCCCTCTTTCTAAACAGTGCTTTAATCCATCCCTCTCTAGAATACCACAGCTCTGAAATGGGATCTGAACAGAATGCTCTAAATATACAAGCACCCATCCCCCAATGCCTGTGATTTTCAAGCTGAAGGACCCCTTGGGTTCTTTAGAAGCTTATCAGGCCTTTCTCAATGAAAGATCAATAATAGGCAGTCAAGTTGCCTGACACTCCCTTTGCGCACCACCCACCCCTACCAATCCCTTACCACAATAATCTGCTGCAAGGAATTTGGCAAAAAATTAGTGCAGTTGATGAGAATTTCAGAAAGCACCTACAAATTCAAAATGTTTAACAGTAATCCTTCATTCAGGAAACAGTAAGACACTTTTTTTAAAAAAAATTGCAAAATGAGTTTAATGGAATTATTTAATGATCTCTGCAACTAGATGTATCCTAGGAAGATTGTGGTTTCTGCTTATAATAGCTTCCCTTTCCTCAGTCCGTTCTTACTAATTTGATCTATTTGAAAATGCAAGTCCTTTTAAAAGAAAGATTGCTCATAGGTTCTGATTTAGAAAAATAATCCTTTTTTTTAATCCTCCTCCCTAAAGTGGCCTTTAAAAGGCTTGTAAATGACTTTTAATATTTTATTTTTACTTGTACCATTTATTGCTCTCTCCCCCACCCTGTTTTTTCCCCTTTTCTCTTTCTTTTTTTGCAAAGTGATGCTATTGAGGTGACAGCTGAAAGAAAACAGCAGCATATGCTGGGCTCCTAATGCTGTCCTGATTCACTGAGTGTGTAGTTTTCATTCCCTCCCCCGCCCCCCAGCCCTCCTCCATCTCCTCCTTTCTGCACATATGGCAAAAGGGATGATTGTGATGACTTTTGCAGTCTGTAGTGGGAAAAGAAATTAACTCTCCTTCTCTTTTTCTCTCTAGCCACCAAACTGTTTGCTGTGCCCTAACAGGCTCATGAGCACCTGGGATCTCTGACCACCACTCCTTTTCTTCTTGCCAAGCCACAAACATACTGCTCTAATAGAGTATGTTTAAACCCTAGGATTTCCATATATGCATCACCCAAAAAAACAAAAACAAAAGAGGAGCCCATGTATGTGGACTAAATCTGTATCTTCTGTTTATTGTGAACAATGGACCTTATCAGACGCACTAAATACAGTGTCATAATGACGCCACATAAACACAAAAGGACACAAATATCAGAAGATGTTGCCCTTTCATGTTTATGTCCTGGGCAAAACCCATCCTATTTTATTGACAGCTTAAGCTGTCAGTTGATCGCCCGTGGTGCTTTAGTGTCAGCATTGCTGGTGTATGAAACTTTGTGCCATTTAACTCAGGTGAATGCAGCGTCAATGGACGGTCTGGCCAGAACACTTCTGGGTGAGATTGTGATATCCAGGTAAGTGACACACTTTTTATGAGCCACCCCAGGTTACTTGGAGGTTTTTAAATGTGTGTATGTGCTTATTTTAACTTTTTGTGTGTTGCTTTTGTTTCTTTTTTTGAATTTACCACACGAGTGTCTTCTTGCTCGAATCTGCGGGATTATGATCTGTGGGATCATTGCCAGGGAAGCTTTGCCAGGAGAGAAGGTAAGTGTGGTGAGGGGCGTTCTTTTGCCGGCATAAAAATAGCTTTAATTATGCTGGCAAAATAATGTTTTTAGAGGCTAGTCTGATAAAGTCCAATGTTTAAAGCCCATTCAGAGATGGTATTTTACCCCATTACATTTAAGGTATGTTTATTCCTAATCTGAAGAACAAGTGTTAGCAAGGGCATAGAGAGGCTGGTACATATATTCATCTTTGTTTGAAATGCCCAGATATAATGTAAATTTTAGTCAATTCTATTATCGGAAACTAGTAAAAGCACAGGACACACAACTTCTGTCTGACCAGCAATTGTTCTTTATCGCTCTTCCTCAAAGATCATAAACAATGGGTACACACAGATTTTATTATATTCCTGTATCTGGCATCAAGATTAGAAATCATCTCGGCATGGAAAGATCTTAAAGAATTGCCATGAGATAAGTGGAGCAGATGTAGCTAGAATATGGCACTTATGGAATAACTAACAGCACAAGTAAAAGTTCTTTAAAACATAGATTTATTAGATAATTTTATGGTACATGGTTTCCATATTTTGACTTTACCAACAATGGTTCTGATGTTGTTTGTCCTCCAAGGTTCCAAACAAATTTGTGGAGTGGTGTACTTTATGGATTTTAAAGACTTCATCACACTACAGTACACTGTTATAGTGCTATTATTCCACTTTAACTGCTATGGCTGCCTCCTGTGGAATTCTGGGGTTTGCAGCTGTGCGGGGGGGGGAGGGAAGCAACAAATTATTAAAATAAAATACAGTTAAATGGATTACAATACAACCCCCATATCCACAAGGGATATGTTCCCAGACTTACCATGGACACCAGAAACCATGGATAATAGCGAAACCTATTAAAATGAACAACCTCTTGACCAAGCATACCATAGAGTCATGCTGGAGGACTTAGAAGATGCCTAGAGAGACCATACTTTTTTTCAGGTGTGGGTAAGTGAATCTGCAGTTTCCAGTCCCATTGATAAGGGGGTCATACTATATTATATAGATACATATTTAAAATGTTTTTATCATTATAAAAAGTAAACTTAAAAAATGTTTTTATCATTACTTTTTTAAAAAAACAGATTGTCATAGGTTTGCCTTATACTTGCTGTAGTTGTTCAGGGAGTGGTTCATTGGCAAAGCTATATTTGCCTGTATGTCACCTGAAGGACACCTTTTGCTGATTGGCTTCAAACCCAATGTGTGTGAGGTCTGAATTTTTTCCTTAGCCTTTGTTTTCAAAATGGATGTTTGGCAACACAACAACGATGTGACTATCAAGGATAACCATCACTTTTTGTGGTTTGCTTCATGGAAAATTCAGCTAAAGTCTAAAAACAATTGTGTCAATTGATCCTTTTCATTCTACAGCAGCCTTTCTCAACCTTTTTACCTCAGAGGAACCCTTGAAATTGTTTTCAGGTCTTAGGGCCACCCTGCATAAAAATTGTTATATCTACTGCTCAAAAACAGTTTGCTTTTTTTTCCCAATCATGATCTCTCACAGAACCCCTAGTGACCTCTTACAGAACCTTAACTTTCCATGGAACCCTGGTTGAGAAACCCTGCTCTATTGTATAAGTGAATTTAGAAGTTCCTTTAGGAGTTAGATTTAAGTAAACAATCTCCAAACCAATTTAAGGACTTTATCAGACACATGAAATATGGCGTCATAATCACTGAGAAAATGCTTGATAACATTAGATGGGATTTCATGTTTGCCGTGTTGAGAAAGATGGATATATGATGAAACTTCTTAAACTGGATTCAAAATAGATACAAAAATGAAGAGACACAAATAATAGTGAATGGAAAAATGTCAAAACAATGTAGAGTAGCTAAAGGAATGAGACAGGGTTGCCTGCTTTCACCCCTTCTATTCATAATAACATTATAAGTTTTAAATAGAAAAATACATTCCAATTCAGAGATTAAGGAAACAAAACTGCAAAAATATGAATATAAATATAAGGCGTTCGCCCAGTATCTATTTTTTTTTCTTGGATAATCCTAATACCAGCATTGGTAAGGTAATTGAAGAATATGGAGGTAATTGAAGAATATGGATCAATGGCAGGATTAAAAATTAATAAAGAAAAGACTATAATATTAGCAAAAAATATGAATAAGAGAGAACAAGAGCTGGCAAATAAAACAAAATGTAAATTGGAAAATAAGGCTAAATATCTAGGCATAACCATAATGAATAGGAATTCTGAAATATATGAGAACAATTATGGTAAACTTTGGAGTAAAATTAAGGAAGATTTGAAAAGGTGGATGAATTTACATTTCTCTCTGTTAGGGAGACTATCCATGGTCAAAATGAATGTTTTACTGAGAGTAATGTACCTTTTTCAAAACCTCCCTATATTGATTAATGCTTTACTATTCAAAGATTGGAAGAAAGAACTATCCAAGTTTATATGGGTGGGGAAGAAACCCAGAATTAAAGGGAAAATTCTAAATGATATAAAGGTGAGAGGAGAATTTGGTCTGCTGGATTTTGAACTATATTATAACTCAAGTTGTTTGGTTTTAGTTTTGGATTGGATCCATTTAAAAGATACTGGATTATTACAATTAGATGGTTTTAACCTCAGCTATGGATTCCATGCATATATGTGGCACAATAAAACTGCAGTACGTAAAGAATTTAATCATCATTTTGTAAGAAGAGTGTTAATGAGGGCATGGGAGAAATGCAGAAGATGGCTATACTGGAGAATTCCATTGTTGGTCTCTAATCATGAGGCATTTTATAAAAGAGAAAGTCTCTTTAAAGAGAAGTGGTTAACATATGAGATGATTCTAAAAAGAAAAGAGACAACTTATGAGATGAAAACACAAGAGGAATTAAGGAAAGAAGGGATCAACTGCCACTGGTTTTTGTATAGACAATTAACAGAAAAGTTTAAAATAGATTAAAAGTTAGAAGGAATATTAATAGAAAGAACAGAATTTGATACAATAATACAAGGGGACAAGAAAAAAATGATATCAAAAATATGTAAGCTTCTGTTGAAATTTAATTTGGAACAGGAGGTAATTAAGCCCTATATGGTAAAATGGGCACAGTATATAGGCCATGAAATTCAGTTGGAATTCTGGGAAGCATCATGGGTTAACAATATAAAATTTACAAAAAGTTATACCTTAAGAGAATTTTTTTATAAAATCATCAATATGTGGTATTTGACTCCGGAAAAACTAGCAAAAATATATAAGAATATTCCCGATAACTGCTGGAAGTGTGGGAATACAAAAGGAATGTATTTCCACATTTGGTGGAACTGTAAGGAAATAAAGAAGTTTGGGGAAAAGATACACAACTTGATAACAAAAACTTTGAAGTTGGACTTTCCAATGGAACCAGAGATTTAGGTATTAAATATGCTACACAACATAGATCCAGTAATAAGGAAGAGATGTGAGAAAATTCTGCTTTATGCAATAACTGCCTCGAGAATAATACTGGCCAAAAATTGGAAATGTGAGAAAGTACCTCAAATTAGTGATTGGATTACGAAACTATTGGAGATGTATGAAATGGATAGATTATCTATCATATTAGATGAGAGCAAAACAATAAAAAATGTGGATGACTCGTGAGACATTGCTCCTCTATAGAAAGAGCATTGGGGAGAAAATTAGCAGTAGGATTAGATATTGGAAATTAAGAGTTACATTAAAGGGAAATTAAAGGAAAACAGAAGTAGTAAGAAAGTTAATTAAGTGGGAACAATAAATAAGAGAGATATCAATAACAAAATAGAAAATGAGATAAATGAAGTCATTTTGGATTCGGGTTTGTTTATGTTTTCATTTTTATGTTATGTAGGTGGAATATGATAGATTTAAGAATGCATGATCAGTGGTTAAGATAATGATTGAAGATTGTGTGAGAAAAATTGGGAGATTGTGATATGTGGTGTAATATGTGATTGTGATATGTGGTGTAAAAGATAATAAAAAAAGAAATATGGCATCATAACGACGCCACATACACACAAAAGGGCATATCAGATGATGTCGCCCTTTCACATTTATGTACTGTCCATACGTTGATCTATTTTATTGATGGGCCAACTTGTCAATAGATCAGCTGTGTCGATTTTCATTTCCAGCATTTGAAACCTCGGTCCTTTTTTTTCTACGTTATTACAGCAGGAATGGCCGGACCGGCCAATACACTTCCAGGTGATTGCAACATCCAGGTAGGTGACACTCTTTTTATGACCCTTCCCAGTTTACTTGGAAGTTTTTCAGTGTGTTTATGTGATTTTTAAAACTTTTTGAGCGTTATTTTTGTTTTTATTTTTGAAATTCCCATGCACCATCTTCTTGCGAGAATCCATGAGATTTCAGTTGAGGAAGTAAACGGAGTTCCGTTCACTCCTCATTCATTGCTGGGCTGCCTTTTTGCTGGATGCAAGGTAAGTGTGGTATGGGAAGTTCTTTTGCCAGCATAAAAATGGCACAAATTATGCTGGCAAAAGAACATTTTTGGAGAGTGGTATGATAAATTCCAATATCTTGTTAACTGTGAGGATGTGCCAGTACAAGCTTGCGATGGCTACGATGGAATGTTCTGTAATGAAGTAAAATTTTAATTAGTCCTTATAGAACAGCTTGGCTTTTCAGTTATGCTGATTGGATAATAGACTTTATGTAACCAATATCCTTATGAGTAAGAATGAAGGAAAGAAGCACCAATAAATCAGAATCCATCCCCCTTCTTCTTATACTCGGGGGATCAATTATGCTGGCATATGCTTTGTTCAGATGGTTGAGTGCCTTGCTTTAAGAATGCTCAACGGGAATCCTTTATTTGACCCATGTGGCAAGTACACATATATATCAGCAAAAGGTAGTAGTACTATTGATTACGCTTTAGTTTCAGTTGCCCTTGTCAATTTTATAGTTAGATTCTCTGTGGGTACTAGGCTTGATAGTGATCATCTTCCTCTTTCCCTCTCCTTTGAGATCTCCACTAATATTCATTCCCAGACACAACCTCATTTTACTGATTCAGCCATGGTGCTTAGACAGAAAAGGCTATAGTGGACAGAAAATCTCCATGGAGAGAGTTCAGTACTCCTTAATTCAGCACTGTGTCTGGGGCTTAAAAACCAGATCATTGAGTCGTAAGATGTGCAGGATGCCCTAGAGAATTACTCTCAGCTCCTCACAACATTGGCAACATTGTTGAGATGCACAGAGAGGAGGCCTAGAAATTTTAAGCACAAAGGTTCAGCCCCCTGGTTTGATAAAGCCTGTACTGAAGCTAGAAGTCACCTAAGGAATAAGTACATCCAATATAGGAGAGATAATTTCCAGACATTGCCTCAATCCTATTACACCACCAGAAGACATTATAAATCACTGTTGGCAAGGAAAAAGAAAGAGGCAATTCAAAGGCAATGGACATCATTGATAAACTTTTCCCTACAAAAAAACACCAAGCTCTTCTGGGCCACAGTTACGGGGATGATAGGAAACATTGGTGGCTCACCTCCTTGTAACATCCCCATAAATGTATGGGAGGATTACTTTTCTACATTGTATAGAGACATCGGGGATCAGGTTTCTGTTATCCCCAATGAGCCAAACTCATCCCTTCTAAATTGCTTGGTTACTCCCCAGTGGCCCCCTGTATCCCAAGAAGAATTAAAAATGTTAATTATTCAGCTTAAAACTGGAAAAGCCCCAGGGCCTGATTTAATCTTGCCTGAGCTTTTGAAAGCAAACATCTCATGGTGGGCCCCTCTACTTGCCTCCCTTTTAACCCTCATTAATCAGACAGCCAGAATACCTCCTAGCTGGTCAAAAGGGATTATAATCCCTATTTACAAGAAGGGAGTTAAGAATGATCCATCCAACTACTGTCCTATTAGTTTACTTTCTGTTGTGGGTAAACTCTATGGCCGATTTCTCAACAACCATCTCTCCAATTGGATAGAGAATGAGAACATTATTGGTGATGAACAAATTGGCTTCAGAAAGGGTAGGTCAACCTACGATCATTGCCTGGTCTTGAATCACCTGGCTGAGAAATATTCTAACTCCCAAAGTAAGGGTTTATACGCTGCATTCGTTGATCTGAAATCAGCTTTTGATTTAATCCCAAGAGAGAGATTATGGATCAAGATTCTCGCCTCTTCTATTGACAGTAGATTATTATGTCTGATTATGAATCTGTATAGAAACACAACCATACAAGTGAGATGTGGTACCCAGGGTAATCTCACAAAATCAATTCCTGCCAACAAGGGTGTGCGTCAAGGTTGTATATTGGCACTATTACTATTCAACTTATATCTTAATGATCTTTCAGCCCTTATCACCTCAGAAGCCCATCACCCACCCAAACTGGGCTCAGCTAGTATTCTTTTATTGCTGTATGCAGATGTATGCAGATCTCCTCTCATTTACCAAAATAGGTTTGAAACAAATGCTGAGAACTATAGGGCGGTACTATGAAGAAAACTGCTTAACCATCAATTATAGTAAATCCAAAATCATCGTTTTCTCTGAGAATCAAAGTCGGTCCAAGTTAGACCAAGTCAAACACTTCAAGTATTTAGGAGTAATATTCCAATCATCGTGTGGCTGGGTGTCCCAGCAGTCCGCTGCTATTCATTTTGAGAGGATGGCACATTATTTACAAAATCTGACCATCTCAAAATATCAAGTTGTGTTTACTAAAGCAAGATTCAATGTTATCCCCTCTGCCTTGCTAGAAGGCCGCTTTAAGGGAACTCCCTACCGTGAACGGGTCTGTCCTTGTGGTGAAGGTTCTGTCGAGTGCCTAGAGCATGTCCTATTTTTCTGTATTTTTTACAGGGACAAGAGGCTAAGATTAATTTCACCCCTTTTGCATATGTTTCCAGGTAAGCCAATCAATTGGTGCCTGGTGTATCTGTTAAATGATTCCGAGAAGAGTAAAACAGAAACAGTGGCTAAGTTTCTCCTTTCTGCTGTTAAAACTCGTAAGATTATTACCCATGTAAAACAAACAGCCCCGTCCATTGCTCTTTAAATACCCATATAAATTTCCATCTTGTCCCAATCTCATATGGACTAGTATCACCTATGTCAGGGATGATGGGAGTTGTAGCTCTTCACCTCTGGCCCAAACTCACCACCTTGTTATGCAGCAGAGCTGACCAGCTTAGATCAGTGGTTAATGCTTTACTCCAAAGCAGCAGAGTGTCAGAGAATAGGCTGAAGATCCTGACAAACTCTCCAAGCCTTCTCACTCTTCACCAGGTGTCTCCAAACTCTCCAGGATTCACTCAGGCAACTCAGTAGTTTTATATAAAACCTACTTTATTCTTCTATATAAATATACTATATGGTCAACAAATCACAATCTCTACACACTACTCCACAATATCTCCAAACTACTCCACCTCTACTCAACCACAAAAATACATTGGCAAACATTGCAATTTTATAGCCATTGTTTATCACCACCCACTAGTTAGTTTCTACCCAGTGGGTGTGTACTTCCATTCTGATTGGTCCACGTAGTTCCACCCATGCTTAAGACCAACCCATGTATTTCAACATTTCACCTTGTACACTTAATGATTCTCAGGTGTTTCCAATCTGCATTCAGTACCTCTGTCCTTGGCTCTCAGGCCTTCTAGATTACATTAGCAGTTTCACCTGTGTAGCCCCATAATTGCTCTTGCTTAGTCATTGTGACTTTCACATACATATTTTATTTCTTTCACTGTATGTCCCATGTTGCATTTTCCTTAACAATCCCCTCCAAAATAAAATATTGTATGTGTCTTACAATGTCATTCCAACCATTTGTGTCAGCCTTTCATGTTTTTCTACTGTCAATGCTTTTGTGAACAAATCTGCTATGTTGTGTTGTGTTTCTATATATCTCAATTCTATTTCACCCTTCTGAACCATGTCTCGCACATTTTGATATCTTACACCAACATATTTTGTTCTGTTCTTCAAACTTTCAGTTTCAGCCATTGCTATGCATGACTGTGAATCTTCCAGAATTTCCACTGGTATCTTGTAACTTTCATTTAAATCATTTAGCAATTGCTTAATCCACTGTACCTCATTTACTATCTCATTCAAAGCAGCGAATTCTGCTTCCGTTGTGCTTATCGCTACATTAGTTTGTTTTCTACTTCTCCAAAAGATTGGACTTTCACTATATTTAATTATCATTCCTGTAACTGACTTCTTGTCTCCTAATTCTGATGCAAATGAACTGTCTACATAACAATCTAGATCTGAACTACTGCTTCTTATAATCAATTTCCTATCTAAGGTTCCTTTCAAATATCTCAATAAATGTTTTACCGCTTTCCAGTCTTCAATTTTTGGATCATTAACCCTTCTAGACAATACATTTACAGCATAAGAAATGTCTGGTCTGGTGTGGCAAGTTATGAATTGTAAAGATCCTATTATACTTCTGAAGAGAATCTTGTCCTCAAACGCTCTAGTTGTTTCCTCAGACACAAAACCGGTTGTCATTGGAGCTCTTACTATTTTTGCATTCTGTAATCCACACTTTTCAATCAGTCTTTCAATTTTATTTCTCTGACTTAATAAACAATGTCCTTCTTCTGTCCATTCAACGCAAATACCTAAATAAGACTTCAATACACCTAAGTCCTTCAAAACAAACTTCTCAGACAATTCTCTTTTTACTGACTCAATTTCCTGTTTTGACTTTGCTGCTACGCACAAATCATCTACATAAATCACTAATACTATGTCTCCTTTTGTATAAACACAAGCATCTGCAATGCTCCTCTTGTAACCTAGCTTAACTAGCTCATCATTGATGCACAGATTCCATGCTCTGGCACTTTGTTTTAAACCATACAACGCTTTCTTTAATTTATATACTCTCTGACTACCATTTTCTTCGAAACCTTGTGGCTGTTCCATAAATATTTCTTCATTCAAAACCGCATTCAAGTAAGCTGTCTCAAAATCAAAATGTTCTACAACTAAATTCCTTTTTACTGCTACAGCTAGAACCATTCTCAGACTTTCTGG
The DNA here is from genome assembly GCA_030847615.1 of Gambelia wislizenii. NCBI lineage: Eukaryota > Metazoa > Chordata > Lepidosauria > Squamata > Crotaphytidae > Gambelia > Gambelia wislizenii. The sequence goes on along the minus strand of JAUMIR010000002.1, from coordinate 358,205,512 downwards.
CTTTGTAGTTGGAGAATATGTCTTATCATAGTTCTCATACTGCTGTTGTGCAAAACCCTTAGCCACTAACCTAGCTTTATATTTGATACTTCCATCTGGCATTTCTTTCCTTTTGTATACCCATTTACAACCAATTACTTTCTTGTCTATGGGTCTATCAACAATTTCAAAAACATCTTTATCTACCAGGCAACCAAACTCATTATCCATTGCATCAAACCATCTTTCCTGTTCTTCACTAGAATAACTTTCCAATTCTTCAAAACTTTCAGGCTCTTCTACTGCTAAACAAGCTCTTGCCTTTGTCACAACAAACCTATCTGGAGGCTTTCTAACTCTATGACTACGCCTGGGAATAAAATCTGCTGATCTGTCTCCTTCATCCTCACTTTCTCTACTAGGAGTTGTAGTTCTATGACTAAATCTCTTGTCTTCAGTCATTCGAGTAGTAGTAGGCCTAGATGCTATCTCATCATCAGAAGAACTACCACTGCTGCTAGGTGATGCTTCCTGCTTAACTGAAACCCCTCCGTTTCCTGAGGTTGGTTCAGTTTGTGCTTCTGGCTCATTAGAACTCCCTAACCTCAAAAACACTTCTTTATTGGCATGCAGTTTGTCCCAACCAGCATGTCTCTCGAAATTTGCAGACCTAGAATACTGCACTTGTTTTCCATCCAAATGAAACTTGTAGCTATTTCCAGAATACCCCAAAAACCTAAGCCTTTTGCTTTTGGGTTCTCCTTTCCTCCTGAAACAAGCAGGTGTGTAAACATGAGCAAATTGTCCAAAAACCCTTAAGTACTTGTAATTTGGCATTCTCCCATACAATACCCTGTAGGGAATGTCTTCAATTTCTGAATGATACAATCTGTTACTGATATGTATTGCAGTCAAAGTTGCTTCTGCCCAAAAACTATCTTTCACCCCTGCATCTGCCATCATACAAGCAGTAATTCTTTTTATATCTTGTATTTTCTTCTCTGCTAACCCATCCTCACTAGGACAAGCAGGGTTTGTAGTTTCATGCCTTATTCCCACCTTGTGAAACCAGTTAAACAATTGATTATTTAAAAATTCTCCTCCTCTATCAGTAATAATGGTGCCTACTCTGCTATCAAATTGTCTTTCCACCATTCTTACCCATGCTTTTAAAACTTTGCCCAGCGTCAGATTTGTTTTTCATTATTCTCACAAATGCAAACCTTGTATACCTATCAACAATTACTAGGAAATACTTGCTTCCCCCTAAGGACAAGCAATTAGCTTGGGCGACATCTGCATGTACATACTGAAATGGTCTTTGAGCAATTCTTTTTGTTTTCTTAGCTACTGGAAAAGCTCTGACCTTTACCTGTTGACATACCGTACAATCTAAGTGGTTTTTGCATTTAGTAACTTTTAAATCTGGACACATACTGATTAAATTCTTTAAACATTTGAAGCTCGCATGGCCAAATTTTCTGTGAAGCTCGTGTATGCAGTCTTTGTGGATTGGAATATTTTCTATGTTATTAGCTTCTTCAACCCTGTAGCTATCAATATTGTCCTCCAAATAATAAAGTTTGTCCTTTTTCAAGCTTATGCCATGCAATTCCCCATTCAGTTTTATCTTACACATGTTCTTTTCAAAGATGACTGTGTAGTCTCTTTCTGTTAATCTGCTTACTGATAACAAATTATTTTCTAACTCCTTTACATGTAAGACATCATTAAAATTCTCTTTTAGCCCTGGAATGTACACAGTACCCATTTGATTTACAGTACTTAGCTCTTTCCCGTCAGCCAAAACTACAGCATTTACATTAGCTGATTTTCTATTACTTATTAAATTTATATCATTGCACATCGAAGATGAGGCTCCTGAATCAACTAGCCATTTAGAATTTGCATTTTGTTTTTCCTTAATCATGGTTGCAAACCCCTTTTTATTACCACTGTCCCTCAAAAATGGAGGTCTGGACTGTTTTTGATACCGCCGCGGCTGCCATCTGCTCTCTGCTTGCTTGCGTCTCTCAGCTGCAAAATGTTTACAATGTCTCTGCAGATGACCAATCTTCTCACAATAAAAGCACCTCCGTTGCTCCCTTGTAGAGGCTGCTTCCTCCTGCGTTCGCCAGTCAGGAGTTGTTTGTTGTTTTGGCACAGTCTTTAAGCTTGCTGAGTCACCCTGCTCAGACATTCTTCTTTGGCTCTCTTCCAGTATTCTGGCCACAATTAAGTCTCTATTAAGCTCAGCTTCTGGCAAATTCTGCAAGCTGTTCGTTATGTTGTCCCACGAAGAGTCTAGCGATTCTACTAAAATGTAGCATTGCTGCTCTTTGCTAATTTGCACTCCCCTCAGTTCAGCTTGCACAAACAAATCTTGCATTATTTTTAAATGTTCTATCACATACTGCCCTTTAGCCATCTTTTGCCTGTATATTCTTTTAGACCATAGCATTTTTGCAAAAGCAGTTGAAGGAGTGTGTAATCTCTGCAAGGTATCCCACACATCCTTGGCGGACGTTTTATCTCTGACGTCATTAATTAAGTCTTCTTCAAGCATGAGATAAAGACAGGCTTTTGCTTTACTATCTCTCTCTTGAGTGGCTTCATCAGCATCGGCTGCCAGCCCTGTTTCAACTGTTGACCACAGACCTTCCTTTACTAGTAGAGATTGGGCATAAATCTTCCAGGTAGAGTAGTTGTTTCTATTTAATTTACTAAACTTTAGAATTTCCATCTTGATTTGTGCAGTGACTCAATTTGACACAGTCCTTCTAGTTATGCACAGCCGACTCGTCTGGGCTTAAGCAAAACACAAAATGATTTACTCACGAGGCTTATCAGTGCAACACAAACAGCTTGCTCTGATCTGTCATCCACAAAGCTTTCTTCCACTCTCTGGAACTTTCAGCTTCTGTGGATGCTGGGTGCTCTAGTAACTGGGCCCATAACCCTTGTCAGGGATGATGGGAGTTGTAGCTCTTCACCTCTGGCCCAAACTCACCACCTTGTTATGCAGCAGAGCTGACCAGCTTAGATCAGTGGTTAATGCTTTACTCCAAAGCAGCAGAGTGTCAGAGAATAGGCTGAAGATCCTGACAAACTCTCCAAGCCTTCTCACTCTTCACCAGGTGTCTCCAAACTCTCCAGGATTCACTCAGGCAACTCAGTAGTTTTATATAAAACCTACTTTATTCTTCTATATAAATATACTATATGGTCAACAAATCACAATCTCTACACACTACTCCACAATATCTCCAAACTACTCCACCTCTACTCAACCACAAAAATACATTGGCAAACATTGCAATTTTATAGCCATTGTTTATCACCACCCACTAGTTAGTTTCCACCCAGTGGGTGTGTACTTCCATTCTGATTGGTCCACGTAGTTCCACCCATGCTTAAGACCAACCCATGTATTTCAACATTTCACCTTGTACACTTAATGATTCTCAGGTGTTTCCAATCTGCATTTAGTACCTCTGTCCTTGGCTCTCAGGCCTTCTAGATTACATTAGCAGTTTCACCTGTGTAGCCCCATAATTGCTCTTGCTTAGTCATTGTGACTTTCACATACATATTTTATTTCTTTCACTGTATGTCCCATGTTGCATTTTCCTTAACAACCTAATGTATTTGTAAGTGACCTGGTATATGCATATATGTATGTACATATGTACGCAGTACGAGTATGTCATGAATATTTGTTTATAATGTTATTTTAACACATTTTATATGCTTTATATATATTGTAATGCCTAATGGCCTGTTGGCTGAAATAAAGGTATGTTGTTGTTGTCTTATAGAGATAATGGCCTCCATGAACTCCACTGATGATAATGACACAAGTTTACAATGGGATAAATCTGGAATGGCAGACCTTGAAAACATTACATTTTTGACTACTAGAACCCCCATCCCCAACCAGCATGACCATGAGGTATAGTCCAACAAAGTAATGTTTCTTAGCTTTGGTTAGGTGGCATCCCAGACCTACCTAGTGGCACAGGCAGGGGCAGGCATCTCAGCATCCATAGGAAAGCATCATGTAAATGTCCCTCACATAGCATGAGTGAATGGTGCTAAAATAAACTTGTGGTTTCCAGAGCCTCACTAAGTTATCTCACAAAAGATAACATTTTTTAAGGATAAAGGACAATGTTAGAGGGCTGCCTTACCCTTCAAGCTTGGGGGGCTCCCCCTCAAAACATGATTTTTGTTTTATTTCCATACTCCTTATTTATTTGGCCTATGAAAACAGGATTAACCCCCAAAAAATCACAGGAATTGGAAAGAAAAACAAAATTTCAAAATAAAGTCATTTTTATATTTTATATTTTCATCCACACAAAAAAAGAATACCTAGGACCTACGAAACCTTCATGTGACCCTGTATACCCCCTAGGAAATGGGGGACAGCTCCTCCAATGTTTTTGGTCCTCTTTGGCTATTTTAGGTCCAGGAGAGGCCTTTTCTTCTAACAGTGGGGAATGGCCTCTCCCAGACCTAAAATAGCTGGGGAGTGAGCAAAAATGTGGAGAATTTGTCCACAAATTTCCTGGGGGCCATTCAGATGCAAATCTGTGTTAAAAAATCAAAACAATGGGAGGGGCATTGTGTGTTACATGGCCTCATTTGCCATACTTTCCACGTGCTGGTAAAGGTGGTAAAGGTGTTGTCAACAAAAACTGATGTGAAGTGGGCCTTGATCAAAGTTGTCAAATGCTGATGGCAGACCTGTTTGGGAGGTGAAATCTATGTACATTTCACTGCAATTGCTAGTGATGATGTGCCCAAAAAATCTCTTATTGTTCCATATAGTATTCTTATATTGTCATAATTCACTTTGGGAACTGAGAACCAGAGTGATTGATTAGCAGTCCAGAGGTCATGAGTCAAGACATCAGTCAGAAGGTGGGAAACCAAAACTGACAGGGGCACATGTGGAAGATCAGTCTGGATTCAAGAACAGAGCAGTCTATGGAGCTGGCTGGATGTCTTTCACAGAGTGGGTGATCAGCATTGTTTCCAGCAGCCATACAGTGTTGCCTGGCTTATCTAGGGAGCCTGACTTTTCAGTTCAAACAGCTGGGACCACATCAACTGAGCTGCAGCTGTGCTGAGCCTTTCCACAAACGCTCCAGTCCTGCTAAGTATCTCTGAGGGAAACGAAGTATATATACAGAAACTTGTTTGTTTATTTTTTAAAAAAAAAACAAACAAACTTCATTTTGTTTTTCAGGCAATAAGGAGGACTCTACCCTAAAGGTGTGGAATAAGATTCTTCTAACACGACTGCACATCTTTAATTGGAAGCAAGAAGTTTGCTTTCATTTGATCATTTCTCACTTTAACAGATAAGGACATATAGATTTTATTTTTCATCCTTTGAAGCAGAGAGGACTTGGTGATTTTCCTCTGATGTTTATAGATTTCTGTTTAGCAAATTGCACATCATTTTGAAGCAAGCTATTTAAAAGAGACACACTGCTGATAGTTCCATCATAATGTCCAGTTATACATTTATTTTATTGAGATGCAAAAGATGCACAGAAAAATGACAGCAATTCAGATGAGACATTGTTTTGATCTCACCTGCTTTGTTCTGTAATTGGCAGTTGTTTCTTTAGTGTTACCCATACTCTGGGCATATTTGAGGGTGATAACATAGCCAGTCTTTTTTTCTCTCTCTCTGTTTACTATCAGAGAGTTTGATGTAGCCTAAAAGGCATGGTCAAAAGCACATTTTAGGATGTCATGATTTAGGAGATTATCAGACACGTTAAAATTGGTATTACATGAACACCAGGGTGCCAGTTACATGACAGAAATTGTCGCGTTGCCTACCGTGACATAGTGATCACGAATCCACCCCTCGCTGTTTATACAATTTATGTCTCTGATCTGGATATCCCGGGTGGTCCCGTGACTGATATTTACACGTCCATAGTTCCGGTTTTGTTTAGGTTTAAAATTTTTTTTTTTTTGGCTGTCAATCAAAGATGCGATTACTCGTGTTTTCACAACCTCGGTGACGCACTTCCTTTAGAGTTCCGCGCCACGAGCGATGCTATTGGCTGGCTGGGGGGGGAGAGAGGGGGGCAGAGGTTTGTTATTCCCCCTTGCTTCTTGAACATTTTAACCCTTTCAGAAGAGGCAGAAAGCATTTTGAAAGATCCTGATAGATCTTTCGCTCAGACGCAGGGCTTTCCTTTTGAAATCAAGCTGAGTGCTTTGAAAGCAAGCTGAGTGCTTTCCTTTTGAAATCAAGCGCTTGGTTTTCCTCTTGCCTTTTTAAAATATTAACCCCTACAGCTGGCTGCAGAGTTGGCTATAGGCAGGCGGTTTGAAAGACACAAACACAGAGAGGGGGAATTAAAGGGTGCTAATTCGCTCAGAGGCTTGAATATTTTAATGTGCCAGGGAGGTGACCAAGCTACTACGATCTCTCTGTAACATGCAGTTGAGGAAAAGGTAAAGCTGAAGGGTTTGCAGTGTAGAAATCCATTTAAAAAGGTAATTGAGTACACGCACGCACGCGCACACACACACATCAACCTTCGTGCAGCTGGAAGGGATGCCTTTGTTTTCGGCTGGTGAGGCTGGATCTGTTGAACGGGTGACTGACCCCTCCTTTTCTCGTCCCTGAGCTCTAAGCCCGCCCCCAGTCACCATTTCCGGTCATCCCAGTACCGAGACTTTTTGTCCCACGCTGTTTACATTTCCGATTTTCCGAATCCTCCCGTGACTTTTTTAAAAACCGGCACAACCTGCGGGGCTGGAAGTCCCGCAGGTTGAGGGATAAAAGGTGGCCCCCCTTCCGAAAATCACGTACCCGACCCGATGTACGTGTAAACTGCCAGGGATCGACACGAATTCTTCCCAGGACATTTTCATCATGTAAACAGCCCCCAGGAGATCGCAAAAGGGCTCCCTTTTCAGATGACTTTGTTCCCCCCTTGTAATGCACCCATTCTGCTGCCGTTCCACCGGTGCTACTTTTTATTGATGGGAGAAGCCATCAATAGATCCCCCATTTTGTTTCTGTCACAGATGTTCCTGTAAGTGAAAAGGTGCCCCATTATGCTGGCGAGATCACAGCATCAATGGGAGGTCCCTGCCAGAACACTTCCGGGTGAGATTGGGATATCCAGGGAAGTGACACACTTTTTTTTGAACCTCCCTGGGTTACTTGTAATGTTTTTACTGTGTTTAGGTGCTTGGTGTAACTTTTTCTTGTGTATTTCTCTTTTTATTTTTGAATTTCCCACACTCACGTCTTCTCACAAGAATGGGCAGGATTTCACTCCAGGAAGTGAAAGGAGCTCTGTTAGAACTCTGTTCATTCCTGGGCTGCCCTGTCAATGGGAGAGGAGGTAAATGTGATGGGGAGGGTGATTGTGGCAGGTCAGAGATAGAACAGGGGTGGGAGTGGAGATTGTGGGACAGGAATGCTTTTTTCGTCCCTGTCTGATAATCTCCTTAGTTTATAAATTGCCTCATTTTCTGTTCCACTTGTTTTTATGGACCAATGGCCTGACCTGTTAACTAAATGGGATCTCCAATATATACAACAAGGTTATATATCAGAGCAGCATTTCTAAAACTATCTGATGTGGGGGAGCAGCAATTTCCCCCCAGCATGCCAGGGACCAGTACCACATTTGTGTCGATTGGCTAGCATTCTTTCTTTCCTTCCTGCAAGTTCTTCAGGAAGTATCAGCAGATGGCTTGGGGAACAGCACTGGCTTGGGGAACAGCATTGCTACTTTGAGTAGCAATGTATTAGTGCATCACTGAACATGAGAGACAGGATCCATTCTATGGTGTGCCATGATTCTAGAATGATCTCTGTTTGAAGTAGTCAGGGCCCCTCTTTATTCAGAAATTATAGACACATTTATTGTAGTGGATTTAGGCCAAAAATTCAACCATGTACTTGATTAACCAGGAATTGGGATTTTCTTCTCTCTTCCTTTCCAATGCAGGTCTTCACACATCCAAAATATGTTTCCCAGCCCTCCAGATTAGGTTTTAGGGGGCATGGGAGAAAAGAGGAGTCACCTATTCCGGTGGAAACCACAAGAGCCTGTGCAGGTATGCCACTGGATCCTGGCTTCTGTTTTGTTGTGGTTAGTTTAAATGTGTAACATATTTCAGTTATGATGCCTCTAACTTTGCATTTTGCTTTAAGTGTTGCCTGCCTTTTCTTGGCTACTGCTTGATGATGATGATGATGATGATTGTTTTTGGAGGCTGTATATTGTACTTGCATTTTTACTGAATGTATTCCATGGTTTCTATGATGTATGCTGCTTTGATTGCTTTTTATGGAACAGTGGGATATACTTTATATATGTATATATTTAGCCAGTTAGAAAGCCCTTGTAGATATGGGAGTTCCATGAATATAATGGAACACCCATGGAGCTTTTTCAGCCAATAATTTATTTATTTATTTATTTATACCCCGCTCTTCAGCCACAAGGCTATCAGAGTGGCTTACAAATTGTTTTAAGCAATAGCTATTTACACATCTAACTGCATTAAACAGCATCCAATGTGTGTTAGCTAATTGCCCCCCACAAGCACAAACTCATTTTACCGACCTACGAAAGGATGGAAGGCTGAGTGAACCTTGGAGCCCGCTGGAATCGAACTTGTGACGTGGTGGCTTGCAGTACTGGCATTTAACCACTGCGCCACCAGGCCCCCAAAGTTTCCAACTTTCCATGTTTTATCGTTTCTAATTTTTGGACTGATGCTGCTTTCCATGCACTAAATATAAAAATGTTCCAAATGGATGTCTGTAATTACTCTAGTTGCTCCCTCTCAAGGACTCGGTAGAAAATAGAGAGCTTTTAAATCTAAAACAGCTTTACAAGCTAACAGGGCTAAAAGTTAATTAGAAATTAAGTCTGCGTTCGGACTAAATTATTTATGTTAAATCATGTATCACTATATAAATATTATACGTTCAAACAGACAATTGTAATTATTTTATGTTTAACAATAAAGGAGGAACATTATTCTGCAACAGAATCCTTTTGCCAAGTCCAGCTTTATTTTCACACTCGTAAAACCAAATGATAATGTTGCTTCATAGACAAGTCAGAACTGATTTATTTCACTTCTAAACATGCAGAGCCTCTCATACACTGAAGTCATTTCCCATTGTCAGATGTTTCCAAGGAAGAACAAAATGCATGCCATGGTCCTATGTGTTTTATTTTCCAGAACTCTACAAATCATATATCAAGAGGGGTTTTGAAAGCATCTGTGCCATCCATTATTAGAGTTCCCAGAATATAACCAATTGCTTCATATATATCACACTGCATTATCTACTGATCTTTTTCACACTGGGCTTATTGACACTAATTTAGTGCTTCAGGAATAGCCAGTAATTTATTTATTTTTAATGTATTGTTTAAAAAATAGTTATGGAGGGATTCTGCTCCTAAAACAATAACTGATGACTGTTACTTTTCCATTTTTATATTTCAGCATCAGTAAACCCCAAGCCAAATGATTTTTTTTTAATGATTATGTTACTGGGTTTGGGGGTTGGTGGGGGTTTTTTTGTTTTTTGTTTTTTTTTTTTTTGGCTGGGAGATATGTGTGTGTGTGTGTGTGTGTGTCTTTGTTAGTGGAGGTGTTGTTAATGCACTTCCTGTATCCATTTAAATGCAAATTCCCATGCAAATAATCCCTTGGAGGGAAGAAAAAAATGTGTTCAGCTGAAGACAAAGCTGAGTATGAGGGAGAGAGGTAATCATGCAAAGAGAGAAAGGGGTATCAGAAAAGAACCGTACAATTTTTTTAAGCTCTTTTTTTGGAGCGCAAGTGAAAACACATTAACTATTGTGTAAATACCCTCTCAACAGTTTTTTCTAGTATTGATGTACTGGTGTACACAATGACTCTTTGAAGGTCATATAAAATAACTGAATTGAAAAGCTGTGTGTGCATTCTGTATTCTTACAACAATACGTATACATACACACCTGCATGCATAGCCTATGTGTTATTATCTACTATTTCTCCCTGGGCCCTCCCCACATACACACACCCTCTTACAAACAATGCAGAGATCTGGAAAATATGCAGACTGTATTCTAATATGTGTGTTTCTCCAGGAAAAGAATAGGGAATAAATAAAGCTAAAAAGTATAATCATATTTAGGGAGAACGCTGCTGGACATTTAAAAAACAAAAAAAAAATTACTCTGGAAGTAATTAGCAAACGATAGCTCCAAATGTCAGAATGCCATCACTGAAAGCTTTCTACTTTTCTTGTATTGCTAATGGCATAATTTTAACAGTGATTTATTTGACAGCAACTTTAGAGTAGCACTGTGGGAGAGGGGATCATGAATTGGAACTGCTGTCATTCACATCCTCTCCAACTTGTAAATCTATTGTTTTAATGCTGAAACTGGACATAAGGGGGGGAATCTGCATTTGAATTCAAGTTCAGAATCAGCTCCATTGTACTCCTGTTAGGGCCTTCTTGTGTCACCAGTGATACTAGTGAAGTTGATGGACCTTGCAATGGACCTGGCTTAACATTGATCTTTCTTCCCAATTATCAGGCAATCAAACATTTCATTCTTTTAGAATATTTTTGGGTACCATACAATACATAATGACATTACCATAAATAGTATAACAACAAAAACAAAGATAATCTCGTACAATCCAAAGTCATAAAATCCAGCACAGCTTTACCATGAAATTAAAACCAGTCATTTAGCATGATAAAATGGTTCGGCAAATTAAAAAAAACTCTGCCTAGTGACAAAAGAGAAACGGGTCTGATACCATGTGAATTTTCCTGAGTAGGATATTTAACAAAGCTTGGAAAATTTGCTTTTTGCCTTTAGTCCCAGAGTCTCCAAACTAACACTGATCATCCTGGAGAATTCTGGCATGTTGTAGTCCCCCAGAATAGCTTTTTTACAAGCAGTGGCACATTGCAGTTCCCTTTATGCTATGAGCAAAATGTTCCTTTCTCTGGTCACCACCTTTAAGAGTCTTTTTTTTTCCTTCCAAGAAGGTTGGAAAACAAGCTGAAATATATAAGACAAAGGAATTTTGAACAAGGAAATAAACCAAATAAACCGATTGACAGTACTGATAGTAAATAACTCTGACTGTTGCCAGAGAAGGTACCAGTTTAGGATTGCGAGCAACATCCCATTCGCTGACAGTTCAGGAAAATGGGTGACCATGAAGTTGGCCCTTCTGATGAACAGAAGCAGGCCATGGGTGTAGGTCCTTGCAATGTCACAGGAGTGAGGCAAGCAGAGATTTGTTGGGATGGTGCAGGAATGGCTTCTTGGTCAGCTGATTCTGGAAATGTGCACACAGATAATCTGAGTAAACAAGTCCAGAATCTACTAAAACCTAACTAACCAGATAATATAGGCAACTCAGAGTCTAGGGGCAAGCCCATTCTTCATACCAAAAAAGGCCCCCAAATTGTGCCTGGTAGCTGCAAAAGTTGCTTCCTTTCCCTGTAGGATTCACATACTACAAAGCCTTAACTACACCACACATGAGTTTTGCAAGGTCTTATGCTTCTTCCGGACCTTGTGGAGTGTGACAAATGGGAAGGAATGCTCCCACTCCACCACAGCAACAGCAACTGGGACTAGAAGGACTCCAGATTGCACAAATGTTGAGAGCTTGGGAGCGATTGGAGATACAGGAGAGGGTGCAGAAATTCTGAATGCATCTAGAAATGTGGGGGGGGGGAGAATATGTATACATTTACCCCCAAATTCTTCAATATTAATTGAAATTACTGGCAGCAATCCAAACTCTGGGGGAATTTGTCCTTGAACAAATTGCTACTTTCCTTGAACGTGTTTTATTTGTTTTATTATTTTATTTGTATCTTTGCAATGGTCTTTGGACTAAGCAATAAACATTTATTATCATTTTCATTATTATTATTATCATTTGTATTTATATCCTGCCTTTCTCCTTACATGGGACCCACAGTGGCTTACAAGGAGGCTAAAACAAGATAAAACCAAAAACCTGATGAGAAAAAAAAACAGTTAAAACATAATTAAACAAGATGTCATATTCAAATGCCATTAATTTTAAAAGGTGTATAATCATTTGAAAACATAATATTAAAGACAGAAGTACAGCACATACCCCATAAAAAATACTCCCTGCAACCAATTAAGTATCAAATGTCTGCTCAAATACAAAGGTCTTTGCTTGCCAGTGAAAAGAGAGCAGAGAGGGGGGCCAACCTCTTCCCAAGTTTTCACAGTATTTTGTAAAGGTTAACAGCATGGGGGAAATGATGGTGGTATTGACAGTCAAAGGACAGAGAAATATGATAAGCACTAACAGCCTCTGCTCCCTTACCAGGATTCCTTAGGGCTAACCAAGTGATTCACTGTGATATAAATACAAGGTTGTTTCTATTTAAAATGTGCAGCAGTACACGATAAGGCAATGACCTAGAAGACATGGCATCCACCAGCCTTTTAGCACCTTTAGGCGCAATTGATTTTACTTGGAAAGTGGCATACATTTTAAGATTTTTGTGTTTAACTTTCACACGGAAATCAAAGGGACTCTGAAATGTTTAGCTTTCACAGCCCAGAATCTTATAATGGATTGTTTATCAATGAAGTAGAAAGGTATAAAGAAAAGTATTTATGATTTTGATATAGATGCTGAGTATAAATGCTAACTCAGAGCCTTACTGCACTCTGAAGAATAGCGTCAAAGCAGCAGGAATGTTCCATCTTTCCTGCTGCCTTATCACATGGCGTTGGTGTTCTTTTGTTCCAGTCCCATGGGGGACCAAGGTAAAAGTGTGTCTTTTCAGCTTAGCAAATAGATTTTTCAGCTTAGCAAAAAGACACGCTTTTACCTTGGTCCCCATGGGACTGTAACGAAAGAATGCCAACATCATGTGATAAGGCAGCAGGAAAGATGGAACATTCCTGCTGCTTTGCTGCTTTTCTTCAGAGTGTGGTAAGAGCTCATTTTGGAACCTAATCCTATGCATACTTGGGATAAGTCACATTGAATTCAATGGCAAATGGTTGATTTGTATAGAATTGCACTGTTCATGGTTCATAAGAATTTAAGAAGAGCCATGATGGATCAAAAACTGAAGGCCTAGACAAACTGTTCATATAGTTGCCAAGCAGTTGTCTATGGGAAGCCCTCCAGCAGGACATGAGTAGAACTGTGTCCTTTCTCTTGGGATATATATCTATGTAACATTTGTCGACCTCACCAAAGCCTTCGACACTGTGAGTAGAAAAGGTCTGTGGCAGATCCTGGAAAGACTACAATGTCCCCCCAAATTCCTTAAAATGATTATCTTGCTACACGAAGGCCAGCGCGGTCAAGTCAGATATGGCAATGCTCTTTCAGAGTCCTTTCTAATAACTAATGGAGTGGAGCAAGATTGTGTTCTTGCACCAACTTTATTTACAATCTTCTTCAGCATGATGCTCCAAAGGGCTACGGCAGAGCTTGAAGAAGACAACGGCATCTATATAGATTACCATACTGATGGTAGCTTATTTAACGTAAGCCGTCTGAGGGCTCACACTGAGACTCTAAACTATCTAGTCCGTGAGCTGCTCTTCACTGATGATGCTGCCCTTGTTGCCCACACAGAAGCAGCTCTGCAGCACCTAACATCCTGCTTTGCAACAGCTACAGAGCTGTTTGGGCTGGAAGTCAACCTGAAGAAAACAGAAGTTCTTTACCAGCCTGCACCACAGGACGAACACCACCATCCCCACATTGCCGTCGGCAAATCTGTGCTCGAGTCCATTCAGCAGTTCCCCTACCTGGGAAGCATCATCTCCTCAGATGCCAAGGTTGACAAAGAGAACGATCACAGATTAGCAAAGGCATATACTGCATTTGGAAGACTTCACAAAAGAGTCTGGAGTAATAAACACCTGAGGCAAAGCACAAAAATCAGTGTGTATAGAGCCATTGTACTGTCTATTCTCCTTTATGGATCTGAAACCTGGGTCACCTATCGCCACCACCTATGACTCCTCGAGCACTTTCATCAACGCTGTCTACGCACAATCCTAAATATACACTGGACTGACTATGTGACGAATGTTGCTGTCCTTGAGCAAGCAGGAATCACCAGCATTGAGGCCATGATATTGAGAACACAGCTGCGCTGGGCAGGGCACGTTTCTAGGATGGAGGACCATTGCCTCCCAAAAATAGTACTCTACGGTGAACTCGCCACGGGTCAGCGTAAGAGGGGCACTCCAAAGAAGCAATACTAGGACTCCCTGAAACAACATCTCAGGCTAGGCCAAATTGATCACTAACTATGGTCTGCCCTGGCCTCACATCAGGAGGCATGAAGACACACTATGCACAATGATGGAGCCTTATTTGAGAAATCATGCTGAACAAGTCTTGAAGAGAAACGACAATGCAGAAAGAATCACAACCCAGAAACATCACCCAAGGAGACCTTCTGCTGTGCTTTCTGCAACCGGACTTGTTTATCTCGGATTGGCCTTTTTAGTCATCAGCACGCTTGCAGAAAGTGCGGGATGAGTCCTTCCTGAATATTCGTTTGCGAAGAAAAGCCAGAGATATATCCAGGCAATATATAAGCATCCTGACAAGTACCCATCAATGGCCTTAACCTTCATGAATTTATCTAATCTATTTTCAAAACAATGTAGATTGGCAGCTATCACTGCACCTTGTGGGAGTGAATTCCACAATTTGACTATGAGAAATGTGACAAAGTACTTGTTTTCATCTGCCTGAATCTCCCACCTGAATATGCAGTTCGCCTGAATCCCAGTTCATAGATTTAGCTAGAGGCAGTTGTGAAATAGCATGATATAAAATCTGTACTATAATGGCAGCATAAGCCCCCTGCCCCCACAACATGTAGATAATACAACTGTATATTAAGCATTGACAAGGTCTGAAGTGAATTATGGACTCCCTGTTGACCTCAGTGTGGAAAAAAAATCAGACAAATAGAAAAGAAACAGCCTCTTCTATTGGCAGACCTCCAATGGCTTGCTTTACTGTTCTGTTTGAGCTCACACACTACTGACTTTATCTCACCCTCTTGGGATTTAAAGTTTACAGCTGTATAGTGGCTTTATAGGGACATCCCTCACAGCTGTAATGTGTTAAAGGTCAAGGGATATGTGGCAAAGAAAGCACACAGAGAAGAAAAACAGGAAGGATTCTTTAGGAGCTGAACTTTCCCACACTCCATGAATAGATATATTTTGACATGTGTCGAAAGTGTGGTTCTCCTTTTGAACATCAACCATTTTTAATCCCCTAAATTAATGAAATAAGATCTACATTTATGAGTGTTTGGACCACACCCAGGCTAACTGAAGCAGAACATTCAATTAAGCATTGAATTTCTGGACTCCCTTTCATTTCTTAACAAAAGGAAAAGGAAAAGGAAACTTGACACTTCTGTTAAAAGTGGCTGGCTAAAATACTGAAACAATCCCAAGTGGTAGAGTGTGCATGTTTTGGGGATTTTTGAGTTTCTACATTTTACTGGTTGGTGATACTGAACAGCAAAACAAAAAAGGGTAGAACTTGGAAACATTCCTTTTTCTTTTTCTTTCTTTTGGTTTACAGCTCCCAGAATTCCCCAGCCAGCATGCACAGGAGGTTCTGGGAGTTGTTGCCCAAACTGTTTTTAAAAATCCAAGCTCTGGAAATGAGAGCTTTAGTTCACAATATAAACACATAAACATTATGGGGTCTGTGAAACATAAAAGGGTCTCTTTTTTTTATTTCCTACATGAGGATGTTAAAAAAATTCTGAGTATGGTTTATGAAGCATGCAAAGTGGAAATGGACAGTTTGAATGGTTTCTTTCTTCTTTCCCTGTTTAGCCTTTCCACTGATTGCATTTTCAGTCTGATCATCCCTACAGAAATGGACTGATGTGCTCAGAGAGGTTGTCTGTTGACCTGATACTAACCTGCTCATATCTAAGGGTACATTTTGCACAGTGAATATGCTCTTGGTGGGGGCATGGAGGGAAATGACATCATTTAAAATCTCAGAACATAGAATGTACGGTAACTGCTGTCAATGGGAGACACACATCATTTCAAGCATGTCTGTCCTAACCGAGGACATTTCTATGACTGAACCATTCAAATTATTCAACTGCAGCCTGTTATGCTTTTCCTTTAATATGCCTTACATCCATCCATCCTGCTTTCCATTGCTGCATCGATCCAGGGACAATATTAACATACATCAAAAGGCATTTATTCCACTCCATACTGAACAGATGGCAGATAGTTGACTAAGTGGTTGCCAAAGGGGGGGGGGAGCCCTAAAAGTATGGTCTGTTCTGCATTCTGTATGTGCTGATTTACATGAGCCACGCTAACGTTGCTAGAGATCTATTATTCATCTCTGTTCTTCTGAACACTGTTTCTTGAATCTCCCGTAGCTTACTCAGCCATAAGTGTCTGAAATAAATTTGTCCATTTCAAATGGTTGCTGAAATGCAGAAGTGGGTCTTTTATCTCTGTGCAATTTTGCCATAATCATTGTCTCACTTGTTCCCGCCTGGTCCATTTACACAGTAAGACCCGAGAATAAAACAATCCAAAGGAAAAACTTCCTGCAGCACTGAGTGGGGTTTTGTGTTCTCCAGCGGAAAACTCCTTCTCTGGGTACCTTGGGGCTCATGTGGTACTCAGGTGGCATGTAATTCTTACCAAAACTGAAGGATTATAAAATCTGCTTGGAATCAGTTCCTGAAATCCTGCAATATTTGCAGGCTGGCATTCGAGCTTTATGAAATAAATACCTCCATGAACAATGTGAGTCATAAGGTACTAAGAAGTACACAGAAGATAAAGACACTCTAGGGGAGCACGATGAACCCTCACGTCACACAGAAAATCAGGTCCATTCCAGTACTTTCTCCCAATGTATTAGTCACATTTTCCAACACATCCATCATTTTGATTGTCTGCTCATGTTTTTAATCCCTTTCCATAATAAATCATAGCCAGTGTCATGTATTGGCTAGGGTGTTGAGCTAGAGTTTGGGGGATGCAGATTCAGGTCCACAATGAGCCATGAAATACACTAGCCAAGATCCTCTACTGCAGAGTGTACCACAAAAGCTTCTCTCTCAGCCCCCTACCCCAAAATCACCACTTAGTTGCTACATTTCCCTACCCTATGGCCATTCAGTGGGTGGTGGGGAGTGGATAAGCAGAGAAGTATCTGGCCATGTCCCCATATGCAGACCAATGACATCATCCACTAAGATTCACCAGGGTCCTCGAGAGATGATATAATCACTCTGCGTCTGGATAAAATTACTGAATTCTAGATACAGAAAACTGTGGAGAATTATTGCACACACTTCTGGAAAAGAGTGCGGGGCTAAGCTAGACTATGGAGGTCATCAGACAGGAATGCAAAAAACATTCCTGTCCCACAATCTCAAATCCCATCCCTGTCCGGCACAATAACCCTCCCCATCACACTTACATGTCTTCCATCCAAAAAGGCAGCCCAGGAATGAATGGAGCTCTAACAGAGTTCATTTCCTGGACTGAAATCCCACCTGTTCTCATGAGAAGATGCAAGCATGGGAAAATCAAAAAGAAAAAGAAAAATACATACAAAAAAGTTCAGAAAAGCACATACACACACTAAAAAAAAAAAAAAGTAACCCAGGGAGGGTACAAAAAAGAGGGTAGCCTACCTGGTTCTCATGATCCCACCCAGAAGTGTTCTGGCAGGACTGCCCATTGACGCTGGAATCACGAGTTAAAACGGTGCAAGGTTTCAGATGCTGGCAATGCCAGCACCAAAACAGGACAGGTGATCTATTTACAGCTCTGGCCCATCAGTAAAAAGAAATGCCAGAATAATGGCAGCAGAACACAAAAGGACATTGTTGTGGTATATTGGCATCCTTTTGCATTCCACTGTCATTATTCTGGTACCACATTAGTCACGTCTGATAATCTCCTATGACACATGTTATTTAAAAAAATCAGGTTCACTGCCAAGTTTCAATGGAGCAGCAGGTGGCAGGAAGAGATATTTAAAATATGTTTTCCATAGTTTTTATCCGGGCTATGAGGCAGTGTTCTGGAAGAATTTATTTCTGACGTTTTGTCTGCATCTCTGGCTGGCATCTTCAGAGAATGGTTGGGTAGGAGGGTGTGGGGAGGGGTTTATATACTGTTATACCCCACACATGCCAGCCACAGATGCAGGTGAAACATCTGAAATAAACTCTTCCAGAACACCGCTTCACAGCCTGGAAAAAAAACACAGAAAACCTATGGATGCTGGCTGTGAAATGTTCAACTTCACATTTAAAATATGTTTTCTTGCCCCAAATCAATTTTTATTTTATTTTTTCTAGTGGGACCTCAAGACCCACTAGGAAGGGAAAATCAGTTCTTAAAGTAGAACAATATGGAAGGGGAGGATTCAAATCCTTATTCCTACCTGTCCATACTGAATAGGGGCCCTTTCACATTACATAATTACAGAGCTATGGTTACACTTTAACTGCCATGGCAACAGAATCCTGAGATTTGCAGTTTGGGGAGGGGGATTTAGAATTCTCAGCCTGGGAGCTTTTGTGCCCCCACCAGACACAGGATTCTGTAAGTTGTTGCCATGACAGTTAAAGTGCCATCATAGATCTATAAATATGTAGTGTGAATGAGTCCTAAGACATTTTCCTTTGCATACACCAATTGGGGATCAGCAAAACCAGGGATGAGTCCTATATCTTTATCCTTAAGGTAGTATTAGGTTAGGGCTGCAAACCTAGAGGAGAGTGAGGTCAGAATGGAACTTGACTCTATTACTGGAATTATTTACTACTCAAAAAAACCTTTTATACATGGAGTATGTTATGATACATATAGATAGCTCTTTTTGTGAAAATTTGATTATTTAATAGCATTCATTTGTACACCCACACTGATTCAAGTGACTAGTTTTACTACACAAAACAACAAATCATTTACTTGACATTAATGAAGTTGTAGAGCATTTTTTTAAACAAGGCAGGCCAATTAATAATTTTATGGTTGAACAAACCCATTTCTAATCTTTCAATTTGTTTAAAAATCATGCCCTGCAACCATTTTTCCATCCATAAATTATCATGATCTTTGATGAAGTTAATAGCATTAGAGTACAGTTAGTGGATAAGGCCACTGTTTCATCCAGTCCTCCTCTATTCCTTCTTTGAGATTGACCCGGTCTGCATGTGCTGAGCAAGTAACACTGCTTTCATTCTTCTGTTTTCCCATTGTAAAGGGATAAAATCCAGTTTTCTGTTGGTGATCACTACAAAACTTTCTTCCTGCCCCATTGCTGTCCTTCCCTCCATCCAAAAACTGGCTCTAGTGGATCCCACTGTTCCACCAACAGAATGGCACTGGTTAATACTGTTTGAGTTTTATGTAGGAAATAATTCTAAGAGGTACAAAAATGCTCTCCTCCCCTTTTTCTGTTCCACCTCTCTGTGTTGTTCTTTCTACTGGCAAACAGTCCTTTCTATCATTGGCTGCTGACACACTGCAAAAATAATCCAGTTTGACACCATTTTAACTGCCATGGCTCAATACTCTGGAATTCTGTGATTTGTAGTTTTGTAGAATATTATTCCTCTCTTTCAGAAAGCTGTGGTGTCACAACAAACTACAAATCCCAAGACTTCATAGGATGGAGCCATAATAATTAAAGCAGTGTTAAACTGCATTATTTCTGCAGTGTGCCAGCAGCCATCGATATGAAAAATGTTACAGCATTGAGTAAAAAATAGCGTGGCCGCATCCAATGCTGGCCGCAACAGTCACGGATGACGCCGAGAGAGAAACAAAGTAGTCCAAAATGGACCCTTACCGCGCAGCAGCATCGATACTGTTCCGGAGGCTGCTTGCGCGGCAAGAAGGTAATTTTACGCGTCTGAAAATGTCCTTAGTCTACAAAAAAATCACATATAGCTATTTTGTGCAGAAAGCAACTTTTTTTTCTAGACAGGTTCAATGAAAATGCTGTTTTCTGTGCAAAAAAGCTACATGGAAATTTTGAACAGAATAAATCCCGAAATGATATTGCTTGAAAACATTGAAGACTTTCTTACAACAAGAAGAAAATTGCGAAAATTGGTTTTTGCTTCCTTTAAGAAGAAAATTTGTGAATAATTTCATCCCTAGTTAAAGAGACTCTTTGGCTGTTTTCCTGTGTACTGGAATTAGCTAGCAACCATGTGTTGAGATGGAAGCCCACAGTCCCTTTAAAATAGGGATAGTTCTCCCACCCTGTCTCTTTGTGGAAGGACTGAACGTTCTTTGTCTTATGCCTGTCAATCGGTATCTACATAGAGTTCTTTACAGTTTACCATTTTGGTCACCTGAACTCCCAAGGTGGTCAATAACAGTGTTGTAAAGCAGGGAAATTAGCATCAACATTCCCCTTGAACATATTTTAGCTCCAGACTTTCAGGAAATTTATATGATAGGAGAATAAACACTCAGCTTTATAATCTTTTATATATTAATTAAGTAACCACTTATCATATGCAGTTACACTTCTTACAGAGATTTCTCATATCACATAAACATACAGACATGTTGTTTTTCATAAACAGCACATAGGAGATTATCAGACGAGTGCCTAAAAACATTATTATGGCGCTATATTTTACAGCATTCGTGTTCTGGCACAATGACACATGTTTTTACACACTGCCGTGATAATGATACAGAATCGCCCCAAGAATCTGACAATATGAGTGCTCATGCCACTTACTTCTGAGTTCCTCCATGAATGAAATTTTGATGCATCTTACAAGAAAACACAAGCACACTAAAAAGCCCCAAAACATCAAAATTTAAAAAGAAAAAATTCAGAAAAGCTCAGATACACGTTTAGAAACTTGCAAGCAAGATGGGGAGGTTAACTAGTTTTCCTGTTCACACACAGAAGTGTTCTGGTGGGACCGCCCATTGATGCTAGAAGCACACCAGCAGAACAGAGCACCTTCTCACACACACAAAAATTTGGAACACAAACACTATGGGAGATCAATTTTTGACTTCTCCCCAACAATAAAAAAGAACTCCCTCATAACAGCAGCAGAATGCTTGCATAATGCTGGGACCTGATAATGAAGCCCTTTTGCGATCTCATGGCATCATTATAATGCCATTTTTTATGTGCCTGATAATCTCCATAGTCTAGACATAAATCTTTTTTTAAGAGACATTCTTATACTTATAAGTCACATGATACTTGTAGTACATGAGGATGGTACTTATAGTACATTTTAGTGAGAAGAAATATCAATTTACACAATGTTTGTAGTACATGATCATCATACATCTGCTGAGGAATTTCCTTTTTCATATTGGCACTTATATACATTTCAGTATTTGGTAGCTTTTATCATTGTCAATACATTACATTAATTCAGCCTAGCTGTAATCATTGTTTTAGAAAGTATTCTTACCTCCCTATGTAAACTGGCACTTCAGTCAAGAGTATTGTAAAGTGGTTTAACCCATTCTGGGGATCAGCAAAACACACAGAAAACAGCATAGTGGGCACAGTCAATAGGGTGGTCCTAACTGCTGTACTCAAACAGCCTATATAGCTGTAGAATTCAAAGACATAGATATACTGTATTAGTCTGGATTATTATGCAAAGGGGTATTCTAGTACCTTTGAGATTAAATGAGAGAAAGAGGTTTGTAGCATAAGCTTTCATAGGCTGAGGCCTTGTCGACACTGGCAAGAATATGCCGGCTTCCCATCACTGTATTCTGGCCCCAGATCAGGCCCATTGCTCCCCCATTACCTGCACAAAACTGGCAGGAGTCTGCCTGGGCATGCATGCCTGTCTCTGCAGCTGCCGCTGCTTCCATCCACAATACACTCTCCAAAGCCAAGAAGAGGGCCCGTAACACATAATCAAGGCCCCTTGATCACATGCTGTGGGCCTGCTTCCTGTTTCAGAGAATGTGATATGGACAGAAGTGGTGGACAGAAGTGCTTTTGTACATTTAAAGCTTGTGCACCAACTGTACCTGTTTCTTGAGATGCCAGAACTGGCCACAGTTGTACATGCCTTAGTTACATCCTCTTTGGACTACTTTAATAATGAACTCTACATGAGAATTTCTTTGAAGAGTGTTCAGTTAGTACAAAGAGCTGCAGCCAGAATGTTATTGGAGGCAGATTGACTATACTGTTCTCCAGATACAACAGCTCCACTGGCTGCCAGTTTGTTTCCAGGCCCAATTCAATGTGCTGGTTATGACTTATAAAGCCCTATATGACTCAGGTCCAGGCTATCTGGCAGACCGTGTCTCCCTATATGAGCCTACCTGGATGCTGAGATCATCTGGAAAGGCCCTTCTTTCAGTCCCACCACTGTCAGAATCATGGTTGGTAGGAACATGAGAGAGGGCCTTCTTGGTGGCTGCCCCTAGACTCGGGAACTCCCAAGAGATGCCAGAATGGCCCCATAAAATTTCCATCAGAGGGCATTTTAATTTTGATAGGTTTTTAATACAGAAAGTTTTAAAATAATGAGTTAGTGGGTGCTGTATTGTTCTAAACTCAACTGTTTTTAATTGGTTTTTGGTTTAATGCTGTAGTTTAATTTCATTCTAACATTCACTTTTTGTATGTTTTGAGTCATATTGTTCTTTTTTAAATTCTACCCTTCTTTGAGTCCCAATTTTGGTAGAAAAGTGGGATGAAAATAAATGTTGTAATAATAATAATAATAATAATAATTCTTATCCACATAGTCAAGACAAAAATATACAGTTGACTTTACTAGCCTTCCATACATCTCTTCTTACCCTTCCGTCAACACCCACATTTAACTATTTATGCAATTGTAAATGCTTGGCTGATTCAGAAAGGAATTTAAAATTCATGTTATGTTCATTGCTGTTATATGCAACTCTCAGATTTGTTGTGCTAGCAAATAACAACTCCTACACGCGTTCAATCACGCAAAACATTATGCTGGGACAGCACTGATATAATGCCAGAATTTTATGTAAGTAACATCAGCACAAATGTTTAATAGTGAGATGCACATTCAGTTGGCATCAGTGAATTCACATATGCCATGATTTTATATCCATTGTGTGATGTCCCATTTCACCCCTGTGACTGATGTAGGTAGCATTATTATGGTCATTTTATGGATCATTGAGGCTCAAAGAGAGCAATTTGGTCAAGAATGTTCTATGAATCCAAGGTTGGGCCAAAGTTTAAATGTGAAAGTCATTTCAGGTTTCAATTGTGCAAACGCACAAACACAGTTTATGTATCATCATCATAAACTGCTATATATTTCTGAATAATTTTCTAGGAAGCTCTGACAGGAAAAAGCAAATTACAAATATGTCTGAAGAGAGCAGTGAAAAGTTAAATTTGGGGCTAGAACTCCCAGAATCTCCAGCTGATTATGGAAGCTGGAGTCCCAAAAATCACTTTTCCAAGGTCTGCTTCTGATATGTTATTTTGCTAAACAACTGAGAGTGTGAGCTGTTGCTGTTGCCTGTAGAAAAGGTGATCTGAGAAGAAGTATGAAGGATGAGAAAAGACAGTAAACCCAAGATGTCTGGCATAGTGTTCCAGGAATAGAATACAGAAAGGTTTGTAAAGGAGTGAGGCTGTGTAGAAGAGCAGAAGGTTTTTCATTCCTTCAGGGTGCTAAAACTGGAAGAAGATCCACAGATCAGGATATTATTGTGATATAAAGACAGAAGTGTAAGTTGTGGCAAGTTTGTGGAGAGGTTTAGACTGAAATATGTGTTAGACATAGAAAAGGAAAGAAAGCAATATATGAATTTGAGGAAAACAATCTAGAACAGTGCTACTCAAAGTGGTTGTCCCTGGACCAGTGCTGGTCCCTGAGCCACTGGTTACCAGTTCCTGGTAAGTTTCCAAGAAATAAAGAAACAATTGTTACCAATGGCACAAATATGTTCTCAGCCCCTGATAGAGATGTAATTGTTCATTAAGTTTCTTCTTTAAGGTAGTAACAAGACATTTCAGCAATTTTCTTCCTGATGCAAAATAGTCTTCAAAAACCACACAGTTATCAAAGGTTATTCAAAATTTAGGATTTATTTTGTGCAAAATTCACACATGGTTGTTTTGGGCAGAAAACAGAATTTTCCAGGCCAGAAACTGCATTTTCTACATGGAAAATAATATTTCAATGCAAAGATATTAATTTCTGCACAGAAAATGCTGTTTTCTGCACATAAACTACTGTTTCTTATGCACATCAACCATGTGCAAATTTTATCCAATCCAAGCTTTATGGTACAGTTACATTCCATTACAACACAAGATATCCATCATATGAAACATGACAGAAAAGCTAAACAATATAAAACAGACAGGGATATACATTCAAAAATTATTTATTTATTTATTTTAAACTTGGTATCAATTTAAAAAAGGGAGACAAACCACAAGTATTACATATGTATCTGAATCAAAATTTTATGCATCTTAGCAGCAGAGAAAAGGAAAAGGAACAATTTCTAGCATACAGTTTTTAGTATCTGCTAAATAAAACTAAGTTTATCAAAGGGTCTTCCAGCAAATTTAATTAAGAGGGGTATAATTAATCTTAATCTCTCATCTCTGTAAAAATTACAAAAGAAAAGTACATGGGACAGAGACTGTACTAATCCATCTCCACATGGATAAACATCAATTTTGTAAGGAATTCCCTGGAAACAACCATTCAGCACAGCAGAGGGAATGACATTAAGTCAAGCTTTAGTAAAAATCAACTGGTCTTTAGAAATGG
This sequence comes from Gambelia wislizenii, assembly GCA_030847615.1. Classification (NCBI taxonomy): domain Eukaryota; kingdom Metazoa; phylum Chordata; class Lepidosauria; order Squamata; family Crotaphytidae; genus Gambelia; species Gambelia wislizenii. The sequence goes on along the minus strand of JAUMIR010000002.1, from coordinate 358,180,644 downwards.
TCAAATTTTCAAGCATTTATACCCCTACTGGTATTAAATGAAAGGCCTAGATTAATTGGAAAGCAGATAATATGAGCAGCAGACAGGGAATATTGCATATCTATATGTTTAACCTGACAAGGAAAAATCTATTTTGCCATAGACAAGAAGTTGTCAGAGAAACCTATTCTCTGTAATTTGTCTCTGATAGCTTTAGACCGCTAGCACCAGCCAAATACCCAACTTGACCCCATTCCAGAGCCCTGCAGTCCAAACGATGCAGGGCATTTACCCTGATATGCCCCCAGGGAGTCCAAACCCCAAGGGCAGATACGGGGCTGGAATGGGGACAATCCAGGATAGGGCCTGTGATGGACGGCTGGATGGGCGAATGGGAGTAGTGTGTTCCAGGAACCAATCGTATAGGAGGAATCAGAAATGGGAGGGGCTTCTATGTGTTTTAAACATGCATGACAGTTGGAGAGAGTCAGTTAAGTGTCAGTTAAGCTCTGAGTTCTAAGTGAAGGGAGTTGATGTCAGTTGGCTGGAGCAGAAGATTCCATGTGTGTATGTTGTATGAGAGGCTTGGATGAGGTAAAATGGTATGCGGAGGTTACTAAATGGGAATAGAGGAGTGAGCAGACAAAGGACTTTTTCAGATGTGCAAAAATTGCTGCGGAGGGCTCGGGAGAGGTAAGTGCCTGTTTCGTGGCAGGGGGTCCTTTTCGGACACCGCCATCCGTCTCACGTTACCCTCCATGTTCCTTCCGTGTCGCATGGAAGGAAAAGGCACCACATTTTATTCATGAAGAACTTCCGTGAGTAAAATGTGGTGCCTTTTCCTTCCGTATGACACGGAAGGAACATGGAGGGTAACGCAAGAGGTACGGTGGTGTCTGGAAAGGACCCCCTGCCACAAAACAGGCACATACCTCTCCCGAGCCCTCCGCAGCACTTTTTACACTTCTGAAAACGTCCAAAGAGCAAATGAGGCTGGAAAATAAGGAGTGACACTATAAAAAGTACTGGTTAAAACAAAAGATTCTACCCTGAAGTATGATTATTCCCGTTAATAAAGTTGTCCTTTGTTGTTAATATAAATATAGACTATGGCTCATTCCCAAAGAATAAAGATAATTAAAGGCAAGCTACCATAACACACTATCCACACATTTAGGTTACAGATATATCCCTATTCAGGAAAAGGAACTAAGGTGACCTTATAGGAATTTAGGTGGGAGGAGCAGAGGGTAAAGACGTGGCCAGCCTGAACCCTGAGGTAAAGTGGGGCTGGTGCCTTGAGGTTTGTCCTCGACCACCTTGGTGTGATGTGTTAGTGGGATTCGAAAGGCCCCTGTGTCACAAAAGTGGTGGTAGCAGTGGGAATGTGAAAGGCTCCTGTGTCACAGGGCCCTTTATCACAAAAAAATAATCAGTTTAATTCAGTACCACCAGATCAGTACTGCCGTGTCTATGGGAGCCCGTCCCAGCACACTGTTCCTCACTGCCACTGCCATCTCCCTAACTCTTCTAGAAGCCAGGCATGTCACATGCAGGGGGCCTAAAATCACAGGTTATGGGACCCCTGCATGGCTTCTGCATCAGTGAAGAAAATGGTGCTGGCGGTGACAGCAACTTCGGAAACAGGCTGATGTCTTGTGTGGACTCTGGCTCATTTTCTTGAGGTAATGGGGGGGGGGGTACAGACCATCTCTACAGCCAGCATATGCCAGTGGCGAGCCAGCATATCCTGGCTAATGTAGATGAGCCCATAGTTGTCTTTCTGAAGAAAATGCATATGCCCTGATTTAAGTCTCATATAAAAAAGTTTTAGCCACTATCTTAGTACGCAACACCAAACAGTACATTCTGCTGATGAAAGACCAGTTTCAGACTGTAAAACTGCTGATAGCACACAGTTTGGTACACAGAGCAATTGCTGCAGAAAAGCTGAAAGAATTGGTTCCAGGGCAAGATATAAGCCCAGAATCCAAACTAGAATGCCAAACAGCAGTTGTGGCAACACCTTGGCCTAGAATACCCTAAATGCAACAGGAATGAACTGTCTTCCTTTAGTATTATTAATACTTTAGTTTAGTACTGTACTATTAGTTTAGCTTTAGTACTCATAGTTGATGATTGAATAGCAGAAGTTCAATGAGATACCCAAGTGCTAAAAGATTGGGGAATGACATCTAAGTACTTACACAGTATAACTTGCTCTGTTTTGTGCAGCTAAAACCCATTTAGTCAGGGGAAAGTTCTTCATAAAAAAAAATCATAATTTTGGTTTTGCTAAAATTAATGGTTAGCAGGTTTTCTTTACAATAACCATGAACACTCTCACCATTCACTTAAGGCCAACTTTAGTAAAAGCAAGAAGAGCAACATTGTCTGCATACAGAAGTAAAGCGATACTAACTGTGGTCAATTTCGGAGCATGAAATCCTCTGTGGAGAAAACTGTAGAAAGGTCATCAAGGTTGAATAATGTGGGTGCAAGAATATGGCCTTGACATACTCCATCAAGCAAAAGGGATAGCATTGGTTAGGCTACCCTCTACATCGCATCTTACTTGTACTTGTACTATGGTATTCTGATATAAGTTAATGATTAGCGAAAGTAGTCCTTTATTAATAGAAAAGGAAAGAAGTTTGGCCCACAATCTATATCTGGTTATCAAATCAAAAGCTGATTTCAAATCTATGAAGGCAACATACAACTGTTACTGAGTGATCTTGTATTTCTAAGATAGGGGGCTCAGAACTAAACAATGTCTAGAGTTGACCTGCCCTTTCCGATGCCAGCCAGCTCATCTCCTAGGATAATTTCATCCTCAATCCAGGTAATGAGCCTGTTATTTAGGTGTCAGACATAGAGTTTACCCACCACTGAAAGTAAACTAACGGGCTGGTAATTACAGGGATTGTTCCTATCCCCCCTTTTTATAGCCAGGGATTATTATAGCCTGGGACTGATTGGGTAATCAAGTACTCCTGTTAATTTGGGTAAACAGGGCTGCTAGTAGAGGTGCCCACCATGAGATGCTAGCTTTCACAAGCTCAGGCACAGTGGGGGCACTGGGGGATGTGGAGAGGCCAAACCGCACCGGATGACACCATTGGATGGAGGGGTGGCACCGGCCTAAGTAACGCCACAATTCAGGCATAATTGAATCTGGCCCAGAAGTCCTTCCACATTTAATTTGAGAAATGAATGCTTTTATTTCATCAAACATGGGGAGATATACTACATTGAATTGAACTCACAAGGTTGCCTAACATTCCTGTAACTGTTGAAAAAAATTGCTTTTATTTTGTTTTATTGCAAGGAGGAATTTGTCAAAATGCTCCATTGCCTATGCATGGCGGCTTCTTCTTCTTCTTCTTCTTCTTTTTTTTTTTTTTTCCTGGGAAATCAGGGCTTTGTAGGACTTTTCGGACGTCTCAAATACAACGCAAGCAGCCTCGTCGCGTTGCGAGACTGCTGAAATGCAGGGCATCGCTTTCAGATGACGCTCTCCCCTGCCGGTACTGTTGCGTTACTGCGGGGACATTTGAGCGTTATATTTCACTGGTTTTTAATCACAATCAACTTTCGTGAGTAAAAATCGGCAAAATATAACGCTCAAATGTCCCCGCAGTAACGCAACAGAACCGGCAGGGGAGAGCGTCATCCGAAAGGGACGCCCTGCAGCACAGCAGGCTCACAACGCGACGAGGCTGCTTGCGTTGTATTTGAGACGTTCGAAAAAGTCCGTAGTGTCTTTTAATAAGATGGTATGATTGAGGCAAAATTTTACAGCTATCTCTATACTTGACAATACACTGTCCTTAAGCATTTTGGAGCCTCAAAGCATTCCTTATCAAACCAAGCTACCACATCCTTATGTCTAACATTTCCAGGCTTCATCTCAATGCTCCTCCGTGACATAAGGCCCATCTATATGAGGGGAGAAATGTGAATTGATGTGAACTCACACATATTTGAAGCAGGATCGCCTTGTCCTAATGGTGTTTGGCAAAATAGCAGGCATTCAAGGCAAGTAATTTTTGCTGTCCCAAAAGGCATGCCTGCAATTCAAGATGGCAGCTGTAACTCATGTTTTTATTTTTGTGAATCCCCACCACCAAACAATTTTGTTTTTGTTTTTTAAAAGGAACACCAAGGGTGTGAAAGTGCAATGGTGCGATATTCCACCTAAATAAATTTTTAAAAAGAAAATAAAAAGGCTATTTCATCAGTGATCACTCCCTCACTAATGCAAAAATCCAAGATGGTGGTTCCGAGGCACATGCCTTCTTAGCAAGCCTACTCCCTGCTCCCATGCAGCCAATCAGCTTTCTACTTCTGCTTTTCTGGGGTATGCACATAAATGTGATCACCTGTCCTAATGATCACTAATGTGCATTCTCCGCAGAGTTTTTAAAAAACATCAGGGAAAGCGCTGAAGTCTGTTCCCTCGGGGTTTATGGTGGATTTGGCCCCCCTCCTTCTGAATACGGCAGAATTATGAGGGATCCCATTAGGACAGGTAGGATTCTAAGCGAATTCTAAGAGGATTATGTTCTCTGTTTACACAGGCCCATAGTCAAAGCCCAAAGCAGTTGGATGTAGTTTTCCAATCATGTGTGAATTTTAAGCAAACAAATCCCCAATTAGAGAATTAGAGAAATTAATATTTCTGTATTGTAATATCATTTTCCACATGGGAAGTGTTGTTTCCTGAGCAGAAAATGCTGTTTTCTACACAAAGTGACTATGTGCAAATTTTGTGCAGAACAAGTCCTGAACTGCCAAGATTCTCATCAGTCCAGGATTCTTCTTGTCAGAGTTTCTCAATGCTCAAAAAAACATGTGGATGTTTTTGGCCATTTTTAGAATATTTTTTAACATTCTTTCCATTCCTAGTCCCTGGCACATTTGGAAAAAAATAATTGCTGGTCCTCTACATCAAATAGCCTGAGAGGCACTGATCTAAGGTACAGTACTAACAATTTTCACAGTGCGTTTTTTCTCTTTTTATCCTTCATAGGATAAGGTTATATTTTTGTTTTCTTTAACAAAATTCTTCATCTAGTCCCTAGATGAAGAGGGCTATTAATTCAACTACATTTTTTAAAAAATCTAACAATCATACTGATTTGGGGAAATCTTCTCTTTTGGGGAAACATTTAAAAGGGTTGTGCATCATGCAGGTGGTTTACCAGGTGGGATTCTATCCATGTGTTTGTGTTTCCAATGCAACCGTAAGCAATATTTAAATGCATAAATTGGGGCTAAACAACATTTAGGCTGGGGATACTTTGAAGTTTGTCATCTCAATTTTTTTCCTTAATGCGCTTGTAGAGTTTGTGCTATTTTTTTAAAGTCCATGTTGCATTGCTGAGGTTGTTCCATTCATTCCAACCAGAAAGAAATAGTTCCTCCCTGCCCCCCACTGAGTAATGTTTATGTTTATTCTTTTAAATGTCATACAGGTCCATTAATCACAGTAACAGCCTCCCAATCTCATAGGAGATGTGGGCAAATGATAATGTTTTACGTGAGTAATTAATCCTCTGGCAGATGTGTAGTTTCCAAGACTACTGCCATTAGGAGTATTGACAGTTTCCAGAACAAATACTCAGGCTGTGCTCAGTAATGATTTTAATATGATAATATTCAGTTTCTCATTTTTTTAAAAAAGCAACATTCAGGCCCAAAGTTTTTCATACATATTGTAATTGAAAAGTGTCTCAGAGAGAACAAGTGATGGGCTTTGTTCATATTCATAATCTTAAATAACCAATATACAATTAACATTACATCTGGAAATGCTAATTCCTCACACTTCTCACCTCCTCTTGGTTAGGGAAGCACCTCCTTTGTAAAGTGAGGGATCTGATACACAGCACAACTAAAGGTTATCCAGGGAAGGAAAGTGCTAGCAAGGAAATTGTACTTGGTCTGGAATCTTGTTGCTGGTGTTTTCAGTTTTTCCAGGAACACACAGTGGTGGCAAATGAAGGCAGACAAAATGTGCTGGTTCCAAACAGTTTATTTCTGCAGTTGTTTATTTCCTTCATTTTAAAAATAATATTTTTATTATGTAAAGTAAAATTACATTGCAACATTGTTACATATCAAGATGTTCTAAACCGTATAACAATAATAAATAAGGAGATAAAAAGAGAAATCATTACTCATAAATTTCAGTAAAAGCAGACGAAATATCTGAATGTAAGGATTTTATCAGACACACTAAATACGACATCATAACAACACCACATAAATGTGAAAGGGCATGCATACCACACGACAGCGCCCTTTCGCATTTATGTCCTACCAAAACCCATACTTTTTAATTGATGACTGAAGCTGTCAATAGATCAGACATGGAGCTTTAGTGCCGCCATTGCCAGCATGTGAAACCTCACACCATTGTACTCACGTTAATGCAGTGGGAATGGCCAGTCCGGTGCGAACACTTCCGGGTGAGATCACGACATGCAGGTAAGTGATGTACTTTTTATGACCTTCCACGGGTTACTTGGGACTTTTAAAGTGTGTGTATGTGCTTTGTGTAACATTGTGTGTGTTCTTTTGGTTTGTTTGTTTTTGAATTTCCTGCATGATGAAGTCTCGCAAGAATCTGCAGGATTTTGAATGAGGAAGTGAACAGAGCTCTGTTCATTTCCTCTTTCATTGCCAGGATGCCTTTGCCAGGAAAGCAAGGTAAGTGCATCATGGGGAGTTCTTTTGCCAGCATAAAACCGGCAAAGTTATTCCAGCAAAAGAACAGACTATTTGGGGGTAGTCTGATAAACTCCTAAATCCAGCGAATGTAAATTACGCTGATATAGCACTCTTTCAAATGTTGCAGTGCTGTTAAATCTTCTGTCCATTGGATCACAGGTAGGGATTAGTTATCTTTCCATTACTGCAATATCAGTCTTTCAGCAATCAAGAGGCAAGAAAGATCCATTTCCAATGATCATGTGTTAAGTTCCAAGACATGGCTGAATAGTTTATAATGAATATCGCCATCACTGAATACCAAAGAACAAGGTACCAAATGTATTCATGTAATTACTCCCACCCCCACCCCCAGAATAAGGCAACTAGGGGGCATTTCCAAAACACATGGGTTAAAGAAGCATTAACTTTATCACACCTCCAACAATTAGCTCGTTTAGATGAAAAGACATTGTGGTGACCAGTATACTTAGAACAGTAGTTTTTGTTTTATTAGATCTAGCACTTTTTCGGACGGGGTTTTGCAACGCTAGCACCTCATCCCCGTTGCGAGGCTGCTGCGCTGCAGGGCATCCCTTTTGGATGATACTCTCCCCTGCCAATACTGTTGCATAACTGCTGGGATGCTGCAGCGTTTTATTTGGCAGTTTTCTAATCACAAAAGTTGATCGTGATTAGAAAAGCACCAAATATGGTGCTGCAGCGTCCCAGCAGTTACGCAACAGTATCGGCAGAGGATTGGCAGGGGAGAGCGTCATCCGAAAGGGATGCCCTGCAGCGCAGCAGCCTCGCAACAGGGACGAGGCTGCTAGTGTTGCAAAACCCCATCCAAAAAGGTCCCTAATCAGAGTTCTATAGTTATACTTGCTACAGATGTTAAAACTGCTGGCCATTGCTTATTTCCTTAAAGAATACTGTACCCACAGCCATGTTTTTGCTACCATGATGGCTTTGATAGCATAGTTACACTGGTATAGTGCAACAACAGGGTTATGGTTTCTGGATCAGCCTTCTCCAGACTGCTGCTTTTCATATAGGTTGGAGGCCCATTAGTCCCAGCAACCATGGCAAGTGGTCATGATAGCTTGGTATCATGAGAATCAAAATGCAACTTGTCTGAAAGGCACCAGGTGGGTAGGGCTGCATTTTATAGGCATAAGAAATCAAGGTTTACAGTATGCAGGCAGGTCTTGGTTTATGTCAGGATTGTGTTCCTGGACTCACCATGGAAATTGAATTATTATTATTATTATTGTTGTTGTTGTTGTTTCTTACCCACCACTCCCTATAGATTGAGACAGGGAACAACAAATTATTGGTTAGAAACACATATCAGTTAAAAACATATATCAATTTAAAAGAGCAAGTAAAACCAAGACATTTTAAAACAATCAATCAATACACCATTTAAAATTCACTTTAAAATAATCTTTATAGGCCTGCCAGAACAGATTGGTCCTTAATGCTGCTTTAAATTCATATTACAGGGTATTCAGTTGTCATATGTCTTCTGGCAGGCCATCCCAGAGTCTAGGGGTGAGAGCTTGGGCCCCCTTAGAGGTACACATTCCATGGGAAGATAATTGCTCTGCATCTTCCCCCCCCCTCATTCCCCCTCAAAGGTAATAAATACCAGAGGTCTATAAATGCCACATGGTGACCCACCATTATATGAGGGAAGATGGGCATGTATACAAGATAGATCAATGTCAATGGACCTCTCCCGTGAATAGCAGGGATTGGCTTAAACAAATGCCTGATTTCAGTCGTAGCTACCTATAAAAGGTAGGGTCGTTTTATAGTTCTTGGTCCCTAATCTGGCACCCCAAGCACACTTGGCATAGTTTTGTATCCTTGTAGTAAAAGTTTCCTGATTCAAGAAACTCTCCGTATTTGTCTGTCTGTCCAAAGCCGAGGTTGTTCATCTTAAAGGGAGAGTGAGGTGACAGGGGCAACTGAAGAAGTCCTCTGGGTGACAGTTGCCAACCTAGCCCTGGGAAACATTGGAGAACAAGGGGCTGAAGTAGCCCCCAAATTAGCACTTTTACTCAACCTGTCACCAATTTTAAAGAGATTTAAAAAATAAAATATCAGTGCTTACCTTTTCCATGCTAGAGAAAATCATTCTTCCCAGTTGTTCACCCCTCAGCTCTGCAAGCAGAGACCAAAAGTTCAAGATGTGAGTTTCTTCTTCTCTGTCATGCCCTTCTCCCCTTCTAAGCAGACAAAGGAAATCCCTTCCTCCAAAGAACATCAAGAATCATGTTTCTTCCTCTCAAGTTTCCCTTCTAAGAAGGCAAAGGAAATTCTTTCCTTCCAGCACCAGCAAGACTGTATAGTACTTGCTTTCACCTCTTCCCACTCCCCCAACCCAGTCATCTTTTTGACCACTCAGAACTCTGCATCAAAACTCCAAACCGTCTTACTGTCTCATTTCACCTTCCTCATTCTCCTGCCTTGCTCAACTGGGCAGGCATGCCAGGAGAGTTATGCATCGTGGGTAAGATTCCCACCCCACCCTCACCCCAAGAAACAGTGTAAATCTGAAATGTTCTGAATTGGGGGCAATACAAACTGTGACTTGCCTGTGCTTCTTTAGTTCTGTCATACTTTCCTTGTAATATATAACACAATTTCTAAAGCATGGGTGCCCAAAACATGGATCACAGGCTGAATACACCCCACCAGGTGTTTTCAAGGCCTTGTGCTATGATAATAACATAACAACAGAATCCTATGTTCTCTTCTTATGCCTTTCCTCTTCCCTGCTGCTGCCAAATTTGGTACATTTGTTACAAAAATCACTGCTGTTTCCCTTGTAATAAAAAGGAAAGGCTTCTAGAAGCTTCCATGAAGCATAATTTTCCTTTAAAAGGTGTGCAACCCCTGTTCATGTGTATTTGCACAAAAAGTGATGGCTTTCCTGCTGCCATTACTGCAGTGGCAACTTTGGGAAACAATGATAGGGTAAAGATATGGCTTCTGGTCTTGGGGATTTCTCCCCACCCCACAAAAGCTGCCCATCCATGTTCTAACCCCTCTGATTTTCAAGATTTTTTCCACATGTTCCTAGAAATGAATTCATATGATGTATGTATTATTGACCAAAGCTTTCAGTGAAAACAATTTAAGCTTGACAAAGGAATTTTCCATGATTTCCAAGATGGAAAAATAGGTTTCTTCACATATGATAACTGCTGCCAGGATACCTACAGCTTCATCCATAGCTGTCCAAAACCACATGTTCCAGGTAATGCCATTTTGTTGGCAGCGACATCTGGAACATATTGTATAAAACAAATTTGCAGTGATGACTTTAAGAATGCTATTTTACAATTTGTGTTCTATGTTCTGTGTAAAGTTTAATATTTTTTTTTCTTTGTGGTCTCTGTGAATCCACACAAATGGGCTATCTGTGCCTGCAACAGAGCACTGTTCAGAACCTTCTGGAAAGTTATGTAAGCATTTTGGTGGTAGCCCCGCTCACTCTTCCCCTGCTCTACATAAGGACCCTTCCCACCCAAACGCCTCAGCTCCTTTTTTTCTGCCACTGTAGCAGCACTGTGAGGAACTTTCTCTACTCTTTCGGCTTGAGGCCTATTTCACTCCTGCGTTTTGGCTCTCTACAGACCAAAAGTTTTCTGACCAAAAGTTACAAAACAAATTACAGCATGGCTCCACTACAGCTTTCTGTGTCAAACAACTTCTCCATGGTGTAAGAAAACTCATGCAAGAACATATCAGATTTTCTCTCACTTTTACCCCCCCCCCATTCCTTAAGTCTTAAGGAATTCCTGAAGGTAATATTTCATCCATTGTTTACATACAGAATGTCAATAGTGAGGCTGGAGGAGCTATTAGTAACACAAACCTCTTTCCTTTCCTTGAAATGCAGTGTTTTATTAAGAGTGAAGGAAACGAAGCCCTTGAATTCTATAATAATGGAACAGGCACTTTATGATTCATGCCTGCTTCCTCATACCAGTTTCATAAGAAATACATTGGCTTGTGTATAGAAATAATTGCTCCCACCTTGGAGTAACAACTGACAATTTACTTTTGGTATTTTGAGCTCATGTGAGAAGGAGTGAGGAACAGACTTTTTTTCCAAATATGTTTGCCTTACCAATTTGGTACCAGTTTACTACTAAAATTACTCCTCAGAATGTCTTGCTGTTAAGGGAACAGTACTTTACTTCTGAAGTTAGTGCAAGACTAACCCACTGCTTCATGAAGAACCAAAGTGGGTAACCTAAAAAGGATTCCCATGGGGAATATGCCTGAGAATGTGTGAACCCTCCAGTGACACAAGTTCACTCCATGGTAGTTCCTTTGTTGAGTAATTGCCTGGCTGCATACATACTGGTAGGATTTAAATGTGGCAACAGAATAATATGAATCTTCTTTGGGTAACTGGGGGACTAGAGACAGCAGCTGGAATCCTGCTGGTGCCCTACATTAGCAATTGCACTTTTTCCAGATTCATACGGCAATGGTGGGGAAAGGCAAGCAAACTCTGCCAGCTCTGAGCAGCCTGTTTCTCCAATGCCTTACCTCTTTGTACGATTCCAGGATGTTCAGGCCTTATCTTTCTTCAGATCTTTGGGTGAAAGTAGGACTCCAGGTTGACAGCATTTTCCTGAAAATAAATATGTATCTGCATGCTACTGTTCCCCACAGGGGTTACAGGTTGCTTCAGAAAGTTGCTGCAAATTCTCCAGAGATCTCCTCTTCTCCCCTCCCTCCTTCATTTCTTTGCTTAGCTCTGTGTGTGTGTTTATTTGAATGGCATGCTCTGAGCAACTGTAGTTGATGCTTAAGGTTATCATGTTTATTTCTTTTTCCTATTTATTGACATCACCTGGCACAGTCATTAGCTCTCAGTTCAAAGACATAAGACTTCATCAGACACAGAAAATATGGCATCAACATGTCACCACATGTCACCACATGACATCACTCTTTCATGGTTAAAAACAGACCAAAACACGCTGTTTTTAATTGACGGCTGAAGCTGTCAATAGATCCCTCTGCCGCTTTTTTGCTGGCATTGCTGGCATGCGATGCCTCTGTCCCTTTAAATCTCATAGTTAGCCCAGCAATGCCCTCTCTGGCGCAAACACTTCCAGATCAGATCGGGACATCCAGGTAAGTGACTATCTTTTTTTTTTTTTTTTTTGTACCTTCCCTGGGTTACTTGGAACCTTTAAAATGTGTGTGTGTGTGCTTTCTGCAACTTTAAGTGTAGTTTTCTTGTTTTTATTTTTGAATTTCCTGCATGATGAAATCATGCGAGATTTTGAGTGAGGAAGTGAATGGGGCTCTGTTTACTTCCTCTTTATTGCCAGGAACCTTTGCCAGGAAAGGAAGTAAGTACGGGGGGGGGAAATGCTCTTTTGCCAGCATAAAAATGGGATTTTCTATGCTGGCAAAAGAACGTTTTAAAGCTTGTAGTCTGATAAAGTACTAACCATGTTAGTCTGGAATATCAGTATGCAAAGGGACCACGTAGCATCTTTGAGACTACATTTGAGACTCCGTTAGATCCCTTTGCATACTTAGGTCTCAAGTTTGAGCCATGAAAGCTCAATGTCTAGGATGCTCCTAACCTGGCAATCTTATATTGGTATTGCACTCATGATATTTTCCCTTCTGCTGCCTATGCTTACCTGTCCCAGTTACACTAACTTTGTGCACCAACAAGATCATAGCCTCTGTGTGCGTGTTTGTGTGTCTTTGCATACATTCACACATGCATAGGGGTTTGTGGCATTACTAAGGCTGGTGTCACCACTCCCTCTGACTGTGTCATCTAGTATGGTTAGGCCGCTCCACACACCCCTAGTACCACCACTGATAGGGTATTAAAAGATTTCCAGAGGCCTGGAATAAATCTTGATCCTCTGGCACATGATATCTGATGCTTCCACTCCTCTCAGTTGGGCCACAGTGTGACTGTGATCATTACAGTCTTCCATATGCACATTTTAACCAGAATCAATCCATAATATCCATGAAAGCCTGATCATTAAACATTTTTGTTCATAATTTTTCTTTTAGTGATATCTCCAAAAAGAGGAGTTGTTGGTGGTTCATGCTTTTGAAGGCACTTTGATGCAGAGGTTTCTGGAGACAATTTGGAATTTGGCAAATGTAATTCCCTCTTAAGGAGGGAATTCATCTAATTCTGACAAACAGAAATATATATATATATAAATTCTTCAGAGTCAATGATAATTACTGGAAGAGGTGAACTTTTGTATTTTTGAGCCTTAACTTGGATTTGAGACCTGAGAAATATTTGATGGTCTCTGTGTTGTTCAGAGCTAATTCAAGTGATTTCCAAAGGACCAAATCAGGACCCTAGCCAACTCTTCCAGTTAGTGCAGAACTCTAATTTTATACAGATTTGTATGTGCTGGTTTTAGAGCAGCAAAATGAAACAAAAATCAAGGGAAAAAAAAGATGATCAGTCTTTTCTCATCTCAAAAATGATTAACTGTATTCATTCGTTCTATTTAATATAGAAAGAAAATTGAGCAAGCTAAGGTGATATGTGGTCAATAGAACAGAGATTCAAAGACAAGACCTCCTCTTTGCTCTCAGTCAATTATCAGCTTGCTGCTGTTGTACATTTTCCCCCTTTCCTATACCTGCCTGCTCACTCATGTGCCTGTTTATTATACTTACTCATCACTGTGCTAATCTGTTCTCTGTAGCAATACAGGCACTCTATAGATTTGCTTTATTTCCAGCACTGAAACAATAGAATATATGCAACAGAAATCTAAACAATAAGGCAATATTGGCCATTTGTTTTCCATTTCCTTCATCCAGAGATGCTTCCCAAAACCTAAGATTCATGTGGTTCTATCACACATCATGCCTATTAACAGCACCCTTAATTGTTTTAAAATAGAGTTCATGTATATTGATTTTATAATCAATAGATAGACAAATAGCTGGGTAGAAACACAATAAGAGGCATGATGTGACATCTACACAGACAAGGGCATGTAAGTGAATACACCAAACATGCCTAGGACAAGTCCAAAACATTACCAATACGTACTAACAGCCCATAGTATCCACAACTTGCATACAATTAAACTTTGCTCCCAGCTCATTGATCCATCTAAGCCACTATTGTGTGGCCCAAGGTTGGACAACATGTAGTCCATAGGTCCTCAAGTCCTTTTGTGGGTGGGTGGGTGGGTGGAGGCTCTCTCAGTGTTTTGCTTCTCCTGCAGAAAAGCATGCAAAAAATGTGGTGCCAACATTTAAAAGCCAATCACTAAATCACCTTTAAAAATTCTTCAAAAACTATTCAGGACATCTGCCTGGTGTTATTCTCTTGATCTGGGAGATTATCAGATGTGGCAAAAACCATGTCAAAAGATCATGACAAGAACAAAAATGGGAAATTTTACAGATGACATCATCCTCCAGCATCCCGGGGGTATAGCGCAGTAAGACGTCCCTTTTGATTTGCAGCTTCTCCCCATCAAATGAAAAAGGGAAGCCTCAGCAGTAGCAGCGCTATGCCCCCAGAATGGCTGAAGGACGTGGCGTCTGGTAAGGTCTCCCTTTCTGTTCTTTTAGCAGTCTTCTGATGCAGCTGGGAATGTCGCATTCCCCTGCATCTGATAATCTCCTTAGATAAAATGCCACCCCCTCACCTACACAGCAACAAGCTCTTTTTTGCTCACTTGTTTCTCTTTCCAGAAATGTCACTTCATTTTATTTCCTGAGACAGTCCTGCAGGAGTCTTGCAGGGATTTTAAGGCTGTTGTGGACACTTATAATCATAGAGTCCAGAATCATAGAGTTTTGTTTGTCCCTTTCAATTGCCTCTGCTCATCTGGGACACTCTCCTCCTCCTTGCCCTTCCCCACATTATCAGACGTCTTTGTCATTTACTCATTCCCGCTGCTTTGAGGTGGCGCGAATGAGGTGTCACTTTTTAGTGATGGCCTAAACTGTTAATAAAATGTGACACCTCATTCATGTCAGCATGATGCAGTGGGAACGGGTAAGCAACAATGACGTCTGATAATTTCAGCCCATTTGTGCTATCATAGCATCCTAATGACATGGTTTTGCTGTGTCTGATAAAGTCCGTAGTCATGACTAGAGTAGATCCATTGAATCAGTGGGATTGACCCATGTTTTGACTCACCATTCAACAAATTTATTGAATGGGTCAACTCTAGTTGGGACCAACCAATAGGATTTTAGCATTAACATTATATATTAGCATTGACTTTAAATAGTATATAGAAGATAGAAAACAAATATAAATAATAAAAAAGTCTCTCTCTCTCTCTCACTTTTCTTCACAAACGAAGATTTAGGAAGGACTCATCCTGCATTTTCTGCAAGCGTGCTGATGACTAAAAAGGCCAATCTGAGATAAACAAGTCTGGTTGCAGAAAGCACAGCAGAAGGTCTCCTTAGGTGATGCTTCTGGGTTGTGATTCTTTCTGCATTGTCATTTCTCTTCAAGACTTGTTCAGCATGATTTCTCAAATAAGGCTGGAGCATTGTGGATAGTGCGTCTCCATGCCTCCTGATGTGAGGCCAGGGCAGACCATTGTTGGTGATCAATTTGGCCGAGCCTGAGCTGTTGTTTCAGGGAGTCCTAGTATCGCTTTTTTGGAGTGCCCCTCTTACGCTGACCCATGGCGAGTTCACCGTAGAGTACTATTTTTGGGAGGCGATGGTCCTCCATCCTAGAAACATTGCCTGCCTAGCACAGCTGTGTTCTCAATATCATGGCCTCAATGCTGGTGATTCCTGCTTGCTCAAGGACAGCAACATTCGTCACATAGTGAGTCCAGTGTATATTTAGGATTGTGTGTATACAGCGCTGATGAAAGCATTCGAGGAGTCGTAGGTAGTGGCGATAGGTGACCCATGTTTCAGATCCATAAAGGAGAATAGACAGTACAATGGCTTTATACACACTGATTTTTTGCTTCGCCTCAGGTGTTTATTACTTCAGACTCTTTTGTGAAGTCTTCCAAATGTGGTATATGCCTTTGCTAATCTGTGATCGATCTCTTTGTCAATCTTGGCATCTGAGGAGATGATGCTTCCCAGGTAGGTGAACTGCTGAACAGACTTGAGCACAGATTTGCTGACCGCAATGTGGGGATGGTGGTGTTCATCCTGTGGTGCAGATAAAGAACTTCCATTTTCTTCAGGTTGACTTCCAGCCCAAACAGCTCTGCAGCTGTTGTGAAGCAGGATGTTAGGCACTGCAGAGCTGCTTCTGTGTGGGCAACAAGGGCAGCAACATCAGTGAAGAGCAGGTCATGGACTAGATAGTTTAGAGTCTTAGTGCGAACCCTCAGATGGCTTACGTTAAACAAGCTACCATCAGTATGGTAACATATATGGATGCCGTCTTCTTCGAGCTCTGTCGTAGCCCTTTGGAGCATCATGCTGAAGAAGATTGTAAATAAAGTTGGAGCAAGAACACAACCTTGCTTCACTCCATTAGTTATTAGAAAGGGCTCTGAAAGAGCATCACAATATCTGACTTGACCGCGCTGGCCCTCGTGTAGCAAGATAATCATTTTAAGGAATTTGGGGGGACATCCTAGTCTTTCCAGGATCTGCCACAGACCTTTTCTACTCACAGTGTCGAAGGCTTTGGTGAGGTCGACAAATGTTACGTAGAGACCCTTGTTCTGCCCCCTATATTAGCATTGACTTTAAATAGTACAGTTGCCCCTCCACATTCGCGAACTCAGCATTCGCGGTTTTAATTATTCGCGGTTTTGGGAGGCCCCCCCGGGCCCCCCCAAAACCATGAAAAGAGGCCTCCGGAGGCCCCTTGAAAGCCCTGGGAAGGAGCGGGGAGGGCCGGGGAGGTGTTCACGGGGCCTTTGGAGACCCTCCAGAGGCTCCGTGAAGGCCTGGGGCGGGTGGGGGGAGGCCCCGGGGAGGGAGGGGGGAGGCCGCGGAGGCCTTCACGGAGCCTTGAAAGGCTCCGTGAAGGCCCCAGGGAGGGAGGGGGGAGGATGGGGGGAGGCCTTCACGGAGCCTTGGAAGGCTCCGTGAAGGCCTGGGGAGGGTGGGGGGAGTCCACGGGGGCCTTCACGGAGCCTTGGAAGGCTCCGTGAAGGCCCCGGGGAGGGATGGGGGAGGATGGGGGGAGGCCGCCGCGGAGGCCTTCACGGAGCCTTGAAAGGCTCCGTGAAGGCCCCGGGGAGGGAGGGGGAGGATGGGGGGAGGCCCCGGGGAGGGTGGGGGGAGGGTGGGGGGTGAAGGCCCTGGGGAGGGATAGGGGAGGATGGGGGGAGGCCGCCGCGGAGGCCTTCACGGAGCCTTCCAAGGCTCCGTGAAGGCCTGGGGAGGGTGGGGGGAGGGCAATCATATTCGCGGTTTTTTGACATTCGCGGGGGTCCGTGGAACCTAACCCCCGCGAATGTCAAGGGACAACTGTATATAGAAGATAGAAAACAAATATAAATAATAAAAAAGTAATACTGTAATAATCATAGTAGTAGTAGTAGTAGTAGTAGTAATAATGAAACAGTAAAAGAAATAGATAATAATAATGATGCCGATGAACAAATGAAATGGATGGATGGTGGGAAATGAATGGAAACCTAAGAATAAGTGGTAAATAATAATACAAATATTGTTATTTTCAACTTATTTCTCCTTGTTTCCACGTGTTTGAATGTATGGTACCCAACCAGCTTGCCAAAATGAAAAATACCCCATAAGTTTATGAATGTTGCCCATGTCTGGTCTGCACTAACTGGCAGCAATTTTCTTATGCCCAAGTATTTCCTAGACTGTAGCTCATTGGTAGAATATATTATTTCCATTCCATACTCCTGCCTGGAATCTTATAGAGGCTCTGACTATGTCAACAGTTTTAGAACAGACATATCAATAATTTCACTCAATATCAGGCAGCATCCTATGTCCCTATATAGTTGCCAGGGGCAAAGTCTTCCTGACAAATGAAGCAATTCAGTGCCAAGCCAGAAGGAAACTTCTAATCTGTGGCAACAAAAGATATTTAAAGGGGGCCCCTGGTAAAGAAAAGATTAAGAACCACTGGCTGATGTTCCTTCATGGTGGCCTCCTTCTCCCCTCCCCCTGTGTGGCTGCATTAGTTTCACATGCCCAGCCCTGGAGAGTGTTGGGCTCCCTTCTTCCTCCTCCTCCCATTCCTCTTGCAGTCTCCAGGGCTTTACCTCAGGCAAGCCGGCTCCAGCTTGGGCTTCTTGACTTGGGCCTCGACTGCCATCTTCATCCCCATCCTGTGCACGGTGCCTGCTTCGGCACAAGAGTTGTTCTGTCCCTTTCAGGGAAGCTGGCAGAGGGGCGGGCCAAGGAGGGAAGGAAGGAAGCTGCGGCAGGGTAGGCAGGGCCAAATGCCTGGTCTGGAAAGGATCAGGGTGTGGGGTCTTGAAGCCTGGAGCCACGGGAAGGGAGGAAGGGAGCCACTGATGGGAGTTGTAGTTCAACACTCTCTCTCCGGCCACACGCCCATGCCCTCAAAGAGCTTACTCTTTGAAAGGGTTCCTACACTGAAATGTGCTTCCTTATTCTTATCATTAGGACTAGGAGAAGTCCAGGCAAAACTTGGGAGGAAAAAGGGCAGCTTGTGGAGGGTGGGAAGGTGTGGGGGGCATTGTTACCAAGGAAATAAAGGCTGGAAGCCAACAGTGAAGGTTGGTAGGTAACTGGGGGGATTGGTGTCAGTTGTTAATGGGGCAGACTGGGATGGTATCTGGGGGGGGGGGATCAGAGGGATCATGACCACATTTCAACCCTTCCTTCCCCTTTCCAAGCATACTCTTCAGGCGGGCTGGGAACTGGGGGTGGGAGAAAGAAAGTGCAGGTGATGGGTGCCTGACTCTGACCTGCAGGTCATGTCCTCGTGGTTCTCACGTCTCCTCCAGCTCCACTCCCACTTCCCCTCCCCTCCTGGTTCCTCACATTTTGCTTCTGCTGAGTGTCGCTATGGAGCTGAAGGCAGGCTGAGGCGAGGGGAGGGAGGAGCTAGCTGGCCTTTTCTTACACAGGAGTTCTTTTCTGGACAGAAGAGTTAAGCAGCCATTCTCCAGTGTAAAGAGACAATGCTGATGGAGTTGGGATGATGAGAAAGTCCCTCTCCCTCGGAGGGAACCATGAGGAGGAGAAGGAGGAGAGGAGGAGGAGGAGGAGGAGGAGGAGGAGGAGAGGTAAAAACGGCAGGACAATAGGCAGGAGCGAGGCTGAGGGGTCATTGCCTGGCAAGTGAGGGAGCTCCTGCACACATGCATGCATGCACACACAGCTCACCACTTCTCCGGGATTATTTATTAATATTTTCTGGCTGAACCCCGGCAATGTCTCGCAGAACCCTAGGGTTCTGCGGAACCCCAGTTGAGAAACGCTGCTCTAGAGCATTATCAGCAGTGCTATGCCAATCCACATGAGGCAGGGTCCCTAGGTCAGTGGCAAAGCATGTTATTTGCATGAAGAAGGTGCCAGGTTCAAAGCAGACTAAAATAAATCCTGCCTGAAACCTAAACAGCCACTACCTGCTATCTGCATTACTAGGTTAGATGGATCAAGGGTCTGATTCAGTTTAAGGCAGCTTCTTGTGTTCCAGGCCACAAAAAAAGACACATAATTGCATATAACATTTCATAACAAAAAGGTATTAGTAGTTAATTTTAAACCAGTGGCATGCCATGATTATATAATCTGTCAATTATCAAACCACTTATCAGCCCTTTATTATAGCCACCCAGTCTACTTTGAAAAATCTCAACAAAAAAAGCTGTCAAAAATCCAGCGTGATTCTTGAATACCTGGCAGGCTACAGAATCTGTCTGATCTGGGTCAAGATGTATAGATTAGAAGAATCTACAACTTAAGTTGAGAAGGATACATCTGTCTTCATGTTAGGTTTTGGTATTACACAAAGGGCTCTTGAATCCAGGAAATCTGATTCAGTTATCAGCTTTTTTCAGCTTCACTGAAGCCCAAACTGAGTGTTATAAAACAGAAATTGTGGAAGGGATACAGGAACATGTGCCCTGGGGACAATATGAGGGGAAATTCTAAACCTGTTCAGGCAAATATATCTAATTGCCAAACACATGAAATACTTCAACAAATTGAAGCTGAATCCAGAGAAAATGGAGGTTCTCACAGTAGCAGCCCGAAGTCAGGTATTAGAATACAACCTCCAGTCCTGGAAGGAGTCACACTCTCCTCCAAGGACTGTGTTCACAGTCTGGGGGTACTTCTGGATTCATCGCTCCAGATGACAAATCATGTAAATGCAATGGTCAGGAATGCCTGTTATCAGCTTTGGCTGATACACCAGCTGCGCCCTTTCCTGGAAGTCGGGGACCTTGAGACCATGGTACATGCTCTGGTAACCTCCCGTCTTGATTTCTGTAATGCACTCTACAAGGGGCTACCCTCGTGTTTGGTCCGGAAACTTCAATTAGTACAGAATGGCAGCCAGACTGGTCTCAGGTACATCTAGAAGAGACCATATAACACCAATCTTAAGATCACTCCATTGGCTGCCCATTAGTTTCTGGGCCCAGTATAAGTTGTTGGTTATCACCTTTAAAGCCCTAAATGGCTTGGGTCCAACCTATCTTTGGGACCACCTCCTTCCATATAATCCTCCCCAGGCACTCAGGTCCTCTGGGAGGAATTTACTACAACCTTTAAAAACTAGGCTTTCTTCGACCTCCCAGAGGACCTTTTTGACTATTGCTCCCAGATTATGGAATGGCCTGCTGGATGAGATCTGTCATATCACCACTCTAAACAGCTTTAAAAAACCACTTAAGATGCGTCTCTTCTGGCAAGCCTTTCCTGAATAGATACCCAGCCATCAGAAATTTATCCCTATCCCACTACAGCCACCGTCCACTGTTTATTTTTAGTATTTTTAAGTATTTTTAATTTTTTGAATTATTTAATTGTATTTTAAGGGGGGTGGAATGGAGGGTGTTTGGGTGTATATTTTAATGTTGTAAGCCATCCCAATTGCAATTTGTAGAGGGGCGGGATATAAATTATTATTATCATCATCATTATTATTATTATTATTATTTAACTGGGTACAACCAAATGCAGTTACAACTTCTCTTCACACCTTCCCTCTTAGGGGTGCCATGTCTCAGGGCACTGACTGAAGTCTCAGGTAATAACTAAGTTTCCCTGGGTCTCCAGACAGGGAGACAAGTCTCAGGAAAAGCAGAGCTGGGAGGAGGGGAATATTTTAGTGTCTGAGGTGGTTTTTAAACCTGGACACTCATTCTAAGCTGGTACTAGTGTTCACTGGGGCAGAATGAAACTGTCTGTAATGTGTGCTGTTCTTGGTCACACGCCAATGCAACAAAATTCCAGGAATGTAGTGGGGAGAGAACCAGTGGAGCATGTACTTGAGCCCATCATACCCTTAAGAGAAAGTCTGTATCATCATAAAGATCCCCTCTTTATGACATCAGAACTTCTTCTCTGGCATCACAAAAGCCTGTAGCCTGGACTCAAGTTCTGACCCTGAAATCTCAGGGAATGGGATGTTGCTGATTCGTTGACCCTGTAGTCAGAGAGATCTTGACCAGGCTGGTGTGCTCTTTACTGTGTTCCCTCCACAGTTCTGTTTCTTAACATCTGAATGGTTTCCCTCTTGGTTTCCAAAGGAGAAAGATTTACATGAACACTCCTTTGGAAACTGAAAAGCTAATATGCGAATGAAATTCCAGATCAGCTATAAGAGTTTATTAAGAAGTGTGTGTGCATGTGTGTGCTCACACATGTGCACAAACCTTGAAGTTACCTATCAACTTATGGCGACCCCATAAATTTCATAAGATTTTCTTAGGCAAGGAATACTCAGAGGTGGTTTCCCCAGTTTCTTCCCCTGAAATATAGGATTTTACCAGACAAGCCTCTACAAATGTTCTTTTGCCATCATATTTTGCACCGTTTTTCTGCCAGTGAAAGAACCCATTTTATCAGACCTACCTGTAATAGCATTAAAAGGCAGCCCCAGCATTACTGGAGCACGAACACTAGCACTGTTTACTTCCACGTTCGTGAATACAGAAAAAGAAACACACAAAAAAGTACACACAAGCACAGAAACACACTCACAAAGTCCCAAGTAAACTGTGGAGGTTCATAAAAAGAGTGTCCCATTCCTGGCTTTCTCAATTGGAAGTGTTCTGCCCATTGATGAGGAAAATGTCGCACAAAAACACCAGGTGAGTTTTTGAGCTGGTATTGCCTACATCTGAAAACGCATGACATAGGGTATATCTATTGAGCAGTAGGCCCATCAATAAAAAAAGAATGCCTTATTTTTTTACACATAATGGCTAAAGCTCAATGTCATCTGATATGCGCACCCTTCGTGTTCATTGGACATCATTATGATGCCATATTTGCTGCATCTGATAAAGTCTTTAGCCTACAACACCTGGTATTCATTGGTGGTCTCCCATCCAAGTACTGACCAGAGCTGACCCTGCTTAGCTTCCAAGATCAGATGGGATCTGGTGACTTTCGGGTATTTAGAAGTACCCTACAGTCAATGAAATATAATTTAGTTGATCTTTTCTGAGACCTTTTTTTGAAATTCTGGTCAAAGTGCCCTCACCTTTCCTGGTTTTGTGTTGGGTATGGGATGAAATAACAACAAAAATGAAACTTGTAACATCTTAATCCCTCTAACTGTCTGTCAGGCTGCATCCTGATAATGATTTAAACAAAAAAATGGTGACAAACAAATCTAACCTTTTCTCATCTTTTTCCCTATGGCATTTGACAATGTGTGCTATTGAAGTTTATTGGCTGTTTTACCTCTCAGTTTTGTATTGTTCATTTTTATATTGTTCATACTATTGCTGGTTACCTTGATAATCTTTTAAACAAGATATTACAAATATACACAGAGAAAGAAACACTGGGCAAAATGGCACAACTTGAACTGCATGACTATTTTGAGAGGTTCTTACATCCCAATCCAAAATGCATTTACTCAGAAGTAAGTATCACTGGGGTCAAGGGACCAATTCCTTGGTGAATTTGAAAGTTTACAAGCCTGATCCAAATTGTATGCATTCATTGATTTAGGACTGCATCCCAAGCCAGTCAGTTTAAGACTGCATAATGATATTTGGATTCCCTGAGCTACAAAGGCACTGTAATTTATCACAGTAGCTCTCCTTCAAAGATGTAAATGCCTCCAGTTATTAGAAGTGATAGTATCTAAGCACTGGAGCTTTGAAACAGCTAACCTGGTTCTTCTTTTTAAAATAGATACTATGAGCAGTTCTGCTAAAACCACTGTTAACTATGTTAATTGCTCATATTCCAGTCTTAAAATAGAAATGACCTCAACAGCAGAATATTCTCTCTCAGATTTTTTTTTATAAAATAGCATTGATAGTGCTAAAATTATAGAGAATAATTTTGAATAATTAATCTTGCTGTACTGGCCTGTGCTTGTGGGTGAAATACTGAAATGCTCTCCAGAGATTCAAATTTTACACAAATCCTATGTTTGCATATTGAACAACATAAACACCTAAGGTTACCTGCCATTTCCTTTGCTCTTGTATTTGCCATAATTTGATCCAGATTTAGCTGTATGCAACTGGGCTGGTGGAAATAGACTTTCCCATCTCCTCCTTCCCTTCTGATTGGGCTGAACTATGCACTGAGGGGAGAAGTATCCCCCCCCCCAAAATCAGACTGATGGATCTTCCATAAGCATAGTCCTGGTAGCAGAAGGCAGATCCTGGATCCAGCCCTTTCAGGCCATCTGTACTAGCAAATCCATGAACATCACAAGAGCAGCCATGTTGGTTAAGAGCCATCTCGTTTACCCTTCTCTTTCCAACTCCAGACAACCAATTGCCTCTGGGAATTCAGATGCAGAGCATAAAAGGAATGTCTTTCTTTTATTCAAAATGTGCATTTGGTACTGGAGAGTTAAATTGTGGCTGTGATCTGGTGTAGGTGTTGATGGTGGCATAGACGTATGGTAGGTATGCCAGCAGGGGTAAAATGGCCACAGGTGCTACAGTGATTGGAAGGGGAGAGATATGAAAGCCATTTTCATCAGCAGAGAAAGCTGCTATATTGTACCAGTTTCTCTCTCTCTCTCTCTCTCTCTCTCTCTCTCTCTCTCTCTCTCTCTCTCTCTGGCTTTTCTTTGCAAATGAAGATTCAGGAAGGACTCATCCCGCGCTTTCTGCAAGTGCACTGATGACTAAAAAGGCCAATCTGAGATAAACAAGTCCAGTTGCAAAAAACACAGCAGAAGGTCTCCTTGGGTGATGTTTTTGGGTTGTGATTCTTTCTGCATTGTCGTTTCTCTTCAAGACTTGTTCGGCGTGAATTCTCAAATAAGGCTGCAGCATTGTGGATAGTGCGTCTCCATGCCTCCCGATGTGAGGCCAGGGCGAACCACTGTTGGTGATCAATTTGGCCGAGCCTGAGATGTTGTTTCAGGGAGTCTTTGTATCGCTTTTTTGGAGAGCCCCTCTTACGCTGACCCGTGGCGAGTTCACCATAGAGTAGTATTTTTGGGAGGCGATGGTCCTCCACTGACCATGGATATGGCTTTCTTTGCCATCCATCCAGCACTACAATGAGAATAGGCTGTTGCACCAGGTTAAAACAAGATTCACGCTTGCGCTCATGCGTGGAGGTTTGATGTTGTCACCACTGTATAACAAGAAGGACCTAAAATGGAGTAATCTTGTATATTCAGCCCCCTCTTTCTACTTGGAGCCTTTTCACACTAGACAGTTATAGGACTTTATCAGATGAGCCCCTTAAAGCGTTCTTTTGCTAGCATAAAAAATCCATTTTTATGCCAGCAAAAAAAATCCCCCACTGCACTTACCTTGCTTTCCCGGCAAAGGCTTCCCAAGCAGTGAAAGAGGAAGTGAACAGAGCTCCATTCACTTCCTCCTTTGAAAACCCATGGATTATCATGAGACTTCATTGAGCAGGAAATTTAAAAAAAAAAAAACAAAAAGAACACACAAAAAGTGACACAAAGCACAAAAACACACTTTAAAACTTCCAAATACTCTGGGGGGGGGTCATAAAAAGTGTGTCACTTACCTGGCTGTGTTCACCCAGAAGTGTTCATGCCAGACCAGCCATTCTCAATGCATTGATGTGAGTACAATTGTGTGAGGTTTCACACACCAGCAATGCCAGCACTAAAGCACCACGGGGGGATCAATTGATGGCTTCAGCCATCAATTAAAAAGTATGGGTTTTGGTGGGAACATAAATGTGAAAGGGTGACGTTGTGTGGTATGTGCACCCTTTTGCGTTTAAGTGGTGTAATCACGACACCATATTTTATGCATCTGATAAAGTCCATAGTGTGGACTGGGTGTGATCTGGGAAGGCTCTGGGGACAGTGGGGGGATGTTCTGGGGGTGATCTGGGAAGGCTCTGGAAAGGCTCTGGTGATGATAGGGGGCAATGGGGGTGATCTGGGGGCAATCTGGGAAGGCTCTAGAAGGCTCTGGGGACAATGGGGGCGATGGGGGGACCAATCTGGGTGTGATCTGGGAAGGCTCTGGGGGTGATGGGGGCAATCTGGGGGTGATGGGGGATGATCAGGAAAGGCTCTGGGGAGGCTCTGGGAGTGACGGGATGATGGGTGGTGATCTGAGAAGGCTCTGGGGATGGTGGGGATGATCTGGGAAGGCTCTGGGGGTGATGAGGGCCATCTGGGTGTGATCTGGGAAGGCTCTGGGAAAGCTCTGGGGACTATTGGAGGGCCAATCTGGGAAGGCTCTAGGGATGATGGGGAGGTGATGGGGGTTGATCTGGGTGTGATCTGTGGATGATCAGGGGGGATATTTTGGGGGCAATCTGGTGCCCCCAGATTGCCCCAGGTCGCTGCCCAGATCGGCCCCCAGATACCCTCTGATCGCTATCCAGATTGCCCCCAGATCACCCAGAAGTGTTCAGCACAGACCTCCCACTAAGGCAGGCATCATGGCAGCATAACAGGGCACCTTTTCAGATGCCCATGATTCCGTTATAGAAACAGAACAGGCGATCTATTGACGGCTTAAACCATCAATAAAAAGAACCACTGGCCGAACAGAAGCAGCACGGGAGCATAACGAGAAAGGACAACATTGTCTGATAATCAAGCCCTTTAGCAATCTCCTGGCATCCCTGTAATGGTATATTTAGGTCGTTTGATAATCTCCTAAGCCTTTGTTTCCGTAAGTGCATCTGAGGTATCATGTGAAACAGAGATAACAAAGAATGGCATCTGAAAAGTAACTGCTAAATTACAAATCGAACAAGTCATGGTATATCATAGAATCATAGAATCATAGAATCATAGAACTGTAGATGTGTGGCAGTTATCAAAGGACTCAAAATGCTGACCATAAGAAAACTTCTGAAACCTATATTGTGTTAATACTTTTATTCGCTTAACCAAAAAGTTGCAAACTTGGTGGAAGTTTTAAAGAGCTTCAAATCTCTTGAACAGGCAAAATGTTACAAAAGGCAGACTGGAGAAGGAACTGGGGGAAGACTTGACTCTAAAATCATATTGTCTTCATATTGTGTTGAGATGTAATGAAGAGGAGTTGCCTGCACACTGTGAAAATATGGAATTGCTGATCCTTTAACTATATTAACTACATGATCTTTCAACAGTCCTTTATATATGCACTGGACATAGGCACCTTTAAACACTGTAGGTATTACTTTGAAGATGATGAGCATACATGTGCCAACATGTTAAGGCTGAATTCAGAGGGGCTGTTCTTTAAAAAGTTCAGTGGCAGTAGAAAATTGGATGTTGCATTTGTTTCACCGAGGGGATGTTTTTCTTTGTACTAATAAAAAACCTCAACTTATTTTTAGCTTTCTTCAGAAGCTGATTAAAACACTGTTTACTATTCCAGAAGCATATAGCAGTCTGCATTTGTTAGCTGTTTATTTATGAGAATAAAACTGAAGGTAACAACAATTTTCTCACATAAAACTCCACACACGCACGCACACACACATGCATGCACACATTGTCTCTGTCTCTAGCTTCCCCTTCCCCTAACCTGGTTTTCTCCTAATAAAGACAGTTAATGTAGTAACTAATGGAAATGAAAAATGGAGGAATGTAAACACACACACACACACATGCACTTTTTTTGTAGTGGTGGTATTTTTGACACAAAGAAATAACAAAGCATCTTCGCTGCCTGCTGCCCTTAGCAGAAAAGAATGTTGCATGTAAAGTGTGTATGCATGTGTGTACTCAGTTATTTTATGTTTATTATTCAGAAGGGAAACCATTCTTACTTTGGAAGCTTCTCATACAGAAAAATTAATGCCTCCAATTTTTCAGAAAAGCCAGTAAGAGGAATTGTGATACACTCTTAAAATCCTATGCTACTTCTTCTGGCAAACAAAAAACAAAACATTTCTTCTGTCTCTCTGTCTCTGTCTCTCTCTCTCTCTTTCTGTGTGTGTGTGAGAGAGAGAGAGAGAGAGAGAGTGTCACAAGTTATATAATTCCAACATGTTTTTTTTTTCATGCTGGAAATCTGGACATTATGTATAAACACATAATGATCTAGCAGATCAATTTTGGTAGTGGTTGTAATCATTTCATTATTGTGTTGTTGTTACTAGTGCTGCTCCTCCTCCTCTTCCACTACTACTACTTTACTGCATGTGAATATATCAGACCCTTCCCACTTCACATATATCATATAGACAACTCTTTATATGATCCTATTTACATTATTGATTTCACATTGAGGTGCATCCACACTTCACAGTTATAGCAGTTTGATACCATTTCATTGCCTATATAGTTATAACCATGTATGTATATAGTTATAACCATGAGTGTCACATTCTGCATAGCAAATAATGAAGTAGGTGAGGTGACCTACTTTTTCTTGTCACTCAGAGCCCGATGTGCCACTTGTACACAAAGTGAAAGACCAGTTCAAATAACAGTTTATTTGTAGACCCAGGACATTATCATACCAGGCAAATATGCTGTCATAACAATGCCTAATGAATGAGAAAGGGCACACATATCAAATGGCATCATCCTTTCGCGATCTTGTCATGTGCAAAACCCATTCGTTTTTATTGACAGGCCAAGCCGTCAATTGATCTGTCATGGTGTTTTGTTGCTGGCATTGCCAGTATTTGAAACTTGTGCCATTGTGGTCACGGGAATTCAGCATCAATGACAAAACACTTCCAGGTGAAATCACAACAGCCAGGTAGGGGACACTCTTTTTATGACCCCTCCATCGCAGTTCACTTGGGAATTTTAAAGTGTGTTTCTGTGCTTGTGTGTACATTTTATGTGTTTATATTGCTGTAATTTTTGAATTTGCCACGCTCGTGTTTCCTCACAAGAATCAGTGAGATTTTTAACCCGGAAGTAAACAGAGCTCCGTTCGTGCCCTGTTACTGCTGGGGCTGCCTTTCTGACACTATTACAGGTAGGTCTGGTAAAGAGGGTTCTTTTGCCGGCATAAAAACGTTCCATAATATGCCAGTAAAAGAGCGTTTCAAGAGGATAGTCTGGTAAAGTTCCCAGTAGCAAGTGTGGGGCTTCACTTCATGTTTAGCAAGAATGAATACAGACAACGTTTTGTTGGAATGGAACAGGACACAACTTTTATTGGCTGCAGTTTAATAGGCTTGGCTGAGAGTATGGATCTTGGATCTAGGCATCAGCTGTCCCACCTTCTGGCTGATGGCAACCCATTCATCAGTTGACTCACATATTGGGTGAAGGAAACCATTCGCCCCGCCCTCCTGCTGGGTAGCTCTGGAATGACAGATGCAGAAATTCACTTGGTTGGAAGCCATTGTGTGCTTTCCCTGTCTCCTGAGAGTGAGGCAGAGCTATCTGCCCCCACGCTGAGCATGACTTCATTGCCTACACCACCAAAGTTTGTTAAGTGGACCCCACCATTACTGTGGATGATTGGTTCACAGGTGCCACCTATACCTAAACTGAATCTAGCACCTCCATGTCAAACCCACTCAAAATTGTGGCAATCAATATTTATATTGTGATACCAGTAACAAACCAATTATTTTTACAAAAAAAAAATTGAGATAGGGTGAATAGCAATGACAACTGAAGCCAGCAGAAGGTTGGTCCAGTGGGAAAAGCAGCATATATAGGCCAAGAGAGGATCTGAGGGAAGCTTTCACTTACTCTGAAGCCCCACCCCCTGCCAATCAACCAGGCTGCCTCTGATTGGCTGCCCTTCCCACTCCAGACCATGGAAAACTGCACAGTCTTCTGGGAAATACAAATAGCCCCAGCACCTGGAACATGGCACCCTTGCTTCGCCTTCAGCTGCGGTTGGTGCGCCTATTGAGTCAGAAAATGCACATTCCAGTTTCACATTGGGTCCCACATAAAATTCCTTTTCCATAGTCGTAATGCAAGAGATGCAGCAAGCCACATTTTTCATAGTTGTATGTATATTATCCAGTTTGTGCACATATTCTAATTCCTCATCTGAATTTACAACACATATAACAGGGATTTGGAAAACATGAGCATATGGAACATATGAAGCTACCTTATACTGAATCAACCTAATGGTCCATCCAGCCAATTCCTAATTATCCTGAGTGGCATTGGAATTTTAAAGTCTTTCCCAGCCCAGCTGCCTGAAAGCCTTTCTTTTCTTTTTTCTTTTTTTTAATTGGAGGGGCCTCTGGATTGAACCCAGCACTGTCTGTACTTAAAGCAGTTGAATATATAAGGTATATTGAAACATATGGGCCATGGAGTCCAATGTCAACTACTTGTTTATTTGGAAAGAAGTCTCCACTTATTTCAATGGGAGCTGCTCCCAAATTAAGATGCATAGGACTGTATCCTTAAGTAATTAACAGCAAGATTCCATTTATTTCAATGGAACACACATACACCTAACTTACAGTGGATTCTATCTACAAGGATCATCCACTATTTACCATGCAAATGTATTAGAGCCACAATTTTTTCAGCCACTTTAAACAAGGATTCTTGCCACCCTTCCCATGCCCCAAACCACACCTCTGAAAATAATCCTGTGATATACACAATGGAGATATCAGACTGTGCTTGTTTGTGTTTCTGACAGCACCCTGGAAGTCCTAGATGGACACTTCCATTTTCCTGATCAATTGATACTGCAACTCACAACAAGGGATGCTGCTCTACGAGCTGATCTCTGCCATAAAAATATATGCATGATACATATAGTCATTTATATTCTAGGCACAGAAGATGAAATAATTCCTGCACCATGTCCATTTTTTGTGCTGTTAAGGCATGCTCTTGCTTTGCAAGCAAAACAGTAGATCTTTCATTTGCCAGTGACATTCCACAAAGTGCTTATAATTCAGTGTTCGCTTATCAGCTGTCCAATCTCCCTCTCTAGGGAATGTGTCAACCATCAAAAGCAGTGGAGGAGGTGTGCTGAATCTTAATGGCTCCTATTTAATCAGATTCACTTTCTTAAGGGCATTTAATCAATGAGGACAAGTCGTAGGCAGATTTTTAAATAAATGTGTCACTTTAGTGTAATCTACAGCACAGCTGAATGTATTTGTTTATGAGATTCTCCAGCGACATGCCTTGTTGTTCAGTGGAATTGATAATGTGATTTTTTTTAAAAAAAAAATGCTACATGTAGTTTTAAGTTAGACTGTGAGCAACAACTTTACTTTACTCTGAGTAGCTTAAATACAGTAGGACCCCTGTATCCACTGGGGATTGGTTCTGGGGGGAGGCGTGGATACCAAAAACTGTGGATAATAGCAAACGCCATTGAAAATAATGAGACTTCCAATTTAAAATCTATATATATAATTCTCAAGTATGTTGCCTTTCCCAGTGTGCGGATTGGCTGCTCAGGAAGCACGCCCAACCAAATACCACCCACATGCAAATTCCCTCCCCACCGCACAATGCACTCCTATCACTCAATCTGTGGCCCAGATTGGGACCCAGGCAGTCAACTGGTGGCAGTGATGGGCTGCCTGCGACGGGATCCGGGCAGTCAACTGGGGACTGCGGGATGCTGCTGCCACCGCTGCAGCAGGACCCAGGCAGTCAACTGGCGGTGGTGGCAGGGGCAGGGCAACAGAGAGAGTCTCCCTCAGCAATTCTGGGGAAAGTGTGGAACACTGAGAAAGGGGAGCAGGAATTTAAATCAACCACCCTACCTTATAGGGTTGTTGTGAGGTCTAATGGGCATTTTTGGGTGAGTTTTTTTAATGGCTTATGGTACACTGAGTCCAGCTAGTACCATATAGTTGCCTTGGAGAACCTAGAAAATAGCTAGAGAGGACACATTTTCTTGGAAGACTCTATGGTAGGTGTGCTGTTTTGTGTCCTGTGGATAATTGAATCAGTAGATAATGAATCAGTGGGTACAGGGATCCTATTGTATCCAAAATATTAGTACTGAAGATGCATTATGTCTGTGATGCACTAACTGCTGAAATGGAGAAAGGGTGGAGAAGGGAAAGAATAAGGTTTGCAGTTTCCTGAGTTCTGATCCAAAAAAATCCTACATTTTTTTATTTTATTTTTTGAAAAATGCAATATTAAAGTGTCATAATAAGGGGTTTCACAATGTTCTTAGTAACACCTGTGGGAAAAGAATTAAGAGACCCAACCAAATCCAAAGTTATTTTGTGACTAACAGCCCAATCCTGTGCACACTTACCTGGCAGTAGACCACACTGAACTCAATGGTATTTACTTCCAGATCAACATGTTTTTACGTGTTTTACAGGTTTGGCCACATGTCCCACTGAAAGCAGTAGAACCTAAGTTAATTGCAAGTAACCTCAGTCACATTCCTTTAAAAACGCACAATGATTAAATCACAAAAATCAGCAAAACAACCATCTTACTTAAAGGCTTAGCATTGATCAACATAGTCTAAAGTTTAGAAAACACTGTAACTCCCACCATCTCCCAGCCAGCATGACAGGTAGTCATGCTGGCTAGGGATACTTTTTCACACCCTGAGACAGTTACTGTGTTCCTTGAGGTTTTTAAATATATATCTCAAAGGCTTAAATCCTATTGTTATAAAGTAGATCAAGCCTCTGGATCAGTGGGGGCTTAGTAAGCTAATGCTTACATTATATTTCATTGATTCAGTGTGTCTGCTATAACTAGCAATAGCACTGAGGAACTGGTGTGTTTTCAAAGACAAAATTTGAAAACTTTTTTGTAATTCAAAAAAAATGGAGATTTTGGTGAATATTTGGCCAAATTCCAATTTCAGCCAATGAAACCGTATTCAAGTATTTTCCCAATGCAAAATTACCACCGAGAGAAGAAGACAAGAGTGAAAAACTTATTGACCTCTTCCTCCATGGGATCAAAATCCAATAAATAAATAATTAATCCCTATCTTCATAAATAATTAATCCCTATCTTCATCTTCATCACCTTCTACATACTGGGAGGTTGAATTTCTCAACCATGGAGCCTTCTCCACTTTAACAGACTCCCTGTATGATTTAGAACACTGGAAGATTAGGATTCTAAATCACACAGGGGAGGAACAAAACTAGAGAAGGATGCCTGTAAAATTTGTATTAGTGAGTGAAAACATGGCAGAGAGAGAAAAGCAGAGAACATGGGGCCCACAGGCTTTGGTTTCAAGTCTATCTGCACCAGAGCATGTCACATTTTTATGACAAAGTGGCATATCCGTTATCATTATTTCCCATTACTATAATGCCTTCATATTATATAAATTAATGAAAAATCAAATCTCATTTTCCCTGAATCAGTGCCCGGGGGTGGGGGGCATTGTTTGAATCTGGAGTCAAATCCAAAACTAAGCATAGTATCTGAACTCTGTGGTAGCTACAGGCACTCCCATGATGGCTGCACAAAGAATATATATGCTGTTAGACATATCACAATAAGTGCTTCAAGTGTTATTGCCATAAGTCTGAACATTAACAGAAAGGATTTTTTTAAGGTGCATAGAAAGAGATAAGGGAACATTTTGTTAGTTTCCTCGGGAAACAGGCTAGGCTTTTTTCAACAAAGTGCTCTTAGCAAAGGTTGATATAACACACTGGCACAATTAGTATGATAGTGAATTTCTTCCAGTGTTCTTAACACACACACACACACCACAGACATGACATTGTCCTTGAGGAAGCTGGGGAGGGGAGCAAAACAAAACAGCTCATCAAGTTTTCACTGGGGAGTTTTGTGTTTGTTATTTTACCTTTAACTAAGAAAAAACTGATTCCACCTCTGATACTGATTATATTACAACTGTAATGGGATAGGAATCATGTACAGTATGACCCCCATAGTCATGGGACCTTCATTTCACTTACCCACATCTGAAAAAATATGCTCTCTCTAGCCATTTTATATGTTGTCCAGCATGATTCTATAGAATGCTTCCATCAGAGGTTGACCATAGAGTCATGCTGGAGAACCTAGAAAATGACTAGAGAGATGTTCTCTCTAGGAATCTCTAAGTCCTCCAGTGCAACTCTATGGTATGCCTAGTCTGGAAGTCATTCATTTCAATAGGGTTTGCTATTGTCTGCCATTTCTCATTTCCATAGTAAGTCCAGGAATGTGTCCCCTGTGGATATGGGGTTTGTACTGTACTCCTTTAGATGTTGACAGGCTTCAACTGTAATGGGAAGTTCATTATAATTTGCTGATGACTGTGATGATGCATGCATGCAGGTTCTATATGTGAGAAGAAAGGGAGAGATCAAAAAGTGCATCTGTCCAGAAAGCAAATAGTTACCAGCAAAGTATAAACAGCACTGGTCTGGGAAGGGAGCCAACTGTTAATTAGCTCACAGGAATGCAAACACAGTCAAAGATTTAATCCAGTAACACAGCCCAAAAGGTCAAAGACTTATGACAGTCAGTCAGAGTGGGTCCAAAACAGTCTGTGAGTCAACAGAAGCAGGCAGCAGAGTAGAAGTCAAGATAACTGGAATCCAGGCACCAAAGTCAGCAGGAAGTCAGCTGTTTCACCAGGAAGATCAGTTGATCTCTGACAAAGTCAGCTGTTTCACCAGGAAGATCAGTTGATCTCTGACAAAGCCTCCATCACCTATCCCAGCATATATAAAGCAATTAAGGCTTTGTCAGGTGTTTCTTAATGAGCAGGTTTTTCTCATAAAGTCTCAGAGATTTCCTTTGAGCTTCCTTTTGAGCTCACTGCTGGGTATACAATGGTGGAGGTAAGTCCATCTCTTCTTTGTCTTTATCTGAATGGACAGAATTCTCTGCTGGACTGATGCCAACCCACTTGGACCAGGCTCTTCCTCTGCTTGAGCCTCTAGGTTGGCAGGGTTCCCTGCTGGCACAGGTGTAGATAAACCTGTGCCAGGGTCCCTAGGGCTGTTCCCTGTCATGTCCTCCTCTGACTTACCTCTCATCAGGCCCACGGGGCATGACAGCATGATTGAATTCTCCTTCTGGGCATAATCAGCCAAAATAAAACAATTGAAGGAGAAAGTCATACTTTTCCAAGAGAAGCCATCCATGAAGTTCTACAGTTCAACAGATAAACAAATGTCAATTATAGTCTCTTGAATATGAGTTCCCAAAATAGTGATGAAGAAATTGAAGGTAACAGCAAGCCAGACTAGACATTCTAGACCTCCCCAAACAGTCTCATTTAGGAAGCATGTTTCTCAAATTATAACTGGATGAGAAACAGATAAACAATGCCTGTTAACAGATATAAAAGCTGTGAAACAGCATTGGTTAGAGGCCTCATGACTCAGCTAGATGACGATCATATACTACACTTGATTTTAGCCAAAAGGCCAAGAAGTGATCATATATGCTTCCTTCTACACTATTTGCAATATATAGAAAGAATGAAAACAATTTGAATTTACAACACTCAGAATGAAATAAAGATCCACAGACAGAGCTGGAAACGCTCTCTGAAACAATGATTATAGCTATGCTGGATCAATGCAATGGATTGGAAACACTGAAGTGCCACCAAATACTAAAATGCGTGTAAATGCTCTGTATGAGATATAGATATGAAATTTCTCAACAAATTAATTCAGCCTGCACCACAGGACGAACACCATCATCCCCACATTGTGGTCGGCAAATCTGTGCTCAACTCCATTCAGCAGTTCATCTACCTGGGAAGCATCATCTCCTCAGATGCCAAGATTGACAAAGAGATCGATCACAGATTATCAAAGGCATATACCGCATTTGGAAGACTTCACAAAAGAGTCTCGAGTAATGAACACCTGAGGCAAAGCACAAAAATCAGTGTGTATAGAGCCATTGTACTGTCTATTCTCCTTTATGGATCTGAAACATGGGTCACCTATCGCCACCACCTATGACTCCTTGAATGCTTTCATCAGCGCTGTATACGCACAATCCTAAATATACACTGAACTGACTATGTGACGAATGCTGCTGTCCTTGAGCAAGCAGGGATCACCAGCATTGAGGCCATGATACTGAGAACACAGCTGCGCTGGGCAGGGCACGTTTCTAGGATGGAGGACCATCACCTCCCAAAAATAGTAATCTATGGTGAACTCGCCATGGGTCAGCGTAAGAGGGGTGCTCCAAAAAAAATGATACAAGGACTCCCTGAAACAACACCTCAGGCTCGGCCAAATTGATCACCAACAATGGTCTGCCCTGGCCTCACATCAGGAGGCATGGAGACGCACTATCCACAATGCTGCAGCCTTATTTGAGAACTCACGCTGAAAAAGTCTTGAAGAGAAATGACAACACAGAAAGAATCACAACCCAGAAACATCACCCAAGGAGACCTTCTGCTGTGCTTTCTGCAACTGGACTTATTTATCTCAGATTGGCCTTTTTAGTCATCAGCGTGCTTGCAGAAAGCACAGGATGAGTCCTTCCTGAATCTTCGTTTGCAAAGAAAAGCCAGAGAATTATGAATTGTACAATGCTCATGAATTTCAAATGTGGGCTAGTATCCTTTTAGTGATTTGCTGTTTTGTGTGCCTTAAATCATTTCTAACTTATGGCGACCCTAAATTGAACCTATCATGGAGGGGGGGATTGTTTGTTTTGTTTGTTTTTTTAAGGCTTAGCATTTAGCAAAAAAATTTGATCAGAGGGAGTTTGCCTGAGGCTGAGAGAGCGTGACTTGCCCAAGGCCACCCAGTGGGTTTCCATGGCTGAGAGGAAATTTGAACCCAGGTCTCCAGAGTTATAATCCACCACTGCACTGTGACTTATGCATGCATATATACCCCTACAGAAGCAGATGGGGATTTTTTTTGTCTGATGTGGAAGTCTGTATTCAGTTGGAGGTAGCAAAAGCACAGTGCAATCATGCATGGATATCCATTTCACATTACACATGCAGATGTGCACTGCACATTGCAATTGTGCATGCCACATTTGTTTATACCCTCAATTGCACAGTGTTGCAATTCATTAGTGCACATCATATAACTCAGTACCACAAGAGTAGTTAAACTCCATCTCTTTATTATAGCTTTTCATCCTTTATTTTTAAGTTGTTGTTCCTTACCGCTAAATGTACTACAAGTACCATCTGCCTTATGATAAATACTCCTTAAAAGAAGGTATGTGACTAGACTATTTAATGTCTACCAAAGATAATGTATCTAGACTGGAAGTGACTATGTAATATGACAAATCTCCACAGGGAATAAGTACAGTAATTGCATGAGCTAATTGTTTACTTAATAAATATACAAAAAGAAGTACAGTAGAATGCTTCATATTTATTCTTCTGGACCTAAATACCCTAAAGACATTAGGTTCTTTCTGATCTTGGAAGCTAAGCAGGGTCAGCCCTGGTTAGTACTTGGGTGGGAGACTGACAATGAAGATCAGGTGCTATAGGCTATATTTCAGGGGAAGGAACTGGCAAAACCACCTCTCAGTATTCCTTGCCTAAGAAAACCCTATGAAATTCATGGGGTTGCCATAAGTTGACAGATAGCTTGAAGGCACATGGGCATGCGGACACACTCACACAAACAAACAATATGGCTTTTGTGAAAGTCAATAGCTTAAGATATGCTTGAAAAGAATGCTGATGTTGATCTGCCTACTAGACAATACTGTTGTTTACAGTGTTGGGTACTATGGTGACTCCTCTAAGGCAGAGGTGGGCAACTGTGGGAGGCTAATGGGCCACCCCTTCCCCCCAGATATCTTGGCGAACCATCCCCTACCTGCACATACACACTGCCCCCCAAAAAACCCACAAATTATTTTGCTACCAAATGCCCTCACATGCTCTCTAGAATGGCATGTGATAGTTTCACCATGCCTCCCCTCTGCAATTTTAGGTCCAAGAGAGTCCTTTTTTAGCAACAGAAATTGACTGGAAGTTACTTCCTGTTTTGGAAGATAACATCTTCTGGGCCTAAAATGGGTGCAAAAATGGATGAAAATGGATCATTTTCAAAAAGTCATCCATGCCCTCACAGGACATTTTGGGGGCATTTGAAGAAAAAACTGGGGAACAGTTCAAGTTTGCTTTTTGTTTTTTTTACCCCTGAGGGCCTACTCAGGGACAGGTCTAGAAAAGGAAATAAAATGTGGATTGGTGTGCAAATACACCAATACACAGCAACTTCATCCATTTTCATTATCTTTTTGCAAGGTCACTGGTGTGCGAAGCTATCCGTGTTTGCTGTTCACACAGAGACATTCCAGCAAACCAAAATGGCGGATGCGAGTGAATTAGTCGCGGTTCTATGCTCCCCAACTTGTCCCCATCAAACAGTGTTTTTTAAAAAAACTAAATCCAAGGTGCAGAAGAGAGATCTGCTGCTTAAATAAACGCGGGAGGAGAAAGGCTGTTTCATTGCCTCTGTGCAGAACCGCTATAGCAACAATCCAACATGGATGTTCTGGGCACTGCCTTGTTAGCAAGCTCTGCCACCTGCACACATCCAACCAATCATCTGTCCACTTCAGGAATGTGCTGCAATGCGATTTGGTTGTCCTAATGAGCAGGAGTGCACATTTTCCCCGCAGCTTTTTAAAAACTCGGGAAAAGCCGCATAGTTTTTCTGAAATTTGTTCCCCCTTCCTCTGAAAATGACAGACTGCTGCAGGATCCCATTTGGACACTTGAGACGCCCTCCACTCAAATTCTACAAGGATTTATTTCACCATCTGGACAGGCCCTAAAATGCTTTTGCAGGAGGTATGTTGCCCACCACAGCAATAAGGCACTGATTTGAGGCTATCTGATGTGGTAGGCTCTCTATTTTTTCCCCTAATGCATCAGGGATCAGTAATATTTTTGCCCGTTGTTTACAACTGTTTCTTTCTTTCCTGGAAATTCAGACCAAGAGCCAAAGGTTCAAGTACCAGCACTGATCCACAGAGCACCACTTTTGAATAGCACTCCTCTAAGGAACTCTAGCTAGATACAGACTGACAAGCTTAAAGTAAAGAACCTTCAATCCCTCTACAAAGGGACAGAGATAAAAGAACCACATGCATTTCATGGGCAGCATAGCCAGTAGTAAGGAATGCTGTGAGTTGCAGCTTGACAACGTCAACATGTTTCTAACTAAACCTTGAAGCAAGGTGGGAAGTAAAATATTTTTGGAAAGGTGCCAAAAGAAGAACAAGCTTGAACAAGAAAGATAATGGGCAGACAGACAAAATTCACATGAAGCAAGATTGAAGGCTCACTCAGGTCCAGTCGACACTGCAGAAATACAGCAGTTTGACACCACATTATCCACTATCGTTCTATCCTATGGAAAATTGGTATTTGTAGTTTTGTGAGGTACTTAGCCTTTTCTATCAGAGAACTCTGGTGCCTCACCAAACTACAAATACCAGGATTCCATAGGATAGAACTATGGTGGATAAAGTGGTGTCAAATTATAGGTTTTCTGTAGATGCCAGCCATGAAAGCCTTCGACTTCACATTGGTGTCAAATTGTTGTATTTCTGTAGTGTAGACAGGCCCTCAGTTACCAATCCAGTGGCTGATTTGCTGGTGAGTATATTCACCTTTCCAGTACCAAATTTAGGAGATTATTAGACACAGCTAATGTGGCGCCAGTATAACACAAACATAACGCAAAAGGATGCCAATATCAGATGACAACGTCCTTTTGCATTCCGCTGGTGTGTGTTTTTATTGATGGCTGTAGCCATCAATAGATTCCCCCAGTTTCGTTTTGGTGCTGGCATTGCTGGCATGCAAAACCTCAAGCCATTTAAATCTCATCATTGAAATCAGAATGGCTGGTCCAGCGCAAACATTTCTGGGTGAGATCAGTACATCCAGGTATGTTTCACTCTTTTTATGACCCTCCCCAGGTTACTTGGGAATTTTAGGTACGTTTAGGTGATTGTGTAAACTTTTTATGCTTTATTTTTATTTTTAAATTTCCCATGCTCACATCTTCTCATGAGAACAGGTGGGATTTCACTCCAGGAAGTGAACAGAGCTCCGTTAGAGCTTCGTTCATGCCTGGGCTGCCTCAACATCATTGTGTCAGGATATGGGCGAGATTGGAGATTGTGGGACAGGAATGCTTTTTTGTCTTCCTGTCTGATAATCTCCTTAGATTTATGCTAAGAGTGAAGAAGCCATAATTTTGACTGCCCCCCAAATACTAGATTTGTCATCACGTTTAGAAATTAGTAGCTAATTAATGGGGAGGGGGGATATGTTGAAATTATGTATATTGTATGATAATGCATATGGTTTTATGGTTTTACATTTTTTGTTATTTTTTTCCACAATAAAGATATGTAACAAAAAGAAAAGGAAAGGAAAGGAAAGGAAAGGAAAGGAAAGGAAAGGAAAGGAAAGGAAAGGAAGTAGTAGTAGCAGATTAGACTACAGCCTGATAGCAAAACTCCACATTTTGGTAGAACAATTCTACAAATAAAGACTTTTCTCTTGAATGGAAGTATGGCAGAAACTGTGTGTGACATTGCAAAAGAAGTCCCTGGCTTGTCTCAGGTTTAGTGCAGCAATACAATCACAATAGAGTCTGCTAGATAACATGTGGGGATAAATAACTGCATGCCCCTTTTTATGTGCATAACAGTACAAAAGGGTCTGCCTATATATTTTATAGAATAATACTTACTGAACATTGACTAGTAGGAAAGATCAGAAGAACTGAGCATGTGTATAGATCCACCTAAGAACATTTTTATGGTTTTATGTTTCTCTTCGCTCTTTCACTTTATGCTAACATGGCTTTCTTCCACAGACGGTTATTCAGAGCACAATACTAAAATGATAACTACATCAGTAAGTGTATACAAAAGGCTCTCTGGAATGTATATTAACGTGACAATTTGTGCAGCAAGTCAGCTCTTTAAATTCAAGGACAAATTAAATCCATTCTTGTGCATCCCACTGGTAATGTAATGTACCATTAGCTTCTGAACACCAGTTTGGGCTCCTTCCCCCTCCCTCTCCATTTTTCTAGCATCTAACAGTCTGTGACAAAAGCAAGGAAAGAGGTTTCTTTAAAAAAAATATATCTTTAACACGGATCCCCAAAGTCACTTAAATCAAAGCATTTTGTAAACTGTGTCACAACCTTTTAAAATATATCTTTGTGTTAGCTTTAACATCATTATGTCCCATTGTGATGAAAATGGACGCTCTGTATCCCAGCGATAATGAAAATAGCCACTTTATGTAGTTTCTGCCTGCAATTATCCAAGCTTTTCTCAGACTCTGGAGAAATCTAAGCTAATTGCTTTGGGACTTTTGCTACATTTCCATAAATTCTTTGTTAATTTTTCATGAGAAAGTGTGATTGGAGTTGGCTTTAAATGTCCTATTGTATTCAATAATGTAAAGAAGTCATTTGTGAAAATACAACCAACTTCAGAAGACCTGAATCAAAGAGTTAGTCTTTTTATCTGCTCAATATTCTCAGGTGAAACTAAGTGTGACTCATCCAAATCCTTCAATGCTTCTTTTCTCTCTCTCTCTCTCTTTATTTTGATATAAGCTTCCATACACACACCTCAAAGCAAATCTAAAAGCAGCTCTGTGTGGAGCATGACCTTGTCATTATAGGACATGAATTGAGTTTGCTTTATCGGACAGTTTGGCTTGATGAGGAGGTATAAAAGCAATTCCACTGCAAAGACAAAGAACTCCCTGACATAGAAGGAACAAAAATGAAGCCCATATCTAAGGGGAATGCTCTGCAACGTGATCTCATATTTGATTTATTGATTGTTTCAAGCTGAAAGCCACAGTTTCGACAGGCTCTAAATAACAACAAGACCAAATGTGAGTCTATTTTATTGCTCAGCTGCATTCAGTGGCCTAAACTGAAGATGAATTCTCTACAGTGCTGAGCACTTAGGGGTCAGAATCAAGTTGCTGCAAAATCCACAAATATTACCTTTCAAAAAGGGCTATACATTTCTCCCATGCAAACGAAAGATTTGTTTTACCCTTGGGCTGTTATTGCTTACCTTAGACATTTTTCAGGATATTATCACACATGGCTGTTTTGCTCGAGCAATAGCATTATAAAAGGAAACAAATAACATACTGCTTTGAAAACATTGAGTATCACACCTCTCTTCTTTCACACAACTACTTTGCTTTGCAAACTCCCCTAGCATCATCATCATCATCATAATAATAATAATAATAATAATTTTTTATTTTTAACCCGCCCCTCTGCTCAGCAACCGGGGCGGCGTACAACAAGATTAAAACATCAAGTTAAAACAATCCCTCCCCATCCTAACCCTCCCACCCCTTAAAACTAAATTAAACTAATGAAGAGTTAAAACAAGAATAAAATATGATAAATAAATAAATAAATAAATAACGGCAACGATGGCAAGGGGGTGGGTAGCAATCAGTCCACTGGAACCAGGAAGTTATTCCGGGAAGG
Source organism: Gambelia wislizenii (assembly GCA_030847615.1). NCBI lineage: Eukaryota > Metazoa > Chordata > Lepidosauria > Squamata > Crotaphytidae > Gambelia > Gambelia wislizenii. Next base: position 358,138,971 of record JAUMIR010000002.1, on the reverse strand, counting down.
CCTGCCGGAAGAGATCCGTCTTTAGCACTTTCTTGAAGCTATCAAGAGTAGTGATAAGACGGATCTCATCCGGCAGGCCATTCCAAAGTCTGGGAGCCGTAGAAGAGAAGGTCCTCTGGGAGATCTGCGACAGCCTAGTTTTCATAGGCTGCAGCAGGTTCCTCCCAGAGGACCGAAGTGCACGGGGGGGATCATATGGGATGAGGCGGTCCCGGAGATAAGATGGACCCAAGCCATGTAGGGCTTTAAAGGTTAAAACCAACACCTTGTACTGTGCCCGGAAACTAATCGGCAGCCAATGGAGAGATTTAAGCACAGGTGTTATATGCTCTCTCCTAGATGTACCCGTAATTAACCTGGCTGCCATATTTTGTACCAGTTGAAGTTTCTGGGTTAGGCACAAGGGTAGCCCCATGTAGAGTGCATTACAGTAATCCAAACATGAGGTTACCAAAGCATGTACCACAGTTTCCAGATCCCTTGTATCCAGGTAAGGGCGCAGTTGGCGTATCAGCCGAAGCTGATAACAGGCACTTCTGGCCGTCGCATTCACCTGACTAGTCATGTGAAGCGATGAATCCAGGAGTACCCCCAGACTGCGAACACAGTCCTTAGAGGAGAGTGTGAGTCCATCCAGGACTGGAAGTTGTATTCCCAGACCTGGTTTCGGGCCTGTGACTGTCAGTACCTCCGTTTTGTCTGGATTTAGTCTCAATCTGTTTTTCCTCATCCAATCCATTACTGCTCTAAGACAGTCATTGAGAGGAGAGACACCATCTGAAGTCTGAGCCGACGACCTGGTCATGGAGAAATATATCTGAGTGTCATCGGCGTACTGATGACACCGAGCTCCATGCCTCCGGATGATCTCTCCCAGCAGCTTCATATAAATGTTAAATAGCATCGGGGACAGAATGGCACCCTGAGGGATGCCACAGTTGAGCTCAATTCTGGAGGAGCAGCTGTCCCCAAGCCTCACCTTCTGGGATCTGCCCGAGAGAAAGGAATGGAACCATCGCAGAGCAGTGCCTCCAATTCCTAACCCTCTCAGGCGATCCAAGAGGATGGAATGATCTATAGTGTCAAAGGCTGCTGAGAGGTCCAAGAGCACCAGCAGGGTCACATTACCCCTGTCGATGCTCAGGCGGAGGTCATCGGTTAGAGTGACCATGGCAGTCTCAATATCCTATCCTATCCTGAAGCCGGTTTGAAATGGATCAAGATAATCAGTTTCATCCAAGATGGCTTGGAGTTGGGAAGCAACTACCCTCTCAATCACCTTGCTTAAAAAAAGTAGCAAGGACACTGGTCTGTAATTGTTCTTGTCCAGGGGGTCCAGGGAGGGTTTTTTCAGGAGTGGCTTAACCGTCACCTCCTTTAAACAAGATGGTACAATACCTTCTCTGAAGGATGCATTGATTGTGTCCCGTAGGAATACTCTCAATGTGTCCCCCCCCCCTGGACGACCAGCCAAGATGGACAGGGATCAAGAGGGCAAGTCGTCTTCCTCACTCTCTTTCTAATAAGTCTCTTTCTTCAGTGCTGGTATTACAGAAGTCACATGGCAGGACAGGGCCTGATTCTCCTCCCTTCCCCTCCTCCTCACTATTCCAAAGCAGGCTAACTCCATGTCTGTTCATTTTTTATTTTTATCTTTGCTGTGTTTGCATAAAGACAGCAAAAATAATTTTAAAATTATTTTTATTTTATCATTTTGCTGTAATTATGCAAACACAGCAAAAAAATTTAAAAATGGACAGGCATAGAGTTAGCGTGCTCTGAAATGGCAAGGGGGAGGGAAGAGGAAAATCAGGCACCATGACTGCTCTGATGCTGGCACTGAAGTGAAGAGACTTATCACAACAGCCAGCTCCTGGAACAGCACTGATATTGGGAGTTTATTGAAAGGTTTTCCCTGTCAATGAAAAGAAGGCCCCGGCTTCCGGTCACTGACAAGGCTGCGAACGGATGCAGACTGCTCAGTGGCAGCAGCTTTGGCGTTTCGCTGGGTAGGAGAAGTCTTGATAGAAGTGCCATTTGACATCAGGGAACTTTCCCCCTGTGAAAGGGGAAGCGGAGTGGGCTTGACAAGGTCTCGTTTCCAGCGACCTGTGTCCCCTTTCTTCTCTGACAAGGAGAGGGGGTGCACAGGAACGCTGAAGGAGTAGCAGAGCTGGCAACACTCCTACCTAGAACCCTCCTGGAGAGGGATAAGCAGCATCACCGATTTTTAAAACAAAGCTAACAACAACTGTGGAGTCTGAGGTTGAAGCAAACACACTGTGAGTCTGAACTGTGTTAAATCTTTCATGGAGGAGTTATAACTAATGTGAAGCTGCAAGAGAGAGACAGAGGCAGAGAGCTGCAAGAGAGAGACAGATTTGGGGAAGGATATACAAACACCGATTGGCAGCGCAGCGATAAAACGGAGACTGGAGATGAGAGACTGGAGATCGGAGTAAAGAGGGTGTTAAGAGGGAAGAGTGAGGGAGAGGGGGTGAGAGAGAAAAGAGAAAAGAGGTGGTGGAGTAAGGAGCAAGAAGAAGGAAAGGAAAATAAGCAGATAAAAAGCTGAGAGAGGAGAACAAAGGAACGAAAGAAGCTGAGAGAGGCAGGAAGGAGTATGGAATGGAGTGGGCATTGCAACAACTAAGCCACAGAGTGGAATAGCTGGAAGAGGAATGATAGAGTAGATATTAAGCAGATCGCTAGACAAAGGATGCTATCCTGGGATATTGTTATAAACTTTACCACAGGAAAGATTAGGGACCAAATCTTACAGAAAAACTTTGACACTAAGCTTGTGATAGAGGGTTGTGAAACTGCAATATATAAAGATATTCCACCACAAATTTTAAAGAGAAGAAAAGATTTCAATTTATTATCTCTAAGCTTCAAAGAAAAGGACTTCAGTATAGATAGGAAAAAGTAGAAGGAATAACTGTTACTTATAATCAGAGGAAATATAGGCTGAACATGGTGAAGAAAGCCAAAGACTTTTTGGTGAAGTTTAGGAAAGAATTTGGGGACACAGAGAAAGACATAAAATATGATAATGATGGGTCCAAAAACACAAAAGAGGAGGAAAAAACAAGATGGAGGAAAAAACAAGAAGAGGAGATTTAAAATATGAGAGGGAACAAAGAAGAAAGTGAAAGAGATATAGAAAACATTGAAGGTAGTGAAGAAGAGGAACTGGAGGCAGAAGAAAATAGAGAGGAAGAAGACGGAGAGATAGAAAGTGATGTGGGACAGGTTGAAGGAGAAGAAGAAGGAGAAAACCAAGAGGGTGAAATAGATGTGAGTTAAAGAGAAGTAAAAGTTATATTATTATATTATAGTTATTAAAACATAGTATAAAAATGAAAATAAAAATTATATCATGGAATGTCAGGGGGTTAAATTCCCCACATAAAATAAATCAAATATTCCATAGATTGGAAAAGATGAAAGCCGGCATGGTATGTATACAGGAAACTCATATAAAAGATAAAGACCAAAAATTTTTGAGAAATAGGACGTTGGGGCAAGAATTCATAAATTCTGGCTAAGAAAAGAAAAAACGGAATAGTTATGTATATTAATAGGAAATGGTCAGCGAGAGAAATCCTAAAAGACTCAAATGGAGAAATCCTAAAAGACTCAAATAGAAATTGTTTTCAAAGATATTACCCGAATGTGTTTAAAGAGCAATTAATTAATGAACTAAGAAGGCCAAAATAAAGGAATACCTTGAATCACAAAATCTACCAAAAATAAATAATACAGATAGAGAAGAACTAGACAAGCAGATAACGATGGATGAAATAGAACAGGTACTGAAAAGGTTAAAGAATGGGAAAACCCCTGGGCCGGATTGCTCTCCAGCAATTTATTATAAGATATTTGGAGAAGAATTGAAAAAACCATTACTAGAGGTCTTTAATACAATTATAGTTGAAGGGAAAATACCAGCCTCATGGGAAAATGCGAATATCTCGTTAATATTAAAAGAAAACAAAAACTCAGAAGAACCAAATAATTACAGACCCATCTCGCTATTAAATACAGATTATAAAATCTTTGCGATAATCATGTCAGAACGCCTGAAGAAAGTTCTAAAGGAATGGATTGGAATGGACCAAAGAGGTTTTTTACTGAAAAGATATTTGAGATACAATACAAGAAAGCTATTAAACCTGATAGAATACTTTGATAAACACCTGGGAAAGAAGTTTATGCTAATATGCCTAGATGCAGAAAAGGCATTCGATAGTGTGAATTGGGTCTGGATGATGGAACTTCTGGGGGAGACTGGCATTGGACAAAATTATTTGAATGGGATTAAGGCAATATATAGAGAATAGACAGCTCAAATTACAATAAATGGTAAATGAACAGAGAAAATAAGGATGGAAAAAGGGGTCTGTCAAGGATGCCCCCTTTCCCCCTCTGTTATTTATAACAGTATTAGAGGTCTTGTGTAGGGAGATAAGATTAAACAAAAATATACGGGGAGTCCAAATCAAGAAACACAAAATGTCAGTATTCGCAGATGACTTGGTGATAACATAAGAAGACCCTTTACAGTCAATCCAGAAATTACAGAAGGTATTAGAAAGATTCGGCAGGTTTTCCGGGATAAAGATTAATAGAGAAAAAACTGTAATGTTCACAAAAAAATATAGGAACAACGGAGGAGGAAAAGTTAAAAGAAATATCAGGCTTTCGAATAGAAAAGAAAATTAGGTATTTAGGCATAACAATCACTAAGAATAATATGGATCTGGTTGAAAATAACTATAAGACAAAGTGGAAAGAAATTAAAAAGGATTTAGAAAATTGGAAACTGCTGGATTTGTCTTTACTGGGCAGAGTAGCGGCAGTAAAGATGATGGTACTACCAAAGATGTTGTAGCTATTCCAGAACCTATTCCGGTGTTAAATAATGATAAGTTATTTAAAGAATGGGATAAAGATTTATCCAGATTTATTTGGCAAAACAAAAAACTGAGGATTAGATGGAAACTATTGCAGGAGGAAAAGATTAAAGGTGGATTGAGTCTACCAAATTTGAAATTATATCATCAATCATGTGCATTGGTGTGGCTAGCTGACTGGTTCTCATTAAAAGGTGATAAGATCATAACTTTGGAGGGAGTGGAGCTAAGATATGGCCTTCATGCCTATTTGTGGTATCAAAAGGAGAAAATAGATAAAAACTTTAGTAATCATCTCATTAGGAAAGCTTTCTTAAAAGCCTGGAAAGGAGTGAAGAATAAGATTTACACTAAGTTGCCACTGTGGGTTTCCCCCCAGGAAGTCTTTAGACGAACCAAGATGCCACACCTAGACACTTGGTGGATGTATGGAGATTTATTAAAAATTCAGAAAGGATTCAATAGATTAAAAACAAGAGAAGAACTAGATCAAGAACAAATGAAGTGTAACTGGTTTAAATATCAACAGATTTTGGAGAGGTACAACATGGATAGATATCTTATAGGAATAGAAGACTTAAAAACAGAACTAGATGAGTTAATTATGGATGAGGAAGCTTTCAAGGTGTCAAAGGTATATAAATTGTTGTTGAAGCTAGATCTGGAATTAGAGACGGTGAAAGAGCATATGATTAGATGGTCACAGGATGTGAGAAAAATATCTTATTAGAGGATTGGGAGATATTATGGAAAAAAACATGAAATTCTTGCTAAATACTAAATTAAAAGAAAATGGTTATAAAATGCAATATCGGTGGTATATGACCCCTTCAAAGTTAGCTAAAATGTATAAAGAAAGGATAAACAAATGTTGGAAATGTGAAACCACAGAGGGTTCATTTTATCATATGTGGTGGTCATGCAAAGCGGCTAAAGAATTTTGGATTAATATTCATAATATGATAAAAAGGATTATTAAAAATGATTTCAGGTTAAAACCGGAACTATATCTATTAAATATGTTTGATAGGGATTTCCCAAAGGAAGCTAAGAGCATGATGCTTTACATGACCACCACAACGAGAATTGTCTTTGCTAGACATTGGAAACAAAAGTCAATCCCAAACTGTGATGAATGGATGACGAAATTATTGGAAGTAGCCCAAATGGAACAACTTACTTGTTGGGTGAAGCACCAATCCACAAATGAGTTTAGAAAAGAATGGAGAAGTCTAACTGAATATTGGGAAGCTGAGGGAAATGGTTTAAGAGCAATTTGGTTTGTAGATTAAGGAAACTCATTGAACTTTGTAATAGAAGGTGTAAATCTTTAGGGAAAATCCTCTGTTTGGAAAATACAGATGAAATGCATTGTATAATACTGTATAGAGAAATAAGCAAAATAAGATCCTGTATATATGACTTCATGGTACAACGCATTTTAACGAAATGGATAATAGAAAGTCAATGATAGAGGTAAAATCAAATTCAGACAACAGTGTAAAGGAAGTAGAAATGGAATTTTTATTATTTTGTAAAATGTGTAAAACACAATAAAAAGAAAAGGAGCCCCACACTAACAGGGTGAATACACACCAGCAACAGGACAGCAACAACGCCGTGTGATAAGTTTTGGCCATAGAGCTACTATCCTGCTTTAATTCTACTGTTTTTGCTTTGTGTGATCATCTCTTTAGAGATCAGTTTTCTCGGGTGGAAACTGTGCATAACCTTGACTAAAATGGCTAGATGGCATTCCTTCATCAAGTTGAGGGGAAATTATTGTACAACACTTGGATCACTAGTCTAAATTGCATGTAAACTAATATGTTATCTCAAATTACAGATTCCCTAAAAGCTGGTTAGAATTAAGAGATGTTACATTCTTTGATTTAAATGTGATCAATCTATTTTGTATACAGTTGTCCCTTCACATTCGCTAGGGTTTGGTTCTAGAATCCCCCGTGAATACCGAAATCCATGAATACTCAAGTCCCATTATATGTAATGGCAAAGCAAAATGGTGTCCCTGATATAAGATGGCAAAATCAAGGTTTGCTTTTTGGATTATTATTTTTTTAAGAATATTTTCAAACCATGAATACTTAAAACCGTGAATGCTAAATCCGTGAATGTGGAGAACAACTGTACATGTAAATTTGTCTTGTTGCTAGGTTGTGCCATCAGCAGGCTTTCCTTGCAGGGCCAGTCCAAGGCATCTTGGTGCCCATGACTATATAACAAGATGGTGTCTCCTCCCTTTCCATGAATGAAGCCCAGCTGGACTAGCAACTGACTCTTGTCTTCAACACTGATTATGGGACAACATCCTCCACTGAACCTGAAGACAAGATAACTTAGCAGGCACAGGACACATCACTTCGTGCTCAGCTTTCTCCTCCAGTATGTTACTGCTACCTCCCAGGATCTAAGGCCTGTTATGACAGCTGTTCTCAGGTTAATAGTAAGAATGGCCATGTGTTCCTTGTGTGTCATCATGTGCAAAACATCCTGCACCCTTATCAATGCACTAGACCAAGACCTTCATCCATTATTCATAAGCTTACCTCCCCATCTTTGCTTGCATGTAAAACATGTCTCTCATCTTCATCCTTTTAAGTATACTTTATGACCATTATTGAGATTGAATTTGTCAACCCATCCTCATATATTTTGCATCTCTGTTACAATTCACACTCCTGTGAATAGCTCCCAATGGCTCCCTCTATTTGGTATATATGTCTGTCCACCAAGGCTTCAGTCCAGGCTTCTGACAGAGCCCATGGAACCTTGTAGTATAAACTCCTTTTTCTCAAGTTAGTCTCACAGGTTCTACAGGATTCTCTGATATCTGTTTATGCTGAAACAGGCTAAAATGGCTGTGTCTTGGAAAACTTCTAAAGAAATCACAGTCAGTCTGTTCAGAATATAGAGTTTGTCATTCTACCAAAGCTAGAAACATTGAATGACAAGCATTTTAAATTCTCTATTACACATGTCAACAGCAGTTCTGTTTCTGTTTGAGTGAGGGGTGGTGTCTAAATTAGAAGATATAATGCTGATTGCTGCACATTAACACAAATTTGCAGCAGTGTTCATTTGTGTCCACGGTCCTTTGGAAAAATCGCTGGTATGCGAAGCTATCCATGTTTGAAGTTCACATGCAGCCATGCCTGTGAATCAAGAGGGTGGCCAAGAGTGAATTATTTCTGTTGTTATTCTCCACAAGTTGTCGCCACTGCACACTATTTTTTTTAACTGCAAATCAAAGGTGTGCAAGTGTGATCTTCTGCTTTAAAAAGCTGTTTGGTTGCCTCAGTGCAGCAAAAAAGCACATGATCAACAACGCAAAACTCCAAAATGGTGCTTCCAGCAACTTCATTGTTGGCAAGCCCGCTTCCCATGCACTTCTGACCAATCAGCTTTCCACTTCTTCCTCACCAACAATGTGCTGCAATGAGAATTGGTTGTCCAAACAAGTGATAATGTGCATTTCCATGAATTATTTTAAAAACTTTGGGGAAAGCTGTAAATGCTTTTCCCCTGCAGTTCTTGGCCTCCTTCCTTCTGCATAAGGTGGATCACCACAGGATCTGATTGGGACAAAAGGTATTCTCTGCTATTTCTATTTGGATTATTTTCACCATCTAGATAACTACAGGGTTAAATTTTTGAGAATTGCTTTATGCTAGCTAATTTTCAAGAGTTTGTTTTTGAATTAAATCAGGACATTAACTATAGGATTTAGGAGATTATCAGATGCATTTAAAGTGGTGTTACAGAAATGCCAGGCGATTGCAAAAGGGCTCCCTTAACAGACAATATCATCCACCATCGTTATGCACCTGTTCTGCTCCCATTCTGCCAGTGCTGCTTTTCATTGACAGGAGAAGCCATCAATAGAGCCCCCATTCTGCTTCTGTCATGGATTTCCCTGTGTGCGACATGGTGCCCCGTTTCGCTGGCGAGATCCCAGCGTCAATGGGAGGTCCCTGCCAGAACACTTCTGGGTGAGATCGGGAGATCCAGGTAAGTGACATACTTTTTATGGCCCTCCCCAGGTTAATTTAACATTTTAAAGACTGTTTTTGTGCTTGCTGTCATTTTTTTTTTTTGTTATTTTTATTTTTATTTTTGAATTTCTTGCACTTGCGTCTTCTCATAAGAATCTGAAGAATTCCAATCCAGGAAGTGAAGGGAGCTCCATTAGAGCTCCATTCACTCCTGGGCTGCTGGAACAACATTAGAGAAAGTAAGTGCAGTGGAGAGGGTGATTGTGGCAGGTTAGGGACAGGACAAGGGCGGGAGTGGAGATTGTGGGACAGGAACACTTTTTTTGTTCCTGTCTGATAATCTCCTTTGAAAATTCACACTATGGGGAGGCTGTACCCTAAGTACAGCAAGAGTGGGTATAATTCAGATTCCCTTTTTAAAAGGGGGGGAGTTCTTATAAATTCACTTGTTCCTGAAAGCATGGCAGTTTTAAATTAAGGTTTATACTCCAGCTTGGCCATTATGTAAGCCATAAAAACACTGTACCATCTGTCATGATGGAGTGACTGCAACTCCCATCATGGAGCCAGAACACATCTGCCAGAACTACATTTCCCATCGTCTGTATTTACCACTTCCTGGTCATCAGACAAAGGTAGCAACTGGGTTCTGAGGGTAGGAGGTGGACCTTAATTTGCTAAGCATGACATCACATCACCTGACTGGAGAGCCAATAAGATTGGGCAATGAAGAGCCAATCATATTTGGCTAATGGAGTTTTGAGGAGATGCAGTCTTTTGTGTGATGCCACATGGTTTGTGAAGGTCTGAGGAAGCAGATCTGAGACATGATCATGAGGTCTGAAGTAGGAGACCCCTTTATATAACTCTGAATTCCATCATCAGAGACCACCTAGGCTGGCTTCGGATCAGCATGAGGCCTAGTCCATCCCAATGGGGACACAGACTGATGCTGATGAATCTTCTAAATGTGAGTAAACTTTTCTTAGAGTTAGGAAAATGTGTTTAGCTAGTTGTGTTAGATTATGGTTATTTTCATCCTTGACTGAATGTCGCCTGTACTCAGAATGCTATATCTTCTAACGCTAAGTTGGCCTGAACAGAAAATGCCTTTTCTCCATGTTATGACTACCTCTGTTAACTGCTTGCTTGTTTGAAATAAAAATAGTTTTCTCTCTTTTTCTACTAAGCCTACGTCCACGCATCTTGTATGGTCATAGCTATCTTGTCTCTTCTCTGGGGGTAGAAAAAGAGGGGTTGGGAATCCTTAACAGAGTGAGTGGTTCACTGGTTAACCAGAGAACTGTCCCAGTTTCCCACTGAACTGGGTTTTAAGTGAAGAGCAGTGGGTGGTGGCAGCTACAGAAGAGAGACTTCGTTCCAAGGGATTTCTAGGCTAGAGGAACCCCTGAGAGTGTATCGCAGATTGTACAAACACTCGAGCCTTTCCTCCCAACTCTGTGCTGGTGTGAATACACAGAGAGGAGGGAGGACCCATGTGACACCATTACATAAAGAGCGCTTGCTTACAATTCAATCTCTTATGCAGCCCTCTCCTTGGAGCGGGTGGTGGGCTACAGTGCTGGTGATACTGCTGCCTCTGATGTCAATTGAGTCAGTATTATAGCTGCCACCAAGTCTTCCCTTTTTTCCAGTCAGCAGAAGCTGCACAGGTAGAAGACATCGCTGTCTCCAAATCTTCATTGGGGATGGCCTATACAGCTGCTGTTGTATACATCCAAAATGAATCCACAAGCCCAAAGAGTATGGAAAGCCTGGTAGAATGAACAGTTGTGAGCCACAAGGACTCCCAGAAGATACTAGGAGATATGTAGCTGCCTGACCCTGAGATGTCAGGGAGTTAATTGGTCAGCTTTTCTCATTTCAGTCTCTGTAATAGGTGTTGCCTCCTTTGAAGTTGATCTCATTCCTGTCAAAGTGCTGCAAAAGATGGCAGTGTCTCCTTCATGTCCCTCAATTCTGGCTATTTTCCTGAACTTCTTTATCAACTACATCTTCCATGAGCTGCTAAGATTCAGGGAGGGAGCCATCGTTTAAAGCCCCAGACCTTTCAAGGTCTGACTCCTCTGCTTAAGATTCTTCAGATTCCACAGGGTGTATTATTTTGCACCATCTTCTCCCCAACTCAAACTCTTTCACAACTGCTTAACAGGATCTGTGAATGACCACCAAAGTAAGTCCAAACTAGCATTGTGGTTGCTTCCAACCCTTTGCATTCATATTCCGGTTCATACATTTTGACATACCACCATCTTTAAAAAAAAAAAGTTTATCTCACACCTATGGAAGACAGATGGAAGAACTGTGACATACCAAAGCAAAGTATGGGTATGTGGAGTCAACACAATCTGGACAGAATCTTCTTGGTGGCTTTTGCTGGGAATTATACCAGTGAAAATTATTTGGGGAGAGTTGTGCAAGGAAATACCCAGTGCCTCCTTATGCATCAGCTTTTCCCCAGCTGCACAACATGGCCTGGATAGTACTAAGGCCAACCCCAATAAACAGTAGAGTGTAGAGCTGTGGCCCAATGTTATGCAATTGGTGTTGTGCAGCTGGTGAACCTTGGGAACCTTGGGCTGCTCTGAATAACATAGCTACAAATTACAGCTGGGTGGCTCTGAGCTTAGTTCTACCCTCCCCAACCACTGATGGGCTGTGGGGGTGCACCTCAGCACCATCTGGCTGTGATTGCACAGCTGGGAAGGACGGGAAGCCATCTTCCTCCAAGCTTCCAGTTTAGGCACATGGATAGAACTTTACTCTCCATCATTGTTGAACAGCACCTTAATCTTTGCATGACTCTGGAAAATCTTACTAACTTAGAATCATAGAATCATAGAATTGTAGAGATGGAAGAGACCACAAGGGCCATCTAGTCCAACCCCCTGCCACGCAGGAGTTTCATAGTACATAACTTCATAGTACATAACTTAACTTCATAGTTCGTAACTTCATAGTACATAACTTAGGAAGGATTGCTAACTTACAGTATTCGTGGTTTTAGAAGCATGAGTGAATCTGTGACAATTCTTTTATTCTATCAACATTTCAACTAAAACTATCCCAGTATATGCACATCTCTGTGTGTGTGACTTTAAACCTAACATGCACTTAGGTACATGTTCACATGTGTCTTTTATCTCATTAGAACTAGAATTATATCTATATAAGTTGAGTGTCTCTTATCCAGAATTCTAAAATCCAAAATATTCCAAAATCAAAAATAGTCCACACGGGTGACTGAGATAGATGCTTTCTGATGGTTCAAAGTACACAAACTTTGCTTCCTGCACAATATTATTAAAAATATTATGTATAACATACCTTCAGGATATGTGTATAAAGTGCATATGAAACAAATGAATGTCATGTTTAGACTTGAGTCCCATCTCTAAGATATCTCATTATGTATACACAAGTACTCCAAAATCCAAAATATTCCAGCATCCAAAATACCTCTGATCCCAAGCATTTCAGATAAGGGAGACTCAACCTGTATCATTTTTATTATCAGCGGAATAATATCTGTATCATTTTATATGAAATGCATTAAACACACAGAGTTCTGTAACAAACTATTGACTACTTAAGCTTGGTTGTATTGATGAAAACTTTATTAAAATAAAATAATTAAAACACACACACACACTGTCTCTCATTCTGTCTTTGAGTACAACTCAAGAGGATGTTCTTCTCTGCCAGCCTCATTCCAATTGATGGAGCTTGCTGCTGCTATGCAGGAAGGATTCTCAGTGGATTTTATTCTGCATCAGTAAGTGACCCTGAAATACAATATCAAAAGAAATGCAAAAAAGCCTCTCAACAGCTATTTTTCTTACAGACTAAAGGGCCTACAAATTCCCCAGCTACACACAAAGATCTGCCTTTGGTACAAGTAAGTGAAGTCTGGTGTTAGCACATTCAAAAATCCCCTCACTGATGTGGGTAAACAATCCGCTCATTGAAATCCTCTGGAAAGACCGTCCATGTGCTTTTCTAAATGAGGATTCTGCTAGAAAAGTTAAATCTCACTCACACACTGAAACCTGTGGAAAGCACATTGTTTTATAGGATCCCCGGTCCCCACAGCTTTTGAATTTCTTTTGCAAAGCTACATAAGAATGAAGTATCCTATGACTTGTACGTTTCAACTCTTTCATCAGTGGATGTTTTTGTGTGTGCATGCTGAATGGGGAATGCTTAGCTTAGCCAGGTAGGACTGGTGCTTTGCTGAATGGCACCGCATTAAGTTATGCAGACGGCATTGTCATTACTTAACTGCCATGGAAGACTGTGAATGCATCCCTGTTGGTTTTATTGGGGAGGGGGCTGTCAGGCTCTATAATTCACACATCATTAACTGCTTCATTAAGACTACAGCAGGCCCACTGGGTCTTAAACCTGTTGCACTTTCAAGACAATGCAATGAAATATTCACTGTCTGAGCCATTCAAGCATCTCCAGTGATTGGAGAGCCAGATTCTTTAAAGAAATAGAGGCAGGGATGGGGTGAGGGGTGGGAAAGGAATGTTCAACCTTTTTTGTCATTCAGAAGTAGATGGCAAAAAATAAAAAGTAAAAATGCATATACATTTTAGTTGAATGTGTTCTTTTCCAGTAAAGTTCATCCTCACCTGATAACAGGTAATAAATGAAAATGATGACATGCTGCCAAGTGCTCCGTGGTTGAAGGAAATCCATTCTAATTCCTTAGTCTTTTAGGAACTTACGCCCAACTTAAGCTTGGGTCTAGGCTATTTGAAGGACCATATCTCCCTGTATGATACCAATAGAGCTCTAATCATCTATAGAAACCCTTCTCTTGGTCTCACCAACTTCTTAGCCTCCTTTGGTAGGAACAAGGGAGGGGAGCTTCTTTGGAACTTCCTCCACAAAGAGGTCAAGATGGCCGTGTCCTTGCCCTCCTTCCAGCAACAGGTTACAAAAATGTTCTGCCAGGTTTTTACAAACTGGCAAGGGCTTCTAAGGCTGTGCTGTGCTGTTTTTAAGATTTTTAAGGGTCATTATAGAGGGTTTTTTTAAAGATATTTTAATATTTTTAATGTTTAATGTTTTAACTTATAAATTGTTTTGTTTAACATTTTATATTTGTTCTATTATTTTTACTTGTGTATTGCTTTTAACTTGTATTGTTTTAAATGTTGTTAGCTGCCTTGAGTCCCATTATTGGGAGAAAGACAGGATGTATATGAATATCATCATCATCATCATCATCATCATCCTACATCCAATTTAAGTTCCAAGTAGGATAGACCCACTGATTAATAGGGACTTTGTAAGCCAACACTTACAGAAGTGCCATGAATCAGTGGATTTGCTCTAGTTTAGACTGACAATAGTATACAGTTCTCCCTCCGTATCCACAGATTTGGTATCCACAGATTTAAGTATTCACGGCTTGAAAATATTCTTTAAAAATAATAATCCAAAAAGCAAACCTTGATTTTGCCATTTTATATAAGGGACACCATTTTGCTATGCCATTGCATATAATGGGATTTGAGTATTCATGGATTTTGGTCCTGGAACCAAACCCCAGTGAATATGAAGGGACAACTGTACACTTAAAATGTGGCAAAAGAGCCTATATGCAGCAGAGCAGCTCCCTTTCTGAGATCTATTAACAGTCATTCCTCAACACAGGCCACCTTTCATGCATAGTGCACTGCACGATTCTGGGAAAGCTGGCACTAAATCATTTGCCTGATTCTAGGTTGGGGTTTCCTATGACTAAAAAGGCACTAATTAATTAAAGGACAGCATATGTCTGTTTATCTTTGCAATTTAGATAATGTGCACGTATGAAATACAATTTACACACCATTATTTGGAGCCTAAATATCAGCAATCTCTATGGATGTTATGGACACTAGAAGATAAGAGAGTCAGTAATTAGAAAGCTTGTCATAGATTTTCTTTCCATAGACACCATCATATTCAGCTGTCTAGAACTCCTTCTCCCAACTCCAGATGAGTTGGAATTCAATAGCCATTGTGGCTTGGGATAATGGAACTATAATGTAATAGATCTGCAGAGCACCAGGTTGGTTAAAGACGGGCCAGAACTTCCTGGGATGCTTCAGAAATGATACGGTTTCAGATAATATTTGAAACATATATTGATTGCTCAGAGTTCTTTATCGTCTGTATAGTTGATATTGCAATAATATGTGTGCTAATAGAGGGTTGAATCATGGCAGCATGATCTGTATTCAAATGAGTAAAGGATGCTGCCTTGTTAGGAGTTAAACTAACAAGGAGTTAAACTTGTGAGTGTGAGAGAGCAAAGGGAGACCCAAGGCCCATCTACACAAGGGGGGGGATCCTAAATACCTTGTAGTATTGGCATCTTGCAGCAGCAGTGACATGTCTAAATGGTTTTTCTGACCTCAAAAGCCTCCATAAGCCTCACATTCCTGATGGCAGCAACAGGTTATTTACTCAAGTTAGTTCTTCACCGCCATCAGTGTTTTTTTAAAAAAAAACATCCCAAGGTGCACTGGTGCGATAGAGCTATTTTCCAACTTTACAAGAAAGCAAAACAGAAAATATTGATCCTTGTTATTGCCTTAGTGAGCAATCACTAAGGCGAAAATCTAACATTGCAGCAGCAGCCACTTGCCCTCCTAACAAGCCCTGCTCCTGCTCTCATCTGGCCAATCAGCTTTGTGCTTCCCTTCGAGGTTTTGTTGTTCAATAGTCCGAACAAGCAAAAATGTGCACCTGCCTAGCAGTTTTTGAAAAAGTACAGGGTAATCTGTGAAGGCTTTTACCCTGTTGTTTTTGCCATTTTGGGCCCCCCCTCCTTCCAAATAGTGTGGATTGGCACTGGATCCTGTTTAGACAGGTAGGATTTCCAGCAAATTCCATGAGGGGTATTTTCACCATTTAGATGGGCCCCCAGAGAAGCAGGCTTTAAAACATTGTTCTCACTTCCATCATACTTCAGCCCAAAGGAGGTTTCTGCTTTGTGGAGGGGGAACTTACTTGTGTAGAACAGGCATACCAATCAGATCTGGTCCCCCAAACCATCAGTGGTGGAGTACCCACCAACAGGACTAGGGAATGTAGCCATTCTGCCCCCCCACACACACACACATCATATTAACTACAGGAGGGAATAACTCCCAAATTGGGTTCTGTTTTAATTGTTCAAAATCATTACCTAAAATTAAGTGTAAGTATCACCGTTTGGTTAAAGCTGGTCCCTCTTCTAGAAACAATGCAGCAAATTCAAGAACAAAAATAAAACATGCAAACACAGTGGCACATTCCATGTTCATATGCCTATTGTAGCCCTGTGTCCACATGCCTTCAAGTCACGTGTCAACCCCGTGAATTTCATAGTCTTCTTAGGCAAGGAAAACTCAGAGGTGGTTTCGCCACTTCCTCCCTCTGAAACATAACCTACAGCACTTGGTATTCCTTGGTGGTCTTCCATCCAAGTACTAACCAAGACTGACACTACTTAGCTTCTAACCGGCCCAAATTCTTCTAATTGTAGAGCTGGAAGATATTCCCCAAGGGCAACCTCTGCCAAAAAAGGAAAACTACAGTGAAGGTGTGCCTGACAGTTTGCTATTCAATCTCTGTTTAAGAACTACCAATGAAGGAGAGTCATCTACCTTTGGACAGCTTGTACTGTCAGGACATACTTCCTAATATTGAAATCTCCTTTCCTATAAATTGAATCTGTTGATTTGTGGCCTATCCTGGTGTAGCAGAAAATAAGTTTATTCCATCTTCCATGTATCAGCCCTCTAGATATTTGAAGATGATGATTATATAACTTCTCAATCTTTTCTTTTTCTGAGCATACATCATCTCAATCATTCTTTATATGGCTTGGCTTCCAGCCAGACTATCGCATTACCATCTTGCTCTCCTCTGAATATATTCCAGCTTGACCACACTGAGGACTGGTGTAGACCTACCAAGAAATATAGATTTTTTTTTCACATGCACTAATGCCAAGCCATATGTTATCCACTCTGTATTTGAGCACCTGATGTTTCCTGCCTAAAAGTGGGGCTTTACATTTATCCCTACTGAAAGCAGTTTTCTTTGTTTGCGTCAAGTTTCCCAATCTGTGAAGGCTATCTTGAATCTTGCCTGGGTCTTTCTTCTAGGGTGTTAGTTAAACATTCCAGCATGGTTTCATTTGCAAATCTGATGAGCATCTCTTAGATGAATGTCTCCATCTGAGATACAATCTATCAATCTTTTACAAACTCCCTTAACAGTAGCTTTATCTAGCTCCAGGTGGTGGTACATGGACTGGTGCCTTTTCCTGGAGAGTGTCCAAGAAAGAAAGAAACAATTGTAGCCAAAGGGCACATATGTGATTCTGGTCCCTGGAAAATGGAGGGGGTAGGGAATGCTGGTCCCTCATGTCAGATAGCTTGAGATGCACTGATCTAGCTCACATTTTACCAATTTGTCCACAAGAATATTATGGTTTCTAATAGTTTACAGGAAAACTGGTTAATGGTCTTTTGTAAAATATTTCCTGGTATCATCATCAAGCTCATCTGCTGCAAGTTGCTCAGATTCTCTTTTTCCCCTTTTCTGAAGGGGAAAAATGTTCAGAGAACATTTTTACACCTCAGGTCTGCAGGAATTTCACTTGTTGTGCAGGAATTTTCAAAAATTATAGACATAGACCTGGAAGTTCCTTTAGTATCCTTGGATGAAGTTCATCTGATTGAGAAAACCAGAATTAATTCAAAGTAACTATGTGTTCCTGTATCTCCTCTTTACCTATCTGCAACCCCCCTCACTTCATTATTTCTTCTGTTTCACCAGTCTGAACACTATTTTCCTTGTAGGTTAAGACTGAATGAAAATATCACTGGAATCCTACATGGCCTTTTATATAAAGTTGTTGATGTTGCTGCTGTGTACCTTCAAGTCTTTTCTGATTTATGGCGACCCTAAGGAGAACCTATCACAGGGTTTTCTTGGCAGAATGTATTCGGGGGAGGGGTTGCCTTTGCCCTCCTCTGAGGCTGAGAGTGTGTGACTTGCCCAAGGTCACCCAGTGGGTTTCCATGACCGAAGAGTGATTTGAAGCCTGTTCTCCCAGGAGCCAAGTCTAGCACTCAAGCCACTACACCACACTGGCTCTTATATATTGAACCTTTGTGTACATCTAACTATGTATCAGAGGCTCTAAGAAACCCAGTTACTGAATTGTGAAGATGCCTGAACAGGATACCTGCAAGAGTAACCAATGCATATAGTCATTGGGACCATCACAACCAATGTGTTGTTCATCAATCCTGTTGTGCATTGGTCCAATTATTCATTGGGCACCAATGCACATCAGGCATTTTACCAGCTCCACTACATAATAACGTAACAGCAGTCCTCTACTGGATACAGACATTGCGCAACTGTATAATTCTATTTCCCATAGACATAAGTCCAATTACAAAGACACAACACCCAACAGGATTCTGGCCTAGATGTTGAACACTTCTGTTACTCATTACATTTTGCCATCTTTTTCACACAATAGATTTACTGTTCTCTTGTTCTTCCTCCTACAAACATAGCTGGACCCATCATCCCCCCCTTAACCTCTCTTGCAAGGCCAAGCTCATTCTGGCCTTTAGCCTTGCTGACCATCTCCCTGCAAATATTGGCTACTTATTCTTAATTTACCTTGTCCCTTGGTGATTTTCACCTTCTTCCATTTCCCATTGCTAAAACAAATTTGAGGGTGTCATGATGGAGTTCCCATCATGCTGCCTCGAGGTTGATTGCAACTACCAGATAACTACATTTCCCATTATTTGCAAACAGTATTGTCTTGCCAACATGTCATCAGGTAAGGAAAGAGTTAACTAGAAGGAAGGGTCTAAAACACCACCTCCACAGAAGCTCATGAGATGACATCATCAATGACATTGCATCACCAGACCTAAATGGCCAGTCACAGCTCTTGAGCCGGGAACTCCAACAAGGTATAACTGCTTTTGTGTGTGGCCATGAGAGAGAGTCAGACCATGTGGCTTTGAACAAAGACAAAAGGATGCTCTCTATATTTCAGCATGTGAGAGCCAAGGGCCAGGAATGTTTGGTAGTGCAAAGCCACCTGGCTTCACTCCCACTTTCCCTGATACCATCTGAAAGCCAACAGACTGCAAAGTAGTGAGTAGAACTTTTAGGGCCTGTTTAGGATTGCTTTAGGGAATTATGTTAATTCCTCCCACTTTGGTTGAACATAGCTGATCTTAGTAATGGAATGTAACTTAGAATAACTGAATGCTTTGACTGTAATACCTTGCTATTTCTGTAATTGTAAAGCATGCCTGGGGCATTGGAGAGCCTGCCTCATGGGGGATTGATATAACTGAACTTGATTGAATAAATAAGTCTTCTTAATCTTCCTATACACTGATGCTGTGTGTGTCTATACCTCCTTAGTTTCACTACATTTCTCTGTCTCTTTGGGGATAGGAGGGAAGAACTGATTAGTTCACAGTGGTGGGTAGTTCCCCTGGGTTCCAGTCTCCCAGTGGGCTGGCTATAAAGACTTCATTGTGTTGTGGCAGCGATTTTGGCCTCTAGGGGGCACTCTTGAGTGAGGGTACCCTTAGAGGGATGCTGGGAGTTCTAAGGTGAGAAAGCCCGAGTTTTAGCTATAACAGAGGGTTAGAATTTTCTTTTAATTAAAGACCTTATCAGTTTATAAGACCTTGGTCACATCTGATGATTCACTCATTAGACAATTACAAATGTCTATGTTTTTGAGTTGTTGAAAGGAAAAAATAATATGTCAATACAGGCAGGAATGCAGAAATAAGAGATGTTGGCTAGAATTAGAATCACAGCATCCATAGAATTATAGAGTTAGAAGGGGCCTCATGGACCATCGAGTCCAACTCTAAACTCAATGCAAGAACTCCAGCTAAAGCATCCCCAGCAGGTAGCTGGTCCTACCCTTGAGGCAGCCAAAAATAGGCCTGCCCTCTCCTCTCTGTGACAGCCTGCAAAGTATTGAAAGTGTACAATCATGTCACCCTTCAGTCTTCTTTTCACCAAGCTGAACATGCTCAGCTCCTTCAACCTGTCCTCATGTTTTGTTCTCTATGCCTCTTATCATCCTTGTTGCCGTTCTCTAAACCAGCTGCAACTTGTCTATATCTTTCTTCAAATGAGGCACCCAGAACTGAATGCAGTACTCCAGATGAGGCCTGACCAAGGCAGAATATACTGGAACTATTACTTTCATCAACTTTGAAACTATGCTGTACTTCTATTAATGCAGGCTAAAATAGCATTTGCCTTCTCTATCAGCTGCTTAGCTATATAACCACCTTAGTTACCTAACTATGTAGTGTCTACCAGCCTGAACCCCCCACATCCCCACTTAGTGGGCAGCAGCCACTATGAGCAACAAAGGTAAGTTCCCCTATTTGTAGGAAAGCAGCTGACTGATGTTTCTACCCCCTGAATGATGTTCCCATGAACTATCTCCATTGGGACAGGAAGAAGTGGGGTCCCTGTCACAATTCCCCCTCACAAAGTACACATTGGTAATACCTTTATTAGTCAATCAGAAACTCTAAAAATCACTATGCTTATTCATTCATTTGATTTATATCTTGCCTTTCTCCTTATGCAGAACCCATGATAGCCTGCAGGACCCAAAACAAATGAGGCAAAGCGAACATTGTTGTAGTCGTAGAACAGTAGCTTTTTTGTTTATTTGCAAGAAAAAAATAGAATTTTTTTCTTCTATGAAAAGTTTCTATGAAACACCAGGATTTAGCTTGGGGCTAAAATGAGGCCAATTAAGCCTTCAAGGGGTGGATGCTTCACCTCTCCCTCCCTTATATTACTGCATAATGTATTGCTCCCAATATTGGGAGAGTCTTCCCCAGCAGATTGCAATGGTTGGGCAGGTATATCTAGGAAGAAGTTCTCCTTTCAGTATTGAGTTCCCAATGGGGCTTTAAAATGTCATCACTAACAGCCTAAATTTGGATCAGCAGCATACTGGCAGTAACTGCAGAGCCTTCATATTTTACCCATTTGAATGGCTTTGCTAATTACAAATGGATTGTATTACACACGAATATATTTAAATTTGAAATTTTCCTGTAGGGGTTCACAGCCTATGGACTAGGGCACAGAAAGTTAAAATCATGACCTTGGGTAAAGTGTCTTTCACATATTTCCTGTTTGCAATCACTTTCTTCGGTGCTGCGGAGTTGAGTGTGTGTCTTTGAACACTTTCACCCCTTTTCTTTCAGTCCTATGAATTTGTTCCCCTCTGTACATTCTGTCTTAAAGTAATGCCCAATAAAGAGTTCTATGATCCTCTCTTTGAAGGTGTTAAATGAAATAATTGATATTGTACTGGATTCTTTTATATTAACCTAGGTGCATCATGAAAAGAATAACTGATTGATGCCGTGCCAGGAGTTCATTTCAACTGTGCTTAGTTAATCCATTGTAATTCTGATGACGGTCTGAATATATTTTTTTCTCAAATAGCAATCTCTGGGTAAAAACCCCAGTCATCAAAGACATTTCGTGTTGCTTTGACTTGAGACGTAAAAATCTCTCTTGATATTCTTTTTTGGCTGTTCTTTTTATCTTTTCAAAAAAAAAAAAAAGGAGATTGTCTTTTATTTTCCCCATTTACCTAAAGATATCTGACGATAGTCATCTGTTCAGTCATGACAGGCTATTTCCCCCCAGGGGTTTTATTCCAAAACTCATGGGGTAATTATTATTTTCTTTGTAAGAAAATGCTAGTAGTTAGCTGTGTACTCCAATCTCAAATTAAGTGCAGGAAAATTATTTGTTGTCATGAAATGTCTGTCACTAGCTTTTCTTTTCTTTTCTTTTTTCTTTTCTTTTTTACCCCAGTTGTATTTAGGTCACCATCTGTAAGATATGATTACTCCAACTTGGAAGGATGTCTGTGAGGAATAATTGCAGTTATTACAAACATAACCTTCTTTTACCAGTGCTGATTAAGAAAAGAAAATCAACATCACTCTTCCTTACTTTGTTCTAGGGTTTCTGCAAATACATGATGAATAACACAGGACACTTGGCCTTTAAAAGAAAGAAAGTAGGCTCCTCCCTGTCCCTCCACCTTTATTTTGAAATGTTTAAAATATTGGCGCTCTCAGATATTTCATATGCTAGTTCTCTGAAAATATGAGTGCCTTAGAGATGTCACAAGCACCAGCATTTGGTAATATAGCTTATCATACCAGAACAAATTATTTCACCAATTCTCGCAACAGGGCATTAGTCTCAAAAGCAAAAATGTAACGCATGGCACCCATATTTGATTCATGTTAATTGAAGCAGATGCTGACTCTCAGATCAGAAAGGCTCCCTAATTTGCATATTTGGTACAACATATATCTAGCTAGCACTCTTAATTGGATATGGATGATTTGGTGTTAGAGCCGATGACGTGAGATGCACAGTTCTACACTTTTTGTTTATGTTTAATAGCAGTTGCTGGGTGGAATGGGGCTTTTGATTGAGAAAATGGTGTGGCAACAAGGAAGACATGGTACAGCCAGTGCCACTCCTCCACTCAAAAACAAAAAGCTTCAAGTCCTAGTCAAAGTGACACTGGAACTCTATGTGAGCACCAAGCTGGGGTTTCCCATCTTTGACTATGACTTGAAGCTTAGTCTCATTAGATTATCCTTCATTTTGCTATTACATTGCATGTTATGGTTGGCACAGGTACAAAGACAAGTACAGTATCAAAAGTTTTCATCAGCGTCTCAAACACTGGACTCTGGTTAGTGAATGTAGAACAAGTGTTGCCAACTTCTTCAGTGCTGTGTGGGGCCTTAAGTTACTCCAGTGGTCTCATTATTTGCTGGAATAATTTTTAATTTTTTAAAATTTAGATTTTAAATGCATTTACTAACAGTATACCCTTTCATACCCCAACAACTAGTTCAATCAACTATCAATGTCTTACACATCATCCACCTAGCATATTTATGTAATCTTACTTTCGACACAAACCAGTGACTGGAAAACCCATTGCTCTGCAAATGGCTTTCCTTCACACCTCTCTCACACACAAAGTGGAGGTTGCCTGAAACCCATCAGTCTTAATGTTCCAACTATTAACAGCAATCAACAAAGTCAGAGCTTCCATTGTCTTACTGTGGGAAACTAGCTCAAGTATTGTTTTCCACTCAAAACACCCCTTAAGGTTAAATATTGAGTATAAATACCACCCCAAAATACAGCCAAAGTGTGCCCAGTTTCCCAAAGGCCATATCTCTTCTGGTTTGCTGTGCCACCTGGTGTGCATAGCCATACTGCTTCTCTGCATGAATCTCTACCCTTCAGACAGGTATAGTATAGCCCATCATCCTGAACTCTATTCCTCTATCCCAATACTTCCTACTTTCTTCAATAGCCTTGTGTGATTGCTTGAAGCATGAGTATACATGTGAGTATTTCCATGATTATTTTTCAATAAAAAACATTTTATTTTATTTCTTGGCTTGGAGTCTTGTCAGTAAGTACCGGTATACATAGGTCCAAAGGTCCTGTAGTCACCTGACCTCTCGCTGTCATATTTGAGCTAGTTAAAATTCCCCATATTAATACCTTGTTATGAGTGGGTTCCCCACGGACTCCACACAATTCGAGTAACAGTTTGTCATTGCATCCAACAAGGACAAACTGTGCTTATTATAAAGATTTATTGACAAACTATCGTTACTTTCCTGGTTTGTTTAGGCATGGTTTACATTTACCCACAGAGACATTGAAACATTGTCAGACCTTTTTTTCAAAGATTTTATTTTTTTCAGTTGCCTCCTCACAGCTCTGTCAAAAGAGAAAGGAGAGGAGAGGAAGTATGTGAACCCATTGCTTGTCTGGCCTTGTTCCTACAGTGCTAAACTATAGTTTTGCATTACTAGAGAGGCAGATTGCCAATCTCTCTGGAGTCCAATAATATGGAAAAATTATTTTAGAAATTTAAAACATTTAACATCACAAGTTAATTAAACATCTTAGAATGAATAAAGAACGACGATAATATATGAGTAACCCAGTCCCAAACTACTGGTGGTTGCACAGCATAGTGTCAATTAACTTTTGTTGTTGTTATGGTTTGGTTAATTGCTATGAATTTATGAGTCCTGCTGGTTTCTTGTTTCTCATGCCACTCTGAAAATTTACTACCCTGTTGGTTTTACTTTTGACATTTTCCTCCTGATTGAGTGAGCGAGTGAGTTGTGGTTGTTCTAATGATATACTAGCCATTTCCAGTTGTTTTATACAAAAGGCAGAATATAATCTTTCTAAAAATAAAGAACAGTTGCCTGTTAAATGGAAGTTTTGGTACCCATTTTTTTCCAGTCCATTAAGTTTGGTGGTTTCCCTCACTTTTCCTCTCCATTCTGATGCCACCTCCAGTGGCAGCTGGTGACTTCATGTTAGTGGCATAGTGAGCCTGCTCTGGATTTTAGTCTGAACTTTAAAGAGCTGTCTAAAGTGCTGAACCTTATCTCCCAAATAGGTTCAGCACCTTGAACAGCTCTTTTGAAGTTCAGATTAAAGCCCAGAGTGGATCTGCCATCCCACTGAATAGAAGCCAACAGCCATCACTGGGTATGTCAAGATTCTTTCCTCTTTTCCTCTTCAAGTCTACCTTCAGCTTTTTTACTGAGGCTTCCTCTTCCCCTTTGCCTTTTCTCCTTTTTCCCTTTGCTTACATTTTAGGACTTGCTATTTACTAGCTGCACAGTAGGCATTATAGCATAGAATGAGCTCCTCCCATGTACCCTGGGGATGTCCAAAGGTCTCGTTCAGAGGGTCAGTCTCAGAGATCAGCTTGCGCCACTGCCAAGGACTATGCACAGTGGTAGGGAGCCGACTACCAAGAGCTTGCTGGTCTTGCTGTTTTTTCTCTTCACTGTTTGAAGAGCCACTCTCTGGTTCAATAGGGACGAATAAATGTGCAGCAACAGTAGAAATTACAGAGAGGAACAGGAGAGGCAGTGTTACCTGCTTGCTCACTAATGACCAGAGATTGAGAAAAGTCACCTTTTTTTCAGCCACAATTCTGTACTGGCCATGTTGGTTGGCTGGAGTACTCTGGAAGCTGTAGTCCAAAAAACAAATAACTTGTTAAGCTCTGGTAATGGCATTGTGGAGAAAGAGGGGGGAAAGGCCCATTGAAGGATGGGGGTTCACATCGGGGGTATCAGGGAGAACCTGCTTTAGCTTCCACAACTACTGGGTAAAGTCCCTGAAAAGACTCCAACTTGTTTTGTTGAGACACATACATGTGAAAAGAAATAGGGGCTTTTTTGTTTTTTGTTTTTTTGGAGGGGGAGAAAAATCTTTAATTCCTTTAGAGAAATCCCTCTGGGATTCCACTGGCTTAATTAGAATACTGTTCAGTAGACTCTGAAAATTTCAGACCTGTGAGTGTTTGCCCACAGAGACACATAAGGCCTGGCACTAGCTCTTAATCACATTCCTCAGTTGGATGTCAAACAGAGTTGAGGCACAAACACACCAGCGGGTTTTCTTTAGAGTACCTGAGAAAGAAAAACCACAGCCAAGTGGCAAAGCTGGACATCTGCACTTAACATACTGGGTTGGGTGGTGTGGTTTTTTTTAAAGTCTAATTGTTCAAGCTCATCATTTACCCATTCTTGTAAACAAACACAGACTTCCTTGTTTCAACACTGTTAAAAGTTCTAACAGAATGCATAGCTTTTGATCATTCTGTTTTAGGTGATGCAGAAAGGAATCATCTCCAATGAAACGGTTTTGATTTCATTGCATTGTAAAACCCTAGATTATATTAAAGGCAGGTGTACCACCTGCAGCTTTCAAGATCACTGACTTTATGTAATGTTGACCATGGCATCCTTCTGGAGCAGTTTGCATGGATGAGAGTTTGGGGCACAATATTACCATAGCTTTAGTCCTGTCTGGAGAACAAGATTCAGAAGGAGTGAATTTGGGATGGATTCTTGTGGCATCTTTCTCATTTCTTTCTTGTCTGCCCCCTCCCCCTGCCATTGGACATCTACATTAAACCATTGAGGGGGGTCACCAATAATGTGGCTGATGCCATCTACTTCTTCTTTGCATCTGGTATAAAATTCAATAGAATGTAGAAAGATAGAAATGTGGTCTAACAAATTGATACTGAACATAGATAATGAATGCAAAAGTGCTCGATGGAGCTTACACTGGAATTGGAATTCAAGCTGAGTTAGGCTAGGTAGTACTTTATTTATTTGATGTACATACCACCTTGTACATACACAGGCTCACCATTTGGAGGTTCTTCCAGGCCAAACCTTTAGCTTGGGGCTTGATTATATGCGGGGGGAGTGGTAAAAATCCAGATGAGATTTGGACTACTTTGGTCTGGAGCTGCCGTGCATGAAATTATGACTACTCTGGCCCGGATTTAAGTGCCACACCTGCCAAAGACCGAATCTGCATTGGATTTTACTTGGCTTCCATTCAAAGCTGTTACTCATGCTTGACTCTGAGCTCCAGGAAGAGCAAAGCACCAGTGGTAGTTGCCCTTGATGAAGCCAGAATGGGCAGCTAGGCTTGCGATGACAGGTTGGGTGCCCATTCTGACTTCAGAGAGGGAAACTACTGCTGGTGCTTTGTTTTCCTGGCTCTGCCTTTAGAATGAGAAGTGGTACCGAGAAGGGGGAAAATGGCAGCACCCCAGACAGTGTTTGTCCTTCCTCTCCCCGTGCTCAGCCCAAATCCAGTGCAGATGGTTTGGTAAAACAGCAGTTTTCCCCGGAAACTGTGAGTTTTCTAAAACCAGATTAAGGGGAAATTCCCTGAGACAGGTGCAAATAGGGCCCTACAGCATGGGTCACTATCACACCAGATTCAGAGAAAAGGCTGCATGTCATGTGGCATAATTGGGCTGGATTCAAGGGTTTTCACTGGTGTAGATAAGCCCTTGGATACCTAGTTTGACCTTGTGCTTGGCCTTTACCCTGGATGCCTAGTTGCAGGCAGGATTGCCTGCTTTAGATTTCTTCACCTCATATTCTAGTTTTAAAAATTTAGCTGTGCAACACTGTGATTTAAAGATTAAATAGATTTCCAACCCCCCTCCAAAGTGTATATGGACCTCAAGAAATTATTGTCAAGCCTTTGTGGCAGGTAATGCTAAAGTAAGTCAGGCTCTAGGAAGTCCTGAGCCATTAAGAACAGGGGAACCTAAGTAAGAATGTTGAAGTCCCCCAGCATCAAAAGTCATGGAGACCACCCTGGCTAGGTGTTGAGACTGTTGAGTAGCAGGGTGGGTGGTACACCAACTCAAACCCTGTAGACTGAGGGATAAGGCTCCTGGTTAGGTGGATAGCATCCAATAGAGTAATGCAACTCCATCTCCCCATCCCCCAGGTCTCACCTGCTGCTGCACAGAAAAACCTGGTGGGCAAAACTGAGTGAGATTAATGCCCCCAGGTTCATTCAACCAGGTCTCTGAAATACATGCCAGGTCAGCACGTTCATCCAGAATCAAGTCATGAATGGCAGCTGTTTTACCATTCACCGACCTAGATTAAGCAGCAGCATTTTCAAGCCAGGGAGGCTGCTGCTATAGCTATCTAGATTATTTGGGATGGGAGACAGTTTTGGGGTTACTAACACCCTATTGTAAGCCCTATTCCCAGGATAGTGCAGACATCTCCCATTTCCATATCTCTCTCTATCCCATATAACATGAATGGCTGCTCCCTGAATACCATTACCTCCCTCCCTTTGTTACCAACTCATCTCCCCTCTCCACAAAAATAGTTTGTTATTTATCCTAACAAGGCAGTGTCTGCAAGTAGGTGGGGTTTTCTTTCCTGCAAAGCAGCAGGACAGGACAAGACCAGGACCAGAGCCTTGCCCTTGTACAACACACTCCCCCAAGATTTCCTGCATGGCAGGGGGTTGGACTGGATGGCCCTTGTGGTCTCTTCCAACTCTGCAATTCTATGATTCTATGATTCTAGGGGGAAGATCCCGCCAGCAGTGGACTCGCCCCCACTGGACTCTTGCTTTTATCTGCCATCTCCCTCAACTTTACAGCTGGAGTAGGTGGAACTGGCTGGCAGATTCTGCTGAGTCACGGGGCTTCCTCTCCTGGCAGGAGGTGCTGAATGTATACCAGTACTAACTGTAGGGAGCACTCCAGTTAAAGTGATATAAAGTATTTTATTTGAATAATACAAAGTGAACTAACATACACAACAAACATTCTTAAGAACCATGCAAGGCTACAGCAGAATAAGACAGAAAGGTTGGATAGAGGTCCAGGAAGATAGGGTGATAGTTACCAGTCTTGAAGAAAAGAGTTCCATGCAGTGAGGATACTCAGACATGTGTCTGAGGGTGTTCTAATCTGGGGAGCACCAAGAAAGAGTGTGCCCGGGTCCATCCACTGGGGCACCCTTAGCTGAGGTATAGCTGGGGCATTTCATATCCTAGAGGGCTACTCTGGTTATGACAAGGCCTGGATGGCTTTCCCACTGGATAGACAAAGGGAACGAAACTCAACTGATTGCTTTAGTTCTGGAAATGCAAAACATTGATGGTTCTGCAGGAACTTCTTAATGTTGGACAGGAAGGGGTATTGAGGGGAGATTTCTGTAGGGTATTGATTATGGAATGGTCACTTAATTGCTTGATTGAGTCATTGCTGGGACTGCCCAAGGCTGGAAGAAAGGATTAGCACATATTCCTCTAATGACTGGGCTATTAGCATAAACCCATTACAGGGGCTTCCTGCTCAAATCCTAATATCGGCCTTCTCACAATTTTATGTCTCAGGTTATTGTGACCTCCAACTGACCTCTAGTCTGTCTCAGCCAATCTGAGCCCCAAAACTGTTCACTATTTCCAGTTATGAGATATCATGTGAAGGGGGAAGTAGAGCATACTAACACTGGGAAGCCACAAAAATGGCCCTGAGGACTGCACATGGCCCATGGGCCACACTTTGCCTACCCCTGGTATAAGGGAACAAGTTGCCTTATACTGATGCATCTGATTTGCTGCTTTGGGGAGGCCCCTTTCTATAAGGGGAACTATCTACCTGAAGACAACATGCATGTCTGTTCTTTAATACATTCAATTAAGCAAGTCCATATTTTAGAACTCATGTTTCTGTAATAACTGCTAACAAGAGATCCTGATGTAGTAGCCTGTTACAGCATTTTACAATAATACCTGCTTTAATCCATTCCCACTGGCAAAAAATTGATCAGACCCATGTGATTGCAATACCCCATTCCAGCACACTGGCCAGTTGCTGCATCTGCTGGTCTGCCATCATTTTTTTGCAGTAGGAAGGAGTCCCAGGGTGGTCATATGCAGGGGGATTTGGTCACATGTTGCAGGCAGCTCCCTAGCTTTTGTGAGAGCAAGGGCGACTGTGATGGCTGCAGCAATGGGCCAGCATGCCCATCTGGACTTCCTTCCATTTTGTGGAGGGAACAAGGGAGGAATGGGCCTGATCCATGGGCAGGAAATGCCAGCAATGAGCTGGCGTATCCTAGCCTATGTAGATGAGCCCTCAAAGTATAAACAGCATGACCATAGTCTAAATCAGAGTATAATACATTTTTTTCTAACAAGCTAAGGGCGTATACCTAACTCCATGTAGGATGATATTTATATGGCATAAATTATGTTTGTATGACCATAGACAATTATGTTTATGTGGATTAATAAGTAAAAACCCACCCAGGATCCAGGCAAGCTTTGTACAAACACCACAGGCCCTAAAGGTTCACCAAAGACTCAGCTCAAATCCCTTGGTTATTAATGTGAAATATCCACATTTTTTCAGTCAGCATGGCTACAAGCACACCTCTGTCAACAAAGCCTCTGACACAGAAACTCCTTTTTACAAACCCTTTTTATACCTGCCCAATCCCACTTTTATATCCTGGTCCTCTATCTTACTGGAATGTTTTTAGCAGCTTCAGCATTGGTGGGGGGAGGGTGTGGGAGGGCTGAACAAACAGACTTTCAGTGTCAGGATGCATCAGTGTGTCTGCAGTGAACAATGTAATAAATGTTGAGTTGGGAAAGAATGGGATTCTACTCTAGATGATCCTACTGTGGCCATGTGTTCCTGCCTACAACAGGCAAGGTAAACAGCAGTGCCTCCAGAACACATTACAGAGCATGTGTGAACAGCAAAAGAGAGACAAACAAATGGAGCAAATAAGCCAGCTCCCCCAGCATGTTTTAAAAAGCATAGATCATAGATATGTTTGGCCCACACAACAGAAATCATAAGAAAATCAGAGGCTAGGAAATGAAAAGGCCATTCCTTGAGGCATTTGGGAGAAGCCTTCAAGTGGTATCCAGAAGGGTTTTTTTTTCCCTTATGCAAGGCTTACCTGACCTAGTTATTTCATTCCACATGTACATATTTTTAGTTTCTGGGGGGAAAGTTTGCTGAAACATTTTTTTCTCTTTGCTGTGCCGGAACCTACCCCCCCCCTTCCTTTTTCTTTATGCCTCTGGTACCAGTTTTTTTTTATGCCTAGGAAACTTCAGCTTCATCAACTGAGGTATACCTATATACAGATTTATCCAGGAGTAGACATAGTGGTTTGAGTGTTGGACTATGACTCTGGAGACCAGGGTTCAAATTCCTGCTTGACCATGAAAACCCCCTGGGTGACCTTGGGCAAGTCACACACTCTCAGACTCAAAAAAAACCCATGCTAAGTTAGGTTTGCCTCAGGGTCACCATAAGTTGGAAATGACTTGAAGGAACACAACAAGAAAGACATGTATAAGTCTTTCTTTTAAGGAGACATGTGTAAGGCTGCTTTGAAAAAAAATAAAGGAAGGAAATTGAACTGCCATTTATACCTGTTCTAGTGGTTAGAATTAAAACAACAGAAACCCAGCAACTAGGAATTCCCTGTACCTCAGATGATCTCCCAAGCACATCTATTTTTCAAATCTGTTGACCAGAACACATCTTTAAAATGACGATTTTTTATTGTTTAACAAATATGGGAAGAAAAGAATGAAAAGTCCTGCACTTGTATCCCTCTTAATAGATATATGAATAAAAAAATGGAAAATCTTAAGTTTATCTCACACTTTGATTGAAGGTTAAGAGTGAAAAAAACAATGTAGGTAGACAACACTCTGAGGCTGAGGGAAAGACATGGCTGTTTTATTAAAGCCCTCTCCTTTTGCCATCATGGAAGGGGACTCTTTGAATGAGATCATTTTGACTTCCTTTGCTCACATGCTAATGTGGTTATTCTTCCTTTTGAGTTAAAGCAGGTCAGCCATGAACCAAGGTTCAGGGCAGCATTGTAAAATATTTCCGAACCCCTGGTGACTGTGCTGTGACTCAGGTCTGAAGTATGTGACTCAGGCCTGAGATTCTCTCTCATCCAATGGCTGTCTGAGGGCTTGGTATTCACAGAAGCTTCTATTGTGCTTCCAATGAAATCTGAACAGCAAAGAAACTTGACAACTACAGTGTTAGAAAGCAAACAGAGTAGAAATGGGCTTGGTTTTAAAACAGGCTACCTCTTGAAGGCTTAGGAAAATGAATTTGTGTGTGTTCTCGCCTCCTTGATAGCCCACTAAATTTTAATGGGGATTTTCTCATGCATTTAGGAGTGCCAGACATTTCATTTTAGTTCAATAGGAAGAGATTTAACAGTGGCATTTATCCCACACACACGCTTTTTTTTTTTTTTTTTGGCAAAGGGGAAGAGAACTTAATCTACATATTTCCCTGTTCTGAATTTTCTTTCTGATTTGTTTCCCATTAAATTTTTTCACTGCAGAATCTAGGCACTTCCTGTGTGTATCTTATTTCTAGTCTAGCTATGAATTCAAATTAGCCAGAAAAGACTACAATATGTCACAAAATAAATAGTGATGTAATCACTGATGTCATATAGACAAGCCAAAATCCTTTTGTTTTGTTTTGTTTTCTTTATTCGACCCACCAGTGCCCATACAAGCAGTGTGATGCAAGACATTTACTGTCTTCCAGCTGTAACAAGGATTCAGCAGAGTAACAGCTTCTTAGTTAAAAGAAGTTTTCTAAGTACATACAACAGCATACAGGAACAGTACAGTAAGTATCAGCAATCTCCTTCTAGCAACCAATGACTCCAATTAACTCCACAGACTGAACAACCCAATAACTGTGTGTGCAAAGCCTCATGGTTTAAATAGCCCAAATTGGCTGATGCAAGCCTCTGAAATTGCCTAGCCATTGCAATAGGTGCATTAGATCTAGCCATGGGCTCATTTCACCCAGGTGTTCCTAATTAGCTGCTGCCTTGAGTTTTGGCCTTGGACAAATTGGCTTGGACATTTCAAGGCTGGCTCAGCTGAACACACTTTGTCTCTGAGACTCCCTTTCTGTTTAGCTTCAGTAAAATCCATTTCTCATATATTTGGGAAAAGATGCTGGTATGCTGTAGGGTCATGTGTGCACCCATGGCAATTCCATTGATGTGAGGGTATATGCGCTCTCCAAATCTGACATAATTATAGGCATGTACAATGGAGCCAAAGAGAAAACCTATGAAATTCATGGGTTGGCCATACATTGACAGGTGACTTGAAGGCACATACAAGGTCTGTCTATTAAATAACAAGACTGATACAATAACCCATCTTTATTTATATGTATTACAATTCTAATGTTTTCCCCTATCAATATACCCCCTGTTCACACTCAGACACCAATGCAGTCTTGTTTTCCACTGGCTGAAGGCATGGAGCAGATTAGTTTCTGTCAGCTGTTTCAACACATCTGCCATTTTTTTCTTTACTGCATCAGTTGACTCAAAATGTGTTCCTTTAAGCACCAATTTCTCTTTAGGAAAAAGAAAAAAGTCATATGGTGCCAAATCTGCTGAATATATTGAAGTGTAGAAATGTGTTTATCAGCCAAAAACTTTTTCACAGAAAGTGGTGTGTGAGCAGGCGCATTGTCTTGATGAAGAATGAAACCATTTTCCCACAGTTCTGGCCCTTTTTTTCCTCTCTCTCAGCTTTCTCAAAACTTTCTTATAATAATGCTGGTTCCCTGTTCTGCCTTCTGGAAACAATTCTGCCAAAATTATGCCCTTGATGTCAAAAAAACAACAATGAGAATGGCTTTGAATGTGGACATGCTTTGACGCCCTTTTTTTATTCTTGGTGATGATGGTGTTTTCCAATGCATTGACTGTCATTTTGTCTCAGGATCATACTGGAAGATCCAGGTTTCATCACAAGTGATGATTTTTTGAAAAAGGTTTGGGTCCGCCTGAAGTTGCTGCAGAATGTCAGTGCAAATTTCCTTGCGGCACTCTTTTTGCTCTAGTGTGAGAACCCTAGGGATCATCTTGGCACAAACTTTTCTCATGTTGAGATCCTCATGTAAAATTTTCCACACAGTGTCTCTGTCAATGTTCAAGGCTTCAGCTTTCATTCGGACTTTGAGTTGGCGGTCATCTCAAACAATCTGGCTGATTTTTTCTACAATTTCTTTGGTTCTTGAAGTGGAAGGTCATTCATCATCTTCCACATTCTCACGTCCTTCTCTGAATCTTTTGTGCCACTCAAACACATGCACACAAGATATGCAGTCTTCCCCATAGGCCTCAGTAAGCATTTGAAAAGATTGTGTTGGTGTTTCGTTCAATTTTGCTAAAAAAAATTCAAATTGCCATATTGCTCAATTTTTAAACTTAGCAATTTTCTGGCACACAACAAACAACACACCTGCTTTAAAGAATAACTGACAATTAACTGAATGGCCGAGAGTGTTGATGTTTGTCATGCAGGTTCAGACATATTCAAGGTCACCACTCAAGCATTCATAATCAGTTCTCCCTGATTTGCCTGAAAGGTAGAAACACAGTCTTGTTATTTAATAGACAAACCTCGTACTCACATGCACATGCATACGCACACCCACACAATGTGGCAAATTCTGCTAGCTAAAGGTGCTTAGCATGTCCAATAGTGAAAGTGTAGTGAACCACCGGGGCCACACCAAGTCTACCAGCCCTGAATACGAACTGGCTGAAAGTCTGTTCCTGGTTTTCTAAAAATATTTTGCTAAGCTTCAAATAGATTGGGGCAGGAGGAATACACTTTGCTTGAAAAAAAGAGCCTCTCTCTCTAGAGGTTTCGGGGGGGGGTAGTTCTCTCTTTACTCAATATCTTTTTCAGCAGGATGCATGGGGAGGGGGTTGACAATGATCTGGGGCTTAGCCCCCCCTCAAAAGACATAGAGGTTGCATATGGCTACAGGCTGCATGATTCCCACCCCTGTTCTATAGTCCATCTTTGTGGGAGATGTTGTTATAGAAAGCCTCAGTATCCATGGTAGCTTGTATGATGTTTTCTTGGACATTGCCAACAGGTTGAACTTACTTAGGAAGTCAGAGGTATGGCCTAGGTAACTTGGAGTATTGGTGGCATGTGTTCTCAGAATGGAGTCCATCTATCTAGCCATCCCAACTGTGATGGGCCAGTACCAAAAACAATGGGGCACCCAAAGGTGGGTAGCTTCTTTGTTCCAAAGTTGTGCAGGCATAACATTCACTGTTGAGACACTCTGCTGCTGCTGGGTACAGAATCGATGGCTAGATAGATCTCATTCTGTTTGAGCAAAGTATTTCTTACTTTCTTTTATGGGATGGAAATAAATTGGTACAGGCCGACCTAAATATCCACAGGGGATACATTCCAAGATGGATACCTGAAGCTGTGGAGAATAGGGAATCCTATTATTTTCAATGAGACAAATGACAGAAGTTGACCATAGAATCACATTGAAGGACCTAGAAATGCCTAGAGAGAACAATTTTTTGATGTGGATAAGTAGAACCATGGATACCAAGTCCATGGATACAGGGGTCAAATTTGCAGGCTTGTGGGGAGCTGTAATTCTACACTATGCACCCACTCACCCAGCCACCCACCGTGTCTGGCAACATGTAAGATGATGAATCAGAATTTAGCTTGTGGGAGCACCTGCTGCACAGCACCATTCTAAGCAAGCCACTCATTTAACTACTGAAAGATTACAGCAGGGTGGAATTATTGTAGATGGCTAGAGAGTATAGGAGAAAGAAAAGACAGAGTTGAATCATGTTGAAAGTCAGTAGAAACTGATTGCCTAATTCCCATTTATGCTGTTGACAGTCCCCCTTGTTACATCAGCTTCTGTCTCTGGACTTAGGTACACTTTGCTGTCATTCAGCTTTCATTGTGTTGTTAACAGCAGAAGCTTTGAAAGCTTTAAAATGTACATTGGGTGTAAAGTTCACACAAGTGGGGCCTTAACTACAGCGTTGAAAAACATAGTTTTGGGATGTATAAGCACAGACTCCAATGGATGGACTCCCCCCTACAAACACACACACACAGATACAAAGTAGACCTGTGTTACATCATGAAAGAAAAGAGACCCTGGCAGCCTCCCCTGATCTCATTGGAACATTAGATTATTCACTTTCCCAACTAATCAATAATTGTTATAATTAAAATTGATAGCTGCAAATAACATAACCAAGGGCCTGTGCCAGAATACTGATTGTGCATTTGGCTTGAGAAGATAGGTGGGAGCATGGAACACTTATTTTCCAATTTGCTTTTAGCTGGGTGCAAATTGCTTTAGCTGTATCCAGCTGATTTAGACCTTGCCTAGAGGTACACGAGATTAATTGGGAGCCACACTTTCATTGCTTATAGAATAGACTCTGTAATTGGCGAGATTTGTTAGTGCCAGTTATAAAATAACGGGAGAGTCCTGCGTTTCAGTTTGTCCCATTATTACTCTTTCAGCATGGTGCAGGGGGGAAAAACAATTAGAACCTTTCAAACATTTGAAATTGCTTTTAATTCTTCATGTAAAACCCGCCAGCATGACTATGGTCAATTTTTCATGCAAGCAAACATTAGTGCCAGTATAGTATTGATTCTCCCACTCCCTACCCCCAGCTGAAAAGCATATTAGTGTGCACCATGCAAGAGAAGGGATGATGCCTTTGTTGTTAGGTAAATGTTAGATCAGGGTGGAAATTGTGTGGCTCTCCAGATGCAGTTTGACTATACCTCCCAGCATTCCTCACCATTGGCCATGTTGGCTAGGGCTGATGGGATTTGCCGCCCAACAACTTTTGGAGGGTTGCATGGGTGCCAATCCTGCTTTTAATCAATGTGAGAGCCTTTTGGAGGATGCTCCAGAAGACCATGCCTTGTGGCTGACCTTTCACATGTTCTAGGTCAGTGTACTGATGGCAGATGGGGGCAAAGCAAAACACAGGTCCAAAGCAAAAGAATTACCACCTCTTTTTCTAACATCCACCCAACACCACACACTTACATTCATATAAATCTATACTCACACTTCCATACTCACTCACACAGCCTCTTCCATATACACATTCTCTCCCTCCCACACTTCCACACCCCACTTGGAAAAAAGGCATGAAGAATGCCCCTCAGTGTGCAAATGTGAGGGTTCTTTTTTTTTTTTCCATTGAATGCTGGGAGGTGATGATTATGAAGATTGGTGAGTGCAAGAAAATGAGTGTTAGCCCATCCAATTCTAGTTGCAATAGCAACAGAGATTTCTCAGCCCTTTCAAGCCTAAAGACAATTAGGTTGGGCGGGGGTGGGTGGGGTGGGAATCCCATTAGACCCTCCTCCTGAGGAAGTTAATGAATCCATTGTGTTGTGTTGTGATGTCCACATTGTTCTTGTTATGTGCCTTCAAATCATTTTCAACTTATGGTGACCATTAGGTGAACCTGTTACAGGGTTTTCTGAGGGCTGAGAGTGTGTGACTTGCCCAGTGGGTTTTCATGGCTGAGTGGGAATTCGAACCCTGATCTCCATAGTCGTACAGAATCCAACACTCAAACACTACACCACGTTGTCTATTAACCACGCTGAAATAAGATTCCACTCTTAATCCACTTGAGTTTTGTACCGGGAATTGTGGGTATGGGTGTGAATAATTGGCCAGTATTCTACATCAGCTACTTAAGTAAGTAATCTCTTCTGTCCTGACACACACACCCCACAACCTGACAGAGACATCATTCATCCATGTGCCAATAACTGGCAGACGGGACCTCTTTCTCTCCATGAAGCTGATGCCCAGTAAAATAGGGTGTGTGTGGGGGGGGAGTTATTGTGCCATAATCATGACCAAGTAGTTATCGTGACTACAGAACAGTTACCTAGATTTCCTCCTCCGTAATTGTTCCGTATTCACAATCACCTCTTAATCACAATTGTGACACTATTGCCCTGACTGTAACTCCTTCACTCCTTGGCCTTTTTAATCATCAGCATGCTTGCAGAAAGCACGGGATGAGTCCTTCCTGAATCTTTGTTTGCGAAGAAAAGCCAGAGAGAACTCCTTCACCTAACCTACTTTACCAGGCATCAGCTGCATGGGGAAAGAAAGGGTGGTTCATTCTGCCAGCAATCAGAATGAACCTGGTTGGGCAGGCAGGGCAGGAGAGGTTACTTAGTTATGTAGCTGATATAGAATACTGACCATTATCAGACAGGCAAACACCTTGAGTTGGCATTATGCATTGCCTAGTAGGTATTTACACAGGCACAGTCCACAGGCTACTACGCAAATATATTTTCTGTTTTGTATGCTTTGTTTTTAATAATTAGAAATAAATAGTATAGCTACTTGCATGGAACAGTTTAAGTGCTAGTAAAATGAAAGCTCTGTTTTGTTCTGGCAGGTTTTGAGAGATACTCATTATCCTTTAGTTGGCTGAAATTCTTTGGTTTTGTTAATCCACCTAGCTGCCCAATGGTATGTTGTATATGTTTTAAATTGTAAATTGCATGCTCTTTGTATTTTATCTTTAAAATTAAATCCCTTTAGCCACCGTTGACAACTGTGCTGAGTATCATACATGCAGAGTATCATAATCCTTCACCAGCCACAGCCATCTTGGGGTATACATATGTGGATACATATGCAGATGCAGAGGATAATGAAGAAATGTACATTTATCACAAAAAAAAAAAATGACCCAGAGAGGCAATAGAGCTCCTGCAAGCACATCCATGTTGAAAAGTGAAATGATATACTCCTTTTATGAGTGTAACAGGGAAAACTCAAGTTAAATGCAACATTAAGTACAAATGAAAGCTCATTGTCTGTGAGACAAAGTAATCAGAACATGTTTTATGTAGTACAGAAGGGAAGACAAATAGAAGGGCATGGGGGGTAGATTTGCTTATCACAAACACCTACAGAATGAAACCTTGTACGCACTGAATAGACAATTGTACCAGTTTCTATGAAATGTTGCAATATTAGTCGAAAGGTATTCTTTGTTCCTAAAAGTATTATCTCTTGTATGCATGAAAAAAAGGCTTCCATCTGAACTGTTGTCATGTCTCATGCTTCTATTGGAGCAGTTGAGCTTTTGTTCGCTTTTCACTTTTCTCTTTCCTGCGTGTCACTTTTGAAAGATCATTTCCCTGTTCCAGCCACTCCTCACAGGTGTCGCCATAGTAATGGGCATGTAGACTTACCATGCTTGGAAAGACTATCCATTCCTTTCAATGGAAACTGCCCACCCACTTGTCAAAATGTACATTCATGTGGTGCTGCACACAATTGGGGGGGTATTTTTCATGCGATCACTATACTACAATGTAGAGGTTGCTGTGACCTTAGTCACATGTCATAGTGGTCTTGATCTGTGCAGTAGGTATGGACTTTATGGGGAAGGACTGTTGTTCGGTAGAAGAACCTACTATTCATTTGTTATTGTTATGTGCTTACAAGGATATTATCACATGAATCCTGTGGTTGCTGCAATTGTGTTTGCAGAAGTGAATGGATAGAAACTGGTTTGGCAGCCCTCAGTATTGCACACCCTTTCAGTAGCGCACCTGGGGCTGTTTCAGCCACTGATGATCCCTTGGTTCTCTTCCAGACTCTCCCTTAACCCCTTATCCCTGCCCTATTGCCCTACCAGGATGCCTTCCTGGTTTTTTTTATTTTATTTTAGTTTTAGTTTTAGTTGTAATGCGATTTGGCAATTATGGCAATTCAATTTAGGGGAACAAAGAAAAAAGAAAAGGAAAGAAAGTAGGAGGGGGGAGCAAACCACCCTGTTTGGGGAGAGAGGAGGACACTGAGACCATATGACTGCCCAGTCTCAGGACTGCAACTGGAGAAACTGATTGCACCTGAGGATTCAAGGCACAGCAGCATGATTAGGAGCTTATTGATAGGCGTTCCTAAGCACAATTTGGAGGCACAGCAACATCGATTTGGAGGCGATGTCATGTGATAAGTATTGCCAAAGGCATGGCCCCCACAAGGGGGGAGCTAACAGGGCTCTAGCCTAGTGCCCCAGGAGCCCAGGATTTGGACGGGGTCCTGGCGTGATATTATTATTATTATTAATAATAATAATAATAATAATAATATCCTGCCCCTCTGCGAACAATCGGGGCGGCTTACAACAGTAAAATAATACATAATATAAAACAACTCAAAATCCCTTCCCCCCTTAAAACATTATTAAATCAATACAAATTAAAATCAACATATAATACATATTATTGTAAGTTTTTATTATGTAAATCCATTTAGGGTTTTTTAAAAAATAAATATAAATATTACTTTGGTGTCATCATTTAAACTGCCTTATTTTAATTTTTATTCTAAATCCTGCAGAGCATCTCACTGCCCTTAACTTTAGCAGTAGGTAGGGGGCCCACCAAAGATCCTGGCCTGGGGGCCTCCTTCAGGGTGTGGGGGCCATGGCCAAAGGTGTTACTATCCAGCTTTAATTCTGCTTTAAAAGGCTTGTGTGATAAATTCCCAAGTCAACCCTAACTTATGCTAACCCTATCCTAGAGTTTTCTTGACAAAATTTATTGAGAGCAGGTTTGTCATTGCCTTCCTCTCCGGCTGGAGGACTGTGACTGGTTTAAGGTCACCCAATGGGTTTCCACAGCTGAGCAGGATTTAAACTTTAATTTCCCAGAGTCCCAGTTCAACGTTCAGACCGCTACCCCATGCTGGCTCTCTACTATGTGTACAGAAGCCCTAAGTTTAGTTCCTGGTGTCTTCAGGTTGAAGTGGGAAAGATCACAATCAGAAACCCTGGAGAGCAGCTGCTATCTATCTGTCTGTCTGTCTGTCTGTCTGTCTTAATTAAAATATTTATATCCCACCCTCTAGCCAGAGGTCACAGAGCAGCATACAATAAAGGCAATCTGGCAAAATTAAAACAGTGAATAATAAAAATTATTTTAAAAGTGAAAAACATATTAAACTGTTTAACAAGATTAAAGCCAGTTAAAATAGTTTAAAATGATTCTTTGGAAGAAGAAGAAGAAGAAGAAGAAGAAGAAGAAGAAGAAGAAGAAGAAGAAGAATTTGTTGTTGTTTAAAATGATTTAAAACCATGTGCATACTGGGTTTGTGCAAATCCAATTAGGCCCCTAGTCCAATGCAGAGCAGCTGTCAGGTGGAATGTCTTCAGCTGTATGGGATCTTCTTTAGCTTTTAATAGAACCCTTAGATCCATTAACGGAAGCCCAATGCCAAATTGTGGCATGTGGCCTTGGGCTGGGCACACTTAAAATTCAGGAACAGAGAACTTCTGTACAGGATTCATGCTCAGCTTAATAAATTGTTTCTAGTCAATCTGCCTTGGCTTCAGCAGCCTAATATAACTCCCTCTCCCTCCTTCTCTCTCTCTCACACACACCCCAACAACAACAATAACTAGGAGTTAAAATGTCAGAAAGCTGATGGTGGTGATAATACTGTATTAGCAGCATTAAAAAAGAAAAAGAGAAAGTGCACTGGCTGCAACCTTAGTTGACAATGTAATTGGTACCAGACTGCTGCTGGAAAGCTCTGTACAAGTTTAAGGTGGTTACATCCTGGTTTGTGTGGATTGGAACCTCTTCAGAGATAAGCCTAAATCTAATTTCTAATCCCAACTGGGGTAGACCCATTCAATCAATCGATCTAAATCTCACTGATGCAATGGACTTACTGTAGTTGAGACTAGTAACTGGATTTATGTCAGAGATATCTGACTAGCGGAGAAGAATATTACATGTATATTTACAGTTCTCTGGATGTCATAAATCACCCACTGGATGACTCAGATGAGGAGAAGGTGGAGAAAGATTGCCAGGAAGCTGCAGCTCCTGATAGTGGAACTTTCTCTGAGTCCAAGGAGATGGGAGCTGGGGCAGTAGGGGACCCTGCTCTCCAGCAGGAGTTGGCAAAGGCTGCAGACACTGAAGATGACACACCCCCATCCTTCGCTGAGTGATGGAGAGAGAAACACCAAGCCCAGCATGGGTGAAATAAAAGGTGCCAACTCAAGTAAGCACTAATTAGGCACCTGTGACAATGAAGAAGCTGCCCATAAATTACCCAGCAGTTCTCTCTCAGCCTTAGTGCTGACAACCGTCTTACCTGGGTGACTGGCAGTACTGTCTCACATTCCTGTTTTTCATGACCTTGGACTGGCTACATTTTGGACTACTCTGTTTACTCCTTGCTAGCTCATATATCTGGAACTCTGACTTGTTGACATTACTTCTGGGCTGTCTATTGACTATCCTTGTGCTGTTCCCTTCATTGTGCTCAGATAACCTGTGACTGACCCAGACTGGACTGTTACCTGACAGCTTTTTTGTTTGTTTGTTTGGCCGTGAGCATCAAACTTTTGCTTTAGGGCATTTTTTTAATGGATAAATGCTGCTTTCAATTGGAAAAATGCACAGTTGTCCCTTCATATTTGCTGGGGTTTGGTTCCAGGACATGGACACACACACACACACACACATGAATACCAAAATCCATGAATATTCAAGTCCCATTATATGCAATGGCATATCAAAATGGTGTCTCTTATATAAGATGACAAAATCAAGGTTTGCTTTTTGAATTATTATTTTTAAAGAATATTTTCAAACACTGAATACTTAAATCTGTGGATACCAAATCCGTGAATACAGGGGGACAACTGTATAGGCTGATGGACTATCTTTTTAGGCTGTATACTAAAGCAGGACATGTCTGATTCTCTTACACTGGCATTCCTTGCACATACTTTTCTCATCTTCCTTTCCCAAATTGTCCATTCTTATGGACAATTACTAGGGAGCCTTGGTGGCACAGTGGTTAAATGCCTGTACTGCAGCCACAGCATTGCAAGTTCAATCCCCAAGGGCTCCAAGATTCACTCAGCTTTCCATGCTTTCGTAGGTCAGTAAAATGAGTACCTGGCTTGAGGGGGGCAGTTAGCTAACACACACTGGAAACCACTTAGTGCCTAGTGCACTATAGTGCAGTGTAGATGTGTAAAATGCTATTGCTTAACAACTTGTAAACCACTCTGAGAGCCTTTGTGACTGAAGAGCAGGGTTTAAATACCTAATAAATAAATAAATTATGGCACATTTATATACTTCATTTCTTTTAGAATCCTTGGCACAGTTCAAGATACACCATTTTATCAGGAACAGTATGGCTTACAGAAGGGCTTGTCTCATGCTACCAGCACCATGAAGCAACTGGGTGATGGGAGGAAGAGAAGTACTTTGCCATAGTTTATGTCAAATTCCTTAAAATGATTATCTTGCTACACGAGGGGCAGCACGGTCAAGTTAAATATGGCAATGCTCTTTCAGAGCCCTTTCTAATAACTAATCGAGTGAAGCAAGGTTGTGTTCTTGCTCCAACTTTATTTACAATCTTCTTCAGCATGATGCTCCAAAGGGCTACGGCAGAGCTCGAAGAAGATGACGGCATCTATATACGCTACCGTACTGATGGTAGCTTGTTTAACTTAAGCCGTCTGAGGGCTCACACTAAGACTCTAAACTATCTTGTCCGTGAGCTGCTCTTCGCTGCTGCTGCTGCCCTTGTTGCCCACACAGAAGCAGCTCTGCAGCGCCTAACATCCTGCTTTGAAACAGCTGCAGAGCTGTTTGGGCTGGAAGTCAACCTGAAGAAAACGGAAGTTCTTTACCAGCCTGCACCACAGGACGAACACCATCATCCCCACATTGCCATCGGCAACTTTGTGCTTAAGTCCATTCAGCAGTTCACCTACCTGGGAAGCATCATCTCCACGGATGCCAAGATTGACAAAGAGATCGATCACAGATTAGCAAAGGCATATAGTGCATTTGGAAGACTTTACAAAAGAGTCTGGAGTAATAAACACCTGAGGCGAAGCACAAAAATCAGTGTATATAGAGCCATTGTACTGTCTATTCTCCTTTATGGATCCGAAACATGGGTCACCTATTGCCACCACTTACGACTCCTCGAACGCTTCCATCAGC
The DNA here is from genome assembly GCA_030847615.1 of Gambelia wislizenii. Classification (NCBI taxonomy): domain Eukaryota; kingdom Metazoa; phylum Chordata; class Lepidosauria; order Squamata; family Crotaphytidae; genus Gambelia; species Gambelia wislizenii. Next base: position 358,095,611 of record JAUMIR010000002.1, on the reverse strand, counting down.
ACTGTTTACGCACAATCCTAAATATACACTGGACTGACTATGTGACGAATGTTGCTGTCCTTGAGCAAGCAGGAATCACCAGCATTGAGGCCACGATATTGAGAACACAGCTGCGCTGGGCAGGGCATGTTTCTAGGATGGAGGACCATCGCCTCCCAAAAATAGTATTCTACGGTGAACTCGCCACGGGTCAGCGTAAGAGGGGTGCTCCAAAAAAACTGATACAAGGACTCCCTGAAACAACACCTCAGGCTCGGCCAAATTGATCACCAACAATGGTCCACCCTGGCCTCACATTGGGAGGCATGGAGACACACTATCCACAATGCTGCAGCCTTATTTGAGAACTCACGCCGAACAAGTCTTGAAGAGAATCGACAACGCAGAAAAAATCACAACCCGGAAACATCACCCAAGGAGACCTTCTGCTGTGCTTTCTGCAACTGGACTTGTCTATCTCGGATTGGCCTTTTTAGTCATCAGCGCACTTGCAGAAAGCACAGGATGAGTCCTTCCTGAATCTTTGTTTGCGAAGAGAAGCCAGAGAGGACATTGTACACCGCTATAGGCACCAGAAATGAAGCAATGAAATTATTTTTATAAATAAATAAAGCTCAAACAGTGTCATCCCCTTATTTATTCAACAAAGAGGCACCTTGATTAAGTGATAAACACTTAATCAAGGAACTTCTAAAATGGTATTTTGCTATGACTTTAGTCTTGGTTTGTCTTCACAAGGGTCCAACACAGAGTGAGAGCAAAAGACCTTTTCTTCACCTACCAGCATGGGGAAACATAAATGTTCAGTTTATGCAAAACACTTGAAGAAGTTATCAGCCATCTGTAAATCTGCAGACTCTTTCCCCAACAGAAATGGAGTTATTCAAAGATGTTGGCTAATTCATTTTGGACCATTTTTCACAGGGTCCTTCTGCAACAATTCAGTCCACTATACTGGACAGACTTGGCTTCTGAGAAGAGACAATTTTCACAGCAGGAGGTGTCACAAAACAATATTTCAGTAGCTCTCCAATGCAGAATTGCAGTGTGTGTGTGGTATCCTGGCTTTAAGAAACATGAAAGAACCGGAATTGATCCTTCAACAAGATATATAACAGATGTTGCTAAAGCAGGGAAAGCTTATGTATCCAAACAATGTAAAATATCCAAACAGAAATGTGTAATGCCCGTGAGCATAATATAAATAGTGAAATGGAATGCACCTTTGGCATGATTCCCCTGTGTACAGGATTCTGCATAGATAGGGGTGTGGAGAGGGCAGCTGACTGAATAAAGGAGATGCCTCCTGCCAATAACAAAATGTTGCAGGGTATCCTCACTTTAATAATATTGCTTCACCTCAGGGTTCTACCCAGACAGCCATGCTTTCCTCCATCATGTTATTAAATTATTAAGGATTCAGGTAAATGACTAAAAAGCTTACTGGAATGTTGGTGAAGCATTTAATCCATGATTTTATTTCTCCTTCTGGCTCCTACAAATTGCTTCTGTCAAATGTGGGCACCCTTTGCTCATCCCATTTTTATCCCATCTTCTCCTCTGAGGCCACGCACATGGAGAGTTAGCCAAAGACATTTTCCTGCCAGGAAATGAAACTCCTCATCCACCCACGTCAAGATACATGGTATTCAAAGCCAGGGAAGTTATTTTGTCAAAACTGGGCAGAAAAAAACACAAGCATGCCCCCCTCACACTTGACACTAAAAATACAAAAATACAACCACAGTAAATGAAATCATAACAATTTACTGCCCTTACACGACACCCAAGATCTGTTGCCTGAGGGAACTGGTTCATCTGTCTAGCACTAGGGCCTACCCTGTGTTTGTGTTATCTTAACCTATCCACTTGTTATAAATATTCCTAATAGTATGAGGGAGCAAGGTATGTGTGAGAGAGATAGGCAAGACAGTACTGTCATGGCAACAAGCTGTCATTGTTCTTTTGCAATGTTTCCCATGCGTACATATTTTGCATGGCAGCTGAGTCTAAGAGGAAAAATGAAGCAAAAGTGATATGGGTATTCCATGATGGGAACACCTTAGATTATTTGTTTTTGTTTGTTTTGTTGACAGGGTTGGCACAAGGTATTTTGTTACCTAAGGCAGATCAGCAAATGGCCGCAGCAAGATGGAGGGTTTTTAAAACCAGCTAGGTTATTTTGGCACATGAGGCAGAGAATCACATACTCGCTGCCCTGCATGAAACCAAAATCTGCTCCCTGAAATGGCTGTCTTGTTACATGCCCTTACACCCTCTCCCATACAGTAATTTATTAATTGGCAATAATTCGTAGATTTGGCACTAAACGGCCATTCAAGTGGGTCCCAGTTGACCAGGGCCTCCACAGAAGGGTTCATGTAAAGGTCACCCAGAGACTTAAACAAACGTGTCTCAGAAAATTGAGACATATCCAGGATGGTTATGTGAAGCCCCTTTGACAAGGGGAGGAATTTACTAATTCACACTGGATGCACCTGGCCATGAGTCATACTCCAACACAAACAAGAGATCGGAAAACCCATTACTCTGCAAAGGTTTTCCTTCACACCTTTCCTAACCAACAATAGAAGTTTGCCTCAGAACCATCAGCCGTATGCTCCAACCATTAACTGCCATTAACAAAGCAGGAGATTCCATTGTTTCATCCTGGGGAACTCACTCAAACATTGTCTTCCACTCAAAACACCTCTTAAGGGTTCAATATCAAGTATAAATATCACCCCCAAATGCAGTCAAAATGTGCGCAGTCTTCCAGATGCCATTACTCTGTTGGTTTGCTGCATCATCCACCGTGCATAGCCGTACTTTTTTGCTGCAAGAACCTCTGCTTTTCAGACAGGTAAAGTATAGCTCATCATCCCCTGAATCTATTTCTTTATCCCAATACTTCCCCCTAATCCTTTGCTAGCTCTGTGTGATTGCTTGAAGTGTGAGTGAATGTGAGAGTGGTTCCGTGATTATTTTCCAATAAAAATCATTTTTATTTTACCTTTTGGCTTGGGGTCTTGTCAGTGAGTACCGGTATACACAGGTGTAAAGATCCCAGAGTTACCTGGCTTCTCACTGCCTAATTTGAGCTAATAAAATTCCCCACATTAATATCTTAATTTGAATGACATGCATGGGTTCCCACAAACCCCACGCAATTTGGGTAACAGCCTCTCTCTGCCTAAGACCTGGATCATGAAACTATGAGCAGTGGGCTGGATTAGGCCATGTTATTGGTGCTGAATCACTGATACTTCCTTCACCCTCCACAACTTCATATCAAGCTTCCATCCGCCATCTAGCTACTTTTAGCCTACATGTGGGGGTAGGGGCAAGGGAGATATGTGCAACAGAGGTTCTTATTTTTCACTTTAGTGGGCCTAATAGGAGCTTTGGAACCTGTGCAGTAATATTATCTGGGGAAAAGGCAGGAAAAAACATCCCACCCAATAACATTGTCCTGACCACTTTACTTCATCAGACTACACTGTTTGTTGATAATAATAAATCTGTCCATGTTCTTCCCTCTCTTGCATAGCTTCAGGACTATAAAGCCAAGCTATCTGAAACTTGGCATGGAATCTAATGGGATTCAGGGGTATGTACCCCAGGGTTATCTGGTTTTTAAAGGACATTAATTAATTTTAATGAATTTAAGTTTATCTGTTGTGTGTTGTACCATCTTCCGTTACTATGCAGCAGACTTCCCTAACAATCACATTATTATTATTCAGGACAATGTCTCCTGTTTTTAAAAGGAGATTTATAAGAAGCCAGTTTACAAAATAAATAAATAAATAAAAGCAAGTAGCAAATAGTTCAGCAGAATTAACTGAGATGGCAGAGCAGGACAAAATGGGCAAGGGTGCATTCAGAACAGCTGAGACTTCAGAACAAGGCAGAAAGCAGGGAAAACAGCAATGGCTGGAGAGAACCTCTGAAGAAGAAAATAAAACTCTGCATTCTCCTGTGATGTAGCCTTGGATTCCAATTTGTGAATTATAGTGGTTCATGGCCAAATTCTTGCACCCCTGCCATGAAATCAGATTAAAAGAACCTAATGTTGAAATGGTGGCAAAGGTTCAATTGTCCCAAATCAATGGCCACATCTCCTGTGAAAAACAGCTCACAAGAAAGGAGGAGGTACACCTACAGTTCTCAAAGCTGACAGAGCTTTGCTCACATCAGATGGAAAAATATGTCCAGTTTGGACAACACTGCAATGTTGCTTGTGCCCTATTGTCTATCACATTATGGTTGGCATCCTATTGGTTAAATCCAACTAGAGTAGACTCATTCAATCAATTGTTGAATAGTAAGTCAACATACAGATAAATCTAAAGGATTCAGTGGGTCTGCTCTAGTTAGGACTAAAAGTGGTTTTAGACCTGTCAAGTCAATTCTCTATCAATATACTAGACAATGTAAGAAACTGCAAATGCAAAACAGAAAGCTGTAATAGGTAAGTTAAAACAAATCCAAACACAAGATATTTCAATGACCTACACCAGCTTCAGACACTGGAGTTTGTTTTAGCCAACTTTTTATTGTGCATCTGATATTCCTTACACTGTACAGGTTGACCCCCTATTCACAGATTTTGTATCTACAGTTTCACTTATCCATGTCCAAAAAATGTATATTCTCTCTAGGCATTTCTAGGTCCTCCAATGTGATTCTATGGTAAACGTCCAGTATTCATATAATTAAAAATAATAGGATTCCCTATTATCCATGGTTTCAGGTGTCCATGGGGGGTCTTGGAACATATCCCCCCAGGATATGAGGGTCAACCTGTATTGTATTGTGAAGAACAGGTTCCTTACCTGAAAATGTGGTTCTTTGGTCATCTGTGAATTCACACAACCGGGTTATCTGCACCTGCGCTAGAGCACCATTCGGAATCTTCTAGAACCTTACATAAGCATTTTGGTGGCAGCCCCTCCCCCTCCCATGAACTATACCAGCATGCTTTTCACCTAATCCCTCAGTTCCATGAACACCGCAATAGCAGCATCCAATGAAACCAAAGGTTGGCAGGACACAAGAGGGGAGGATGGGTGGGTTTGTATGAATTCACAGATGACCTCTCAACCAGTTACATATAAGCAACCAGTTCTTCTTCTTTGTGGTCTCTGTGAATACACACATCTGGGAGACTAGCAAGCTACAAACCTTAAGAAGGGGGGGGGTGTCATGCCACTGAGGAGAAGAGCACAAACCTTCCTAAGGAAACCTCTGACTAAGACCTGCCATCAATTCTATAGTGTGATATGAAAGCAATCAGAGTGGACCAGGTTGCTGCTCTACAAATGTATTGAAGTGGCACACCTTTGAGAAAGCCAATGGAGGTTGCAGTTGCTCTTGTTGACTGACTTCCCACTGTGGCTGGAGGATGCTGTCTAGAGAATTCATAAGGACAACAGATAATTGCAGCTACCCATTTTGAAAGATGTTGGGCTGATACTGGAAGGCCTTTTCTGATGCCCTCATAACAAATAAACAGCCTCTTTGATTGTCTAAATGAGGATGTGTGGTCTACATAAAAGGCAAGAGCTCAGAGTACAACCAAAGTGTGCAGGGATTGCTCCATGTCTGAAGAGTGGTTTTGGAAAAAAAGCCAGGTGGATAATGTCTTGGTTAAGATAGAAGGCAAATCTCTCTGGCTTTTCTTTGCAAATGAAGATTCAGGAAGGACTCATCCCGTGCTTTCTGCAAGCACACTGGTGACTGAAAAGGCCAATCTGAGATAAACAAGTCCGGTTTCAGAAAGCACAGCAGAGGGTCTCCTTGGGTGATGTTTCCTTTCTGTGTTATCTACCTTCAGAAAGAAGGCAATATCTGGCCTAAGTACAAGTTAGTCTTTGTGAAAATGGGTATACAGAGGAGCAGCCTGAACACACACTTCACTCTCTCTCTCTGAGCAGAGGTGATAGATATAAGACACACAGTCTTCCAGGTTAGTCATTTCAGGTTGCAGGAGGCTAATGGATTGAATGGGCACTGGGATAAAGAGGAGAGAACCAGATTGAGGTTCCATTGTGATACAGGTCCAAGTAAAGTGGGGGGATAAGTTCTTATATCCCCGCAAGAAGCACTTGACTGTTAGATGAGAAAAACGGGGGGGGGTTGCGAATGCGCTGGAAATTCCATGAAATGGCTGCAAGGTAGCAGTGAATGGAGGATAATGACAGACCTCTGTCCGACAAGGAGACCAAGAATTCAAGGACCCGTGGGATTGAAGTGTCTCTGGGGAAGATACCTTTGGGCTGGAGGAAGTCAGGAAACCTAGCCCATTTATAGGCATAGAAGCACTGCATGGAAGATCTCTGGGCAGCAACAACAATGTTTAGTACCAACACAAGTAGCTGATCTAGATGAATATCCTCCATGCTGTAGGCTTTATCATATGTAGGTCCGGATGTCTCACCTGACCATCTTGTATGGTGAGGAGATCCAGAATTAAATGAAGCTGTGTGAATTGGCCGTCTGGACAGATGTAGCAGAGGATAAAACCAGGGTTGCCAAGACCATTATGGAGTCACTAGAATGCATTTGGCCCTGTCCTGGAGAATCTTCAGGATCACCATCATGATTAAGGGGAACAGAGGAAATATGTAGATGATGGGGCCAGACCAACTGAACAGGAAGGCATCTCTGAAACAGTTGCCTGTCATTGGGCTCCTGGAGCAGAAGAGTCTGCAGTGTGCCTTGTGAGGAGATGCAAACAGATCGATGGTTGGCCAGCCCCAATCTTGAAATATGGGATGGAGATTGTAAGCCGGAAGCGTCCACTCAGCATCCAGTGACAGATCAGCTCAAGGCATCCACAAGTTCATTTTGCTTCCCTGGAAGGTACACTGCTGAAAGAAGGATGTCCCTCTGAACACACCAGTTCCAAAGGTCTAGAGACAGATGGAGCAGTGTTGCCAATCTTGTCCTGCCCTGTTTGTTCACGTAAAACACTACTGTAGTGTTGTCCATGACCACCTGCATTGGCTGGCCCCTGAGGGAGTCCTCAAATGCATGCAGGGCTTTGATAACTGCCAGGGACTCCACAGCGTTGATGTGGAGGCTCCACTCTCCTTGCGACCATCATCCCCTGACTGACAGATCCCTGCAATAAGCACCCCAACCCACAGTGGTGACTGTTATTGATGGCTGGAGGGAGAGAATGGCATCCCTTTTTGGACCCAAATGGGATTCATCCGCCATACAAGGCCAGGAGATTGTGAGTCACAATCATGGGTGAGGTAGTTGAAGTGGGATAGGAACCAGGATTGGAAAGGTTGCATGTGTAGTCTAGTGAAAGGTGTAACAGAGGTCATGGATGCTAGGAACTCCTTGGCTATTTGAATTTGGTGCATTTTACTCATCTGTGGCTGTGGCAGGTGAAGAATGCTGACCTGAGCATCAGGAATCTGTCATCTGAGAGAAGGACCAGGCACTTCCTGGAGTCCAGTAGAGCTCCAATAAAGCATACTGTCTGAGAAGGAGTAAGACTGGATTTTTTGTAATTTGACCATAAGGCCTAGTTCTTGCAGAAGATGTAACCTCAAGTTGATGTCTGACAGGAGTTGAGCATGGGACTTGGCCATAAAGAGCCAATCATCCAGGTATGGAAAGAGAACAACACCATGTTGTCAGAGCCGAGTTATCACCACGGCCATGCACTTAGTGAAGATGTGAGGGGTTGTACACAGGCTGAAAGGCAGTATCCAAAAGTGGTAGGCCTTGTGACCCACTGAGAAACAGAGAAAATGCCTGTGAGATGGTCTGATGGTGATATAAAAATATGCATCTTTTAGATGTAGCATGGCAAACCAGCAGGGGAAGGATAAAAGACAGGGTGACCATTCTAAAGTGTGTGGGTTGGATATAGGAGTTGACATCCCTCAGATCCAGGATAGGCCTCATCACACTATTGTTTTTGGAGACTATGAAATAACAGGAGAAGAACCCCTGATGCGTTTGGGCAAGTGGGAAGGCTCTGTGACACTTTTCTGTAGTTGGGATTCCACCTTGTCATGATGAGGTTGAGACAGTGAGGGGATATGGTAGACACCTATGGGAGAGCTGGTGGTGGAACTCTGTGGCATAGCCTCTGCAAATGATATCTAACACTCATCTGTCCAATGTGAGGCCCAGGCATAGTAGAAATAGTGGAACCTGTCATGTAATGGTGGAATACAGGTAGAGAAAGCTTGGTTGCAATTTATGTCATTCTCTTGAGCAGTGGTTCTCAACCTGTGGGTCTCCAGATGTTGTTGGACTACAATTCCGAGAATTCCTCACTATTGGCTTTGCTGTCTGGAGTTTCTGGAAGCTGTAGTCCAACAACATCTGGGAACCCACAGATTGAGAACAACTGCTCTTGAGAGTCAATCCTGATGTTCGGGTTGGTCAACAGACTTTTTCTTGTATTGGGACTTGTGGAGACCTGTGGAAGGTAGTGTCCTGGATGTGGAAACTAGAGGCAATGTGGTTGGGTGCTGAGGGCGAGAAGATGTGGGGCTATACTGGCATCAATAAGGCATATATCTGTGCCAGCCAAACTTTGGGCAAGACAACTGTTGTTGGGACTGGAAACATTTTTTTTTTTAGCGGTGGCCCTCATCTTATGTGTATGTTCCAGTTTTAAGTCAGTATCAGAGTGGAACAAGCCCTGCTCATCAAAGTGGAGATCCTCAATCATGAATTGAGTGGTGGAGGAGAGGCCCAAAGAGTGGCGGTGGAGTGCAACAGCAACAGTGACTCCTTTGCCAGTACATTCTGCTGCATACTTGGCAGACTGAATCTGTTGCCTTGCTAAGGACAAAAAGGACACACCTGTCCTGGTCAAGCAGTTTGTCAAAATAAGAGGACACGTACTCCCAGAGGAATTTTTGGTAAGCCCCCATGTAGGCTGAGTAGTTAGCTATTCTACCCAACAGTCTAGCTGTAAAGTAGAATTTTCTGCTCATTGAGTCTAGTTCCTTCCCCTTTCGATCCACTGGGGTGGAATGGATTTTCTGCAAGGTCTTGGATTGCACAGCATCCACAAAGATGGAGTTGGGTTTTGGGTGCTGAAGCATCCACTCGATGCCAGTTTCTGTCACCCTATACAGGTTGTCCAGTCTCTTCAAAGTTGGTGGAACAGAAGATGGTGTAGACCAGGATTTCTTCATGACCTGTTGGAGGTAAGGCAGAAATGGAAGTAAGAGCAAGGCTGGAGCCTATCTCTGGATCTCCTTGAAGATGGGGTCATTGATCTCAACTTAGGTATGGGAGCACTGTAGTTCCAGCGCTGCAGCCATCCTACCCATCTGATCAGTGAAAGACCAGACATCATTGGTTGGAGAAAGGAGGTCTGGGTCCAATGATGAGAAGGCAGACTCTGATTCAACACTCAAAACTGAAGACATACACTTGCAAGGTCTTTTCATGGAGAGAGCCTCAGTATCACCCACATCCATCGTACAAACACCTCGAAAGTCTTGGGAGAAAATCTGGGCTTGGTCCTTCAGTCTCATCACAGAGTCCAGAGGCAACATCCAAGAAGCAATTGTGGCAACTGGGGAAGCAGTATGAAGGAGACCATGCTCTGGATCACGGCATTGGTCCCAGGGGCCGGGCAAGGGGGAGTGATTCCTATGCTGATGGTGATGAGGTAAGTATTGGAACGATGAGCACTCACATCCTTTGAAAGGCTGGCAACCATAGGGCACTGGGTCCCAGTAACAGGTGGCCGCTTCCTGGGACTGAAAACAATGTTTGAAATTGTCACAGTATCTACGTGACTGATAGTACTGAGGAGATCAGCTTTGCGAAGGTGAGTGGTGATGTCTGTATCAGGAGCTACTATAGAGGGCTCATTTGGCACTATGAGATCAAGAAGACCAGTATAAAGAAGACAATATCGATGAAGATGGGGACTTCCAATGGCTACATGAAGCCGATCGAGACCTTTGGTGTCTGGACTTTGGTACCAGTGGAAGTGGTTTGTCAGACCGATGTGATAAATCAGTTGAAATTTCCTGAGTGAGGAGTGGAGATCTCAGAGCAGAGACAAGCATAACATTGATATCCTGCAAGGAGTGATCTATCTCACCCTCAGAAACAACTACCATCTGATGAGCAGGAGATTTGAGTTGAGGAGATTGAATCCAAGAAGACAGAACCAGATCTTGGTGCTTGGGTGACTCCTGACGATGAGGGTAGGCAATATCCTGAGCTCAAGGAGAGCCAGCGGACTCCCCTGCAGAAGACTCAGTGATTAGAATAGCAGGCTCCTACACTCTGACCAGAGATACATACTTTGGGACCACAGGTCACAGAGAATGGTCTCTAACCCCCTTAATCTTCTTATATTTCTTGCAGACCATCAAGTTCCAAAGATGATAACAAAGTGGTTGGTACTAAAGAGGATGGAACTGAGCACACATGGACTGTATCAGTGGAATGTCCTAGGACTTTATCAGACATGCCCTTAAAACCTGTTCCTGTTCCATTGCCCACCCACCCACCCACCTCCCATCCCTGTAACTGAATTTTAAAAAATGTTCACACACTTACCTTAATCCTGGGATAGAAACTGCCCCCCCTCCTCTGGCCATCCAGGAAGCGAATGGAGCTCTCACAGAGCCCCCTCCCCTCCCTGGAGACCAAAACCCCCTCCCCTTCCTGGAGATCAAATTGCATGGGAATTTAAAAATAAAAAATCCCCCAAACCTCAAAGAAGTGCAAGAAGTACCTAAACACCTTAAAAAACACCCCAAGTAACCCAGGGAGGGAACAAAGAAGGCTGTCACTTACCTCCTTGTCCCAATCGAAGCAGGAAGTTTTTTGCAGGGACCTCCCAGGACCTTACAGGAAGCCCTGCATCACACAGGGAAATTAAAAATAAAAAAAAAACCCAAACATCAAAAAATTAAATCAAGCACCTAAACAGTTTTAAAGAAACAAGTAAACAGCAGAGGGTACAAAAAAGTCTATCACTTACCTGGATGTCCAGATCGTCACCAGAAGTGTTCTCTACTTACCTTCCAGGACCTTATAGAGTCAGGCAGCCATAGGGAAATTTAAAAATAAAAATACAAGCAAACGTCTAAAAATTAAGACAAGCACCAAAACACCTTTAAAGCTTTAAAAGCAACATGGGGAGGGTACAGAAAAGGCTGTCACTCACCTGGATGTCCAGATCGTACCTGGAAGTGTTTTAACATAACAGGGTCAGAACGGGAGAGGGGAACGTCGTCCGAAAAAAAGCCTCTTTAGCAAACCTGTTCCATTTCTGTTCTGGTTTATTAAGCCTGTGTGATAAAGTCTCTAGTGTTGAGGGATGATCAAGCACTGAATCTGAAGACAGACGTTGTTGAGCACGGAACTGTCAGGCCAGCACCTGATGTTGAGGCCAAAGGTAGAGAAGAAACTGATGTTGAGGCATCAGATGATGTTAATGCTAAAGGTAGAGAAGAAGTCCTGAGTTATAGGGCTTTGGTGGTGTAAGAGACTGCATACATTCCTCATGAGTGGCTAAAGTTAAAACATGCTCATATAAGAGAGCCTTAAGTCAAGCCTCACAATTACACCTGGCCTGTGGTGTAAACGCCTTACAATGGCAGCAAGTCTGCACAATGTGCCATTTCCTGAGGCACAGAAGGTACTTCGAATTGCTGTCTTTTCCTGCTTTATTACCAGAGCAATCAGTACAGCATTTGAAGAAACCAGAGGAAGCTATTTTCATCAGTATCAAACCAAGGAGAGTCGAAGGGAAAAAACCATACTCAATCTGAGTCAGAAGAGATGCAAGGAATTACAGTTGTCTATACGCATTCGCGGGGGATAGGTTCCCCAGACCCCCGCGAATGTGAAAATTCTGCGAATAATGACTGCCCTCCCCCTCTCCTGCCAAAGTGACCATGGGGCCTCTGGAGGCCCCATAGTCACTTTCCCCCGCCTCCCTCCTCCCTTCCAAGGCCTTCACAGGGCCTCCGGAGACCCTCCCGAGGCCCCGTGGAGGCCTCCCTGGCCCTCCACCCTCCCCTCCAAGGCCTTCACGAGGCCTTCGAAGGCTCCGTGGAGGCCTCCCCGGCCCTCCCCCTCCCATCCAGGGCCTTCACATGGCTTCCGGAGGCCCCTTGTCACGGTTTTGGGAGGGCAGGGGGCCCTCCCAAAGCCGCGAATATGCAAAACCGTGAATGCTAAGTTTGCGAATGTGGAGGGGCAACTGTACAGCCAAAATGTGAAGAGTGAGGAGATTTTCACACTACACTGTTATAGTGTTACTATTCCACTTTAACTGCTCTGGCTTCCTCCTGTAGAATTCTGGGGTTTGTAGTTTAGTGAGGCCTAAGAGCTCTCTGGCTGAGAGTTGTAAATGCCCCTCCCTAGACTGCAAATCCCAGGATTCCATAGGAGGCAGTCAGAGCAAATAAAGTGGAATAGTAACACTATAACAGTGTAGTGTGAAAATCTCCTGAGAGTAGTTGAGTGATGCAGAAGTCAAACCAAAAATCTAACCAAGTAAAAGGCTCTGAAATGTTCCTTAGATGCTGCGAATGTGGCAGGGAAAAAAGGAACTGAGGGTTTAGGCAGGAAGCACGCTTGTATAGTGCATGAGAGGGGTGGGACTACTGCCAAAATGCTTATGTAAGGCTCTAGAAGGTTTCAAACTGTGCTCTGCACAGGCGCAGATAACCCTAGTTGTGTGTATTCACAGAGACCACTAAGAAGACTACATCAATTTAGTAAAAGCTGTGGAGGTGAAAGAGCTAGGCAGTGGCACCGTAGGTAGAGGGATGTCAAGAACAGGCAACTCTGGCAAGACTTACAGTTGAAAGTGGAAGAACCTCCAACATCCAGGGGACTGCTGGAAACAGAAGGATTTAGAAGCCCCAAATCCATTTGGACCCAGAGAGCCCATTGCTTAATGGATAGTAGTGCTCTCAGCTGGGTGGAGTAACTATTCCTTGCACTTGTATCACTGTGCACAATAAAGCATTGTTCTTGAAATATGAGTTTATAGCCTGTGTGGGAAGAGTATGGACCACTAAGATGTGGAGTATCCTCCTGTAGCAAACAAATAGTGACACTGTGACAACCACGTTTTGGCCATGAGGCTTAGATGGATACCTTGCTACTGGAGGTGGCTCTTGGTTTGTGGGCGAAAGGAGGCATTTCACTCTGCCATTTGGGCATGAGGCACCTCTTGCTCCCACATTCAGACCATAGATTGCCCTCATGACATGCCTCTTTTCCTCTAAACTCTTCATTACACTTTCTTTTGGTTCCCTGATGCTCTGTAGTAAGATCTGACTGGAATTTTAACCTGTTCTTTCCATAAATTCCAAAAAGAGCCTCCTCTTTTATCACATAGTTAAATGCAGAATTAATGGTATAAAACAAGAGACTAGAAGTAAATGTTTAAACCCTTCCTTTTCATAGTTATGGGGCAGAAAATAATAATAAAGGAAACAATAACCAGAAATAGTTTTAAGCTATTTCCTTAAGGCTCAAACATATAATAAAACCTTTAATGTCAGTTATTTAAGCTTCATTCATCAAAGAAATTAATTTTGCTTATTTTCAGTCAGTTTTAAATTGCACTAGGTCAGAATCACCAGCAATATAAATTTATAAGCTCTGCCTCAGTGGAGAAGTGTTAATGGCCCTGGGGTGAAAATCAATGACACTTTTCAATATAAAGCCCTTCTGAGATTTTAATAGAGGAGGATATGGAACATACTTAATTGTTTGAGAATTCTGTCCACAAAAGGTCTCCACAATGAGTAACTTCTCTCCCCCCACCCTTTTACTTAATGAAATTTAAATGGTTGAGCATTAGAGCCTATATATTAACATATAGATATTCAGGACAAGATGATATGAATAGGTCAGGGATAAATAATAGTTGCTAATAAATAATTCTTACTGCTAGTCACTAAAGAGACTGTTTTTAGGTCTATAACATCACACCAGAAAGAATGGTAATTACAATTTCTTCATAACCATATAGAAAGGCTTCATTTGTCTTCTTTTAGGAATATTGTTCATTGCAGTCTCATCTGGTTCTTTGTGTGTCCATGGGCGATTCTGTGTGTGTGTGTGTCAGTGTATCATTTTTATCCAGGGCTAAAAGATATAATCCAAAGCATTATTATGTCTATGAATTATTCTACACTCATGGAATTACTAACACCCATTTTAGTATACTACAGTGGAGAAAATGTTGGGCACTATTAAATGTATTCTGGAGAGAGCTTACTGGTGAAGCACACTATTCGCACATACTGTAGAAGCTCTCAGGTTTAATGCCTGGTATCTCCCATTTCATGGGATCAGGTAACAGGCACTACAAAACATCTCTCTTCCTGACAGCAAAGTAGATGGTAGTTGGCTGGATGGACAGAGTCTAGTCTTACATAAGATCCTGGCATGTAATTTGTTGTTCCCTGCCTCAATCCATAGGGAGAGACGGGTAAGAAATAACAACCACCACCTCTATATTCCTTAAAGAAAAATAGTTTGCCTTAGTTATATCTCATTTGGATTAATATAACACACTGTACATGGGACTGTTGTTTTTTTTTAAAGTGTTTAGAAACTTCAGTTGGACCAAAGAGCTGCAGCCATTGTTAAATGGGGTTAGTTGTAATGGCATCACTGGCAGTTGGTCCATTTCTGGGCATAAGTGCTTGTTGGACCTATAAAGCCCAATATGGTTCTTATATGAGCCTGCCCAAATGTTAGATTTGACACTGTTCTGGGTCCCACCACCATCACAGGCAACACAGGAGAGAGTTTTCTCAGTGGCTGCTCCCAGGCTTTGGTCTTCTTACTCTAGGGAGGCTAGGAAGGCTTCCTTCTTGCTGTACTTTTATTGCCAAGTGAAAACTTTTCTGTTCTGATAAGCTTTTAGCAACTAACTGCAGAGACTTTTAACAGTGTGCTATTTTGCTGACTTTTATGTTTTACCTTTTAATATGTTTTTATGGTTTTTGTTCTACAGACAGTTTAATTGTATTTTAATAATAACTTGCATGTTTTTACTTAAGATTGCATGTTCTTTTATTGGTATTGGTTTTAATTTTTGTATGCTACTATGAGTCCTAGTTTGGGGGAGTTGTCATCATCATCATTTGTCCTCATCATCAGGTTGCCTTCTAAGATACCACTAAACTATTGCTACAACCACATCAAGTGTCTGTAATTCCTTTATGTTTCCTTCTGTGCTTTGCATTAGCTGATGCAATCCTCGGCTGCTGCCACACTGCAGAAATAATGCAGTTTGACATCACTTTTAACTATCATTTTATTTATTTATTTATTTATTTATTTATACCCTGCTTTTCAGCCACAAGGCTATCAGAGCGGCTTACAAATTGTTTTAAGCAATAGCAATTTACACATCTACACTGCATTAAGCAGTTTCCAATGCGTGTTAGCTAATTGCCCTCACAAGCCGGGTAGTCATTTTACCGACCTATGAAAGGATGGAAAGCTGAGTGAACCTTGGAACCCTCTGGAATAGAACTTGCAGCATGGTGACTTGCAGTACTGGCATTTAACCACTGCGCCACCAGGGCTCCTTTCTGTGGAATCCTGGGATTTGTAGTTTGTTGTGGCACCAGAGCTCTCTGACAGAGAAGGCTAAATATCTCATTAAACTACCAACAGCAGAATTCCATAGCACTGAGCCATGGTGCAGTATAAAACTGCATTATTTTTGCAGTGTAGCAGCAGCCCTCTTGAAGGACAAGCTTATCAATGTTTATTATTCATTATGGCTATATATTTATCTCTAGTAAAACGGCATCTTAACATCTGTTTTGGGGGAGCATGAGTGGGAGGGTTCTCTGCTTATCGGCTTCCCATAAGCAGGTGATTGGAAACTGTGAAGAGAGAATGATGGAATAGATCTGATTCAGCAGTGCTCTGTGTGTTTGTGTGTGTATGTTTAAGTTTCTTTCTGTAACATCACTTGGGCATAGATCAGGATGGACATACTCCCCTCACTGGACCTCAGAAGGCTGCTCTGTGGTACAGAGGCTGATCTCCACGACATGCTACATATTTTGTTTAGAAGATGAGAAATTGAATTTCTTTAAAAGCTGGACCTGGTGATTTTTTTCATAATTTCTGAAATAGGTTTAGAATTTGCTCTATTGTCGCTACTATTTCCCTTCCCTACCAGCTGCTCCTAGTTTGGGAACACGTATTTCACTAATATTTTCAGCAGGGAAGATCAATGAAAAGAATTCATTCAACATCTCTGCAATCTTTTTATCTTCCTTCAGAACTCCTTTAACTTCATTGTCATCCAACAAACACTCTTCTCTGGCTGGCTTCCCACTCTTGGTATATTTATGGATTTTTGCTGTTCTTAGAATAGAATCATAGAATGGTTTTAAGAGTTGGAAGGCGCCTCGTGGGCCATTAAGTCCAGCCCCTTGATTAATGCAAGATCCCTGGCTAAAGCATGCCCTCCAAAAAGTAGCAGTTCAGCCTCTCTTAAAAGACATCCATAGAAGATCCCACCACTTCTCTAGGCAACTGGTTCCATTGCCGAAACACTCTTACTGTCAAGACGTTCTCTCTAATGTTCATTTGAAAACTGCTCTCCTGTAACTTAAAACCACTAGACGTAGTCCTACCCTCTGGGGCAGCAGAGAACAGGTCTTCCCCCTCCTTTCTATGACAGCTGTGAGGTATTTAAAGAGTGCAATCATGTCACCCCTAATTAGGGATATTATTATAGAGCTGCTGAAGTGTACCAGGCACTGACCAGGACTGTACCTAGCATCCCAAAAGGAGGTCATAGGGCCTCCTGTTCCCCCTCTCCCCTCTTTTTAGCACGAGAAGCTTACCAGCAACACCTGAGAGTACTCTCCTCCATTTTTCTAGCCCCAGAAATCCCATCAGCAGTGCCATAGCCCTCTCCTGTTTTCCTGCCTTTTTGCCTCAGAAATCTTAGGAACACTGGCTCAGAGAGCCTTCTCCTTCTTTCTGGCACTTTAAAAACAATACTTTCTCAATGTGTTGTGGCAATTTTGCTTCTAAGAAGTCCAGCATTTGGAATTTCAGAGTGGCCACTGTAACACGGGCAACAACAACAACAAAAAAACGTTCTATCAAATTTTTAAGTCCCAGTGAGTTATGGCAGGCTTCCCCCCACCCCCATGCCTTGGTGGCAGAAGGTTGCCAAATATATCACTGTTGAATGCCCTGCTCTCCAGCACCTTGGAACTCCTTTGGTTGGTGGGGCTTCCTGGATGCTAAGGTAGGTTGGAGTGGGCATCTCAACTTAAAGCTGGGTACTACAACATGGACCACTACCAAAAGCACTATTGTCAAATTTCAAGGCATCTAGCACAATAGATTAGGGCTCTCAAATCTATACACACATGCATGTGCTCACACACACAAACACACTTTTTTATTTTTGCAGATGATGTAATGCCCAAGAATACTTTCCATTGCTTCAGTTGCCCATTGTTCTATTTTAACTTATCCCGTGTTATTACTTTAACCTTGGTCTATTTTTTATTTATATGATCAAACCCAAAATTAGCTACCCTAAATGGTCAGTCATACTCTACTAGGGAGAATGATTTAATCAGCAATTTCATTATGTATCTACAGTAAGTATGCTGTGAACTGCTTTGAAGTATTTTCATATACAGTACTGCTAAATAAATGTCCTGTTGCACTTTCAGGGATTTTCTTCAGTAAAATGTAACAAATAGCATAAAGACTGTTATATGAAACCTAACTAACAGCAAATCTTAATTGTCCTTGCAATTAAAGACAACCTTACGATAAATAACACCCTAGCTGAGCAGCTCCTTCACCCACCCACCCACTCACACATTTGTTAAAATTATACCACATATGGTATTTACAGTATTTGTAGTTCTCACAGCACCCTTAAAGTAAAGCCATATTGCACAGTTTTTAAAATTAAGAATACATTGCAATCAACCTGGAGATTAAAAAAAATGTTACAAATTAAATGAAAAGTTCAACAATGGAAATTTGTTTTTGTAGTTAGCATCCTCAGAAAAAAAAAATTCCCTGACCCATTAACTCCAAGAATGTCCCAGCCACCACAATCAGTGAGGATTTTGGGGATTGTAGTCTCAAACTTTTACTTTTCTAAACTTTGAAAAAAATAAATGTTAGAACAGTGTGTGTGCATGCATAAGAGATGATATAGTACTTGCTGCTTGTCTTCAGGCTAGATCATTGCAGACAGTACACCAACTTATCCAGCTCAGATTGGTGCTCAGAGCAAGTACCTAATCTGTCCATCCATAAGAGTTGCTCTGCCTAAAAATAAGGTAATGGTTTCTTCATAGTTGATGGACACCAATATTTAAATAATGATGATGATGATAATGATGATAACAACAACAACACAGCTGGCAGAACTACACAATTCCAGGGGTGAAGAATATGGAAAATTATGAGTTGAGGGGATTAGGGGAAAGATGGAAATGAAGGAAAACTGAAGGTGGGTGGGGTATTTGGCCTGTCCAAACCTCCCTAACAGTTTATAGTACGAATCTTTGAGGGAGACATTAGATCTGGAAAATAGAAATGCCATGAGATTTAAAACACAACATAACACCTAAAAATACTCATCCCCATGCGAAGTGTGACATTATAAATATTGCAATTCACATTTACAGCCGTGACATCATTGCCATGACTGAAAATGCCCACTCCAACCTACCTTAGCAGACAGGAAGCCCCACCAACAAGAAGAGTTCCAAGGTGCTGGAGAGCAGGGCATTCAACAGTGATACACCTGGCAACCTTCTGCCACCAAGGCATGGTGCAAGAAGCAGTTGTGAAAGGACCATGCCAAGATCCCTGCACTGCTTCTCACTCTGTACCTCATTGGCAGAAAGGGGCTCTATGTATCATCATTTAGTGCCCTGCTCTCCAGTATCTTGGAAGTTTTTTGCTTGGTGTGGTTGCTTGGCTTCTAACATGGGTGGTGGTGATGGGGTTGGATCATCAGATGTAGCTATGACAACAGAGTTCCATCATTGTAGCTATGCTTGACAATGAAGGATCTTGGCCACTAAACATAAACATCTGTATGCTTTGGCATACTTAGAAGGTTCCCTGAACAGAAACTACTGCCTTGTTGTTAGGTGGCCCTATTTGCTTTCAGGACTCTCTCTCTCTGGCTTTTCTTTGCAAACGAAGATTCAGGAAGGACTCATCCCGCACTTTCTGCAGGACTAGAAGGATGAGAATTCTAGTTTCCCCTATCTTCTGCACAGTATTATAGTTCCCAGGGCACCAATAACACAGTTATTAGAGTTGAGGTAACCAGGTGGGCCCAAATGTCTGTATGCTTGTATGCTGTTACCTTTACCTTACTCTAGAGAACTGGTGGTATGGTTATAATGAACTTTTACAATCACTGTTCAGGGTCAGACTCGATACCCTCATGGGTCTTTGCAAATTCTTTCCTCTCTCTCCCGCAGCCAGGCTACAGATAGCAAGAGTCTGGCTTGGCCAATGCTCCGTACTGATTAGACTCACTGTTCTGTAAACATATGTTCTGTATTAGAAATGCTGTGTTCTATTCTATGAATGTTGTTAGTCCCAGGGAGTCCAACAGGTCCAACATCAGGTCCATGTTGAGCAGGAGCTGCTGCTGAGTCTCTGCTACCAAGAGCCAGTTGTCGATGTAGGGGAAGACGATCACCCCCTGCTGTTGAAGGTAGGCAGCCACCAGTGCCATGCATTTTGTGAACACCCTTGGGGCTGTGGAGAGGCCGAGGGGCAGGACACGGAACTGGAAGGTAGAGTTCTTGATTTGGAAGGCCAGGAAGCATCTATGGGCTGGGTGGATTCTGATATGAAAGTATGCATCCTTGAGGTCGACGGAGGCAAACCAGTCTTTGCAGGGGGGGAAGAATGGTGCTCATGGTGACCATCCTGAACTTGGCTTCCGAAGAGATGGTTCTAGAGAGAATAATGGCAAGTACAGGGGCAGATTAAAATATTTTCCTGACCTGGTCCTTGGCCCTGTGTTTCGACTGGGGGTGGTAGCGGGTGGCCGAGGTCTGGTTCCTCACCAAGGATGTAACTGGAGAGGCCTGTTGGTAACGGGAATGACGAGTGGTCTGGTGGGCATATCCTTTCCTGTAAGACTGAAAGTAGGAAAGTTGCCACCCAGACCGACTCTTGAATAGGTATGTGGGGCAGGCGGTAGATTGCATACCGTATTTTCTGGCGGTGCTTCTCATTTTTTGAGTGAACTCTAAACTTCTCATCAGTTGACCCACTGAATAAGCCCAAGTGGTCAAAGGGCATATCTTCGATGGTCGAAGCGGCATGCGGTGCCAAGCCAGAGGATCGGAGCCAGGCGTGGCAGCGAAGGGCTATTGAGCCTGTGACAGTCTTCGCTGTGCAATCAGCCACATGTCTGGATGAGTTCATTTGCTAACCCATGAGCAGTTGTGCCTTATGTTGAATGGCCTCTGCCATTTGACACCTTGAGGTCTTGAATCAGGGAGGTCTTGAATTTGGGAACCAAACACTCCTACAGTACCTGCTGGTAAGCACCCATTGTGATGAAAAGGCCACTCTTTTAGCCAATCTTAGAGCAACAGGTACCCAGCCAATAGGAAGGCAGCTGGAGATGGCTATAAAAAGGCCTGACAGAGAGTGAGTGGGTTTTTAATTGTTTTGAGGTTTGACTGGAAAGAAAGAGTTACACTGAAGGGAGGGTGTGCTCTTAAGAGTTCCTGAGGGAACTTTTCATTCTGACGACCACAGAAGGGTCTTAAGGTTTCAGAGAGGGACTGAATAGACTTGGAGAGTCTAATAGGGAGAGGCTCAGAACAAGTCAAGTATATAAAGGGGATTTAGGACTTTGTACTTGAGTTAGTAGTGCTCGTGTGTCTAGATTGATGTTATTAATTTAAAAGGAATCTGATGTAACTAAGCCTCAAGAAGATTAACAACTTTAATAGTCAACTACAGTTTATTTATTTTATATTTATCAATAAACTTTCATTAGAGTTTAAAGCTGCTTGGCCTCTGTTGAATTTAAACCACGCTACCTGATATCAGGGACACAAAGGGCTGTCCCAATAAAAAGTGGTTGGTGCTTCACACATTCTTTTGGGGGTAGTAGGGGGACGCAAGAGACCCCACAAGACTGCCATCCTAAAGTCAGAGTGTTAAGGTGGTGGGTTGACCGTGTATGGGTCACCACATATTTTTGGTGGCAGCGGTGGGATAGGAAAGGCCCTCGTGCCACTAGGAAGAAGCCTGGCACTCCACATCCATGCAGGCAGAGTAGTTCGCTATTCTGAAGTTAAGCCCTGGCACTGAGATGTTCTTCCCAATGATGTCCAACTTCTGGCCCTCAGGATTCACAGGACTGCTCTGGCCCCGACGTTGGCGGCGCTCTTGAGAAGCCTCCACAACTACAGGGTTTGTGCGAGAATATTCCTGCAGCCAATCGATGTCCTCTCCGGACACTCGGTACAGGTGGTCGATTTGCTTGGATGTTGAGGGGATGGATGACGGGTTCTCCAAGACCCTTGCCTAAGCTTGAGAAGTGACGGAAGCAAAGGGATGTCCGCAGTTGGTGGGGCTTTAGATTTGATCCTGCGATATATAGGATCTAGTGGGTCAGATTTTTATTCCATAAGTTTGAGGTCCAGGGCATTAGCTATGCGAATCATTTGCTCCGTGAAAGCATGCACATCTTTAGTTGGGGAGGAGGAGTCATCATCCCACAGGTCCGGCGGTGTAGAAGGAGCTCTCGGTACATACGAGCTAGATGAATCTGAAAAGGCTGAAGAGGAAGTTGAGGGAGAGGGGCTCCAGCCCCGAGGTGAAGGGGCTCTCGTGGCATCGGGAGACTATTTGGGCTGGATGTGTCATCAGAATTGGGGGCAGCGGTGGGAGGTCCTGTTTAACAGGTGACACTTGACTGCCTGTATCCCGGAGCACGGGTCTAACTGGTAGTTACCTCTTGGTGACCTCTGTCGAGGCCGTGAAACAAGAGTCCAGATGGGGACTATAATGGTTGCAAATAAGTGAGTTCCCGAATCAAAATTGAGGCCTTTGCGCAAAGGTGAGGTCATAGGCCTTAGGAGGAGGGGTGGAAAGGGCAATTTGAAGGCTGCGTGAGCTGCATCGTAAGCTCTGTATGAGTGCTCTACTTCAGTCGTCTGGTGTGGTGTTGGAGTTTGGACTGTCCAGAGGGCTTCTTGTGAGGTCGATTCAACATCGATCATCACAGCTTCCATACCAAGGCGCTTATCTCTAGAGACGATCAACACAAGGGATTGGGCTCGAACCTGGGCAGGAGCAAGTTCCTCTTCCGAAACCTCTCCTTCCTTGACATTCATGATTTCAGGCGAAGGGGTGGGCGTAACCTGTTCCACTTGCAGGTGAACTATGGAGGGCTCCCCAACCTCAGATAGGACGGTCAGTATCAAGGCAGGTGCCTGGTCCTGAATCACCGTGGCAGTAGCACTCAAGTGCTCACGTTCTGCCGGTTAAACTGAGAGGGTGCCACCGCAGTGGACACTGGGCGCTCCTCATGCCTTGGTGATGTGTTTGGCCTTTTTCTTAGGCCTGTCCTTGGGTGAGGCTGATGAATCCCGTTCCCTGCTCGACCCCGATGGTTTCGACGAGGAGTCTCGGTCCTGGCTCGACCCCGATGGTTTCAAAGGGCCTCAATCCTGATTGAAGGGGTCACGGGCTTGAGAGGTGGAAACTTTCGAAGGGTCTGAAGACTTCTTCAAAGTGGTTGCAATAGTATATTTGTGTGACCAGTGAACTGCCTCGGGGTTGGAAGCAACGGATTCAGTGTGAAGGGCTTGACTGACGATACCTTTTTTTGGTCGGGCTGGCTGACGGGGACTGACCCCTTTTCGGGGACGAAAGGGCCAGAACTGCCGGAGTTGGCACAGGGCACAGGGCCATTTTATACAGGAAGGACTTCAGCCTCAAAGAGAGTTGTTTGCGAGCCTGCAGGGTGAAATTAACATAGTGCACGCAGGTATCCACGTTGTGGGACTCTCCAAGGCAAATGAGGCATTTAGGAGTGGCCGTCCAAGGCAGGGAGTTTGGCTTGGCAAACAGAACAGCGTTTGAAGACAGTGGATTTTGAGGCCATTATCAATATGGGGAATAGAAGAAAGAGTAGTCAGTACCAGGCTGAAGTCAAGCCGATTCAGAGTGCAAAGCCAGTATCAGGATAAGATGAGCGAGGAGTCAAAAAACACAGTCCAAGTTCGAAGTAGCCAGAAAAAAACATGTAGCCAGGAAAAACAGTCCAAGCTGATCCGTGAGTTCAAATAGGGAAAAAAGGAGAAATTCTAGCTACGAATGGTTCCTATGTATTGCTAGTGCGGTGGACAAAAAGGAACTGAGGGGATTTAGGCGGGAGCGCCTTTATAGACACTGATAGGGTGGGAGGAGTTACCGCCAAAATGTATCAAAACAAATTCTGCCTAGCGATTCCAGAAGGTTCCGACTACTCTGCACAGAGACCACAAAGAAGATCTAGGAAATGTTAGCCTGCAACAAAAGGTATAGGCACTAGAAAAGGTATTACAAGCCCAACACTGTTATGTGGTGGAAAACAGGCCCCGGATCCCACAACAGAGGTACATCCTTTCCAATCAAGGGATGAGATGTGGGTAAATGTTCCATAGCTCTTGGATCAGCTTGCCTTGCCAGTGGGCTCCCCAGCCCCTGAAGCTCACGTCTGAGGTCACTGTGACCTGGTGCATGATTTAGAATGGAGAGCTGAATGGAAAAGTGACCCTTGAACTCCCCAGTGGAGAGGACCAAAGACTGTTATACTTTCCAACCCCACAGCTGTGAAAGTAGCTGGCCTTAGGTCCTGGATACATTGGACCCAAGTCAAAAAACCAAAAGGGGGCTGGGCTGCAACTGGAGACCCTGAAAAATCTTTTCTAGGTGAAAAGAAGACTCAGGCTAGACCCTACAGTGATCACTCTGGGAGGCTACTCAGACTCAGGTGTATGGTCAGACCTGCAACTGGTGAGGAAACAAGGGGACTAGACCTTACTGCAGCTATCCAGGAACTAGCTGCCCAGTGTATGGTCAGATCCCAAATAAATTACCCTGCATGCTACAATGTTCATTTTGTTGTCTTGTGCTATAGCCAAAGGGGAGCCTCTGTCACAAACGTTTTCAGAAAACATATGGTTACAATTGGCAAATATTTCAGGGGTGGATCATTTCATCTTGTGCTATAGGGAATGCTGCCTTCTGCTTTGATGACTCAATTAGACGTTTACTTATGGGAAATGCTATACAGTTGTCCCTCCACATTCACAGGGGTTAGGGGCGCAAGAACCGCGCAAATGTGAAAAAACAGTGAATAAAATATACCTCCACCCACAACCCCCCGCCCTTCCAAAATGGTGACGGGGCTTTTGAAGCCCCGTAGCCACTTCTCAGCTGCCACCCCACCCTCCTAAAGCTGCTGTCCACTCCAAACAGCCAAGCCCAGGGAGATTGGGTCTAAATTGCCCCCTCCTTGCTCTCTCGGGGCTTGGCTCTGTATTTCAAACTGAGGCAAGCCCCAGGAAAGTGGGGAGGGGGTGATTTAGACCCCATCTCCCCACTCTCCCTGGGCTGGGCTCTGTTTGGAGTGGGGAGCCAACCCCCGAGGGAGCAGGGAAATAGGATCTAAAGGGTCCCCCTCCTTGCTCTCTCGGGGCTTGGCTCTCTATTTCAAATGGAGGCAAGCCCCAGGAGAGCTGGGAGGGGGGCGCCTTGGCTCCCCACTCCAGAGTGAAGCCCCCCTGAGGTAGATGGAGTTCCCTCCTGGGGAGGAGGAGGAGAAACTGCGAATACTCAAAACCACGAATGTGGAGGGACGACTAATTGTTTTGAAATTATGCATTTAAGGGTGGAATGATGTAGCCAGGTGGGCCAAAATGTCTGTATGCTTATATGCTGTTACCTTTGCCTTACTCTAGAGAACTGTTGGCAAGGTTATAATGAACTTTTACAATCACTATTCAGGGTCAGACTTGATAGCCTCATGGGTCTTTACAAGTGCTTTTCTCTCTCCCCGCCAGCCGGGCTACAGATAGCAAGAGTTGGGCTTAGCCAATGCTCCGTACTGATTAGACTCCCTGTTCTGTAAACATATATTTTGTATTAGAAATGCTGTGTCCTGTTCTATAAATGTTCTAAAAACATTTCTGTTCTGTAAACAATTCCAGTACAGTGCTGTGTAACTAGTTAGGCAAGAAGGGAAGGGTGCTGCTTGTGTGTGCGTGGCACACTAATTTTCTATATAAGGTCTGTAACTGCTGTAAATCGGGGCTCGGCCCTTTGGAAGTGATTCTGGCTGATGCCCGCCAGCATTAACTCTGTAATAAAGAAAACTCTTTTTCTAATCCATGAGTCTCCTGTTCCATGAATTCTGCTACAGAGTGAAGACAATCTTCTACTATATTTTAGTGAAAGAAAGAGAAAGCAGACGTTCACACTTTCCCCTTACAGAGTGTACTGAAATGTCCTGTCTCAAATGCAGTTCAGGAACTCTCAGATGAACTTGATAAGGCACCCCATGCCCAATGTTCTCTAAATGAGTAGTCGTGTAACACCAAAAAGTACAAAAACAGCTTTTTTTTTTATTCTGATTGCCAAATTATTTAAGGCAGGTATAAAAATGAAAGCATTCAATATACATTTTACATAAAATAAACTAGATTACAGCATAAAACAAGTAACCAGGCAATGGCATTAAAGTCTCTCTTCTAAAACGGGATAATTGTAAACATTAAAAAAAAGACTGCAGGACTATTCAAGTAATAGAACAATCACAGATGTCTTCTGGTATGCAGGCTATTGGGTTATTTGCCATTCAAGATTATAAAAAGGACAATTCATTATTCACAGATGCTCATTATTTCCCCATTTAAAATCTGTACATTATGTACAACACAGTTTTTGTGGTACTGGCAAGCCCATGCCTTCCAAATGTATATTCGTCACAATACACAATTACAATGAAACAGTTAATACAGTAACATTTTACACTGATGCATCTTAATAGGAGCCACCAAATAGACATCTAAATTGTACCAAAGTGTCATTGTCGTCATCACAGTTAGCCTCTATTGAGGGTTGTGGGCAATATTAGAGGGGTATGCAAGATTCAGGCACACAGATACATAACATTAGTTATTTACAATTTAAGAAAAGCAAAAGGAAGGAAAAAGAAACAAACAACCTTTTTGTGGTTAACGCTTTCTAAACAAGACAAATACACTTTTTTTTCATTTACTTTGTGGTTTACAACTTAGCAGCAGACTCTTTTGTGTGAGCCTGATTACCAATACAAAAAAGTAAAGAATATATATATATATATATGTATGTATGTATATTTATATATATATCAGCATATATATATATATAAAAACAGAAGTCTAAATACAGCAACATTTGTTACTCTGTGATAAAAATCTGTAATTTACAAAAATGAAATGACTGGTTTTTGCCTGCCATTAAGGCATTTCAAAGTAACACCATGGAACTGATGTCTGTAATAAAGCGCTTTTTTTCACGTGATCCAGTCACATGATGATGTACATTTCCATATTTATCATTCTCTGAAAAACAACAGAAAACAGAAAATTGGTTTCAGAACAACCTATTTTCAACCATTTTCAACAATCTCAATAAAATGAAAGACAGCAAGTCAGTAAAAAACAAAAATGAGTTATGTTGTAACAACACTGGAAGGACTTGAATTAACCTTGCATTTAATTATATATAAGGTTTCAATTTCCTCTGAAAGGTCAAAAAGCAATCCTGTTTAAAAGCCCATGCATTATTTATAAAGAAATACATATCACATGTTAGGTGAACAGAGAGTGCCGCTGTATTTTCTAGTAATATGTGGTTTTTGCAAGTATAGGAAGATGTCAGAAAGAAACGTGCATGTTGATTACAAAGGAGCACACACCATATGCACTAAAACAGCTTGGAAGCCCTACTACATGGGGTTCTAAATGGCTTGCTTTGACATGATGGGCAAGATACAGTATATATAAATATTTCAGGAAAATGCAGTCAGCTTCATTGATTAATTCTCTATGCTATGGTAACAACTCTGTGGAAAATGCTATCATGAGCAGAATAATGCTGCTATTAACCAAACAAAGTGTTTCCTCTATAAAGACAATCTATGAAGACCTTCATTCTCAAACACTGCAATTTGCTTTAATGACCCACACATGAAATAATGAGACAAAAGCTGGGTTGAAATATGGGCCACTTTATTGAATTCTAATCTATTTCATTATTTATTTCCTGAAGTATCCAAACCAGTGGGGAGACCCAGTGTGGGAAAAGCTGGAGCCGATGGTCTCCATAAACCCATCTTCCAGCTTCTCTGGGTGAACCATCTGAGCCCCAAGTCGGATCCAATAAACTTGGATGCTCCCTGGGCACCATCTACTGGATGGCAAGACCCCAGGATGAAAGCCTCAAGCCGTATGACTTCTGATGAGGTCTCCAACCTGCTGCCAGCCTCAAGGACCGCCCATCTCCCTGCCCCCAGCTGTATGGTCTGCAGGTGCAGTTTGACAGACCCATCCTTCCATCCAAAAGGGGTTACCAAAGGTACACTGCAATTTGCCCCCCCCTTCCCCTATTAAAAGATCTGTCTGAGAATAATGTCTGGTTTACAGGATATTTACCTTCTTTGTGCAGGAAACATACCAGATGCAGATGCCTGAGCAGCCACCTGCTGAGTGGCAACAAGGGCAGCAGAGGTCAGCCCTGAAGGAAAGGTGAAACAGTATATCTTAGTGGATGCATTTCTTCAGCTTGCTGGTCCCGCCAGACAGACCTCAGTTTGAACAAGACATGAATCACAACAGCACTGCTGTACTCTAAGCAGAAGGCATACATAATTATTGCAGGCAAGCAAAAGGAGATAAAACCTGCCTCCTTGCTCTAACCAGCATGCCTTCTTAAGATTCCATTTAATAGGCATTTTATAAGGGAAGAAGGCATTCCGCCTTATTGTATTCTTTTCCAAGTACCACACTGCATGGTGCTAAATGGCTTGTATGAATTCTTGAATAGGAAGCTCAGTAGAAATAATAGGCACCAGGAAACAAGAAGAATCAAAAGTCACAGTGAGTTACAGCAACGACGTGGTAGCTACTTGGAACATAATACTTTCATAATAGCTATCATTTTAACATTTTTCCTTTTGAATGCGCATAATGGATCCCATAAAGCATATGGACCCATTGAATTGTATTTTGAAACAGCCAAGACTTCTACATGAGAAAGAAAAGGAACTGCTAAGGCACTGAGTGAAAGTAATGAATTAATGCTATTAAAGCTACAAATACTATAGCAGTTCTTTTCAGCACGTGAGAAAAATCTCCTTTTAATACTCCTAGAATATAGAGGCAGAAGAAAAAAGCACCTTTGTGTTATCTTACTGTGAACTCATCTGCACCTCCATTCATACATGACCAGTAAAAACAGTCCTGATTCTGGAGCTGGAAGAATTTTAGGTCTGACTAGTAGGTCTTTTTATTAACAGACAACTGCTCCAAAAATGGGTTTTTAAAAAATGCTTATTCAATATAATTTTTAATGCTGTCTGCGAATAGTAATTAATAGAGTATACTTACTTGAAAAAAAATATAGCTGGTTCTTACCAGTTTAATTAAAGTTAACACTTTACTTTGAAATACTCCTGATTGGCTTCATAGTACATCAAACAGGTTAATGAAAAGGATTTTTTTAAAAAAAGATACTGCCATGCAGCAACAGGAAAACTTAATCTCCAAAACTACTATATCATTATCCCTTCACATGTATACAACTCTTTATACCAAGTTCACAAAATGAGTTCAATTATTTCAATAATTCTAAAAAGGGAAGCTGCTGCTCACCTTGAAATGGGTCATATTGACCTGGAATTAGTGGGTAGCCCATTCCAACATGAGTGTGGTGATGTGTATGAAGATGTCGCTGGCTAAAAGGAGAATGACGATCTCGCTCCCTCTCTGCTTCTCTTTCCCGCTCAGCTGTAGATTTCTCCACAGGCTGATAACAAAAGGATGTTAAAACAATGTCACTGAAGGATCCAGAAAAACCACTGTTGTTTAACAATTTTCTCTCTGAATAGGAGACTTTTATGAGTGTGCATGTGCCTTCAAGTCACCTGTCAATTTATGGTGATCCCATGAATTTTATAGGATTTTCATAGGTTGACAGTTCCTTTCCCTGACATATAGCCTACAGCATTGGTGGTCTCCCATCCAAGTACCAAGTACTAACCAGAGCTGATCCCAGTTAGTAGAGCAGATTTTGTTTTTCCCTAGGCACTGAAGGATTTTTCAGCAGCATACTGCAAACTTAGATTTTCCTTGGTTGTTTTTTTTCCAGGCTGTGAGGCCATGTTCTGAAATAGTTTCTTTCTGATGTTTCGCCTGCATCTGTGGTTGGCATCTCTGAAGAAATGTCAGAAAGAAACTATTTCAGAACACGGCCTCACAGCCCGGGAAAAAACCCCAAGGAAAACCTATGGATGCTGGCCATGAAAGCCTTCGACTTCACATACTGCAAACTATTTCATTTCACTTTAACTCCGTGGATCTAACCTATTTTACATTCAGCTGACATCTGGCATCTCCAGTCTGAACCTATGCCAACTTGCTGTAGGGTGACTGCAGGTTAATCTGGGAACAAAATCAGTATTCACTTGGCTTGAGAAGCAACACCACCCATCCACCCTAATTTTAACAGAAGGTTAGAGTGAAAGTGAAGCAAATTTAGAGAGTAGATTATTGTGTTTCTTGTTCTGGTATGCAATGTTTTGAGGTAGCTCAGCTTCTGTACTGCATCTTAGCTTGTCAAGTTAACTTGAATACTCATCAAAGGAAAATACAATACAACAGATCATACAGAACCAATGTAACACTAAATCTTACTGTTAGTCCCAACTAAAATAGACCCAAAGAATCAATGGAAACTTGGTAAATTCTTGATGCACTGCAACATACAGCATCAGCTGTTTGTATACATTTGTATCCAAATTAGGTGTGATTTGGCTACACTGTTGTTTTTAGCAAAACCAAATCAAACTTATTCATCAATTTTGGGGTTTACTGTTTCTTTCAACCACCTGAGGTTAAACCTCAGGAAGAGCTGGAGAAGGAGCCACTCCTCTGGTGGCTGCTGCCATCTGAATCCCTGCCTCATTTTACTTGATGACAGCACACATGTATTGAATTGTGTACTGTAATCACGTACTGTAAACCACTAGAAGCAGAGATATTACTGAGGGAGGAGGTGAAGAGTCAGGCTCAGGGAATTTTTTAAAGAGGACTCTGACAAGTCTGATGATGCCTTGGACCTTTATGAATACATATGTAGTACTGTAAAATCACTGCTCTGTTCTAAAAACATGCTGTCAAATGAAAGACACTCCTCTCTGATTCTGCCCAATGTATGCAGTTCTGAAGCAACAAAAGATGTCTTACAACGGGAGACTTGCTGCGATACTGGTTGGCATGCTGCTGCAATAAATCCAGTGCTTTAGATTCAGTGGTTGATTTGACATTGATGCTAGGGCTAGTACTGACTTTTTCCACTTCTTCTCTTCCAGACATCTTCCCATAAACAGGATAATGAAATCCTGGCGAGAGATAGGCCCCTGCAGATAAACAATAAATATCCTATCAAGTAACTGTTCACATTGTGGGGGAGCAATTCCAAATACATCCAATTCAGATTACGAAAGTTGTATGCAAGCAATCTGATTTTCCACCCGCACCTCAGCTAATTCAAACTAATGAATGGAGGGTTATAAAGAGGGATGAGCTTATAGCCATTTCCAACATTTATGGGTCTTCCTAAGTGAAAGGAACAGTAAGCATAATGGTTCTGACAACAAGTGCTTAGAATATTTTTATAGGCAATAAACTATCTGTCAGCGTAATGGCCGTACCAGAATGCCACCGGATGTGGAAACTCTATCTGGGAATGTTGACAGTTCATAAAAAAGTAACAACTTGTGTTAAATCTCTTTCACTCATAGAACTTTGCAAAACAAATGTCATCTGTGCAGCTTCTAATTTTCTTTTGCTGCTAACAGCGTATGTCAAAATAAATCGGTTCCTGCCTCATTTGTGCTTGCCTCGTCACTTTCAGTACGTACCTGGATAGCTGTGCATGAGAACAGGAGAGACTGCACGGTAGGCAGGATGATTAGGATCATACATCTGTGGGTAAGGGTAAGCATGTAAGTACTGTATATATGACTGATGCTGAGTCATTGGAGAGGAAACAGCCACTCTAGCACCCCGTGACTCCTTCCAATTTACAGGAGTCTTTCGATCATCATTTTTTATCTTGTTCTCCTCCAGCGACTGGGAATCAGAACGCTTCATCTCCTTAGGCTCCTCTTTAATGCTGTTTAATGAGACAGGAAGATTGGAGAAGGAGGCTTCCTTATTAGGTGTTTTTCTGGGGCTATCTTCTTTTAACTTTTTTTCGCGTTCTAGTTCCTCTGTTTTCTGCTGATCAAGATATTTTGGCTGATATACATAATGATGCCATGTTCTTGTATCTGGGTCCTAGCAGGGAGGGGAGAGGGAAAAAATTATTTTTTTAATTCATTGTATAAAAGAAACATGTTCACAGCTACCTTAGTTCAGCAGAGGAGGGGGCTAGAGAAAGCAAGGGGACCACAACCAACCTAAGAACAACTTTATGCTCAGTCCTCATCAGATGGAAAAGTGGGCCTACTGCCAAGTCACATGATACTTTTGAAGAATTGCAAAAACACTCTGCCATGCAACACAGGAGCGTAGTTTTGAGTAACAAAATTCTGTCAGCCCTAGAAAACTAATATGTTTGAAATTTTCGAAGCTGGAAAATACAATTTGGTGAAAAACTGAAATACAGACCACATTTAAAAAAACCATCAAACCTAAACTTAGAGGGCATCTGAACTGATTAAAAAGACCAGGAAGTGCCAGATTTTCTTCCTGTTCTTTCCAGTTTTATTTTGGAGAGCTTACAAAGACTGGCCAGGATCAAATAACTGTACCAATACTTTTGTAGCCTATGAGAGCCTTTAGGGTTTGTGCACCTTCGGTTTCAGCTACCATCATTGCCTCACAGCAAATGGTGTTTTTTTTTTTACACTGAAGTCAAAATGGCACTGGGAGTTACGGTCCAAAGAAAAGGTCCCTTCGTGAATGCCCCAGCTTCATAGGCCACACCTGAAATAGCTATTTGGAAAGTGGTCAGTGCAAAGTCCTCGGTGTTATCATATAGGAATGGAAGAAACTCATGGTCTCAGTGGGGAAGATTGAGAACAGAAACATCAGGCATCAAGACTGGGCACAAAGTGTAAAATCTAGGCTCCTGATAATAGTCTGATTCTAGCTATGACAACAGTATCGCTGCTACAGTTGGACCCCATATCCACTGGGGATTAGTTCGAAGGGGGCGTGGATACCAAAAACCATGGATAATAGCGAACACTATTGAAAATAATGGGACTTCTGGTTTAAAATACCATAGAGTTGCTGTGGAGGACCTAGAGAATGGCTAGGGAGGACACATTTTCTAGGAAGACTCTATGGTAGGTGTGCTGTTTTGTGTCCCGTGTATAATTGAATCAGTGGATAATTAATCAGTGGATACAAGGGTCCTACTGTATTCTGCTGCCTTGGACCTCTGCTTCTCTAAGCGGTACTCTGCAACATCCAGCACAGCTGCCTTGCCTGGCTAGACTATTTTAAAAGTAGGACTCTTATGGGGGTGGACCACTGCTAGTGGGATTACCACTGAAGGGGGTGACACCAAAGGGGGTGTCACCCCTTTGGGGGGGCACTTCAGGGGTACATGAGGGCGAGGGCCTGTCCTTCTGCCTAACAGGGTCAAGGCTTTTAACATCTGCTGTAGCCTGTAATTATTATCTTAGGAGATACTGCTCTGTCTGCCTAATACAAGAAGGATGAGTTTTCCACAGGTGAGAGGGGGTGTTCAATCTCAGGGAGTAGCCATTGGAATCATACAGGGTAGAGGAGATATGGCAGGGGAAAACAATTACAATATTATGGTAGAGGGGAGCATAGCAGGGTGCTTGTTGCCCCCAAACAGTCTCCCAGGTCAAATAACCTGGATAGCCTTGGTGACATTCCCCCTTGGTTGAAAATGTTGCTGTTGAATGCCAGGGTCGGTGAATGGAAAAATAAGGCTATCCAGGATTTAATTCTGGAGGAGCATGCCGACTTGGCTTGTATTACAGAGCCAGGCTGGATGAAACTGGGGGAGGGCTCTGTCCCCCAGGTTTTTCTGTGCAGCAGCAGGTGAGACTATGGGGGCGGGGAGGTGGAGTTGCAGTTATCTACCGTGATACTATCTCCCTGAGCAGGTGCCCTAGCTCAGTCTGCAGGGCTTTGAGTGTGTATACCTAAAGATGGGTAACCGGGATAGAATAGGGATTCTGTTGTTGGTACTGCCCATCCCACTGATCAACAGTCCCCCTTCCTGAGCAAGCCAGGGTGGTTTCAGGGTTGGAGTCCCCATGGCTAGTAATGCTGGGGGACTTCAACATACATTCTGAGACCACCCTGTCGGGAGTGGCTCAGGATTTCATGGCCTTCATGACAGCCATGTCCTAAATGGTATCTGGTCCTACTCATGCTGCGGGACACACTCTGGACCTTGTTTTCTGTGCTGGATGGGATGGTGGTGATCTTGGTGTGGAGGAACTCTGAAGTTCCATTATTATGGACAGATCATTACCAGGTCAGGTTTAGACTCACTGGAACTCAGAACTTCTGCATTAAGATGGTCCGCCCCAGGAGGCTTACGGATCCAGATGGATTCCTGATGGCCCTTGGGGATTTTCCTGTCATCTCGGCAGGCGACTCTACTGAAGCTCTGGCTGACCCCTGGAATAAGGAAATGGCCAGGGCGGTGGACACTATCGCTCCTGAATGTCCCCTCTTACAAAGTGGAGCCAATCCATCCCCCTGGTTCTCCTGGGAGTTGGAGGTGATGAAACGAATGAGACAGAGACTAGAGTGATGTTGGCAGAAGACTCGAAGTGAGTCTGACCGAACACAGACTAGAGCATCTTTGAAGGCCTACTCCATGGCAGTGCAAGCAGCACAGAAATCCTTTTTTGCTGACACCACTGCATCTGCAAGGAGTTGCCCAGCTGACTTGTTCTGAGTGGTCAGAGAGCTATTACATACTGGTCCTCAAGTAGTAAATGTAGACCACCCGTTAGCCCCCTGTGAAGAATTTGCACAGCATTTTGCAGATAAAGTCACTCAGATCTGCTCCGACTTGGATGCTGTAGTTGATACAGTGGATACAAACTTGGCACCTGTCTGTCCAGCGTTAATGGATACTTTTTAATTTGTGCAGTCTGAGGATATGGACAGGATCCTTGGAGCAGTGGGAGTTATCACATATGTACTAGACCCTTGCCCTTCCTGGCTTATTAAACAAGCCAGAGGGGAACTGGCTGAGTGGGTGAAAGGGGGAGTCAATGCCTCCCTACAACAAGGCAGCATTCCAACTTGCCTAAAGGAGCCAGTTGGGCAGTTGTGGGGTCTTTGTTGAAAAAGCCATCCCTGAATCCCTTTATAATGGATAATTATCGGCCAGTGTCCAACCTGCCATTTTGGGCATGGTATTAGAACGTGCAGTGGCCTCCCAACTCCAGGGATTCCCAGAGGATCTAGATCCATTTCAATCTGGCTTCAGACCTGGCTATGGAACTGATGACAGCTTTGGTCACCTTGGTGGATGACCTATGCAGGGAACTGGACAGGAAGAGTGTGTCCCTGTTGGTTCTGCTGGACCTCTCAGCAGCTTGCAATACCATTGACCATGGTATTCTTCTGGGCCATCTTGCTGGGATGGGCACGTGAGATACCTCCTTCCTGGAGGGGTGAACCCAGAAAGTGGTGCTGGGGGACTCTTGTCTGACCCCTTGGCCTTCAGGTTTTGGTGTTGTCCCCCATGTATGCAACATATACATGAAAACGCTGGGAAAGGTCATCCAGAGTGTCAGAGTGCAGTGCCATCAATATGTGGATGACACCCAACTCTACTACTCCTTTGCACCCCATTCCAAGGCAGCTGTTCAGTGTTTATCATCAGTAATGGAGTGGATGAGGGCAAACAAATTGAAACTTAATCCAGACAAGACGGGGGGTGCTGGAAGGCAGATCAGGGAATAGGGATTCAGCCTGTGTTAGATGGGATTACACTCCTCCTGAAGATACAGGTTTGCAGTTTGGGGGTACTCCTGAACTCAGCCTGGAACCTGTAGGTCCAGGTCTCTGTGGTGCCCAGGAGGGCCTTTGCACACTTAAAGCTTGTGTGCCAACTGCACCCATTCCTTGACACACCTGACTTGGCCACAGTGGTACATGCCTTAGCTACATCCCACTTGGACTACTGTAACACTCTCTACACAGAGCTGCCTTTGAAGAGTGTTTGGAAACTTCAGTTGGTCTAAAGAGCTGCAGCCAGACTATTAACTGGGGTGGGGGGTTTACAGAGATCATACCACACCTCTGTTGAAACAGCTCCACTGGCTGCCAGTCCGTTTCTGGGCACAATTCAAAGTGCTGGTTATGACCTACAAAGCCCTATATGACTCAGGTCCAGGCTATCTGGCAGACCTTATCTGC
The DNA here is from genome assembly GCA_030847615.1 of Gambelia wislizenii. Lineage (NCBI taxonomy): Eukaryota > Metazoa > Chordata > Lepidosauria > Squamata > Crotaphytidae > Gambelia > Gambelia wislizenii. The sequence goes on along the minus strand of JAUMIR010000002.1, from coordinate 358,059,882 downwards.
CTCTATGAACTGGCCCGGGCCCTGAGATCATCAGGTGAGGCCCTTCTCTCAGTCCCACCAGCATCTCAAATACAGTTGGTGGGGACACAAGAGAGAGTCTTTTAAATGGCTGTCCCTAGACTCTAAGACTCCCTCCCCAGGAAGGCCAGATTGGCCCCCTCCCTGTTGTCCTTCCAGCATCAGGCCAAAACTTTTTAATTCAGGCAGACTTCTTTAAAGAACAGGTGGGGGGTGCTGTGTGGTTTTGTTGGGTTGTTTTAAAAAACTTTCAATCTTTTAAAAAGTTTTTAATATTTTTAAGTATATTTTATTCTTTTAAATAGTTTGATGTGGTTTTAATGGTGTAATTGGTTTAATTCTGATTTGATGTGCACTTTTTGTAGGTTTTAATTGTGTGTTTTTAAAACTGTGAGCAGCTTTGGATCTCAGCCTTGGGGAAAAAGTGGGCTATAAATAAATAAATAAAGCTAGCAAGAAAGAAAAAGAAGAAGAAGACCATCATCATCATCTCTGCTGCAATCCTGCCATATAGGTAAAAAACAGAGCTAGGAAGTGATAGCGCAGTAAGAACTCTTGTTGTGCCTTCAAGTCATTTTTCACTTACTGTGACCCTAAAGTGAACCTATCATGGGGTTTTCTCAGCAAGATTCGTTCAGAGTAGGTTTGCCATTGTCCTCCTCTGAGGCAGAGAGAGTGTGACTTGCCCAAGGTCACCCAGTGGGTTTCCATGGCTAAGTGAGGATTCAAACCCTGGTCTCCCAGTGGCCTAGGTCCAACACTCATACCGTTACACCAAGCTGGGTCTCTTGCAGCAAAGAAAAATACACCAATACCACAGTCCTACGCAGAAGTCCCACCATGATCAAAGGGGCATATTTCCAGGTAAATGTGGATAGTGCAGACTAAACCTGTTTCAAATTATTTAAGCTTGAAAATCATTGTTCCTCCAGCCTAAATTCTCACCTGTTTAAACCTTGTAGTGGGATCTACTCCTGTCTGTTTCATAGAATCCATGACAGATTTCATTTCCACAGCTTCCTTTATGAGCTGGTGGTTTTCCATTTGCTTTGCTTTAAAGCTATCTGATGGAATCTGTTGCTGATGATTTGACAGAATCTGTGATTTGTTTGTTTCCTCAGTTTTATTAGGGACCGATGCCGATATTTTAGTGCTGCTTTTACTGGCCTCGGGTGTGGAAGGCGCTTTTGAGATAGTAGCTGAGGGGATGTTTTTCAGCTTGTCATCTTTTCCCAAGTCCTTAAGGGGGAGTTCGCTTTTCCTTTCACACTCTCTCCCACTCTGTGCCATTTTCTGTTCTGCCAATCTCTGGTCCTCATAGTATTTTTCATACTGCTGCCTGTAAGCTGGATTAGAGGCCATTAAGGACTTTTGGTCCATATAAAGTCCATAAGCATATTGGCCATAATAAAGTGACTGGGCAAGTGCAGGGTGCCTCTGAGTTATTACTGACTGGTGCTGAGGTGGCAAGCTGGTAGAGTTAGGTTCACTTTTTTTGGGCTCTGTTGGCTCAACCTTGTCTTTCTTTTCAGCTTCTTCTTCTGCTTCCTTTTTGATCTTCATTCCTTGGGCGTTATTGCTGTTCCCAGCTGCAGGGGTGCTGACCTGTCCAGAGTGCATGTAACTTGGAGAATAATAAGGATCGTAGCCATGGTAATAGGGAGAATGGGACTCTTTTACTTGTGCGGGTTGTCCAGGGGTCGATGAATGCCCTTTTACAACACTATCTTTATTAGAAATAATATCTGAAGGGGAGCTGGCCTTTGACCTCATGCCCTCTGACCTGCTGTCAGAGCCACCATCATCTGCAGCATCAGAGATATCAGAGTATGCAGGACTGTTGGTTTTAGCAGCAGCACCCTCTGAACCATTCTGTGTCAACACATGCAGTGGCGCCATTGAAGGCTGTCCATTCACCAAAGTGCTGCATTCCATTCTGGAGGCACTCCCTATAGAAGGGCTGGGTGCATTGTCTGTGAAAGTGTAAACCTTATCAGCTTCAGCTTTAATGCTTGCCATCCTGCTCTCTTGAGATTCTGACAGTCCATTAGTTAACACTTCATTCTTGCTGAGATGTTCCTTTAAAAAATGCCCAGCAATCTCTTTCCCAGACCCCTTTGTGTCCTCTAACTTTCCCAGCTTCAAATCCATCTTAGGACTTCCACTCTCTTTGCTCTCTTTGTCCTTCAGCTTTCTCTTCTCCTTTTTCTTTTTGTCTTTGAGTAATGTGAGAGCAGGGTTTACAGTGCTTGGCTCTCCCATAATTGTGGGCTTTGGTTGAATAGGTTTTAGCGGAGGGCTCTTTGGTGTAGCCTGCACAACTGTAGTTGTTAGTGAGGGCAATCCCGGCATTGAACCGGTTGTGGTGGTTGTAAAGGCTGCTGTGGGTATAGCTATTAACTGAGGTGGTGTTGGAGCTGGAGCTGGTGCAATGGGTCTGGCAGTTTTAAGCTTGGAAAGGTTTTTATCTACTTTACAGTTACTGGCTTTTTTGCCTTTGTCTTTCTCTCCCATGTTCTTCTTGTCTATTAATCCCTCAGCCTCTAGTTTGGGCATTTCAGTGGCTAAACTGCTTTCTGCCACAGAGCAGTTCTCCAAAGTCACTGTCATATTAGAAATGACTGGCAGGCTGTTCAGTTCACTGTTTAAGCCCCTCTTTTTCCCAGAATTCCTACCACTGTTAGCTTGCTCCCTTTTCCCCTTTGGTGTCCCTGGAGTACTGAGCGAACAAGGAGATGTAGGTGCCTTCAACTGATCAAAATGTGATAAATTTGTGCTTGGCTCATTGCATTCAAGTGCCACATTACTGAGCGCTTCCTCACAATCTGAGATTTTGTCTTCACTGTCAGGCTCAAATTCCAGTTTATTTTCTGGGTCCAAATGTGCATGAGCCTGGTGATACCTCAACCCATTAATGTGCTTGTACTTTTTGTTGCAATTGGGGTGGGGGCAATCAATCAAAACCGGAGAAGAACAGCCTTGGTCCAAAAAAGTAGTCTCTGGCTTCCCCTGGGGAGTGGTTGGAGTGCTTCTAGAATTGGTACGAACACGCTTTCCAGATTTATTGTCTTCTGAACTGGAGTTCAAGTCTAGCTCCATGGGTGGCTTATTTTTCCTCTTATTGGTGGACAAGGGGCTAACTTTGATGTCCTCCATGGCACAGTTTGGAGGTGTCCTGCGGCCGCTAGAATTAAGGCTGCCCCGTCTCCCTTTTCCATTGGCACCACCTCTATTCTTGTTCTGCAGTCCTCTGGACTCTGTAAAGTTAACATCAGTCCCAGGTGTGGTTGCAGCTGCTGCAGACCTTGCTCTTTTCCCTCTGCCCCGACCGCCTCGCATTTCCAAGTCACTTGTTGGTGATTCACAAAACCTGCGTAAATCAAACCAGAATTAGGTAGATATAAACAAGAGACTAAGTACACATCAAAGCAGCACACAGGCACAAAGGACAGCCTCAGTCATATCATCTGAAGAAGAAGAAAGGGTGACATACGTCTGTATGTGTCTTAATCGGATGAGGGCTGAGTTCTCATCTGTTATGTGCCTTTATACACTGCTTCCTAGCCATCAAAGCAGTTAAATGCACAAAATGCAGTCAAAGCAAAATAATAACATCAGAAACAAATAACAAGATAAAACAGCAGCATGAAGCATAAAAAGTCAATTCTAATAAAATGGTAAAGTCATAAGATCTTGATTAGTCTCCTAAAGAAATGGAGAGGAGGGGGGAACAGGCCAAGCCTCCCTTGGCAAGGCAGTCCATAGGGTGAGTGTCACAATGGAGAAGGCCCTGTGGCTGGCTGGTATATTGGGGTGGGGGAGAGGCTCCCATTACAGGACTGGTCTCTCCTATGGATTTTATAGCATGAGAGGGACGGACATCTTAATAGTGAACTCATTTCCAACACCACAAAATATATTCTCCCGTAATACCTACGTTTTACAATACCTAACCTGAGAATGTGTTCTTCTCATGTATCGTTTCTGTTACACAGAATTGTTTTTATGAGTCTCTACCCAGTTTTCATGTCAGAATTTGGATGAGAAAGCAGAGAAAAAGCAGACTCAAAATGACAGCTTACCTGGGAGGAGCCCAATCGTGTTTCGTGCAGTCAAGCAACGTCCCAACGTACGTTTTATTTCTCCATGTAACATTTACAACTAGGACACCTGCAGATGAGAGGGAAACAAAAATTATCACTGTGAGAATAAGAGTATCTGAACTTTGTTTAAACCTAGAAAGAGGCAACAACAACACATAGAGCTCCATTCTCATTTGCTTTCAAGTACTGTGGTTTATAGGCTTCCTCTTTTTGGGTTTCAGTGACTTCCAATTAAAACCCATAGGAAAGTGTGTGTGTGCGCTAGCCTGAACATTAAGACAAAGGAGAGTGTAATCAAGATACAGCTGTGAGAAGGAAATGGTTTTCACTATGTCCTGCTGTAAAAAGGCAACAGTCACCTCTTAATTTTGCTATCATGGCACATAATTGCTTTTGTTTGGCAGCCAGCTAACATAAATGGGAGTGCCAATAACAAGAGCTTAAAGCAGTAGGTTACTTGTGAAGGATCTGCTTTATCTTCAAAACCACAACAATAATAATTCCGTGTATCTGAATTACATATATTTTAAAGCTACAGTTCACATTGTGCATACTACAAAAATATAACAGTAAAAATTTTATTTGAAATTATACGTATTTGATAGACACAGTATGCCCTAGGTACCATTAAACACAGATAATGTCTATGTATTATTTACAAGCTGATATAGGATGCCCTTCATTTATCTTAGCCACAATCTAAATAGACAAAGCAATAGTATCACAGCATCAGCTTTAAATACCATCCTTTATATATTCTTTTTCTCTGGAAAGAGATAAGAACTGCAATTCAGTGTGCCAGTAAATATTCTTCTCCAATCCTTTATTAAACAAACAAACAAATGCTATTTGGTTTCTCTTCAGCGCTGCATTCACAGATAAAGACCATTTATAACAATTAGGCTCGTGGGCTACGGAACACAATAATGTCTTTAATTCATTAGATATGGTATATATACATGTAACAGTCATTTCTATGTTTAGTGTGTTAAAATGTGTGATCAAATAGGCATGAAGCAATAATATAATTTAGCTGCAAAGATATTCTTTCTAAATAGGTAACACCAGTTGCTGAGTCAGAATGAGTCTCCCCCTTACTAGACCTTTGTATCTTCTAGCTCCAATTCCTGCTTTATAACCAGTGAAATAATAAGTACTGTAAATAAATATATAATGAAATCATGCTTCAGTTCCCAGTTTGTCGGCTTGTTTTACGTCACCAGTGTGATTTCTCATTTTGCATTAAACCTTTCCCCAGACTGCTGCACCAACGTAAAGAAAACATGTAACCTGCAACTTATTTCCTCAGGGTCCTTTTAACAGCAGGAAAGTATTTTGAAATGCTATTAGCTAAAGTACTAGGGAAGAAGGGATTTCCTTTAAGCATTTTCAACAGCGTATAAAGGGGAAAAATGGTTCCCTGCATGGTTTTAGCTTGTTATTGTAAATGACAGTAGGATACCATATAGTATGTATCCTGGTTTCAGTGTTTTTTTAAAAAATAAACTCCAGATATGACAGATAAAATCTTTTCTGAGGTAAGACTAACAGCAATTAAAATAGTTTATTTTTATGCCTCTTTTGGCTCTCAACAAATTTAACAGCTGAAAAAACACACTACATTTCCACCCCTTAAAGAAAAAAGGACACCAGATAAAACTGTGGAGAGGGGGAAAAAAAAGTGGTCTGTTTTTCTCATCATTTGCTCTCTAGGGCACCACATGTGGTGTCAGAGACCTTTCCAACTGCTTAAAATTCTTCAGCACGTCAGCTGTATTTACAGCCCTGGAATATATTGGTATTGCCAGAAGGTTACCGCATTTTTAGCATAAGATGCAATAGGCTGAATCACTTTGTTCCTGAGTTTCTGATGTAGCACAAATGTATAATTAAAATTGCTTGAAAGGGAAACATGAAAGAAACAACAAGCCCTCCATTCTTAAGTGTAATAAAATTAAAAACAGGAAAAGTCTGCACCGACACTTAACATTTGTCTGCAGTGAAAGGCTTTTGTTATTGCCTTCCCCTAAGGGCTACATATTTCCAGCAAACACAGACTCTGGATTGGCTGGCGCATGCTGGGAATGCTGCTATCTCATTGGCCTGGTTCGGCACTGCAGCACAGGCCACAAAGAGCAAAGGAAAATAGTGATGTAACACCACAATCCTGAGCAAGCAGGAGGCGGTAGGGTGAGGGGGAAGGGCGTGAGCCAAGAATATTCTCAGCAATGGGAGAGGCTAAATGCTTCCTGCTTCTGTAATCACACCCTGGTTTGTTTGCTCTAACTAGGCTTGTCAATGTGATGAAAGGTTACTGTCTGCTAAACTGCATTCTCTCCACATAAAACCAGATAGCATTCAAACTTTTAGTCAGGTCAGGGGGGGGGGGAACATAGAGTTTGCCTACTGGTTGACAAAATGGTGACTTACAGAGGGAATTAATTAGGTGCTGCCTTTCTGGGTGATATGCCAAGAGCGACTGGCTGAAGTAAAGCGAAACCTGAAATCAGTGAATGATTCAAAGCTATGATAGCTATTTCTGGATGCTTTTAAGTGGCATGATGTGACTGTCTGCTTGATGAATAAATCAAATAAGCACCTGCCCAGCCCTAAAGGTAAAAAGTCATCCACCAAATTGCGAAAAGAAGAATTATAAAGTAAATAAGCACAGGGAAAATACAGAGAAAGGGTTCAGTAGGAATCATAACAAAGAGGTAGTGATATAAATAAATCATTTTTTCCTGGTATTTGCTGATAAAATGAACAGTTTCCATTAAATAAAATGGGCATGCATGCATGCACACACACACACACAGACAAACAAGGGTGCTGCTAAATCCCTGCTCTTCCCTTTTTCCTTTCTCTCTCTCTCTCTCTCTCTTGATATATATTAAATTTTATATAAATAAAATCTATTTGAAATACTGTTACAGGAAATCACAAAATACTTTCGTATTTCAGAGCGGGCCAAGACTTTATCTTTAGAAGTTCACTTATACCTTAATTCTAACCATCATTTCTTGTTTTTTATACTTTAAAGGCACAGGCAGAATTTTTCTGATACACTATTTTTAATTATTTCTTTTTAAAGAATATGTTTTCTCATTTGGTCTGAGTTTCAGCCAAATAACCTGTCTATTAGATGCATTCATCCCTTACATTAAAAAAAATGCCCTAAAACTAAAATCATGGATGTACATGGTTGAAGGAATAAAGATTAGAGAAATGAGTATTTTCCTTCTGAAAAAAGCCAGAGGAGGATTGATTCATTGCTTTGCACAATCTGCTCTCCCCTCTTCAGTCACAGGAATGTTCTGTGAGAGCAAGCAATGAAGTAAGAGCATTTAATTTGGCAAACCTACTGCAGAAGTGGGTCAAGCGAATAAACTGCTACACCAGGAAGCATGCAACTGGAAAGACAACAACGGTAGATGGAAATGGATATAATGAAAACACCATTCTGGTTCCCTTCTGCTCTGTATGCCATATGGCTTAAGACATTTTGCTCTATGTACATATTAACGTAGGATTGAAATAGCTTTCCTGACATAATTTTCAGCTGGGCATAAGGCTGGTTTCAGAATTCAGATTCAAAATGGACTTCACAAAGGACACCAAACCTGCAACTCATCAAATTGATCGTAAGTAAAAATACCATTCTCTCTTTTTAAGAGAGAAAACCTAAGCTTAAATGGAAGGTGGTTATGGGAGAATATTGGTGGTGGCAGACCTGCCCCCCAACCCCGAGAGAGGTCCATAAGCAGAGAAAGATGTTTGCTACTAGAGACCATCTTGTGGAAGCTGCAGGGCTTGAAAAGGAGCATGTCAGAAGAAGCCTTAGACCTAGTGGATCTGCAGCTCTCCTGTTTCCTAGCAAAGAGGAGCTGACAAAGTGATTTTCCCTCTTGTTGAAACAAAGCAACCAAAAGGGGAAAGTACAGGTACCCTCATCCTATTTTCTACCCAGGACATAGGAAACAGTGGTTCATTCCTGTGTCACGGAATCCTCACCCCCGTTCTAACCATTGTAAAATTGCTCCACCACAAAAAAGACATCCAACGAAGAAGCAGAGATGGTAGATGTATGCTATGGTTCTTCTGAAAGGAAGCACTCCTCAAAGGTTGTTCCACCTAAAATATAGGTGGAAGAGATCAGAAGAAACATCACCTAGGTCCTATGCCAATCTGACCACATTGTAGCCTGACACCAAGAAACAGAAGCTGGAGTTGGGGATATCTGTATGACAGGGAGCAGTGCATATGAGGCTGAATTCCACTAACACAGATGTGTGGATATGAGAACTCTGCATGGTTCTCATATCCAGGAACTGGGCATTTAGCATTATCTTAGCAGGGTGGCACTCTCTCTGCAACTACTGATGTGTACTCTAGGGCAGTGTTCCTTAAGCCTTCTTGATGTGGGCTGCCATTTTTTTCAGGGTGTCAAGGTCCAGCCAATAAAACATTTGTGCTCACTGATCACAACTGTTCCTTTCTTACCTGGAAACTCTTCAAAGAACAGCAGTTGGTGGTTTGTGCACAAGCACTGGTCCATAGACCACTATTTTAAGTGTCACTGTTCTAACGGTATCCTTGATTGATTCTTGTCCCTTGAGGCCCAGGTGGCTTTGGTGGCTTGGATCACACTTCATCAGCTTTGTCTGGTTTGCCAAGCTAGGCTTGTTCTGGGACTGAGACAGAATAGCCCCCGTGTCTCATGTTCCAATAACCAGACTACTGTGTTGCATTGTATGTGGGGCTTTGATAAAGACCTGGAAGCTTCAGCTAGCACAGACTGTGGTAGAGTAGAAATGTAATCAGTACAGCTAAGTCGAATTATACAGATTCTACAAGACCTGCACTTTCTACCTATTCACTTTCAAGTCCAAGTGTGAGTGCTTATCTTTAAAGCAACAAATGGCTAGGGATGCAAATATTGGAAAGAGCACATCTCCCTCCTTACACCAGCCTTCACATGCTTCAAGATCCTCAGGGGAGGGTTCTTCAAGAACCTTTGCTATGTTATGTAACAAGGGAAACAGCAATCACTGGTGTGGCACCCTAAGTTTCACCATGGTGGCGTAACTGGTGGTGATAGTATTTTCTTTCTGATGCTAGGTCAATATCTATCTATTTTATCCCAGACATTAAGATGTTGATAACTATTTATTTTATGTAATTTTTTAAAAAATCTTTTATTCTTGCATTCTGATGTGATTTCATTAGAATTGTTTATTACTAAAATAATGCCCTTCCACGGGAATGTTCAACTAGAACTAGATTTATATAGTCTCTTCAGTAGCAGGTAAAAAGTTTTTTATCTGTAGAAGAAATTTAAAGATTTTACATTTTTTTTTTGGAAAAAAAATCGCTGGCAGGATGCATTTTTAAGGTTCTCAATTTTACTGATTTGCATATAAGTTGTTTTATTATATGCATTCAACATTTTTAAGTATAGCACCATGAAATCTGCTCTAGAATGGAGGTGCAGAGCATACGATGTTTACATAAATAAATATTACATTTTGTGAATTGCCCTAGTAGTATAAGATGAAGGATGGTGTAATAAATAGTAAATATGGAACTGACTGTTCAAAATGGCTCCTACTGAAATCTATGGGATAAAGTAAACGGATTACTGTCTCAGATGCACACTCTCAGCTCGGGCACTAGATACAGAAGAGATATGGTGTAAATTTAGCACCTACTCCAATGTCTCGCAGAAGACACCCATTTAGTTAAATATGTTATTAAATGACTTTTGGACAATTTTGGAATGGAGCTTTTCCCTAACAGTGTAGCACCAACTGACAGTGATCCCATGACAGCTACTACTTTGTATTCAAAAAGCTCTAGAAAACAGAGGCTAGTTATGTATGTATAACAAATCCTTTCCACAAAGTAAAATCAACAGCATAGGCATGTGCTTCTGGTATTAACAGTAAACACTAGCACTAGCCAGCAGATAATCATAACAGTCAGAGCCAGTGTGTAGTGGTTTGAACACTGGACTATGATTCTGGAGACAGGGTTTCAATCCCTGTTTGGCCAAGGAAGAGATGGTCCCACCACACACACACACACACACACACACACACACACCCTACCAATGTGAATTAAAATTATGGTCAATAGATGATGTGGTTGGATAAATTATTTGCATATAATTAACACAGACTAGCTCTTCCACAACCTATGTAAGACTGACTACGCTTGCTTGCAATTTTACACTCAAAGCCAAGAATTTCAAGGAGATGTCATAGGATAGAAAAGTCAAGCAACCAAGTAACCAATCTATTTGATGCTATAAACATTGTGAGAAAACACAAATGCTTGAACCTACTTGAGATTCAAGTGCAATGAGATCACTGATGTGAGATAAAACATTTGCATTATTTCTTTTCCATGAAATATTTATTACAATTATATCCTCCATTTCCTCAGAGAGGTTCAAGGTGTTATATACAGGTCGCCCCACATACGTTCCTGGACTTACCATTTATAAGTGAAATCACAGATAATAGCAAAACATATTACAATAAAGGACTTCTGGTACAAACAAAGCATAGAGCAGGAGTTGTGCCAGAGTTGATACAGTGCTTAAAGGATGTTGGCAAAGTGATGAGTAAAAGAGAAGCTGAAAATGAAAAAGATGGAGGCCAAGCTGAAGATACAGATGCCACATCCAAATCACAGACCAAAGAGGAGTCAAAGAACAAGTCAAAGATCAAAAAATCAGAAAGGTAATTCTGAGGAGAAAAAAAACTGAGCTCAGAAAGTAGTTCCTACGATGCTGTTAGGCCACTGGATGAAAAGGAATTGAGGATTTAGGTGGGAACACAGTGATATGCTGTGGTAAAGGTGGGTGGGGCTGCTGCTAAAAAGCTTACATAACTGCTCTAGAAAGTTCCAAACAGATAACCCCCATCTGTGTGAGTCAAAGTGATGATGAAGTTACCCCTTTGCACATGAGTTAATGAAGATAAAGACAACAGATGCACTGGAAATTTCCCTCCAATTTAAAATATACCTCAAAATGGAGAACTTATCTCCCAGCATCTAACTCATTGTGAAATAATATGGAGAATGAATGCAATAGTTTAACAATGACTTTAAAATATTTTAGTTCATAGATATATGTCACCGAGTTCTGCCTTATAAAGTTGCTTTCATCTAGTAAGAACAGAGTTGGCACCCTACTATAATAAAAAGAAAGAAACTATCAGATTGATTAGGTGAATTACCGTTTAGCATACTTTTGTTTCTAAACTTTTAGGAGTAAATATTTCTTTCATTATTAACCCTTCAGTTGTTTAAAGTTAGTCTATGTGCATACAGTTGGTTTGAAGAATAAGATTCTCTTTTATAGTAAAAAAGATACCAATTTTTGATTTATGGCAACTCTATGAATAAAAGACCTCCCTCCCAGACACCCTGTTATCAACAGCCCTCCTCAGGTCCTGTAAACTCAGGGTTCTGGCTGGCTTGCTTGAATATACTTGCTTATAATGCAATCTTTCACTTCTCCTATTGCCTTTCACCTTACCCTTACCCCTGGGTTTTGATCCAGAGATCTTCTGGCTCCCTGTCATTTAGGCTTATGTAATTATATAATTAGGCTTCATAATAGTGCTGCTCTTATCATGATCTTTACATTCTACAAGGATGTTCTTTAGGTTGTATTCTGACATGTTGGTTGATTTATTTAGCTTTACTTCAATTTTTAATATGGCCTGTGCCACAATCTGCTCCTGGTCTTGTTTCTGCAGAGAATCAAGCTTTTCCATTTCCCACTTCAATTATATTGTCTATTTGATTTCTATATGGGCCATCAGGTGACATCCACAAACAATTATCCCTTTGGTAGCTTGATAAATGCATTTGTAATTAACAAACTCTGACCATGCAGAACTTGATACATCACTCTATTGCTTTGTTTCTTGAGCCTAGGCCAATTTTTTCAACAATGTTTGGTTCTGCTCTGTTTCCTACTTTTGTATTACAAACTGCCTATGATTATCAACATGTCCTGTTTTGGTGTGTTAGAAATTTCCTCCTGGTCTCCAGCACAGAATTTCAGTTATTCTTCTGTCTCTACAGTTTGAGCATAAATTTGGATTATGGTTATATTGATAGGTTTTCCCTTAAGTCTTATCACTATTATTTGATCAGACTTTGCGTTATAGCCCTGCCTGCTTTTCCTACATCTCTCCTCAATATTAATACCATCCTATTTCTTTTTAGTTTTACATTTCATGAGTAAAACACAGTATAGTTATCTGATTCAAAAAGTCCCATTCCTGTCCACTTTAGTTTCCTCATCCTAATTACTACAATGTTTATATATTTCAATTTTTTGCTTTTTAATATCTACCTTTTCCTGGTTCATACTTCTCACATTCCATGTTCCTACTGTATGCACTGTGCAGTTCCCAACAAAGAAAGGCTCTTAGAATAGACCTCCCATTTTCAGCAAGACTAAATTAGACTAAATTAACATACTCTGTCACTTATCTGAGAACTGGACTGCCTGCCTGTCAGTGTGTGTAGTCTTGATCCAGGAAAACACTGAGCTTAAATATTAAAGTGCCGAAAGACAAATATGGCTAGTATGTTAGTTTGCAACAACAACCATTTGAACAAGTTGGCATTAGTTCAGTTTTGCTTATTGCTAATTCAAAGTCTCATGTTCCTATTTTCATGCAATTTCAGCCGAAGTTTTAAAATAAATCAACTTACGGTGGATGTTCAATACAAACTGCTCATCTCATGTACTACTGTACTAGAGTACATCTCATGTACTATTGTACTATGTACTATAATAAGCCTTAAAACCTGAATGATCTCATTATAGATTATTTTCTAAGAGGTAACAAATCCACACACAAGTAGAATCTGTACAATATGCTTGTGTCACTAACTCGTTGATGAAACAAGTCATATAGAACACAGGGGCAATGACAGAATAAGTAGCAATTACAGCAAGAAAGACTAATCTATCTTGAACTTATTGTTTCTGGCCATTTAGGATACAATATTTTTTATCCTTGCCTTATTTTTTTAAAAAAGATTTAAACAATTTATCCTTGCCTTATTTTTAGAGGCAAAAATCCCTAAAAGATTTCTCCCAAATAACACAGGCAGAGGAATGAAAACTGTAATCAAAAGGGGTCTGTTGCCCCACAGACTGTTATACTTTAATACTCAAAAGAACACATGGCCACTTTCCATCACTGTCACATCCCTTGCAGCCTTTGTTCTGAGGCCTGATGAGTTGTATTGATTTGGGAAAATCATTGAGCTTCTTGGAAAACTAGACTCTATTTCTCTCAGGAAGACAGCTATTTCTCTAAAGACGACAGCTGGTCAATATTCAGCTGGCTGGGTTACTGGCTGGGCTCTTGTGGATTTTATTCTATTTGCATCTCTAGCAGCATTTGATTTCTAAGCTGTGGCACATCATACTAGGTAACAATGCAAAAGGTGAAATGAATAACGAATGAAAAAAAGAGGTCTTACCCAGTTCTAGAATTAGGGTGTTAGAGCAAGAACAAAGAAAAACCCAGAAAAATGTTAAAGTTCTTCTTTAAAAACCTGAAATATTTTTACAACAGGTTTTCTCTGGAATCATTTTCTACAATCCTCACTCTATGATGTACTCTACAAAGTCTAAACAAATATAAATGATGGGTTGGATCCAGCAAAAGCCTCCCACATATGGAAGGCTGGAGTCCTTCCATCACATGAGGCTGTTTTGGGTCACTGGACTTTTTCTGTTGTCTTAATGATGGATAAGGTATTTTTCTTTGATTCCCCACATCAGTAACCCTTTTCTACTCCCCACCAACTGCTCCAATGATTTGGGGGATCCTTTGGAGAATAAGGAAGATAGCACTAAGGGTTGCAGAAAGGAACATGAACTGTCAATGATTGCTTCTCCCATCTCTTCCCCCATCAGGAGTGTTCTCAAAGAAGCTCATCTGAAGATATACTCCAGCTGCTGGCGTAAAGCTTTGGATCCAGCCCAGTGAACTTTAGACAAAGTCCCAAATTCTGTAGATTTTAGCTAGTTATGAGTAGATTCAATAGACTAAGAATATACAGTTTTGTACAAAGTTTTTAAAAGTAAATCAGCATAATCTTTGAGCAATGTTTGCCCTGAACCTATGCAGAAAGCCCGCCCCCCTGTGTGAAAACATATGAAAATACCTTCCACAAGTACCCCAGATCCCTATACCAGCCCTAAGGAGCCCTGGTGGTACAGTGGCTAAATGCCAGTACTGCAGTCACAACATTGTGAGTTTGATCTTGCAGAGCTCCAAGGTTGACTCATCCTTTCGTTGGTCGGTAAAATAAGTACCTGGCTTGTGGGGGCAATTAGCTAACACATTTTGAACTGCTCTGAGATTGCCTTGTGCTACAAAACAGTGTAGATGGGTAAATGCTATTGCTAAACACTTTGTAAGCCTCTCTGAGAGATTTTGCAGCTGAATACTCTAACCAACGGACACAATGTCAATTCCTGATGCCATTTTTAGGATGACTTCAGGGGAAAACAGAAGTATATGGGTTTACTATGCGTAGGGGGGCATGGGGGGAGGGTCTGGAGAGAAAATTGACCTCTGGTCCCCATGCAGTTGTCAATCCCTGATATCTAGAGGGGGATGCTGGAAAATAGCTCTTATACAGACATTGACCCTTCTTTATTTCATCTGCCAACCCATGTATCAAATGAAAATTTCATTTGCCAAAGGACATTTATTCCACCATATTTTATTTATACTTCCCAATCAAAAAACCTGTGGCTAATGTGGAGATCACCTATTTTAACTATGTGGAAATCAGAGGAACATGGAAAGAGGGAAATACGCTTCTTTTGCAAACACACACGTATTTTTCTCTCAATTTTAGCAGAAAGGAACATCCAGACATTTTAGAGAACAGTCTTTTAGAGTCATTAGTATAATTGCCAAATCCACAAAATGGTTGTCAAAATGGAAAACCAACTTCAACTGTGGTGGGGGGAAAAGTAATCTACAGTGTTACTCTTGCAAACATAGCATCCACATGGGCCATCCACATGATGTTCGAAGCACCAGGAAAGGAAAAGGTGGAATAAGAAGAAATAAAATAGATAAGAAGAAACTGTTGAAGAGGAAGGCTGATAGAAATGTATCCTCCAGCACATACCCAATAGGCCAGGTGGTATACATGAGAAGCTCTATTGTGGCATCAGGGAAGGCCAGGGTCAAAAAGTACTGCTTCAGTTGGGACCAAGACTGATAGGATGACAAAATAATAAATTTTCCCTTCAAATATTCATAATAGAATATGAATGTTCAATGGTATTATACAGCAGATAGCGTACACTGGACAGAGATGCTTGTCAAGCCTATGATGTATGGTTTCCAACTTCACCTGCTCTGGAGACAATAAAGATACCTGCATCATATGGGAGACAGTAACTGTAATCGTGACAGATATGAACTACTTAGATGACATTGTCAGTAATGAAGGAATTACCACCAGTGAAATAAGAGATTATGACAGGAAGTCTAGAAATTTTTAATGCTGAATTTATTTCTGTACAATGCTTCTTCCTTTTCTAGTTCATCAGCATACATAAAAGTGAGAAAACGCTCAGTCCCACATATATTCCATTGGCAATCCTTTAGCTCCCTACATACACATGAGGTGTGTTTAAGTTTGGCTAATACTCAACTCCTGTAAACTATTGGGATTAGAAACTATGAGAAATGGAAATGAGAGCAGATGAAGATCACGAAGTCTTACAGAGTCAAGACTAAAGAAGCTGCTGTTTGACTCATTCCCAGAAGGAAGCAAATAGACAAAATGATTTATTCAAGCCTGCTTAGTATAGTTTTGGCAGTGAACATATGAACATAGCACTCGGTGTTGTTCTCTTTGCCTAAACAAATAAGGCAATGACTAGGAATATCACATGTAGGTACTTTATACTGCTACATATGCTGAACTTTTTGAATATTATCCAATGAACATGAACAGGAAACAGAAGCAGGCCATAGAAACAAAATATAGCTATATCATTAAACTAATCACAAACCAAAAGAAAACGAAGAAAACTATGTAGCTAACCCTGAACTGAGGAAAACTCACAGGAAGAATATTCCTGCAACAAAAGTAGGGAGGCAGACTGATTTGCTTCTAAACAGTATTTAAATTTACTTTAAGAGGAGACCTGCTGGGTAAGACAAAAGGCCAAGCATCCTGGTTTGTTTCCCCAGTGTCCCATAGGAAATCTACAAGCATGACTCTTCCACTGGTGCTCCCCTGGTAGCTATTGGTAGATTCACGCTTTATCAATGTGTCTGATCTCTTAAAGTTAGCAGCCATTACCACATCTTGCATATACACTCTCAGGACCAGTTCATACACTCAGCGGCCCTGAAAAAAAAATCAGTATGTGTGGCAAAGGAAAGGGCAGGTGATTCTCCCTCCAAGCATATGGTGATATGTGACATGGATAGTAGTATTTATTAAAGATTTGTGAGAACTGTTTTATTAGTCATTTTTCTGCTCATCAGCCACTCCCTCTAAAACATGGAATAAAATAGAGAAAACATAAAAAGAGATTAAAAACAATTTTAGAAGTCTATTTTAGAAACCAGTTTTATAAAGCAAAGACCATATAGAATAGTACAATTTTTGCTGCCATTGGACACTCAAAAAGCCATCCTAACGTCCTTTCAGAATGAGTTCCACAGTCTGGCTAGTGCTACAGAGAAAACTCTGTTTTGTGTAATTGTCAGCCTAGACTCTTCGGATGGGAGGACATGCAACACTGATCTTCCACTGAAGATCTCAAATCTGGGGACAAAGTCAGAGATCACAAACATACCCCCCCCCCAACAATGTTTCTTTTTCAAAACAAATAATAAAGCACAGAAATGGGACCTATGTAAGTGTGGTGGTATGAGCGTAAGGTCTGTGTCACACTATCTATTATGCATAGGGAGTGTACTGTTTCTCCAGATGGTCAACTAACAACTATTAAATATCCCCCATCCAGTTTGCAATGGTATATATCAAGGTTCAATTTTTGTCTTGTTCTGCATGGCTTTGAAAAAAATTATGTATTTGTAAGACATGGTTTCTTGCATAAATGTTTGATGATGATGATGATGAAGAATAAAAAACTAAGTTCATTCCCAAAAATTAAAGAGGGAGCCCTAGAGCAGTTCTCAAGTGAAAGTTAGGGTGAAGACAGTTTTTTTTTCTTTTAGTGCAGTGAGGTTGTTCTATAAATGCCAAAGTATAGTATATCTAATTCAAATGCTCTTTGCTCTTCTTACCCACTGATGAGTCTAATCCCTTGGAGATTACCAATTCTGTCCCTTTTTCCTCGAGTGTAAAACCATGGGATCACCATTAACTACTTAACATTTTCCATTCTGCCCTTTATATCAAAGCTCTGGCAGGTTTAGGGTGACAATGCACTCAGAAGGTCCCATCTTGTTATCTTTACACCCTTGTAAACAAATGAATAGGTGGGAAATCAAAACACTTTGCACAATGGCTACCAACGGAACACACTTCACTCACATTCTGTTAGCTAACAGAGGAACATAAGAAGGGTGAGTTAGGTGGCCTGGGACTGTGTGGCAAGACTACTATTGCCTCATATGTATGTACATCAAGCCAATGATTCATCCTACAAACCAAATCACACCTACCGGGGAGCAATACAATAATTCTCCTTTCTATGGGGGGAACCAAAAGTGCTTTATGAATCTTTTAGAACAGGTGGACAATTGTGGAAGGCTAGGGGGGCACATTAGACACCTAGGGGACTTGGCAGGCTGTACCTGCTCCCACCAAATCAATCAATTAATCCATGTATCTATCTGCCACCTTTCTCCCCAAGTGGGACCCAATGAGGCATATATATGTGCATGCGTATACAGTCAGTCCTCCGTATCCACGGATTCATTATACATGGATTCAACCATCCACAGCTTTTTTGGAAAAAAAAATCCTAAAAACAAACCTTGATTTTGACATTATATATAAGCAATGCCATTTTACTATGCCACTTGAGCATCCATGGATTTTGGTATCCATGGGGATCCTGGAACCAAACCCCAATGGATACCAAGGGCCCACTATATATATACAATATATTTATTGAAAAATTGCCGCCAAACACCTCTGAGGAATATGAAGACTTTTTCATCATATTTTTGGTTTCATAAAAAGTCTCTTTTGGGCTTAGAGTGGCCCAGGGGGCCCACAAATATGGGGGGAATGTACTTTCTCTAGGACATTTTGGAGCATTTCAGGAGAAAAAAAGTTTTGGAAAAATTTTCAGAAATTGTTTTGACCCTTGGGGGCCCTGGGAGCCTCCACACATGGTGGAAATGCTCTCTACACCCCCAAGAGTGCATTTGGGGGCATTCTGGAGCAAATATTTTTTGAAAAACATTTTGCAAAAAATATATTTTTGACCCTGGGTGGCCCAAAAAATAGCCCTGGGGTCTGCATGCAGCCCATGGGCCTTACTTTGCCCACCTCTAATTTAGAAGTCTAAGAAGAAAATTCCTGATAATTTTTAAAGAGAAACAGCATTGTAAATATCTGAAAATCTCTTTGTTCTGAAGACCACAACAAGCAACTTTATCCTTAAACTATAATATAGTCAGACAGGAATTCAGCAATGAAATACCTCTTACAGTGATTCCTTAATTGTTACATACAGGTTGTTCATGTTACATGTTCAGTTGCTCCCTCCTCAATTTCTCCCTGTGAGACTTCTGTTTACCTGATAGAAAAAAGGGTTCACTTGGCTAGAAATACCTACAGCTGCTGTATATTACTAGAATGGAAGATCTTGCAATTATCTGCCATATCAACAGTTCTGCAGCTTGCTTGGGTTTTTTTTAAATGAGTAATTCTTGATCCTTCAACACATATAAGAACAAGCAAAGGAAGAATATAGGGCAGACTGGATTTAATATTTTAAAATTCACATTTCATTTCATTTAACATTAACTTCTGGCTTTACAATGACTCTTTTGCCTCTCTCTCTGAGCCCCTAATCCCCAATTATAAAGCTTCCCAGGAATGCTGTGCATAGACACACATGTCTTATTTTAACATTTCCAAAAGCAGCAGTTTTCATTTCCTGCTTAGATTCAAAGAGAAAAACTGAAACTGCCTCAGATTACACATGCGGATTTATCAGGTTACCCATTTAGATCTATGTTTCAACTTAATCCAAGGTCTAGCACAATTTCTTTTCATTCCATGTTTGGGAAAGAAACATTTGTACATATGGGAATAAGGCTGGAACAGAAATATACCTCTGAAAATTTTATTTTTTCTCCAACATCCAACCTCAAAAGCATTTAGTCTCACTCAAAATCCTTCTTGCTACTTTTGGAAAAAGAGATAGGTAGTTCTGTGTTTCCTGTTCTTTGAAAAGAGTGGACCTATAAAAGCTTACATCTATAGAAAGCTCTCAGCAGGAAGGGCATATGCAAACCACAAATAAATAAACCTCCAGGTGCATTTGGTGATTACTCCCCCACTGCTTTCTATGGTGATAAAGGGTTGTCAGGTGTGAACAATGGCAAATTGTCCAACACCACATAATGAAACATTAAGAGGAAGGAAGGACAAGAGGTACAGTTTGCTGATGGGAGGAACAGCAGTGTGTGTGGTGGGAAGGGAAATCCACTTTCTGTGTCAGGCTGTAGATATCAAAACACAATGGGATCACAGATTGACAGATGAGCACCATATCCCAAAGCTACCACTGATCCATGCATCTCGTTGGGGCTGAAAAGCAGAGCCTCATATAAATTATGATGCTTTATTTAAAGTCAAAGCATTTTATTTGCTTTTGTGCCAACTCTGGGGTCCTTTTCATCTCTAGCTACCAGACCCAAGAGAGAACACATTCCTACAGCTCTGTTGGCAGCCAGCTGTGGCCTCGGTAAATCATAAAGCCTCTTAACCAGCCGTTCTTTACAAAGGCCAACTGCAGTTACTAGACATGATCACTCTTTTATTATTCCCACTCAAAGGAATTTAAAATAGCAATTTAAAACAGCAGCTGAAAAATTGTGAAAGTCACTGAACTGCGTTTTCCCAACATGCAAGTGGGCATTCAATTTCACGTACCATTTAAAGACCTCATTGTCTTTACTTTGAAGAAAAGGGTTAAGAATGAGAAAAATACCTAAGCCAGATGTACCCATAACAAATAAGGGACACCATTCAAATAGGGTTTATTTTTAAACATGCATCCTTAACCAATATGCATACCAGCTAATTGCTTTCAACTGAACTATCAAAATTTCTGCCAATTGCTCAAAGCCATCATGATGAAATGACATAAAATAGCTGAAATTTGTCAACATTCAACTCACACTTTTGTGCAACTATCAGAAAATTTTTCATCACACCAGTACTGTGGGAATCACTATACACAGCCACAGAGGACTATGTATTTCCACTTTTGTTAACTTGTTCTCCATCTGAGTTACAGATTTAGGTCATAATATCCATTCATCCTTACTCTGTGTGTGTGTGTGTGTGCCTTCAACTCGCCTGATGACTTATGGCGACCCCACCCCCATGTACTTTACTGTATTACATTTATCCACTAACACCTGATAACAGAGCTCTCTCCTTCACATGTACCTGCTGCAATATGAGAGCTGCTTGCACCTGGCTTTGCACTGATATAACCACAAGGGTGGGGCCAATTTCCTGGGGAAAAAGCACACCACCGGCATCAGCCTTGATGATCCATCATTCACATATAACCCACAGCATGTGGCATAGCTGGAACCATTAAGAACCCACAGTGTATTTACAGACATTACACCACTGGAGGCAAGGGACTGTGGTGTTGTGTATTGGTTAAACATATTATTTTGCTGGCTGATTATATCATTTTGTTGGTTGCATATATGCAATAATTTTATAGTAGCAGCTTCTAAGAACTTGATCAAAACAATATGTCACAACAGATCTTGGTCTGATCTGATCCTGCTATGAAGGTATGGGTTTTGTGAGCTTCGTAACACGTCGGCCATAAATTTAGATAATACTATTTTCCTGGAACAAAGTAAAAACAAAACAACTACCATTAATTGAGAATTACACTCCTTTTTACAATAATAGATATGTTTCATTTCTTTTCTTTTTACATCTATTTCAAGAAAAAGGAGTGTGATTCTTGATTAATATATAAAATTCCTCTATTAGGTTTTCTAGGGAAAAACATGATTCATATTTTTATGAATCCCCACACTTTAGAGATAGTGTATTTAGTCAAAAGGGGCTCAATTTATTCCAACTATCTCTACAATTTTCCTAGAGATGCTTGCCTTGTAAATGAGAATGATGAAGTGTAAATAATGGGATTCTATGGCAGATGCAAAGTAAAAAAGGATCCCGCTTAGCATCTACTAAAAGTAGGGTGTTAGTTTGCTGGGATATAGTAATTAGCTGGTTGCCATATGAACAAACAGAGTAGGTGTCAATATTTAACATCCAGGCAGGTTTTTCTGTTGTTGCTTTCCTTCCAGGCAGCTGAAATGGGTAAAATATTTGATGTGGATTTTTCCATGGTACTGTGATACACTGAGAACTACCCCCATAAAATCACCAAGGGATTCAGTATACGTCTTCCTCACCTGCTTCATATTAAATGGCCAATCTTCTTGTGTATATTTTCCAGCACACTGCACTGAT
The DNA here is from genome assembly GCA_030847615.1 of Gambelia wislizenii. Classification (NCBI taxonomy): domain Eukaryota; kingdom Metazoa; phylum Chordata; class Lepidosauria; order Squamata; family Crotaphytidae; genus Gambelia; species Gambelia wislizenii. Next base: position 358,038,016 of record JAUMIR010000002.1, on the reverse strand, counting down.
TGCTTTGTTTATTAGGAACACACTGACTTGCGATTTCCTTGACCTGCAGTGAACCATGGAGCTCCCACAGTTTCCTTTCACTTGTAGACATTGTAAAGCTAGTCTACCTCTGACCTTAGTAGACTGGGGCCAAAACTATTTTGGACACTAAGGGCAAGCCATAGATACATCAGGTTTATCTTCTTTGAATCTATTTTCCATCTCAAATAAAATGAATTACAAATTGTGCTAGCTAAGACTCTTCACTCATATTTCTGTTCAAATATCACCATCAGCGTAAAGTACTTTGACTTGTTTCACTTGGGGAGTACATGCACAAATTCATCTGAATTATCGACTGCACTTTAGCCTCATCTGAAGCGTTGGCCCCTCTGTCTGATAAGCGATGACCCCAGTGGCACATAAAACCCTCTCCAAAGAGGCAGGAACATTATTGCTTTGCACTGGGGACGGCAGCATGAGAGCCAATCAATCACTATGCTTGACAGTTTTTACAGCCTCCTCACATTAGGCCCAAGTCAAACTCCATAGTGCCTATTGTTCACATTCTTCTTCCTCTTCTTTGCTCTGCTCTGATGAATTTAAGGCCAGTCTCTAGTCTATGCACCAGTCCCTAGTCTATGCACCAGTCCCCTTTTCCTTGAATGTAACTGCCATTCTCTTTTGAAACAAGAGACAGAAATATTTCACACTAATTCTTGAACACAGACGACGAAGAAAAACTAATGTGGTTTATTTTATTATTTCAAGTACCTTTTTCCTAAGCAGCTTACATTAAAAATGTAACAATGATAATAAATACAATATTAAAATTGGGTAAAAATTAAAAATATATGTAGCAAGACTAAAAACAAGCAAAACAGTAAAAACAAAAGAATCAGTCACAGAAAACCTTCTGGAATAAACATGTACAAAAACAATAAGAGAGGAAGCCTGTTGGACTTCCCTGGGAAGAAAATTCCAGAATTATGCCACTGGTGCTAAGGCAACTCTGTGCCTGGTACCCATTAAGAAGGTAATTAAGGAAGGGCAAGAACATAGGATCTCTGATGTCAACCTTAAAGCTCACACAGGCTCCTTTGCTGAAAAGAGAATCCTTAAGAAAACTGGTTCCATTCTATATAGGGATTTAAAGGTTATTATTGTTATTGTCAAGCTACTTGGTGACCCTATAAATGAGAGATCTCAAACAGACCCTTTTTAAAACAGCCTTACTTTCTATAGCTGAACCTGTGATTCTTACTATTTTGCTCATATTAAAAGGTTATTACCAGTATTTAAACTGAGACTGGAAATCAACTGGCAGGCAAACAACTGATAACTGGACCGACATACTATGGACAAGGGCTTTGCTCCTATTAGCATCCTGGTGGCCACATTTTGTATCAACTGTTTCTCATGCAATTCATGTGCTGTGTGTATTCCAAACCACTAAAAATGAGTATGCACAGAAACAAGTCCAAAATTAACTTGTCTTGACTATGGTCTTCTTTCTAAAATAAATACAGTCGGCCTTCCACATTTGTAGGTTTAACTTTTGAAGTTTTGATTTATTCACGGATTACTTGTTGCCACCTGTGCTGCCGCCCTATGCCATTTTTAATAGGGACTGAAAGCCTTGCAGGACTGGAAGAGACTGTGAACATGTGTCAAGGCTTATAAGCCCCTAATAAAAATGATGAGGGAAAGCAGCGGAGACAGTGGCAAGCCCTGCCAGCTGCCCACTTCTGCATTGTGCATAAACCCTGCCACCTTGAAGGCACCCACGGTGGGTTGACTCAAAAGATCGTACGTTTTTATGTATCAAATATGGTTTGAGGAACCTATAGATGTTTTCCCACTTTCATCGGGGTCCTGTACCCCTAACACCAGTGAATGTGGACAGCCAACTGTACATTTATTTTACATGTTGCACTGGACTCCAATGTCACATCTGTATAAACGCAAGGAGGGAATAAAAGCTCTGTGCTCATTTTTTCAAGTTATGTAAGTAAAGATTGCTGTAGACGCAGATACCAAACAGGCAATAATCAAGCTTCTAAGTGACCCAGGAACAGGTATTTTATTCCCTTAGAAGTTGGAATCCCTTTTCCTGGCAGCTCATATCTACCCTCTAGTTCCTGGTGCACATCTAAAACATTCTTCATCCCATTCTTTAGTCATTCTTCTTCATTCCATTCTTCATTCATTTTAAAACATTTTTCATTCTTAATAATAAAGTCAGAGCTAGGTATGTGAAAATAACTTTTGTTTTGATCTTGCTCAATTTGTCCTGAATCCCTCCTGCATTTTATTCTCAGCTTTTGTTTTGTATCAGGTTGTGAGAGTTTGTGTTTTCTCCATGCACCAAAATTTGCACACATTTATTGTATTTTTTCTGAGTGGGTGCATTTATTTATACAGTTTAACTAGTTTATCTCTCCCACGACAAGGGGGCGTCAATGGAGAGGATCAAAACATCATTAGGGTGCGATGCTGTCCTTGTTGCCCACACAGAAGCAGCTCTGAAGCGCTTAACATCCTGCTTCACAACAGCTGCAGAGCTCTTTGGGCTGGAAGTCAACCTGAAGAAAATGGAAGTTCTCTACCAGCCTGTACCACAGGACAAACACCACCATCCCCACATTGCCATCGGCTGTTCCTCTGTGCTTAAGTCTGTTTAGCAGTTCACCTACCTGGGAAGCATCATCTCCTCAGATGCCAAGATTGACAAAGAGATCGATCACAGATTAGCAAAGGCATATAGCGCATTTGGAAGACTCTACAAAAGAGTCTGGAGTAATAAACACCTGAGGCAAAGCACAAAAATCAGTGTGTATAGAGCCATTGTACTGTCTATTCTCCTTTACGGGTCTGAAACCTGGGTTACCTATCGCCAACACGTACGACTACTCAAATGCTTTCATCAGCGCTGTATATGCACAATCCTAAATATACAATGGACTGACTATGTGACGAATGTTGCTGTCCTTAAGCAAGCAGGGATCACCAGCATTGAGACCATGATATTGAGAACACAGCTGCACTGGGCAGGGCACGTTTCTAGGATGGAGGACCATCGCCTCCAAAAATAGTACTCTACGGTGAGCTCGCCATGGATCAGAGTAAGAGGGGCGCACCAAAAAAGCGATACAAGGACTCCCTGAAACAACATCTCAGGCTTGGCCAAATTGATCACCAACAATGGTCCGCCCTGGCCTCACATCGGGAGGCATGGAGACGCACTATCCACAATGCTGCAGCCTTATTTGAGAACTCACGCCGATCAAGTCTTGAAGAGAAACGACAACACAGAAAGAATCACAACCCAGAAACATCACCCAAGGAGACCTTCTGCTGTGCTTTGTGCAATCGGACTTGTTTATCTCAGATTGGCCTTTTTAATCATCAGCATGCTTGCAGAAAGGGCAGGATGAGTCTTTCCTGAATCTTTGTTTGCGAAGAAAAGCCAGAGAGACTAGTTTATAAAACCTTTCTCACTGATGAAAGTATGTTTGTGGCTTTCCCCCCCAATTATACACATTCACATTTTAAAATACGTTTATTGTTTTATGTGTACTAGAAATGTCCCCAATGCTTTACAAATGCTTGAGGTGAGGTACACCTTTTTTTCTGATGAGAGGTGTGCAATTGTTACTCTTGTTGATGCTGTCAAGCTTAATGACATTTATTTTATTTTTCAATTATAATTACTCAGTGAAAGCATATTTTGTCTTGAAAGCAGTATACCCAGTAGCAATACTGAATAATTTGTATATGACTTACCCACTTTGTATCTGCCATACTATGTATAGTATATGAAATCCTAACTATCCTATTTATTTATTTGTTGGATTTCTATCCTGCCTTTCTCCCAAATGGGGATTCAAGTGATTCTAAACTAATATCTAAACTACTGTTTTTGTTAAAACTTTTGCAATGCTTAGCAGTAAGCGCTCTAACCTGAACGCTGATTTGATTGATCTGCAATCTTTGACAAATTAAAATTAAAACTGGGAATTTAACAGCATCCCATAAGACGAAAGGAATATTATTGTGGTTCTGCAATAAAGATAGCTATTGATCATCTTGTGGCAAATCAGATGCAGCCATTTCAAAAATCAATAATGTCAGTATGAAGAAAAAGAAAGAATATATTTTCAGTCTGATGGACCTACTAACCGGTTAAACATGAATCAGTAAATAGAAGTGACTTCTGGGAGCAAAAAAAGGAGGAGGGCATATCAAACATCTGTGGGTCATTGCTATTTAACCCTTAACCTAGAGTTAAGGGTGAACAGTGAGACAGCCAAGTTGCAAATGACACCAAATCTCTTAGGACAATAAGCCCCTGATGAGATGGAAAAAGGATTTCTTCAAATTTGAACAGGAAACAAGTAGAGAATGATATTTCAAATAAATGAGGGTAAAATGATGAATACTGAGGCAAATTCCATACATACAAATAGGAGTCTGGCGCTAACTCAGGGAGAGCCTTGGGCTGTGCTGGATAATTCTACAAAAAGGACCCATAGTCTCCTGTTAGGTCAGATTTACAGGGAAATCTTGATTTATCGTCCATGAGCAGCATGATTGTGCATTTTGGTTGCGCATGAGAGTAGTTAAACAAACTAGAGACCTCCCCTGATTTTCCAGCATTCCTAATCATGTGGAGAGCCTCAATGGTCAGAGTCTTCTCTTCAGAAATCTTGGGTCCTGTCTACGGGGAGGGGGGATACTATCTCCTCCGAAGAAGCAGCCATTCGCAGTGCTGCGACCTGTCTTAACTGTCAAAAGAGCCCCCTACCTTCGCATGGACCCTAGCCAAGATGGTGGCAGCAAGTGATTTACTTGTGCTTTTAAATCTGCTGTCACCATTTAAAAAAAACAGTTTACCATGGTGTGTACATGCGATATTTCGTATTTACAAACAAACAAAAAAACAAAAAACAAAAATCAAAAATGGAGGGGGGGTAAAAGATTGTTTCATCGCCTTACTGATCTCTCGCATAGCCGAAAATCCAACATGGCGGCAGCAGGCGCTTTCCCTGTTTGCTAGCCCCGCCCCCATGCTTGTCCAGCCAATCAAACTTATGTTGCCTGGCTGCAGCAATGCAAATGTGACTGTCTTAATGATCGCACATTCACATGCCCTATGGAGCTTTTTAAAAACTTAGATAAAAGTTCCACAGGCTTCCCTGAAGGAGTCTATGGTGGATGTGGCTGCCCCCTTCTGAATGAGACATATTGATGCGAATATCTGTTTGGAAAGATCACTTTCCATGCAATTGCTATTTGGTTTATTTTCAGCCTTTAGACAGGCCCTCAGTCTCCCATGTATAGAGCATGATGGAAATGACAACAGATTGGAATAGGAGCAGCACACTTTCCCTTCTTGTGTATTGTTTCTGCTCAGATGCAGAATGCGTGAACAGGAGGGATAAAGTGTGGTGATAAACACTTGTTTAGATGTATTTCAAGAGGGATTGGTTTAAATTCATAGATAATACACTTCTTAAATTGCATTTCATTTATTCAATTTATACTCAATTATTTTTCCAAAAAGATTGATGGCATCATATATGTGGGTTTCTTCTACCCTACTGGATCTACACAACAACGCTGTGAAGTGGCTGGCCCACAGAAAGCTTTATGGCTGGGGGTAGGAATTCAAGTGTCTCCAACCATAGCCCAATCACTATCCCATCTAGGGCTCTTTAACAACTATCCTATGCAAGTTCTCAAATAATAGGTTTGACATATTGCTAGATGCCAGTTTACTGTGTGTGTATGTACGTGAGGGCCAAACAGTGTGGTGTCTAGAGGGGGGCTGTTGCACACCCTCCGTCCCTAAGAACTGCCCCCCCCTTACATCAGCTTCCTGTGTCTTAAAATCCAAGGCAGAAACTCTTTCTGAAACTCCTTCTATATATGTCTATAAAGCAAAGAGTCTCCTCTGTTGTGGCACCCTTGATTCTGGAATAACTTCTCCAGAGAGGTTGAAGCCAGCATTGTAATCTTTCCGGTATCGGGTTAAATATCCTTTGTTCAGCAGGGCATTTTACAGAGGGTTTTTCAAGTGGTGACTTCCATATCAAAGGGGCAGTGAATCCATTTCAGGTTTTAACTTGCGCCTTAAGGGAGCTTTCCACTGTGTAGAAACCTATTCCCCAAATTGGCTGAAAACTTTGGATGGCGCCTTTAAAGTTTGGACTAAAACCCAGAGAGGATTCGCCAACCACTGGGTGTAAGTGTTTTACTACTCCCTCCCCCACTGTTTCCTGCATGTTGAACTTGTATGCTTATTTTATGGTAATAATTATTGTACAGCCCCTGAGTGTATAGGGCAACAGTATTTAAAATAAATTAAAAATAGGATTAAAAGGTAAGAAAAGTCCAATGGGACTAAAGCAACAAGAATTTGGCAGGACACTACTGTCTTAGCTAATGTCTACTTGCTAACCATATCAACTCCAAACAGACAACTGCATCCTCAGCTCTTTGCAATTTAGCCAACAGTCACATCCAACAAATCTCCTTGCAACAGCTTGACAGTGGTATTGTCTTAGACACTGGGCCCAAAAGAGAAATTTGGCATTGCTTAAATAAGTTTTACAGATGTAATAGGAAAAGACAGTAAAGAAAACAAGGTTTTTATAAAGCAAATGCAACAGAGCATAAAGCTGTTCATCTAAAATATGTGCACTGGTGTATACCCATGAATGGTTGTGTGTACCAAAGGGAAATATACAGTGAATGGTATTAAGGATGAAATGAAAGTCTCCTTTGCCTTTCAGGGTACATAAATTTTATTTGTAGAATATAAATCTTAAGACTCATGTGATTCAATCTGCACGTGTCATTATCTAAAATCGATTTCAAGGAGATTTACTCAGAAATGTAGATCCTATCTAGCATATTGTATTAAAGGAAAGTAGATTTTTCCACTGGATGATACTAAAGAATCTCTCTCTATTTTAAAGGCTCTGTTGTGCCTCCAGTTAACCTTGTTTTCACTTAAGAATGCAACCCTACACCCAGGGAAATTGTCTAGAAGAGATGAAATAATGCAGACTGATGCATATTCTTTGCAAATTCACAACAGAGCTAATTTATCTCCACGGTTTTTGGGCAAAATTGAGTGTATGCAAAGCTATTCACATTTGAAGTGCACACGGAGCCATGCCTGTGAATCAAGATGGTGGGCGAGAGTACAGCACATTTTAAAAACTTGCAAATCGAAGGTGTGAAAGTGCAGTCTTCTGCTTATAAAAAGCTATTTGGTCATCTCAACACAGCAAAACAGTGCACACTTGATTATAAGAAATGCGAAAATGGCGGTACTGGCCCCTTCCTTGCCAGAAAGCCCACCCCCGCCTACACGTCCAACCAAGCTGCTGTTGACTACCGCCTTCCCCAAAATGTAGTGTTCCGAACTGGATGTCGAAATGAGCAATAATGTACATATCCGTGCATTATTTTAAAAACTTTGTGAAAATCTGCAAAGGCACTTCCCACGCAGTATATGGTGGGTTTGGTCCCCCTCCTTCTGAATACCACTAATCTCGTTTGGATCTTGTTGGGACAAAAGGTATTCTCTGTGAATTCTATGAGACAAGTATTTTCGAAGTCTAGACACCCCCCCCCATTTACCAGCGAGTAAACCCTCTGAATCAATGGAACTTACTTCTGATGAGGCAGTTATAGGGTTGCATTGTAACCTGTTTATATCCCCAAGAAATAAGCAAGGTAAAAACAGTTATAGGTATCAAACCTTCTATTGCTTCAGCTAAATCCTCTACATCCCTGTCAGTTTATCCCATTTCCTGTGTTTATAGTCTACTAAATAAATAAATAAATAAATAAAATACTATAACTTTTAATTAACATTTACCAATTAACACTGTGAACCTTAAAAACTATTTTAAACATGCAATTGTTCCTTCACTTTCCCCATTTCACTTAGGTTCAATGGCTGCCTAAAACTATTTTCAGTTGACTGCCTCAACATTCTTGTGTCACTTGCAACCATTATTTTCACCTTTAAGAGGAAAGCATATTCCTATTCATGCAGTGATGAACAGGAAGCCATCTCACACTGTGACAGAAGTGGCAGCAAGGAGAGAACTGTGAGAAAGAGGGGGTTTCCTTCTCTCATCCCCCCATTTCATTAAATCCACTGTAGCCGTGAATACACAGTTACTAAGCTGGAATAGCATCCCACTTAGAGACATTGGGAGAGCAGGTGAGCAGAAGCTGCAATACTCCTGAATAAGTCCTATCTAACTTGCACTTCAGTTAGTATGATAGAACACCTCCCTGTAACTGCATAACTCTACAACACCATTCCTCTGAGGAAAACTCAAGTAGGGAAAGTCTTGTAATATTTCCAGAAAGTATTCAGGCTTGGTCTTTGATGACTGTCTCTCATGGAAGGATTTTTGTGCTTGTGGGACAGAAACCAAGAACACTTGGCTATGTATCCTTCAAGTTTAGCACAGTGAACCTTCAGCACAATCCAAATAACACTCTTAGGACTTTTTCGGACACATGAAAAGTAACGCAAGCAGCGTCGCAACCTGGCGACGCTGCTTGCGTTACTTTTCATGCGTCCGATAAAGTCCTTAGTTGATCCGGTGTAACAAATTCTAAGGGACCTTAAAAAGCAGCTGAGATGGTTACAAGGGAAAGGGGTTTCTCCAGGATGGAAGCTGTGGGATAACTCTTGACACTGTCTGTAGACTTCTGGATCTCATCTTACGGACATAAGCAAGTATTTCTGCAGCTTTTGCCACATTAAAAGATTATGCAGGCAAATCAACCACTCAGTTGCTGAGTCAGTAACTCCCCATTATGTGGGTTGAACTATGCTTATAGCCTGGACATTAAAAACAAACCAAACATTCTCAAAAAGAAACATGTTTTAAATTTGTACATTATTTTATTTGTGTATCAGTCTGATAACAAAAGAAATCTTGCACAGATAATCCTTGTCCCCTGTTGCCTCATCTTTTTACCTCACTCTCAAAGTCTGAGGAATGGTTTTGCCTTTCGCAATCATTAAAGGACTGGCAGTGCACTTCAGTACATATTCAGTCCTACCAAAATTGACAATGTAGAAGCATGCCTTCTCTCCACATTGCACAACACATGGTGCCTTTGTTTCTTGACCTCTCTTTAAATACAATACCACTGCTTACATGAAGTTAGGAATTGAGCAGGCTGTGGGCAATATGTGGGACTTGGGATGTTTGGCTCACAGGGGCCCTAGACACCCAGTGGCATCCCTACATCCTTTTTCAGGCTCAAATCCAAATTGTTCTAGTATTCATGGTATTTGTTAAAAAAAACCATGCTCCACTCCCCCCATTCTGAAACAAGAAAACAAACTTTAAAACCACCTGCAAGTAACTTTTGGTTTCCTAAACATTGCTTCTGGGCCAATTAAAATGGCAGTGGTGAGTGGCTGTATATGCACAATCCTAAATATACACTCGACTGACTATGTGATGAATGTTGCTGTCCTTGAACAAGCAGGGATCACCAGCATTGAGGCCATGATATTGAGAACATAGCTGCGCTGGGCAGGGCACGTTTCTAGGATGGAGGACCATTGCCTCCCAAAAATAGTACTCTATGGTGAACTCGCCACGGGTCAGCATAAGGGGGCGCTCCAAAAAAGCAATACAAGGACTCCCTGAAACAACATCTCAGGCTCGGCCAAACTGATCACCAACAATGGTCCACCCTGGCCTCACATCGGGAGGCATGGAGACGCACTATCCACAATGCTATAGCCTTATTTGAGAACTCATGCAGAACAAGTCTTGAAGAGAAATGACAACACAGAAAGAATCACAATCCGGAAACATCACCCAAGGAGACCTTCTGTTGTGCTTTCTGCAACCAGACTTGTTTATCTTGGATTAGCCTTTTTAGTCATCAGCGTGCTTGCAGAAAGAACAGGATGAGTCCTTCCTGAATCTTCGTTTGCGAAGAAAAGCCAGAGAGGGGAGACTCACTGAGGGTCAGGAGGATGGTAAAGGGCCCTCTGATCCTTGGAGCATGCACACACCTTCTCCAGTCCCTGGAATCTTGCTATAGGCAAGAGGTTGGGACTATAGCTCCTACAGGCCATGCTGGCTATCATTCATGGGATATTTAGTTTAAAAATATAAGGACAGAACTAAAATTCTATGGTCTCATTATTGCTTTCAATCACAGACCTCAACTTCTACTATTGTGCAAGTATGAGTACAGCTCTACCATCTAATTAGAGATCAAGTCCATACATGCTAAGTTTCAATAGTACAACATGCAACAAAAGGATTCAGCCATTCACTGTCCATAAATTTCACCAGGTTCAGCAAGACTTACCTCCCAATAAGTAGAAACATCTTCAAGATTCATGGTCCCTCATAGGTAGTCCCTTCACTGATGCAGCTGGCAACTATCCTAATCTATTCTAATCTACTGTTGAGTTCATATGGCCTAAATACCCTAAAGGCACCAGATCCCATCTGGTCTTGGGACTTTATCACACTATGCTGTTATAGTGCTATTATTCCACTCTAACTGCTGTGGCTGCCTCCTGTGGAATTCTGGGGTTTGTAGTTTAGTGCGGCCTAAACTCTCTGGCTGAGAGTTCTAAATGCCCCTCCCTAAACTGCAAATCCCAGGATTCCACATGAGGCAGCCATAGCAATTAAAGTGGAATAACAGCACTATAACAGTATAGTGTGACAGTCTCCTTAGTGTCTTATGCTCCAGTCAAGCAAGTGATGAAGGAACCAGGTGGTTGGAGTGTAGGAGTTGTCCAGGAGTTAACTGAGTCCAGGTCAGTCACAGAGTAATCAGCAGGGAGAAGCAATAGAGTAGTCACCAGCCAATCCAAAAGTTCCTTCAGCAAGTTATTAGTCCAGATAAACAAAGCCAGCAAGAAATAAAACAGAGTCGTAAATTGTAGCCAGTCCAAGGTCATAGAAAACACAAACACTAGTCACCAAAAAGGAGGTTTGAAAGCAACAAAGCTGCCAGGGAGTGGTCGAGGGCTTTACAGGCAGCTGTTTCAAGACACCAGGTGCCTAATCAGGTCAGCATCTCTTACTTAACAACCCTGGGAATGAGGATGCAACCTCTCTTTGTCTCTCATTAAATGATGGCAATGAGACTTCAATGTCTTCAACCTCCTGCTGGGGAGCAGGACTCCCCTCTGCTTCCCCCAGCTCCTCTGACTCAGAGAGACCACCAGCTTCAGGAGCTAAAGATTCATGGCGATCTGCCTCTTCAGCTCAATCTTTCAACTCCAGAGGGTGAGCGTGAGTTATGACATTTGGAAGCTAAGCAGGGTCATCCCTGATTAGTACTTGGATGGGAGATCACCAATGAATAATACCAGGTGTTGTAGACTATATTACAAAGAAAGCATCTGGCAAAACTACTTCTGAGTATTCCTTGCCTAAGAACACCCTATGAAATTCATGGGGTTGCCATAAGTCGACTTGAAAGCACATACACACACACCTGTTGAGTTCATACTTGCTGGGGCCAATTTGCCACCTGGTGGCCTACATTCTGGTGACAACTTGCTCTAATTGTAGCAAGGCTAGTCCTTGGATTGTAGACATTTAGTCCACCAAGAAAGTGGTACTGAAAGCCTTATACCAGCTTAGCAGAACCTGCCAGAACTTTCATTCCACTGCCATAGCCTTCAAGAGCTCAGGTCAGCTTCATACCATGAGGTGGCAGAAGAGCAGGACTATGGGGCAAATTAATAAGGAATGGATTCTACTGTGCTTCACATGTGTACAGGGATAAAATTTTAAATGGTAGCAGTGACAGTATGAGCTCACACGGTATGAGCTGGGGTAACTTGCTGATTTATCAAGCCATTTATTTTTCTGTAGTATAAACCTTCTAAAATTTAAGTACAAATATTTTAAAAGACAGTAGGAAATCATCTTTGTTCTGACTTCGTAAGCTTCTGCGTGACTATAAAGTGGGGAGAGAGAGAGAGAGAGACCTTTAATAAAATTAATTGCTATCCATGACTACATTAATGTTGGTTTTTAAAAAAGGTAAACATTTAGTTTCAGACTTTAGCATGTGTTTTAACATAAAAGGATGGTCAGTGTAATTTGAAGTTTAGAAATGAATTAGCCAAGGAGCTCTGAGATGTATGGAGGAAGGATCGGGATAATTGTGAGGTATGGAAAACAGATACTAAAGTCAAAGTACACCAGAAGATGCTGTGGCCAGTTTAACAACTAACTTAACAAGGAGAATGCCATTTGCCAGTTGTTTCTCACAAACAAGTCACTATTGCTGAACAAGTCATATTGCTGCAAAGCATGTTTCCGTGATAAACACCACATATTACAACTATAGTTAACCATGGATTGCTATCTCAACATCCAGAAAGGAAAATCTGTATAGGGTTTACTGCATGGCTTTTCACCCAAACCTCACATGAAGCCTGGAAAAAGAACAATACAGCAAAATGCAAGAGTGATGCAATCACAGGTTGAGACCCCATAAAGCCTTTTCAAACGCTTAGCTTTCAAAGAATCTGTTTTCAATGGGCTTTTCCTCCACTGTGAGTCTCTTATAGAAGCTTCTCTTCCCCTCCCCCACCCACCAGAAATTTGGTAACCATAGTTTCTGTACCCTGCTGAGATTTGATATGTAGAGCTGTATTCTACCTGCTATTAAGCTGCTGATAGCAGTGTTTCTGTTGCAATTTATGAGAAATGTCAGTTGAAGCACAGAGTATTGTACACATTATATTTTCCCAGCTGGATACCTCTGTGAATGGAAAGCAAAACCATAGATACATCTGCAACATGCGTTTGAATGGGGGCAAAGAAGGAGGGGGGAAAGGCTACAGGTTAGATCTGCTCTGTGGTCTAGGCTTAGAAGCAAACAGGAAATATAAGGAAGAACATCAGGACTATAATCTTTAGTTCTTACTAGGGGGGTGAAACCTACTGAATTCAGTAGGATTTACTTTTACAAGACAGGTATAGGGTGATTAGCTGCTCAAGAATTCAACAACACTGATTGGGACTACCCTTTGCCTAAACACCTTTAAATGTGTCACACACAAAGCTGGCCCCTTAATGAACTGATGTTCAATAATTTTTTTCAAATTAGAAATGTCCTGTGTTTTAGACAGCAGCTAATACACTGATGGTCCCAAATAAATGTAAAATACAAGCAAAGAGTTCATATTTCAGTGATAAAATGTAAGACCCAAAACACAGAAAATTAGAAGCAAATATGGAGAATTGTATGGCAGAGCATATTGACAATTTGAAACGTAACATGGCTGGTATCTATAACAAAGCCCAAGATGGTTTTGGAGTTCTGTCTGCTGAGAGCTATACTAGGGGCTTGTCTATATGAGCCCATAAAAAATGGAGTCCCATTTTACAGCAGCTGCGACCTTCTCCTAATCGGTTTTATTTTTTTGCCCCCATAAGCTTTGCATGCCCGCTAATAAACATGGTAGACGCAAGTGATTTATTCCACTTGCCTTGTTTGCAAGCCCCGCCCTGTATGGTCATCCGGCCAATCAGATTTGCACTCCCTCTCATTTGAGCAAGAGAATCAGATCAACTCGCTTGTTCTAATAAGCAGAAATGTACCCTCCTTGTTGTTTTTTTAAGAAGACAGGAAAAGCTGTGAAGGCTTTTCTGGTGAGGTTTTTGGCCTTTTTTTTACCCCCTCCTTCCCAATATGGTGAAATCACATGGAATGTCATTATGACAAGTAGGATTCTCCTCACACTCAATGAGGAGTTTTTCCATTTGGACAACCCTGTTGAAGCTGCTCTAAAGGTGGCGGTCGTGATGATGATGATGAATTTGTGTAGTGCTATCAGGGTACATGGTGCTTTACTACAAGAGAGTGACAATCGCAAGCTCAGCATTAATGGATCATACCCTGTATGCCCAGAATTATAATAGCAAGCACTTAATCTGTCAAGTGAGCAGTGGCAGGGCTCAAACTTTACTGGAAGCTGTATTATCTAAGCCTTGATGTGTGAAGAATTACTGTGGTTATTCTATAGGGAGGGAAATAGACCTGTATAGATACTAATAGACACTTCCGAGCCAGAAATGTCCCAGAGAGCACTAGTTCAGCCATTACTACAAAATAGGTCATAAGGCTGAGTCTTGGCTGAAATTTAAACCCTAACAAAGAAAGCTTGGACAAACGATTATCCATACAATTTTATACAGAAATCAAGTCCAAAGGTAGTAAGACGCATAGGTTTTTCCTCTGCAGAGATTACTGAATCAGACAAAACATTTTCAGGGAAGTGATTTGATCAAGTTTCACAGTATGAGCTTAATAAATAGTCCACACTATAAGGAAAACTTTCAGCTGTCTGTAAGAAAACTGCTCCAGATGTGAAATTCAATACGATACACACAATTACAAAAGCAGAACTAGGCATTTAAAACATGTGCTTCTCAAATGACTCAGTGCCTTTCAAAAAGTTACCAGCTCCTTACACAAGAATAGGCTTCTCTGCACTGGCCCTCAAGTTTTCCTTTCTATTATAAATACCAAAACAATGAAATTAAAATCTAAACCCTGCTAAAACCCTCTGTGCTTGAAACCAAAGATGGAGCCCATTACCATTTAAATAACAACATGAAGCTCTTTGAAATAAAAGGCCCTTTTGATCTTAAAAGGTTCAAATGTGGAATAGTGAGAGTCGGAGTTCTTCCCATTACCAAGGAAAAACTGCAGAACCAACCTGTGCTATCTGGTAAATCTCTGGCCTATTACATTATTAAAACTATACCAGTGGCTCTTAACTTTTTTTTTTTAAACCACGGACACCCTTTAGATATCTTTTGTTGCCACGGACCCCTAAGAGTTAAGTAAAGATTTAAAACGACAACAATTATATAATTACACTTTCTAATAACCCTTCCTTCAGAGGCCCTGGAGGGAAGGAAAGACTTTTTATCTGCTTCTTCCTACAAAGTTGTAGCTGGAGCAATTGAACAGCAATGTGCAGGCCAAGCCAACCAGCCTTTGCCTTGGCTCCTTGTCTCATGAGCTGAGCAGCCTTCAAGCATTCACAGGGGACCCCCTGTGAGGACGTTGCGGCCCCCTGGGGCTCCGCAGACCACAGGTTAAGAACCACTGAACTATACCCTTCAGCTTGCACTAGTCAATGCTTGGTTCTTGGTGTACAAGGGGGTGAGAAGCATAATTATCAAAACCCATAAATGATAAATTAAAGTCTTGTAGAAAATTATAAACCAAGGGCTTGTCTACACCGGCGTTTTACCTCATCTTGCCCCCTTCTTGGAGACCTGCAGTCCTGGTGAGACAGGGCTTCTGTCCTGTTTCCCCCCAGGGCAGTCCTCAAAACCCCCAGGTCAAAGACAGGGTTGGGCATGATAAAATGTTTTTAAGATAATCCCTATTTAAGTGTGTTCCAGCTGGCAAAAAACGGATCAGGCCCTGCATGACCACAGGAGCCTGTTCTGGCACGCAGGCCTGTCACTGCTGCCGCCCTCTGCCTTGCTCTTCCATAGCCAGGAAGGGGGTCTGCAGCATGTGACCAAGGCTGGTCACATGCAGGGGCATTGCTCACATGCTGCGGACCTGTTTCCTGCCATCAGAAAGTGTGACACGGAGGGCAGTCGTGGTGGCTGCGGGGATGGACTGCCATGCCTGTCTTGACTCTGGTCCATTTTGTAGAGGTAACAGGGGAAGAACGTGCCTTATCCACAGGCAGGATATGCCAGCAAGGAGTCGGTGTGTCCTGGCACCTGTAAATGAGTCCAAAGAGTCTGAAAGACTAATTCATTATAACATGAACTTTTGTGAACTATGGCTCAAAGTGAGCTGTAATCTACAAAGGCCCATTCCATAATAAATTTGTTAGTTTTAAGGTCCCACAGAACAGTTTTGTTTTTGTTGCAAAAGGCTTACAGAGTTATATCTCTGATAAATGAAAAAACATTAGGGTATAAAAATAACCAAAAAATTATAGAAAATTAAGGAATTTTATAGCCCCTTCAGCCCAGCCCACTGGTATGATTTATTGAACATAGCACAAATATGATTGCTCTTTTTACAATGTGATGTTTGGGTTTCTAAGCATCCAGGGCAAGACAAGAATAGTCTGACTGCTCATTGGTCAGATAATATTTCTCCATATATCTTTATAGATAGATAGATAGATAGATAGATTTCCAGGAATAAAAATACTTTACAAATATCTGGCTTACTGTTTCTCCTGAAGATTAAAATACTATTTCTAGTATGAAGAAGTGTAGTGAATTTTTCCTCTGAACTCTTTTGCTTGCCCATTCTCCAATGATCACTAGTGCCCCAAGGTTTTTTGAAAAATGTGAATATAAGATCATGACAGAACGTATGATGCTTGCCACGCTCAGGCTGTATGATGGATATTATGCAGGGATCATGTGGCTTGGATTGGTTTTTCCCCTGGAATGGTTTTGCCTATGGAACTGAGGACCTGACAGATATACAGTTAAAAAAAAAAAAAAAAAGTTAAGGGAAAATGCATGACTGACACTTTGCCAAAGCTGCAGATGCTCAAACTCCTAACCACAGATATCAGTTTGGCTTACCAGGCAGCCAGTGGTTTTGTTCATTGGTTTGGAGAGAAACTGGGCTTTCTCTCATTTTTAAAGAAAGAAAATACGCAATTGGACCTTTTCCTGCTGTTCAGAACAGTCTTCTGCTGTGCTTAGCCTGATCAAAGCACAGCTTAAATTAGAGCTCCAAGGAGGAGATTTGTAAACCACGAGGCATTCTGCTTGGATAATCTGGGAAGTCAATTTGATACCCGTATCCAGGTGAGTCACAAGTTTGTTGACAGCACTAAAAAGGACTGTGAGTACAATGTGGTCCCAGATGAGAATTAAAAAACCATTATTAGTATCACCAGAAAAGGAGTTATAGTCCATTATGTGCAGTAGTGTTCCTCTTCATTTCTCTTATAAGCAAGCACAGCTTCTTTTCTGGTGATACTAATGACCCTTGTTTGTACTGGGCATGGTTGCTTTCACTGGAAAGAGTGTCACCTCACTAGAATGTCCTTCATGGGTGGCTCCTGCCAATGGAAATGTAGGTAAGGAAGCTTCCTTAAGAGCCAGCATGGCATAGTGTGGTTTGGGTGTTGGGAGTAGGACTCTGGAGACCAGAGAGAGATCAAGCCCTTGCTTGGCCATGGAAACCCACTGAGTGACCTTGGACAAGTCACACTGTCTTGACCTCAGGGGAAGGCAATAGCAAACCTCCTCTGAACAAATCTTCCCAAGAAAACCCCATGATAAGTTCACCTTTGGGTCACCATAAGGTGGAAATAACTTGAAGGCACACAACAAGCTTACACTGGATTTCCATCCCTTCTGTAGGAAAGGGGATAAGGAAAATTCCACTGCTATTCCATTATCAGGACCTCCCACTCATTCTCAGTTTTGTCTATGGAGAGAAAGATACCCCCCCCCCCAGTTCACCAGCCTTATCAGGATTCAAGCCACATTTCATAAAGCAGATTCAGTGAACATGCTAGTAATGATTTTTACATTTTGGTGCTAGTAGTGAACATGCACAGTAGTGGTGGCCAGCATATGTAAAAACATTTCTTCCTACTCTCTGGGTAGTGGTTGGAAAATGTAGCAGCTATGGCTGGAATTTTCTGTTTACAGATTTATTTCTCAAATGGTTACACAGCCTTATAAGGGCAGCAGATTCCAACAATGGACTAGTGTGGAATGCTATTTTAGCGGCTCTTCTTTACAGAGGTGGGGAGCAGAGAAAGGCTGCTTCTCTTTCCTCTCCTTTTTGGAAAAGTCATGAATAAATGCTTCTGAAAACTGCTCTAGCCTTTGACAGCTTGTGCAGTCTCCTGATGTCACGCCTCCTAATTGACACAATGCAGGGTCTGCACGGCACATTGCTGCAACATTTGTTTTACAAGCACACATTTTGCAGGAAACGAAGGATTAATCTTCCCTAAGACTTACATGCATACTCTCCCCAAAAAGGGAAAAATAAAACTGTTATACATCCACACAAATAAAAATTCATAGGATGGTGGCAGGCAGCCAACAAACTATTTCAGGTCTGGCCTCCCATCTGTTCAGCCTGTTCATGATTAGAAAACACAAGTAAATTGCTTTTTCTCCTACTAATTCTCAGAAGGACTCCTTAAAAACAGATTCCATGGTATGACTGTAATAGAAGGGTTTATAATAATCAATAAAGTAAATCCTTCCAGCAATCAGACCATTAGGCAGTCTCGACAAAGAAAAGGATCTCTCCTTTTCACTACATCCCTCCTCCTACCATCTTCTCAGCATTACAAAAGCACTGAGTCAAAGAGTTAAAAAAAAAATCAGGAAAAGAAACATCTCCTGATTTCCAGCCAGCATATCCAGAGTTATTCTCAATGCATGGCAATTTGCCATACAACATACATTAATTTACTGCTGTTTCTGTGTGTATGTAACATTAAGACTAGAATATTTTAAAAGCCACACACAACTAATAGTTCCACTTGTGCTTTAATCACTGGCTATAAACATACCTCAACCACCTTGTGACTACCAACTGTTTCAAGATTCAAAGCAATTATGTTTTAACATTTATTCATAGCCAAGAATACATCTGAGCAATGAAATACATTTTTCTGTCCTGGTCCAGCCTTTCCCTTTTTGTGGTGACCAAACAACTGAGGGCATATGGTAACTGTAGTTCATCTAGCTCAAACTCATCTAGTACAGGTTCACAGGGATTTTAGGGTTTCTTTTGAATAAGCTGTTAGTGCTGAATTAAAAACAATACACATACTAAAATTAGGCTGTCCCCCCCCCCCAAAAAAAAGCTGTCCCTAGGCTTTGTCTGTATAGTATTCTCTCCTTGGTAACTAATACAGTAAATGTATGCTACTGAACAACTGCCAAAAAGAGAGGTGAGGCTGCTGGGGAAAAAAGGCTTGCTTGATACAAAGTTAATATTTGATTGAATTCAACCTAAAGCCTTTTCTCTGAACACTACCATTGTACATCTTCCACATTTCAAGATGCGCTGCGACACACCTTGTCCTAGTGTGAACAATTTTCATGATTAGACATAATCAAAAGGACTACTGTATTTCCTTAACACTTCACAAACCAAGAGCAGCTTCTCCAAAGACTGCAGGAAGACAGGGAACAGTGCCGCAAATTCAGCCCACATTTCAGCCTTTCCTAGGAATGCTAAACCCAGGCAACCAGACTGAAGATTAAGGAGCAGGAAACAATTACATTGTGTGTTACTACTGCCAAGATCAAAGTGTCTAAATCTTCTTGAAGGTGTAAACAAATTAGCTGGTTTGCCTGTATTGAGCTGTCCATCTGAATGGAGGTTGCCTTCCACTTTCCATTATTCTCATTCAACTGTGTTGCTTTAAAATACATTTTCTCTAGCTTATTAGCAGTGCCTTTCTCTTCTGGACAGGTTCGTAACACCTATTGTCACCAACAGTTTATAAACCAATTGTCACCTTTACCCTTGCACCTCAGATGTGAAACATCATGGAAAATGATTCTCAGTGTCCTTGCAGAACTTGCTTCTTTTAAGTCAATATAAGGTTTAATACTGTTAGATTCCTCAAGATTAGAGCAGCAGGAAAGTCCCAATTGTTAATGTAAATAGTCATTGTGGCATTCTGTCATTTTTACAGGGTTGGCTGGTTTAAACCAGGGGCTCAGATACATGGGAGAATTAACTGCAGAAAATAGCATATTAACTTACCACTGCAGCAGTGTTCATTTGTCTCCATGATGGATTCACATGATCACTAACATGGGAAGCCATCTGTGTTTGAAGTTCACACAGAGCATATCCGCGAGTGAATTACGTGCATTATTATTCTGCCAAAGCTCCCTCCATTTCCTTTTCCCCCTCCCTTGTTAAATCAGAGGTGCAGAAGAGCTCTTCTGCTTAATTTCCCCCCCTGTTGCTCGAAAATAATGCATGATTGCTTCCATGAAAATCAACAAAGGGGGCTCCGGCCACTTCATCGCTGGAAAACCCATCACCACGCAATCCAGCCAACCACATTTTGACTTCCAGGATGTGCCCCAATTCAAATCGGTTGTTCAAACCGACTAGAATGCACATTTCCGCATATTTTTAAAAAACATTTCATGATAAACAGCGAAGACTATAATGGCAAAGTATTTGAAATTTTTGGTCTCCCTCCTTTTAAATATGGCGAATCACTGCAGGAGCTCATCTGGGATAAAGGTATTCCCCTCGCATTCTGAGGGGACTGTGTTTTTTTTTACTGTTTAGATAACACCCAGGTTGGTTTAAACCAAATGACTTTTAAAAAAACCAAACACCACTCATAGTGCTTGTCTATATGAGCTCATAAAAAGGAATGCCTCCCACTAACGACATTTCGCAGCAGCTGAGACCTGTCCTTATGGTTTTTCTTCCCCCTTAAGCTTCACATGCCCGCTAGTAAACATGGAGGCTGCAAGTAAACATGGAGGTTTGCACTTACCTTAATTTGCTGCTGCCAACCTAATTTTTCCCCCAAGGTGTCACTGAGCAATATTTCAATTGAGCTCAAAAGGGGGGGGGGAACCAACACCCTGTTTTCTTGACTTAGTGCTGACTTGCTAAGGCGAAAAGCCTTGTTAACAAGCCTCTCCCCCTGTGCTCATATAGCCAATCAGATTTGTGCTTCCTCTCATTTGGGCAAGCAAAACAAATTGATGTGAAGTCGAAGGCTTTCACAGCTGGCATCCATAGATTTTCAAGAGTATTCCAATTTATATACTCAGTGCCTATTTGAATAAAAGGTGACAGACTGCAAAAAGAGGGGAGGAAAAGAATAGTCTCCCTCAGGTAGGAGTTCCAGAGCCAGGGCATTCATTGTACTCCATATTCTCACGTCCTTCTCTTAATCTTTTGTGCCACTCAAACACACATCTGCACGAGACATGCAGTCTTCCCAATAGGCCTCAGTAATCATTTGAAAAGATTCCATTGGTGTTTTGTTCAATTTTACTAAAAATTTCAAATTGATACGTTGGTTGACTTTTAAACTTTGCATTTTTCTAGCACACAATGGACAACACAGATGCTTTAAACAACAACTGACAATTAACTGAATAGCCAAGAGTGTTGATGTTTGTCATGCAGGTTCAGACATCTTCAAGATCACCACTCAAGCGTTAAGAATCAGTTCTCTCTGATTTGTCCGAAAGGCAGATACACAGTCTCCTTATTTAATAGACAGACCTTGTATATCCTGTCATCAGCAGTTTGGTTGTAGACAGTGGAATCCTCAGTGGGTTCAGGAAATACTATCGATATTGGCCAAATACCCCAGCTTGCCCCCATTTCAGAGCCCCGTCGTCCAAAATGCAGGACATTTACCCCAATTTGACCTTGGGCAGTCCTCACAAACACCAGGGCAGATAGGGGGCTAGAATGGGGGTAAGATGGGATAGGGCCCTGTCATGATGGAGTCCCATCATGCTGCCTCAAGGTTGATTGCAACTCCCATCATTCTGCCAGAGAACTACAATTCCCATTATGTGTAAACAGTATTATCTTCCTAGCATAGTATCATGTAAGGAAAGGGTTAATGAAAGGGGAGGTCTAAAACACCACCTCCACAGAAGATAATGAGATGACATCATCAATGACACCACCTGACCTGAAATGGCCAATCACAGTTAAATTTAGTAACTGAATGTAATTTAGAACAACTGAATGCTCTGATTTTAATACCATGTTGTTTAGTAACTTTAAGAATGCCTGGGGTATGGAGAACCCTGCCTCATGTGTGGGCGACTGCAGCCTTTAAAAAAGCCTTCAGCCACCACCTTTTCCTCCAGGAGCAGCTAGGAGTGAGTGTGGGTGTCTGCAGCTTTCAAAATGCCCTCAGCCACCACCTTTTCCACCGGGAGCAGCTAAGAGCCAGCCTTAGCCACAGCTGAAGCAGCAGCACTACCTAAGGCGAAGAGGCCCCATAGAGCCAGGGAGGCGGTCGCGACGGCGTCAAAAGCCACTTGTCCCCAAGCCACACCACCAGCCCCAGCTGTTTGCTGCTATCCCATTTTGTGCTTAAGCTTCAGCGTCTTGTGTAAGGAAATGAGAGCTTACCTCACAGTTGTTTACAATCATTATTTCAGTTAGCCTCATGTTTTATTGTTTTGTATGTTTGTTTTGTTTTTTGCTCAAAGGCACTCAGAGGTTGCCGTAAAAGGTTTAATACTCGATTTTATACAGTAGCCTCTTTTTTTACTGGTTGTTTTAACTAATATAGCTCAGATTTTACTATATAGTTATTAATATAGCCCAGATTTTACTATATACAGTTATTGATATATTTTCTTTTCTATTTTTATATATAATACTATATTTTACATGATCATACAGTCAATAAATTTTTGCTTTATTATACTTGTGATATTTTATTTATTTATAGTGTGGATTTATACTTTTTTTCTCTTTTTGCTGGCTTGGGCTAACCATGGCAGTAACCAGGAGGCAATCTGACCTCTCAAAGAAACTTAGAAAATCCTCTAAAATTAACAAAAATGCTCCCATCAGTTCAATCGGGCCCTTTGTTAAAATCACAAGAGGGAACAGAGGTAAAGCATCTAAGTACTCAAATGGTACTCAAAGGGAAGAATCTTATAACTTGAAAAGTAAAGATACCGGTACTGCAGAAACTGACCCTACTGAGGATTCTATCTTTGATATACCTGGTAACACCCCTGATCTCGACCCTCAACCATCACTATCAGAATATAGTCCAACTAAGGATATGAGAATGGGTCTTAACTTGAATAGGAGTCTGCTTCTTGATCATGAGCATCCAGAACGAAATCCAGATAATAGTACCATAAACTTAGGTCAGACAAGAGACCCTAAGAATAATAAAGATGACCTTTTGTCTTTTTTTGAGGACATGCCTCCTTTGGAAATCTTATTGGAGAACAGAAAAAGTATATTAGAAGAATACAATAAGCGTAGGGAAACAACCAACAGTTAAGTGCTCTAGAAGAAGAATCCCCCAAATATGAAGAAAGTTCTTAGCAGACTCTATTGAGAAATTAAACAAGTTAATAGTGAAAATCCTTATTTCTCAGTGTTATTTGACATGTTAAAAAAACATAATTTATTAACCACGATCAAAAATAACATAGATATAATATCCTGGAGTATTAGAGAAGGGATCTTACAGGCTGTACCCCCCAAAACTGTAGGGTTTTTAAATACAGATGTAGATCATTTGGGTAAATTCTCACCTTGTAATAATATTAGTTTGAGTCAGGTAACTCCTCAGTCAGATAACAAATCTAAAAAGCGATCCAATAAAAAGAAGAGCAAAAAGAGGCGGGGGACTACAAATAATGCTCCTAGCTGAAATTTGGAAAAACAACTAGTCAGAGTTAAGAAGGCTGTAAACTTTAACTTCAAGAGACTATTTAGTCTCTTAGACAATCCCTCAAAATCTCCCACGAATTCAGGCTTAACAGGACAGGTTATAGGCTCCATTAAGAATAAAAGAAAGGAAATAAAGCTGATTGCAAAACCAAGTGAATCTACTTCATTAGCAAACTCTTCCCAGGTGGATTCCAGCAAATTAACAAGACTTCTGACAAAAAAACAGATACTAGAGGGGAAGGATGAGGGCAGTAACAATAATAGTACAGCCCAGTTAAACAAAAAAGAGGATAAACAGTATTTATCTGCTCCTCAAACAAGCTCTAATACACCATCTTTAGTTCTAAAAAGATCACAACTAGCTTTTGTTAACTACCATAAGCCACATGGTTTTATCTCCCAACTTGGCAGGAAATCCCATTTTTTTACAACAGCTTACAGCCCTAGGGATATGACCTTTATGAAAGAAGGGGATATAGAAAATATCCAATACTTATTCTATAATCATTTGACAGCCAGAGGCCTTATAACATTTAGGGATGTTGATGTACCAGCAAGGCTACACAAACTGAAGAAATTAATCTCTTGATCAAACACTGAAGTAACAAGACTCTTCTGCTACTCAGCACCATACCCTTTAATTGCTAACACTTCATCTTTTATAAATGATATGCCACTGATGGACCTTGATAAGCCTCGACAGATGGATGAGGATAAGGATTAGATCTGCCTGGACGATACATGTCCCAACCCTTAAATTTCCCATGTCTCTCAGGACATCCCAAACAACATATTAATGGATGATATGAATGAAGCCGGCCTTACAGATTCATTTAGCAAACTCCCCCTTTTTGATAAATTACTTATCATAGGTAGATTAAATTCACTTCAAGCTAGATTAAATAAAATATGTGAATTGGAGTATACAGCTGCCAACAGGGTCACACAAATGATGGAACCAGCTGGGGCCGCTACTGATGGCTTTGTGTCCGGCAACGGAATAGACTCACACAATCTCTCAGCCATAAACATTGATGTTAATAACCATGATATAGAGAGTATTGGGAACAGCTTCAAAGGAACGGACACTATCAGAACAGCTGATAGACATGCTCAATCTACCCTGCCTTCCATAGACAAATCTTGACCTGTTGTAGATTCAAATTAAATTAAAATTAATGTAATGTCATGGAACATAGCAGGATGGTCTAATAAGACACAGGATGATAATTTCTTAAAATTCTTACAATCATATGATATCATCCTTTTCAAAGAAACATGGGTACCTAACAGATGTATTGTTATAAACCTACAAGGTTATACTTCTCACACTATCCCAGCTATAAAAATTAGGAAGTTTGGGAGACCTTCGGGAGGTCTTGCTATTCTAATTTCAACCACACTTAACACTGTTATCTCCCAATTTCATTTGTTAAATACCTCTAATTTTCTTGTGTTAGAGGACTCTAATATTGCCCCTGAACCATTACATATTACATTCTTCTAGCAAGATCTGGTATTAAGGAATGTTTGCCCTGGGACAGATTGAACCACATTCTGGAGGAACTAGACATTCAATCTCCTAACCATGATCACTGGAGATGATTTCGATGCCAGGATTGGCACTGCTTCCTTCAATAACACAATTTTTGGATTATGCATAGAAAATATCCCAGAACTTTCCCTTAGGGCAGCTAATGCTGCTGGGAAACATTTATGTGAGTTAGTAATCAAATACAATCTTCACCTCTGTAATGGCCATGGGTCTCAGAGATCCAAATGGATATTATACATTTATTTCTCCCAAAGGCCAAGCCAACACTGATGATTACTTTATGGACACTAGCTCTGTTCCAATACTTCGTGACTCATTTAAAATAATCCCCCGGGCTGAGAGTGATTATAACCCCTTACAGTTGCTTATTTTAACATTCGGGTTTCTGACTATTCCTCATAATATTGATGGCTCCAATTATTTAATCCTTGGTGGCAAACTACTAAGGTGGAACTAAGGCAGAATTATTAACATCTTGGAATCATCTGATTTTGTTAAACTAAAGGAAATATTCTGTATGAACCTGACAATATCTTTGGGCATATGAAATCCTTTTGAATCATTTAAAGCCATTTCTTGTATCATCATCTAACTCTAAAACACTTAGATTTAAACCTTGGACCTGGTTTGATGAGGAATGTCGTAAGACAAAAAAAAAAAAAGTAAAAGCACTGAGGATTCTAAAACTAAAGGCCAACAAGGAAGATATGGAAACACACTTATATATAGCTCAGTTGAGGAGTGATTATAAAGCTATTTAATGAAAAGAGACATAATTATTATATATCTCAGTGGAAAGAACTGGGTTATGCCGCTATGCAAAAGGATTCACAAAATTTCTGGCGTATTATTGCACAAGTGACCAGAATGATAAATCATTCTTTGGAAGCAGTAATGTATGGGAGGAATGTTTTGCAAACATATATAGTTGCAAACGAACTCCATATCCCCATTTATATCTTCCCCAAATCGCTGCAGAGGTTACCCCTGAACAGGTTAAAAAAATACAGCCAAACAATCTAATAACAAAGCTCCTGGGGAAGACAAGATTCCCATGGAATTGTTTAATGTAAGATCAGATTATTGGGCACCCATTTTGGTTAAGCTATTTACATATATAAATAAATCAGGATGTATCCCTGAGTGATGAAGATCAAGTTTTATTGCCCGCATACATAAAAAGGGAGATAAAAAAATCCCGCCAATTAGTCTTTTGAACATCTCTTCTAACCTGTATGTGCGTACCTTATTAGAACACTTAGAAGATTGGTCTGAGACAGATGATTTAATATCTGAAGTCCAAGCTGGTTTTCAAAAGGGAAATCTACTATTGACTTGTGTTTTGTATTACATTTTTTGATCTGCAAATATACTCAAAACATGAGGCAAAAACTTTATACTTGCTTCACTGACCTAAAGTCAGCTTTTGACTCAGTCCCAAGGGACGTGTTGTGGCAAAAGCTAGAGAAGGCAGATATTGACCCCTGCTTATTATATCTAGTTAGGGCTTTATATACTAACACCTCGATACAGATCAAAGGTGATCTGGCAGGCCATCTTACCCCCAAATACCGGTATAAATACCGATACTGGTGTTAAACAGGACTGCATTTTAGCCCCCCTTTTATTTTATTTTTACATTAATGATATTGTTAAGGTGTTAGAGGGCTTACAGTATGCCCCAGTTACCATTTGGGATCAAAAGCTTTCTCTGCTAATGTATGCTGATGATATCATTTTCGTATCTAGAACTCAGGTGAGCTTAAGACGTTTAGTTGCCAGATTTTCATCATACTGTAAAAAAAATATCCTGACAATAAATTACAATAAAACTCAGGTTATGGTGTTTGGTAGGCACCGCCAAATACACTCCTGGCATTTAGATGAACATATAATAAAAAACGTTAAATCCTTTAAATATCTGGGAATTTTTCTGAATTACCCTCCTGGAAACAACATGATAAATATTAAAATTTAAGCTCATAGATCAGCTAAAGCAATGTTGAGCTTTGCTGTTAACGAAGGAGGCAATTTAGTAAATCTTGCTCTAATGGTATTTAAAGCTAAAACTCTGGCACAAATCCTTTATGGGGCAGAAATTTGGGGCATACCTAAGGTCCTAGGTTTGGAAGTGTCTCAGAATTATTTTTTAAGGGCATTACTAGGATTTCCTAGGGATACCCCAACTGCTATGATTCGTCTCAAAACTTTTGTTCTAACTTTAGAAAGCCAAACAGACAAAAGGATCTTGTATTACTGGTTTAAGATCCAGGAAATACCCATTTCTAGACTACCAAAAATGCCTTTTGGAACTTAATAATGGATTACCTGTTAAGAACTGGGTTCATGGGGCAGCTCAATTAATTTCTAAGTATGGGCTTTCAATGAGCGAACTGGCAGAGTTAGATTATCCTGCAAGGAAGGTAAAAATAAATAATACAATATTAAAAGTCACTACACTTGCAGATTTACATGCTGTCCGTGATTTTTCATGTGCTCCTTTATATTATGGCCTCGGGCAATTCTGTGATCACCTGGATTATTTTGACAACTTGACTTTTGACCAGTTGCATCGAGCTTTCACAGAACTGAGACTTTATATGTTTGAATCAGCTGAAAAAGATGGAAGGCTTAACAAAGTTCCGAAAAATGAACGGAGATGTATTGTTGGCTGCCCCCACTCAGAGGACTTGGTACATTATTTAATCTGTTGTCCTTTCCTAGCTGCTAAAAAGACCAGGAAGAAATATATAGCAGAGGTAGCTGTTCCTTGTAATGGGGATAACTGTGAATTTTAATATATTTGTTATATAAGTTACCTATAATTGTAATGTCAAACTCCTGTCACTTGGTACAATTTATTCTATATTTGTTCTATGGACATTTTATGCGTATTGTTTTATTACTTTCGTTTTTCCAATGGCCATTGGCCAAAAGCAATAAAGGTTGATGATGAAGCCTCATGTGTGATTGCATGACTGGAACTCACTTGAATAAACTTATTAATCTTCCTATTTTTGATGTCTACATGTGCCTGTCTCTTGATCATGCTACTTTGATTCTTTCTCTGGGGGTAGGAGGAATGAGTTAGTTGACTCTATAGTGGCAAGGAGTTCCACTAATAATAAGAGACCCTGCACAGCTTCCTACTGTGCTGCACTGTACGTGAAAAGGGGGGCTTCTAAGGTGAGAGAAGCCTAGTTTGAACTCAGTGGGTGATGGCGGCAGGGAAGGAATACATTTAATCTCCCTTCTGCCCCAGGATCACTCCTCTGGCGGGAATGACAATGGGGTGTTCACTATTATCCATGGGGCCCCTGGAACCAATCTAGTATAGAATACGCCCCATTTATCAGGATGTATCTCTCACCTTGCAGCATCTCTCAGCTCATAAAATTAGTTGGTTTGGCTATGCCAAGGAATAATAGCAAAATAACTCTCTTTATACTGAGGTTTGTTGCTTTGTGTAATGGCCGGAGCATCATGTGTGGAAAATATTCAAACTCACTTCCAAATTCCAAATTCCAAAAGGTAGCTAGCACATTACCTGAAAGGAGACAATATGGTGGCATATATATTCTGGCCTCAATAGATTTTAGTTTAGTCTGATGCAGGCAACAGCAATTTGTTCAGTAATGTCATTAAGCTTGTGAGAGACAATTACATCTGTTTTTCAAATGCCTCATACATAGGTGAAATGTTATGCCCTATTTTTGCTTTGATTTCATTGAAAATGATTTTGAAAAAGTTTCTTAAGTTTGAATTGATTTTGTTCTGCAGGGCTGGTTTTTAAATAGGACAAGATTTTAAACATCCATCTAATTGTCCTTTCTTTATCTTTGTTAATGGACTTCTAAAATGCCATTTCTAATCCAAAATAAAGGAGACAGTATTTATAACCTTGGTATTATTTGACCAAAGAAGCTACTCTCTTTTTGAACATTTGCTATATATTAGCTTGATATGAAAGTGAATTTTGATGTTATCCTCCCTTTGCAGCATACTTAAAAACAGAAAATGAATATAATAAAACACAGGAGTGACTTCCCAACAAGGGTAACTACATTACTGAAGAAGTTTAATGCCAACACAAAACTGTGTGGGCAGTTTTCTATAATAAAATCTTGATAATTATTGGCATGACTATTGTATTTTGTTTTTTTGATAGCACAGGCTATATTTCAGAGGAAGGAACTGGAAAAATCATCTCTCAGTATTTATTCCTTGCCTAAGAAAACCCTATGAAATTCATGGGGTCACCATAAGTCCACAGGTGACTTGAGGACGCACACACATATACACATTGAACTATCTTTAACAGAACTTCACTCTGTAAGCTGCAGCTATTTCTGCATTAGATATGTATTTCAGCTTTACCAAATTCATTAGACTAAAAGAACCACTATTAATAATAAAACAACTCCACATTACCATATTTGCAATTTACCATCCATCCTTGATTCCTAAAACATTCTCTAAACAAGAAATACAGAGTTCATTTGCAATGGAATTGTCTTTAAAATTGCTAATTGTGTGTGTTTTTTTTAAAGTTGATTGGCTTCTGGACCTTTCAAGTAATCACATCTTTGAATAAAATCACTGTTTCCAACCTAGCTGTTAGATTACAGTGTTTCTAGCCTCTTGTCTCTGTTTCTCACTTCTTCTGTAAATGGTATCCACTTAAGACAAGTTTGTTTTAAAAGATGCCAATTATTTTACACAGAGATAAGCAAGTAAAATAGTGGGCCAGATAAAATAAAATGGTACACTTTTCTCAGGCTTCTGCCTTAGGTCATAAAAAGATAGCTTCATTGATCTATGAAAAGTGACATTTGCTGATTCCCTTTAAATAAGCTGGTCTTCATTGCCCTAGTGAAATACGACACCAAGTCTGATCCTATGCATGTTTACTTGGATGTAAACCCTACTGAATCTAATGTAAGTTATTTCCAACTGCCAGCTATGTAGGCACATTCTACCCACAGGCATTCTCAATCAGCTATTTAAACTACATTCAAAACAAAATGTGAGAAAGGGCTATCATTACATCTGTGCCTTTCAATATGAATCAACAAGACAAACTCTGGAACAAACTATGATTGAACAGATGCAGTGAAGGCACGTGCTACATTTCCCCGAAAGACATATGGCGTTTCTGGTATAGGCAAATTTTAAAGGGTTTTTTTTTTTCATTTTTCAACTCAACAGGGGGAAAATAGACTTTACTAGTTTTAATTTTTATTCAAAAATATAATAAAGATTTTTAAAACTTTTAAATGAACTGTGATCTACATATTGTAGACATTTAAAATGGGAAGGTGTAAAATTTCTTGTTTCAAATTTATTTAGATTTAGTTTTCCCAATTTATTGTTCCCCCCCCCCAATCCCAGCTTTTCTATGACAGCACTGTAAAGTCAAGTGTTCAAATTTTCAAATGGCCCTTTTATTACATAATTTGCCAATATTTAGTAAATGATTGAACAACTGGGCATCAACTCATTTTCACTTAATTGCTGAAAGAAATACAACTGATCCATTTTTGAGAGCACAGAATGTGCAACTAACAACTGAGGAAAAGTGCTACATAAAATACACACTAAATCCAAAAATCCCTGTAACTATCTCTAGTTGTATTATTCTGGAGTGTGGTGGGAATACAGCTGTTAAAAAAAGGATCCTTGTGAAATGTTGTCAATGGTACAATTGTGGACATAATTATGTAGTGCAAACAATAATGTTCCTTGTGCAGCTTTCATCCCTCCTTGTACATCATTCAATAGAGATTCACAAACTTTCCATGTTTGCTGAGTGGCTTTCTGTCCCACAGTGGCTGGAATAAAATGTGTGTTTATTATGTATACTGCCTCTCTCTTAGGTATTTTGTCTAGAATAAGGGAGCTAATAGTGAAGTATTCCATCGATTTATAGCAACATGGCTTTGTTAAAAACTGAATAAATAAAAGGAACACAGGAGGTAACCACTCTTTAAAATGTATACCCTACATAGAAGCAACTTTTAAAGCCTTTTAAAAGGTGTGTTGGAGACAGCCTTTGATCCGCCAGTTCCTGAGCTCTGCTCCCTCCACCCTGCCAAATATGTCTATGTTCATGCGGCTTTATTCGACTCTCCTCATAACAGATATATTAACCAAGGGTCTTACAAATGGGGTAATTTATAATAGAACAAGAGGTGCATCAAACCTGAGGGCAAGCCAACATCAGAAAATAGAAATCTTGACCAAAGGTTTAATGGTAGTGACACATAGACCATATGGACTGAGCAACTGTCACACCTGCTGAAAACTGGCTGATAGATTAGGATGGGGCAGAACTGTCCCTCCCATGATGGCTTTTGCCCTGCAGGTGTAGATCTAGTGATGGTGATGTATCTGCCAGCAGGAGACAGACAAAGAGGGGTGTGTGTATGTGTTGGGCCAGTTGCAACGCCCAATAAGGCCCCAGGACAAAACTGTGAACTATAACATTCTGAATCTGTCATAACAAATTCCCCTCCAAATGATTTCATTTGGAAGTATTTTTTTTAAAAAAAGAAAAATCATCTGAAAAAAGAAACTAAGTCCCATTCACTTCCTGCCCCAGTTGCAGTGAGTCAGCATGACCATACAACTCTCTTTCTACCCATGACACTGATTATTCTCCTTTCAAGCTGCACTCCTATATCCTATTTACTTGATGGGGCTTATTCCTGAGTAAAGGTGTACAGAACTGCACAGTTTAATGAGCGTCAAGATCAGTTAAGAATATGTGATGAAGGCAGCTCTACAAATAAAAAAGATCAAGTTAAGTTTTTCCTTCTTATCAGAAGTTAACAAATGGTTAGTGGAAAACAAATCTATGGCTGACAGACAGATAAAATTTACTTGGACTCCCAACATTGACAAAAGCATAACCAAACACATTTTCACTACTTTAATTTTCCAAATCTATCTAAAACTATCAAAATAAAACGCAGTGAGGATGCTTTTGTTGTGTGCCTTCAAGTTGTTTCCAACTTATGACAACCCTATGGTGAATCTATCACAGGATTTACTTGGCAAGATTTGTTCAGAAGGGATTTGCCTTTCCCTCCCTGTGAGGTTGGGAGTGTGTGACTTGCCCAAGGTCACCCAGTGGGATTCCACAGCTGAGTGGGGAATTGAAACCTGGTCTCCAGAGTTGTAGTCCTATACTCAAGCAGTGAGAATACAACTTGTTAAAAAGATACAATTTCCCTGTCATTATATAACAAAACAACACACTGTTCTAAGAACAGAAATGCCATTCCAACAGCCTCAGGAGAAAGGACAAGTTGCTTACCTCTAGGTGTAGTTCTTTGAGAGGTCATCTGTGAATTCACACATATAGGGTTGATCCTGTGCCTACACAGAGCATCTTGGACAGTTGTTAAGAGACTCTATTCAATTTTTGGTGGTAGCTCCACCCACCTTCCCCTGGCCTATAAATGCCTCGCCTCTGCCTGCCTCTTCAGTTCCTAATAGCCAACAATAAAGCAGCATATAATTGAAGAGAAAAAAAAAGGTCAGGACGCTGGAGGGAGGATGGGCGAGATTGTGTGAATTCACAGATGACCACTTGAAGAACTAAAGTTACAGTTAAGCAACCTGTCCTTCTTCTTTGTGGTCTCTGTGAATCCACACTTACAGGGTAGACTAGCAAGTTCACCTACTGGAGAAGGGGTGTCCTGCGGTATAAAAAAGTTGCAGACATGAGGAATCATGTTTGAACCATTAACTTTATTTAACAGGTTAAGTGAAGCCTTGGGCTATGGAAGAAAAAAGAACTGCTCTTCCCAATGTGGTATCAGCATGGGACGAAGTGTCCACCTTGTAAGTCTTAACAAAGGTCAAGGGGGTAGCCCATGTCGCTGCCCTGCAGATAGGGACCCCGCTGAGGAAAGCTATGGAAGTGGAAGCTGCTCTTCTGGAGTGGCTGCGGATTGTCTGTGGAATCTGTTTCCCTGACAACTTGTAGGCCAAGCGAATTGTGGACGCCACCCATTAGGAGAATCGTTGGGAGGAGACAGATTCTGACCACCATAACAGACAGGATCAAGTAGATTTCCGAAAGGCTGTCCCGTCCACATAGAAAGCCAGGGCACATCGCACATCTAAGGCGTGTAGGCAGCGTTCGAGCCTGGAGGCAGGGTTCTGGAAGAAGGCTGGAGGGAAGTATCTTGGTTCATATGGAAGGACAGGAATGTGCAGAACTTCAGCAATTTGTATTTCTAGGAATGTAGAGTGGTTGGGTACTGTGCCGCTTTTATGACTAATCGGGCAGGTTGCGAGAGAGATCCCAAGGGGGGTAGATCAGCCAGGCTGTCAGCTGTATGGATGTTAGGTCTGGGTGGTAGACTAGGCCTTCCTGCATCGTCAGCAAGTCTGGACGCATCAGTAACTTTTGAAGCACTGTTTGGCCATTAGGAGTAGTGGGGATAACCATACCTGCCGGGGCCACCACAGTGTTATTAGAATGCATCTGGCTTTGTCTTGTTGGAGCTTGGAGATCACTCTGGGAAGAAGTG
Source organism: Gambelia wislizenii (assembly GCA_030847615.1). NCBI lineage: Eukaryota > Metazoa > Chordata > Lepidosauria > Squamata > Crotaphytidae > Gambelia > Gambelia wislizenii. The sequence continues at coordinate 358,004,482 of JAUMIR010000002.1, read as the reverse complement.
GAAATGGTGGAAAAGCATACAGGAGAGGACCATGCCAGTTGAATACGAATGCATCCCCTAGACATCTGAACTTGTGCGGTTCCCTGGAGCAGAAGGTTGGGCACTTGGCATTTGCACTGGAGGCAAAAAGGTCTATGGCTGGAGTCCCCATTCGGTGAAAAGGTTGCGCAGAATAGTGTGGTTGAGGGACCACCCGTGGTTGATGGTCCTTGTCTTGGTCAAGGCATCTGCAACAGTATTCTAATCCACAGAGAGATGTACAGCTATGAGGGAGATGTTTCGTTCCACACACCAGTTCCAGATTTGGAGGGTCAGGTCCAGCAGCGGGTGGGACCATATGGTCCCTTGCTTGAAGTAAAACACCACTGCGGTGTTGTCCAATGTCACCTTTACATCAGTGCCCTATCAGCGAAGCTTCAAATGCTTTCAAGGCTTTGAACAACGCTAAGAGTTCTAGTAGGCTGATGTGCCACTGCTTTTCCATCGTTGACCATTGGACTTTGATTGTCAGGTCCTAAAAGTGTGCTCCCCAACCCATCAGGGAGGCATCTGTCTTGATTGATTTGGTGGGTTGTCTCTGGGCGAATGGTAGGCCCGCTTGGACCATCTTCAGGTCTAACCAGCAGCAGAGATTGGAACAGATGGGCCATGGGATAGTCAGTTGTTTGTTGGGGCTGTTCTGGAAGGGTCGGTACTTCAAGATGAACCAGGCTTACAAGGGGCGATTTCTGAGTCTGGCAAGTGTTGTCACGGGAGTTGTTGATGCCATGTATCCCAGTGCCCTTTGAATGGTGTGTACTGTGGCCCATCTGTTCTTCACGCAGCAATGTACTGTGTTGCGTACCGAGGTGAACCTGTTATCGGGAAGGTAGACGCCGCCTGTCAGGGAGTCTATGGTAGCTCCTATGAATTGAATGACGCGGGATGGTTGTAGCTGGGATTTTTCGTGGTTTATCATGAATCCCAGCTCTTCCAACAAGGATAACATCAAGCGTAGGTTGTGAGAGAGCTTTTCTGCTGAGTGTGCCGTGAAGAGCCAGTCGTCCAGGTAAGGGAAGACAATGACGACTCTCTGTCTGAGCCATATGACCACCACTGCCACACATTTTGAAAAGACCCTTGGTGCTGTACGAAGGCCAAAGGGGAGGCATTTGAAATAAAAGGCATATGGGCCTGCTGCAAAGGCAAGGTAGCGCCTGTGTGGCGCAATGGAGATATGAAATTATGCGTCTTGGAGATCCAGGGTAGCAAACCAGTCTCCTTTTGTGCAGAAAGGGGAGGATTGTGGAGAGTGACACCATTCGGAACCATCTTAGGCGTATAAACGTATTGACGTCTTGGAGGTCCAAAATGGGTCAAAGGCTGCCATTCTTTTTGTCCACCAGGAAGTATCTTGAAAAGAAGGTACCTCCTGTCTGGAATGGCAAGATGGGTTCTATAGCCCCTTTGAGTAGTAGGTTTTTTATTTCCTCCACGAGTGGTAGAGATGGTGAGGTCACCCTGAAGAGCCGGGGGGGGGGAAGATGATTGAATTCTATGAAGTAACCTTTTGTATGGTGCTGAGAACCCAGCGATCTCAGGTTATTTGGTGCCATAGATCGTAAGAAGCATGAAGACGGTCTGCCAGGGAGGCGACAGGGGGCTGTAGTGGTTGATGACAGTTAGGCATGTTGCTTAATAATAATAATAATAATAATAATATGAAATTTTATTTTTATCCCACCCCTCTGCTAAAACAATCAGGGCGGCTTACAAAAATTAAAATACCAATACAACTTAAAATCCTCAAACACCACCCACCCCCACAAAAAGATATTAAACCAAATACATTAAAACAACTGATATAAAATCACATTAAAATAATAAATAGCCAGCAGACTAAAAAGGGCCAGGAGCCCGAGGCCGGGAACTAATCAGGAAAGGCCTGCCGAAAGAGATCCGTCTTTAGTGCTTTTTTAAAGCTACTCAGAGTGCTCTGGTTTCTTCTTTCCAAATTGGGGTTTGGCATGAAAGGATGACTGCAACCTCCTATGAGGTTGGTATGTCGAGGAGGAGGGTCAAGGTCGTGTTGACAAAGTGCTGAATCTCCTTTTGTATGAAGAGAAGTAGCGTCTGCCACGAAGCAGGGTCGTGTTGACTGGTAACACAGTGGTAAACACCAAATTTCTTTGCTGTTACTCGCATCTTCTAGGTATGTTCTAACTTGGTGTTTGTGTCTGCGTGAAATAGCCCAAGTTCATCAAAGGGCAAGTCCTTGATCATGGAGCACGCAGAATGAGACAACCCAGAAGATCGGAGCCAGGCATGGTGGGAGACAGCGATGGTACTAGCAAGAATCTTTCCAGTGCAGTCTCCGAGGTGTTTTACCGCTTGACTTTGGTAGCTAGCTAGTGAAAGTTCCTCCTCTCTGAAAGAATTTACAATTAGCTGTTCGGGTTCGGAAAGGTTCACAATATGTGGTGCTAGGGCATCCTATAGAAACTTTTGATAGGCGCCATGCGTGCTATGTAGGCCGCTATTTTGGTGAGGAGGCATGCTAAGGAACAGAATTTCCGTCCTATGGCATTGAGCTTTTCCCCTTCATTATCCATCGGAGTGGAAAGTGATTCCTATGACGTTTTCATCTGTGCTGCGTTGACTACCACCGATTTGGGTTTCGGGTGGTATGTCAGCCAGGGGACGCTTTGGTGGACACTCAGTATAGGTTGCCCAAGCGATGTGATGTTGGCGGGACGGAAGATGGTGTTGTCCAGGAGTCTTTTAAAATCTGCAGGAGGTATGGCGAGACGTACAGGTTGCTTTTTAAAAAAAAATATTTTAAATTCTTAAATTCATACATCTACCATATTACACTTCTAAATAATACTTCATTCTTTAACATACATACATTGCTTTCATCTTAATTATTAACACTGATTTAATTCTTTAACTCTCTGCATGTGCTCCCCACCCCCAGGACCATCTATAACAATTATTTATTCCATTTTCCAAAACTGCATTGATTCCCTTGGGGGGGTGTACCCCCTTTTTCTTAAAAACACGTAATCTATATAGGGTTTCCATATTTCATCAAATTTACAACTTTTCCATAATCCTTTTTTAACTTTCAATCTACATATTAATTTATCATTAATAACAACGCCCCATACTTCTCTATACCATTCCACTAAATGATAATCTCCTTGTATCTTCCATTTTCTGGGTATCATTAATCTTGCCGCTTTTAGTAAATTTGTAATCAGGTCTTTCATAACTTGGGTACAATTAACCTTATCATAAATTGATAATAATGCAAAATCTAGACACATTTCCATATCTTTTTCTGTTATCTCTCTTATTTTTTAAATACCATTTGCCAAAATTTCTGTACATATTTACAACTCTACCACATATGAACATAAGTGCCTTTTTCTTGACATCCCCTCCAAAATAACATTGAATAATTTTGATCTCTTTGACTTATTCTTACTGGTGTCAAGTACCATCTCCATATCAATTTATAATAACATTCTTTTATTCTTACTGACATATTTTTCAAAATACCGAAATCCCAAATTTTCCCCCAACTCTGATTGCATATTGACTGCCTTTTATCATCCTCCCATATTATTTTTAAATAATCATTTTGTTCTTCAGTTTTCAACAATAATTTATATAATTCACTAACGCTACCCTTTATTATTTCATTCTGTTCCTTATGTTCTCTTTGTATGATCAATTCTTAAAATCTGGTATATTTTCAACATTCCTTATTTACCCTTATTCATTCCATTGTCCGCTGTTCTAACTGTATGCAATTGAGCCAGGAAATCTTTATTCTTCTTCGTGGTCTCTGTGAATCCACACATAAAGGGTTAAGCCTGTGCAGTAGCATTCGGAAGTCGTTAGAGTCAATTAGCCATTAGATTGAGTTTTGGCGGTAATCCCGCCCACCATCCCCTTCAGGCTATATAGGCCCTCTTTCTATCAATCTTTCTCAGGTTGTGGAATTAAAACTATTAAAGCCTGTTCCCATGATGCTGGGATCTTATGTCCTTCTATTATTTTATTATATAACACCTTCAATTTAGGTATTAATATTTTTAAAAATGTTTTATAATATTCTGATTCCAATCCATACAATCCAGGTGATTTCCCACCCTTCAATCGATCAATAACCTCTACAATTTCTGCCTCTGTAATTAACTTTTCCATTTCATCCCTAACTTCTTCTAGTATTCTTGTTTTAAAATTTTTCCCAATATACTCCCTAATCTTTCCCCTGGGATTCCCCCCTGTTCAATATAATTCTCTATAAAATTCTTGAAATATTTTTATTTTATCATTCATCAAATTACAGCTTTTCCCTGTTTTATCTTTAATTGCTCCTCTCATACTCCTCTCTTTTTTAGATTGTGCCGATCTAGCCAGCATTTTTGACTTCATCTATTTCTATTTTTTCCAATTCACTTCGTTTTGCTTGTATTTGTATATAATTTTGTTTATCTCTAAACTCTATATATTCTTTCTCTAATTCTTTAATTTCCAATTCTAGTCTCTTCACATTATTTTCCTTTTGCTTTTTTAAAATACATGCTTCTCTAATACAAATTCCTCTCATTATCACTTTCATCGTATCCCAAAGTACAGCTTGAGAACATTGTACCGTATTATTAATATCCCATATTTCTTGCCATTCTTTCCCAATCTTGTTCACAATGTTTTGATAATTGAGAAAGTTTACATCCATCCTCCATCTATTTGCTCCTTTATAATCTTTTTTTATTTGTAATGTCCATGTTGACTAATGCATGATCCGTTACTTTAATAACGCCAATGTCTGTATTCAATACCCTTGAAACCAAATTATTAGGTATGAAAAACATATCTATTCGAGAGTAATTTTAATGCAGAAATGAGTAACAAGTAAATTTTGTTTCATCTTGTTTTAATGACCTCCAAACATCTTTTAACCCTTTTCTTTTCATAATTTTATTTAAACCTATTATGTTATATCTTTCCGCCATGGCGGGATTAGATTTATTCCTACTTTTATCCCCCCCCCTCTCTCTCTCTGGCTTTTCTTCGCAAACGAAGATTCAGGAAGGACTCATCCTGCGCTTTCTGCAAGCGCGCTGATGACTAAAAAGGCCAATCCGAGATAAACAAGTCCGGTGGCAGAAAGCACAGCAGATGGTCTCCTTGGGTGATGTCTCTGGGTTGTGATTCTTTCTGTGTTGTCGTTTCTCTTCAAGACTTGTTCAGCGTGAGTTCTCAAATAAGGCTGCAGCATTGTGGATAGTGTGTCTCCATGCCTCCCGATGTGAGGCCAGGGCGGACCATTGTTGGTGATCAATTTGCCCGAGCCTGAGATGTTGTTTCAGGGAGTTCTTGTATCAGTTTTTTGGAGCGCCCCTCTTACGCTGACCTGTGGCAAGTTCACCGTAGAGTACTATTTTGGGGTTGCGATGGTCCTCTATCCTAGAAACGTGCCCTCCCAGCGCAGCTGTGTTCTCAATATCATAGCCTCAATGCTGGTGATCCCTGCTTGCTCAAGGAGAGGACTTTTATCCATTACCATATTAAAATCTCCTGCCATTACTATTACACCTTTCTATATGGTTTCAATTTCTTTCAACACTTTTCCATAAAATTCTACTTGTTTTTCATTTGGTGAATATATATTCACTCGTGTATAATCTCCCATCACCCCCTGCAAAATTAAATATCTTCCTTTTTCATCCTTTTTACCTTTAAAACATTTAAACCACATTTTTTTGATATTATCGTTGCAACCCCCATTGCTTTAGAAGTGAGATGGACAGGTTGCTAAACTGTAACCATAGATCTTCAAGTGGTCTTCTGTGAATTCACACAGTGGATAATTCATGAGCCTGCACAGAGCACTCGGAACGTTCTTGAATCGCTAGGCAAAATAGTTTTTGATACATTTTGGCAGTAACTCTGCCCACCCCAACAGTCTCTCTGAGGCACTCTTACTGAATTCCCCTCAGTTCCTTGAACGACGCCGCAAGCAGCAGCATCAGGAACATTAAGCATATGCCATAGCAGAACATAGAGGGGAGGATGGGTGGGTCTGTGTGAATTCACAGAAGACCACTCGAAGATCTATGGTTACAGGTAAGCAACCTGCCCATCTTCTTCGTGCTCTCTCTGAATACACACAATTAGCAAGCTTTACGCGTAGGAGGAGGGTATGTCAGGCCAGTGGGTTAGACGAGGACAATTGTTGACAAGTGATGTCCCATGAAACCATAATACAATGAGCATAAACTGACACGAAAATAGCAATAAATGTTAAGTAGCATAGGCAACAACAATAACAATCACTTATTGCATGGAGGACAGCAGAACTGCCCTCCGAAAAGCAGCCTCATTACGAGACTGCATGTCTAGTTTGTAGTGCGAGATAAAAATTAGTGGCGTAGACCAAGTGGCTGCCTGGAACACATGCTCCAGGGGAACCCAGAGAGGAAGCTAGCAGAAGCGGATACAGCTCTGACGGAGTGCCCTCGAACCCAAGGAGGCAGAGGCTTTGAAGCCAATTCGTAACGGAGGGAAATGGTCGATATCACCCACTTTGACAGGCACTGTGGTGAAACAGGGACGTCCAACTTAAAGTTTGCAAAGGACACAAACAGATTCAATGACTTTTGAAATGAAGCTGTCCGCTGTACACAGAAGGCAAGGGAGCATCCAGGGAGTGGAGAGTCCGTTCAAGTCATCCTTTGGATCCTGCATTAGAGCAGGGAGAACGAAGGATTGGTAGATGTGGAAACTGGAGACCACCTTCGAGAGAAAGGACATGTCCGGTTTCAGAAACACCGTGTGCTCGTGGAATGTCAAGTATGGAGCATCAGAATGCAAGGCACAAAGCCCACCAGCTCAACGGGCGGACATGGTAGCTATGAGGAAGGCTGTTTTCCATGACAGGAATCTCAGCTCCATTGTCGCCAAGGGTTTGAAGGTATGACACGTGAGTTGAGAGAGGACTAGTTCGAGACTCCAAGCTGGGGTAGTCTCAGCCACTGGTAGATGAAGGATGATGTAGAGCTTTAGGAATTTTCAAACCAACGGGTCATGGAATGGAGAAGGTCGAGCACGTGCTTCGGACTCAACGGAGGGAGCCACCAGGTATCACTTCGAGGACAAGGATAGCCCTGAATCCAAAAGATGCAGTAAGAGTTGGAGGACAGTGGTCACCAACGAGGAAGCAGCGGTGAGGCCACTGAATCTAAGAAAAGGGATTTGAAGCATTTCCACTTGTAGGAATAGGACCAATGTGTAGAAGGGCAGAGAGAGGCGTCAAGCACTACCTGTATGTTGGGCGGTAGCGGAAGACGCATGGAATGCCTCAGATCCAAAGACAGATTCAGAGCATACCCTCCAAGTGATCAGATGAAGCATCTCAAGATCCGGATGTCTGACATTGCCGTTCTGGATGGTCAACAGATGCAGACGGCTCGGAAGGTGCAGAAAGCACAAATGGTCTAAGTGAAGGAGGGGTGTGAACCACGGTTGCTGAGGCCACCATGGTGTAAGGAGGATCGCGTCCGATTGATCCCGACGCAGCTTGGCCACCACTCGTGTTTGTAATGGGCCTGCAGAGTACCCCAGCACTGAAACAGTTCTTGTACCACCTATTGATGTGACATCCATTCATGCACGGACCAATTCAGATGGTTCAGTCAGTTGGCAAGACTATTTTCCTCTCCTGGAAGATGAATGGAGTAGAGAAGTATACCCTTCTGAATGCAGCAGTCCCAAATTACGAGGGTAAGTGACAGAAGAGACGGACACCTCGTCCCTCATTGCTTGTTGAGCTAGTACATCACAGATATATTATCCGTTACAAGCAGAACCGTCTTCTCGAAGGCCTGAAGCACCTTCTGAACAGCCAGGATATCGAGGATATCGATATGGAACTCCAGTTTGTCGACAGTCTATGAGCCCTGGACCGCATATGTCTCGAGGTGGGCTTCCCATCTGAGTGAGGATGCATCCGTGGTGACTGAGAGTTGCGGCTGGGGTTTGAACAGCATGCCTGACAGGACGTTGTTCGGGTCCAACCACCAATCCAGGGAATGTTGAATTGCTCACGGCATGTTGAGGAGTTTGTGAGGGCAGTCCAACACTGAGCCAAAGATGCTCAGGAACCACGAGTGAAGCGGTAGGAACTACAGCATTGCAAATAGGGTGACTGAAGTTGTGGCTGCCATGTTTCCTAGTAGGGTTTGAATCAAATGAGCAGAGATCCTCCGGGATCTGCAGCATTGGTGGATGAGGTTGCAGAGAGTATCAAAGTGATCTGCAGGCAGGTAATCTGCAGCAGTGTTTGAATTCAAGGAGGCTCTGATGAACTGGAGAGACTGGCTGCGTTCGAGATGTGATTTCTCCAGATTAACAATCAGGCCCAGGGCATCAAGTAAGTCCAATGTCAGCTCAATGTCATCTAGGAGTTGCTGACAGGACTCTGCCACCAGGAGCGGGTCGTCGATGTAGGGGAAGACGACTCCCGCTTTGACGCAGGAAAGCCGCCCCAACCATCATGCATTTCGTAAATACCCTCGGTGCCGTGGATAGTGCAAAGGGCAGGCACAAAACTGGAAGGCCTCATCTCCAACCATGAAGGCGAGGTGAGGAACTGTCTGTGGGTCAAGTGGATTCTGATATGGAAGTACGCATCCTTGAGATTGATGGAAGGAAATCAGTCACCTCTCTTAAGAAGAGGTAGGATCAAACTCAGGTTAACCATCCCGAACCTCTTTAGATGATGAATTTGTTCAAACCCAATCCAGTAACCATCCTGGACAATGCAAAGCACCCATTGGTCCCATGTTTATCTTGGACCAGGTCTCGGAATGCAGACAAGTGGTTTCCGAACAGATGGTTCACAGGGAAAGGAATGAGCGGATTGAGAGTGAGGGCAGTTTAAAATCTCTTTCTGCCCTGTTCTTTTAGCACTTTGCTTTGTCGGTAGCCAGTACCAGGAGGTAGAGACCTATCTCCCCACCCAAAAGGTGGTCGAAGGGGGTTGCTGGAACCATGAGCACCTGGAAGATTGCGGAATGTATCCTCTTTGAAAGGACTGGGTGTAAGAGGAGTGCCACACAAATCGACCCCTTGATCAGTACACAGAAGACAATGATGACGGCATACCATACTTCCGTGTGGTAGTCCTCACCTTTTGCATGAATTCAAGCGTTCCATCGGTCGAGCTGTTGAAGAGGCTGGAATGGTCAAATAGCATATCCTCGATGGTCAAGGAAGCTCACAGAGCAAGGCCAGACGAACAGAACTATGCATGCTGCAAAGTTCTACAGGACCGGCCACCATTTTTGCTGCAAGCCATTGCTGAGAAGCCTCTACCACCACCAAATTCGGGTGAGGGCATTCTCAGTCAGTCAATACCATCCCCTGACACATGATAGTGCTGATCTATCCTCTTTGAAATCGATGTAATGGATGATGGATTTTCCCACGAGCATTGAATGACCTTGGATAGTGATGTTAGCACAGCAATGGGAGGAGCGTTTGAGTTGATCCTACAATAGATTGGATCCACAGGCTTAGACTCCCTCTTGGTGATCTTCAAATCCAAGGCATGGCCCATCTGGAGCATCTGCTCCGAAAATGTTCGAATGTCCTTTGCGGATGAGGACTCATTGTTGATAAGTGGCACAGTGGTTAAATGCCAGTACTGTAAGCCACCACATTGCAAGTTCGATTCCAGCGGGCTCCAAGGTTCACTCAGCCTTCCATCCTTTCGTAGGTCGGTAAAATGAGTACCCAGCTTGTGGGGGCCATTAGCTAACACACATTGGAAACTGTTTAATGCAGTGTAGGTGTGTAAATAGCTATTGCTTAAAACAATTTGTAAGCCACTCTGATAGCCTTGTGGCTGAAGAGCAGGGTATAAATAACTAAATAAAAAAAAAAATCTGGTGGTGGAGAAGAAGCTCTCAGTATGTACAATACAGAAGAGTCCGACAATACCGAAGAGGATGACGAAGCCGAAGGGCTACAGCCCCGAGGTGAAGGGCTATGCCATCCTTGGTGCAGAGAAGTCATGAATGCTCAACATCCAAGACTCAATGTGATGGAGTCAAAGAAGGAGCCTTCCCTGTTTCCTGCTGTGATGTAGTTTCGACGTTGACCGTAACAGCATCTGAACTGAGGAGCTCATCTTGGGAGACCAGGAGCACAGGGGATCAAGCCTGAACCACAGGGTAGGAAGCCTTTATCCCTTCAGAGAGCTCTCATTCTCCGGTTTGAACAATCACCAAGGAAGGAGTAGGAGTCACCTCACACGATGGATTGCAGACAGTGGTGACATCTCTAGTTTCTGTAGGAGGAACTGGTACCAACGTCTGGTTCGGAACCATAACAGCCATAGTGGCAGTAGCCGGCTATTGTTGCTCCTCAGGCTCCTGCGCCAAAGTAGCCACCACAATAGACAAAGGCCGCTCTGTGCCTTAATGGCAGTAGCCGGCTATTGTTACTCCTCAGGCTCCTGCGCCAAAGTAGCCACCGCAGTGGACAAAGGGCACTCTGTGCCATAGTGGCAGTAGCCGGCTGTTGCTCCTCGGGCTCCTGCACCGAAGTAGCCACCACAGTGGACAAGGGGTGCTCTGTGCCGTAGCTGGCTGTTGTTGCTTCTCAGGCTTCTGTGCTAAAGTAGCCACCACAGTGGACAAGGGGAGCACTGTTGGTCTCAGAGAAGAGAGTATGGTCTTCTTTTTCTTCTTCTTTAGTCCTGGCCCGGAGGAGGCAGAGGAATCACGGTCTCAACTGGACCCAGATGGTCCTGAGTCAAGGTCGATAGAAAAGGGACTTTAGCCTCGAAGAGCAATATTTACACGCCTGAGGGGTGAAGTTCTGACAATGTATACAAGCATCCACATAGTGGGCTTCACCCAGGCAGATGAGGCACTCTGAGCGCTCATCAGAGGCAGGAAGGTTCGCCTGACAAACGGAGAACCGTTTGAAGGCAGCAGAATCGAGGCCATAAACACAGAAACAGAGAAAAGATGAGAGAAGTGTCAAACCAGTCCGAAGCTGTACCAAGTTGGAGTCCGAATACGAATCCAAGGGCAAACGAGAGAGAAAAGCCAAAAAACAGTCCAAGAGACGAAAGGGCCAGAAACCACAACAAGAATTAAAAAAACAAAGTCAAGAAGCAGTCCGAGTTAATCCATGAGGTAAAATAGAAAGCGAAAGAAGCTCTAGCGAACGAAGGGTTCCTATGTGTTGCTTGTGCGGCGGATAAAAAGGAACTGACGGGAATTAGGTGAGAGTGCCTCAGAGAGACTGTTGGGGTGTGCGGAGGTACCACCAAAATGTATCAAAAACTATTCTGCCTAGTGATTCCAGAAGGTTCCAAGTGCTCTTTGCAGGTACAGGAATTACCCACTGTGTGTATTCACAGAGACCATGAAGAAGATCACCAGCGATGGAATGGTTGGGGAACGTCGTTGAAGGTGCTCAAAAGTAGGGTCGTCATCATGTTTGTCTTGACGGTCTATTTGTACACCCAGGCCTCCTGCAATCCTCAGAATTAAATCAGTGAAGGCCTTAATGTCATCGGATGGTTGAAGGGGGGGTCCGGTTTCGCTCCTCTCGGGTTTGCGGAGGATTTTGGAGATGGGGACCATGAATGTGAGCTAGTCGAACGGGTCAAAGGCGTCCGCGATCGAAAGTGTGTGGGCATCAACTTGTGTGAAGCAGGCTTCTGAGGCCTTGGTGTCTGAGCGTGTATTGAATGTTTTTGGTGTTTTGTGGGGGGTGAGCTCTGCGGAGATGATCATCCAGGTGTCTCAGCATCAGGCGTTATCGACTTCCTCGGTTGCGAGGTTGGAGATCTTGATCTGGATGGCAAGTGGCTAGCAGGTGTGTCTTTATGTTTTTCCCCTCATGTGGCTGTTGTCTGGTGGTCGGTCCTTGCTGTTGGGCAAACGATGGCGCTGTTCTTCTGACCTTGGTCTTGCCTTGCCCCTGTTGTCTCCAGAGCGGTCCCATCCTGAGCTTCAATTGTGCAATGCGAGACAAGGAGAAACATTGTCTCGGCAACGGTACCATTGTCTAGGCAACACATGATCGCCATAATAGCGATTGCCATAATACCGGTAACTTGCTTCACAGTCCCAGTAATAAGGATCCCTACTGTATCAATAGTAATCACGGTACCGACGCTCATGATCCCAATACCAGTCATGTCCAAGAAGGAGCTAGGTTCAGATATGTAAGAGCCAACATCTGGGGATGGAGATCAGGACCCCCGAGAAGAGCGAGACCAAATTGGAGAGTATGACTGTTGCTGGTAGTGGGACCGCCATGGGGATGGAGAGTGGGACCATTGCTGAGATGGAGGATGGGAGCAGGATCGTCTCCAGGAACGGGACCGTCCCCGAGTGGGACCGGTGTTGCAAACGGGATCGACCCCAGGACATGGAGTGCCGAGGTAGCAAGTGGGATTGGGAGTGAGACTTGCTGTGCCCTGTTTGCAGAGTCGGCGATCGAGACTGTGATTTTGAGAGGGACCGACGAACCGGAATTGGTGTTGGAGGTGGCGAAGGAGATCGCGTCCATGTGCAATGGCGAAGGGCATTGTCTGAAGATACTTGAACTATTCGGATATCAGGGGAGGAGTCTCTGACTTTGCCCTCTGATACTGATTTGGTACTGTGAGCAGTCGATCTGGTTGGCATAACATCCTCTTCGGAATTGCTGGTGTGATGTGCTGGCAGCTTTATCCAGATTGGTGACACTACTGGTGATTTCGGTCCCGCTGTCCATGGGAAGAGGACTGAGCGTGTTCATTTTGGCGGTCTGTCCCGGTGCTTCTCGGCGAGAGTCTCTGATCAGGGCGGGCTTCTCTTCCCTTCTTATGAGAGTCCGAAGATACTGTGGCAGAGTCCTTCACAGAGCCAGAAGGTGATGTCAAGTGTACTGCCTTTTGTTTCTCCTTCGGGGAGTTGGAAGCACCCTGCGCCATGTTCTTGGAGTAGCTATGAGTGGCGGTGGCGGCAACGGTACCGGATGCAGTACCAAGGCTCTGATCCTTGGACTTCTTAGGGGTGCCGAGCGAACCGGTACCGACTGCAGTGCTGCAGCCACAATCTTTGGTTTTCTTCAATTTGGGGGCCATAGCAGAGCTGTTTCGGTGTCTTGACGGTCCCGCAAATGGGGTCGATTTTCCGACAGGTTTAGACAATGGCGAAGAAGCCGACAGGGCATGCTCATAGAGCAGTTCCTTGAGGCATTTGTCTCTATTTCTGCGGATTTGGTGGGTGAAGGCTTTACAGTGTCCGCAGGTGTGGACATCATGGTCTTCCCCGAGGCACAGGAGGCACTTTGTGTCAGTCTGACTGGGGCATCTTCACAAAACAAACAGAACAAGCCTTGAAAAACCCTGAGGAGGACACTGAAGCCATGACCCCCGTATTATGGATGAGGAGAGAAAGCGGTACCGTATGGAGCGAGATCTACCAGTCTGTGTCAAAACCAATTCATCACCAAGAGTAAAATCCAATCGCAGGCCAAGAGGGAGGGTCTAAAAAGCACTCCTAATTCAGCACAAATCCGTCAGAGAGAGAGAGAGAGAGAGAGAGAGAGAGAGAGGCAATCCACTAACGAGGTTCCTAGAACTGTTTGTGTGGGGGGGAAAAAGGAACTGAAAAGGCAGGCAAAGGAGGGGCCTTTATAGGCCAGGGGAAGATGGGTGGAGCTACTGCTAAAAATTGAATAGAGGCTCTAATGACTTTCCGAGATACTCTGCACAGATGCAGGATTAAGGCTATATCTGGATTCACAGAGACCATGAAGAAGAACAAATGCTACAAGCAGACAGTTTTTTCTGTAGCCAGTGGCAGGGAAGTGAACAATAGCTGTCTCTTGATCAGCTTTTATACAAACATGTCATCATCAGAATAAACTTCTCATGGCTACCACTCAGTGTTTTCTACATTGAAAGGCAAAACAAAGGTATGATTCAGTGTAGTAAAGAAAACAAATACAGTTGTCCCTCCACATTCATGGGGGTTAAAGGCACAAGCCCACCACAAATGTGAAAAACGTGAATACATTCTCCCCCCTCCCCCCATGGTTTGCTTGGCCTTCGTTCCCTGGGGGAGGGGGGAGTTGAAGCCCACGCAAGTCATTGCTATTGCTGCCCAAAAAGCCTCCATTTAAACCCACTTGATTCACCAATCCCATGGTCGGGGGGGCACCAGAGGTCCACCCCAGCTGCTGCTGTAGCCGCCAAAAAATTAGGGATGGGATGGTGAGGAGAAGAGGTTTAAACCGCAGCTTCTTGGCTGGCAATGCCGATGGCTTGCCTGGCGTACGATCCCCCCCCCCGAAGTTGTTTAAAGGTGGTGGCAAGCCACTGGTATCGCCACTGGAAAGTCCCCATTTAAACCCACTCAGCTCGCCACCCCCATGGTTGCACCATGGCACCAGAGGTGCACCCCAGCCGCTGCTGTTGCTACCGAAAAACTAGAGATGGGGTAGCGAGCTCAATGGTTTTAAACCGTGGCTTCTCCGCCTGTGATACCAGTGGGTTGCCTGGTGCTCGGATCCCCCCTCCAAAGCAGTTTAAAAGGCTGCACCAAGCCACCAGTAACACAGCTGAAAAGCCCCAATTTAAACCCACTCAAGCTCACCATTCCCATGGTCGGGGGGGCACCAGAGGCCCACCCCAGCTGCTGTTCTCGCCGCCAAAAAACTAGGGACAGGGTGGTAAGCGGAATCACTTTAAACCACGGCTTCTTGGCCTGTGATGCCTGTGGCTTTCCTGGTGCTTGGACTGCCCCCTCCGAAGCCATTTAAAAGGCGGCAGCAAGCCACCGGCATAGCTGCTGAAAAGCCCCTATTTAAACCCACTCCGCTCGCCACCCCCATGGTCGAGAGGGCACCAGAGGCCCACCCCAGCCACTGATGTTGAAAAACTAGGCATGGGATGGCGAGCCGATATAGCAAGCCCGAAGACCAGCCACGTTCAGGGCAAAGTCGTCGAACGCAGCCATTCTTCGGGCTTGCCTTTCCCACCCCAACCAAACTGAATTTGGTCAGGGTGGAAATGGCAAGCCTGAAGACTGGCTGCGTTCAACAACTTTGCCCTGAACACGGCCATTCCTCGGGGTTCAGTATGGTTGGAGGGAAGGCAAGCCTGGGGAATGCCGCACTTCCAGGGCAAAGCCGTGGAACACACAGCATTCCTTGGGCTTTGCCTCCCCCACAAACAGAAAACCGCCATACCTCTGGGGCCTCCGCCACGGTGTCCACCATGCCGCCACTGCCACCATACCCCCAAGATCTCTGCCACCACCACCATGCCCCCCTCTGCCGAGCACTTGGAGGCTCAGTGAGTTTAAGGCAAACATGGGGTTTTCCTTGGGTTTGGCTCCACCCTCCAATGTGTTCCGGTGGGGAGGAGCCAAAGATTTCCACAAATAGGCAGAACCACAAAAGTCAAAGCCGCGAATGTGGAGGGATGACTGTACTTAGTTTAAGCTAACTTTCCTAACAGTCTGGAATCCTATTGGTGACATACACTGGCTTAACCCAGCATAAGTACTTTTGGGGGCACTGTGGAAGGAGCAACTCTTGCCTGTATATGCAACAGCAGCTGGCACGGGCTTCTTGTGCAGAACTCCAACCTCCCTTGAACACCTGGGGAAGGAGGTGTCCTTCTTACCCTCACAGTCAATCAGTGACCAAGTGGCCCTGGTTGCTGTTGCATATCCCTGGAAGAAGTCATGAAGGAGTAACATCCTTCATGACTTCTTCTACCCACCTGACAACCACTGTAAAAATACTGGTGGAAACTTAATCTCTGCTACACATATGCCCACCCTTCAAAATATCCCTTACTGCTTGTAACTATAATACTTCAGAATGATTATATTTGTGGACCTCGTTGCCAATTTTAAAAGTCTCTCCTTTGCATCCACTTTACTGCTGGTCACTGAAAGAAACTATAGCTTCTACCTTTAAAACAATTATTTAGACGCAGTAGCTGGAACAACAACTGCAGCAGCGATATCAGTTCTCCTCTCCACCCCAAATTATTACTGCTGTACAATGTGAGTGGCTTACACAACTAAACTAAAGAGAAGAAAACATGCAGGCTTACCCTTCAGCCACCAAATATCTGACTTAAGTCTGAAGATCTTAAAATTTCCCTCTAAATATTCTTGAGCTCAGTATCTGGTAAAACCCCATGGGATATTTGAATGCTTGAAAGTTACTATCAAGGTGACTCTGTTAACCCCCAGTGACCTTATTTCACAGCCCAAATGCTATAACATAAACAGAATTCCCTACTCAGATACTTTGTTTTAATTGATGCTAACATGTTACAGAGATTTATGTCAATCTAAACAACTGCAGGCTTTTTTGTAATCTTGAAAGTTGAAGAAAAGAATAGTTTCTTGTGATTTTCAAACCACCAACACATTTTCAGTTGCTACACAGAAAATTACTCTGGAATGTATAGACAGCATGCAGTGTAGGAAATGATTATTCATGGGGAGTGTAGTTCTACCTATGTGCCACTTTTATCTCAGCAGGAAAATGTCATTAATGATGTCATTAATGGGAAGCTGTCACCCTACCTGCCTTCAGCCTTTTCCTGAAATTTCCCTCGATTTCTCATACCACCATTACCATGACCACAACCATCATCACCTGTAATTTCCTGTTCAATCATGCAGATCTTTTCCAAGACCCTCAACTGGAAAAATACGCAGTTGGTTGATAGACTATATCCAGGAAGCCCACCAAGAGTTCCTTATCATCCTGAAGTGACTAATCGGGTGCTGCATCGTTCTGCCTTGGCCCAATATCTTTATAAGTGACTTGGATGAAGTAGTAGTGGGGATACTGATCAAATTTTGAATGACACTTAACTGTCATCTACATGGGACAGAATACACCAGCTCCTTGCTGGTGTATCTTGTCCACAGATCAGGCTGCTCCTCCTCCGTTACCTCCACAAAATGGGCCAGAGTCCAGATGGGCATGCCGGCACCATTCCTGCAGCCACCACTGCCCTCTACATCTCACTCTCTGACATCAGGAAGCACGCCCACAGCATGTGAGCAAGGCCCCCTGCATGCTGCGGGCACCTGCAGTTATGGGCCAGCGTACTGGAATGGGCTCCTGCGGTCACGTGGGGCTTGATCCATTTCCCCCTGGCTAGAACACATTTAAAACAAGTATTTTTAAAAAATGTTTTATCAGCCCCTATCCCATCTTCCCCATATCTTAGCCCCAGGGGTCGTGAGGAATGTACGGGGCAAAAGCCCTGTGTCAGTCATCAGGACTGCAGGGCTCCAAGACGGGGACAAGGGGGAGTAAATTGCTGATGCAAACAAGCCCTAAGAAAGGTAGCTAATACCACAAAAATGGAATCAGTATTCAAGATGGCGTTAAAAGACTGCAGAACTGGGCCCAAACAAACTAAATTAATTTTAATAGATGTAAAAATGTGAAGTTCTATATTTAGGTAGGAAAAAAATCAGAAGCAGAAATTTAGGAGAGTGATAACTGGCCTGGCAACATTACATGTGAAAATGTTCCATTTATTGTTCAATGGTCCTCAGACGCCTATTTTATAAACACCAACTTCAAGATTTTTTTTACAAAAATATGGTCAGCTTATATTAATAATAGAATCATAGAGCTGGAATAGGCCACAAAGGCCATCCCTTCCAACCCCCTGCAATGCAAGAGTACACAATCAAAGCACTCCCAACAGATGGCCATCCAGCCTGTGTTTAAAAACCTCCAAAGAAGCAGACTCCACCACACTCCAAGGCAGTGTGTTCCACTGTCACACAGCCATTACTGTCAGGAGGTTCCTCCTAATGTTTACGTGGAATCTCTTTTCCTGTAGTTTGAATCCATTGGTCCATGTTGTAGTCTCTGGAGCCGCAGAAAACAAGCATGCTCCACCCTCAATATGACACCCCTTGAAATATTTAAAAATGGCTATCTTGTCACCTCTCAACCTTCTCTTCCCCAGGCTAAACATACCCAGCTCCCTAAGCCATCCCTCATAGGGCATGGCTTCCAGACTTTTCACCATTTTGGTCGCCCTTCTCTGGACATGCTCCAGCTTGTCAATATCCTTCCTGAATTATGGTGCCCAAAACTGGACACAGTATTCCAGGCGAGGTCTAACCAAAGCATAATAGAATGACACTATTACTTCCCTTGATCTAGACACCATGCGGCTATTGATGCAGCCTAGAATCGCATTGGCTTTTCTGGCTGCTGAATCACACTGCTGACTCATGTTCAGCTTGTGGTCCACTAAGGCGTTATTTAAATGGCAAAAATACTCTCCACAGAATGTGAGGAGAAGATGGCTTGTCCTAATGGTAATCCGTGTTGCTTCACTGCATTGTGAAGGAGGAGGGGAGGCAAAATGGCAAAAACTCCTTAGGAAAAGCCTTTGTGGCTTTCCCAGAGTTTTTTAAAAAACTCAGAGGGAAATGCGCACCCCGGACCATTACGACAACTGTACAAATTGTTGCACAGTCTTGAGGGGGAAGAACAGAAAAAAAATCAGGAAACGGTATTGAATGGTCCAATTTGGATTGGGTCCTAATTTCAGGAATGCTCCTGGGTTTATCATCCAAAGACTGAACCTGTCAAGAAGCCAAGACAAATAGCTGATAAGACAGCCTGGCTCGACAACAACTCCGTTGCAAAGCACAGTACCTGGTGTTGTCAGTAGCAGTCCTAGAGGGTCAGGAGTCCAGAGAGAGTGAAGAATGAAGAGGCAATCCGAGGTCAAAAGGATTCCGGCAGGTGGGTCAACGAAGACAGTCCAAGGTCAAGATATCCGAAGTTTCAAGATAGCAAGGTTCCAAGAGCCAGGAGAGTCAAAGGCAGAGGCTTCCTCCAGGAAACGCAGATAGTCTGAGACAAGAAATTTAGCGGCCCCCAGCTGCTTATGTTTGCCCAGCTCCTACACACAGCTGCTGGGTGATTGATGAGCGTCTTTCTCTTAATATCCAGGAACGACGAAGCCACGCCCTCTCTGCTCTTCTTTGGCTAAAGGTAGGTACCTGCTCTTCCAGGTAGGTACTTGCTATTGCTCCACTATGTCTCCCAGGCTTCGACCCTGTGCTGGGGGAAGGCTAGGCTGCTGAGCCCTGGGTTCTTCAGGGCTAGACTCAGACTCAGCCAGCTTTTGTGCAACTGGCTCAGCCTCCTCACCTTCTGAGTCCTGGCTGACCATGACAGAACCAATGAATGGATCCCCAAGGTCTTCCTCAACCTTTTTGAGTAAAATGTGAAAATATGACACTTCAAAGAACCAAGGGAATAATTGCTGAGGGATAGACTTGTCCTCCTCCAAGATCAGTTCTCCCTCTTCCTTATCCAAGCCAGCCAGAGAGCCTCCTGAACTTCCCTCCTCCCACAAGGGAAAGGATGTCTGGGTAGGTTTTTTGCTGGACTTTCGTGGTGAAGATGCTTGCGGAAGAAGCATGTGAACATCAGGATGCTCTGCCGGCTAGGTTTTGGCAAGAAAGCATCACAGCCTGATCCGAGGAGGTTGAAAAGACCATCGCCTCACCCTCTTCCCTGGAGCTGCCTGCTGCAATGGCCTGGCATGTGATGAGCATAATTCACTTGACCAGCTGAAATGGAAGCTCATTCCCATCGATGACAAGGGGGGAAGAAAAGCAAAGGAACCCTCCATACACACTGGGCAGCCTCTGCAGTGCCCGAAGACTTGCCTGCTGCCAAAACTGCATGGTCCAACCTGGAAGCTGGGTCCCCATCATGCTCCACCACCACCATAGTGGTGCTCGCGGAACCTACCCCAGCAACTATGGAGAGGTCAGAAAGGTCTCGCTCCTCTCTCCAACCGGAGAGAGCATCTGGTCTCCCAGTCTCGACCCCGCATCTGGTCTCCCAGTCTCGACCCCACATTGAGATTGGAGCTGTGCACACTGGCCAGATCTTCCTGGCTAGCCATCCTCCTAAAAGTGGAAGGGGAAAAAGTCTTCAATGAAGTCCAAAGCCCTGAATCATTCGGCAAGATGGAACTGGTGAGGTTGGGCTGGCTCTCCTTCTTAAGGTGTTGTTGCTGCTATTCTATTGGATATCAGCCCTGCCTATCAAGCATGAGGGAGGAGCCAACCCAGTAAGGAGTCCCTCCCACATTGCTGGAAAATGGAAAGACATATCAACTACTTTACAAGAAAACTGGTTGATGAAGACAACACATGTGAACTGGCTGAACAGCTAAACTGCCAATACTGATTAAGAATTATGATTTTATGTATTGAAAGTAAGTTTGTGTTTATGTTTTTTGTTTGTGTTAATAAAAATATTTACCTCAAAAATTCAATAAATTAACGTGAAACAACTGAAAGGTCTTAATAGACTGAAAGCTGAATAAGACTCAACATTATTGTGAGGCTAAACCCCCAGCCCCCCAAAACAAGCAATACTAGGTGTCATCAACAGAAATAGTATCCAGGTCAAGAGAAATAAAAGTACTAGTCCGTTCTACTTTGGACAGACCTCAACCTGGATATCACAGTTGAAGACGTGTATTGAACAACTCAAAGGTTTGCTTTTTTTATTTTCTTTTTTCTTTTGAATCGAGCCATGATTTGTTCAATCTGGGGAACCTGGAGATACAAAGTACCCAGGGATATGGATGGCCAACTGTACATAGCAATAGTAATTACATTTCTATACCACTTTATAGTGCTAAGCACTCTCTAAGCAGTTTACAATGTGTTAGCTAATTGCCCCCAACAAGTTGGGTGCTCATTTTACTGACTTATGCAAGGATGGAAGGCTGAGTTAACCTGGAGCCTTGCAGGCTCAAACTCACAACATTGTGGCTGCAGTACTGGCATTTAATCACTGAGCGACCAGGGCTCATACATACACAAGTCCGAGCAGGGATGCTGTACAAATACAAAAAATTTGGTAACTTCTCTCATTGTGGGGGGGGGAGCTATGCTTTTATTTAAAAACTAGAGATATTTCTTATCCCACACAAACTATTAAAACTGAGCCATAAATGAGAAAACTGGTTTCCTCAAGAAATGTTACTGAGTAAACAGCATTGATTCCAGCCATTCCATGGGTGAAAATGGTAGAGACAGACAAAAATAGAGTTTTGATCAATGCCTCTAGCTCTCTTCAGTGTTATGTCTGAAGAAGATACATTCTCCACATGAGCAAAGACAATGGAAAAATCAGTGTTCTTGCTTGTGTGGAAACTCTCCATGTGAACAGGAACTGATTTGTAGCTTTCCAGATGAAGAAAATGACAATGGAGAAGTGGAACTAGGCACATGTTGATACAACATCCCTTCTACACATGTTGATACAAACTGAGTAAACAGTTCCTGAATAAGTCCTTGGCATTCCAGTATCACATTACCATTTAAAGAGCTGGTGGAACTTTATAAGAGTTCTCAAGAAACAACTACAGTTGTCCCTCCACATTCACGAACTTGACATTCGCGGTTTCGGTTATTCGCGGTTTTGGGAGGCCCCCCCGGGCCCCCCCAAAACCGCGACACGGGGCCTCCAGAGGCCCCGTGAAAGACCTGGGGAGGGGTGGGGAGGCCTTCGCGGGACGCCCGGAGGCCCTCCGGAGGCCCCGCGAAGGCCTGGGGAGGGGTGGGGAGGCCTTCGAGGGACCCCCGGAGGCCCTCCGGAGGCCCCGCGAAGGCCTGGGGAGGGGTGGGGAGGCCTTCGCGGGACCCCCGGAGGCCCACCGGAGGCCCCGCGAAGGCCTGGGGAGGGGTGGGGAGGCCTTCGCGGGACACCCGGAGGCCCTCCGGAGGCCCCGCGAAGGCCTGGGGAGGGGTGGGGAGGCCTTCCCGGGACCCCCGGAGGCCCTCCGGAGGCCCCGCGAAGGCCTGGGGAGGGGTGGGGAGGCCTTCGCGGGACGCCCGGAGGCCCTCCGGAGGCCCCGCGAAGGCCTGGGGAGGGGTGGGGAGGCCTTCGAGGGACCCCCGGAGGCCCTCCGGAGGCCCCGCGAAGGCCTGGGGAGGGGTGGGGAGGCTTTCGCGGGACCCCCGGAGGCCCTCCGGAGGCCCCGCGAAGGCCTGGGGAGGGGTGGGGAGGCCTTCCCGGGACCCCCGGAGGCCCTCCGGAGGCCCCGCGAAGGCCTGGGGAGGGGTGGGGAGGCCTTCGCGGGACCCCCGGAGGCCCTCCGGAGGCCCCGCGAAGGCCTGGGGAGGGAGGGGTAAGGGCCGGGGAGACCTCCGCGGGGCCTAGCAAGGCCCCGCGAAGGCCTGGGGAGGGAGGGAGGGCCGGGGAGACCTCCGCGGGGCCTAGCAAGGCCCCGCGAAGGCCTGGGGAAGGAAGGAGGGAGGGCCGGGGAGACCTCCTCGGGGCCTAGCAAGGCCCCGCGAAGGCTTGGGGAGGGAGGGAGGGCCGGGGAGGCCTCCACGGGGCCTAGCAAGGCCCCGCGAAGGCCTGGGCAGGGAGGGAGGGAGGGCCGGGGAGACCTCCGCGGGGCCTAGCAAGGCCCCGCGAAGGCCTGGGGAGGGAGGGAGGGAGGGCCGGGGAGGCCTCCGCGGGGCCTAGCAAGGCCCCGCGAAGGCCTGGGCAGGGAGGGAGGGAGGGCCGGGGAGACCTCCGCGGGGCCTAGCAAGGCCCCGCGAAGGCCTGGGGAGGGAGGGGGAGGGGTGTTTGTTATTCGCGGATTTTTCACATTCGCGGGGGTCCGCGGAACGGAACCCCCGCGAATGTGAAGGGACGACTGTACTCCAGTTTCACACTGCATGCAAATGAAAACTTCCCCAACTTTACTCCCCAATAATGTTTAAATATGTGTATGCTTCATCAAAGCCATAAATATAATGTGCTCTGTGATATGGAGTAAGTACCTTTAAAAATCCTATTAAAAAGAACAAGCATAATCATTGTTGTTCCCTCCAAGGGAAAAAAAAATAGGCAACAGAATGACAAGAAGTTCAGAGTCTCAAAATATAACATTATTGACCTTCCTAATCAAAACATTTTCCCAACTACATTGTTCCTTGGTGCTAGATTATTTTTTAACTTTTGCAAAATTTCAACTCATCTTCCCTATACATCATATTGCTCTCATGATGGCTCTTAATATGACATCCTCTTCATGTCTGTGTTTTCGTAAGAATAATGTTACTGCATAAGATGAATTTTCCATATGACTGCCATATGTACAGGATAGACAACCTGCAGAACAGACCTACTGCAATTATTACAGAGTTCATTGTTGTTGATGCCAAAACACAATTATCACTTCTTATGAGCTCTGATCAAAAATGGGGTGTATTCTTCAGGTAAGAATCACTGATCGCAGCCATACATACCAGACTTCCTGGACTCGCTAATATCGTTGTTTAATCATGTGACTGCAGACACCAAATACGTCTGGTGCAGACATCAAGGATTAGAAGCAAGGCTTACTCCAAGGCTAGAAAACCTTCTCACATGAGGTACAAGGCCTGTTTTTGAGTCTTTCTGAAAGGATGTAGACTATCTCTTCCAAAAGGACTACCCAGATAATTTCTGGTGTTCAAGTACCATTGCAATAGAACTCAATACTTTTTCAGTGGTTTCTGACCAGGAGACTATTTATTGTACACAGTTATATTGCCAATGTTTGATAGTTTGGTTTTGCTGGGAGCTACACTGTGCCACTGCGTGAATGAGGCAATTGTTGGAAATAAATAAATGATAAAACAAATTATGTTAGATTGCTAAATATGTCCTCTATCATCATTCTGTGCTTGATTTCTACTTTACCTGAAGTATTAGAGGTTATTGTTATTTCTTATGAAAAGGCAGACAAGACCCAAAACTTTTCATGTGCTATGGCAGATATAACACTGGAATCCTTTTTTTTTTAATTTAAAATACAAATAATAAAACAGAGCAAAACACATAGCTTATACAAAGTAAAGAAAATGTGGTTTTTCCATCATATAATTGAAATTTACAAATTACTTCATTTCAGTTAACCATGTCTATCTTTCTATCTCAAAAAATGAAAACTAATATTAATATTCCCTCTTCTTTTCTCAACTGCATTAGATTTGTTTATTGTTACTTATATTGTCATTCCTGCATCTCTCTTTTAATTGTAACTGCATATCATTAATGTACTACATAACACAAAGACTATTTTACATTATTGGGATTAAATTCATCCCTCTATAAATGTTTGATCAATGTACCAAATAACCACCTTTTTACCCCATTCTAATTCCCAGAATTCAATTAAATTTTCCCATTTGTTTTTTAAAGTGGTTTTCAATTGACATCTAATCCAGCTTGTTAGTAGGTCCATAAACAAAATAGGGACACATACCATAGAGTCATGCTGGAAAATGCCTAGAGAGGCATACTCTCTAGATACCTTCTAGGTCCTTCAATGCAACTCTATGGTATGTTTTTACTGGATGTCCTGTATTTTAATACAGTTTCCTGTTATCCGCAGTTTCCAGTATCTGCAGTAAGTCCAGGAACCGACCCCTCATGGATATGGGGGTCTGACTGTACATGAGATATCTTGGAGATGGGGCTCAAGTCTAAATGTGAAATTCATTTGTTTCATATACAGCTTATACATGTAGCTTGAAGGTAATTTTATACACAATATTTTTAATAATCTTGAGTATGAAACAAAGTTTGTGTACACTGAGCCATTAGAAAAGCAAAGGTGTCACTATCTCACCCATCCATGTGGACAATTTTGGATTTCAGAGTATTTGGGATTTTGGAATTCCAGATAAAGGATACTCAACCTATATTTATTTTCAATACAGGGTTTTAAATGAAAAGTAAGCAATTTTTTTCATTACATAGTTCCAGGTAACTTTTCTCAAAAAGAATAAACTATCAGAGAACAATACTGTATATATCAAACTAAGCCCTATTAAACATATTCTAAAGCAGTCTTCTTTCCTTTGTTAGAAGATAACAAAAAGCCAACGTAAAGATTACTGCCTTTAATGATTTATCAGTTTTACCATCTTCTTCTGCATGTTCTTTCCCAATCATTAAGATCATACTTGAAGGCTCTTCTCTGGGTAGTGCTACTTACAACAGTGTGATGGACTGCTACCACTGAAACAGTTTTCTCCTTAGTGGTCCCTCATCTGTGAAAGCCCAAAATTGTCCACATCTGCCATGTGTCCTCAATGGCATACTAAAACCTTCTTCTGGCAGGCATTTAACCTTTAATTTCCTGATTTTATCATTGGTTTTATTGTTAGCTTTTCAATATTTTAATACTGAATATTGCCTGTATTATTGCTTTGGTTGCTATTTTATTGTTTTAGGTTTTCAGTCTGCAAAACACCTTAGGGGCATTTGCCAGCTGAAGTATATAAAAGTAATCAATAAATTCAATTACAGCATGTCAAACACTAACAAGGTATTTGTTATCCTGATAGTCAGTTTTCAAAAGTTCTGAAGGTAGAATGTTCACTTATATTATATTATATTATATTATATAGTATTTATGTCAAATTGCTCTTCAGCCACAAAGGGTCTCAGAGTGGCCTACAAATTGTTAATTTGACAGTTCCTTGTCCATGGGTTTATAATCTGTTAATGCCATGCAAAGGTTCCAGATTTGCAGATGTGCAAACAGAACAGAGAATGACTACGGTTTCTTCAGTTTATGCTCTTCTCCTCAACCATAATGTGAGCACAGATTCAAACAGTATCTTTCACCAATAAATAAAAGCTTCTCAACTAAGTGTAGCTGAGCACAAAAGGAAGACACATGAAACATCATTCTTGTGAGCACAGAAGCACATTATAAAATATCACACTGGTGCCTCCCCCCCCACTCTGCCCGGCTGTTACCAAACATTTCTTAATTCAGTGGGGGTCAGGAAGTTTCGTTTACTCAGCAAGAATAACACTATTAAAAGGTAATGCTCTTTCATGTCACCACAATTCACATTCAAGCATTCCTGGCTAATAGAATTCTGTGAAAGAACCACTGGAGCCAAGACAGGTTGCCATTTCAGTCTGGATATTTATAAACAGAATTTATATGTGTCCTTCTATTGATTTTCAAACAAACAGTGTAAAGCACTTTGGAGATGTTTTATATATCATTACACATAATGAACTACTGTTGTGCATATAACTAAAGTATGTTAGGATTTATCACTGGTTCCTTACGTTGTTGTGGGCTTTGGAAGTGGATTATTTTGTTTTCAATGAAAAACTATTAAATCACAATAAATTAAACACTATTCAAGCAAACATTATAAACTGTGTTTATAATGGAATGAATGACATTTATGATGATGATTAGACCACCACAATATCTATAACTTAATCCATTCAAACAAGTCTTATTGGAGATCATAATCTGCATCAAAAACACAGATAAAAGTGACAAACCCAACAATTCAACAATGAACAACAAGAAGTACAAACTCTTGTTCTGGAAAGGCACTAGAAAAATCTGTCTGAAGTCAAAGGCTTTCATGGCCGGCATACATAGATTTTCCTTGGTTTTTTTCCGGGCTGTGAGGCCGTGTTCTGGAATAGTTTCTTTCTGACATTTCGCCTGCATCCGAAGATGCCAGCCACAGATACAGGCGAAACGTAAGAAAGAAACTATTCCAGAACACAGCCTCACAGCCCGGAAAAAAATCAAGGAAAATCTAAGAAAAATCTGTCATTTATCATTTGCCTTAATTTTAACAAAAATCATATCAAATTCCCTTCCTGACCCAAGTCTCATTTAAGATAATTTATAGTAAATTTCTACTTATTTTTGAAACAACAAGTTTGCCACTTTCCATTTATTTTAATGGAATACAATTTCTGCATTGCAACAACTGAGGTACCTCAGAAACCACCAGTTCAAAAACAAATGGCATTAGCTTCTGCACCCACTTTAATAAAATATTCAGCTGCTAGCATCACTGTAAAATTAATTATTGTAGCAGGAGTGTTTCTCTTTACAACACAGTATGAACCAATTGTAAACACAAACCAAATGTGACTTGATAACAAAAATACAGATAAAAATACAGATTGTCTATGTTATTGCAACATAATTATATCTTTTGAATATAGTGTTATATTGAACATTTTTTCCTATTAACTTTTTTTGCTATGCTATGAACAATTATTTTTCAGCTGAAAACAGAGAATATTCAAAATCTCTATGTAAGTTTTCCCAGATAATCAAGCCAGTTAGTAAAATAGGTTAGCAAGAGGTTATTTAAAACAAACAAACAAACAGACCTCAAACAGATGAAAAACTGCTGGCTAGAATCACTGGAGGTAATGCAAATGAACAGTTTGAGGAGTCACTTCAGGTTATAAAATACTGTTTAATACTCTCTAATATATATTTCAAACAAAATGGAAACATAAAGCAAAATTTCAAACTAACATCTTACCTTCCTCAGTTTCATGCCATACAATTCCTTCCAAATTCACACTGGTCCCAGGTTCACATGGTCCAAGGCATTCAGGTTCTGTTACTATTCCAACATCACAAGTGTTCACACCCACTGAACGAGTCCATACCAAAAGTTGCTCAACTGGAGCTGCAATGTTGGATGAAGATGGAGAAAAGTAGGAAGGCAGAATCTGAGGTGTGAGACTACTAGAAATAGGAGGTGGAGGTGCAGGCACTGTAAAAAGGGGGTCAACCTAAAAGTAAAAGCAAAGAAATAAGCTGTTATACCGAGAATGTAAGTAAAGGTTTTTAAACATATATCATCCTTTGAACACATTAATTCCATGCAAACTGAGCAATTTTCATTGGGGTATCAAGAAATGTATATCTCTAAACAAACTATGTCAATATACATCAAATTTTAAAAAGTGAAATTAACTTGCCAAACCTTTTCTATTATCTTCTTAGCAAATCTCAACTAGTAAAAGAAGTTACCATTCTGTTTTACTAACTCATGCAATTCTTTCTTTCTTTCTTTTGAAGATATTCAGAACTCTCAATTTAGTACTTCCTTCCAGGCTTTTTAGTTGCTTAGTAAACAGAAATGTTTATTCTCAGTGCAAGAGAAAACAGAAACTAGCAAGAAAAGCTAGTAATCTGTTTCTTATTTGTAACAAAAGATGACACCATTTACACATTGCACATTTCACTTCTAAATCAAAAGGGAAAATTTCTTTCTCCGGCTGAAATATAAGGGCCCTTTCATACTACAATTATAGTACAGTTGTCCCTCCACATTCGCGAACTTGACATTCGCGGTTTCGGTTATTTGAGGTTTTGGGAGGGCCCCCCCGGGCCCCCCCAAAACCACGACACGGGGCCTCCAGAGGCCCCGTGAAAGACCTGGGGAGGGGTGGGGAGGCCTTCGCGGGACCCCCGGAGGCCCTCCGGAGGCCCCGTGAAACACCTGGGGAAGGGTGCGAAGGCCTTCGCGGGACCCCCGGAGGCCCTCCGGAGGCCCCGCGAAGGCCTGGGGAGGCGTGCGAAGGCCTTCGCGGGACCCCCGGAGGCCCTCCGGAGGCCCCGCGAAGGCCTGGGGAGGGGTGCGAAGGCCTTCGCGGGACCCCCGGAGGCCCTCCGGAGGCCCCGCGAAGGCCTGGGGAGGGGTGGGGAGGCCTTCGCGGGACCCCCGGAGGCCCTCCGGAGGCCCCGCGAAGGCCTGGGGAGCGGTGCGAAGGCCTTCGTGGGACCCCCGGAGGCCCTCCGGAGGCCCCGCGAAGGCCTGGGGAAGGGTGGGGAGGCCTTCGCGGGACCCCCGGAGGCCCTCCGGAGGCCCCGCGAAGGCCTGGGGAGGGGTGGGGAGGCCTTCGCGGGACCCCCGGAGGCCCTCCGGAGGCCCCGCGAAGGCCTGGGGAGCGGTGCGAAGGCCTTCGCGGGACCCCCGGAGGCCCTCCGGAGGCCCCGCGAAGGCCTGGGGAGCGGTGCGAAGGCCTTCGCGGGACCCCCGGAGGCCCTCTGGAGGCCCCGCGAAGGCCTGGGGAGGGGTGGGGAGGCCTTCGCGGGACCCCCGGAGGCCCTCCGGAGGCCCCGCGAAGGCCTGGACAGGGAGGGAGGGAGGGCCGGGGAGGCCCCCGCGAAGGCCTGGGCAGGGAGGGAGGGAGGGCCGGGGAGACCTCCGCGGGGCCTAGGAAGGCCCCGCGAAGGCCTGGGCAGGGAGGGAGGGAGGGCCGGGGAGGCCTCCGCGGGGCCTAGGAAGGCCCCGCGAAGGCCTGGGCAGGGAGGGAGGGAGGGCCGGGAAGACCTCCGTGGGGCCTAGGAAGGCCCCGCGAAGGCCTGGGCAGGGAGGGAGGGAGGGCCGGGGAGGCCTCCGCGGGGCCTAGCAAGGCCCCGCGAAGGCCTGGGCAGGGAGGGAGGGAGGGCCGGGGAGACCTCCGTGAGGCCTAGCAAGGCCCCGCGAAGGCCTGGGGAGGGAGGGGAGGGGTGTTTGTTATTCACGGATTTTTCACATTCGCGGGGGTCCGCGGAACGGAACCCCCGCGAATGTGAAGGGACGACTGTAATATGATGCCACCTTAAATGGGTTGGTAACATTCTACCAAATCCTGGGATTTGCAGTTGGGGGAGGGTATTTAGAATTCTCAGCCAGAGAGCTTTGGCCCTCACCAAACTACAAACCCTATGATTCCACAGGGTGCAGTCATGGCAGTTAAAGTGGAATCTGAGTGCTATAACTATATAGTGCGAAAGGGCACATAGTTATTTCAACACCGTAATAAAACTTCATTAACGCCTATGCCCTATGTCACTCTTCTTTCCTTATACTAACAAGATCAAATGAGTGATATTTAAGGCAAAAATCTGTCCTCATGTAAATCACATCCAAAATCATTTATTGACCTAAAGTACATTATAATTTTGGTTCATAACGCACTGCATAATGAAAAGGACTATGGGAAAATTATGTTCTTATCCTTTAACATAGTAAAGAACTACAATATAGTAACAATGTAGAAAAAAAAACAACTAGTTGAGCCATTTTAAGAAGTCTTTACTATGGCATGATATCATCCAATGCATAAAGAATTTTTAAAAACCCAAGTAGATTAATATTATGGGTTAGATCCAATGGTACTCTTCTGTTCACATATGAGCCTTCAATCTAATGGGGCCCCATGAATAGAATGGTAATTTTTGTGAATCTTTGAACCCTGAAAACCCTCAACTGAGAGTTGTGTGAGTCTCTAGAAACACTTGAAAAGTAGAAGAGAGAGCTACAGAAGGGAAGGTTTGAAAGCCTTTGCCTTCACAGGAATATTCATGCTGTAAACTGTCACTGGATTAAACCATATCTATATCTATATCCATATCTATCTATCTATCTATACACACACATACACACACCTCTTCCAGTTTATGCAGTTGATAGCCTATATGCCACAGTCCACCAGTTTCCAAGAACAGATGATTCCTAGCATCAAACGTAACCCATAACAGCTATCAGCTTGCTCATCAAATATCTCCCCTCCTTTCATGTTTTCATGTTTTTTTTAAAACAATCATTTGGAGAGAGATGTAGAAAGACAAAGGGGAAGAGAATGTTTTCCCCCTCATTTATCTTGCTGTTTCTCCCCCACTATTTTGAAATGCTCTGGAAGGCAAGGGAAACAGACAGAGGGAAATGGGGAGCTTGGGCATACACAGGGAGATATCTCTTTCCCATGTATCCCCCTTTGTTCATTTCCTCTTCATCCATAAAACAGCTTGAAAGGGGGGCTAGCAATATGTGTGCACAACAAAGAACACTTCTTTCTTCCTTCTTGTTCACCCACCTCACACGTTTGCAGCTGGAGAGGAGGGAAAAGAGAAGACAGCCAACTAAAGGGTCTAACTCACAGCTCAAGATAAGCCATGTTTTGTGCTAACCATGACTAAGCCAGAGACGACAATGCATATGACAAAACAAACCATGGCTGGCAGATGTCCTCTATGTATTTGAGATTTATTTTTCATTTCTTTCTCACCTGAGCCTGTTTCAGAATAAGAAGTTTAGAAAATAAGTTAGGAAAAACCCACAGTTGTTGTTTTGGATGTCATAACAAGCCATGGTTTAAACAAGGCAGAACTCATAAACTAACAATAAATTATGGGTTCGGGCTGTAAACTGTACATGGTTAATAAAGTATGGCTTTTTAGCAGATATGAGGATGCATCTCAGCACAACCCAGATTTCAATAAACCACACTGTGCCTTTTTGTGATAAGTGAATCTGGTTGAAAGATCCTTCACCATTAGCAGCTAGAAATACACATGGGAGGAAGGTACTCAGTAAGCTGAGGAATGGCAGTACAATACAACTGATACCCTGGAGCTCTAAATGTAAACACACACAGTACACAGACGAATAGAACTTAATTATATTCTTTATTATAGCCCCACCAGTAATCCTTACTTATAGCCTGAAAGATAAACATATTCTAAACAGGTTAAAACATGATTTTTGAATCTCCAGGTTTGGCAATTACCTGACAAAAAGAAAAGAAAAGAAAAAGCACAACAGAGTACAGAAGCTCTGCACTTCTGTTATGTGTTTATCCCGCTGCCATTAGACTTTAAGATGTTGGCAGCATTAAAAATAAAAAGAGCTTTTCAACAAGAAGCCAAGCATGGAGGCAAATGTAAAACCAACTGACCTCAAAAACAGATGTTCCTTGCAAACTAGTCGTCAGCTAAGTAAGGATGAAATAAAACAATATTTATCTTTGAACTACATTCAAGTTTGCACTACATGAGTTTTGGCGGTTGCAGAAATTTCTCATAACAGAAGCTTCTAGCTTTCTTTTCATGCTTCTAAAGTAATCTAAATGCAGTTTGTTCCAAAACACCCTCCAACAGTTCTCCAGATGTGGCATGACACAGCCTCAGCCTATTGTGATCCGGCCATCTGAAATTATTTTTGAAATGCTTTTAAATCAGATTTAAAGAATTCTGGTGTAGCATAGAAGATGTACTGGTAGTGTTGAGCTAGAACTTGGGAAGACAGTCACATCTCCACTCAGTCATGAAGCTCACTAACTGACTATGGATCAATCACCAACCCTCACACTAACCTTCAAAGGGCTGTTGTGATATTGTGGTGGGGGAGGGGGGGAGACATACAGCACTGTGAGATTGTTCAAAAAAGAATGGAATATAAATCTAATAAATAAAAACTGAGTGATACTTGGACATTATTTATATCTTTCCAGGGTTATTTTAAATTTTTATCAAGAAACCCATTTACTTCCTATGTCATGGATTTTATTCATTCATTCATTCATTCATTCATTCAATTTATATCCCACTTTTTTCCAGGCACAAGATCCAAGATGCTTTGTAATCTGTCCACTTTCATGATGGTCCATTTCTTAGAGAGACAGATGTTCTGTAGAATATACCTAAGGGTCCACCATTCATTCTGGAGACCATCAATATCAGCTTGGCTTGCTATCCAATTGCTATTTCTGCCTAGCTACTGAACTCTCTCCACTTAACTGTTCTTTTCTCCCATGACTCTAGTATATGCAAAGACCTTTGGCCAAAAAAAAAAAAAAAAAAAAAGTATTTCATTTGTGCTGATCTATGCAGAAGAACAGCAGTTTATTAACCTCATGGCAATTTCAGAGGAACCCTGGTTTTCCTGGAACTGTTTGAGCATTCCAAAGAGTTTAGAGAAGAGATGAGGTCTTCTCTCATTTTGTACTGAAGTATTGCTAAACAGTTTGAGAGCCAATTAGCGCTGGAAATGGTAACAGGCTACCAAACAAGGCATAGGCTACCTATACCCTTTGTTTTAATGTACATGTGTCCTTTTTAAAAGCAAAAACGACACTTTTTGCCACTGCCACACTGTGCCACTGAATTTCAGAAGCACAGAAGAGCAGTATGGCCCTGATAGGTTATGAGAGTGCATCTCAAGCTATCACAATGTGACAGAGACCAGTGCTATGCTTGTGCCCAGTGGCTACCTTCCTTCCTTCCTTTCTAGAAACTCACTAACACCCAGCAGTGAATGGCTTGGTGCCTGGCATTGGCCCATGAGCCGCCACTTTGAGTAGCACCGCGACAGGAGATGGTAACATTAGGTGGGGAGATAGCTGTCCCAGGGTAGGTACCCCCTCAAAACAGAATTTTACAGCCAAAAGCAGTTTTAACATTTCTACTCAGGGTTTTGGGGGGCTGAAAATAACTTTTTCAGCAAAAATATGGGGGGGTTAGGGTCTTTGAGATCCCAAGAGTCACACCAGATGCCTCAAAGGATTGCTTGTACACATGGCCCACAAGATCTAAACCCCTCATCTACTGGATTGCAGATTTTAGTTTTATTTCCTTAAATTATTTTGAAGTTGTTTTAAAATTCTTTTACTAGTTGCACTTATTATTTCACTGTTCGGCACCTAAGATATGATCAACTCTTCAGATATAGAGCAGGAGAAATGTACTTCACTAAGCAAAGGCACAATCTACAGTTGTCCCTCCACATTCGCGGCTTTATCTTTCGCGGTTTTGAGTATTCGCTGTTTCTCCTCCTTCTCCACCCCCTCTCTGGGAGGGAACTCCATCCACCTCAGGGGCATGCCTCCGTTTGAACTGGAGAGCCAACGCCCCTGAGAGAGCAGGGAGGTGGATGCTTTAGACCCGATCTCCCTACTTTCTGGGGGCTTTGGCTCTCCATTTCAGACATGGCCAAGCCCAGGGAGAGAGGGGAGATCAGGTCTAAAGCACCCCTCCCGCTCTCCTGGGGCTTGCCTCTGTTTAAACTGGAGAGCCAAAGCCCCTGAGAGAGCAGGGAGGTGGGTGGTTTAGACCCGATCTCCCTACTTTCTGGGGGCTTTGGCTCTCCATTTCAGACAGAGCCAAGCCCAGGGAGAGGGGGGAGATCGGGTCTAAAGCGCCCCTCCCGCTCTCCTGGGGCTTGCCTCTGTTTAAACTGGAGAGCCAATGCCCCAAGGGAGCAGGGAGGTGGGTGCTTTAGACCTGATCTCCCTGCTCTCTCGGGGCTTGGCTCTCTTTGGAGAGCAGCTTTGGTAAGGTGGGTGTGGCAGCTGAGAAGTGTCTAGGAGGCTTCAAAAGCCCGGTCACCACGTTGGAGGGGGGGTTGTGGGTGGGTGGGGGGAGGTGTATCTTATTTGCGACTTTTTCACATTTGCGGGGTTTTTGTGCCCCTAACCCCCGCAAATGTGGAGGGACGACTGTAACTGCCACCTTAAATCATTTATAAGAATACAGGCAGGGCATAAAACTGATCAGCTTCATAAACTAATGGCAAATAGTATACCCAGTATTCTCTTAGATATA
Organism: Gambelia wislizenii; assembly: GCA_030847615.1. Classification (NCBI taxonomy): domain Eukaryota; kingdom Metazoa; phylum Chordata; class Lepidosauria; order Squamata; family Crotaphytidae; genus Gambelia; species Gambelia wislizenii. The sequence continues at coordinate 357,970,227 of JAUMIR010000002.1, read as the reverse complement.
CAGTACAAAATTTGATACAGAATGGGGCTACTTCTTCTAACTGTGTTCCATTTTACAAAATGTGCTACTATCTCAAAGCAAAAGGGTCTTGGAATTTTAGGTTGCTGACTCTTAGAAGTATCACCAGTATGATACCTTTTGCTTGCGCCTGCTGTGCTGAGATATAAGCAGAGAGAATATGGCTTGATTTCCTAAGAGTACTGTGAATATGAGACAGTGAAAAGGATAGACTGCAACATTAAAACCCTCATAATACTATGCAATACTATTATATTCACATGGAAAGAAGACAGATGCTCTCTTTGGTTGTTTAAAACTCATATGTGTAGAACTACTGCTTGGAAAACACTCTTTTTCAACTACAAATGTCAGGCTGGCTAGGGGATCCTGTGAATTGTAGTTCAAAACATAACTTCCCCAAGCTCCCTCCCTCCTCCCTGCATTAATAATATCCTGGTATTGACAGGGAAGGACTGCAGCAAAAAGATACAGCCTGGTGGTGCAGTGGTTAAATGCCAGTACTGCAAACCACCACGTTGCAAGTTCGATTCCAGCGGGCTCCAAGGTTCACTCAGCCTTCCATCCTTTCATAGGTCGGTAAAATGAATACCCAGCTTGTGGGGGGCAATTAGCTAACACACATTGGAAACTGTTTAATGCAATGTAGATGTGTAAATAGCTATTGCTTAAAACAATTTGTTAGCTGCTCTAATAGCCTTGTGGCTGAAGAGCGGAGTATAAATAACTAAAATAAATAAATAAATAAATGCTGTATCTATGGCTCTATATCCATGGATTCAATTACCCATGTCTGAAAAAATATGGTCTCTTTAGGAATTTTCAAGGTCCTCTAATGAGACTCTATGGTATGCTTTGGCCAGAAGTCATTCATTTTAACAGGGTTCACTATTATCCACGTTTTCCAGTATCCACGGTAAGTCTGGGAGTGTATCCCCTGCAGATACAGGGGTCGCACTGTAATTTCTTTTTGGTGCACACAGTTATGAAGCCCTCTACAATCTGTAACACTGATACGACTGGGTTCCCTGATTATATTGACCTTTGTAATTACCTTTACACAAATGCAGTTATCCTGCCATGGCTGGCAAGATAATACATAGATTTTGTGAGCAGAGGGAGTGGGGCTGGAACAGATCCTCTCCAAGCTTACAAGTTCTGAATGTCCCAATAGGGCTAGTGACACAACAGGTACTTCAGAACAGGATTCTACTTCATATGCACATTCAAATGTACAGAAACAATGTTCACTTCTGTAAACATGAAAAGCTAGTTACAGTACATCGTAAGAATTTGTTTTTCCCATGATAGATTCCTCTATTGAAAAAAAAATGAATGTGTAAGCCCCCAACAGCAGTGTTAAATAATACAGCCCCAGAAGGATGATACCACAAGCTATTTCTCTCTTATGAACTGGCTGTGAAATCCTGTGTCTGGTGTTAAGTACCAGTAACACTCCCCCAATGTTTATACAAAAATATGGCCATCTTAAATTGCATCCCAGGTTCACCCTCCACTCAAAATCTTGCCAACATTTCTTCTTGTTCAAGAAGAACACAATCCACAAAATACACTGCTTGTTTCTCAGCAAGAGTCGCAGGAAGCATTCTGAACAACCCAGAGGCAAAAAGCAAGAAGGCAGCCATCAAGAATGGGGGGAGGGTGAAGGGAAAAGATACAAAAGTCTAACATCTGCTGGTGGCAGTCTGTCAAGCTGAGGAAAGTTAATGTCAAGAACAGACGCTCTGCAGTTCCTCACTGTTATTTTTGCATGATTATTCCCAGGTGTTAGGGCATGCTGAGCAGTAGCCTTGCTATTTATCACCGAACAGGTTCTAGAGAGGATGAAAAACAACAACAAGCAACAACACACAAGGCAAGTTAGTTATACAGATTGCAGCATTTCTGTACCCAGTTGGGTGGCTTTAAAAACCTACAGAAATACTGCAGCAACCTTTTCCCCCTTGCCTTATTTCATGAGCTTTTGGGGACCTGATTAGCAATGAAGGCTGCAAAGTTTCAGAGTGTTGTGCTTGGCAGTTTTCCATTCCCCAGGTGTATGATTGCATCAGGCAATGATGGCTCTCCGTACTAGGAAGCTGACAGTGAATATCAGCCAATAAATACAGTAAGTGCCCCAGTGCGCACTTTTCATTATGAACATCACACACACACACACTAAAAAAAACATGAGAGAGAAAGAATGAGTCGGAAAAGGGAGTGTTGCAATTGCTGGAAAGATAAGCAATCTTTTCTTTATGTACTCAGACACTCCTCCGTTTCTTTTGCTGCTTTTTTTCAAACACTAAATTGAGCTGTGCATATGAAAGCTGGTCTCTCTGGTGTGCTCACAAATCCCCAGAATTACACTTCTGGAGCAATAAAATTCCACCTCTCCTGGAGGGGATTTCCTGCCCTGCAGGGTGGATTCCACTGAACAACAGAGAGTTCCTGTAGAATAGACACTCCTTTCCGGCTGGATAGGAGGAAGTGTAGAGCTCTGAGTGCCAGATTTTTCTCTCCCTCCTATTTTGATGGTGAGAAAGCTACATAAAGACCACCCCCCAAAAAAACCCTCCTAAAAATGGGTCTATTTGATTCTTGTTTTGCATGCATATGCATATACAGTACTCACATCTGCACGTGAGCAAACACAGCTAATTCAAACTTCCATTTTATTTTAAATACTACAGAAGTTACAAAAAGCTGAAGTACCAACATTGTGTCTACTATCTTATTATAGGCTCTGTTCCCGACAGAAATACTTGTCTTTCCATGCAATATTGATAAATGATCAATTCTTTGATTCAGGAACCAAAGATTTTAAGTTCCATCAAGACTTTCCTCTGCAGATGTCAGGGTAAACAATGAATAAAATGCATCCTTTTCAGAACGAATAAATGAATGAATGAATTTTAAAATGGAAATGAATTCATCAAAAGATACATGAATGCAATTGTTTTCAAAGACACGCAGGCACAAATAGTGTGGGAAGGTTGTGCTCATGGATCAGGCCCAGAATACTTTCTTGAGGGTCCTTATTTCCATTTTGTAACTTTTTTTGCTGCAGGAGGGGTTGAGATGTGAAAGCCACAGGATTAGTACACCAGCTCCTGAAGCAGTATATACAGGCACACAGGCTGCTCTTGTGGTTTTCACACCTAAATCCTGGTCTCTAGTGGCATTTGCCAAGACATGGCTCCTCAGTGGTGGCGCATAGGCCATACACTGTGTCCCTGATGAGTTTCCAGGAACAGCAGGAACAATTACAGATAATGGGTTGGGTTAGAAACCCATCATATGGGTTGGGAAGCACTGCTCTATACAGGTAGAAGCTGATCACTCAGTACCTTTCTTGCAAAGCACACACACACATATACATACACATATTACAATCGCTCAATCTACAGAATGGTCATATTGATGAAAACAGCAGGGATACGACATTTTACAACTACTGTGATATTCATCTGTTAAATTTATAACCTGTCACATACCACGAGAACATGTGAAAGGTGACACTATGTTAGTTGAGAATCACTGGTATGCAGTAAATATTTTAATGCTATGAACAATGAGAAATGACACAGTCCTACCATACCTTCCCCATACCCTGGTAAGAATCTTGTTTCAGGTTCATTTTATTCCTTAAGGCTTCTGCATTCCCCTTCTCAATAACTCCAGGAATGCTCATTTGCCCCCCCCTCAAAAAAGCAGGGTAAACATCAAAAGGATTATTGGAATTCCCTCCTCCTATCCCTGTGACCAGGATTCTTGCTTCTATGTCTAGACATTCTACAGACATGTGTCAAACTACACGTAAGGTGCTAGTGGCAGGTGGAAACTGCTGTCACTAACCTGCTTCTCACTGTTCACTGAATGCATGGAGTGCCAGTGGCACTTCTGAAACACAACCAGGATAGAAACACAATTGTTATTAAGAACTAGAATATAAAATTCTAGCACAGATCACCTTTACTTGGAAGGCTTTGTCTAAATGCCGTCCACTGACGTGTTAACTTTCTATGCGGAAGGATTTTTGTTCATTTGTTTTTCTACAGCAAATAATTGCATCATATGAACAATATGAATAATCAGCAATAGTCTCTAGAACAGGAAAAACCAGGCACATCTTAAGACTACCTCAACTAAGAATATGATCTGTCATGCAACAATATTGGGCCTTACCTGAGAAAGTATATGAGCTAAAATTAAAAGCATGACCTAAATTAGAATACACTGAATTCCTTTGGATTCGAACCTCACAAGGAGAGATCAGTTATCTTTCACGGAAGTTTCTCCACTAGTATTGTTCTTTAGGGAACCCCTGAAAAGCTTCCAAGGAACTTCGGAAGCAAAAGGAAAAGGGTCTGGAGAGAAAGACTCTAGCAGTACCTTTTGAACAAATGTATTTTAGCAGAAGCTTTCATGAATTTTGACCCACTTGATCACATGCATTGGATCCAAAAGGTTATGCTAAAAGAAATCAAGGTTTTGAAGATGCAGCTGGACACACCTTCCCCTTTTTTCCTTGTAATGCTGAAAAATACCAACATGCCTCTCACTTTGAAAACTGCTGCAAAGAACTTCAGGGTTCCCTGGAACACACTGGAAAACCCACTCTTCTGCTTTAAAAGTATTCACTTAGAAAATAAGCCCTCAGGGTGCAGAGTTAAGGTCTACAGTTACACTGTTAAATTCAAAATACTGTACATGCATTTTTTCAGAGGGGGAATAAAAAAATGAGACAAAGAAAAAAACCTGAGAAATATCTGTCCGCAAGTAGACAACACCACGGGTGTTTTATGCTACAAAGTATAGTAAAAGAATCCAGGATCCCAAAAGCGAGATCATTAAAACATTTGTTAATGTTCACATTAAAAATTCAGAAAGAGTTGGGGGCGAAAGAGGTTAAATGGTTTCTTTTTAGATTCCTCCCATACAAATCAGTAACTGCACACACTTTAGTTCAATTAAGGTGAGCATACACATACATTTTTACAAAAAAAAAAAAAAACCAACAACCTCACAGCTACTTAATGACACTGTCTTTTTAACTAATGTATTTCTCTGCATTATTAAAACTGTCATCTACTGATGAGACAAGCAATGTATTTATACCTGAGACTTCCAGAGAATGCATAATATTAAATGAGATGCACTACTGTATGCTGAAAAGTGCTGTCAGTTGACACCTACCATGATGGCAGGCAGGGCAGCGGATGAGTGGGTGGATTACAATATTCCTATTTTTAAAGATGGAATAGGAAAAGAAGGACAAACGCCTTAACAGAGACTTGTGTGTAAAGTTATGACCATGAATTAATTTTTCCTCTTTTTTGCTCCCAAGAATTAAAATTCTAGTGAAAGTAATTCTTTTTTAACTCTGCCTGCTTAGAAAGAGCCATGAACTTTCTGTTACTCATAATTAACCATTTCCCAAGGATATATAATTTTCCACTGTTCTAGCATGCATTCCTTTTGTTCTGATCACTGGAAAAAATGTTTTAATACTTCATAGAAATGCAAATATTTTGCCCAAGAAAATGTAAACAAACCCACCCCAAACCCTTGTAAAATTGTGAGATGCCTCTGGCAGTCTTATCAAAGTATGTAGAAGTGTACAGAGCCTTTGAAGAAATGAAACTGCCGTTTATCTAGTATGATTTATAAGCAACACTGATTTAGCTGGGAGATAACAGGGCTGTCTAATCATTAGTAGTCAGACAACAGCCATGTGAACACATCAATTATGGGCCAATGCCAAAAGCCCTTGAGATCCTGGAGATTAACAGCCAATCCTCTGTTTTACAAGTTCACATCAAAAAGAATATTAATAAGAGGAGGGGCAACGTGAAAGCCTGTCAGACTGATTCAGCCACTAAAACAAGGCATTCTCCTCCTGCTACGCCTTAAACTGGCCCATGAAAATAGTTGGCACCAGCATCTATGTGTGGATCTGCCAATTTTCAGAAAATGTTTTCATTAACATATGGGAAGTTGTAAAAGGCTGCAGCAGCTCTATTTTGTGTATTAACAACAGTAAAGACTTTTGCGCCTCTTCCCAACAATGATACAAGCACAGTTATTATTAAAAACAACTGAGGAGGATCACAGCACAGATCTTAGAAAAACATCACCCTATCCTCAGTCAAAATCAGAAGGTTTTGAAATGATAATAAATTAGTCAGTTTCCTAAGTATGTCTTCTACAGAGTTAAAAAAGTGAACAAAATCACTTAGAAGAATAATTGAAATGATCAATAAATGCAAACTACCAAATATTTGTCTAATGTCTATACTTCTTAGGTCCAAGCTATCTGAAGGACTGTGTTCTCTCCTGTAAGCCTGCCTGGGCTTTGAGATCTTTAGGGAGGGCCTTTTTTTTGGTCTTGCCATCTTTTGAGGCATATCCAAGCTGTGTCCACACTACATATTTATGAAAATTTGATACCACTAACTGCCATGGCTCCATCCTATGGAATCCTGGGATCTCTGGTTTGGTGAGGGACTTAGAATTCTCTAGCACACTCCTCTGCATTATAGAATTTCAGCTCTCTAGTAGTTAATTCTAAGACTACTAGAAAAAGTACATATCCCAGGATTCCATACGATGAAACCATGGCAGTCAAAATAGAATTTAAATGTAGTGTATTGTAGTGGGGATACATCCCTAGTGGTGATGCAAGAAAGGGTTTTCTCAGAGGCTACCCCTAGGCTCTGTACCTCTCTACTGAGGGAGGCACACCTGATTCCCTCCTTCTTGTCTTTCTGACAGCAAGCAAAGACATTTCTATTCAGGTGGCAACTGGCCTCACTTGCTGCAGAAGGGGCTTTTAACTGGATAAATGAAATATTTTCTTTAAGATCTGTGTTTCAAATTCTGTTTTGAAGGTTTGTGCTTCTAATATTTAACCGTAAGCTGCCTTGGGTCCCATTCAAGAGAGAAAGGTGGTACATAAATTGGGGGGGGGGGTTCAGAATAATATTTAAATTCTCATGTTTAAACATAATATTTGCCACCTTAAAAACAGTCTCATTTTAAAGGTATAAATATCAGATTGAAATGCAAGCTCTGTACAGGACTAAATAACAGTAGCAGCCTGATATTTAGGCATCTTGGAACCACACATCTAGAATTTCCCTAATGCTGTTCAGTTCTAGTAATGCTGGGATTTTCTGTATGTCTGCTTACAGCAATAACCCATCTGAATTTCTTTATCATATAATATAGACTCGAAAAGCATACTAATCAGCATTAAAATAACATCTCTGTTATGGACGTATATTGTTATTATAAAAAATATCCAGGAAATAAATGGCTTGATTTTTCTCTGATTCCAGATGTGCAATGTCTCCATATGTAGGATTTCCAATGGGGAGGAAGACTGCTAGCATCAGGCCAGGAACAGCAGACATTCAGTGGCCCATCCCTGCTCTGGCACTGCATCTATACTCAGCCAGTGGACCACTCCTCCTCAAGTTCCAAATGCATGATATTACTGTAATCTTTGTGGGAGATATCTGAGCTCTGTGAGTGGGGACAGAGAGCAACAAACAAGCGTAAGTCAGGCACAGGATCTGCTGTAGATAGCCACCCATACTACTGCAAATATGGCCTGGGGCACCATGGATGGGGGAAAGTACAGGTGGAAGGGCACCAGAAGCTAATAGCAAACGTTCTATGTGTACAGAATTTATATTTGAAACCAGTGAAGAGATCCATGGCATCAATACTGGAAGCCAGGTGGAGGCATCTGGATAAAAATTAAAGGGGAGGGAAACAACAGGGATGTTATTGTGGGACTCTACTACAGACCTCCAAGTCAGACGGAGGAATTGGATGATGCCTTTCTAGAACAGATGAACACACATGCAGAAAGGAGAGATGTAGTAGTGATGGATGACTTCAACTATCCTGATACTTGCTGGCAATCTAACTCAACCAAGACTTCAAGATCTAGCAAATTCCTTACTTGCCTGGAAGACAATTTCATGGTCCAAAAGGTGGAAGAGGCAACAAGGGGGTCAGCTATTTTAGATCTGATCCTAACCAACAGAGATGACCTGGTTAATGGGGTGCAAGTGGTGGGATCCTTAGGTGAGAGTGATCATGTTCTCCTGGAGTTTCTTATACAATGGAAAGGAGAAGCCAGGAATAGTCAGACACACATTCTAGACTTTAGGAGAGCTGATTTCAATAAACTCAGGGAAATACTGGGGGTGATCCCATGGTCAGGAATACTAAAAAAGAAGAGACCTCAAGACGGATGGGACTTTCTCAAAAGGGAGATACTGAAGGCACAATTTCAAACAGTACCATTGAGGAAGAAAAATGGGAGGTGTCTCAAGAAACCAGGATGGATGACTAAAGAACTTTCAATGGAGCTAAGTTTTAAACGGAACATGTATAGGAAATGGAAAAGGGGGGAAATCACCAAAGAAGAATTCAAACAGATAGCGAACACGTGTAGGAGTAAAGTCAGAGAAGCTAAAGTGCAGAATGAGCTCAGGCTTGCTAGGGAGGTTAGAACAATAAAAAAGGGGGGTTGTATGTCCGCAGCAAAAGGAGGAAGAAGGAAATGATAGGGCCACTACGTGGAGAAGATGGCAAAATGCTAACAGGGGACAGAGAAAAGGCAGAATTACTCAACACCTTCTTTGCCTCAGTGTTTTTTGAAAAGGAAAAGGGGGACCAACTTGAGGAGAATGGAACAGAGGACACAATAGGGGAAACCCAGCTCATAATAAGCAAAGAGGTAGTACAGAAATACCTTCTTAATCTAAAAAAATTTAAATCTCCAGGACCAGATGAACTACATCCAAGAGTATCAAAAGAGCTGGCAAATGTGATCTCAGAGCCATTGGCAATAATCTTTGAGAACTCTTGGAGAACAGGAGAAGTCCCAGCAGACTGGAGGAGGCCAAACGTTGTCCCCATCTTCAAAAAGGGGAAAAAAGAGGATCCCAACAATTATTGTCCAGTTAGTCCGACATCAATACCAGGGAAGATTCTAGAACAGATCATTAAACAGAGAGTCTGTGAACATTTAGAAGGCAATGCCATAATCACAAAAAGTCAACATGGATTTCAGAGAAACAAGTGATGCCAGACTGATCTCTTTTTTTGATAAAGTTACCAGCTTGGTAGATGAAGGGAACGCTGTGGATATCGCATACCTTGATTTCAGTAAGGCCTTTGCATGACATTCTTGCAAACAAGCTTGTAAAATGTGGGCTAGACAAGTTAACTGTTAAATGGATTTATAATTGGTTGACTGGCCGAACCCAAAGGGTGCTCAGCAGTCTCTTCGTCTTGGAAAGACGAAAAAAAAAGGGTGCTCTTCGTCTTGGAAAGATGTGACCAGTGGGGTGCCACAGGGTTCTGTCCTGGGCCCAGTGCTATTCAACATCTTTATCAATGACTTGGATGAGGGAATTAGGGGCATACTTATCAAACTTGCAGATGACACCAAATTGGGAGGAGTAGCTAATACCCTAGAGGACAGGATCAAAATTCAAAATGACCTGGATAGACTGGAGAGCTGGGCCAAAGCTAACAAAATGAAATTCAATACAGAGAAATGTAAAGTACTGCACTTAGGGCAGAAAAATGAAATGCATAGATATAGAATGGGAGAGACCTGGCTGAACGAGACTACTTGCAAAACGGATCTAGGAGTCCTAGTAGACCACAAGTTGAACTTGAGTCAACAGTGTGATGCAGCAGCTAAAAAGGCCAATGCGATTTTGGCCTGTATCAATAGAAGTATAGTGTCTAGATCAAGGGAAGTAATAATGCCACTCTATTCTGCCTTGGTCAGACGTCACCTAGAATACTGTGTCCAGTTCTGGGCACCACAATTCAAAAAGGATATTGACCAAAATGGTGAAACGTCTGGAAATGATGCCTTATAAGGAGAGACTTAGGGAGCTGGGTATGTTTAGCCTGGAAAAAAGATGGTTAAGAGGCGATATGATAGCCCTGTTTAAGTATTTGAAGGGGTGTCACACTGAGGATGGAGCAGGCTTGTTTTCTGCTGCTCCAGAGACTGGAACACGGAGCAATGGATGCAAGCTCCAGGAACAGAGATTCCACCTCAACATTAGAAGGAACTTTTTGACAGTAAGAGCTGTTCGGCAGTGGAACACACTCCCTCGGAGCGTGGTGGGGTCTCCTTCCTTGGAGGTCTTTAAACAGAGGCTGGATTGCCATCTGTCGGGGATGCTTTGATCAAGATTTCCTGCGTGGCAGGGGTTGGACTGGATGGCCCTCGTGATCTCTTCCAACTCTCTCTCTCTGGCTTTGCCAACTCTACAATTCTATGATTCTATGATATACAGTAGTCTCTTCACATTCGCAAGGGTTGGGGCAGAAGTGTAGAAGTGAAAGAAACCCACAAATACATTAAGCCCCACCCAAAACATGTACATTCCTCTCCTGCCAACAGCAGCTGCTGCCACTGCAACCAACAAGACCGCAGATTCTGCCCAACCCCCTACACCATCCTCGTCCTCTGCCTTCTCTTCCTCCATTCCAGCCAACAGCATTGCCTGTTCCTCCCTTTCCCACATTTGAACGACACCTCCGTCACCACATTTGCAAAGTTCCTAGGCCTTGCACCTCTCTCAATCCTCTTATTCTGGCAAAAAAACAGGGGAGGGGGAGGCAAGAGAGGAAGAGGTTTGTGTGCTTGTGTGCGAGCATAAGAGTGGCAGCTGTGCTTTTCTCTTGGGCTTGAGGAGAGACAGGGCTAAATCTGAATTTTAAAGAGGCAATTTGGTTTGGATGTCAGCTGGGAATGAGAGGTGGAGTGTTTTTTTTTTGCCAGGATAAGATGATTGAGAGAGGTGCAAGGCTTAGGAACTTTGCAAATGTGGTGGAAGAGGTATCGCTGAAACACGGGAAAGGGAGGAACAAGCAATGCTGTTGGCTGGAGTGGAGGAAGAGAAGGTGGAGGGTGAGGATGGGGTGGGTGTGGGGGCCAGAGCCAGCCTTCCCACCAGAGTAGAGGGAGGTGGAGGGACTTTGGCAATCTTGCAGAATCATGGTGATGTGAAAATAGGAGGAGGGGGAGGAGAAGGATGACATAACCTTGCAATAACAAATACTGTACTGTAGAAGTAATCCAGCAGTAGCTACAAACCACGAATACTCAAAACCGTGAACGTGAAATGCGCGAATGTGAAGGGAAAATTGTATATGCAAAGAGCCCTGTACATATAAAAAAAGAGAAAGATTATTTTAAAGCCATTCAATGGCAATTGTAGTTTCTTTCCCCAAACCTGTAATTTCTAAATAAATTTTATTTTACATTCAATCTAATTTTATGAATATTATATCCCATATGAATTTTTTTTAAAAAAAATTGTTAGCCACTATGGAGGAAATGTAAGAGGAAATCAATGTTAAATCAGTACCTAGTTCTGTGTAATAGGATAGATATGCAACTGTTATATAACATTTCAGCACCACTGTACTAGTCAAATGACATTAACATAAAACTAAGATGAGTATTCAGCTACCTCAACTATAGAACATTTGCCAGTGTCTGACAATACTTGACAGGTACTATATCTGAGAACATAAGAAGTTTGCTTTTCACCTTGTATTCCTTGTAGAGAAAGAAGTCACAAATTAAGTGACTTTGAAAGTGATGTGACAGAAAAAATAATTATACAATCAAAATAATCTGAAAAACATTAGTAATTTGTTGAATTTTTTAGCTCACCTCACCAATGGCTCCACAGATTTCCTGATTAACACTGAAGTTAAGCTTACACTTAAACAAAATAATTATTTTAGCTTGTCCCAATTCAAGGGAGGGGACAGGGCTCTTTCTCTTCCAGAATAAATGAAATAAGAGAGCACCATGAGAAGAATTAGGATTGGAAGAAACGCATGACATGACTGTTCTGGCTGGTTTGTTGTTTGAATCTGCTTGTTGCCTAACGGATTAGAAGCAAGAAAATGCTGAGGCCTTGGTTGTAATGGAAGAATGGAATATACGCAAAGAGGAAAGCTATTTGTTTGCTCAGTAGGCGACCTCAAGGAGCCATGGCCCTGCAAAATGTCCTGTAATTATTTTATTTTCTAGTTTGTATATTATTATTTAATGCAATGAACCCATTTGTATTCCTTTAGTGTGCTTATTGCACACACAGTGCTGAGCACTTGGATAATTAAACCAACATTTTTTTAAAAACCCTACCCCCATTTTATCCTCTCCTGGATTCTTGCTCTCTTCTTCCTTTTTCCAGTCACCCCTTCATTCTGAGGGTCACATGCTTTGAGAGGTTTGATCAGGTTGGAGCTATTAGTCTCAAGCAAAAAGATTAATTTAGCTACAGCTGAGCTTTCCCCATGTCTATTGAAACAGTATATTCAGATGAACTATATCATCTGTCCAATACAGGATTACTCCCAGGTAAGAGCATATAGGACTGCTGCATCTGTTTCTAATCTACCCACTTTTCTTAGGTGAGAGGAGGAGAGATTCACGAGGTTCTACAGCTTGGCCACAAAGGACCAGCAATTCATCAGTTCCTGGGCTATGTTGATTCTTTACTGAACCTCTGCTGAAAGCTATTCAAGTGGGCCATATGAAACTGTGACAGAAAACAAAATACTGTAATGAGTGTAAAATTACTTTATTTAATTATTATCAACGTACAAGGTAAAATTGTGCAGAACAGAGACCAGGCCTTTCAAAGTGGAGATTGAGCTTCACATCTCTTTGCTCCTCCATCAAAAACATGTGCTCTACTAACCTTTGCACACCACTTCTTGACTGGGAGTGAGGAAGCAGAAAGGACACACTGATTCACTTTCCCCACAAAAAAAGCATTGTTCTACATATGCTCACAGACACTCAGTTATGAATTCTCTACCACAGATTACTTGACCAATCTTTGTATCCACCTATTTATTGCTGCTCCACGTTGAACCATCGCCTCCCAAAAATAGTACTCTACGGTGAACTTGCCACGGGTCAGCATAAGAGGGGTGCTCCAAAAAAACGATACAAGGACTCCCTGAAACAACATCTCAGGCTCGGCCAAATTGATCACCAACAATGGTCTGCCCTGGCCTCACATTGGGAGGCATGGAGACACACTATCCACAATGCTGCAGCCTTATTTGAGAACTCACACCAAACTAATCTTGAAGAGAAACGGCAATGCAAAAAGAATCACAACCCAGAAACATCACCCAAGGAGACCTTTTGCTGTGCTTTCTGCAACTGGACTTGTTTGTCTCGGATTGGCCTTTTTAGTCATCAGCGCGCTTGCAGAAAGCGCAGGATGAGTCCTTCCTGAATCTTCGTTTGTGAAGAAAAGCCAGAGAGAGAGAGAGAGAGAGAGAGAGAGAGAGAGGCTGAAATATATACAAACACCTTACTACTCTTTAACATAACTACTTATTAGCCTTTATGCAACAAGATGTTTGAAGGTTGAGAGAACAGCATACATGTTTGGTAGGAGGCATGGAAAGTAGGGAGGATAGATGTAGATCGGTGCTTAACTTAACTGAACAAGTTCTAAAATGTGCTTTCCCGACTTGGACTCACACCATTCCAAACAACAATAGTCAAATAGGGCTTGTGATGCAATTGGAATGAACTGCCGGTTTGAGGGTAGGCAACTTTAAAACAACAAAAAGATTCCAACTCTATGATTCTATGGTTCTATGAGTTTTTGAAGGCACTACTAACAAAAATGTGACAGCTACCTGGTCAGTGGTGACACCTTCCATGTAATTCTCTATAAAATCAACAATTTGTCTTAAAAACTAATGTTTGTGCAACAAAAATGCACGTTAATCCAACAAATTGGATGATTTCAATTATCAGGGTTGCTGAAAACAAATTAATATTGTAAATTATATTGTTTGATATTAAACAAATAATTTTCAGATTGTTGTTCTGATACGAATATGGTAAAATTAGGATTCCCTGGTGGTTATGGAATTACAACTTTACTTTTGGAAACAGCAGATCTCAATGAGTTTTTCCCCTTTCCCATCATGCTCCATCATTTGCTATCTGAAGTCACTCACAGGTCACTGAGTCCTGGCTATTTGAACGCCATTAGCCGATCCAAAGTTGTTAAGTAGCGATTACATAAGCAAGTGCCAAGATTTTCTATGCTGTGCTTGTTTGTAGGACAGCAGTACAAGAATTAAACAAAATAATCAATCCACTAAAAACAACTCTTTAATGTTTCCTAGTTAATGATATGTTAATGAAATATATTGGTACAAATTACAGGGGTCATGTACAGCTGTTGAACTCAATTCCCAAGGCTATCTATGTCACTACATTTCAGGTTTATGAAGGTTTACAATTCTCATTGATGAACATTAAACATGGACGTAAACATTAATGCCAACAAGGTTACAGTTTTGTATAGTGGAACAAAAGAAAACAACACAAGCAAAATTTGTTTGACATCATGCAGTAAGCAATATAATCTGTACAAGTCACATTTGGTGTATTTGTTCTATTCGGTACAGGGGGGGGATGCCCAAGATATTCATAATGCTACCACTGTGGCCTGTTATGTTAATATAAACACTTTATCAGTGCTGGTTGCCAACACCCAGGACACCTTTGACATCACCAGTCTGTCATACATCTCCTCCAGTGGTTGAAATATACGGTACTCAGAAGTGCAAGAAGCAGGGGAATGCAGTGAAATGCATTCGCATCCAGTATTATAGCCTAGACTATTGTAAAAGGGGGTGGGGTGAAGAACAAAGGGGCAACTGCATAAACAACATATGCTGCACATGTAATCTTCAAAGTAAATCGTAGTATTATTAGGCTTTTACAAATACTAGCAGTTCACTTTCAAGATTCAAAACATGACTAACTAATGTAACAAAGAAAATGTCACAAGCTAATGAGTCCATCTCCCATTGCCAACTTAGTAAAATGGACTGGAATACCAGAAAGAAGATTGTTTTACACTGTTAGTACCTGTTTACACTTACCAGCAAGTAGGACAGTTACCCAGCTATAGAAAATGTTTCTATTAGCTCAGCACACTCAGCTCCATTAATTGCCTATTTGACTTGACTAAAATAGTCTTAAGTGCTGTGTAGGTAAGGCAATCTAACCTGCAATCAGCTGGATACTGCATAATATGGAGCCAGATAGGTTAAACAGAAAACTGTATAGGTTAAATAGGACATTTCTGGAATGACAATGAGACATTAAAAATCAAGATGTTACCTGGCAGATAGATGAGCATTTGCCACCTAATTATTCTGGAAGTGGGATGCTATTGAGATGGGAATGGATCATTAGGCACCAAGAACTATGAGAGTTCAAAAGACCACAACATTCTTTAGAGAAGCAATGAGTGTCTCTTAACAACTGCAGTGGATGCAAAATGCTTAGATAACAGTTAAAATAGAATATTAGCTCTTTGGTTTCCAAAATTGTTCAGGGTCCACAGAAAGAATCACATCTGTAATGAATGTAGTGAAACCGGCATATGAATAGATAGCCCTTTATTCCCTATTTCAAAACAACAGCCCACAATAAAAATCTGGCTTCAGAAACTGCAAAACTGAATGTGGCTAAACTCAGAACCAGGTATTCAGGACCTTTGCACTATATTACAGTTGTCCCTTGACATTCGCGGGGGTTAGGTTCCACGGACCCCCGCGAATGTCAAAAAACCACGAATATTGATTGGCCTCCCCCCACCCTCCCCAGGCTGCAACCCTCCCCCCTCCCTCCCCAGGGCCTCCCCCCACCCTCCCCAGGCCTTCACGGAGCCTTCCAAGGCTCAGTGAAGGCCTCCCCCCAACCTCCCCCCTCCCTCCCTGGGACCTTCAAGGAGACTTTCAAGGCTCCGTGAAGGCCCCCGCGGCCTCCCCCCACCCTCCCCAGGACTTCACGGAGCCTTCCAAGGCTCCGTGAAGGCCTCCCCCGGCTCCGTGAAGGCCTCTGCGGCCTCCCCCCACCCTCCCCAGGCCTTCACGGAGCCTTCCAAGGCTCCGTGAAGGCCTCCCCCCATCCTCCCCCCACCCTCCCCCCTCCCTCCCTGGGGCCTCCAGCCACCCTCCCCAGGCCTTCACGGAGCCTTCCAAGGCTCCGTGAAGGCCTCCCCCCAACCTCCCCCCTCACTCCCTGGGGCCTTCACGGAGCCTTTCAAGGCTCCGTGAAGGTCTCCGCGGCCTCCCCAGGCCTTCACGGAGCCTTCCAAGGCTCCGTGAAGGCCTCCCCCCTCCCTCCCCGGGGCCTTCACGGAGCCTTCGAAGGCTCCGTGAAGGCCTCCGCAGCTTCCCCCCACCCGCCCCAGGCCTTCACGGGGCCTCTGGAGGGTCTCCAAAGGCCCCGTGAACGCCTCCCCGCTCCTTCCCATGGCTTTCAAGGGGCCTCCAAAGGCCCCTTTTCGCGGTTGGGGGGGGCCCTCCCAAAACCGCGAATAATTAAAACCGCGAATGCTGAGTTCGCGAATGTGGAGGGGCAACTGTACTTACTGAAAATGATTTTGCGTGGAATATTACTATCAGAGTACATTGCTGGTCATGATTTTGACCAAAATGAAGACTCTTCCAAAATAACATAGATACATGATGTTAAATGTTTTGGCCTAAGCCGCTCTTCCAGTTAGACAAAAAATATTAGTTAAAAATTAACTTAAAATAGATTTCAGTGGTACCTCCAGCTCAGCAGGCTCTGGATCTGTGATTTTGAAAGAAGTGGATTGTCACATCCTATATGTAAAATGGTAGCAATGCAAAGGCTTCTGTGCGGAAGTGTCTGTGCGTCTGTTTCTGTCATTTTAATAACACAGGATGTGAAAATCCAAGTATATTGTTATCTGTGGGGGGGGTCCCCAGAATCAAACCCCCACAGACCAGAGGGCCCACTGTACTATGTTTTTAAAATATTTAAATAAATAGAAATCTCTCTCTCCCTCTCTCTCTCTCACACACACACATGCACAGGTTGCCCCTGTATCCTTGGGGGATACGTTCTTGGACTTACTGTCTATAAGTGAAATTGCAGATAATAGCCAACTGTCATAGAGTACCACAGAATCATGCTGGAGGACCTAAAAATGCCTCTCTAGGCATCTGGCAGAAGTTGACCACAGAGTCATGCTGGAGGAGCTTCACATCCCCGCCCCCGGCCATGGTTAAATGTAACCATGGATTGGGGGGGGGAGGGCAATCTGTGTGTGTGTGTAAAATGAGAACAGTGGATTCACAAAGATACAATGCAAGATATTAAAGGGGGGAAAGGGCTTAAAAAGTAAAACTTGTTTCCAGCCCCTAAATATTGAATAGTGAGTCATAATAGCAAAGCGACACCATCTGGCAGTAATTCTATGGACACATTTGGTTGTCATGGTAAGTCAAAATTCTTGAGAATTCTGGCCTACTGTGAATCAGGCAATGTGTGGCTGCATGCTGACCAACCATTTTGGAAGTGGAAGTAGAAGTAGATCAACAAACCTTCTAACTGGCTTATTTATTGTCACCTCAGAATATGGCAATCTGGTTTGTTGTTTTCCCTGACAAACCACAGAAATAATAAAGGGTTTGGTTTTGGTTCATTTCTCTGGCTGCTGGGGGTGAGACACGACAGGATACCAAGTTAAGGTACCATGGTAAGGGATCGGAGATCTATGGTTTGTTGAAGTCCTCTTTTCTAGAGGATAAATGACTGAGCAGTGTACACTGTCTCATTCATAATAAATCACAAAAATTCTGGCTTACCAGGACATCTGAGTAAGCCTGCATTAACTATAGCAATTCTTCAGGGTTATCCAAGTCACTTAATACATTCAAGTTTTTTTAAAAATGGGCCTAAACTGAACCTAGAAGGGAACAGGCAATCACTGATGTTCACACAGGAAAAATGATTTAAGGTGCCAGTGGCCTGTACTCAATGAGCCCAAGTTCTGCATTAGCAGCAGTTTCCACTCTTCAATGAAACTCATACATGCTGGATTACAATATGGCCCCAACAGAAGTATCTCTCATGGGACTAACAGCAGTTTTACTGCAACTGTGGCCAGTAAGAAAGGGTTAATACTCTTCCAATCTGCCACATTCCTAATTCTGATTATTCTGGTATCCCTACCTTCCAATGCTACAATTCTATGATTCTATTACAAATATCTACTCAAATACAGGTTTACCCCACAGTAGAACAGCCCTCCCTCCATCCCAACTGCCATTGCCCTGGCTGCAGAGGGAGAGAAACTAAGGCAGGCACAATTCCATCTTGCCTCGGCCTAGAAGCAGAACGGCCCTCCCTCCATCCCAACTGCCACTGCTCTGGCCAAGGAGGAAAAGAAGAAGAGGCAGGCAGAGCTCCATCATGCCTCCACCCAGAGGCATATAAAAGGCCCCCTCTCCATCCCAACTGCCATTGCCCTGGCCAAGGAGGGAGAGAAGAGAATGCTAGATTTAATCCCTTCCCCTACTGCCATCCCCTTTCCTTTTGTATCATGTCTTCATTAGACTGTAAGCTTGAGGGCAGGGAACTGTTTTGTTGTTTTTTCTTGAAAAGTGCCATGTACATTGATGGCATTATAGAAATAAAAGATGATGATGATAGGTAGTCCTGGAAAACTAGAAAACATACTTTTGCAATATCCCACCTAGGGCTTGTCTACATGGGCAATAAAACCCATACTCACCATGTATTCATGGCACAGTTGACACACAACATTTTTGACGATGCACATTTTCACCAGGGTTTCTGCAGGAAACCCCAGATTTGTAAGATTCACAGTTTGTTCCATATCTGAGGGAAAAACCTAGGGTTTTGGCCACATGGCAACCAAGGATTGGCTTCAGAGTAAAGCCAGGGTGGGATTTCCAATGGATGGGACTCCGTTCTGATGTGTTTTAAAAAATTCAATTCTGCGCATATCTGGATAAACGTATTTCTGGCTATTCAGTAATACAGTAGTCTGGGACCACATATATTTGTATGCACAAGAGAACGGGGGGGGGGACACAGAGCAGCCCTGGCAGTGTGGTTGGAAATAGTATGAGTCATAGAGAACATGTGATCAGCGTAGGGCCGCACTTTTATTCCAATCCAACTGGACAAGCTCAGATGTGTGGGGCATTTACAGGGCTGTTGCAGATTAATGAAAGGTACTGCAGATACAAGGTGGATGTGGGGTTTCCCGCCAGAGTAGACAAGCCCCTAGAGGAAGCCATACTAGCTAGCATCTCCTAGGGGCTGAACTGTCCACCAGCCATACACTTTTTTACAAGGTTCCCAGTTCCATGGGAGACCCAGAGGTGTATCCATCCATATGTACCTAGGCCTCGTTCAGACTGATGCTAATCATGCATCAGCCAGAGGTGTGACCAGTATGCCTAAGAGGTGACCCATATGTTCTTGAAAATCCTTTCACATACATAGTAATAATGGGTACTGAATGAATGGATATAGTAAGCAATGGAGGGGTGGGGCTACTGGGTCAGCCATTCCCCCTGTGCTACAACACGGGCCCTGAAAAAAAGACTAGATCATAATCTTGTATCTTTCTACAGAAATAAAATGAGAGGAAACGATCCTAGAGCATGATAGGAGTGCTACCACAGCTTGGTGCTGTGGCAAAAACTGTTGAATAAAACTATTAGAAGGCAGATGCCTTGTTATTCAGATGCAGAATATAAACCTTTGTTCCTCTAAATCAGAGGTGGGCAAAGTATGGTCTTCCAGGGCCATTTTTGTGGCCTCTAGAGAACTTTTTTTTTTTTTTTTTTTTTGCCAAACAAAATAAATCAAAACAAAAATTCTAGAATTCCCCCCAGATAACTTCTATGGGTGTGGGGGGGGCATTTCCCCCATGGTGGGGGATGTCCCTTGGCCAAATTTAGGCCCTGGAGAAGCCTTTTTTTAAACATGAAGTGAGCAGAAAGTTACTCCACTCATCTCCGGTCATTAAAGAAAGGCCTCTTGGGACCTAAATTGTCCCAGGAAGGCCCCAAAATAGGATGAGAAATGTCTTCCACAGGGCATTTGGGGTGGGGAATCTTCCCCCCACCCCATATGGGTATAATATATGTGAGGGAATGAAGACTTCCAAGGTCTCCAATGTGGCACTCTAGCCTTTCACAGTTGCTCACCCCTGCTCTAAAGAGTTTATCAGCCCCCAAACAGTTTGAAAAAGTCCTTCTGCTTTCACTTGTAGAATAATAGGACTATAAAAATTAGGTTTGTACACTGATGGCTCTATAGAAATAAATGAGGGGCAGCTTCACACCCTCTGTAAACTAGTTGGAGATCCCCTGAAATCACACACAACATTCCTCTGGTCCTATTACAAAGCATACTATTATCACATCTTGACTGATATGCAGAGCCCTGAGATTTTGATTATTCTTTGTAAAAATTATGTTAAACTCAATATAAAAAGAAAGACAGAAGGGGGAAAACATTTAGCAGTACTTTCAAGACTAATTTATTTATTTGAACATGAACTTTTGTAGGTTTCAATCCTCTTCCTCAAATGCATTGACAAGGAAGGCAATGGCAAACCTCCTCTGGATAAACAATGATTGATTAATTAATTAATTAATTAATATAATGCCTTTCTTCTGAATAGAACCCATGGTGGCTCACACATGAGTTAAAAGAAGGCACATAAATTAAAAATTAGTAGTAAAAAGAAGTAAATATAATTTATTTTATATTAAGTCTTGCCAAGAACTGGAGTTGACTTGAAGATGTATAACAACAACAACAACAACAATTAGCTATATAATTAGCTATATGCTTCTTTCTTGAATTCCTTATTTCAGTAGACCTTGCTCAGGAAAGCTTTTCTTTGCCACTGGTGATGCAGGGGGAGGCTAGTGCAAAGAATCCCTACTTTCTCTATTTTCAATCACATCACAAGGAAGAAAATGTCTTGTGTTCTCATTACTGACAGATTTTCAATTTCCACTGCAACTTTCCCTTTTCCCCTACAAAAGCCAAGGTGCTACCTCTCTGATAGCATCATTTTAAATCGTCACCACTTGTTTTTTTCCCTCTCTGTCACAGCCTTCACAATTAACCATTATATCAATCAAACTTAATTTTACAAAAACTCTGTTACTCAGAGACAAGTACATTCCACCATCTTGTCAAAACAATCCATGGTTATGTATACTAGCCCCCTGTATTTGTTGAATGTGTTAATTTTAGGGGCAGTTCAAAGAGATATACATCAGCCTGTTAAATCCACCAGAGTAGGGGATGGTTCACATAACACATATGAGGAAATCATAAACTTACAGACATAGGTTCATAGTGTCCATGGGAAAGTGACCCTGGGGGCCATCTAGTCCAACCTCTTGTGCCCTAAGCAAGCATGGTATCAAAATACAGTACTCATCTTCCTCCACAGTGCATCCAGTGTTAGAGTAGACCCAACCAAAATAAATGTAGTACGATAGTCATCACTTACACAAGTCACATGGACTAGCACTGGGTCTATCCAACATGCAACTTAAGCCCATTAGGGAAAGTTGTTATTGTATAAGGCCAAGCAACATGAGCCATTTTAGAAGAGTTACATCTCTTACAGAGCAAGAGTTATGATTAGTCAAGTATAACACAATGGAACAGAATGATTAACTTTTTCGAACTCTGCTCACTTTGTTATATAAATCACTTTAAAACAGCTTTAAAAGCACTGATTCTGAATATGGGATGACTGTAGTAAGAGAGGATTTTTTAAAAAAGCAGTACACATGCTACAAGAGAAGGGTGGTTAAAATGGCCAAATGAGGAAGAGAAACAAAGTATGACTGAAACATATATAGGGGCAGTGTGTTGGCCATGCAGTAAAATACAACAAAATCCAAAATGCATTTTAAAAGATGACTGAATTTAGTTTTTTTTAAAAAATATTTGACTTTAAACATGAATAGAAAGAGAACCACTGCAATTTCATTTAGAAGATTCGATTTCAATAAAATGTTTATTGTTTTATGGAGAACTGAGAAGAATAAATTCAAATAGAAGAAAGGCTTGTACTGATGCAGTGCCAATGACCATCTAAAGCACCAATTCAACATGGCTATATCCTCTTTCACATTCCAAGTAGTAGTTTCACTGAAAGAATCATACATCATAACCTTCAGCTATTTTAAGAAAATCTAAAGCTTTACACACTGATACGTGAGCAGTGAAGAACTGCTAATTTGAGAACTATTTTTATAGAAAGGCAGTAAGAACTTAATTTTAATATGAATGATTAGAGAGAAAATATTCAAATCTTAACACAAAATGTGCAACAAATGTGTGGTGCTTCAAAAATAAATAGGAGAGAAATGAATAGATACTAAGGGTCTTAGAAACTAAGAAACTAAGTCAAGATTTTCACTTAATTCCATATTTATTAGCTAAAATGGGGACTTTGGAAAAATACTGGATTGTATTACTGTAATTTCATTTAAGGAGATCTCAGACTGCAAATTCTAACCGGACAAAAATGTTCGTATTATGAATTTGGGGATTACACCAATACCCAGCACAGTTAACACATCCTTCCCTTTTCAATTACGGTTTGATTTTTTAAAACAAAATAATGTGAAAACAATATGGCAAGGCATGCATCCCCTACTGATTTACAGTAAAAAATTATTTCCTTTTCTTTTCACCGTCAACTTGTCAGACAGGGCCACTTAAACTAGAGTGAGCTATCTCTTGTCCAGAGTAAAATGGTATGAGTCACCTCTCTAGTTAACTCCCATAACTTCTCTCTGTAAACATTTGGATAGGAAAGTTCTAAACATAGTGATGAGCTTGTGGCAGTTGAAACTGTCAAGTTCAACAGGAGGTTACCTGGGGAGGGTTTTTTTAAAAGGACAACAGGTTTTTATTTCAGGTGAGATCCTTAAAGAAAATCATAGGATAATACGTAATATATATCCTCTACATCCCAGTGAAATAGAAGGAAAAACTTGGTTTACAAGTACCCCAAATATCCTTAATAAAAGGGCATGAACACAAAAGATATGAATCTTCTGTTAACAGTTTAATACCATATAAAACTCTCCTGTGTCAATATACACAAAAGAGAATAAATTAAAACAAAACAAAGCAAATGAGTTTGAAAGAGGAGTAGTAACAATATACCAACTAGTCTTCTGAACTGAAAATGCTGAACTGTTGCCAGAACTGCCAAAGGTCACAAATATTTTAACTGCCAGACACCAAATATAAACTGGTGCCAGCCTCTGTCTTGCAGACTATCACAGTTCAGAAACTGACACAATCTTAAATCTGATAAGCCTTTTTAATAGTGTAGAGCAAATATGCAGGTTGGCCTCCTGTTTTTATTAGGCTTTTGTCAGTGCTTTCAACAACAGCCAAACGCAAATAAATTTAGCTATGCAAGCTACACATGCATGCACACCCAGTGCCTCATCCTGCCAAGTAAAGCTTCATCTACTAAATGTCTTTCTACCAGGATGCTGCTAAAGACCCAGGGGCACAGCCCGTAGAAATAGTGACAATCCCATAAACCTCCTACACTGAATTCAGTTAACATACTACTGTTGATGTTCTTCATTTTCCAGCATCACCTACTTGGTCTTTTGTTTTCTTGTATCAATTCTTTTTATCAAGACTGTGACTTAAATGTCTGTTCTTTGTTCTCCTTAACTGTGATCACTCTTTCATGTAGCATCTTGAAAAATGGCATTAAATAAACCTTAGTTAAAATGGTGCCTTTCTACACTGTAATGTCTCAACCCTGTTTTTAAAACTTTAAAAAAAAACCCTTACCTCCAAAAGCCTCATTTTTCCCCTTGGGACTATATACGCCCACCTGAGAATCACAGAACAACTGATCCCTCAAGGATGCCTGAAGAGAAAGAGAGAGAACTGGAGGCAAATTTACAGTTGGTGAGGCACTGGCTCGTTCTTTAAGGTTCTCTGCCACAGAGGCTGAAGATTATAGACAGGACTGCCCAGCATGTAACAGCCTGTCTAGATTATGTAGCCAGAGGGGAACATATAGCTGACCAACAATGTGAACTGTCAATGTATCTAAAGGTGCTTGCTGGGAAATAATATAAGGGATCCAAGGGAGGGAATTCCTCTGTGGCCATTAGAATAGAAAGGCCCCTCATTAGAAGCTTTAAAGTAGGGGTGGCATTCTTTATTTTCTTTATTTCATTTTTATGCCACCTTTCTCCTTAGAAGGGACTCAAGGCAGCTTCCATAAAACAAATTAAAATACCATATATACACAGTTAACATATTTAAAATAAAATAGTTAAAATCAGATTAAAACATAACATAAAACCAGATTAAAATCTAAAAATATCCCCCACCAGCTTTTACCACTGGCCATAGTACCTAGGGTTGCTGGGAAGTGAGCTCAAAACATCTGGAAGGTGAATGTTTCTCTACCTCTACTAAAAATTGCTTTGTTGTTGTTGTGTACCTTAAAGTTGTTCCCGACTTACAATATGGCAACCCTAACGTGACCCTATCATCGAGTTTTCTTGGCAAGATTTGTTCAGAGTGGGTTTTGCCTTCCTCTGAGGCTAAGAGTGTGTGACTTGCCCAAGGTCACCCAGTGGGTTTCTATGGTCAAGCAAGGATTTGAACCCTGGTCCGTTCAATGCTCAAATCACTACACCACACTGCCTCCCATTATACACGAGGAACTGTCCTGTCCAACAAAATCAACAGGAATGCTTTTTTGCAGAAGGACTTCATTTGCACCTTGGGGCTCCTGTCACTTAACTGATGAATCTGTGTGATTTGGTATATTTATTTTTACTACGCTTTATTTTACTAACAGAAAACCATTGAGCAATACTGAACTGTCAGATGTTAAGAAAGTGGTGCATGACCCAAAAAGCCACAACAGCTCATTTCTTTTCCACCGCTTATCCTATCAAAATACTGAAAATACAGTGAGCCCTCCATATGCATGGACTCTGGGTCTACAGATTCAACCAAAAATAATAATAAATATTCCAATATTTTTTTAAAAGCCTTTAAAACACACAGTATTCAAAAACTATTTTAAAAAAGCAGTACAGGGCGTTTCATCTCTCCCCTGCCCCACCCAGTAGCCTCACAAGAGGACCATGTCAAAAGCTGTTCTGCGGCGCTCCCCTGCTGAAGGTGAAGAAGCCACTGAGGCATTGTGGGGGAGACAAGAAGAGGGAGGAAGAGAAGGAACTGGGTGTCAGGGTGGGATGGGTAGGCTGGGACACACGCATGGCTGTTGCGTTCGGGGCGAATGTGCGGGGGAGGGAATTGGTTGTCAGGGTACAGAGGGTAGGCTAGGGCTCATGCGTGTAGCAATTGCCTTTGGGGTGTGTGCGGGGGATGGTGGGGTGGAAGGGATTGGATGGAGCTTGAACTTCTTATAAAGTCCATCTATATAAGGGATCTGAGGATCTGTTTTTTGGTTTGAGCAGGGGACCAATCCCCTGCAGATACGGAGGGTCAGCTGTAACGCTCATATATCTTACAGGACTATCGTGAGAATTAGTAAAATAGTATATGTAATGGACTTTCAACACTCAACATTATATAACTATTTTAAGTACTGTATCATCATTTTCCCTGTGCAATAAAGTAAAGTTATTAAAATTCCCCTAGTTAATTTAGGCTGCTAGTCAAAATTCATTTAAGTAAGCCTACTTGAACACAAGCTGCCTTGCTTTTACTGGCTGCAACCCAGCTGCCCATCTGTCTCCCTGTTCATATCTCTGTATCACACAACAGTTTGGACTGATATGGCATGCCCAAGTGAGTTGGACTGAGAAAGAAAAGCATGCTGGCATAAGAACATTGCTGTTGTCAGCAAAAGCATAAGCAAGAAAGAAGTAATGAAGACTACTATTTTGAAGTGATTTTTGCATTCCAACTTTAATACTGCTCAGTTGGGAACTACCATGGTAAAGCGATCAATAGCAGTATGTAGGTTTGTGATAAGACAACTTGAACATAGCTACAAATATAAAAATGTAATGCAAAGTAATACATTGCAAACACTATTTCAGCACACCTTAATTAAGAAACACTGATAACAGTAAATAATTTGGGATTCTAAAGCGAAAATGTTCTCTTGTTTTGCAGAGGCAAAAGGAGGGAGGAGTTTGTATATGAATAAAATGAAATTCTAAATAAATATTCATTTCCCAAATTACTTCCCGGACTCTTGATATGTGCCTCGTGACTACATGCCTCATATTTCCAAACACAACCTAACAGTTTTGAAGGAGAACAAGCTCACCTTGACCCCAGAATATGATAAAATATTGATGTGTAATTCACTTTACAAATAAACTGCATAAATCGTGACAGAAAAATCACTGTAAGGAATACTATAAAGATTTCTAATATGGTAAACTGAATGTTTAACCTTTAACTTTACTATCCATTTCTATTGCCATCTTGGATTTAAGCCACCATGTAGGTAAGTTATATTGCCTCCCAGGCTCTCTTCTGCAACAGCAAAGAGAGAAGGAAAGTAGAAGGAAGCATAGCAGGTGAGATCCACATATTTATAGTAGGGAGATCTCTTTCCACAAGGCTATTACAATTGCCTGCACAGTGTACAGCGTAGAAAATAGCATGGCAGCTAATGAGATAACCATGATACAATCATCTAATACGCAGAGTGCAATCCCCTACTCCCTTGCATGAGAATTGGTCCCACAGAGATCAGTGGAAACAAACTGATGAGAAAATGGGTGAACAATTGCAGACTCATGCACTGAATGAGATGTATTTTGTAACTGTGGGACTGACAATAATCATAAATTGTCTGACACAAAAAAGCATTTCTCGTTGATTTTAATGCTCATATGTGCATTCCATTGTTGCACATAAAGAATGCTGTACCTGACAACCAATGGAAAAATCCACCTTATGCTGTAGCTCTATGGGAATACAAAACCTTAAAAGATTTCAGGTTTATATTTCTATGATAAATCTTTACTGTGTATGTTCACTTTCTGCTCAAATGTCCTAGGCATGTGGGCTATTCCTGAGATCAAAAAGGACCAAATAAACAGCAATGTTCTGGGTTCAAGGCAAATTCATGTAAGATACACCTTTATTCACAGACACATGCCTTTCGTTTTCTTTGTTTTCTATTTTTAATGAAATAACTGGTCATCTGTTTAGCTTGTCCTCTTACAAAAACCATTTGCAACATATAATTTAATTACTATAAAAACTATATGACGGAGGATGAGATGCTTATTATTTCATTTGTTTCTGCAGTTTTTATTCTTTGTAGTACAAAAATGCTTTAAAAATGTAACACACAAAGACAGGGTTCAAACATCTGTCCAGATAAAATTGGTGGATTGCTATAATTGCCCTGGAATAAGTGGCAGTTATCCATTTACAAGTCAATATGATTAAGTGTCATATCCAGCCAGCCTGTAGCCCACAGTAAAGATTCACCATTCAAAGGGATAGCTTACTTGGTGTTATGTATGAACAATACTGAATAGCCCTACACAAATCTTCTAGCTGGTAACTAACACAATCAAGCGGTTCTGTAGAAAGACTATTTCTGAAGACTGCTTCATACCACGCCTACTGAGAAGTACTGTAAAATCTGTAAGATTCCAGGGAGTTTACTCTCAAGTAAGAAAATATTAATAGCAACAACAACAATAATAGTTCAAATAGAGTTGACTTAGGGTTAGTTATTATTCTTATGAGCTTTTCCCCAGCCCCTAATTAGTTGGCAGAGTGGAACAAAAGTCAATTCATCAATCCATGCAATTTCCCCATATCTTTGTCAGGAGGTGGAGCTAGGAAAGGAGGGATAAGGTTCTGTAGGCACGCTAACTTGCACTACACAGAGACAAGTCTAAGTGAATGTATTATGTTTGTACGGGTTAACAGCAGTGTCCTACTCTCTGTCTTGCTCTCTCTCCCTTTTAAATCCAAGCAAACAAAAGAAGCAAGCTTCATTTGCCAATAACTGGTGCCCCAGAGTTGTCAGGCTCCTGTCACACAGCAAGGTTTACCAGAGCTCCCCCTTCCCCCATTCTTTTGTTGCTTTCTCAAATATGCACTTTGCTCAGTGGTCCTTGCCATTAAACAATTCACGTTTCCCCCTCCCCTTGAATTCTCTGCTTTGGGAGGGGGTAAAAATAGCAAAACGTGGTCACAAAATATAAAGCCAGACGTTCATTTCCTGTACCTCAGAGCCTCATTCTTTCACCTCCTTGTCCAGAGGATTTGGCTACCAAATAGGTCTTAATCTGTAAACAAATGATTTGCTCTACAATTAAACCATTCATCTTTCCCCCCCCCATGCCCCCTCCTCTTTCTCTCTCCTTCTTTCTCTGGCTGCTTGGCTGCAGTCCAATGTATAGGCTCATAGGTTCTTCTATTATTTAGGTCCTCATGATGTTTAAAAGCAATAAGCTGATTGAGAGTTTATAAAACTGTAAGGAAATACCAAAGGTATTTCACGCCAGTAGTGTTTTATGCATGATGGCTGCTATATTTATTTTATTTTATATTTTGCTACTGTGCTTTAAAAATAAATGTAAATTCTTTTAGAAAAGAATAAACTGTCCAAATGCAAACAAAGCTTATGGTCCTGATCCAGGTGTCCACACACAGCTTATGAGCCTGTTTATATTCAGCTCTGGTACAAAACTGGTGATAGGGCTGATATGTTGCCCAATACACAAGGGGCACTGGAGGGAACAATCTAAATCAAGTCTACCCTTTTCCCCCTCCTAGATAGCTGGTATGTACTACAAATGATTTTCTTTCACCTGCAGGTGCCATAATACCACCTGGACAAAAGAACACATCTGCAACACCAATCTGCACCATATGGTCCTGGGCTTAAATGCTTCTTTGAAATAGGCAGCCAAGGACTTGTGAATTCCCAGTAGAATTTAACACATGTACCCCCCGCCCACATGATTCAACAGTTTTTGAATCTACCCTCAGCTTTAAAAGAAGCTTCTCTTGTGACCCAAACTGAAAAATCTGTGGGTGCACAAAACTAGTGCAGTTCTTGGATTCCTAGCCAAAGTTCCCTATCAAGCCAGAGATACAGCTAGCTCAGTGCTGTGCAGTTATTACCACCAGCTAGAGTGGAGCACATTTTTTTCCACAAAAATAAAACACAAAATCCTATTCAGATCCCTCTTCCCTCTAGTTTTCCATTTTTCTCCCCCCACCCTGCCAGTATCACTGGACTCTGAGCATGGTGAGTCATCATTAGGCTATTTTAGGTTAGCTGTGTCTGCTGTGACAAAAACAGTTAAAGAGTCCTGTGGCAACTTAGAGATTAACATAATTACTATAGCAGGAGCTTCTGTGGACTTCATCAAATATAATACATCATACATCTACTGAAATGGGCTCTAGTCCACAAAACCTCATGCCATTATACATCTGTTAAACTTTAGGACACTATAGACTCATTTTTGCTTTAGAAAACCTTCAAGAGCTTTTTTTGCGAAATTCTTTAGCAATCTAAGCTTATTAAACCTAAATTCCAAAGTTTTTTATTGTCTTCTTTTTCTATTGACATAGAACATTTAGTAAAATGGTTAGGAATTTTGTGGTAGCAAAGCCCCTGGCTGTGATATAATTGGGAATGTTCACAAATACAGTAACTGCTGCAGGAATCAAACTGTCAACAAAAAATGCTTGTAAACAGTTTTTTCAAAGGAATTAAAATGTCACTTTGGCTGGGAGTTAAATTCCCCAGACTGTAAGTACTGGCAATATACTGACAAACAGTTCTGTGGGTTTGGTTTTTTTAAAAGAAACATTTTTATCCTGTCCTTTCTTCAAGGAGATCAGGTAAGAGGACATAGAATATCCTGACAACAACCCACAAAGCTGGATCCACAGCAAATTTCAAGGAAAGAAAGAACTAGCTGTAACCAATGGGCACAAATATAGTACTGATCTCTTGAGAGGCACTGGTCTACACTTCCAAAAAGCCATGATGGCTGAGGACACATTTGTTTAAGATAAAAGACAGAAGATATTAGCATGAAGCTGTAGTAATCACCTACCACTTTACAGCCCTTATGCCAACAGAGGCTTTTACTGAAGAGGATACCACCTTTCTTTCCATCACTTCTATTCTGTATGGAAGGTGATCTTTCATTCTAATTCACTTGTCTAATTTGCTAATGTCAGATTCTGCCCAACACAACATCAGCATTTTATAAAGTTTCATATATATTAGCTATTAATGTCTAGGAATAATAATCATAGCTTCACTAACACTATGGTTGTTTACTATAGCTCCTAAAAACATATGTAGCAATATAGCTGAAGTCCAACAATATATCTCTCCCCGTCCCAGCGTGCATGCTTAAGACACTTCCACATGTGCATGGAAAGGTTGTGAATTTCCTCTTTTAGATATGAATTATCACACGCTGCACTGAATATCACTCAGAGGGTCTCCCTGACATTCAAGAGTTATTTTGTGGCATAGGGAAGATACTGAAAAGTTTTGGTGTACATGCCAAATGTTGCATAACTCCCTTTGGGTTCTGCCCACTGTGTGTAAAGTATTATGGGTCAAGACTCAGGCATGTGGTTTAAAAGGAGTGTCCTCTATATACATTTGTGTCCTGTTTAAAGATCTTTGTGAAAGCAGGAAGAAATTACTCCCAGCGCTTAAGCAAAAACATATCACACAGAGACACACCCCTTCAACATCAATGATACATTTTCAGTAACTCCAGGATGCTAAAAACATTTTATCACAGAATTTTTTAAAAGTCACAAACAGAATATAAATGGGAAGCCTGTAGTAAATATCAGAATTCTACTTTAAAAAATGTAGCCTATGGACATTACTTGAAAACATTTGGCAATTTCCCCTCACAAGTAAATCCAAGTGCTCAAAAAATAAATATTCAAGAGCATTAATTTGTTTCTAGATGTGTTCGTGCAAGTAAAACAGCAGTCGTAATGTGGAAATTTCAGTCACATTTTGCAACTAATTGGAAGCAGATTAGAATTCTGCCTCAGGGGAACATTGTCAAACTAGAAGCTGGAGCAAATGAAGAAAGAGGTGAAAGCATCGTGAAGAGCTGACAGATTTACAGTGCTCAAGGCAATAAACGGGTACTAGATGAAAATGAATGTGCTTCACTGTACTGCATGCAGTTCTCTCAGTCATATCTCAGCAATAACAGCATACAGCTATGAAACTATTATTTTCAGTGGAGGTGGAGAAGGTAAGTATAAAAATGTAAAGCAGCTATTTATAATGCATATATAAAAAGCCCACATAACTTGAATCTGTTAGAGTAATAATCAGTCAAATTATTAATTTAAGGGCCTTCTGCATCTTATTCATCATGAGTAATATTTACTCATGCAAGTAAACCCAGAACTATTTCCCCAGCTACTACTTAAGGCTATAAAGAGATGCAGTTACATTTTTTTAAAAAAATGTCCTGCACACATAATTAACACTAAAGTATGTATTTCTCAAGGTTACATCGCCAGCAGGTCAAAAAAGCACATTACTTGAGGGTTTAAGCCAGCCATATGCTGTGATCAGATGATGCAGGACCTTAACAGTCACTTCCAGCTTCAGGCACATGGCTTCTCTCTCAACTGCTTCTACAAAGCAAACAGTCCACATGGAATAAGAAAAGCAGATTCTGTTTTGCAAGGCAAGGGGAAAGGAGGAGGGGCTTTGAGATTAAAACGTACACCACAAAGTTTATGGTTCATGCTGCTTTCCTTTGATATTATACAATCCAGAGAAATGAGTTGCAAATGAAGGGAAATGACAAACAATGGAGATGATAAAACAAACTGTGAAAAATATCACATTACAATCAGATACCTTGCCTGGTCATACACGGTACTTAACTGAAGTGCTGTCAATCACTACAGTAGGACCCCGTATCCACTGATTCAGTTATCCACGGGACACAAAGCAGCACATCTACCATAAGAG
Source organism: Gambelia wislizenii (assembly GCA_030847615.1). Classification (NCBI taxonomy): domain Eukaryota; kingdom Metazoa; phylum Chordata; class Lepidosauria; order Squamata; family Crotaphytidae; genus Gambelia; species Gambelia wislizenii. The sequence goes on along the minus strand of JAUMIR010000002.1, from coordinate 357,938,266 downwards.
TCTTCCTAGAAAATGCATCCTCTCTAGCCATTTTCTAGGTCCTCCAAGGCAACTCTATGGGATTTTAAACTGGAAGACCCAATATTTTCAACTGTGTTCACTGTTATCCACGGTTTTCAGTATCCATGCCCCCCGAACTTATCCCCAGCGGATACAGGGGACCTACTGTAATTCCTGGTAAGATAAACCTTTCATGATCAGAGACAAACTGATGTGTCCAACGAATTTTAAAGCCACAGCATAGTTTAGAGGCAAACATTATTCAAATATACATATGGTCAAAATACCTCCAAGAAGGAAACCTGAAGGCCATCTCAGTTCTGTCAGTTTAAAAGGAAAATCCCAACAATGATGCAGTAAGTCACATTTTGTTCCAAATGCAATTTCCAGATCACTTTCAAGGTCAGCCCTATACAGAGCACATTACAGCAGTCAAGTCTGAATACAACTAAGGGCTTGTCTGCATGGGCTGTTTACCCTGGCTTGGAACCCTGCAGTCCAAACAAGGCAGGGCTCTTGCCCTGTTTTGCCCCCGGGCAGTCCAGATGACACCCAAGACAAAACAGGAGGGAAGCTGGGGTAAAGCCATTTACAATGGTGTAATTAAATACCCAGGAAAATCTGTTATGCAGGAAAACCCAGATCAGGCCAGCACAGGAACACATGGTCTGTATCTGCACACCAGCCTGTATAGCTAGACACTGCCGCTGCCACTACTACTTCAGGGAGGAAGGAGGCCCCCAACACCTGATCAAGGCACCCTGCATGTCACCAGCCTTTATCATATTAGGGCCTCCTTCCTGGGTTCAGAGGGAGTGACATGCAACAGCTGCTGGTACGGGCTGACATATCTGTGTGGATTTCCTCCCATTTTCTGTAGGTAATGGATGGAAACAGGCCAGATCCGGGGCCAGAGTATGCTGGCAGAAAGCTAGCATATTCTGGCAGGTCTAGATAAGCAGAAGATGTGCCTAACAGGTTGGTTATCCTTTTGTTAGACAACATCCCTGCTGATATATCAACAGAAGATGCTAAAGAACACTCCTGGCCACAGCCTGCACTTGTGCTACAACTGTGAGTCCAGAGGGCACCCCCAAGCTAGGGGCTTGTTCTTCAGGAGAAGGCCACCCCATCCCAGCTGAGTCCACTCTATCTAGATCATAAGATTTCCATTCCTGAAGTACTTCATGTCACAATTACGGTAGCCTTTAGTTTGTTTAGCTAACATACATTGGAAACTGTTTAATGCAGTGTAGATGTGTAAATAGCTATTGCTTAAAAACAATTTGTAAGCCGCTCTGATAGCCTTGTGGCTGAAGAGTGGGGTATAAATAACTAAATTTTTAATTTAGTTTACTTTCATCCCAAAACTACCACCAAACATCTTTTTCAAGAGTTTTACAGCCTCCGGGATTTGTAGGCAGAAAACTGAAAGAGAGTTGTGTGTCACCTGTGTATTGGTGACACTACAGCCCAAACTTCTATATGACTCTTCCTCAACAGTTTCACCTGGATGTTAATTAGTATGGGGCATCCAACAAGGGCAGAGGAAGAAGAACAGAAGTTTCTTAGCATCATCTTCTGAAATTAACTTGTGAAGAAGCATCAAAGTTGATGTTATTTTATTGTGCTGTATCGTGACATGTTTTAATTCTTCATTTCTCTTGATTATCACTCTGATGAGAACCAGCATGGTGTAGTGGTTTGAATGTTGGACTAGGACACTGGGAAACCAGGGTTCAAATCCCCACTCAGTTAAGAAAACCTACTGGGTGTCCTTGGGCAATTCACACACTCAACCTCACAGGAAGCCAAGGGCAAACCCCCTCTGAACAAAATCTGCCAATAAAACCCTGTGATAGGTTTGCATTTGGGTCTCCTTAAGTCAGAAATGACTTCAAGGCACACTACAACAATCACTCTGATATCAATTAGTGATCAGACCTTATACTCAGAACTGGTACCAATGAAAATCCATTTTTGATTTTAAAAAACCTATTTTAAAACCATTTTCTTTAAAGGAAATTAATTTTTACAATGAGTGGGTGTAAAAATAAGTTAAGCTCACTAGTGCCTAAAGAAATGGAATCAGATTGACTCAGTTAGCCTAGCCACACTAATTGGGGATGACAGAAGTTGCAATTCAACATATCTGGAGGGCACCAGATTGGGAGAGGCTGCCCTGGTTAATCAGACTTTTCTAGAGACTGGTGGTTATGGGTACCCACTTAATGCAGTACCATATACTAAACAAACAAAGAGAACAAGGCATTTGTCCCATTGCAGATGCTCTGTAAACCTGTCTGCTGCAGCAAAACCTTCTTGCTCATAGAGGATTTTCAATGCAATTCTATGCACATTTTACTTGAGCCCAGAGTAAACATGGGCATGAAAATGATGCACTGTTGGGAAGGGAGGGAGAAAGAATAGAGAAAGAACCCAAGCAAATAAAAAAAAAAAATTCTGCCACACACCCAGATCTGATTAATAATAATAATAATAATAAGAATAAGAAGAAGAAGAAGAAGCAGCAGCAGCAGCAGCAAGATTAAACCGGCTTATTAAGGTACTGTAACTTACAGAATCATGCTCAGCCATGAAAACCCACTGGGTGACCCTGGGCAAGTAACATGCTCTCAGTCACAGAAAACTCATGCTTGTTTCACCTTAGGGTCTCCATAAGATGGAAACAACGTGAGGGCACACAACAACAAACAGAAATGTTCTGTTAAATTTCCTGACAGTGTTCTCCTACCAAATACATAGGTAGCACACAGCACCTGCAGTGGGGTCTACTCTTGAAGGGATAGCAGGTGTGAATGTGTGCTAAAACAAACAGTCCACATTTTAGATTCCCTTTCTGTCTCCTCCTCCTGAGGACGGTTGGCAGCACAAGCTCCCTTTCAGCCAAACTCCTGACAGCTTGTATGTGTTTTGGATCTCTCACTATCCCCAACATCAATTTGTGCTGCCTCCAAGACCAGATGCAGCAAAATCCTCTTTTTAAGGTTTCCACTCCCCTGGCTACCAGAGTGAATGTTGCATCAGTCTGAATGTTCCACCTACAAATTCCGTACCAATCTGAAAATGTGTTGAGCTCCCTCCTCTTTCCTATTGATGCCATCTTGGCTCAGGACCTTCCCTGTGTTGGAAATGCAAACTCACAAAACAAAGCAAAAACAAAAACAAAAAAAAACCCTATAAGCTTGGAGCCTTTCCTCCACCACCACCACCACCACCGTCACCCACATCTATTAAAGGCCAAGAACAATGCTTCTTTCCTTCCCAACAGAAATGCAAATATAAACTCAAGTAATACAAAACACACACTCAGAACCATTTCCCCCTACTGTTCCTGCTCCCTTTCTTCTGTTAGGCTTCATCTTCTTGACTCAATGAAAAAACAGCTAGAGTATGCATAAAGGGTTCCTCTACAGACTAAGTTGGGTTCTTTAAGCATTCCTAAGCCCATTTTTATTTAGCTTCAGGAACTTAGACAAAAACATTTAACCTTTTTGTCAAAAGCTGAACAAACACATTGAAATGCACCCAGAAGCAGACTTGGTTGGCTCCAATGAAGATAACATACTGTTGGTGCTATGTCTGTTACATGCAATCCCATTTAGGAACTTCACGCCCATATGTCATGGTGGTGAGGCATGGTGTTTGTAATAACCTGTGTTGACATGGTAAGAAGGCATAGGGGTTCTAGGGAAGTGTGGCGAGACAGGCAGAGAATATAGATTGGCATCTGACAAGCTGTTACTATAAGAGGGGGAAGAAGCCCGTTAGTCATTTTTGAAGTGGAAAGGTATACAGGTAGTAACCACAGGGTAAAGGCAGGGTATGTTATGCCTATTGATGTTTTTGGACTGTTTTCAAAGGAAGTCCCATGTGGAATGCACTGCAGTCATCTCAAGGGGAGATCACCAGAGTATGGATGACTCAGGCAAGATCATACCTGTCCAGGAAGGATCATAACTGGCATACCTCTCTAAGCTAGTAAAATGCACTCTAAGCTACAGAGGCCACTTGCATCTGTAGGAGCAATAAAGCAATAAGCACCCCAAATCAGACAACTCGATGGTACAGGAAGTGAAAGAAATTTTTAAACCACCTAGCTTCAGGAAAGGATTTAATATTCAAACACAATATTAAGATTAAAATACAATATTAAGAATAAAACGCAAGAGAAAGTGTGAGGGTTTTTTTTATAGTTTCTTAAGAGTGGGACAAATAAGAATAAGCCAAAAATCTACAGCACAATTTCTGTGTCTACTTTTGTGTGTCAGGAATAAGGCCTATTGGCTTCAGTGAGACTTACTACCATATAAATAGGTGCAGGATTACATTAATTTACTGGGGATATCCCACCAGTATCAATGGGACCGACTTCTGAGTACGTATGCAGAAGACTGTGCTGCTATAGTTTTGAACGTAAAGGCCCACCAAGATGAGAAAAAACACACAAGCAGATAGTTTTAATAAGATTAAATGAATAGAGTGTTTGAGGAAGCGCGATCAGGAAAAAGCAACCAAGCTGGGTAAGAAACTGAATAATCCTGCATATAGCTACTTGGTAGTAAACCATACAGAATTCACTAGGACTCACTTTCAGATAAATGGGTACAGGACTGCAGTCCTAAGCACACATCAGGGAGAAATATGGGCTTAACTGATAAGTAAACAAAGGTAGGTTTATGCTTAATATGAAACAATGGCAGAAGACAGCATACAAACCATGAAGTCATGCAACATGATTAAAGCTACAAGATAGAAAAACTGAACAAGTAGAACTGAGAAGAGATACAACAGATAGCTAAGGAAAGCTAAGAGAAGGACCAATGAACAAAACATTACAATAATCACAATCAGTATCGTTACTTCTTTCACATGTAACTCAAGAAGTAATTACTAGACTCCGCAGATAAATATATTGTAATTACTCTCTATATTACAGAGACAGAGCTGATAAAAATTAGCCATGACAATAATAATGTAAGGCAGAAGGAGGAAAAGGATCAAACGTCAAAATACTTTACAATACTTGATAAGGAGATATAAAGGTGATGCTATTAACTGAAAGAGAAAGTGGAAGTAGATACAATATTCTTCTACTAGATTATGGTTTGATAGTCATCTGATACTCAGAGAGAGGGGGGACAGAAAAGACAGAGTTGGGAATAATCAGTATAACAGTGTTATTGAAAGCCAGAAGAAGAAATCAAATCGCTAGAGGAAGCACAAGAAGACTAAAGAGATGGGAGCCAAGAACAAAGCCCCGAGGAAACTGAAATTAAGAAAAACTGAAAAGAAAAAGAGCCATTGACAAATACTTTAAAATACTTTAAAATAAATTGTGGGACAGAAATGAATATTGAGGTAAAAATCTAGATTAAAAGAGGATACACACACACCAAAAACTAAAGCACTGTGAGAAAGGAAACAAGGGGAACAGCATACCCTGCTTATACTGGTGCTTACACCACACTGAACAGCATTGTATGCGAGCATTTCTAGGTGAAGGGGAACATGTGCAGTTCTCCATTTATTTCTCCAAACAGTACAGCTGCATTCTTCCATCCGTATATACTACAGCCATTCTGGTTTCTATGCATGTCTAACTCAGTTTCAAAGACTGACCATTACGTTAGAGTGCCATTATAATTCAAGACTTTATCCACTACTATTTATTATATACTGATGGCTGATAGTAAAATTTCTGAAAATATGGATCACAGTAGTCTTACACATACTCATATGTCAAGAAACAACCATTCATCAGTACAGTATATTACATGGACTTTTTGTATGTGCATTGTAAAGGAATAACATATCAAAAGGTACTATCCTCCTGGAATACTTTCACATGAATGAAAACCTTGGAGAAGCTTTTTTCTTTTTTGAACATAATCTTTTTCTTGCAGAACGAAATACATAAGGTATAAACCTTACCGGTAACTCTTGTAGCTCCATTACAGCAAAACAATTATAATAATATAATAAAGTCCCTAGTTTTGCTCCCATTATCTGTTTACTATGACAAAGATCAGCAAAAATTTCTCACTAATCATGAAGAACAATAACTTAAAACCCAAAAGAATGACATTCAATACTGCTAAAAGCTACAGCAGCAGCCAATGGCTTCCAGGGAAAAAGTACAGTCAATCCGCTCTGCATTTTATTACAGACTTAAAGGTGCTCCGCTTATTTTGGGGATACAATTCAGCACCTCAGATGGCTCTTTTAAAGCCTGGAATATAACTGAGAATGAATTCAAATAATTGAGAATGGATTCAAATGCATGTTTGGTATGGAAGCTATCAGCTATCACCAGCCAACCAACATCTCTTCTGGCAACAGAACTCTTCCCTCTTTCCCATTAACACACCAAAACTACTTAAAAATTCTCCGCATTTTCCAGATCAGGTATTTGGGATATGCAGGCCATCTCTGGGGTAAACAGGAACCCATTCCAAAAATGGTGTTGGTCCACTGTCAGATGGACTCTGTTGAATATCATTCAAACTTTCCTGTCTATACACTGTAATTCTTTTTAATATCAGCCAACCACACAAATCACCTAAGATAGGAAACACAAAAATAATATGGTTTAGCTATATATAATCTAATTTCACAGGAGAAGAAAAACATGGCATTTTCCCATCTTGCTAGGATTGTATGACATAGCTAGAACAAATAAAAGAAAGTGGTTTCTATACAAAGGAATCTTATGGTTAGCAATACTTTGCGATAAAATCAATAGCTAATAAGAAAGACGTACATGTACAAAATTAAACAACATACTATAGACTCCAACTGACACCACCTTTAAGGAAATTGAGTCTTTATGCTCAGGTGTCTTCTTTAAACAAAGGAATGAAAGAGAGAATGCATATTATGACTATTTGAAGCTTAGTTTTCTACTGTTAACAGAAACATAAAAATATAGTCAGATTATTCAGCAAAATTACAAGCATATACTGTACTTTTAATAATCTATTACAACATGATAAAAACCAGAATCAGGCTGACTGGTATAAAATTGACTGGCAACCAAAGGCCATGCTATTATTTGAAACTGTCATGGGAAGACAATAAAATTGCTACCAGGTCTCCTCAAGTTACCCTTCAATAAAAAGAAACCATCAGGGAAATAAGAGGAAAAAGAAAAACATCAAAACCTTTAAAGTTCTTTTAAGTAAAATTATACTTTTGTGGCACAGTGCCATCTGCTTCCTGGTTAACGTGACCCAATTCTACATCTTAAAATATCGGCTTTCCAAAATAACTGAACAAAACTAAATGAACAGATTCTCATTTGTAAGGAAATACTGTATCTTTAATTCCAAAGCCTAAATTCACATGGAATAGGTATAAAATCCCTGTGAACATACTTTCCTCATGTAAGTAGCTGACAATGACAATTCCCAGTAGACATGAATACACACTCAAAACGGGTGTGTGGGTGAGTATGTGTGCTTTAAGTTGCCTATTGATTTATGGGGTCCTCATGAATTTCATAGGGTTTTCTTAGTCAAGGAATACACAGATGTGGTCCTTCCTCTGAAATAGAGCTTACAGCACCTGGTATTTGTTGGCAGTCTCCCACTGAAGTACTAACCAGACCTGACCCTGCTTAGCTTCCAACATCAGATCTCATGCCTTTAAGGCATTTAGGCCTCAAACAAGAGTACTAAAAGTACTAAATAATACAGTATTCTTATGGAGTTAGCACAGAACAGCAAAAGAAATAGTAAAAACAGCAAGGATATTTCCAACAATTTACCTGTAATCCTCTCTTTATGAAACTAGTGAAATGATTTGCAAAGAATGTACCATAAAAGACTGAAGATTTGGTTCAAGTTAATCCTTTTTGACTTGTTTTTAACAACATGATCCCATATATGTCTACACAAAAGTAAGCTTCACAGAGTAAAAAGCAATACCATTTATAGCAATAGCATTTATATTTCTATACCGCTTACCAATGCAAAGCACCCCCTAAGTGGTTTACAATGTGTTTAGCTAGTTGCCCCCCAAAAGCTGGGTACTCATTTTACTGACCTACAGAAGAGTGTAAGGCTAAGTCAACCGTGGAGCCCTATAGGATCAAACTCACAACCTTGTGGCTGCAGTACCGACATTTAACCTCTGTGCCACCAGTACATTTTTACTCCCCATAAAGTGGGTATTAGAATTGCAACTAAATTTAATAGTGAAAAATAACCTGATAATGAGAAGCTTGGATGCTTCTCAGCTGTATACCATTTGCAGAATCATTTACCACCTGTAAAGTTTAACTTGAGGAGCCAGCATGGCATAGTGGTTTGAGTATTGGACTACTGTATGATTCTGTAGACCAGGGTTTGAATCTCCACTTGGCCATGAAAACCCACTGGGTGACCTTAGACAAGTCACACGCTCTTAGCCTCAGGAAACCCCATGATAGGGTTGCCATAAGTTGGAAATGACTTGAAGGCACGCAACAACAAAGCTTAACTTACAGCAGTTATATGTGTCACCAATCTGTAGTAACATTTGTCAAGTCTTGCAGAGCCCTGGAATTACACCCAGTTCCACAACAGAACACCTTTCTATAAGTCACTTATCAAAGAACTGCCCCACATATGCATCCTGTGGGCTAGCTGTGGGCTCTGTGAGCCTGAGTTCTAAGGCTTACAGAACTCACCACAACCTGAATGTCTCTTGGACCACTGCCAAAAGTCAGTGTGTATATATACTACACAACTACAGCAGTTTGAAAACACTTTGACTACTATGGCTCTGTCCAATGGACTCCTGGGATTTGTACTTAGGAAAAGGGCTTGCATTCTCTGCTACCTCTCTCATGAACACAAACTAGAACATTGGAGTTCGCTAGAAGATAATTCTAAATGCCTTGGCAAACTATAAATACCAGGATTCCATAATACAGTACACAGTCATGGCATTTAATATGATATCAAATTGCTAATTATCTGGGAATTATCTGGGAACTCATCATCTCCTCAGATGCCAAGACTGACAAAGAGATCAATCACAGACTTCACAAAAGAGTCTGGAGTAACAAACACCTGAGGCGAAGCACAAAAATCAGTGTGTATAAAGCCATTGTACTGTCTATTCTCCTTTACGGGTCTGAAACATGGGTCACCTGTCACCACCACTTACAACTCCTCAAACGCTTTCATCAGCGTTGTATACGCACAATCCTAAATATACAATGGACTATGAGACGAATGTTGCTGTCCTTGAGCAAGCAGGGATCACCAGCATTGAGGCCATGATATTGAGAACACAGCTGCACTGGGCAGGGCACATTTCTAGGATGGAGGACCATCACCTCCCAAAAATAGTACTCTACAGTGAACTCGCCATGGGTCAGCGTAAGAGGGGCGCTCCATAAAAGCGATACAAGTACTCCCTGAAACAACATCTCAGGCTCGGCCAAATTGATCACCAACAATGGTCCGCCCTGGCCTCACATTGGGAGGCATGGAGACATACTATCAACAATGCTGCAGCCTTATTTGAGAGATCACGCCGAACAAGTCTTGAAGACAAACGACAACACAGAAAGAATCACAACCCGAAATCATCACCCAAGGAGACCTTCTGCTGTGCTTTCTGCAACTGGACATGTTTCTCGGATTGGCCTTTTCAGTCATCAGCGCGCTTGCAGAAAGTGTGGGATGAGTACTTCCTGAATCTTCGTTTGCGAAGAAAAGCCAGAGAGAGAGAAAACTGCTAAAACCTGGTAATGTAAAAACACTCTTTCTTACATGTGAAGTTAATCATAAGATGGGAATAATATTGGAAATAAAAGGACATTGCAATTATGGGTGTGGTATAAAAACCTTTTGTTCATTTTGATTTATGATAATACATTTTTCCTCATCCAGTGCCACTGCTCCAGTGGCTAACCTATTTTGAATAAAACTCAATGTAAGTTTGGACAAAGGAGAGAAGTGCTAACACCCACCCTCTTGGGTACTATTTCAACTCAAAATTACAAACTCACTAGCTTTACAACCCTTCATTCAAATCCAAAGGGCTTTCTGCCAAGCTCAGCAATTAGTAAAATCAAGTCAGCAAAAGAGAGCTGATCTAAATGTTTTACTACACGCCTAACTAGCAATTCATGGCTTTGCAAAACTACTGCTTTTCCATGAGCTATATTAAAGGATGCATGTAATTCAAAATAATAATGGTTTATAATTGACATGTGTTTTACACTATCATTGTGAAAATAATGGGTTACATCCAGCTTTTATTCCCCCAGAGGTAACAACTGCTGAGCAGAGTTCTCCTCAGAACACACCCACCAGCAGAACAAAGGAGCATGATCTCCACCCATTCCCCCTCCCTCTACACCCCTCCAAAAGACCTCCACCATTGTTTTGGTGAGCCCCAGTGGTGCAGGACAATGGTTCTCAGACAGTAGTATAAATACCACCTGTAAGATGAAGAAGTAACATAGGTAGGACACTGGATTTTCATAACAAAATTAGTACAGTATTTTTGTTTCCTTGTATTTCCTTTTATTTTAGTTACATCCCACCTTTCTCCTGAGATGGGATCAATCTTGTTGATTTCCAACAATAATAGTGTAATTTTAATATTCTTAGAACTTACTCTAAATGCTAAATATAATTTCAAAATGTCTGTGAGCATATAAATGTCCTTCTTGAGAAAAGTGGGGGTTTGCTTTTTATCTGTGAAGGGGCCCAGGTTGTCTGATAAAGTGAATGAGAATGATGGGATGTAACATATGAAAAGCTGAGAAACACAGGCATTGGGAACTGAGGAGAAATAAGAAAAATTGACAAAGATAATCTCCTCCCACCTCTTCCAATGTGGATTCTCAACAGAAGTATTTTTCAAAGAGAACAAAACCCTTCAATCTGCTAAGACTGGATCTAACCCTTCTGCTAAGTCTAACAACAACAACAAAAAGTACGGTAGGCGCAGTAACAAGTGCCCTACCCAAAGTCAACTCCAACTCCAGTTCAGATGACACGGGCACCCACAGAAGCCCCTCTGATGAGTAACTCCATTATTCAGGCCAATTCATTTCTGCACGAATCAAAAGTATACCATTTCAAAAATATTTAGGGATGTTGAAATTAAAATAAGTCCTTGCCACAACTGCTTCAGACTCGCAAGATGCAAACAGTCCCACTTAATAACTTTGGCTGAATCTGCATTGCAGAAACAATCCAGTTTGACACCATGTCTCAATACTATGGAATCCTAACATTTGTAATTTGTTGTGGCACCAGAGCTCTCTGACAGAGAAGGTTAAATATCTCACCAAACTACAGACCCTAGGATTCCATAGAGACATTGTAGTTAAAGCAGTGTCAAACTGAGTCAATTTCTGCAGTGCAGATGAAGTCCTAGCTGTCCCGTTCTATACTTTGTTGTTGTTAGGTGCCTTCAAGTTGTTTCCGACTTATGAAGACACTAAGACAAACTTTTCATGTGGTTTTCTTGGCAGAATTTGTTCAGAGGTAGTTTGCCCTTGACTTCCTAAGGCTGAGAATGTGTCACTTGCCTATGGTCACCCAGTGGGTTTCCATGGCTGAGCAGGAATTCAAACCCTGGTCTCCTAGTCCAACACTCAAATGGTTTCCAGACCAGAGTTCACATCTCCTGTAACCTATGCAGACATGGCTATGACCAAGCTAGGAACATTTACTTTATTTGCACTACCACTCTCAGAACCTCCCAGCCATTCTAGGGGATTCTGGAAGCTATCTATAAAACAGGAACTTTTCAAAGCTCTGATCTGGTTGTAGGCAAAATTCAAAATGGGATGTGGACAGAGAACAAACAGGTATGGTCAGAATGTTTATGAAGTGCCTCACTTGGCACATGAGGCTAAGTCAAATGGAAGTGCTTCATGTCATTAAAGTTCACCACAGACTAGACCAGACAGAGTAGCCCCTACAATTTGTGAACCTGATCCTTAACAGGAATACAGCTTTATGCAGAACATCATTTTCTAAGCCAGCAAAACCATTTATCAACAACATTCCTGTTTTATCAGAATTGAGCTCTAATTTACTGTCCAACTACCAATTCCAGATTAAAATTTAATATATATTTTCTTACTCTGCCGTTGCATTGCAGTCTGGGGTTGCCCCAGTGTTATCTTAATAAAACATCAAGATGAGGTATGTGAAGCTGAAATATAATAATCAAAGGACACCATGGATCCAGTCCAAAGGTTGAAATCCTACATATACATTACTTAAGAATAAATTCCACTGAGCTCAGTGGGGAATATTTTTGCACAGACATGTTGAGGATTTCACTGAAAGCTGAAAGTGTTCCCAGTCCAAATCCAGCACCCTGAGTGTGACACAATAATGGCTGTTTCCCATGATTCTTGATATGGAAAGACTGTATTGATAGTTTTCTCACTGCTAATCCAGTGAGACCCACTCTTACAAAGCCCAAAACTGGTTGTAACTAGAAGTTCATTTCTGGTTTTAAAAAAACAACATTTCTTGTTTTTAAACAGTACTGGGGATCCTGTTACCTATTTTAAAGGCGAATCACTGCTCCCAGATGCTTCTAAGAGAAGCAATTCATCCCGCCATTTTTTATAACCCAAAAGAGGAAAGTCTAGAGGAGTCAAAAGTCTTGCCATGAAATCTGATTTAAGGGCCACATGTGGCCCCAGGGCTGCATATTCCTCCTCTCCCGCAAAACTTCTACAGTGAAAACTGGAATGTTCAGAATACAGAAAAGTATACATATATTGCTTCTAAGCCATAGACACATCTTCTGAACTGAGAGAAAGTCATTATCATATTGTGGTCATTTAGCCACACAGCATTCTGCAACTCAGCAACAGAAAGAGACAATGTGGTACACAAGGTTACCAGGTAAATACAGTGGGCCCTCAGTATCTGCAGAGATTTGGTTCCAGGACCACCACCCCACCACCCTGTGGACACCAAAATCAGTGGATGCTCAAGTCCCGTTATATACAGTGGTGTACAGTAAGCAGAAAATATTGTCCCTTATATAAAATGGTGAACAGCAAAGTTTGCTTTTTGGAATTTTTTTTTTCTGAATATTTTCAAGACATGGTTGGTCGAATCCGTGGATGCAGAACCCATGGTTACTGAGAGACAATTATACTCCAGTCAGAATTAAAAATTGGGTCAAGATGCACATTTCTCATAATGGTATCAAAGGGAAAATCTAACTATATCAGGCTTTCTTCTCGGTTAATAGGTAAGTGGGTGCTTTGGTCTGTAATAGGGAAAAGGGTGAACTTATAACATTTCCCCAACAGCACTTGTTCCCTGTTAGAGACAATCTAGTGATGTTTTCGTTTGTTTGTTTGTTTGTTTTTGTTTTTTTACTATCCTACAACCTCTGGTATTCCTTGCCTAAGAAAATCCTGTGAAATTCATGGGGTCACCATAATTCGACAGGCGACTTGAAGACACATATACACACACAGCTGCTCAGAGAGGTCTCTCAGCTGAAAAACAGGGTTAAAACACTATAAATAAATAAATACATCTACTGGGAGAGTCATTTATATGAAGGCTTGTAGGTTCAAACTTGGAAGAAATCCTAATCCTGATTTATTGTTCTCATCCCTATTACCAACACATTTACCAAATATACATTTTGGGGTGCTTTTTTTTACATCAGAGGGGAAGAGAACTACTATTTGTTGGCTTGATTACATGCACAAGGAGTGCATTAGAGAACAGAACATGCAGACACAAAAGGAGGACAGATGCAGGCAGAATAATTTATCTTCAGCTTTCCGGAGAGTTGCCAAAGGGTTTTCCCCCTCTCTCTTTCATTGAGTTATTTGTGTGTAATCAAGATTCTAAACAATGCTTATGAATATAGATCAGGAAATTAGGGAAAAGACTCATTTGGAGAAGGGCCATAGTTCAGTGGCTGGGTGTATGCAATACACCTTCCCTATTCAAAAGATCCCTGGTTCTGTCCCTGACATCTGCAGACAAAACCCTGGAGAGCCATGTCAACACAATGTTGAGCTAGATGAACCAGTGGCTCCTAACTTAGGATAAAGTTCCACTAAATGGAAATTATCTTCTTAGACTTTAGAAGCATACATAGTTTAGCAGTTAAGTTCAAGAGCTAAGAGTTGGGTGTCCTAGTTTCAGCCTGCAAACTCATTTGGTGCATAAGGCTAGCAACCATTTCTCAGCCTCATTCTTTTGCTAGCAATATAGGGTAATACTGGGTTATCTTGTACAACTGTCATAAGGATTTTTGAGCCAATGAATGCTTAAGCAAATAAATAATATCTATAAATAAACAGGAATTATTCTTCCTTAGTATTCTGTAAGTAAGGCAACCATTCACTTAAAAATGATATATGGACAGATTTTGAAGAGAATTGTAATTGGTGAAATATTACTTCAGTACATATTACTTCAAATACAGAACAGGTGGCAATAGTGAATGAGCTTCTTTTTAAGAAAACCTTAAAAAGGCTCCCCTTTTCACTTCTTCTCATCATCTGTCTATCAGTGTTGGGTTGCAGCAATGTGTCTTTAGTAAACAATGCAATTTAAAAAGCTTAACCAAGGAAAGAATGGGATTCTACTCTACTGGATTCTATTGTAAGTGTGTGTGTGTGTGTGTGTGTGCCTATAACAGGCAAGCTAAACCTACCTTCAGAATCCCTTACTAATCATGTGTGAACCACAAAATAGAAAAAAGGAGCAGAGCAGATAAGCCTGTCTCACCAGCTAGCCCAGCATATTGAAAAAGCAGAGATCTAGCAGTCTGGCTTCCAAAATGGAAATCAGGAGGAGGAGGAAACAATAAAAGGTCAAGCCTGGATGCATTTTGGAAGAAGCCTTCAAGTGATCTCTCAAATTGTCGAAACATTTTTGTTTACTTATGCATGACTTATCTGACCTGGTTATTTCATTTCACATGTGCATATTTTAAAGTTTTGAATAAAGGGTTTGCTTAAATATGATGAACTGCTTTTTGTGTGTAGTGTACCTATCCCTATTTTTTCCATGTTATTTCTGCCTTCTAGTACCAAATTTTCTGTTAAAGAAGCGATGCCCCGGAACACATCAACTTGATCAGCTGAGGTACCTCTAATCAACTGGGAGTAGAAAGGTGTGAACCTGCATGTTATTTATATGATTTCTGAGTCATATTACTCAAGAGCCCTCAAGGTTTCTCATCAGTCATCTCCATGAACTTATGTAGACACCCTTAAGGCTCTACAAGACAATGGAATTTCCACAAATTAATCTCCACAATATGGATGCACATTTGTTCTCATCCAAACAGATGGCTTTCCAAATCACTAAAAATGTACTTCATTTCCAAATCAGGTTTACACACACATATATTTAAAGGCTACCATTCTCCTTAAATATTAGTTGCATGGAATAGAATTGTTGCCTTTTCAATGCTTTTTTTTCCCCCTAACAAAGGGTCCACAAGTTTTTATACACAGTGGAACTAAAGAATCAGCGTTATGGTTTAAGTAATTGTAGATAAAGCAGCTTTCCAATTATCACAGACGTGGCAGGAAAAGCAGGAATGCATTACGTGTTAATGATTGCAACCAGGGGTCTCTGCTTAACTCTTTTGTCAGAACTACAGCAGATCCTCCCTGCAGCTTCACCATTAACATGTCTGTTTCCTGTCAGCCTACTCAGAGATAATGCCATTTATCTCAAGGCGGCACAAGACCAGTCATTAGCTTCAATAACAGACCTCAAACAAAGGCCGGATGATGTTTTATCCAAGGTGCATAGTCTGCAGCCAGGAATTCTACTACCTAACAGTTCAGAAATTTACTTTGTAATCTTTAAAGATGATTCCCCCCCCCACCTAATGTACCAACAATTAACTTTTAACTTTTAAGAACCTATTTCCTGGAAATGTTGATGAACAGCTTTGATTATGTACAATATGAAAAGTGATTATTAACTTACTAAAATTATCCTTGGGGAGATTTCCTTTTCCCTCCCCCACTTCCCTGGGGGGGGGGGCGATAGAATAATGGGAGTGCTTGCTAAATAATGAGGTCTTTGAAAAACTGACCATCATTACGTTTGTGTGCTGGAGTTGTTTCCTTATTCTTCAGTGCCAGCTAACCTTTCCTTAAAAGTGCAATGAGTTGAAATATGTGTATGAGCTTATCAGAGAATTTCTAAAAAATTACAGGTGAGAAAAAGTAAAAATGTAAGCAAATCTGTTTATTCAAGCCTTGTTTTTGTCCTGAAAAGTAGGAACAGATGGTACATTCCTGAAATCTGGTTACTGAACACCTCTGTGGTTACAGGGGGGTTTTGCTTAGCACTTTAACATATATTTCATTTACTGGACTATAAAATACTATTTTTTTAAAAAAAAAGTATTTATATACCATAATTAAAATGGGATTGCAGGAAGTCTTTTACAATATGGGGAACAACCTTAACCACAAACACACTGACAATTCCTTCTATTCTTTTCTTTACAGGATATTTATGAAGTTATTTAAACAGTAAAAAGTACTGATGTCCAGTGTGAACTGTACTCCTGGCCCCTTCTTCCCCCACCCCCCACCCCCAGTAATTCACAACCTCATGCCTTTAAAATGCATTGCTTTATAAATGTTCCTTGCCATTCTCTATTGTTTCAATGTTACTTTAACCTTGCAGAGGAATTCAATACAAAATGGGTCTGGTCTGAAAGGTCACTGGGTTCACAAAGAAAGCTTTAGTCAGCCAAAGGGCAGCACCTCCTCACCTAGATCCCCAAAAGGTTGTCACACTACCAGACAGCACTATAGAACATTAAGAACTCAGAACTGTGTTTATTGTTAAGCGCCCAATAGTTATCAGTGTTTTCAACAGCTAAATCCCTTAGCAGCTTTCACAACAGTTTGCTGTCAAACAATGGACTTTTGTTCTTTAATTACAACCAGTGACCTTTCTGCCCCGTTCTCCCTGCCATAGTGAGCCCCACTATTTTTAAAAAACGAAATAAAATACATCTTCATAATTTATGAAGTCAAAACAGTTTTGCATATCTTCACTCTGTAAAGATTATGTCCAGAATCCCATGACATTGCAATAAACATGAAACATGTGCATATCTACACAATAACAAATCACTGGACTTACAGGTGTCATGCCATGGCAAATGTACATAAATATATGGAAATAAATGATTCTAAAGAATGAATGGTAACTCCTTGTTGATCAGTCAAAGTACAAAATCCCTATTTCTGCTAGGTATTTATGCACATACTATAACAGATTTGGGAAAGATACCGAGTCACTAATTACTATGCCAATTGCTCAACTATGCATATGTATCATAGATGATGTTATGTGATATACTACTCCAGCCCATTTAAAAGTACACATTGAGCAACAATCATAGAACATTGCAAAACTCACTTTCGGCAGGAGGAGCTACAGTTGATTAAAGATTTCTCTAACTTATTACTGTTGATATATGGCAATACTGAAAGGGGTCACCTTTTAACATTCTTACTGTGACATGAGTGGTTACTAATCCACTTGTCACAACTTGACAACCAAACCATTCCCTTTGTTGTACTTCTCTAAACATGTCATGGTGTGCTGATTACCAAATGGCCTAAACAAATAGGTAACCTCAGACATTTTCAAATCCCAACATAGGTATTAACCTACACATTAAGGGAGTTGCACCTTTTTAGAGGATACAGAAACACAGTCATTGGGTCCCACAAGATGCGAGTGAACATGTTCTGTATGACTCTACAGCAGAGGCATAAAGCCAAAATTGAGAGTTGCAGTAGATACAAAAATTAAATATTGTAATAGCCACACCTCTGAGGGATCTAAGGTTTCCATGGAATGCAAGGGAGTAGGAGAGCCCAGCACTGTTCTACATGAACAGGCCAAGATTTTAAATGCTTTGTTATTAACTAAATTAAATGAGAAACCATTTAAAGGATATTCAGATTTGAGTATGGAAACTGATTCAACCACTGGTTGTTGATAAATCCATGCTAACACCAAGAAAGACACTATTTTTATGCTAGCCACATATTTACATCTATTGGTAAAGAAAGGTTAGATTCTTGCTTTCCCAAATAGCTCTTTTCCCTAAAAAAAGGGGGGAGAAGCACACCCACATTTACAGAAACAAGAACTGCCACATCCTTCTCCAACATCCTTCTCACATATAGAAGCCTTGATTGAAAAGAAATTTCTCCCAGAAGTAAAAACCTGAGGGATATTTTAGACAGTAAGCCAACACACCAGTGTGACAATCGGCAGCACTGCAGGGCTCTAACAAGTAAAGCCATTAAAGTCAGTACAAGCCAAGAGCAGTGGGTGTTACTGGTAATTCAGGCTCCAGCAATACTATAAAGGCAAGGACAGCAATGAGAAGTGTTCCTCTGGCAAAAAGCTACTCCAGACAGGTTTGTTCCTAGTTTACACATTACCTAATTTACATTACAGTGGCTGAAATGTACTTCTTGTATATGAATTCATTCCTCATATAATTTCCTGTGTGACTAGTATGAAAAGGAACACAAAAACTGGAGAAAACCACACCACTCTCTAATCTCTTGTTGCCATGACAGCAGCCTTTGAGATACTGAAATGTTCAGATTGCCAGCTAAACAAAATTGTTGAATGTGAACATTTGGCTGAAAGATTAAAAGGCTAAGGGGGTTACAAAAGGGCAGTACCTCCCACATTCCAGGCATCCACTGAATCCAATCAAATGGCTCTGACTCTTTAACCACAGCCATTGTGAAGACTGGATTAGGGCAATTTATCTAGATAGTTAAAGCAGATTAGAGAGCTGCAATTTGAAGACTATTGGCAACAAAAGCAAACGTCTACTGTACTGAGTTAATAAAAACGAGCATGAGATTTCAGGATACTTTTCAGAACAAGCAAGAGCATTTTGCTAACCCAGAAGTCAGACACGCTTCAACTTAGGGAGCAAAGCAAACTAATTTTAAAAAAAAAAACTGATTTAGGAAAGAATCACACAGACCAGACCAAGCCATGTTAGAAAGCATTAAATCTGAGAGCAGCTAAATATCATACGTACACTGAACAATGAAGAAGGATGTGCATTCTAATTATACGCAGATGGGATCTTTTTCATTTATCAAATTAAAAAACAAATATTTTGGGGCAACATATAACCATAGGTTTGAGGATTGTAGGGGTGGTATTTACTAAAGTGTTAATCATGAAACAAGAGGAGTCATGCATCTTGTAAATAGTCCAACACCTTCAGCCCTCCTGAGCACCTGTAAACAACTTGGTGTACTTCATGCATCACTTAGGAAGTTTCCCATATCTGAAATTTTTAGCCTGGGAACTGTAAAAAGGAGTAACATGAGAACGATTGTGTGAATCATGTCAAAGCGATTACCCTGAGGGGGGGTGAGAGGAGGGGCTGTCTTTGTTTAAACAACCTGTAGAATTAATTTGACTCTTAATTATAAGCCAACAATAGCTCCTTGGATGACAAAGAAACCTTCTGTCCTTCTGGATACAGAACAATTGTTGCTTATACCAAACCTTGCCCCAGTGAGCAATAACAATAAACCAAGAGAAACCAGTTCTCTCCACCTCCCTGCACAAAGCAAGGCCATTTATCCTGAACAGAGAACATCCTTCAGACTTTAGTGAAGAAGGAAAAACACACACATTTTTCAGCTAGTCCACAAACAAGCTCATCCAGGAACTCACTGAAAATCTAGATAAGAGACAGAGAAAGAGAGAGATTGCTGGACAGAGGACAAAATGTTCTCCTGTATTTGGAGACAAATGTTTTGCACATAGCTTTCAGTACAGCATGCCCTTCCCCCGCTACGCTCATTCCGAACAGGTTATAAGCACACTGCATGCCTGCTGACAAAGCACTCCTTATGGTTTCTGAATTATGCAGGGCTGCTTGGTGGCTGGTTTTTTTTGTTTTTGTGTGTGTGTGTGTGTGTGTGTTTTGCACAAGCAACAGTGACTCCCTCCACCTTACTCCTCCTCCTTCTCTCTCACTCCCCCTCTCTCATACACACTCACATCCATGCCTACATGACTCCAGGAACTCATTGTGATTTCCCCCCTAATTTATGGAGTTAGAAGAGTCAAATGTCTGTTTTATGCCATTCCTTGTTACTGAAAAGGAAGCTTCTTTCTCACATGGGAGGCGGGACACCACCACAATTTTAGTGGTGTGAGAAAAATACACACACACACACACACACACAAGATTTGCATTCCAAGCAGTAATTCCAGCAAGCCCACAACTTGCAAGATAAACATGCTGAAGCCAAAACTAATAAAAACTACAATGCAGGTACTTATTCTTTCAAAACAAAACAAACACCAAAACCAAGGCGGCCTTTACTCTACAATACAAGTAGATGATTGAAGGGAAATTAACCACAAAGAAAGGAGTTTGAAATATTGAACAATGTGCAAACACGATAAGCAAAGAAGAGCTGTTGAAAGTTTATCAGACAATGAAGAAAGGGATGGAACAAGGGGGGGGGGAACCACATTTGTCCTACCTTTTCTGTTTTCAGTTTCTTTATTCTCCTGTGGTTCTCCTCCTCTTCCTCTTCTTTCTTTACCAAAATAGAGTTCCCCATCAACCCTGAATCCGGGGCACTTTTGTTCACATCCCCCACCGTGGAGGAGGCACAGTTGAAAGGGCTGTTGCTTCCAGCACAACCTCCCTTGGCCCCAAACCCATACAAGTGCCCAGGAGGAGTCTGGCTACTGTTGTTGGGGTGTCCCTGCTGCAAGTCAAGTTGTTTGTCTTTCCTAGATTTCCCTCCATCCTTATCCCGCTTGGAACCTCTGCTGCCTTGGGCTTTACCTGGTTTATCCTCTTTATTTTTCCCACATGAGGCAATTGTGTTGCTATTGTTGCTGGTGGTGTTGGTGTTATTGCCATTTGGGCTGCTGCTCACACTTTGACCCAATGCTGGATTCATGCCAGTTGCCTCGCTTGGGCGCCCCTGGACTTCCTGCCTCTTGCCAGCACTGCTGATTTCAGGAATTCCATACAAGGCAGCAGAAGGCAGAGATTTACTAGCATCCTTCGAAGTTTTACTCCTTTTCACTTTTGATTTGCTAGTTTCTTTGTGTGAAGAAATCCCCTGAGGAGCAGGGGGCTGAACAGAAGCAAATTTTAGGCCATCAGCTAAGGCTGAGGTAGCATTCACTCCACTAGAAGCAAGACCCCCACAATCCTTGGAATTGGTAGAATTATTCATCTCAAATTTCTGTCTGTCCTTCTCCAAATCAGCATCCAGATCGATTATTAAATTCCCAACCCCAATCTCCCAGTCATCACCACTGTCATAAGTATCAACCGTGTTTGGATCCACACCTTTGCCAGCAGTCGAAGTGTTCAATGACATCCTGAAGATGAGACCTCTTGAGTAAAAAGCAGACGAACTTTCCTTTGGAGATGAGGGGACATTCGTTTATCTCCGTGGGGCTTTTTAAAAGTGTAACTCTTCTTCCTTTCCTTCCCCAGGTATAGCTGGGTATATACCCTGATGTCCAGATCCACCTTTTCCTGTGAGGAAGGGGAAAAGTCGAATATTTCTTGGCTGGATTTTACCAGAATATAATAAAATTAATAACAGAGAGGCAAGTGAAAAAGAAAGGACACTCCATATATTAATATTAAGAGGTCTGTTAAATTGAAGCCTTTGATAATGAGCATCTTCCCTAGAGTTGCATCCCATCATCCAGGACCTCTCTTTAAAATGCCAAATAGCAAAAAAAAAAAAAAAAAAAAAAAAAACCACCAAAAACAACCCTTTTTATATTGCAGAATTTAAATCCACAAAGCTCAAAAATCCAGGCTGGGAATGTGATTCAGGATCACCTTGGCACAAAGAGAGAGACAGTTTCCCTCCCAAACTGCATTTCACAAATTCTGTAATTTTAAACCAGACCTCTTCAAGTTCTGTGACTTTTCTCTAGATTGGATTAGCTCATTGAAAGGGGGGGGGGCAGGAGAGGGCATTTACACGTACACACAAAGAATTAATAAAAGTGCATACATTGTACATTTTTTTAAAATTGAAGGGGGTGGGATAAACCATTTGTATTTAAAAAGCACACAAGATAATATCTAAAAGTGGTTCTAATGCCCTCTTAAGTCACCTACAGGTCTGTCTGTTAAATATAGCATTACTGACTGTACAGGAAACTGATTAAGACATACACTTTAAATGATCTACACCAAGGTGGCCTCTAACCACACAGCTCACAGCTCAGTTAAAACATCTTTTAAAGAAAATCTGTCCTTTTCCAATAGTTGAGTGTCCAAATATTTACATACAGGTTATGTACACTGCTTACCTTTAATCCTTTATCATTTTTTTAATTAAGCCAGAAAATCACAAATGCTGTCCTGGCTGGTCTCAGCAAGAACTCAGTGCCCCATTTCATTTTACTTAAAGAGCCAAGTGATCAAGAAGTAGAAACCAACTAACATTTCTGCTAGAGTGATCCTCGAGTAACATATTTCCTTCCAGCATGGCACATAAAACAGAGGTTTCTTTCCTCCTCCACTTTGTGTGTGTGAGTGAGTGAGTGTGGCTGATTTGGGTTTTTCCTCCTGAAATATTTTGTTCCTCACACACAACTCCACAGGCTGGAAGATTAGTATTTCACATTCACAACACCAAAAAAAAAAAAAAAAAAAACCACTCCTCAAGCACCCAAGGGGGGGAAAAAAAGGCAAAACCCAAAATCTCTTTTGTTTGTTTGTTTGTTTTCCTCCCTGGCTTGAACCAGCACCAAGATGAGATTGCAATTAAAAATAATAATAATTGCAAAACGTTTGCCCCCAACTTCACATCCGGTCTTCAGTTCCAGATTCTGCAGCCATCCTGATCAGTAAGTAATGATTCCACGAAACCAACCTACAGGCGTCCGGTTGTTACAAGGCTGGATGTGCTAACATCGGGGGAAATTAGTGAAAGAGAAGGAGGGGGGGTAAAGAAAAGACTGAAAATCTGGGATGGATTTCGCCTGTTAGGAGGGAAGTGGCATCTCTTCCTCTCCCCCCCCCCCTTCCAAGTCCTGACAGATCTGACTTCTTGAACTAACTTGAGGGGGGGAAAGGAGGGAGAAAGGAAAGAGGAGAGAAGAGGGAGGCAATAAAAAAATCAGACTCTGATAAAACCAGGGATCAAAACATTGGGTGGCAGTGGAGGCGCACCACCAATCCCTGTTTAAAAAATGATGCCATTATTCCCAAGCATATGAATTCCCCACCATTGAAAGTTTCGCATGGTTTTTGGTGGTGGTTGTGGGGTTGTTGTTGTTTTTGGTTTGGCTTTTTCCAATCAAATCGTCGACGCTATCCAGGGGGGAGAAAAAGGATTTAAGATATACACACACACACATACACAGCTCAAAAGTAAGTCATGTGGTGGTTAATTCAGTCATTAGAAGCCAGAGAGATAAAATGGGCGACCTTGTTTCCAGGACAGAGGTTTCCTTACCCCCCCCCTTTCTTTCCCTCCCTCCTTCCCTCTCTCTTTTTTCCCCTCAAAATCGCCTCAGCCCAACGCTGGTTCATCTCTCCGCCTTCATTTCCCGCCTTCCTCCTCGCCCTTCGGAGCTTGGCGGAGGATTTTTAATTAGCTGGCATTTTTTGGAAGCTAAAAGCTGTAATGAATTGTTGATAGATGGCAAACTAGAAAGAGAGAGTCGGTTCTCTGGAAAATGTATGTTAGGGGAGAAAAAAAAGGGGGGGAGACTGAGAGAGAGAGAGAGAAAGAGAGAAATAAGGGGGATGGGCGCCTTAGTCACAAACCCACCCTCTAAAAAGGAGCGATTTTGTTACAGTTCCAGCTTCTCCCGTCACGTGAGGATCAAGGGCTCAATTGGTTGTCGTGAGAACAAAAAAAAAAAAGAGGGGGTGACAACCGTATCAAGCAAATACTGATCTGGCTTTTAAAAGGTGGGGAGGAGAGGGGGGGTTGAATTAAAGTCTATTTTCTCCCTTCCTTCTCTCCCTCCCTGGGTTGCTTGTACAAGTCCTGAATGTGAAGCACTGCTTCCCAAGAACTGGCGCCTCGGGAGTTAAAAAATGTTTAAAAGGGGGGGATGGAATGCACGCTTTGCAAGCAAGCAAGCCAGGGTTGCAAAGCATATGTTGCAATATATATATATATATATGTATATATAAAGCGGGATGTGAGTTAAAAAATAAAAAAGTGTGTGAAGTGCACGCTTTGCAAGCAAGCAAGCTAGGGTTGCAAAGCATATGTTGCAATATATATATATGCGTTTATGTATATGTATTATGTGTGTGTGTATGTATATACTGTATGTATGTATATATATATATATATATATACACACGCACACACACAAAAAGGGGGATGTGAGTTAAAAAAATAAAAAGGTGTATGTGAAATGCACGCTTTGCAAGCAAGCAAGCCAGGGTTGCAAAACATATGTTAATATATATATATATATATATATATATATAAACTCTCACCCCCCTTTATATATATATATATATATATAGTGGGCTGAGAGTTAAAAAATAAAAAGGGGTATGTGTGAAATGCACGCTTTGCAAGCAAGTAAGCCAGGGTTGCTTGCAAAGCATATGTTGAGATACATATATATCATCTATTCTATCATATCATATGATAGAAGCGCCTTGTAAGCTTTTCCTCCAGCTCTCTGAAATGCCCAATTCTTCAGAGGCGCGTGAGGATAGGGATCGTTTTCATAGCGTTTGTTTCACACACGCATTTTTTAAAAAGGGGGGTGGCTTTCCATCCAGCACGACCAAACATTTCATGGCGTCGAAATCCATCTTTTTCTTTATTGGGGCAGTGGCAGGCTTAGGCAATATATAATCGAGATCTCTTGGGCTGGGGAGAGGGGAGGGTGAAGGATGTTCACTGCACCAAAAGGAAAAACCACCACCCAGGCGCCCTCCTGTTCCACTCCCCCCCCCCCAACCTTCCCCTTGTACATAGATTATTTTATTTGCATGTGACAGAAGCAAACAAATAAGATACTATTTTTTAAATTAAACATCTTAGCTTCTACTTATTTCAACCCCCTCTTCCATCATTTTAGGGCAGGGTGCTGAGGAAACTGGGGGGGGGCAAGGCGATTGTCAGTTTTATTTCCCCCAATTAGTCAGTTTAAAATAAAACAAACCCAAAAGGTAATCAGTTTTAACACCCCCCATCATCATCATCTTCATCTCAAACTCACGTTAAGGATGATGTATTGGTGTGAGAAAAACTGCAACTCTCTCCCTTTCCCCCAGTCCTCAATATTCCGCGCCTGGAGATCTTTTGGGTTACATTTTTTTCAACCCCAATCTACGCTTCATTCATTAGCAAGCCACACCTTTCTTAACACTCGCTCCCCTTTGCATTTTAGAGCTATTCCGATTATAAAGATAGCGATCCCCTCGAAATTAGTGCTAAGAGAGAGAGAGAGAGACCACGCAGCCGTACTTACGGTCTGTATTGACTCGAGTTGACCTTTTTCCTTCTACAAACTGCATTGCACTGAGTGTGTTTTGGGTTGCAGCCGATTTTTTTTAATATATAATTTTTGGAAGCAAAAAAATAAAAAATAAAATAAAAATAAATCTAAAGGTCTTCCATAAATTTGATGGTAGATTTGGGTTTGGGGTTTGTTTTGGGTGGGAGGGGGTTGGGTTTTTTTCTTTTTAAGAAAATAGCCCCAGATTGGCATGAATCGTTTAATATATATATATATATATTTAAATGGGGGGGAAATCCTTTAAAAGAGACTCACACAGACTCACGCAGGAACATCATAAGCACACTGCACACAACCCTAGCCGCTGTTTTTACTGCAATAAAAGTGAGCGGCAGAGAAATCAGAACTGGAGAGAAGGGAAAGAGTGTGATGCAAAAGCACACAGTACCTGAAAAGGGACTTTTCTTTGTTCCCAGGGCCCTTTCCTATCTGTCCAATCAGAGGCCAGCTTTTATGAAACCGGGCTCTCTGATTGGATAGCTGCTCCTCTGCTCTGCACACACGCGCACACACACACACGGAGAACAGAAAGCCTTGTCTTTTGCAACCAGCAGGCTGCAGCCAGCGGTCCAATCGGCGCTCTCCTGCTCCAGCAAGATACAAATCATGTTTCCCATTTCAATTACGGCATTAGCCTATACATTTTATTTAAATTAAAAGATCAGGTGGGGGTGGGTGAGCAAGACCGCGCCAAGATCCCTGACAGCAGCGGGAGGACGACTCCCTCGCATTCATTTTAACCTATTTCTTTCTTTTCTTTTTTAAAAATCTCCCGATGGTAGTGGTTTTGCAAAACCGCAACTAATGGCTTCCCTCTGTGTGTGTGTGTGTGTGTGTGCCAAGGAGCCATTGAAAATCTCATTCATCGTTTCTCCAAAGACCTCTTTCCTGAGATATGTCACAACTTGACACTGCCTGTAGATCTTTTTTAAAAAAATGTATTTTGCTCTGAAAGGACCGGGGAGAAGGCTGCTGCTTTTTTTCCTCCCACCCGCCCTTGCCTTTGCAGGGGTTTGCAGCTCCGGGCTGCTCCCTCTTCTTTCTCTCTCCAGCTTTTCGCCCTCCTTTTCTCCTCCCATCTTTCATACTCATTTGGTGTGTATGTGTGGAAACAGGACTTAAATAGGCCAGTTCGATTCCAACCCCCCCCCCTCTTTATTATGCAAAGGATCCCTTTGTTTCCAGCTTGGTGGATTGACTGGCGCCAAAGCAAAGGAGCTGGAAGAGCAAAAAAGGAAGGGGGAATTGGGCAGGGAGTGTCCCGATCGCCTTGGAAATCGGGCTCATCCTACGTTTAGAAAGCGCAAAGCTTTGCATTGGCTTTGCCCTCCCCTCCCTAGCTCTCCTTCCCCCAGAAAAACCCTCTACTGCTTCCAGTCTCTAACCTGCCCACCCAAGTGACTTGAACCCCCCAACCCACTCCCTGACTTGAAAGATCGTCTAATCATCAACATCGGTGGTTCTTAATAATAATTATAATTTAAGTTAATGACATTGGGAATTTAGTTGTAGGGGAATTAATTTGATACAACAATAGATTGAATACATGATGCAAAGATGTTTGAAAAGCAAGTAAAAGGCGTTCCTAGCTAGTATTTGTGTAGATAGGAAGTCATATACAGTATTGTTTAATTTTATAAGTGATGTTAGTTTACAGCAATATGATAGTAAGATAATTATGGATTTTCCTTGGTTTTTTTCCGGGCTGTGAGACCGTGTTCTGGAATAGAACATGGTCTCACAGCCCGGAAAAAACCCAAGGAAAATCTATGGATGCCAGCCGTGAAAGCCTTCGACTTCACAAGGTAATTATGGTTAAACTTATTATTAAATTGCAAGATTAGTATATCATACAATGGTGTAAATCATTGGAAATATTGTAGATCTAGTTGATACACACACACACACACACATATAATTTGTTGTGTAAAATAATGTGAACAAATAATAAAAATGACTTGTATATGTTGGTGATTCTTGTGATATGGGTCCTGTTTCCCAAAGGCCACGCATTTTAATGCAGCATTGAGTGTACACACACTCTCTAATAGCAAGTCAAGCTAGGGTTTGTTGTCTCTTTATTGTTGTTGGCTCGCTTGAAAAGTTTTGTCTTGACAGCTATGGACGGTGGGACTCAGGAATGCAATTTTTGAAGACATCTTGGAGCAGATAATCGTCAATTTTCTCCCCAAATTGAAGCATGAAATTTGCCATGTGCCGCACCAAACGACAACAGATTTGTGTCCGACTGAGCAAAGTATGTGCATTAGTGTTTATATCAGGACATCAAGAACAGTACTTAGTGTAAAAAAATTGTACGATGAGTAAACATTAGATGAGCCTCCTCCTTTCTGGAATTTAACACTTAAAAGAAAACATTTGCTTGACTAAAGATTGCCTTTGACTGAGGCTGCAGCTCTGAGCTACTTTGCATGCTCATAAATCCTATTGACTTGGAAAAAAGGCTTACAATTGTAGGCAATATGGAGGGACACGATTACTAAATCAAATTTCTTTACCTAGACCTTACAGGTTTTCCTTCCCTTTAAAATGACTACGTTAAAAGCATTGTCCGTGCTAAACTGTAAATATATATATATATATATATATATTACAGTATTGTATTTCCCTTGATGTTTCACTCTCATCCAGATTTCATCATTTTTGTGTCCTTTCAGACTTATGGTGACCCTAAGACAAAGGTTTCACTGGGTTTGCTTGGCAAGATTTGTTCAGAGGGGGTTTGCTATTGCCTTCCTGTGAGGCTGAGAGAGCATGACTTGCCCAAGGTTACCCAGTGAGTTTTTGTGGCCGAGCAGGGATTGGGACATGGGTCTCCAGAGCCCTAGTCCACAGCTCAAACCACAACGTCACACTGCCTCATCCAGGTAGATAGCATATTTTTGTCCTCTAGAGTCACCTTTTGCTGAATTATCCCAGAGTGAGACCTGCAAAGTAGGTATTTAATGCCATTGCCACCCACAGAGTTAGAAACAATGTCCCTAAATTTGAGCTACCTTCCATGCACAGGTTGGTTTGTATTTCAACAGGCAAAAAAAAAAAAAGTAGTGTTTTTAAGACACAGAAATTGTGTTGGGTAAACATTTTCCAAAAAAAGGACAGTTGACAGCTACTCAAAACAAATGTTCCACTACCCCATGTGAGCATGTGTTTTCTGACTCTAAAGAGTGTTTGTGTATTGTGAAGTACATTTGATTTTGTATCCACAAACATTGCAGTGGGTGTAAGGGTATTTTATACCCTGCAACACAGTGGAATTCTCATTGGGATCAGAATCCTCTGATTAAGTCGCTCCCTACAACTTTCCTTTTTGTAATCCATCTGGATGAGCATTAAAGCAAAGGTTGAGACATACCTGCACTGTTTTAAACATTTCAAGTCAGTCATGATGATGATGATGAAAACTACCAATTCAATCATATAACTCCTTAAACGTAAGTATGGGCCATTGTGTTTTGGGGCTTATTCTTAGGAAAGAATGCATAAACTGATTGCTTGCAATTTACGGGTATTTCTCCCTTAGAGATTGGTTCAGAACATAGTGCCAATAGCATCTGGAGCTATATGTGTCAGTTAAGAACTGATACCGATACTTCATGACATGTCTCCCAGTTCATTTTGCCCTATCAGAAATTACATGGTATGAAAGTGGATGCTAATTCCCAAAGTTGGCCTTTCCCAGCCTTTTAATCATAGAGTTGGAAGAGACCACATCTTCTAAATGTGTTGACTACAGCTACCATCATCACCGCCCAGTAGCAATGCATGTTGAGGGTGTTGGAGGTTGTAATCGCAATCCTTTGATTTTACAACTTAGTGTTAATTTGCCAATAACTGGAAAATAGCATGGGTGGAACCATTTATGCACTGCAGCAGACTTCCTTGTAGCATCACCAAGCAACACCTCTGCATTGAAACAATGGTCCCCTTTTGGAAATATAGCAGCAGAAGGTTTCTAGACCAGTGCTTGGATGCAGTGCCAAGGCAAAACAGAGCATACCCATTTGGAATTTTAAATTCTGCTTTTTTTGGCGTTGGTTCATTATATTAAATATAAAATAAAACCTTTGTGTTAAGGTTTATAATATTGTAAAAAAAAAAAAGTATATCAAAAAAGTTTAGTTCCAGTTCAGCTTAACATTCCGATAAATTTACAACATATCAATTTATGTTTTAACCTAACAAGCAGTGATTCAGACAACACAAAAGTGCAAGATGGGGATGTGAATTGATCTTCAGTCACACTTGCCTAAATACCCTAGAGGTACCAGGTCCCATCTGATCTTGGAAGCTAAGCAGGGTCAGTCATGGTTAGTTCTTGGATGGGAGACCACTAACGAAGACCAGGAGCTGTAGGCAATAAGAAGAAGGAACTGGCAAAACCACCTCTCAGTATTCTTTCCCTAAGAAAACCCTATAAAATTCATGGGGGTGCCATAAGTTGACAGGTGACTTGAAAGTGCACACGCACGCACACACGTACATGTACATATCCGTGGCATTTGTTATCAAGTACAAACATGTTCTTAACAGTAATACTAGAAGGATCATGAAGTGCAACAAAGACTCACATACTGCTATTTGGACCACACTACGGCATAAGACTACAGCTTCTTATCCCCCTCCACCACAATTAAAACAAATATCCCCATGCACACCAAAAAAAATCCCATGATGTCTAGAAACAACTTATTACATTTGCTTCTTTTAAAATTATCTTCTTTGTGACAGGGGAATAAGTAAGATATGCAGGAGTTAAGGGAATTCCTTTCACTATATGTGGCTGCCCAAGAACTGAGGTCTGCAGACCTATAAACTCAGCAGTGAGTTCAATACACTGTGTGGGGGACATGGGAGAGGGTCTTCTTAGCAATGGCACCCCAATTGTGGAATATCCTCCCTTTGAAGCCCTGGACTGATTTCATTTAGGTGCCAAATAAAAACCTGGTTGTTCATCAATGCCTTTGGGCCTCATTGATTTCTCCCCAATATTAAAGGACATCGTTTTAAAACTATTTTAATCTTTTCGTATGTCAGAGGGCTTCAAGAGTCTGCCTTACATCCAGCCCAAATGATGTACTGAAGATTCATTTTGAGCCTCATCCTGATTGGCCAAAAAACCCAAGGGCCAGGAAAAAGGAAAAGCAATTCAGTTACTTCCCTTATGAAAGAACTTCATTGATCCAGGATGGATTAAGGAGTGAACTGTGACTACTTCTCTGGTACTTATGTCTCTGAAATGCAAGAGAAATGCTGTTTCCATGAGTGCAATTTTAGGAAGTACTGAGATGCTGAGTTATATACCTTTTCAAACTTCCCAGTATAGTACCCAAGCTCCACAAATACAACAGGGAGCTGTGTTCACTGAACTTGAATGAGAGGACCATTGTACATTTGACCACAAAGCAGATGGTTGGTTGTAGATTGGGGAGGAGAAGTTTTGAAGTAAATTAATAAAGTGTTCGGGCAGGGCTTGTGAACATTCAAAAGTTTAAAAACACTTTTGTGAGTCATTTAAACCATCATAGTACAGTATTGCTAATCTGTAAAACGGAATGCTTCCTAGAAGTGAAAAGATAAATTCTTGAGTGCAGTTCTGTTTATAGCAGTGCCCTTGCAATGTAAATAAGGTCTGTTGTGTCAGCTCTTAGGATGTCCTTCCATACAGGCAGCCAGAATACACAGCTCTGTGCTAACAAGGGTAAGTGCTTGCAAAGTGGGTGTTTTCCAAACAAGATAAGACTACCGATTAGCAAAATGCAGCTCACTGTAAACACTTTCAAAAACAGTCATCAAGTTCTGGGCACTGTAGGCCTTTCTAGAATATCTTGGTGTTGCTGGTTTGCTGGTTCCAGTTGTGGAAAATACGGTACTGTTTTTACACGTGCATTAAATTATCCTTTGGAGCAAGTAGGCCCCATTGATGTGTCTGCTACGTACATCCTACTAAGCGTAAATAGGATTTCAGTTTTCCGTACTATCCTGTCCATATTTACTCAGAAGTAAGTCCTGCTACATTCAGTGGGGCTAATGCTCAAGTAAATGTACAAATATTATAGCCTAAGAATACGAACTGTTGAGCCCCAACATGATCTATATTATGGGTTAATAACACTGGCTAGCACTAAATGGTTATTTTAAAAATTACATTGCTAGTAAATATAAAATGTGTGATTTAAAAAAAAAGAAATATTGAAAGCATTTCACATTATAGTTATTATAGCTATATACAGGTCAACCCCCATATCCACGGATTCGGTATGCATGGTGTCATGTATCCGCATCTGAAAAAGACATGTTCTCTCTAGACATTTCTAAGTCCTCCAGTGTGATTTTATGGTCAACTTCCAGTGTTCATATCAATGAAAATAATAGTGTTCTCTGTTACCCACGGTTTCGGGCATCAACAGGGGGTCTTGGAACATACCCCTCATGGATACGGGAGTTGACCTTTATAGTTATAATTATATAGTGTGTGTTATTTCAGCTCTTTGTCTTCCACCAAAGGTGAAAGTCATGCAGAGCACCAGATGTTCTTAGTATACAACTCTTATTAGACCTAGCCAGCATACCCAACGGTAATGATTGCTGGAAGTTGTAGTCCAACAGCATCTGGGGGACTACATAATTCCTACCCTGACTAACACATTGGTCTAAATCCAATTATTAGTCACATGGGATTTAAGCCCATTGCATCAATGGAACTTAATGTTACACTTGTCAAATGTGTTCCTTGTCAAATTCTGATTGATTTAATGGGTCTTCTCTAGTTGGGACTAACAATTGGATTATGGCTGTTGTTTGGTAAAATATTGGGCAAAACATAAAATGTTTCCTATGAGGACTAAATGATAATCATAATCTGGGACTGTCAGGCCCTGCCAAAGTAGCTTCAGCTACAACCACCCATGAATTAATTCATGCCAACCCAGCTTCCTTCTTGTTGTGTGTCTTCAAGTAATCTCCGACTTATGGTGATCGTAAGGCAAACCTATCATAAGGTTTTCTTAGCAAGATTTGTTCAGAGGGGGTTTAACTTTGCCTTCCTCTGAGGCTGAGAAAGTGTGAGTTGCCCAAGGTCACCCAGTGGGTTTCCATGGCAGAACAGGGATTTGACCCCTGTTCTCACTGTGTTCTTGTCCAATACAAACCACTACATGCTGGCTCTCACCCCAGCTTCCTACCCTTATGCCTTTCTTATCATGTTATCATATGCAATTTCAGGCCATGTCTTTCCCTCTTTTTTACAGCTAGTGTTTCCATCATTCATTTGTATATTTCAAAATAGCAAAATTGAAATGATTGGGACTTTTTTGTTTTTGTTTTTCGGAGGGAAGCAGCTAAATGATCCATTTCTTGATCCATTTCAAACCGGATTTAGGACAGGATACGGAGTCGAGACTGCCATGGTTGCCTTAGCCGATGATCTCCGTCTGGGCATCGACAGGGGAATCATAGAGTTGGAAGAGACCTCAAGGGCCATCCAGTCCAACCCCCTGCCATGCAGGAATACACAATCAGATCATTCCCGACAGATGGCCATCCAGCCTCTGTTTAAAAACCTCCAAAGAAGGAGACTCCACCACACTACGAGGCAGTGTATTTCACTTCTGAACAGCTCTTACTGTCAGGAAGTTCTTCCTAATGTTTAGGTGGAATCTCTTTTCCTGGAATTTGAACCCATTGCTCAGTGTCCTAGTCTCTGGAGCAGCAGAAAACAAGCTTGCCCCATCCTCAATATGACATCCCTTCAAATATTTAAACATGGTTATCATGTCCTCTCTCAACCTTTTCTTCTCCAAACTAAACATGCCCAGCTCCCTAAGCCTCTCCTCATAGGGCATGGCTTCCAGACCACCCACCATCCTGGTTGCCCTCCTCTGGACACGTTCCAGCTTCTCAATATCCTTCCTGAATTGTGGTGCCCAGAACTGGACACAGTATTCCAAGAGAAGTCTGACCAAAGCAGAATACAGTGGCACCCTGCTGGTGCTATTGGACCCCCTCAGCGGCTTTTGATACCATTGACCACGGTATCCTTCTGGAATGCCTGGCAGAATTGGGAATTGGGGGCACTGCTTCGCAGTGGTTCCATTCCTATCTCTCAGGCAGATTCCAGACTCGTCTCTCCAGCTGACAGCCCAGATAGATATGACGGTCAGGAGTGCCTGTTATCAACTTCGGCTGATACATCAGCTGCAACCTTTTCTGGAGCAGGGCAACCTAGAAATAGTGGTACACGTGCTAGTAACCTCTTGGCTTGACTTCTGCAACGTGCTCTACATGGGGCTACCCTTTTGCCAAGTTTGGAAACTTCAATTGGTACAAAACATGGCAGCCAGGTTGGTCGCAAGTACATCTAAAGCTGACCACATAACACCTGTTTTAAAATCCCTTCATTGGCTGCCAATTAGTTTCCAGGCAAGGTACAAGGTGTTGGTTATAACCTTTAAAGCCCTACATGGCCTGGATCCAGGCTACTTGTAAGAGAGCGTTCCTCCATATAATCCACCACAGACACTTAGGTCCTCTGGGAAGAACCTGTTGCAGCCAAAGAAGACCAGATTGGCTGAGGTGACCCAGAGGACCTTTTCATTTGCCACTCCCAGGCTATGGAACGACCTGCCGGATGAGATCCGTCATATTACTTCCCTAGAAGCCTTTAAAAAGGCCGTTAAGATGGATCTCTTCTAGCAGGCCTTTCCAGATTAGCCTTCCAGATCAAAAAAAAACCAAAACAAATCTACCTGCAATTGTATTGAATTTGTATTTGTAATGTTAATATATTCTGTTGTTTAATTTCTATTTTATTGTTCTTTGTTGCTTTTATGATTGGGTGGAGAGATGGGATATGGGATTGTTTTTTAACTTTGAGCTTTTATTGCTATAATATTTTATTGTTATAATTATGTTGTGTTCTGCCTTGATTCCCAGGGAAAAAGCGGAATATAAATAAATTATATTATTATTATTAGTAGTAGTAGTAGTATTAAATAACTTATTATGTTACTATAGGTCACTGTTAGATTTAAAAAAAAAACTATGTATTTTACTTATTTGGTTAATAGCCCCAATTTTTCAAAAGCGACCTCTGTTTAGACATGTTTCACTTTAGGCTGTTTCATGTCTGCAAAATTACAGTCATTTGCACATTATTATTATAGTGAGTGGGAAACAGATTGTATTTAACACTGGGTGGGGGAAGGGTTATTATGGGAAGTGATCTGCTACGGTCAGCACATAAATTCAGCTTCAAGAAAATTGCTTCTGAATAGTTAGTCTGTTAGCTAGCCAAGGAATGGTCACTGGATGAGATTGCAAACATGCTTCTGTTTTATCTGTATTATACAGTCCTAATGTTACAGAAGGACAGTCTACTGGACAAATGTTTTAGTAACTGAAACTGGCAGGGATGAAACATCAGCCCATCCCATTCTGATAATTCAGAAAATATTTAATGGAAATGTGTAGGTGTTTTCACACGCACACACAAAGCCTACTTCAATGGTTGTGGATTTTGACCCATGTTGTCATCTAAAAGGTGCAATTCCCCAGAGCATATTAGCACATTAATGTGGTTACTGCATATTTAGCAGCAGCATTTTAATATAACATAAATTGTTGTCTCCTCTCAGTGAGTTGTTGTGGAGAAATGAAAGCAGAGAAGACAGAGCAAATACAACTGGCATGAATGTAATTGGGTGGCTGGGCTCCGGGTCTGCTTGCTTAGATTAGCTGTTACATTGAGGTATAACAATGCTGAATTGACTCCAGTTAATTTCTGTAATAAAAAATAATGATAATTATGATCCATTGGTCATGAAAACATTTCCCCTATTGACTAGTTATTATTATCAATCATATCAAATTATTTGTAAGTGTGCATCTGTGCTGCATTTCCATTTCTCACCAATTTTATAATGGTCTTTTTTCTCTATGTCTTGTTTGAACATTTCTATACCATTCTTGCGTCAAACTGAAACACTTTTAATTGTACAGTGGTTGCTTTTATCTAGGTCATTACTTTGATTTCAGCAGGAGCGGTAGGTGTGTATGTATAAATCTCTGCCATTAATACCAGTGGGTTTTAGAAATGAGTGACCTTGGCTTTATTGTGTTGCTGTTGTTATTGGATTCTGCCAGCTGATTGAATAAATTTGCTCCTGTCTATACAAGATGGGAAAAATACGAACATGTCTGAAAAAGCAGCCATTTGACTGTCTAAACAGTCAAAAGAGCCCCCCCTAAATTTCATATGACCTCTAGCCAAGATGGCAGCTGTAAGTGACAATGGTTCGCACTTTTAAATCTGCCACTCCCCAATTTAAAAAAAGTGTGATATTTCTTACTTACAAAAAGAAAAAAAGAGGGTATAAGATTGCCTTTTTATCAACTTACCAGACCCTTGCTTAACCAAAAATCCAATATGGCGGCAGTCGGCACTTTCTCTGTTTGCTAGCCCCGCCCCCAGGCTCATCCAGCCAATCAGATTATGCTCTCTGGTCGCACCAATGTGAATGCAAGTGTCCAAACAATCACATGTTTGCATGCCGTACAGAGTTTTTAAAAAATAAAAAATCCAGGAGAAGCGCCAGAGGCTTCCCACATGGAGTTTGTGGTAGATTTGGCTGCCCCCCTTCCAAATGACACATATTTATATGAATGTCCGTTTGTACAGATTGCCTTCCATTCTCATCCCGTTAGCATTATTTTCACCATTTAGGCAAGTCCTTAGTGTTGACTAATCAAAATAATGATTAATTTTAAGTACATTTGCATGTTAGGAAAAACTTAGAATTAATAAAGTAAACTAATCACTAAGAATTTTGTTGATTAATCTACTTATTACTTTTGCACACTTTTTATTCTACTAGTGGGATTATTTGTGAATAAAATATCCATCCAAATACCAGCTAGGCACTGGACATTTAAAAAAACAATAAATTATATGTGCAAAAATGAAAAATTACATGTTAGCATATTTTACAGTCTGTAAAGATGAGACTGATTAAGAAATAGATAGGAGTGGTTGAGGAAAATCAGTAACTATAACATAAAGTGAAAAGACAGGATTTTCAGAAGCCCCATAAAGGAAGAGGAACTTAAGTGGTTAACTGGGCAAAGGGAGATATAAACAGAGCTAAAGAAGAACAGAACTGAAAGTTGGGGGGCGGAGGAGGAGAAGGTATTAATAAGCTAAGAGGTAACCTTAGCTTAGCACTGGAAAAGCCTTTCTCTTAAAAAGCATCGAGAGAGTGTGGTGGATATCAGAATTGTATCATATGTGATGGTGTTTTTTTTCTGGCCAAGCATTCTGTTCATTGTAGTTTTTATTCATTTCTTTATTTATAACAGCATTTCTATCTTGCCTTCCCACTATAAAGCAAAGTGGCCTATAAGAGATTTTAAACACACACACACAAAATCAATATGATTCCACTCAGGGTATGATAGTGATGATGTGATTTGTACAACTTTGTACTACCACTAGAAACTCATAGGTCAAACTTCTTCCTGATATTAATAATAGCAACCACTACCACTTATTTATCAAAAAGCAACAGGTCAGACAGAAGGATAGATTGAACCCCTTCTACATCATCATCTGTGTATTTGTCTATAGGAAAATATTTATTTTTGTACCTGCAGGCTGAAATAAAGTTCTGAAAGAAGGTTCAAGAGGCACCATTTTGTTAAGAATTATTTGAAAAGAGCTAACTCTGAAGTAGAATTTTATACCACAAATGTATTGGGTTCATTTTTAAAAAAATCTGTTTCATAGCACCTGTTGGGGGCACTTCCTCTCCCACTTTCTGTGCTTTGGATTTTGCTGCTATTTATTTTTATTCTTCTTTGGGATAAAGAGTGTGTGACTTGCCTAATGCTATCAAATATAAGACTGATAATGGCATTTCTGCTCTTGCCATTTGTGAGCAAATATAACAGAACTACATTAGAAAAGCTTGCCTTTCCATGGTGCCTAGCCTTGCATCCAGACACTTTACACTTTTCTTCATCCCTACTTGTTCTCCAGACCAAATCACATCTTTCACATATGGGTATTTTACAAGATAGATTCAACATCCAATTTTCTACATCTTTCCAAACTTCTATCAATTAAAGCTACAGTACTTCTATTTCAGAAATTTTAAAGAAAAAAAAACTTGGTGAAAAGATAAGAAAGAACCTCTCCACTGGCTGCCTATTAGTTTCCGGGTACAGTACAAGGTGTTGGTTATGACCTTTAAAGCCCTACATGGCTTGGGTCCAACTTAC
Source organism: Gambelia wislizenii (assembly GCA_030847615.1). Classification (NCBI taxonomy): domain Eukaryota; kingdom Metazoa; phylum Chordata; class Lepidosauria; order Squamata; family Crotaphytidae; genus Gambelia; species Gambelia wislizenii. Next base: position 357,900,401 of record JAUMIR010000002.1, on the reverse strand, counting down.
CTCCGGGACCGCCTCCTTCCGTACGACCCTCCCCGCACACTTCGGTCCTCTGGAAGGAATCTGTTACAGCCTATGAAAACAAGGCTGTCGGTGACCTCCCAGAGGGCCTTCTCTGCTGCTGCTCCCAGATTATGGAATGGCCTGCCGGACGAGATCCGTCTTATTACCACCTTAGACAGCTTTAAAAAAGCTGTCAAGACGGATCTTTTCCGGCAGGCCTTTCCTGAATAATTATCCCGGCCCAAGACTCAGCTGCCCTTTCTAGGCTATGATTGTATGTTCTAAATTTTTTTCTTTTAATTTATATATATTTTAATTAATCCATGTTTTTAATCCTTTGTAATTTAATATTATTTTAAGGGGTGGGTGGGCTAGGGTATTGTGACTATGGGGTTTTTATATTGTAAGCCGCCCCGATTGCGTTGCAGAGGGGCGGGATATAAATAAAATTTTATTATTATTATTATTATTAACTCTTAATTAAGTTAGAGGAAGGCAACATCTTTTAACTACTGCAAATTGGTGGGGATTGGGGAGATAGTATTGCATTTATATTAATCCTTTTGGCTGTATAAAATTATTTTTGGCATTGTGTCCAAATGTGTTTATATTATTACTAGCTGTACCTGGCATAACATACACCATTTAAAAATTCCCCCCAAACACCTGGTAGACCTCATGAGAACCCTGTAAGGTGGCTGGTGGGTTTTTACATTCCTCCTCCACCTTATCAGAATTCCACACTTTTCCCTGGAATTGCTGAGGGTGACTTGCTCTGTTGCCCTGCCACAGCCGCAGCCACCACATCCACCTGGGTACCATCTGCCACCACCGCAGCTAATTGGCTGCCTGGGTCCTGTTGCAGTCCTGACTGGTGAGTGGCTGAGTGAGTGAGAAGGAGGGGCCCTTGGAGGCTGGGGGTGTAGATGCAGATTGAGTGGCAGGAGTGGATTGTGAGGTGGAGACTGAATTTGCATGTGGGTGGTGATTGGCTAGGTGTGTTTCCTGAGCAGCCAATCAGCACACTGGGAAAGGCAGCATACCCTAGATAGATAGATAGATAGATAGATAATTAGCACTACTATAGTTACCTTTAGATACTTTGCTTTTTTGCCCAAGATTGAAACTCAAGGTGGGTTACAACTTAAAATAATTACAATATACAATTGTCCCTTCATATTTGCTTGGGTTTGGTTCCAGGACCCCCGTGGATACCAAATCTGTGAATACTCCAAGTCCCATTATATGCAATGGCATAGCAAAATGGTGTCCCTTATATATGATGGCAAAATCAAGGTTTGGTTTTTGGATTATTATTTTTTTTAATAATATTTTCAAGCCATGAATACTTACATCCTTGGATACCAAATCTGTGGATACGGAGGAACAACTGTAGTTAAAAACATACAAAAAGTCGTAGTAAAACAGACTGAAGCTATTAAGAATATTAAAACAATTTAAATCATACATTTAAAAAAAAAGAAAATAAAGGAGTACAATTTAATACTATACAGTACCCTCTTAAAGTCTTTCTTTTAAAAACCATCCATTCTAAAAGCTTGTTGGAATAATAATAATAAAAAAGTCTTCACTTGCAATTGGAAGGACAGCAAGGAGGAAGCCATTTGTAGCTTCCTTAAAGAGAGTTCCAGAAGCTAGGGGCATCCACTGAGAAGGTCATATCTTGTGTCCCCTCCAACCATGCCTGTGAAAATGGTTGAACTGAAAGTAGGACTCCTGAGGATCTCAGGGTCTGGGCAGGCTCATAAGGGGAGATACAGTCTGACAGAAAACTTGGACTTAAGCCATATAGGGCTTTATAGGTCATAACCAACATTTTGGATTTATTTTAGAACTTGTTGAAAGTTATTGGACTTTGTTTAAAAACAACAATCAGTACAACTACTATAAGCTAGAAAGTTGTCTATATTATCCAAAGGATGTCCATCCTGTAAAAGACTGTGTGACTACAGGATGGAACTGCCAATTTTTATTATGGACGCAATCTGGAATCCAGTTTGTGGCTTCTCCTTGGTTGTTCTCTGAAACTAGTATAACCATGTCTGCCTACTCACTTGCCTTATCTAGAGGAAACTGCTGCTGATGGGTCATTTATTTTCCATACTTGCTGCTCTATAAGAGACTTCTCTGTAAACAAGCAATTCTGCATGTAAAAGAAGTTAAGTCCTGCTCTGAGTACAGTAAGATGAAAGCATTACTCACTTAATTCCTTTCTGGGAACATATCTCAGCGGCTATAGAGAAGCTAGTTCACTCAAAGTGTCTGTATTTAAAATTATTTTTTTTTGCATTCCATTTCTTACTTCTTTGCTTCAATATTATCATTATGGTTATCATGAAAATCTTCAGAATAGGTCACAAAATTCACTCTCTTCTGTCTTTTCCATAGTTTCCTAACATTTCTTCCCAAAAGAAGATTCTCAGAGGTGCAGTTTTTTTGTTTTGTTTTGTTTTGTTTTTTGTTTTAAAGAAAGAAAGAAATGTTTCCAGACTCTGTCTCTTGCTTGGATTTGGCAGCTTGCTCCAAGGATTAAATGCTTTTATACAGAACAGCAAATAAGCTTTACCAAAAAAAAAAAAAAAAGCTGAAATATGCACATCTTCAGCTGTCTAAAAGTGATGTGGTAAGTAATTGCAGGATATAATAATTAATAGTGCAAACATCAAGGCTAACAGTGCAGAAAGATGAGGCATCACCAACTGTGCCATTTCTTGTTTCACAGACAACTGCTTTACTAGGTCCAACATCCACAAAAAAGTGATACCTTTATTGGCCAACCAAATGTAAAACGTAATGCAAGCTTTTGAAGCTCTACTAGCTTCTTCATCAGGCACAAGTTGTTAAGATGATGAGATTGGAGTCACATGCCTACATACTGTTTCAGATGTACAATAACTTGAGTTGTTCTTCAGGTGAAGGGTCTCATGCAGGCAAAGGCCACTCCTACTTCCTGGCCAGATAGCCTCTGCCTGCATAAGACCCCTCACCTGAACAACAACACAAGTAACTTCTGAAACAGCTTGTAGGCCTGTGACTCCAACATTGTCCTTTTCTTGTTTCCTTTCTTTTTCTTTTTTAACATCTTTTGCCTGATGAAGAAGCCAGTAGAGCTTTGAAAGCTCTCATTATGTTTTCTGCATTTTGGTTGGCCAATAAAGGTATCTCTTTTTTTGTGGATTTTGGATTTTGTTTTGTTGCATGGACAACAGGCTAACCCTGAATGTGCTTCACCAGGTGTTATCAGTAACACTTGGATCAGCCAGCACTATGAGCTTCTTAAAAGAAGAGGCAATAGAATCACGAAAACCCAAATCTTTGAGAAAACAGAATGACAGTGTGGAAGACACTATAGTACAACATTTTGAAAGTACAACTGTCTGGATTCTTCTTAATAACTGAGTGAATAAACTGAGAGAAAGGGCAGTGGAATCAAATTTTTTTAGTGTATCTGCGCTACGCAGATGTAATACATGTCAACTCCTATATCCATGGATTTGGCATCCACGGTTCCACTTATCCACAGCCCCAAAAATATAATCCTCTGTATGCATTTGTAGGTCCTCCGGTGTGATTCTATGGTCAACTTCTGGTGTTTGTCTCATTGAAAATAATGGGGTTCCCTATTATCCAAGTTTTCAGGTATCCACAGGTGTGTATGTGTACGTTTGTGTCTTGGAACATATCCCCCATGGATATGGATGTTGATCTGTACTTATAATTCTCTGCTAGAGAGCTCTAGTGCTATGGTTCAGGGCAGTTCCCTAAAACACTCTAGCACAGAATTATTATCAAACTACAAATCCCAGGATTCCATAGGACAAATAGTGACATTTAAAGCCATATCAGACTGCTGTAACTATGTAATGAGGATGGATACATTCTATATCTCTACATAGCAATTCAAGTCTATGTTTATTATTAACATTAGTCCATCTAGATTAGTACTCTATAGACTTTTGATCTTGGGAGAAAGACCTTGATGTTGAAATTGAGGACAATTTGTGGTCCTCTCTACAGAACTCCTCAATCTCTGCCAAGGTAAGTGTGTGTGTACATGCCTTCAAGTCGCCTGTCAATTTCTGATGGTCCCATGAATTTCATAGGGTTTTCTTCAGCAAGGTATATTCAGAGGTTGTTTTTCCAGTTCCTTCCTCTGAAATATAGCCTACACCACCTGATATTCATTGGCAATCTCTTATCCAAGTACTAACCAGGGCCAATCCTACGTAGCTTCCAAGATCAGACAGGATCTGGTGCCTTTAGGATATTTAGGCCCCCCCTGCCAAGGTAAGAGAACACAGTTCCCCTCCCCATTGGTATGATGCACCATTAAAACTTAGTTACATAGATGAGCAAATACAACCTAAATACTGGAGAAAGTGTAAAGAAATAGGTACATTTTTTATGTGGTAGCTATGGCTTTTAGTTAAAAAACCCATTAAAAAATCTTTATAAAAATGGGGAAAATAACTACAGTAATTGGAATATAGTGGTTACACCACCATTAGGTTTACTGTCACTGTTTGTGAAGACTGACAAATATGTTTCACATAAAAAACTAATATATCATTCTTCTGTTTAGCAGCAAGGCTAGTACAGTATTGCACAGCAATGGGAATCTATAAATATCTTATTATTGGATCTTTGGAAAAAGAAAATGTCATCACTTGCCCTTATGGAGAAACATACTGGTAAAATTAGGAACTCTAAAAATGAACACTATAAAGATAACAGTACTTTTTTACTGATTGGTTTCCATTTATTGATTATGTTAGCCATAACAAAGCTGTACTAACACCTCCACATTATCATACTGGACTTTGGAATGATATTTTATCATAGATCTAAATAGAGAATTTTAGGTAAATAGAGGAGCCAGTGTGGTGTAGTGGTTTGGGCATTATTTGACACCAGGGTTTGAATCCCCACTTGGCAATGGAAACCCGCTGGATGACCTTTGGCAAGTCACACTGTCTCAGCCTCAGAGGAAAGGAAAGGCAACCCCCCTCTGAACATATCTTGCCATGACATGAAGGCACACAACAAGATGTCATCTTGTGAAATGCTGCTTCCACATCCTGTACTTTGAATGTCTGGTCAGTAGTTTTCTTGGTTTTGTATTTCGTTTTTTAATTTTATGTCTGTATATTGTGTTTTTCCGATAATAAAGCCCATTTTTTAAAAAATTGGGGGGAGTGTACTTTTTTCATATCTTGGCAGTTGCTCTCAGATATGTCAGAAAGGGTTTTCCCCTTGTCCTATCTGGAAATGCCAATGACTGAACCTAGGACCTTCTGCTTGCAATGCATTCACTCTACCAATGAGCTACAGACCTATCCCTTCTTGTGTATGACCCATGTAGAAGGTCTATTCCAAAGATTTGGAGATGGAAATACATAATATTCATATTTTAAGTACTTTGCTTTTAAAAACAAACACAAAGGTATCTTGATAGAACAGTTAAACAAGGGTAAGTTATGCAATGCACAGTAATAACTCCTTCTTGTACCTTAACTTCTACTCCAACTCAGCACAATAGATATGTTTCAGTCTCTGATTCGCTAAGGGAAAAAAACCAGGTTCAAACCAAGAGATGGTGGCTGCAACCACCAGCAATAACATTTGGACTGTGTATCACCCTCCCAGCAAATCCTAAACATGGGCACATTTATTGTCCCTACCTCCAGCTGAACCTCTACCCCACATAAACCCAAGAAGCATCACAAGTTGGTATCGAACAACTCCCAATGTTTCAGAACTGGAGTGAATATTTACTTTGCAAAGTGGGGAGGTTACAAGTGGAGTAGCATAATATTTAGCACAGATTTTGCTAGCTTTGGATGGGAAGAGAAACCATTTATTATCAGAAGCATGTAGAACAGACAGTAGGAAACAACTTTGACCTCTAAGGGTGCAATCTTATCAGCTTTTTGCAGCAAGTTTACAAGTGAAATCTTATACACCTGGCTTCCAGGGACTGTCTATTAAACATACAGGACTTCCTTCAATTGGACTGAACTAAGAAAGGATTACAGTACACTGCAAATCTGCTGTTTGGAGACAGTGACAGTGTCAGAGTTCAACTCTTCCACAGCACTAGTTATGTGCTATGTAGAGAGTGGTGGGTAGTGGGTGTATTCTCACGGGTTGGAAGTTAAGGTACAAGAAGGGTCCATCAAAGTGCTCATGTTTGGATTTAACATGAGGAGCACTAATCTGTGTTTCAAATTTCCTTGCTTTTGGAAGTATAACTCCTACCTTATTTGCTTTAAACTGAAATGGGTTGGTTGATTGGTTTCTTTCTTTTGTGATTTGGGGAAAATAAATTCGGTTTGAACACATTGTTTAAAATGCTTGCAAGACAACAGTATGTTAAGTAGATTAAGGCAATAATGACATTGGTCTTATCTAGCTCTGAAACAGTAAGGATTATCTAGCTCAGGAACTGGTAACTTGGTGTCGTCCAGATTTTTACACCACAACCACAACCAGTATGGCCAATAGTCTGGGATTATAGCTGCTGTAGTCCCTAAAAACTGAAGAGTACCAAATTGCCTATTCCTGACCTAGATCAGTGGACACTGATCCAGAGTTCTGATCTGATTTTAAATGCCAGAGATTGAAATGGGGTCTTTTGTATAAAAAAAGAGGTTCTCTTTCCATAGAACTACCGTGCTTCTCCCTATGAATCAAACCATCAAAGTCTGTGATATTAGGAGGCTATGGATTTGTCTATCAGTTTACTGCTGCAACTAGAAGCAAAGACAATGGAAAAGATTTCTTCATGACATGTTGCAACAATGCAAACAGTGTATTCTGTTGCCAAGCTTGTGAAAATTGTCAGTTAGAAATGAGAGATTGGCAATTAGGTTAGTGTCTAGCTAAGATGACTTTGGCTGTAGAAAAAAAAGTTTTCCAGAAAATTGAAAAGGATGATAGTCCGATTGTTGCTAATGTTGTTTCTTTCTCATTATAACATTTAAAACTTGCTTAAATAGAGATAAGAGTTGGACAGGGAAAAAAATCTACGGTATATTGTTTGTCTCCAACCTGTGTCTGGCCAGACTCTATATAAAGAATTGCAGTAGTATGAAAGAAAACAGGAGTTGATAACTTGGTACCATCCAAATGTTTTGGACTAGAGCATCTATAAGTCCCAGCCAGGTTGGTCAGAGATTAAAGCAATTGTAGTTGAAAACATGGGGGCGGGGAATCTGATAGGTGTGTGTGTGTGTCTGCTTGTTCTAGAGGTGTCTGAATCTTGACCCTTTCACAGGCAAGCTGAATTGATTTTTAGTGGAACTGCCATTCATAGTTCACTCACTTTTCACAAGTCATCAAAAAAAATATATGGTAAAATCAAATCATTTTCCATCAAGTGTTTTCTCAGTGGTTCTTCTGTCTTTTTTTTTTTAAGATCACAGAAAAATCTGATTTATCTGAAAGGAATGGAACAGTAATACAATCTCTGCAGATGTGGATCACTTGTAAAATTAGCAAGAGGTGTTGTTTCAACATGTATAGTGAGTGACATATCTGGCAGGTGAAATTATGAACATACTTTCACTGTAACCATTTTAGAAGTAATGGTTGACTGAAACTGAGGTATACACTGAAATGTCTCATGTTTCAATTTGTTTTATCTTACCTTTTAAATTTTTTGATGGTTGTTACATGTGGTTGTTTAGAACATTGCATGGGGTCTATTTTATCACCCCGTTTATTTATTTTTAATCAATATTAAAATGAGTTGTGTGTGGTGTGACAGCTAAAGACATTATTGTTATAAGAAACATAAATGAAGCTGTCTTGTTTAGAAGGATAACTGTTTTAATACTAACTAATCTATTTAAAAACAACAACAACAATGATTGCTCATGGATAAAGGTAGTGTAAAACATCCACATAGGTAAATTAGACTTCCCTCTGCCTTCTATTCATTCCAGCAAAGTCATGTCCGGTAATGTGGATGGAATATAACAAGATGTACCCATAGAAAAGTGCAGTATCTCTACTCTTGTGGGACGTTGATAGCAATTCTCTTGGTAGCTTACAGTGATTGGTAGTATTAGGAGTTGCCTGATAGCAAATACCCCAGAAACTGGAAATGGAAGAGAAACTAAGGACTTTATCAGACACATAAAATACGGTATCATAATGACACAACATAACTGTGAAAGGGTGTGTGTATCAGACAAAATTGCCCCTTCGTGGTTATGTCCCTGCCAAAACCCGTATTTTTAATTGACGTCCGTCAATAGATCCCCTATGGTGCTTTTGTGCCAGCATTGCCAGAGTGGGAAACCTCACACCATTGTACTCATGTCAATGCAGTGTCAATGGCCAGTCTGGCACGAACACTTCCGGGTGAGATTGTGACAGCCAGGTAAGTGACGCACTTTTTATGACCCTCCCCAGATTACTTGGGACCTTTTAAGTGTGTGTATGTGCTTTTTAAAAGGTTTTTTTTGTCTTATTTTTGTTTTGTTTTTTGAATTTCCTATGCAATCAAGTTTCACCATAATCTGCAGGATTTCAAAGCAAGAAGTGAACGGAGCTCCATTCACTTCCTCTTTCATTGCCAGGGAAGCCTTTGCCGGGATTAGAGGTAAGTGAGTTGGGGGTGTTCTTTTGCTGGCATAAAAATGGTTTTTTTATGCCAGCAAAAGAATGCTTCCAAGGGACTCATATGATAAAGTCCTACATTTGGATACTTTTCTGTAATTGTCAGATTTCCCTCTGACACACAAAAGATTTGGAACTCATTATAAACACAAATTTGGCTGGGAGATGCTGAAAGATCTCCCCCCCACCCTCAATAACTTTCCCAGGCTCTGATCTTGATTTTTTGTTGTTGTTGATTTCTTCTCCTGTGACTTTTGAAAGTGCCTCCTGAAGTTTTTCTGTACCAAAGTCTATATATTCAGCAGTGCCTTGGACAGCTGTGTTGTATTTGATGAGAGGCAAGGGCTGGAAGGGCCTTGTGGATGAGGAGCCAAGGAAGTCTGTTTCTGCCAGACCTGTTTCACATCTCTAAATCCAATCCATCACTTGTATAAAACGGTGGGTGCTTCACCCTACAGCAAAGCTGTATACTTCTTCAATGTGCATGCCATATTTAAAATAACATTGGTGGCAGAGCCCCTAAACTAGAGCAAAGCTGGTTTGATATGTCCATTTTTGGAGCTGGTTTAAGTGACCTAATCCTTCAGGAAATAAGTTTAATGTTTATGTTAAACCTTTTCTTAATATGAGCCAGCCTGATTTGCTCCAGCTTATTCTGTTCTGTTTTACTGTTTCCTCCTTTTTGGAAGAAAAAAAATCCTGCAAGGACAAAATTAAAGACTGTAATCTAATGCAGTTTGACACTTCTTGCATTCCAATTTCAAAAAGAGAGCTGTTTCTGAACCAGTTAATGCATTCACAATTTACAAGCATAAATTACACATGCTCCATATGGATAGTCATTCTATTTTTATATTAAACACATCTTTAAAAGTATATTTCACAGTTTTGTTAACCTAATTTGGAATCATTTCCCCTCTTCACTGGTTAGTTTACACTAATGTAATTAATGCAATTCCATTATAAATAAAATAATTCTCTGTCTTAAAACCAAAAGCAATCAGCCTGATAGCTGCTTCAAAACCAGTTGCACAGGACAAGGCTGGAGAACCTGGGTGCCAGTTACACAACAGAAATTGTCGCGGTGCTTACCAAGATTTTGTGATCACGAATCCGTCCCTCACTGTTTATACAATTTGTGTCACTGATCTGGATATCCCGAGTGGTCCCATGACTGATATTTACACGTCCAAAGTTCCGTGGGTTTTTTAGGGTTTTTTTTTTTTTTTGGCTGTCAATCAAGGATGCGATTACTTGTGTTTTGACAACCTCGGTGATGCACTTCCTTTAGAGTTCCGTGCCACGAGCGATGCTATTGGCTGGCTGGGGGGGGGAGAGAGGGGGGGCAGAGGTTTGTTATTCCCCTTGCTTTTTAAAAATGTTAACCTTTTAAGAAGAGGCAGAAAGCATTTTGAAAGATCCAGACTGAGATCTTTCGCTCAGATGCAGGAACAAACAAGTGCTTTCCATTTGAAATCAAGCCGAGTGAGGTGGGGGGGGAGGCTTCGTATTCCCCTTTGCCTCTTTAAAATGTTAACCCTTACAGCAGAGATTAGCTGCAGAGTTTAGTTTTCAAGCCAGCTGTGTTTTGAAAGACACAGACACAGAGAGGGGGAATTTAAGGGGTGTTCATTCGCTCAGAGGCTGGAATATTTTACTGTGCCCATTCAGATCCAGGGAGGTGACCAAGGCAGGGGATGAATGGGCGACCCTCTGCCCACCACGATCTCTCTGTAGCATGCAGTAGAGGAAAAGGTAAAGCTGAAGGGTTTGCAGTGTAGAAATCCATTTAAAAAGGTGATTGAGTACACACGCGCACGCACACACATCAACCTTCGTGCAGCTGGAAGGGATGCCTTTGTTTTTGGCTGGTGAGGCTGGATCTGTTGAACGGGTGACTGACCCCTCCTTTTCTGGTTGCTGATCTCTAAGCCCACCCCCAGTCACCATTTCCAGTCATCCCGAGACATTTTGTCCCAGGCTGTTTACATTTCCGATTTTCCGAATCCTCCAGTGACTTTTTTAAAAACCGGCACAAACCGCGGGACTGGAAGTCCTGCAGGTTGAGGGATAAAAGGTGGCCCCCCTTCCGAAAATCACGTACCCAACTCGATGTACGTGTAAACTGCCAGGGGTCGACACAAATTCTTCCTGCTACATTTTCATCGTGTAAATGGCACCCTGTAGCCCTCCTGTGGTTGATTCCCACCACCCCCTGCCAGCATGGACAATGGTGAGGGACAGTGGGAACACTAGTTCATCAACACTTGAAGAACCACACTTTCTCCTTCCCCTGTTTCAGGGGTGAGCAAATGTCTGGCAAGAGAGGGACCACTTTGGTTCCCCAGGAAATATTGGAGGGCCACCCTCCAGCTAGTCCCCCACCTATGAAACAATTGCAAAATAGCTTTGGCCCCAAATGTTCCCAACCACTCCTGAGGCTGTAGGGGGAAACATTTACTACATTTTTACCTCTCCTGGGCTATTTTAGGCCCAGAAGAGGCCTTTAAAAAACAGGAAGAAACCTCTAGTTCACATCCTTTTTGAATAAAGGGCTCTCCTGGGCCTAAACTGGCTCAGAGGGGGACATGGTCAAATTGCCCCCTCCCTCTCCCAGCATATTTGGGACAACAACATTTTTTTTTTTAGGCAGTGCTGGAGGCTCTTGGGACTTAAAAATGGCCTTCGGGAACTTCAAGTGGGGTCTGAGCCATACTTTCTCCACCCCATCTTACATGGAGGAAGCCTCCTGAGTATATAGCAGATTGATGGAATTCCAAACAATGGAGAATTTTGGTGGTGTGGTGAAAAACAAAACTGGTTGGAATCTTGTTAGAGACTTATGCTGGCATAATTACTATTACACATATGGTTGCCCTTTCTAGGAGGTTGTACAAGATTGGTATCCTAATCAGGATTTGCTGGGCAGGATATCATTATAAAAGAGGTAAACACAAGACGTTGTTGGTTGTGCAACAGTGAGATCCAGTATTCTCTGGTGCCTTCAGTGTAGCTGTGCTGGTATAAATTTACACAACTGCTGAAGAGGATGTGAGTGAGGTGGTTGCTTCATGCCCTTGCTTTGGGATGTCATGGAATTGCAGCAAATTGTTAGTTGTTTAATTTAGAAATCTTATGTTTCAATTGCCAGAGAGAATGGGGAGAGACATATGGTAATTTTCTTCAAGTGTCAAATAACTTTGGTACTAGAGCCAGGGCTTTGGATACTAGGTACTTTGACTTGGAGAAAGGGATTCAATTTGTTCTCCTCCTTTGTATGAAACTGGAATTCTGTGTCTGGCAGGTAGATGTGCAGGAGCAATGGTTAGCACAAGGCTCCTTCAGCTGGTCTGCTTTTAAAGCAGCTACAATTCAGCTACCTGTTTATATGAGATAGGTACCCATTACAAGAAGTATCACTTATCACCTGTTTCATCACCTTGAGGGCAAGGAACCAAGTGGGAACAAACAGGTCTTCAGAAAACACCAAGACAGATGCTGAAGTGCTACTCATTCAATGTGATTTTCGTATCTGTCTGAGGCGGTAAGAAAATATTTTGCTGAGAGATTAAATATGTAAACCAGACATTCCAAGATAGCAGTGGTGTTTTGTGGATGATTCTTTCTAACGTTATGGCTATCTACTGAACAATATATGACTAATCTCCCTCTTTAATATTTCTTCTTGTTTTATCATTTTTAAAAGAGGGGATGTAGTATTGGAAAAGAAAAGGTGAAGAGAAACACTCAGACTTGTGCTATTAGTTTGGAGTGCTGAGAGGCAGTGAATACATGGTGTGGGGGGGGAGCCATTGGTTTCAGTTTTATTGCTACAATAGCCTTTTATGAGGGAGATTAGATACGCCTAGAACTGGTGCAGCATTCATTACCATGCTGGTCAACAGTCACCAAGCCAGGAGGGGCGGCTGGGGAGCCAAGTGTGTTATTGGGAGGTAAAATCACCTCAGACTTGTCCAATTTGATTTCTGTTTTTTGCTGGGACAGAGAAATGTGGCCTAAAAGCTCATTCTCTCATATTTTCTCTCTTTTCCCTCTTCTTTCTTTCCACAGGATATAGCATTCAGAAAACAGGCTGAGTGTGCTGAGACATTAAAAAGATCAGTCTTTGGCTGTTGAACGAAAGCCTGTTGTGTGTGTGACTCACATACTAAATGGAAATCTGCCTTCAAAGACTATTTTACTGCCTAATTATATATACACAAAATGTAGCTGTCTGTTTCAATCAAATCATAGGAAAAGAAATAAAACTCTTCTTAAGATGCAATTTTCATGGTTTGTCATAACCTTCCAACACACACTGCTAATGCAAAATGAGGAAGTACAGCTGCAAGGTCCAGATAAGACTTCCATAATTGTTTTCCCCCCTTCTAATTATTGCATTATAAAGACATTATACCTGCTATTTGAAATTGGGGAAAGCTGTATCCTTGTTTGGGGTGTGTGTTTTGTTGTTGTTGTTGCTTATTTTAAAATGATATGTCCCTCCTTTTCAAAGAAAGTCTGTTGATATCCGTGATAACAGACAATGGAAATCTACTTTGAAATAACTCTGATGAATATAATTCAGGGCAGTTCATCCCCAGACTTGAATTATGTTAGATGTAGCAGCAGCAGCAAGTATTGATGTGAGATATTCTTTAGAAGATATATGGTGAAAACATTTGAGTTTAGACATGCTGAAAATTTGTGCTTCCATATGCACAAATGTGATTCCACCTGTGTAAAACCAGTTTCTCAAGGAGAACCAGTGTGAGGTACACTGGACAGGGATTTGGGAGATCAATCTTCCAGTTCCCTCTGGGTCGTGAAGTTCAGTCACTCAGTGACTTTAAGGCAGTCACTCTCTGTCTGACCTATCTCATGGTGTAGTTGTCAGGATAAAAGTGGAAAGATGAGAGCTATGTACACCAATCTGAGTTTATTGGAGGAAAAGTGAGATATGAATTTAACCAGAGGATGCTCATGATCTGAGCAGATAGGGGCACATCACACCACTGTTTCCAGTTGAGGTGTCTGCTCTTCTTGGATCAAGGCTATCACAGAATATAATCAATAAAAATATGTCAGTGAATTTATACTGGTCAAATCATTTTCCTTGATTGCTTTGTCTGTATTTGTGCATTCTGCATTTAGTTTAGGCATAAGTCCCAATGCTATTTGTACCGTGGTTATTTGCCATCAAATAAGCTTCAACTTATGGTGATCCTGTGAATGAGAGATCTCCAAGATCTTTGGTCATCAGTTGCCCTGCTCCAGTCTTGCAGAATCAGGGCTCTGGCATTCTTGGTTAAAAATCCGTCCATAATATGGTCTTCCTCTTTTCCTACTGGCTTCCAGTTTACCAAGCATTATACTCTTTTCCAATGAATCATATCATTCCATTATATGTCCAAAGTACGGCAGCCTCAGTTTAGTCATCTTCACTTCTAGTGAGAATTCAGGCTTGATTTTCTCTAAAGGACACTCATTTGCCTTTTAGCAGGCCATATTATTCATAAAACTCTTCTCCAGCACCACATTTCAAATGATCCAGTGATATATGCCATTAAAAACAGTAATACTTACTGTCAAGAACATGCCAATAGGAGTACGACTTTTTCTGTTACTGGAAAAGCATATGGTAAAATTTACTTTAGAAACCATAATGACTCCCCAGCCCCAGATAAGTATTTCTAGGTACAGTAAGACCCTGTATCCACTGATTCATTATCCACTGATTCAGTTATCCACAGGACACAAAACAGCACACCTACCATAGAGTCTTCCTAGAAAATGTGTCCTTTCTAGCCATTCTCTAGATCCTCCAAGGCAACTCTATGGTATTTTAAACTAGAAGTCCCGTTATTTTCAATGGTGTTTGCTATTATCCATGGTTTTTGGTATCCACCCCCCCCCGAACCAATCCCCAGCAAATAAGGGGATCCTACCATCTTCCTTTATCACAGAGTTTAATAGACTGGTATTCATATTTATTATCTTGAAGATATTAATAATTAAGAATAATACTGTGGTACAGAGTAAGGAATGTTTTAATCCCTTCCCCTCACCTTAGTCCAGGTGATTCCCCACCTCTCCAGTTCTATGTGCCATATGCTTTGTCATTTAGTGTGGCTCTCATTTTTAATGGAATTGTCAGGTTTCTCACTGGGACCTGCTGTTGTCACATCTAAAATCATGATGCTCAGAATCATTCCAATTGTTTTTATCATACTTTATCATATCATCCAGCAGAAGCATACCATAGAGTTGTGCTGGAGGACCTAGAAAATGCCTAGAAAGAAAGAGACCATATTTTTTTCAGACGTTGCTAAGTGAATCCGCGGATATGGGTCCTGGAGATACTGGGGTCTATCTGTACTTGTAATATGTCATTCTGCTATGTAATCATTTATGCCATCTTTATAATGGCAAATATTCTCAAGGTAGTTCACAGTCATAAGAAGGAAAGGAAATTAATTAACTTAAACCAATTAAAATTATAATACACTCTGTATCCATGGGTTCTGCATCCATGGGTTCAACCAACCACAGCTTGAAATATTTTGGGGACAAAAATTCCAAAAACCAAACCTTGCTGTTCCCCATTTTATATAAGGAACACCATTTCACTATGCTATTGTATATAATGGGACTTGAGCAGCCACAGATTTTGATATCCTTGGAGGGTTCCATGGAACCAAACCACAGCAGATACTGAGGGCCCCTTTGTATAGCCAATATCAGTATTTAGCTTATAAAAAAGAAGCAGTAAACTGATAGTGAAATCAAGAGATTCAAAATTATATGCCTGCCAGAAAAGGAAGATTTTAGCCTGGTGTATAAATAAAGATGTAGGATGATCTCTCTTGGTAGAGCTTTCTATAGATGGGGGGCTACCACTGAAAAGTTTCTTTCCCCGAGAGCCACTTATTGCACCACTGTGGGAAGCAGTACCCAGAGAAGACCCTCCTTAATAACTGGCCTGAAACTGCTGGAAGCAGGTGCTCCTTCAAGTAAAGATATCAGAGCTTTTAAGACTCAGCACTAACACTTTGAACTGGGCTTTGAACTGACTAGTAATTGTTGCCTCAGTTGATGCAGTTCCAGTGAGCAATCTCACTGCTCTGTTCTGCACTAACTGGAATTTCCTGATTGACTTGAGAAGTCAACCCATGTACCACTTATGCCAATAATCCAGACAGGAAGTTACAAATCCATGGAAAACTGCAGCCAGGTTCTCTCTCTCCAGGTAGGGGCACAGCTGGTGTTTCAACCAAAATTGATAAAAGGCACTCCATTCCACCAAGACTGCTTGGGTCTCAAGTGATAAAGCTGGATTTCTGAACACCTTAAGACTATGAACCTCCTCCTTCCAAGGCATTGCAACCCAACCTGTCTAGAACAGAATGAACACCACAGTAGCTGTGCAGACAAAATAACTACTAACAGAATTCCCATCTTGGTTAGATTGAGTCTCAGTTTATAGATTCTTACTCAGCCCATCCAGCTTAGTTCTCAACAAGACCAAGTACCCATTAAGGATAGTCACTGTTTCATCTGCATTTGATGAAAAGGAGAGAGAGTGGAATACCATCTGCAAATTGACAACACCTCATTTCACCCATTGTTGCCCAACACTTCATGCAGATGTTAAAAATTATTCAAGACAAAATTGAACCTTAAGGGGGCAAAACAGAGTGTCAATGGGGCCAAACAATAGTCTTCCAGTAACACATTCTGGAATCAGCTCTCCAAAATGGAGTTGAATAACTTTTCCCAATATTGCCAGAAGGGAAGAGGACGCTCAACAATGATTTTGGTCATTTCCATGTACCCCTAGTACCAAGGCTATAAAGTAGTGTCAACCATACCAGCAAGAAAATCCCCCACAGCCCTCAGGAATCCATTGGATTCCATCATTTTCAAGGCACAGACCATTCTGATAGGTTCTTCCACCCTTATAGAGGAGCAAAGGAGCCACAAGACTAAACCTCAATAGAACATGAACTGACTATGACAGTAAAACAAAATCCAGAATCCACAAAAAAGCGATAGCAACCTTCAGTTCTACATTCTTTTCCTCCTGTTGTAGGGAAGACCAAATTGAAAATATGTTCTGCCACTTGTGTTAGGGCAATGAATATCAGGGAAGAATAACATCATTCCATGGGGAATTCCATATGGACATCTAGCATTACTTTGAACATTTTGGAGCTACCTCATGTGAATATGTGCAGTAGTTTTACACCTTCCCTAGATGTTTACTGAGAAAATTGTTTCACTGACAAAAGACAAAGGCCCTTCCAGTTGTAGAGGATTCTCGCACACTAAAGTAAGCAACAGGGCAGCCGGAAGGTTTTGCTTTCCATGCTGCCTTACTGCATAACATTGTTGTTCTTCTGCTGTTTTGCCATTCTGGTCCCATGGGAGACAGAAGTAAAACCACGTCTTTTTACTAAATGGAAAAATCCGTTAGTAAAAAGATACAGTTTTACCTCTATTTCCCATGGGACTGGAATGACAGAACAGCAGAAGAACATCAATGTCAAGCACCACGGCGGCATGAAAAGCAGAACCTTCCAGCTATCTTGCTGCTTTACTTCGGTGTATGATAAGCCTCGTAGTTAGCTAGACAGACAGAAGGGTTTATATTGGATTTGTCCTTTGAGCCTGTGCAATGGATTTTTCTGGTGGAGCGCAGCGTGCACAGAACTGGCCTCACCCTTTAAACCAAAGGTTCATCTGCTGTGGCCTTGCAAGCATGGACGGTAGCAGTGAGGTCCTTGGGTCGTAGGTTTGATTAGTGTTTCCTTCTCTTAGATGGTTGACCTTACAGGGTTGGACGAGCACCATCTGCCCGGGTTTGGGATTAGAGTTTTCTTTCTCCTAGGATGGTTGCCATAAGGCTAGAGAGCCCATCCTGCCCTTTGATGCTCTTTGTCAGACCCTTCGGTTTTGACCTGTCTGGCATGGGAGACCCTGCCAGTGGCTATAAGCTTCTTTTTTTTTTTTTTTAATGTAATGATCTGTTCATTTATCATGAGATTAGGTCCAAGACTAGAGGTCCTGTTTGAGTATTGCTTGCAGAAGCAAAGTTATAGAACTATATGTAACCATATTTAGCAACAATATTAGTATACCCTCTTTGAAGTATATGTATGCTATGATGCGCTATTAATCATCAGGACATCTCAGGACATTAGTTCAGGAACAGAATTAAGCTTATTTATTTATAAGTTATATATTTCCTTTTGGCTCTTAAAAAAGAGCCCCTTAAGCAGTTTGCAAGAATTATCAGTATAATTAAGCAATAATATTGTTTCCCTGTGGTAAAAGAAAAAAGAAAAAGGAGAAGACATTGTAACCTATGTCAAAATAGAAGATCCCAAACAGGGCTAAATGCTTGGTACAGCAACACAAAACATATTTTGTTACACTGTTCTTTCTCCCTCCCCGCCACCCCTTACCAAATGTCTAATTTCAGATCCTTTTCACGTCCTTCTCTTGCAGAGTTTAATGTACGTGATTAATCTTGACTTGGCTTAATACTGCTAGGAATGTGGCAATGACCTCAGCTGAACACTGGGAAAGTGATTAATGTTACATGAACGGAGATATTTCTTACTCTAGATCCTGAATAAACACAGACATGCAGTATTCAGTTACAGACCTTTGCTCAATTGAAAATGGACCATGGTTTGAAAGAATAATGTTTCAGATGCAATAAACGGTGTTAGAGGAAACATGGCTCTTGTTAAAGAAAATGCTGTTTCAAGCTAAAGTCCTAGTGAACATAAAAGATATATGATGTAATAAACAAAATGAACCACAGGCAAGAAAGAACCATTTGATGACTAACCACTGATTGAATTTTCCAACACTCCTGGACATTCTGTGAGATAAACTGTTCACAAAAGGTCCGTGTTAAATATATAAGCTTGTCATTTCCTCCCATCACCACCACCCTGTTTCTTCTTCTTTTTAATGCCAAGGTCCAACCCCGGTATATTTTCTGCTATGGGTTGTTTGTGTTTTTGAATTTTTTATGATGTGGGAAGACAGGCAAACAGTTGCTATGATTGTCAAATGGCTTAAATCAAGTAGAGAAAATGCAATAAAACACTGTTTCTATGGCAACACATTGTAACCTACTACCTCTGGATTATGAGCCAGCTCACATCTATGATCATTATTTGTTGACAGACATAAATTCAGCCTAAAAGCATTAATTTCATAGGAGAGGGGGGAAAAACCTTGGAATGTTCAGCTATGATACAATAATGTTTGAATATTTTTGAGGCATGACTGGCATATCAACACTACTTTACAGAGCCATTTTAATATTCTGGTGTTAATAAAATAAATGGAAACACACTGTTTAATTTTTGAATCTTTAAAACAGTGTAACAAATGTCTACTTATCCAAGCCTGTGAACAATAATTGACATACATTCTTCACTGCTTAAAGAAATATAGTAGGTTGAATTTTAAATGATGAACTACAGTTTGATTTTAAATAAAAATCAAATAACACATTTAGCCTGTAACTGAGGGAAACCTCTGAAAATGTTACATTTTGAAATAAACAACATATGGTACAATGGCAAGCCATCATATATTTTCAACACCCTTTCATTTCCAGTTGCTGCCCATAGCCAACAGTGTGATGCGGCAGCTAAAAAGGCCAATGCAATTTTGGGCTGTATCAATAGAAGTATAGTGTCTAGATCAAGGGAAGTAATAGTGCCGCTCTATTCTGCCTTGGTCAGACCTCATTTAGAATACTGTGTCCAGTTCTGGGCACCACAATTCAGAAAGGATATTGACAAATTGGAGCGTGTCCAGAGAAGGGCAACTAAAATGGTGAAAGGTCTGGAAACAATGCCTTATGAGGAGAGACTTAGGGAGCTGGGTATGTTTAGCCTGGAAAAAAGACGGTTTAGAGGCGATATGATAGCCCTGTTTAAGTATTTGAAGGGATGTCACGCTGAGGATGGAGCAGGCTTGTTTTCTGCTGCTCCAGAGACTGGAACACGGAGCAATGGGTGCAAGCTCCAGGAACAGAGATTCCACCTCAACATTAGGAGGAACTTTTTGACAGTAAGAGCTGTTCGGCAGTGGAACGCACTCCCTCGGAGCGTGGTGGGATCTCCTTCCTTGGAGGTCTTTAAACAGAGGCTGGATGGCCATCTGTCGGGGATGCTTTGATTGTGATTTCCTGCGTGGCAGGGGGGTTGGACTGGATGGCCCTCGTGGTCTCTTCCAACTCTGCAATTCTATGATTCTATGATTCTATGATTCTATGATTCTATATCAATACATAAGTCACACAAGCAAAAGAAACCAGTTCATCTATTTGAATAATTTTGACTTTCCTAAAAATAAATGTCCAAGTATATAGTTCATAGTTATAAATGTGATTTTAGTATTTATTTCTCATTTGTTAAATATCAACACGATCAATTATATATATATATTTAAAAAAAAACATTTTCCTCTTTTGTGTGTCACTGAATAACTCCTGATTTGAAAGAAGCTGTGATTTATAGTGGAGCTGACTTCTATAACAGATGTTCAGAATTTCATACTTGTGGGTTACTTTGCTTAGTATTTATCATAATGCATATTAGAGATACAACACATCTGTTCAGAAATTCCATTTCATGTTATTAGAATCACATGGGTGGGGGGGGGAGGATGGATGAGCCCATCTGACCATGCCTCCCTATTTTGCCTTATTATCTGTCCCCACAGAAGTGTACTGGAAACCCTTGGGTAGCCTTCCAGTACAATTTAGAACCCTTTACACTCAGGCTATTAAATGCATGTGGAGCTGACCTGAGTAGAGAAAGCCCCTTTGTTATAGAAGTGATGGGAGACACATAAGGTCTGCAAAGATGAATGATAAGGAGGCAGAGAGGAAGGGAGAGCCAAAGATCTGGATCAGACAATCTTCATGTGATTTTAATCATTGGTGTTGTTGTTGTATTTGCTGTCAAGTTCACTTCAACTTATGATGCCCTGCTCATATCTTGCAAACTCAGGATCATGGCTTCCTGGATTGAATCAATCCACCTGCAGTGCAATCTTCCTATTTTCCTACCACTTTACCAAGCATTGTCATCTTTTCCAGTGAATCCCACCTGAAATGCCCAAAGTATGACAGCCTCAGTTTATTCAACTTTGTTTCCAGTGAGAGTTCAAGCTTGTTTTGCTGTAATACCCATTCATTTGTGTGTGTGTGGGGGGGGGTAGCAGTCCCTGGTATCCATAGAACTCTTCTTGGGCACCATGATTCAAATCCCTCCACATTGGCACTACATTTCTGTGGTGGTAGTACCCATCTTGGCACTACCTTTATTATTCATCCACCCACCCACCCACCCATCCATCCCTTAAATTAATACACTGCCTTTCTCCAGATGTGGGACCCAAGGCAATTCAGAAAGCTAAAAAACTTTTCTATGGTGGTAGGTTTGCTTGTTCCTGTGAGGCAAGAGGCTCTGCTGATGATTTCACTGTTGCTGGCAGGGTCTACCAAGTCAGAGAGACTTTTGCAGAGGAGCCAGACTAACTGTGCCAAACAACTACTGGGCAGCTGGAACGCTTAATGTGGAGACACCAGACTAAGATGCATCCATCCTCATCATGAAATAAAGGTTGCACCAGCAGAAGAGAACTGAAAGTTCCAGTAGTAAGGGCAGTAGAGAAGGTCCAGAAGGGGCATTATTGTGCAGCAGGAGTAGCAGGAGGTGACACTGGCAGAGGATGGAGCCCTGGTGGCGCAGTGGTTAAATGCCAGTACTGCAAGTTGCCATGTTGCAAGTTCGATTCCAGCAGGCTCCAAGGTTCACTCAGCCTTCCATCCTTTCATAGGTCGGTAAAAACAAGTACCCAGCTTGTGGGGGGCAGTTAGCTAACACACATTGGAAACTGCTTAATGCAGTGTAGATGTGTAAATAGCTATTGCTTAAAACAATTTGTAAGCCACTCTGATAGCCTTGAGGCTGAAGAGCGGGGTATAAATAAATAAATAATAATAAAATAATAAAAGGATCTCCTAGAAACAACAGCAGTAGCATTTTTTCTAACTCTTGTTAATACTGAGCAGAAGGAAGAACTAGCAAACTAAAACTTTAAAAGTCAAAAATACTAGTAACATAATAACAAGCCTTCTTGATCTACTTTCTGGAGGTGTGTTGAATACAATAGTTTCCAAGACCCAGTATGTGAAGATGTGTGCATGTGCACTATGTGTATGCAACTACCAACTTTAAGAACCAGACAAAAACACATAGGGAATGATGTAACTTCTGAAAGTTTTCTACACCGCCTCCCCCTGCATAATTACTAATCTGATCCAAATCAAGCAAATAGGAATTTGCCTGTCACTCTAAACAGCAACATATTTGACTCTTTATTCTTCTTGGTTAATGTACAGTATCACACTTAGGAGATTTTCACACTATACTGTTATAGTGTTACTATTCCACTTTATTTGCTCTGACTGCCTCCTGTGGAATCCTGGGATTTGTAGTTTAGGGAGGGGCATTTACAACTCTCAGCCAGAGAGCTCTTAGGCCTCACTAAACTACAAACCCCAGAATTCCACAGGAGGCAGCCAGAGCAGTTAAAGTGGAATAGTAACACTATAACAGTGTAGTGTGAAAATCTCCTTAATCTCCATTTGGGATAATTGAGTCCAATCAGATCTCTTGTACATATACTTATTTACAGTATTCTTGTGCAATTGTTTCATAAAGATCTCTACTTGTTAGCACAGAAACAAATAAACCTTGCTTGATAGAATATAGTATCTCTCTCATGCTAGTTACATAGCAACTATTTTAAAAAAAAATTCTTGGATTCCCATTCCCCCATTGGCAATGTTGGCACAATCCACCAAGCTGTGGTTTCTTTCCTCCTCAATAACTGAGATAAATATGAATAGCAATGGCACCAGAGCCATGATTGGTGGCTTTCACACCTATGTGACTATTTATAATGCAGGCAGGTTTCTAGTGCAGCCATATTGGATTTGTTTGCATTATACAGAAACAATGCTTTGTTCTTATACATTCATACCATGAAACTTCCTGCATACCTAAAAAGCTTCTAGGTACTTGAAGGAAAGAGTTGTGTGCTTTAAGGAGATATGAGAAAGTTCAAAAAGGCAAGCCATTTGTAAATATTTTTGAAATAACAAGAATTTGTGCTCAAGAAAAAGCATGCTAATAAGTGCTTTCAGTTAAAAACTCAGCAATAAATGGTTACTGAGCATGATTTCCATTCCGGTGGGCACACCTAGACATTTGATATTACACTGCTAAAGGAAGACTGTGAGAAAAGATCTAGAAGGAACAAAGGTCATGGCAGTGAATAATGAAGACAATTCAAGGTTTCATACTGTTGACATTGCTAACCCACTGACTTTGAAGGCTTCAGGATTTAAGGCCCATTAAACTAGTGGGCTGTGGAAACTGATAATTGTTTCTTGCTGCTAATTTGACTGTAACAAGTTACAAATAACAAGTTATAAATAACAAGTTACTTGTAATTAATTCATTTTTTTTCCAGTAACAAAGGTATAACCTAACCATATTTATGCTACAGGTGTAACAAGGGATAGCTTTATATTTTGTGGCATAACTGTAATTTTTCCTCACTTTTCTAATTACAGGGTGTGGTTCACTACATTATGGAAGAACAGTATCATGCAGTTCAAATACTGGCCCTGTAATACTGCCTCACGGTTTTCTGGGGATGTTGAGATAACAAGTGAGCAGGAAGACAGAAGCCAGGAATTTTAACATTCACATGAAAAAAAAAGTAACTAAAACAGCTCTTGAGAAAGAGAAATTAAAGATTTACATAGGGAGTCCTGGTAGTGCAGTGGTTAAATGCCAGTACTGCAAGTCACCACAGTTGCAAGTTCAATTCCAGAGGGCTCCAAGTTTCACTCAGCCTTCCATTCTTTCGTAGGTCGGTAAAATGAGTACCTGGCTTGTGGGGGCAATTAGCTAACAGACATTGGAAACTGCTTAATGCAGTGTAGATGTGTAAATTGCTATTGCTTAAAACAATTTGTAAGCCGCTCTGATAGCCTTGTGGCTGAAGAGCGGGGAAGAGCGGGGTATAAATGACTAATACATAATGGTAAATATTTTGGGAGCTTGATACCTTTACTACTTATGTTTAAAAAGTTACTGCTCAAGCTCTGCGTTGGTTCCTCCACTCTTTAGCTAATCTAGGTCTTGTCTAAAAGGGCTATTTAACCTGTCTTGCCCCATCTTTCGTAGGATGGTAAAATAAGTACCCAGCTTGTGGGGGCAATTAGCTAACACACATTGGAAACTGCTTAATGCAGTGTAGATGTGTAAGTTGCTATTGCTTAAAAAAAAACAATTTGTAAGCCTTGTGGCTGAAAAGCAGGGTATAAATAAATAAATAAATAAATAAATCATTGAGCCCTGCAGTCCTAATGATACCCGAGACAAAGATGGGGTTAAGATGGGGTAAAACCCGATAAACTGTTATATTAAAATACCTGGGGAAAAATGTTTCTCTTTGGAATAAATGGATTAGGGCCCCATGGGACCTCAGGAGGCCTAACCACCATACTGGCCCATTCCTGCAGCTGTTGTCCATGTTGTACTCTTCCAGATCCAGGAGCAGGCCCACAGCATGTGACCAGGCTGGTTGTATGCAGGGGCTTTGCTCATGTGCTGTGGGCTGGCTTCCTGGCATCAGAGAGTGGGATGCAGGTGGTGGCTGTTACTACAGGTAGGGCTGGCATGGCGCTTTGGACTCCATCCTATTTTGTACCAGTAACAGGGGAGGAATGGGCCAGTTCTGTGGCCAGAATACACTGGTTGGGAGCTGTCTCCTGTTTCCTAGCCATTAAAAAAAATCATAATGAGATATGGCAACCCCTCTTTTGCAACTAGGAAGCCTCCCATTTGGAATTGTAGTTTGAAAGTTTCCACTGTAAATTAAATAACAATAATACACTGTCAAATTTCAAGGCATCTTGCCATGATTTCACTCTGAGTTTTTGCTTTAGTGAGCCCCTTGTTTGGAATTTCAGCTTTTTGACTTGACTAATGTAACCTGAACAACCAAAAATGTATGTCAAAATTGAGGTATCTACCACAATTTTCCAATGAGTTATGCCTCTCCCCTTTACTACTTCTAGCAATTGTCTCCCCAGATTGGACTGTTTATGTCATGCTTAGAACTTGAGTTTATAACAAGCAAAAACACTGGGTCATATTTTCAGCATCTAGCATAATGCCATAATGAATTATGGCTGCCAGACAGGCATTCCCTTTTATTACTATAGATTATAGATGTATCTATGTATCATCGATGGTGATAGATGTCCAATATTGTCCAGTTAGAATGAGATGGTGAAGCTTGATAGGAATTTGATAAAGGTTAACTCTACATGAATTCATGTTTTAATTCTACATTTTGAAGGTTCAGAGGGCCTTGTTAAAACCAGTGCTGGTGAAGAAATTCATCACAGTCATTACATTTGCTCTCATGTCAAAGCAGTATTTGCTCTCAGGTCATAGCTTGAGTTTTCTTCTTCAGTGGACAGGAGGAAGCAAAGTTATGTTCAAAGGAAATCTGTGGTGTCACTTGAAGCCCTCTTTAATAGTCTGAAGGAATTGCAGAATTTTTTAAAAAATGCAATGAAAAGGTAATTGCGTTTTCCAGGCAGTATGTTTTCAATGTTCACAGCTACAGAAATGCATAGTCTGTCATTTAAGTAACAAAGCAACAGTGGCTATCTTCCAATTTAGCATACGGTAGTTACCGGTATCTCTCTCTGGCTTTTCTTCGCAAACGAAGATTAGGAAGGACTCATCCTGCGCTTTCTGCAAGGCCAATCCGAGATAAACAAGTCCAGTTGCAGAAAGCACAGCAGAAGGTCTCCTTGGGTGATGTTTCCGGGTTGTGATTCTTTCTGCATTGTCATTTCTCTTCAACACTTGTTTGGCATGAGTTCTCAAATAAGGCTGCAGCATTGTGGATAGTGCATTTGGAAGACTTTACAAAAGAGTCTGGAGTAATAAACACCTGAGGCATAGTTATAGATACTCAATATATGGTCTGTTCTTGCATGGAAAAGAAATGTCTTTATTTCTAATGTTATAAAAACCAATTGTTTACAGCTTGGGAAAAAAAGATTGATATATTCCATTCCAAATAACTGGAACCTTCACCCTACCCAGATGCTCCTCCCCCTGCTTTCCTGCCCCCACCCTGCTTGTTCAGGTAGATGACATAAAATCATGTTAATGAGACAGAACTTCCTGATCAGTGCTTGCAAGCTCTTTAGGCTGTGTGTTAACTATGGCTTGAAATGAAATGCTTTCCCTCCCTCCCCACACTTCTTTTCCTTCACTGCCCAGGCAGCTTGGCCATGACTGACTTGCTGATGATGAAGCCTGTGCACTGGCAGGCTGCCCAGATAGCAGCTCTCCTACAGATTCCAGCCTCTCTCCAGGAGTTGCCTGCCTTCAGCATAATGGGCAGCATTCAAAGCAGCAAGGCATTCGGTCGACAAGGTCAGAGTGCCTTTCATTCCTGCAATAATCAACCAGTGTAGCTCTTCCTCAGACCTGGGGAGAGAGAAGATAGAGGTCAAAAGAGCAATTACATTTCACATTGACTCCAGGAAAGACTTGGAACACATCACTGAAAAGGAAAAACAACAAAAAAATATTCACTCCTCACCACTACCTTTCCTGGCTGTTATTAATATAGGATAGAACATGCACGCACGCAGGCACACCCATAGCAGCATTTTTTTAAAATAAACTGGCAAACAGCAGAAACCATTTTGCTCCAATCTGTGAAATCTTTGCCCCACCCCCCTTCTTCCTTCCTCTGAGACATTTAGCACTGTCAGCATATTACAAAGGAATGTAAATGAGATACATGAAGTTATAACCAGATACACTGAACAAAAGCTATTAATTATGTTTAAAAAATGTTAACCCTAGCAGCCTGTGGAAAAAGCAGTTGCGCTAATTTTCAGGCTGTAATCTGTCCCATTATTAGCATAACAGTATTTATTTAGCATTAAGACAACAATCTGGAGAATATAATTTATTTGGAAATGTCAGTAATTTTCTGCTGGCATATTGTTGTTCTGCAGCTACCTTTGTTTGACCTTACAAACTGCCAGCTTTAATTACTATAATGGCATTAAGCTGTAGTGACCAATCTGGTGTAGAAACGGTTCTTGCTGTGCTGCTGAGTAGATGAGTGAAAAGGTTTGCTTTAGTGCATTGCTTGTTTACTTTCACATGGCTTTAAAGAACCTGCTTTTATGAAAAGAAAAGAAAAGAGAAAAGATCATGCACACTACACTAATTGTTGGGCACATTGTGGCCTCTTGAAAAGGCTCTATGTGCACATGTGATACAACCACTTTCATGTGCTGGATTAAACAGTTTACACCATTGCTTCCTAACAATAGGTGGTGCCCCACAGGTGTGTTTCAATCTGTTCTTGGCAGGTTTGCACAATTAGGGCTCTTTTTCATTTCCCAGGTCTTTTTTTTTAAATTCTGTTCACCAAGCCATTAGCACATCATTATGGTTATGTGGCACCTCCTTCATTCAGTGCCTTCATGCTCCCAACACACACAACACAGAGCTGTATTAAAATTAATATGAAAACTAACATGTTAACTTGTTCATTGTTAACTAGGGAGCAGATATTCCTGTACTTTTTGTTCTAGAGAGGGAACATACACTTCAAAAGGTAAAATTTGTTAACAAGCTTGTCTCAAAAGGATTAAATGGCATTATGTGTGTGTGGGGAGGCACTTAAAACATTTGAGAAACACTGATTTACAGTGCTGTAGACCTAAATGTTTGGCTATTTGTGGCACTGTGGATGAAGTGGACTGTAGCCCACTAAAGCTTCTGCTAGAAATTTCTTTTTCCCAGAAAGCATCTATCCTACATGTTATATCAGTTCAATACCACTTTAAATAAAATATTTGTGTCCTACAGACTCCTGGGATTTGTAGTTAGCACGAATGTGGTGTAGTAGTTTGAGTGATGAGCTAGGACTCTGATAGTCCAGGGTTGGAATCCCTGCTCAGTCAAGGAAACACATCTTGGGCAAGTCACACTCAGCCTTAAAGGAAGGTAGAGGCAAACCACATCTGAATAAATCTTGCCAAGAAAACTGTATGATAAGATCGTCATAAGTTGGAGTCGACTTGAAGGCACTCAACAACAACAATGAATCCCAGGAGGTTTGGACCGTGTGATTTTTATGAATCATTTTTCTGAAAATATTACAAGAAGCCTGAGAATTCTTTGCAAGAGAGATCTTGCACTGCAGGTGAGAGGAATATTCCCACCAAGTAACAAATCCAAGGATTTTTTTTTTAGGATGGAGCCAAGGCATCTCAAGTGGTATTATTATAACTGTGCTATGTGGATATATTTCCACTTAGTATAAAAACTGAATCAATGGGTCTAACTCCCACTAGGACAAACAAATGGATATAGGACATTATCAGGCACATCTAATATGGCATCATAATGACATCACATAAACGTGAAAGGGCATGCATATCCGATGATGGCTCCCTTTTGTGTTTATGTCTTGTAAAAATCCCATCATATTTTATTGATGGCTTAAGCAGTCAATAGATCCCACGTGGTGCTTTAGTGCTGGCATGTCGGCATTTGAAATTTCGTGCGCCTGTACTCACATGAATGCAGTGTAAATGGCCGTACCAGCCAGAACACTTTTGGGTGAGATTGTGACATCCAGGTAGGTGACACACTTTTTATGACCCTCTGTGGTTTACTTGGAAGTTTTTAAGTGTGCTTTTCTGCTCTTTGTAATTTTTTTAGTGTTATTTTTATTTTTGAATTTCCCATGCTATGTATTCTCGCAAAAATACATGGGATTTCAAATGAGGAAGTGAACAGAGCTCCATTCACTTCCTCATTCATTACCAGGGAAGCCTTTTCCCACAGATAAGGTAAGTGTGACACGGGGAGTTCTTTTGCTAGCATAAAAACAGCAAAGTTATCCTGGCAAAAGAACGGGGTTTGCGGAGGGGGGGTCTGATAAAGTCCTTAGTCCTTAGAATGCTGAGAAACTCCTATGAGAATTTTCACAACATGGCTGTCATGGAGGGCGCTTGCCCACTCACAAAATAGTTGCCATGGTGATCATTGCCTCTAGTAAAGCATCTGTTCCCCCCCACCCAAGGCAAACTAAGGGAAAAATAATGTCCCTAGGAAGATAAGTACAAGACAGGAGTGTGGTCTGATTTACAAAACTACTCTTTTCAATCCACACTTGTCTGCTGCATTATCCATTCCACAGATGGCAACTTGTTGAAGCCCAAAGACCAAGAAACTCAGGAGATTTCCTCCCCATCAGGGCCAAAAGCCCCTGTTCTGTCCCGCCACCTCCTATCCTGTTCCTGCAATGGAATGGAGGTAAACGTTCACACACTTACCTCCATTGCGCTCCAGGAACGGGCCTCCTTCCTCTTTGCCCAGCTGGCTGTAAATGCAGCTGTTGTAAGGCTGCTTTTACGACTGACCGGGGGGGGGGGGATCCCGCTGGAGCGGGAGGGAAATTTAAAATACCCCCCCCAGTTGTCAGATAAAGTAATAAAAAGGGAAAACAATAAAAAAAAAATCCAAGAACCCGGGGAGGTTGGGGAAAGGGTGGCACTTACTGGCTGTCCAGATCGTGGCAGGACGTGCTTGCCACAGAGCTCCTCCCCCTTCCCTGTCATTCCAGAACAGGTACAGGGGTCCTATTCGTGCACCCGCATTCCATTTCAGAAACGGAACCGGGTACCTAATAACAACTTCTCCCCATGAATAATGTATCATGGGGAGAAAACAGAACAGGCATGATGTAGGAATGGAACAGGGTGGACATCGTCTGAAAGAAAAATCTTTCAGCCACCCTGATCTGTTCCTGCAACAGAACAAAAAGCCTGTGTGAAAATCTCCTCAGTATAAGGAAAAGATGGGGGCTAAGCCCAAAATGCTAAATCACACATTTAGCTCCATAAAGCACAAGAAAAATGCTCATTTCACAGAGCAGAAGCTAGTGGTGCCAGAGCCTCTAACTATCCCAATTTGGCTAGAATAGTCCCGCTTAATCCCCT
The DNA here is from genome assembly GCA_030847615.1 of Gambelia wislizenii. Lineage (NCBI taxonomy): Eukaryota > Metazoa > Chordata > Lepidosauria > Squamata > Crotaphytidae > Gambelia > Gambelia wislizenii. Next base: position 357,870,580 of record JAUMIR010000002.1, on the reverse strand, counting down.
ATCTTCCCACTTTTTTGGTGGCTTTTGAAATGTCCTGGTTTCTCTGTCCTCTTTCTACACTTCCCCTTTGTCCTCAGCTTTCTTCAGTTTCTTCAAACTGAATTCAAAGTGCAAGATTAGTTTGCAGTCAACTGCGCAAGAGGAGAGAGGAGAGGAAGGAGCAGAATTTTGTCCTTCCCAGTAGGTTCGGTCAAAAGCAAACTCCTGCAGCCTCTCCTAGCTTGCATGTCCTTCGTCATTAATATCTTTTGTAATCTTGAACACACCCTAACGTTGCTTGGCCATACATGTTTGTTTTCATCTGTGAAATGTTCAGGGAGGGGTATGGTGGTGGTCACAAAATACACAAACATAACACCCCAAAGCAATGAAGTGAGCGAACCAACAAAACACACAAACGCAACAGAGACAAAACAGCTTTCACTACTCTGCCATCTTCTCCAGGCTCCCTGCCTTCTTCTCATCACCCCATGGTGCTCAAGATGACTGCATTGTTTTGCAAGATACTAGACACCCAGTGAATATGTTTGCAAGCATATTGGTGTCCATAGACACAATGCGGGGAATGCCAGGAATAGGATATTGAGATGCAAAAAGGATAGGATGCCTGTACCTTTAATGGTTGCATTGAAGAAAGACAATTTTAATGAGTTACATGATACAAATAAAAAAAAATCTACAGCTTCTTCCTACAGCTATAAAAGCTGAAAGGGCTTTGTCTGTTTACATTGTCACCAATGGGAACTTATCTTCTGGGGCTATTAGCAGCTGGCATATATTTTTTATCACCACAGTGTACTCTCTCTCTCTCTCTCTCTCTCTCTCTCTCTCTCTCTCTCTCTCTCTCTCTCTCTCTCTGTGACTGTGGGGGGAGGAGTGTTAAAAGTCATGTGCCACAACTCCAATATTACTCTCCTCTCCCACAGCAACCCTTTTAATTTTTTTAAAAATTTGCTTTTCCACAATTAGTTGCACATCTAGTTTGTCTCTGTGTCAGTCTTTTTTCCAGAAGTGATGGGAACTGGGAATGAATTTTAGCCACAATGCCAAACAATTTAGAAGCCTTCCCATTCAAATGTGAATGTAGTGTAATCTTTTTAAAAAAATCTAATCTACTTCTTACCTGTCCTTCCCTCTAATTTTATGAAAGCAGAATTAGCTCACTGTTGACAAAAGGTGAGGAAACTTGGTGGAGACATTCTTTTGTGTAAACAAAACCTGCCCCATTTCAATATTTCAAAATGTAGGAAGCTACTTGGAAAAAAAAATAAGTCATTGCTTCTGGCTAACCAAAACAAACATAAACTTTCCCCATTGATTACTGTGGTGCAAGATGTGACTACAAGAGTCTCTGTCTCATGAAAAAAGTGAGTACAGTGGGCCAGCTGTATCAGTAGGCTCTGGATCTGTAGATTTAGTCAACTGTGAACTAAAAATGCAGAAATAATTAGCCCCCCACTGAAATCTAGTGCAGCCAGACAGAGAAGCAGTTCCAGGGCACAGTGGAGGCCGTGGCAAGGGCCAGCTGTCAGTCATGCATTCCTCGTCCTCCCCTGCCTCAGAGAGCACACCAGCCACCCACTTCCACCTTGCGTGCCTGCATCCTGTTAGTGACTTAGGACTTTTTCAGACAGGACTTACTGCGCAAGAAGACTCCGGAATAGTTACATGCTGTTGCGTGGCAGGGGATCCGTTTCGGATGATGCTGTCTTTCTCTCGGCATCATCTGTGTCACTTCCGTGTATGATTGGAGGCAGCCGCGCCATATTTTACTCACAGAAGTTGTCACGGACAATGCTGAGAGAGGGACGGCGTCATCTGAAATGGATCCCCTGCTGCGCGACAGCATTGTAACTATTCTGGAGTCTTCTTGCGCAGTAAGTCCTGTCTGAAAAAAGTCCTTATATGTGCACAAGTCCCTTTGTGGCTGGGCACAGAGGGCTATTACCTTGCCCTTTTGCTCTGTCCAAAAACCTCTAGCACACAACACCCTCAAGCTTTGGGGAGTGGGGTGGTAGTGGCAAGCCCTAGAGACCGGGCAGACATTCTTCATCCTCCTTTACCTCCTGCCCACTTCTGCCCTTTGAATGAAAGAAGTGCCGCAGCTGCCTCCTTGAAGGTGCTTCTGTTTGTGCCAAAGGCAAAATTGGGCAGCTGTTGGGATCCCCAGAGCTGAGGGAGCCTGAAGAATGCACACCTGGCACCTGGGGCTTGCCATTGCTTCCACTGCTGTTCTACGCCATATTATTCAGAGGGACTTGATCATCCACAATTTTTGCTATCTGCACGGGGTCCTGGAACCAAACCCCCATGGATACCAAGGACCCATTGCATTATTTACTCTCAATGATGGTTAAAAATGAAAGCATTAAAAGCAGATATATACTTTCTTAACCTCAATTTTTCCTGTAAAAATGCAGGATACTAGTGAGAACTAAACAGATGGGCAGCCTAATCCTATGGCTTAGACAAGACAGTTGCTGCTGTACACGGGTTTCCATCCATACAAGCTTAGTCCAGTGTAGCAGGCAATTAACAACAAACAACTTTTCCAGAACAAACACAGGTGTGAGCAGCAACCTGATCCAGAGTGGCCAGGATCCTGTTGTGTCAAATTGTTTGCACAAGCAATTTGACAATTTCATCACTTGCACACACAAGACGTCAATTGAGAAGCAGAACTTGCTGCTGCTGAAAGAAATCACTATGTGCACAAGGGCAAGTGATGGTATCGCTGCATTGCTGTGCTGATGGGGCTTCTGCTCCACTGGTGTTGGCTCTCAGGCACTAGCAACTCCTGTTTTGTTTATTTAGAAATGTATACATTCACCTTTAATATTGCTACACCCAGAGAAGCTAAAGTATCATTAAAATACACACACATTTTAAAAGCAAAAAAGGACAATCAAGCAATAAACCTGGACATTATTGGATTGTGAACTTGACCCTTGCTGGTGGTATATCGTATCTAGAAGAGGTTAAAAAAACAAAAACAAACCTTCACAGGTAGGTGAACCACCCACCAGCACAACAATCTTGTGTAGACTGAAGATACTTTGAATTACTTTGTGGGTACACAACTAGTCATGACCCAATTTATATAAACACCTCCTCTAGCAATGATATATATTGATCAACAGGTAAAGCAATCAAAATGTGAAGGCAATGCATTTAATCAGTTATCTCCTTCACACCAGACCTGGTGTAATATATGTCTTGTCTATAAGGTCAAAATAATCCAAACAAGATGTGAATGTATGGCAATCCGTTCATAAGGACATGCACATAAATACGTGTCATTCCATACTGGATTTGTCAGGAGTTAGAGACTGAACTCCATTATAAAATGGCCAAAACTGCAGAGTCATGCTGAGTCATGATGGCTGACTCCATGAACAGCCAAGTCATGTCTAGTCATGCCACAGCTGCAGAAGGAAGGTTATTAGAGGGCAAGCTATGGAGTATAAGATCTGATGCAATGCACCCATGCGGTTCAGTAAGCCAATGTCCTGTAGATGTGTATATAAGTGAGCTAGTCCAAAGCTCATTCTCTTCTTGTGATTCATGGGTTCCTGGCAGTTTGACTGATGAGATTGTAAATATTTGTGAATATCTGCAACTACTTAAAGATTAAAGTACCTCCTGTTTTCTGGATGTCAAAACACTCTGTGTGTGAGTATTCTTGGGAACCGGTTGCTATTAAGTCTGCTGAGATAGTTTTTGTCTTCTGCTGGGGACATCGGGGGATGTCCTATCATCCCTTTACAATGGTTATGGGCCCAGCTGATTGATCTCAGATTAGATAAGGTGCACCCAAAAATGTCCCAGAAACTCTTTTGTTTTGAGTGTTTTTGACTAGTTGGCTCAGAAACAGTTAAGTTTCAGCCAGACTCTGTAAAAGAGCTGTCTGTAAGCTCTGTAAGAGAACTATCTTCAAGTAACCTTGAAGTGCTGCCAGCTGTTTGTGTTTTATAGCTGGAGAATTGTTGACTCAAATAGCAGAATGGCAGATAATAGTCTCGTCCATTTTGAAAAGCTGGCTGATGGAAATTATCCAGCATGGAGTTTATACATGGAAGCTTTATTAATTAAGGACAATTTGTGGCACGTTTTGGAGAATGAAAGTGTGATCCCAGAAGGTTCAGAAGATGGAATAGCAGCATTCAAGCTAGCAGAGCAGAAGGCTAGAGTTGCAATTCTCTTATCGCTCAGCCCCTCCTAGTTAATATGCACAGCCCAAGCAAGGACAGCCTTTCAGCTTTGGACAGCTTTGAAAACGGTTCATCAGAATTCATCCTGCCTCTCAAAGAAGATTTGGACTAAGAGACTTTATAACACAAAGGTGTCTACTGGAGGCTGTGTGAAAGTCCATTTGGAGGTAATGAGGCAGCTTTTTCAAGAGGTGGCCAATAGGCTTGCAGAAAGGAAAATTGGGATGTTGAAGTGCATGATGGAGTGCATGACAGAAGATGCACAAGCCCCAGATGGACTGTGGGGGGAGGCAGTGAAGACTGCTGCTTATCATTTAAATAGACTGTGTATGTCTAGTGTCAACCAGACCCCTTATTGTCTATTGTATGGTAGAGCACCAAACCTCAAGCACCTGAGGATTTTTGGACACTATGCAAATGTACTGATTCACCTGAGCATAAGGAAGCCTGGGCAGCCTAAAACCAGAAGGCTGTGTTTCCTTGGCTATGAAGATAATAAGTATGTGTTTTCTCTCTATCCTGGAAAGGTTATGTTCTCCAGGAGTGCAAATTTTGAAATGCACTCAGGGTGGGATAGATTGCACTGCAATCGGGATGTTTTTGTTCCCTTGGGGAGGGATGTGCCAACAACTCCCTAAAGTCCCACAAATGGAGGGGTGGTAATGCCTGATGATGAGGAAGAAAAGCCTGATACTTCACATGCCACTCCAACACACACACCACAAACAAACATTGAGCCTGACATGTTTTTGAAGAGAGAACCTGACACAGGGGAAAAAAGCACCTGCAGTGCAAATGAGGATGAGTCAGGCAGAACTAGCTTGTTCATCCCCAGAAGGTCAATGAGGGTAGGAAAGGCTCCTGACAGATTTGTTGTTCAGGAGGCCAGGCTATGCAATGTCATGGCAGAGGAACCTGCAAGTTTTCAGGATCTCCTAAAACTTCCCCAGGAAGAGCAGAAGTGGAACACAGCCATGGAGTTTGAGTCACTAGTTGAGAGGAAAGTGTTCCAGGTAGTTGAGAGGCCCAAAGACCAAAAGGTTGTTGGTTACGAGTGGGTGTACAAGCTGAAGGACTTGCCTGATTGGACACAAAAGTGTGAAGTGTGCTTGGTTGCGAAAGGCTTTTCACAGGAGCACTACACAAATTTTGACAAAACTTTTTCACCCACAGCAAAGTCGGAAAGTCTTAGGTTAGTGTTAGCTGTGGCAGTCAAAAGGCAGATGGTTGTGCAATACTTGGACTTTGAAACAGAATACCTGAATGCTGATCTTGAAAAGTCAGTGTTCATGGAACAGGCCCCAGGGTATGACAGTGCAGGTGAGAGCAAGGTGTACTTGTTGCACAAAGCGCACGTTGCTGGAACAAGTGCATTCACCAAGTTTTGGTGTCACTGGGTTACACAAGGAGTGTTGCAGATGCCTGTGTGTACACCAAGGAGGCAGGTGACAATGCTATCATGCTAGTTATCTATGTGGACGACCTCTGTGTGGCAGCAAAGCGTGCCAGTGATATCAAGAAAGAGCAGGTAGAATTAGAAAGCCAGTTCAAGTTGAATGACTTAGGCAGCCTGAGATGTTATCTAGGAGTAGAGGTAGAAAGAACTGGTCTTGGAGAATTCTTCCTAAGTCAGAAGAAGAAAATTGGCATGACACTCCTGTCATGTGGCTGCTCCACTGCAGACAGGAGGTGAGCCAAACAGCCTTCAAGCCTTCATGGACCCCCTGTGAGAACATTGCAGCCCGCTGGGGGTCCATGGACCTCAGGTTAAGAACCAGTGATACAGAGCATTTCCTTTCATAGCCCAAAATATGAGGACCTTGCATATAAAGTTTTTAGATCACACTCATTTATATTAATGAGCGTTACTGACCAATTTGTCAATTATACAAGTAGCATTTTTTTTAATATGAAAGCAGCTACACCTATATCTTCATGATTTGGCAGATTTCTGTTTAAAAAATATTGCTATTTTGCTAGGTTATGTTTTGAATAACCAGATTGATAAAGGCAATGCAGACAGCACATATTTATCTTTTATTGATACCATCTTTAAGTAAGTGAGGTGTCACAGCCAAGATACAAAGAAAGTATTTGTTTTAAAGAGAAATGACTGTGACACCCATGATACATGGTATTCTTATGCCCAGATCAAAGCAGAACAGAGTTTGAGTATGTGCCATATGCACATACATACCATAAAGGCTTTAGGTTAAATTCAAGGTTAGCCCATCATTGTTGTAATGAGCAAGTCTTGTTTATTCCCATGAGTCTTTTCCAAGTAAAATTAATGGTAGATATAAGAACTTTATAAAAAGCTATTTATATAAGACAAATGTCCTCATATTTATCAATGAAAGTAAAGGAGATGCACCAGTGAAGAGTCCAGTGTACATGGTCTGTTTTTCTCCTAAACATTTATTTTAGACTTTGGAATCTTCAAGGTAATAATTCCTAAATCTTCAATTATATGTTGTCAACCACTTGTGTGGTTAACAATGCATGGGTGAAAGTGTGTGCTTGCCACAGTTGTTTTTATATGAAAATCATGCTTTTTGCTGCAGATTCTGTAACACAAAAGCAGGGGCCTATAAGGTCCTCAGGTCCTCCTTCCTGCTACAGAAGTTTTGCTGTTAATTAAGCAATTGAGTTTTGTTGTTAATTGATGTAAAGACCTCCAAGACATCTTGTTATTAACAGTCTTGCTCAGATCTTGTAGACTCAGAACTATAGGTTCCTTGATTGAGACAATCCACTTATTGTGTGGTCTTATTGTCTTTTCTAATGAGTCTTGCTATCTTAGTCATTGTGGCTTCTAGTGACTGTTCAGGCTTGATTTGCTCTTGGACTCCATTCATTTGTCTATTTAGCAGCCCATGGTATCCACAGAACCCTCCTCCAGCAAGCACCATATTTCAAAAGAGTTGATTCTCTTCGTATCAGCTTTCATGGCCATACATAGAAATCAGAAATGCTATGGCATGGTTGATCCTTACTTTGGTATTTACTGATTTTTTTTAAGCATACAAAAGTAGAAGAAATTTATTCTTTACGTGGCAATATCAATCTGTATGGCAATTTACAGAGCAATGTAAGAAAAAGGATCCAACCACCAGGAATTTACAACTTGTATTTTAATAGAGGTGATAATGGCAGTGATAGGCAATTGGTTGCACCTTTTTAAGATATGTTGCTTGTTTGTTCCATGCTGCCTTTTCTTTGAGCAAATGTCTGACGAGCCAGTCAGCATTCTCTGAAGTCTTTAGTTACAAATAAGACATTTGAAAATATTTGTAGCTAGCATTGCCAGTTCATGATCATTCCAGATCCTGAGGTTTCCAGGCTAAAACATGAGAGACTTCTTGCATGCTGAAGTAAAGTGGTAGTGCAGCCAGGAGGTTGTGCTTTTCCGTGCTACCTTACTGCATGATGTCATCGTTCTTCTATTCCAGTTCCGTGAGAGACAGAGGTAAAACCACATATTTTTGCTAACCAGAAAAAATCCCTTAGCAAAAAGATGTGGTTTTGCTTTAGTCTCCCACAGGACCAAAATGGCAGAACACTGGAAGAATAACAATGTCATGTGGTAAGGCAGCATGGGAAGCAGAATCTCCTGGCTGCCAGGCTGCTTTACTTTGGCATGCGGTAAGCCTCTGAGATGTAGGGACATCCCCTGGTGGTGTCCTTAGATCTCACGACAGTTGCTCACAACTTGTCACTCAAACACACATACACATACGTGCGCACCCACACACACCCACAGGGAGAGAGAGAGAGAGAGAGAGAGAGAGAGAGAGAGAGAGAGGGAGAACAAACCTATTTTCCTGTTTGGAAATCAAAAGAGAAATCTTAGCCAAAGAGTCAAAGTGAGATGGGGGGATACTTTCTTATCATTTTCTTAGGGAGAGAGAATAAAGACCATTTAATATAGCCAGCTTGCTTCTAGCCAGGAGATGGGTGCAGAGGAGAGTGGAAGGTGAGCCCTAGCATCACATCAACCTGGAGTGAAGGAGGAAGCTAGCTGAGTAAATATATAGACCCTTTAGAGAATCTTTGCAAGTTGAAGCAACAAATCAATGAAACATTGCAAATTGTATTAAGCTGCTGTTCTACTATCGGATTTGTGCACAGCCCTTTCTTCTTGCCTGGAGCTGATCACACAACAACTGGAGAATTTGTTCCATCATCTCCTGTGTGGAGGTAACCTACTACAAAAACTGGAGACTCGGGGCCAGGTCCTGAGATCTGGCAACCCTATATGTAGCATATGTATCCGTATTTTCCAAGTTACATTGCCCTTCTAATAATGTTCCCACAACCTTCTTCCTTCCCAGCCACTGGTACCTTTTTCAAGAAGAGCACAACACTCACTGTGCTGGTTATTAGAATGCATTATTGTATTTTCTTTGCTTGAACTCTTCTTCAGGCTCGAACTTTTTCAGGCATAGTTCTTTTTGATTTCATCATGTCAGGTTTAGTCTAATACATATTATGGGATGCATAGTGAGTGGTGGGAAGGAGGGCACAACACAGAGATGCAACATGTTTGGAGAAAAAAATAAAGGTTGCAGTTTTATTGATTACAGCTGCTTAGGCCTGGCTTGGTATGAGACAATGGAGCCACATATTGGACACATAAAATATTATCAGACGGGCTTAATAATCTGGGACAGGGATGCCACAGGATTGAGGAAGGACTTCCTTTCCAGACAACATTGTCCCTTTTCTTGATATGCTCCTGTGCTGCCTCTGTTCAGCTCCGGGTTTTTTGGATGGGCAAAACCCATCAATAGCTTGCCCGTTCTGTTTCAGATCACCGGCTTGTGAAAAGGCACCCCGTTCCTGTGGTGCAATACAGGAAGTCCATGCTGAACACAGTTCCAGTGGTGATCAGGATATCCAGGTAAGTGACAGCCTTTTTTGTACCCTTCCCTATTTACTTGCATTTCTTTTTTAGTGTGTTTAGGTACTTGGTTTAATTTTTTAATGTTTATTTTTGGTTTTATTTTTAAATTTCCCACACAATGCCAGCCTCCCTGTAAGGTCCTGGGAGGTCCATGCTGAACATTTCCAGTGCCGATCAGACATCCAGGTAAGTGACAGCCTCCCCCCCACCCAGGGTTACTAGAATTTTTTTCTTTTTTTTTGCGCTGTTTGCTGTCATTTAAACCCCTTTCTTTTACTTCTTTTTAAAATTTCTCTCACGCTTGTTCTCTTGTGAGAATGCCCCAGGATTTCAAATAAGGAAGTGAATGGGGCTGTCTGTAAGAGCTCTATTCATGGCTAGGCTGCCGAGGGGAGGGGGAGGACTTTTAAAACTGCGAAAAAGGTAGGTGTCTGAATTTTTAAAAAGTTCAATTACAGGGATGGGAGCGGGACAGTATTTAGAAGGTGAGACAGGATGCTATATTTGGTCCCTGTCTGATGGAGCTAGCTTGTTTTCTGCTGCTGCAGAGACTAGAGCATGGACCAGGTGATTCAAATTACAAGAAAAGAATTTCCACCTAAACATTAGGAAGAAGTTTTTTTTAACTGTGGGAGCTGTTCAACAGTGGAATAGATTGCCTTGGAGAGTAATGGGCAATCCTTTTTTGTGGGTCTTTAAACAGAGGCTGGATGGGCATCTCTCAAGAGTGCTTTAATTGTGTATTCCTGCATGCCAAGGTTGGACTAGATGCCCTTTGTGGTCCCTTCCACTGCTGAGGTTCTGTGATTCTAATGAGTCTCTTATCCAATTTGCTCAACTGTTCAAATCCATGTGGGTGCCAGACACTGTGTGGTTTCTTTGCCATTTGTGGTGCAAGGTAAGTCCAAAAACTGTTGATCTGGACCTGGGCCTGGTAGTCTACAACTCCAAGGCCCCATGCCACACTGTGAAAGTTGTGATCAATAAGCAGTTAGTGGATAAGTCAAATAAGGAGTTAACAAAGAATTAAACATGACAATGAAAGTTTTAAACTTGCTGGAGGAGAGTTCTGTGGATACCATGGGCTGCTAAATAGACAAATGAATGGAGTCCAAGAGCAAATCAAGCCTGAACACTCACTAGAAGCCAGAATGACTAAACTGAAGCCATTGTGCTTTGAACATATCATGACATGACATGACTCATTAGGAAAGACAGTGACACTAGGCAGAGTGGAAGGCAGCAGGAAAAAAGGAAGACAGCATTAAAGAGTGGGAAGGCGACCAGATTCCAAATGCCAGAAGAACACCAGGGGATCATTTAGGTCAGAAATCTCCAAACTTTGGTCCTCAAGGTGTTTGGACTTTAGCTCCCAGACACCCTAGCCAGCTTGGCCAACAGTCAGGAATTCTGGGAGCTAAAGTCCAAAACATCTGGAGGACCAAAGTTTCAGAGCCACTGATTTAAATCAATGATGAGCAAATGTGGAGGGTGTGGAAGCCTTTTTTTAAAAAAAACTCCTGGACAAAACAGTAAGTGATGTCACATCACTTCTGGTTTCATGTTTGGCCATTTTTTGGTGATTGTAAACAAGTTTTTAAGGGGCATCAAGTAAGAAGCTTGGCAAGCCTGAGTAGAATCACCCAATCACAGCTCAGGGAAGGTTGGGGGAGGGGCTGGGAGAAAAGGATATAACCCAAAGGCTAGTCTGTAAAAGACAGAGATAGAGGAAGGATGAAACACAGTTAGGGCAGTTGGAGATAGTGTGAAGACTAATTAGGAAGAAAGGAATTGATAAGATTTGAATAGGGTTTTGCAAGCTGGGAACGTGGAAAGCATTCAGGGAGTTCATGTTTAACTTTATTATATGCTAAATCTTTACTGGTTTCATTTTCTACAACTGTGAAAGGGAGAATTGGTCACGCTTTACCATGCTGTATCCACTGATAAACATAGCCACTTGTTAGTACAGAGGTGGCCTTGAGGCCCAAGTGCCAGAGCCAGAAAGGTTTCCTGAGTGTAAAAGGGTAAGGTGAGTGACTGGAGCCTGAGGGTTGGAATTGCTGGACTGCCTGGATAGAAGAGCCATCACAAGGTGGTTTAAGGAATGTGAGTACCTTGGGTGTGTGTCTGGGCCATTTCAAGTTTTTGGGGAGCAAAAATTGCCCTCTCCAAGTCTTTTTTTTTTTTTTTTTTACTGTTAATCCATAAAGATGCCATAGCTGTATCTTTAAGCAGTTATACTTAGGCACAACTCTGAATCCCAGACCAGTCATAGAATCATAGAATCATAGAATTACAGAGTTGGAGGAGACCACGAGGGCCATCCAGTCCAACCCCCTGACATACAGGAAATCACAATCAAAGCATCCCCAACAGATGGCCATTCAGCCTCTGTTTAAAGACCTCCAAGGAAGGAGACCCCACCACGCTCCGAGAGAGTGTGTTCCACTGCCGAACAGCAATTACTGTAAAAAAGTTCCTTCTAATGTTGAGGTGGAATCTCTGTTCCTGGAGCTTGCATCCATTGTTCCGTGTTCCAGTCTCTGGAGCAGCAGAAAACAAGCCTGCTCCATCCTCAGCATGACACCCCTTCAAATACTTAAACAGGGCTATCATATCACCTCTTAACCATCTTTTTTCCAGGCTAAACATACCCAGCTCCCTAAGTCTCTCCTTATAAGGCATCATTTCCAGACCTTTCACCATTTTAGTCGCCCTTCTTTGGACACGCTCCAATGTGTCCATATCCTTTTTGAATTGTGGTGCCCAGAACTGGACACAGTATTCTAGGTGAGGTCTGACCAAGGCAGAATAGAGCGGCACTATTACTTCCCTTGATCTGGACACTATACTTCTATTGATACAGCCCAAAATCGCATTGGCCTTTTTAGCTGCTGCATCACAGTGTTGACTCATGTTCAACTTGTGGTCTACTAGGACTCCTAGATCCCTTTCGCACGTAGTCTCATTCAGCCAGGTCCCCCCTCATCCTATATCTATGCATTTCATTTTTTCACCCTAAGTGCAGTACCTTACATTCCTCCGTATTGAATTTCATTTTGTTAGCTTTGGCCCAGCTCTCCAGTCTATCCAGGTCATTTTGAATTTTGTTCCTGTCCTCTAGGGTATTAGCTACTCCTCCTAATTTGGTGTCATCTGCAAATTTGATAAGTATGCCCCTAATTCCTTCATCCAAGTCATTGATAAAGATGTTGAATAGCACTGGGCCCAGGACAGAACCCTGTGGCATCCCACTGGTCACATCTTTCCAAGACGAAGAGGAGCCACTGCTGAGCACCCTTTGTGTAGTGTATTCACACAAATTTATTTTATTTGCCGCATGAAATATGAAACCTCCATAAAGAATACTACAGAACTGTTATGAGATGTGTGTGAATAGACCCACCCACCCCGCAAGACTAGTAATCTCTCTGTAATATTCTGTACAGTTGTTCTATGGTGAAATTCTCTGGCAATGTGAAGACATGACATTACTATAAGTAAACTTATAGTAAACTTCTTATATTAAACAGAGTTATATTATACATGGTTATATTAAACAGAGATGCATAGACCAATCTTGGCCACTAAAACAGACAGTGTGGTAGACTCTTAGTACTATTTCCTTATGTTAGTGAAGGGTAATGAAAAAGAGATGTGTTGTTTTCAGCAAATATTAGCAGTAAGGTAATTTTTAACTAGATCAGAAATTCTTAAATGCCTCTATTAACCATTGCAATAGGTGTTAACTCCTGAAGGTAACTATGCTGTGCATATAAAGAGTATTGGTTAACTCCAATTTTGGTCCATTTAACCCAGTATTGTCTCCTGTAACTGGCAGTGACTCTTGGAATGTTCAGGTAGTTGTCTTTCTGACCCGTTTGTCTGGAGAATCCAAAGATCAAAACTTGTGAGAAGGAAAGATAACAGATGAGGACCGTGTGTATGTGACTAGAAAATTATTTTCAGTAAAGGTTACAGAAATTGGTATGGACAATTTTTGTCTGCAAAGGAACAACCAAAGGAAGCAGAACAGTAAAAATAAATGAACAGATGGAGAAAGCAACCAACATGGGCAGGGGGTTTAGACATACTCCAGAAGAACTATTCTGAAGATATATTTAGTAAAGCCCCATATGCTGAATATTCTCCACGAGTTTTCTAGCTTTGACGGAAGACACAGTCTAAGAGTAGCGCCCTAAAGAGTATTTGCAATGTGTGTGCAGCCTCACAAGAACTTGTATTGCATCCTGGGAGTCAATACTGTACAAAGAGTCATGGGCTAAGGAGCAGCAAGCTGCCTTTTGAAGACTCAGTTGTAATCTTCCTTTTAGAAAATTATATTAGAGGACTTTATCAGATGCAGCAAATATGGTGTCAGAACAACACCTAATGATCACAAAAGGGCACGCATACCATACGACGTCGTCCTTTCATGATCATGTACTGTCAAAAAGCCATGCTATTTTATTGATGGCCCAAGCTGTCAATAGATCTCCCTTGGTTTTTTGTTGCCGGCATTGCTGGCATTTGAATCCTCATACCATTGTGCTCATGTGAATATGGTGTCAATGACAGAACACTTCCGGGTGAGATCGCAACAACCAGGTAGGTGACGCTCTTTTTATGAAACACCCCCTCTGGTTTACTTATAATTTTTAAAGTGTGTTTCTGTGCTTGTGTCTATGTTTTATGTATTTGTCTTGCTTAACTTTTTGAATTTGCTACACTTGCATCTTCTCGTGAGAACTGGCAAGATCTCAACCCTGCAAGTAAACGGAGCTCTGTTTCTGCGCCATTTATGTCGGGGATGCCTCATTGCCATTGATCAAGGTAGGTCTGGTAAGGGGAGTTCTTTGCCAGCATAAAAACACCACGAAATATGCTGGCAAATGAACATTAATGGGGGGTAATCGGATAAAGTCCAGGGATGTTTGGACTGTGGCTGAGCTCTGCAAGAGAGGCTTTCTGAAGGGGACCTAATGGGAAGTGATGAAGAGTGTCACTAGAAGCTTTGGAGAGAAGTGACTGAGGGGTTTTTAATTGGTCACTGACTGAAATCACAAAGGGATAGGTACAAAATAGGTGAAGTGGATCAATTCAAGAAAAGACTCAGCAAGGTGGCAATTTTTTGAGAGCCATAAACTCTCAAAAGTTGGATAACTGAAACAGAACTTCAGCATCTAGTCATAAAACTCTATGCTTTTCTCGGTAACTGTACCACTTCTACCACACCATCGCCTCCACCATACATTCCCCTTATTGTTCTCCATAGACTTCCCGAAAAACATTGAGCTGCTTCTGGTGAACCCAGGATTATTTCTGCATAACTGTTGTTGAAGGATTTATGCATAAAATATTATCTTTCTAAGTTACAAGGAAATGCTTCAACTATTTTGGGGTATGCTAAAGCAATCGCCACCTTTACAGAAAGAGGGATGTAAAAGCCCTTCTTTTAGATGAATGTAATAGTTAGTGTATCTTGAGTACATGTACCTAATTTTTGATACTGTTTTGATACTTCAAGCATCTGTTTACCTATCACTTTTTCTTTCTTCATAGTTTTATTGCTAAGCAAACTAATCTGACAGTTTTCTATATAACTAAGTGATAGGCTTCAGAATGCCCTTGTGGTTACAATGCGTGGATTTGTGCTAGCACCAGATATGTTACCTTAAATTGGCAGTGGCTTCTCTTTCAAGTTACAACCCATTTTGAACTCTGTTCAAACAGCACAGCCCATTGGAGCAGAGGCTGTCTGAGAGAGCAAAAGGCCATTCCATTATGTAGGCTTGATCTCTTGCCATGCTGTGCCATTGTTTGACATCATGAAACACTCAACTTAGAAAAGGTCATTTTGTTAGTGGAGGAAAGAAAAAAAATTGCTGCTTAGCCTGAATAGCTGCATGTCATATATCTGGGAGGCTTCATCCAAGCCTGCTAAACATTCTCAGCACAGCTAGTCCAGACAGAGCATAGTTTCTATCTGCACACACACTTACGTTTGGCATAGAATGCACAGCAGTGGGATGAAATGTCATCATTTAATAATTAATTCCATTCTAATTCCCACTCTGATCCTTTCTGTGGAGGATGAACTCTGTGGCACATCCAGTAAATATGTCAGACCTCTGAGCCAAAGCAAAGAGGAGATTGACATGCCAGCATTTTTCTCACTCCCCCTCCCGCTTTAATACTTTTCAAATAAATCTGGTAAAAACAACACACACACCCTGCCAGTTTCCCTCTAGAGAGCATCCCACATCACTCAATATACCAGGGAAGTGTGCTTTCATATTTATTTACTGTGGTAGACTAGAAAACTATTGTATCTTATTTGCCATATGTATACTTTTTGGGAGTGTACTTTTTGGGATACTGTATATTTTATTGCTATGTTATTTTAAATGGTACTTTCCAATACATGGTACATATAGTACATAACAATACCTAGCAGAAGTATTCACCTCACCCTTGACTTTTCCATATTCTGTTGTGTTACAACCTGGAATTGAAATGGATTTTTTTGGTATTGTTATCTCTTGATACTCAACACTGTGAAGGTGCAAAAGATTTTTACTGTGGCACAAAAGTTAAGTAAACAAAAGGAAACTGGCACTTGTTGGTTGCATGAGTGTTCCCCTACTCTCCAAGCCTGTCCCTTCATAGAAAAAGACTTTATGTGTGTTGTAGTTTCAGTGAGTGCATGTTCAGGCTGGCCCCAAAATTTTGCTTCCTGTGGCAGAGCAGGTAACAGTGCTGCCTGAGGCAAAGATACTGCCTTCTAACGTCTACAAGCAATGATACCCAAGTCTAGTCAAGTATTCTAGCATCTGAGTCAGAAAATCTTTTAGTTGTCCTCTCCTCTCCAACAACAACAGCAACAACAACAGGCAATAGATTTTTAAAAAGAAGAATTCAATTTTTTTAATGACATCCAAAATCAGTTGCCCGAGGTGAACCCCTCACTTTATCATTTTATCTAATAGCAGGGCTGGCAAGGTCACCCCTGTATTATGTCCTTACACAACTGAAACTGGTTTTTCTTGGAAATATGAAGTATCGTCTTTCCACTCTTTACAACGCAGGTACTGAAGGGTACCTTCAGATGGTATACATATAAAGCTACTGTTTGTCCATGCCAGCCTCAGAGTTTTATTCCTTTTTAAAATGTCTGTTATGCAGCCTAATTAAGTATGTTACTGATTTGGATTTATCTAAGGCCCCATCTATACAAAGGAGGAAAAAATGTACTGCCCAGCAGTAGTAGCAAGTTGCAGCAGCTACGACTTGTCTTAATGGTGGTTCCCCCCCCCCAGCATCCACCATAAGCTTCACGACGACAGGTGAGGAAGGGAGAAGAGTTGTGCAACCCCCTTGCAGTTTATCAAAACTGTGGAAAAACCATGAAGGCTTTTCTCATGAAGTTTTTGGCCTTCCCCGCCTCCTTCTGAATATGCCACAGGATCCCATTAGCACAGGTAACCTTCTCACATTCAACGAGGAGTATTTTCACTGTATAGATGGTCCCTTAGTCACCGATCTGTCTAAATACCCTAAAGGTAGCAGATCCTCTCTGATCTTGAAAGCTAAGCAGGGTCAGCCCTCATTACTACTTAGATGGGAGACTGCCAATTAAGACCAGGTGCTGTAAGTTATAGTTCAGAGGAAGGAACTGGCAAAGCCACCTCTGGATATTCCTTGCTTAAGAAAACCCTATGAAATTCATGGGACCACCATAAGTTGAGAGATGACTTGAAGGCACACACAAACAGTGAAATTACAGTTTTTACATAAAGTTTAACAAGCCTTTCAGTTCCCAAAGGATGCTTGCTGTTTCATTATTTGTAGTATAAATACTACCTATGGTATTCATGGTACTGTGTTTCAGATAAGTTGCCTAAGCCATTTAATTTGGTCGTCCTACAGCACAATCACCCACATGTCTGCTCAGAAGTAAACTCCACTGACTTAAGTAGGACTGATTCCCAGGTATGAGTGCATAGGATTGAAGCTGTATTCTTATAGCAGTTACAACAAAAACAACAAGCCTGTCAGGGAGCTCAGTGGGCTACATATTACTAGTATAAGCATAAAAGAGTAGCCGTGTTTGTTATATACGTAACAAGGTCATTGGCTGTTCAGCTGTAGCAGCAAACTCGATTAAGATGGAGGATAATCTTTTGGAAGATAGCAATTTATCTCCATCTGAAAGTTATTATCTTGGTTCTACAGCTATCAGAGACAGCAAGGTTAACAAATATTCAGTGATGAATTTTTGAAAGCATGAGTCAGATCTTGTTCTGTTGAACCTTTCCAAGGGTCTGTCATGTGCTACAAAAACGACTGTCAAATTTGTACACAGGGTTATTTAAGGGGCTTTCCTTGAACAAGTGCTTGTGATTCATACTTTATTTGTAATAAATTATACTTCACAGCAGAGTCATTCTTTAAAGCATTCTTCAGATAAGGGAGATTAGTTTGAAAAGTGATCTTGCTGAAATAAGGAATGTTGAAATTCAGAATACTCAGGGAGGAAATAAAAAGCTCATAGGTATCATGCTCTGTGAATAATCATTACAGTTTGTTGATGAAGATGGGAACTGAAATTCCGTATGCATTAAATGATATAGGCTAATGTTAGTCCTACCTAGAGTATACCCACTGAAATCCATAAGACAAGTTAGTTATGAATAAGAAGCCAAAATCATTTCAATGGGCCTGCTCTCAATTGGATGTAGTCTTATGTGTTTCAAACTGTTTTCCAGATAAAATACATATTTGTATGTAAAGAAATAGGTCCGAAGAACTGTGGATTTAAGAACTCTGCCCCTGCAATTTGTCTACTTCCACAGAATTTCTACGTATACACCCTCCTATTACACTTCCCCAATAACCCATCTTTATTTATATGTATTATAATTCTAATGCTTTCCCCCTTCATACTCACACACTGATGCAGTCTTGTTTTCCATGGCTAAAGGTGTGGAGCAGATCAGTTTCTGTCAGCTGTGTCAACACATCTGCCATTTTCTTGGTACTGCATCAATTGACTCAAAACGTGTTCCTTTAAGCACTGATTTCACTTTAGGAAAAAGGAAAAACTCACATGGTGCCAAATCTGGTGAATATGGAGGATGTTCAAATGTAGTAATGTGTTTATCAGCCAAAAACTGCTTCACAAAAAGTGCTGTATGAGCAGGTGCATTGTCTTGATGAAGAATGAAACTATTTCCCCACAGTTCTGGCCTTTTTTTCTCTCTCTGACTCTTTCTCTCAGCTTTGTCAAAACTTCCTTATAATATTGCTGGTTCACTGTTCTGCCTTCTGGAACCCATTCTGCCAAAATTACACCCTTGATTTAAACAACAACAACAACAACAACAACAGACACAGTGAGCATGGCTTTGAATGTGGACTTGCTTTGATGTGCGTTTTTCATTCTTGGTGATGATGGTGTTTTCCAGTGCATTGACTGTTGTTGTATCTCAGGATCATACTGGAAGATCCAGGTTTCATCACACTGGAAGATCCAGGTTTTCTGGTGCACAATAGACAACACAGCTGCTTTAAACGATGACTGACAATTAACTGAATGGCAGAGAGTGTTGATGTTTGTCATGAAGGTTCAGACATGTTCACAGTCACTACTCAAATGTTCACAATCAGTTCTCCCTGATTTGTCTGAAAGGTAGAAACACAGCCTCGTTATTTAATAGACAGACGTATGCTAATCACCAGTAACCATTTTTTTAAACAAGTGCAGGGGGATAAAATTAGGAAGAAGGGCAGGAAAGACGTTTTGTACAAATGTAATCATACCTGAACAACTCTGGATCCAACCCACTGTGATACCTGGGCATTTATTTTCTGAATAATATTAAAAACAATTAGCATTATAAGCCTATGCTGTTAGAAATTCTAATAGTCAGCCCTCTGCATCTATGGATTCCACCATCCATGGTGAAAATATGCTCTCCCCCCTGACAGAAAAAAAATGCCCAAAAGCAAACTTTGATTTTGCCATGTTGTATTTAACCATGCCATTATATATAATGGGACTCGAGCATCTACAGATTTTGGTATCCATGGGAGAACCTGGAACCAAACTACAGTGGATTCCAAGGTCCCACTGTACTACTGTGCTGTAGTTTCCAGGACCTTTTCCAGTGTAGGAGTACACCATCCTTCTTTTGCTTCACAGCCAAACTATTTGTTATATTAAATTTAATAGAAGTGCAGTTTAAAATAGTGAATGTCTCCACTGAATATCCTAATCCACATTGGGACCATGCTATGTGATCCTGAACCTTCTCTCCACAGCTATATTTTGCCATAGAAAGAAAGCTCCCATTGCCACCCTTCAAAAGCTAACCGAAGCTGTATAGAGAGGCAATTCAACCTGTCATACATTATTGATTTTAAAAAAAATATTGAAGAAGGGCAGGTCGTATAGCACTTCACTTAGAACCTCCTGCCACTCTTGTGACATGTGCTTAATAAGTACTCATTGAGTTTGGTTTTCCAACTAGCTCCCTCTGATGGTATCTATCTATCTTCTATTGAACCAATTTGCATAATAAAATCAAGACTCATTACACTTATAGCAGCCCCACAGTCCATTAAACTAATGATCTGATACTTTTAAAAAACAACAACAACACTGGATTAATCTTAATTTTGTCATCACTAGGAAAGAGATGAACAGATATTTCCAGATGTTCTAGTATAGAAAACTAGTGATAATATACAGGGATTTCTTTAACTTATTTGTATAAACATATACGTATGAAACAATAATTAGATAAATTGAACTTCAATTTAACTTTATAAAAAGTAGTGAATGTAGAACCCCTAATATTGTGCTTTTTACTAGCTGAATTAAACTGAATTACTATCAGATCATTTTTTTTTAATTCACTAGTTTGAAGAAAATGAATAACGTTGCTTTCATTTTACTAACTGGTAATCACATCCCAAAGATCTTGCCGGCATATTTGATAATGGTGATGGCACCATGTCCTTTCAAGACTAGCATACTGTTCTTGCCTGAGATGTTGACATATTCAGTAATCATAATCATATGAAACTGGCTTCTGGCAAACCAAGCTGAGGACTTTGAAACTGTGTTTGAAGTTCATAAGAAGACATTAATTTGAAATTAATTATACATACACTGTGGGTGGGGTGAATGGGTGGGTGGTATGAAATATCAGGGCATATTAACAGGAGTTGGTGGATTAAAAAAAGGTCTCAATTCAGTTATTTCACAATTATGTTATTGTTACTAATCTTGTCTAAGAAGTAAATAACTCTGAGACTTCCTTTCTAAGCCATTCTGTATCCAGAAATTCTCCTCTCACTCATTTTTGACTGATGGCACATTCCATTACTGATATCCTGTAAAATTACTAGAAGAAGCCTATGGACCAAAGGAGGAAGGTTAGTGTACATGATTACACAGCTAACCATACAAAAAGAATTAAGACTGAAGATTAAAGGGTACATAACGCATCTTCAATTTTATTCAAGAAGTCTACTAGAATGAAAATTTGGATTTACCAAGAACAATAATATTGCTGATAGAAAATGAGGTATAGACAAATATATTTGAAGCAAAGAAACAAATGAGAAAAAAATATTATTTCTGTGGCAATGTTAGGTAACTGTGTGTTTCACTCAAAGGAACAACATAACTGTATATTTTCTTGACACATAGCCGACTTGATAGGAAACTGCTTGATCAGCAGTTGTCTAGAACAACAACAACAACAAAATCCTTGTCCCGAGCACTTTTTGTCTATACCTACAGTAATCACAATTAGACTAAGGAGATTTTCACATGGGGCCAAAAGCGCCGGTTCTGTCCCGCCACCTCCTATCCCGTTCCTGCAATGGAATGGAGGTAAATGTTCACAAACTCCAGGAACAGGCCTCCTCCCTCCTTGCCCGGCCAGCCATAAATACAGCCATCGTAAGGCTTCTTTTATGAACGGCCGGGGAAAATCCCACTCGTTCTTGTGAGAGAATGAGTGGGAGGGAAATTTAAAATACTCCTGCAGCTATCAAATAAAGTAATAAAAAGGAAAAAAATAAAAAAAAATGCAAGGAACCCAGGGAGGGGGCGAAGGGTGGCACTGACTGGCTGTCCAGATTGTGGCAGGACGTGCTTGCCACGGAGCTCCTCCCCCTTCCCTGTCATTCCAGAACAGGTACGGGGGTCCTTTCGTGCACCCGCATTCCGTTTCAGAAACGGAACCGGGTACCTAATAACAACTTCTCCCCATGAATAATGTATCATGGGGAGAAAACAGAACAGGCACGATGTAGAAATGGAACAGGGTGGACGTCGTCTGAAAGAAAAATCTTTCAGTGACCCTGTTCCATTCCTGCAACAGAACAAAAAGCCTGGGTGAAAACCTCCTGACACTTCTCCCCAGAAGAGATACAGCTGAAATGTGCATGAGTGGTTTTAACTTTACCTTCAAGTGCAAAAATACACATGGTCATCATTGTATATATGGAGACAGCTACCATATATGAAAGTCAACATCTGAAACAACGTATCATTGTCATTGCATTTTATTTATTTTTTTAAAAAATTCATCAGTGATACAAGTTGGAATCAAGAAAATGATATCCCTTTTCTAAGCAGCATGCGTAACATTGTTAGAGATCAACCTGGTGCCTTCCAGATGTTTTGGATTGCAACTCTATTCAGGTTGAACTAACACAGGGCTCATCTACGTGAGCCAGGATATGCTGGCTCCCTGCTAGCATATCCTAGTTTTGGATCAGGCCTAGAGTCCAAACAGGAACACCAGCCCATTGCTGTAACCACAGCCACCATTTTCTTTTCCATCCTGGCATCGAGGAAGCCGGTAACAGCATCTGACCAAAGGTTCCTTGCATGTGACCAGCCTCGGTCACATGCTGTAGGACCTCTTCCTGGACCCAGAAGGGTTAGAGAAACTGGCAGATGGAGTGATGGGCTGGCCTGCTGGGCCAGGCTCCTGCAGATACGCGGGGCCTGGAGTGGTTTTTGCCAGTGGTAATAGAATAAACCAGGTATTATTTTTAAAATATGGTATTGGGCCATATCCCAGCTTGCCCCTGTTTGAGCCCTGTATTGCCCCAGGGGTGGTGAGGACTTCCCAGGGGCAGAACAGGGCACATGCTGTGCATTATATGGACAACAGGGCTCTGAGTTGGGGGTAAAATGGGGTATTTAGAGAAACCAACAGTCAGTGATGTGGGAGGACATCAGACTGAAGAAGGATGGATTGAAGTTTAGGGTAAGTATTGTGGAGTTGCTAGTCAAATCCCTGCTCAGAAATTAAGCTCATTGGGAAACTTTGGATCAATCACTCTATCTCCTTGATGTGAGGATTAAAATGGAGGGCCAAGAACCACATTTAGCACTTTGATTTCCTTGCAAGTCAAATGTAAGGAAATAATTGCTTTGCATATATTTAGACTTAAACATAGCCTGATCTGTCAGTTAATGGGTGATGATAAGAAGAGAGCATGACAAACTTTCTAATATTTCCTATTCCTAGGGAAAACTTTGGCATTAAAGAAAAAAAAATTGCATGACTCTTAATGTAAGAAATCTGGGATTGGGCAGAAATGATGAGTATTTGCTAAAACAAATGTTGAGGGAAGTCATGCAGCTACAGCTTTTAGATGGTTTTGTGTTAAGTTTGGGGTGTATCATATGTACATACATATGTATGTAAAATAATGTTTGTTAACAATCTCAAAAATTCAATAGAAGTTTTTAAAAAATCTTAAAAAAAATATTTCCCGCTATTTGTTCAGTATAAATTTATCCTAGCTCAAGGTTTGGGGGGGGGGGAATACCACCAAATGCCAGGTTCTGAGGACAATGGTTAAGGGAGATAGCCATTGACTTGTAAGCAGCAAAGAACGGCTGTTGCTGGAAGCAAAATCCTGGGTGGGTTGAACCTTTGAATCCTATTCAGACTTTCTGGATCTGTATACATCAGGTGTGGAGTCTAGAGCCATTTCTCCTTCCCCTGAACTTTGTCAGGCTGTATCATCCCTTTGACTGCACACTCTTTGGGGGAAAAAAGTGTGCTCCTCAAAGGGCAAATCATGCTCCCGTAGGCATGATCAGGGAGGAGTTTGCTATTTACATGTAATTTCATCTCTTTGGGTCTTATGTGGTAGTGGTAGGGCTTACAAAAGTCTGAGAAATTTCCTGAGGCAACCTTCATATTTTATTTAAATTTGTGTTCGTGTTCTCTTTGGAGCAGAAAGGAATGTCCCCCTAACTAAGTTTGGGAATAGGAAGGTGGTAAATGACATTCAGACAACATCAAGACTCATGGTTCAGCATTTCTATCATTCTATTACTTGTTATCATAGCAGTAATCATATTTAGAATTTATCTAGTGCTTCACATAAAGAAAGCACTAGAGATGCTTACCATGGGGGGTGGGGTTGTGGATAAACAGAGAATGCTGAATAAAGAAAACTGTGGATTAGTCTGGATTATTCAGACTAACAGATAGTTTTAAAAGATCAGTTTGCTCTTAATTTGTTTCAAGCTAATTGGCAACTGTTCGAAGGTTTTCCAAACTCAAAGTAATGAAATTATATTCCAGCTCTCTTGGTGATATTTTTCATCACCTTTAGCAGTAGTGAAAAGTGTTTGATGAGAACAGTTCTTAAAAAAAAAAGAAAAAAAGTACTGTCTTTGGTTATCTCTTTCCCTCTTGGAAAACTGCTAAATTAAGGGTGCATTCATATTAACACTTCACCATGGATTTCACACAGTAACTGCCATGGGATGTGCCCTTGCCATAATAGGGCTCACTCATCCCCAGCTGTAGGTGTATATGATGATGACTAATGTATTGATGCTGGGAGATTCCGCAGCCGTTTCATCCCTGGAGAACTCACATTA
Organism: Gambelia wislizenii; assembly: GCA_030847615.1. NCBI lineage: Eukaryota > Metazoa > Chordata > Lepidosauria > Squamata > Crotaphytidae > Gambelia > Gambelia wislizenii. The sequence continues at coordinate 357,846,528 of JAUMIR010000002.1, read as the reverse complement.
TATTGCCAAGGCCAAGAGTTCTAGGATAGAGAGAGCAACTGCTTTTGTCCTTCTAAACAAGAAAAGAACACCTTTTTTCATGAGAAGACACACTTCTGTTCATAATCTGTACTCACAAAATACCACCAGATAAGAATCTACTTAATTACATAATGTTTAAAATCAGTATCACTGGTGCATACAGTCTTTAAGGATTATGGGGTGTTTCTGCACTACAAAGTCACAGCAGTATGATCCTCTTTTAACTGCCATGGCTCCATCATACAGAATCCTGGGGTTTGTAGTTTGGTGAGGTACTTAGAATGCTTTTCTTTAGAGCTTGTTGTGTAGTTTGTTGTGATAAATTCAATTCATATAGACAGCACTAATTTATCACAACAAACTATAAGACTCAGGATTCTATAGGATGGTAATCAAAGTGGGATCAAATTGTTATAATAGCATAGTGCATATACTGTACTCTTTTGCTGATTGACTGTAGCCAGTCAGAAGCTCTGTTAGACGAATCCGAAGCAGTTTTCTAAACTGTTGTACTTCTTGGCCTGCCTGCAGCATAAAGCCCTTACCTAGGACTTTATCAGACATTGAAAATATGGCGTCATAAGGATGCCACATAACCGCAAAAGGGCATGCGGATCAAATGACATTGCTCTTTCACGGTTATAAAGAGCCCAAAAGCCATGGTTTTTAATTGACAGCTTAAACCATCAATAGATCTCCCTGCTGCTTTTGTTGTCAGCATGCAATATCTCTGTCCTTAAAAATCTCAGACTTACCCTGACAATGGCCGGTCAGGCGTGAACACTTCCGGGTCAGATTGGGGCATCCAGGTAAGTTTTGTTTTTTTAATGACCCTCCTTGGATTATTTGGAAGTTTGTGTGTGTGTGTGTGTGTGCGCGCGCTTGCTTGGTGTGACTTTTTATGCCTTTTTTTATTTTAAAGATTGAATTTCCTATGCGATAAAATCATGCGAGATTTCAAACAAGGAAGTGAACGGGGCTCCATTCACTTCCTCTTCATTCATGGAGGAGCCTTTGCCAGGAGAGGAGGTGAGTGCAGGGGGGGCACGTACTTTTGCCAGCATAAAAATGCTTTTTTTTTTTTTAATGCTGGCAAAAGAACGTTTAAAACAATGTGTCTGATAAAGTCCCTAGAAAAGAAAGAAGGTACTTGTGCAGTTAAACTCAGACTGTATGAGATGGTGAGACAGAAGGATTTGTTTTCCTCTACTCAGCATAGTATATATCAAGAAGTACATGTCCCAGACTTTCCTGTGCATAGGCAGCAGGAAGGATGCCTGTTGAGAAGAGCAAAGTCTTTCACCATAAGACAGTGGGAGCAGGTTTGGCTGGTTTTTTTCCTAAAGGATTTGCAGGTCCTTAATCACCTAATTACTGAGTCACAGTTTTGATGCACCTTTGGAAAAGGCCACATATGCATAAGAGCACAGGTTCTAAGCAACCAATAATATTTGGTATTCATTCCATTGAACCTTAAAATGTATGTCACTAGAACAGTTCACAGTATAGAACAGAAAAAATTCACAAGAATTTTTTTCTTGTGAAATTGTTACGACCACATAGAGGTCCTTTTAAATCAGGTAGTGTTTAAGATTTCCCCCAGACAAATGACAGGCAAAAAGGCACAGAGAGACCAAATTTGGTTTTCAGTCACTATGCATGTAACATTTATTTAGACCTCAGACATTAAACATTCAATTAAGTATCAAGAGCTCTTTTTTTCATTCACACACACACTCGCACAGACATACTCACATACGACCCCCTTGAATCCAGTGATCCACGAAGGCCGGATGGTCCGTCGCCGCGGTTTCAGGAACCATCCTTGAGGCTGGAAAGTCCAGTAATATTTATACCCCTTTTGCTTCTCCTTTCTTGAGAAAACAGGTGTTGAACATTGCCAAGATATCTGACGTAGGATAGTCCAGTTCCTTATCTTATCTTGGTATGAGGCAGTTCAAAGAACATCTTGTCTGTACGGAACGTCTCCTGGCTAGGTCGACATCTGTAATCGTCCAGGTTGCACCCGGCCAGCATTCCTTTTCACTTTCTCACCTCACCTTCCAAGTTCCTCCCATGGCAATCCTTTGCACGGCAACCATTTACTTTGGTTCTCCAGGGCCTTGCCTCATCTGGATCATCTGGAACCCATCCACTCTACACAGTTATACCTACAGGCATACTCTCACAAAATGTTGCATCTGAAAAAGCCACACACATTGGACTTTATCAGATGCAGCAAATATGGCATCATAAGGATGCCTAATAATCATGAAAGGATGTGCATACCAGATGAAGTTGTCCTTTTGTGATCATGTCATGTCCAAAAACCCTTCCTTTCTATTGAGCCAAGCCATCAATGGAGCCCTGGTGGCGCAGTGGTTAAATGCCAGTACTGCAAGCCACCACGTCGCAAGTTCGATTCCAGCCGGCTCCAAGGTTCACTCAGCCTTCCATCCTTTCGTAGGTCGGTAAATTGAGTACCCAGCTTGTGGGGGGCAATTAGCTAACACACATTGGAAACTGTTTAATGCAGTGTAGATGTGTAAATAGCTATTGCTTAAAACAATTTGTAAGCCGCTCTGATAGCCTTGTGGCTGAAGAGCGGGGTATAAATAAATAAATAAATAAATAAATCTGCCCTGGCACTTTGTCCCCAGGATTGAGTTCTTGGTTTATACTTGATTGCGTTCTTGGTTTGTACCCAGGATTAAGTTCTTGACCTGGCATAGTTAATCACCTTCCATAGAAAACAACCAGATAAGATTGAAAGGAGAGAAAAAAATTAGATGGAGAAATCAAGAGAGAACTACCAGCTTCCCACAATGACTTGTAAGAAGCATCAGTAACCAGCTCACTGCACCCTACCTACTTGTTAGGATTATTCCTGTAGTTTCCAGAAAACCTAAACATTTGATGTAAATACAGTGGGATCAAATATGACATAAATACTCCAGAAAGATATCCCGGCAGGAGCTCATCTGAACAAGAGAGAGAGAGAGAGAGAGAGAGAGAGAGAAAATATGTATATACACTGAACAAGGGAAAACCATGGTGGTGATGGTGGGTACAAGGCAACAGTATTAAAGATTCCAGTCATTTCCCACATGATCTCTCCACTCCTTTTTGTTATTCTTTTGCTCAGCGTAGCTCTCTATTAGATTCTTTTACTAGGATGCCTGACTGCTTATAACCTTGATTTCATTATAGCAATATGTATATTGAATTTTCTTTTGAAGCACGGCAACAGGCATGCTCATAACAGCTACAGGCACAGCTAATTGATTACATTTGATCCCCTTCCCATTGGGAGATGATGCCCACAAAGAAAGTCATGCTATGTCACAAAGCGCGAGGTCCTGTATGCTTTGGCTGGTATGACCCATTCTTCTGCAAAGGCTGTAGTCTAAAGGCTGGTGGGCAGTGATGCAGAAGTAAATTTTGAAGTGCTGGCTCTTATCATGACAGTCTTTCCCCAGAGAAGGCTAAATATCTCACAAAACTACAGATCTCAGGATTCCATAGCATTGAGGCATGGCAGTTAAAGCAGTGTCAAACTGAATTATTTCTGCAGTGCAGATGCAGCCTAATAGGGCTGAGGGTAAATCCAGTGGCCAGTCCTGCTAGCATGGATAAATCCAAATCCAATTATCCTGAGGGTTGTTTAGACAATGAAAAAATCCTAAAAGAATGTGGGCAGAATCCCCTTTGTCCAGATGAGCTCCTGCTGGGATTTGTCATATTGGGTAGGGGGGAAGGTTGAAAACTCCAAGTACAGTAGTTCGTAATAACAGCTTTTGCTGTTTCTCATTATCTTTTTTAAAAACATATGCAAAATGCGCGTAACTACCCGTTTGAACAACCAATTCAAATTGGGTCATATCAAGGAAATCAAACATGATTGGTCGGATGTACACGGGGGAGGGCTTGCCAGCAACAAAGTGGATGGAGCCGCCATTGTTTTTTTTCAGGGGAACGGTCCAGCACATTTTTTGAGTGGCAGAGCAAGAAAAAAATGTTTTTAAGCAGACGATCCCTCTTCCACATCTCTCATTTAGCGAAGGAAAAAAAAAGGGGGGGGATGGAGGGAGCTTTTGGTTGAATAATAAGGCAGGTAATTCACTCACAGCCACCATCTTTTCTCATGGTCATGCTCCATGTGAACATCAAACTCAGATAGCTTTCCATGCCAGTGATCTTGCGAATGGATCATGGGGACAAATGAACATTGCTGCAATCGTGAGGTAATGCACTATTTTCCACAATTAATTCTCCCGTCTGACTGAGCCTCTGTTATTATAGTCTTAGCCCTAGTTTTAAGTTCCTTTCATCTAGAACTCACCACACTACCATTATATATGCACACTTTTTGACTGAGCCAAGCTAAGGTGTTTTACTGCCTAAAGCCAGCACAAGATGGCATGTCTGCACCTCCCCTGGTCCTTCCACATACAGAAGCCAAAGAGGCAGGCAGTTGACTCTTATTTCAATAACATTCATGACAGGGCACCATCTTCCAGCAGTAGTGGCTGCTGACTTCAATAAATCCATCTCCCTATACAGGACATCATCTTCCAGTAGCTTTGGGCAGACCATACAGCACAAATGCTTCTACACTTCAGCTCCTTGCTTTGCTCTCTGCCCCAGCAGTTTCTGCTGTCTGAGGTGGCCACCTTACTCTGCTCACTAGTAGGTACAGCCTTGATTCTGACCAATGGATAAAAAAGTAAGGATAGCTGAAAAGGTAGCATTTTAAATTGACATTTGTTTCAATGCTGTTTTCCAGACAGTAAATTTGTATCAGGATGGCTGAAAGCAGAAAGAACCTGGAGAATAAGCATAATCAATTTTCCTCTGGAGAAACCCTTAACAGCCAGCCATTAATTCACCACTATCTGTGAATCAGCAGTGTAGGTAATTGATTGGGCAGTAAATAGGTAGTAAAAAGAATGGTCTCTGATATTCCAAATTGGACCAAAACCTTCCCCCAAACCTGATACTATGCTAGATTACTTCAGGGTGTTTTTAAAGGCTTGGGTTTTTTTTATACGGACATTTACCCTTCAAATATTATAATACAGTAGGTTTTTAAAAAATTAATTTCTATCAGAAAATATGGGAAGCAGGAAATACAATGTATTACTCATTTTAATACACAACCTAATTCTGTAGACTTTTAAAAGCAGTAGGTAATGTTCTGTTTCTTTAAAAATTCAATGGAAATTTTGTCAAGGACAAAACCTTTTATAATCTATGATTTTACACATTCTAGTAATCTCAGCAGGGCCATGTAGAAGAAGAAAAAATCCAAGGAGATATGCAGTCTAAAACGAAATGCAGATTCATTAAAACCAGTAGGAATATTTGTGCCATTTTCTTCAGTGGGCCATGGGCCATACTCCAAGTTCCTTCCCCACCCCAAGCCCCTTGATTTGTGACTTTGAACCTGTATTTAATAGGTTGTCCAATAAATATCAATGGGATACACAACATCATTCAGAGGTAATTTGTCACAGGGACTGATAGTCTTTAATGGAACAGGTCCATACAAAATTCAAAAATAGGGAAAATGATATCCCCCTTTTTCTTTCCTCACTTGAGCTTTTTCACAGCTTTTGTTAGTACAGTACAACAAAGAGCTTGTGATTTTGAAGTTGAGGACAAAAAAGTCCACAGAATTAAAAAGAAAAAATGAACATTACTCAAAATACATGGCCTTGTAGCTCCAAAGAATTGAGAAAGGAACACTTGAGAGCTATAAAACTAATCATCTTGTCTTGTCAATTGAAAAAGCTGATTTATTTCAGTTTGAAGTATTTTTTTTTCCTTTTTCTTTTTTAGAGCAGGGGATAATGACAAAGGAGCTGCTTTGACAAAGGGCTACTAAAAGATGGATCCTGATCAATCTATACAAATATTATTTCCTTAAGGTTCTCCCTCGCTTTCACTGTTCCAGATTGAATTCTGACATTGCTTCTGCACATTTTTGCACACATTTTCATTGGGGCAGTCACAAACTCTCCATAAGTTAAACAAGTCTCTGTGATTTGGACAGATACAGCAGACATATAAAGAGTATCTATAAATGGGGTTTGTGGGAGAGACAAAAATCCTGAGTCAATGAACAATTGCTAGTGTCTGGAAAATAATGTCAGTTAACAGCACTCCTCTGCCTTTCTTTTTAAAAAGTGGAGGGTGAAACCTGGAATCTTCATTTAAAACCCTTGGAAATAAGTGGGAATATTCCCAGAGCTCTGTGGGATAGATGGCTTAGCAGAAATCAAATGACCTGCTTATCTCTGGCAGAGCAAAACCTGTATCTGACCATTATTACCATATAACAACAGATAAAGAATATTGAAAAGATTAAGAGCAGCTATGACACAAAATGAGCACTATATACTTCGGATGATATATTTGCAATCTGCTTTAAGTTATATAGCTATTTTTCTATAGCTACATGCAGAGCTCTGGTCATTTAGATTCAGCAGTGAAAGGTGCTGCAATAGAACTTGGCTTGGCTTTCCTTTCCTTTCCTTTCCTTATGCTGAATTGCAAACCCATGTGTGCTTACTTGGAAGTAAAACATGATATTCAATGGAATTTCTTGAGGAAACAAATTTAGAAGGGCAGATTGTTCCACTCTCAAACATCTATTAACATCAAGAAGTTGTTCCTAATAGAACTCCACATTCTGCAGAACTAGGAATTCATTTTGTTTTGGCCCAATTCCCAGTCTGACAAAATAATCTTGAATCTCTTTTCTGTCTTCTCACATATTAGCTACCTCTCCATTTTAAGTGTTTCAATGTAATTTATACTGGGTGCATAACTGTGTGGCCATGTTTCTGCTTCCCTCTTTTTAGGAACATTTAATGTTTTTTCACAGTCCCTTTGAATAGGAAGAAAAAGGATCTGCAGTCAGATTTCCTGGTGTTCCTCATTGGTTAGTGGGAAATGGCTGAGCACATTGCCTTCAGTGGAATGCAATGAAATTCAGAGACAAACACAGCAACCCAATACTATTTTAAGCAGGTTTAATCCCTGTTGTACAGGGTTGCTTGCTTCCCTCATCCACTATCATAATATTTTTGTATGGCAAGAGATTCTGCACCTGTTCATGCTTTTCCTGTTATGTAACTATGAAAACTACAAAGCCTCTGTTTCAAAACCAGAAAGTGATGCTCCTGCTGGGCCCCAGAGTCCTACCTAAGCAATCTCAAAGGATTGTTGTGAAGATAAAATGGGATAACTGCAGGTAGATCACCCTGGGCTACTTCAAAAACAAAGAGGACAAATTATGCAAGAAATGGGATGAAATGGATAGATAAAATAAGCATAACAGGACTTGAGTCTCAAACAGAGGATCAGAATCCAAAGCTTGAGCCATTTATATTATTTAATGGCTTCTGTCCCTATTGATATTAATCTCCATGTACAGATGTCTACCCCCGCCCCCCAGTGGCCTTCTGACTTCTGGGCAGAGTCCAAGAACACTGATCAACATCATTATGGGAGGTGATATGTCAATGGGTGTGACATGAATTATCTGTGTTCCTCTGCCAACTCTTTCTTTTCATTTACTCTTGTGCATCTGAATATTCACCTGTGCTAATGCTGCTGCTTTGATTTCATTTTCTCCACTTTTGTTTTCTTAGTGATGTCCAAAATCACCTCGCTGATGAAATGTCATCACTGCCATCACTGATGATCGATGCACTGTTGGCAACTAACACTTGGCAAAATTTTGCATGCTGTGCTACGCAACACCTCTATTATGATTTCCTTGTATTTCCTTTCACCTCCATACTGCAACAATGAAAGATGGCTATTGCAGCATAGCTGGTTCTGAAGTCTGATCTGCACTGAAAGAAAAACAATTGTCAATGAACAGAAAGTCAGTGACTGATGTTAGCTCGAGTACTTTGTTTGTGCAAGGACTTGGTATTTTGGCAAGGAAAGATGTATTCTTGTTTATTTCAATTATATTTGTAGACTGTCCTGCTGATTGGCAGATCAAATATAGATCAGAATACTATGAACCCAGCCCACAACATAGTTAAATGAGTGCTAGATTTAAAGCAGAGATAAAGCAGCATAAATCCAACTACCTTTCCTAATGCAATTGTGACTGGGGCTGTCATTGTTCATAGATTATGATAATGGTTCAGAAAAATCACATGACCCAAACCTCCTTGGATATATATATATATATATATATATATATATGGTAACAGTAATAGTTCTTGTTATTGTTACATGCCTTCACATTGACTCTGACTTATAGTGATCCCATCAAAGGGTTTCTTAGTAAAATTGACACAGAGGTGGTTTGCCCTTGCCTTTCTTTAAGGCTGACTTGCCCAAGGTCACCCAGTGGTTTCCATGATTGAGTGGGGATTTGAACCCCGGTCTCCCAGAATCCCAGTCCAATATTCAAACCATGATACCATGTTGGATGTACTGGAATTCTAGTATTTCAGATTGCAGCAAGGTAACTTTTTGAAAATCTGTGCCTCCTTCTTTCTGTACAAATTATCTGCTAATAGATACTCTAATCTACAACAGAAAAACTTCTGCTATAAAGGATGCAAATGCTGAACAGCTATAAAGTTATCCAAAACCTTCTACCCCTTTAATCAACCCAGAATCTAGTATGTGCTCCACTCTACTTTTGTGGTGAGATGAGATGTTCACTCTGTCCTAGAATGGGCAGTGGAGGCGGGTAACTTCCATTTCTGTGGGGCCATGAATCTGCTCTGAGTGTTAGTGAAAAACTGAAAGGCATTATCCAGGGTGCCAAACCGTAGTTCCAAAATAGGTCCTGTACTTTGGATAGCTTCTTTTAAGTCTGTATTAAAACCCAGAACAGATTCATTTCCCCAGTGACATCGGAGCCAGCAGCCTCCACTGAGAGTGGGTTTTGCTTCCCCAAAACAGGGCTGGGAAACTTGCAGCCTTTGGACCACCTGGAACCTGTAGCTTGATGTCAAGTAGTCCTTGAACTAATTTTAGGAGTCTTTTCAAGAGCAGTTTGTCCCTTCTATTTCAGCCTGCCAGCAGTGGAGGAAAAGGAAGACAGAAGGGAATTGTAGGGAGAGAGAAAGGGATGGCAGGGGATGGGGAAAGGGGTAGACTCACCTACCTTGGCTTTGGTCCTATCCAATGCAGGCTTACTCCCTACGCATTATACTGGCATGCAGCCTCTAACAGTGTACCCACAAGGGAATACACTTTTGACATTAACAAAAGATTGCCCACCACTGCAATTTAGTGGTGCTAATCAAACCCACATTGACTCTACAAACTTTGGAATGCCTTCCATCGCCCTGCCTGGATGGCGTTAGGATGGCCACAACAACCTATGTTCTGGAACCCTCTGTTTAAACTATTACAATGCTTTGTAAGTGTGGTTGCCTTTAGAAATGGCCTCAAAACTGCAGATGGTCCCAAAACAGCTACTGCAACTAGCAGATTCAATCATGTTATGCCAGGGCTTTCCCAGTTGCAGCACCTTCCTATCCATTTCAGGCTTCTGCTTTTGACCTTCGTTACCCTCAATGGTAACTGCTCCTGTCCACCATTCTTTTATCTCAAAGAGTTCACCAAAGTCCACTGGGTCTCTCCACCCAAACTCTGATCTCACATTAAGCCAACCAAACAAAGTCCATATGAGTTGAGCCCACATAACTAAGACAGTATAGGGGAAAAGGACAAAATAATGTAGGAATGGGAACATGATACTCTGCTCTACTGGCAACCAACTGATCCTCTGCTGCCAGAAATTAGATGGTTGGGTGATTGTGAACTGTGCTTGCAGGGCAGTATCATCACCTTTAAAAAAGCTGTTCTAGTTTCCAGCTGGCTGAACTGCTAGCCAGCCTACTCATCACGCTTCATCTATTGTAAGCTGTAGAAGGGAACTTGGGAAAAGTGCTTTTGTTAAACTCTAAATTCCAGATTCCCCCAGCCATAATGACCCTGGCAGAGATGGCTGGGAACTCTGGGAGTTGTAGTCCAAAAAGGAACTTCTCCAAGTTCTTTGGTAGAGACATCACAGCCCCACTGCTTGCTCAAGCTGGACTAGGGGACCTGGCAGCTTTCAGCTCAGTTATTCATAAGAATAAAAGTAACTTGACACATTTTTGAGTATGCAACACTTTAATTATAGTGTATGAATGGACTGGGATCTTTCTTACTACTCAAGTCTCCAGATAGCCTAAGCAGCAAAGTCAGGACTTTCTGTATTTGCATATGTTTCAGTATATTTCATCCTCTTTGGTTCTCTAAAGTGTATTGAAATCATTTTGAAGTTGTGTTTTTCATGATCTCTGCTTAGCAGTGGTAGAAGAATGTTGATACATAAATAATAAGATATCCTAAATGTGTACTTCTGCATGCTTTCTTGCTTAATGAACTGGGAAACAAAGACTCATTTAGAACACTTTAATATACAGCTTTGTAATATTTGTGAGGTTTATAAAAATATCTGTTACTGCACTCATGCCTTACTAATAGCAGCACTATATTGTTGAAAAGTCACTATTGATTATAAAAAAATTAAAAATTAGAAAGGTGGAAACTATTTTTCTTTAAAAATAGACTAGAATGTAATTATTTAGGGCATTATTCGCCGTGGGATAATTTTCTACAATCTATTATTTCTACCTTGTTGAAATTGCTAGCACTAACTTGCCCATTGGCATCAATTGATGGTACCCACCCACATTACAAACCTCATGTTGACTGCTAAAATCAAAAATGACAGATTCAGTAGTGCAAGCATCTCTTTATTTTGCATGATTGATCATTTAAATGTCACCACACCCTCTACAGTTATGTTGGGGTTGGCAATTCTGGCAGGCCTGCAGGCCAATTTTCTGCAGCTGGTATTGCCCCCAACCACCCACATGGCATCAATTTTGAAAAATAGGCATATTTTATATTGAGGGAACTGTAAGCTATTTAAAAGTTGAATTGGAGGCTTCCAGGGACCTGCAATTCTAGAATGCTATAATTGTGGCAACATCTTTTGGAATCCTGGAATTTGCCCCTTGGGAAGGGGAGTATTGTATTCTCAGCCAGAGAGCTTTAATGCCTCACCAAAGATACATATTCCAGATTCCATAGGATGCAGCCATGGCAGTAAAAATGGAATCATAATGCTATAATTGTGGAGCGTGAAAGGGCCCCAGGAGAGATTCAATTCAACCCTTTTGTGTGCCATAAAATGGGCAGTCCAGGGGAGTCTGATGTGTCAATGGGTCACAAAAACAGCCGTGGGGATTTGCCCATCCTTGAATTAGAGGAAGAGAAGACACCCCACTACTTTCCTACTCTGGATATGGCCTGTATTGGCTGTATTGCCATTCCCATGCAGACAAATTACTCTTCAATTTATTTATGCATTTGTTTATATTTACCTCTTTTAACAATTGACTTTTGGCAGTGAGAGCCATATGAATTTCAGTAGGAGTTAAAAAGACAGAGAGATTTAGGTTTGGAAAGTCAAAACTCACAGCAAGCTCCAAAGACACCCTCTCCCTCTCCTGATGTGTGCAACACTGAATTAAAGTCAGTCAAATGGGGATTTTAAAGAGTGTTTGCTAGGGATGCTTTTAAAATTCTCCTTCATTACTATAGTAAGATTATTCACAGAGCAAATGATTTTGTGGTTTGGCACCCTGTGCCTTCTACATAACCCCCTCCGATTTTTATGACAATAGTCACTGACTGTGTAGAGCTAACAGGTGCCTCACAGAAATAAGTGTTCCTGATGAGAAATCAGTCAGTTTGCTTTAAATCATCAGGTGGGGAATGAAACTGAGTGAACCACGTGTGATAGGCTTTAGTTTGTCTTCTGAATATTTCAGTATATTAAAATAATGAGTCTTCTTCACCCACTTGGAAGCTGTGGTCATCTGCCTTTTCTACAGACCCATCATCATGCTAGTGACACCCAACTCTATTCCTCCTTTCCATCTAATTCCAAGAAATCTGTTTCAATACTAAACCAATTCCTGCTGTCAATAATGGAATGGATATATAAACAAATTGAAGCTTAATCCAGACAAGACAGAGGTGGTCCTGGTCAGTTGAAAGGCAGATTAGGGAACAGGGATTCAGCCTGTGCTGGCTGGGATTACAATCCCCCTGAAATCTCAGGATCATGGTTTGGATATATTCCTGGACTCAGGAATATATCCAAACCTGGATACCTGGATACCTACTGGGTCAGGATACCTACTGAACCTGGATACCTACTGGGTCAGGAGTGTATTTGCATACTTAAAGTTTGGATTACTTTAACACACTGTGTGGGGCTGCCTTTGGAAACTGTTCAGAAACTTCAGTTACACCAAAATGCAGCAAGCACCAGCATCATCACTATCATCATCATAGGCCTGTCTGGTGGGGACATATGAGAGGACTTTCTCAGTGGATGCTCCCAAGCAAATACATTTTTATTTAAACAGATGGTTTATGGAGTGTGTGCACTGTATTTTTGTCCTTACTGTTATTTTTAAAAAATGATTTTGTGCTTTCAAACAATAATGACATTTGAATATGATAGCTTGTTTAATTGTGTTTTGACTTTTTCAGCTTCAGGTTTTTATCTCTGTCTTGTTTTGACTTAGTTGAAAGCCACCTTGGGGTAATGTTGGGAGAATGTCAGAAGATCAAACAAACAAACAAGCAAGAAAGCAAGCATACCAACAAATAATCATAAGCCCAAAAGCAGATTGAATGTATAAATCTCCTATAACAGATGCGGGCATGTCCATGGCAGAGTTGGGAATTTTACTTGTTTGGACTACTATTCCCAGAATCTACCAACCAGCATTTCCAGCAATCATGTTTGTCCCAGTTATATCCCAATGTCTAGCAAATGAAGAGGATAGGAGTATGTCAGGGGCTTCTGAACCAGGCTCACAGCCCTGTAAATAGGGCCAGTAATGGGGAAATAGTCCTTTGGTATTCCTATCAGTGTGGCTGGTGATGGACCTGTGACATTGTTCTTTCAGTTAAGGTAGATATCATTTTTCTTTTTTATTAGAGGCTAGGCCACACTTAGTGCACGCTGTCATGTAGTATAGCAGTCTTCAACCTTTTAGATCCCACACATTTTAGCTGAAAAGTGCATTTGGTGAACCATTTTAAAATCTGTTATCTTATATGTGTGCTGCTTTTACAATCCACCTTAGGCCAGGCCATGATACATTTCTGGATTCTGACCTAGCAGCTAAAGACCAATGAGGTAGTGTCCCAATAGCTCTGAATCAGACCTTGGGCAAGTGACCTTTTTGGACTCTCTCTCTCTCTCTCTCTGGCTTTACTTCGCAAACGAAGATTCAGGAAGGACACATCCCACGCTTTCTGCAAGCGCACTGATGACTAAAAAGGCCAACCCGAGATAAACAAGTCCGGTTGCAAAAAGCACAGCAGAAGGTCTCCTTGGGTGATGTTTTTGGGTTGTGATTCTTTCTGCGTTGTCGTTTCTCTTCAAGACTTGTTCGGCGTGAGTTCTCAAATAAGGCTGCAGCATTGTGGATAGTGCGTCTCCATGCCTCCCGATGCGAGGCCAGGGCGGACCACTGTTGGTGATCAATTTGGCCAAGCCTGAGATGTTGTTGCAGGGAGTCTTTGTATCGCTTTTTTGGAGCGCCCGTCTTACGCTGACCCGTGGCGAGTTCACCGTAGAGTAGTATTTTTGGGAGGCGAAGGTCCTCCATCCTAGAAACGTGCCCTGCCCAGCACAGCTGCATTCTCAATATCATGGCCTCAATACTGGTGATCCCTGCTTGCTCAAGGACAGCAACATTCGTCACATAGTCAGTCCAGTGTATATTTAGGATTGTGCGTAGACAGCGCTGATGAAAGCGCTTGAGAGTCATAGGTGGTGGCGATAGGTCCCATCGATTCAGGATGGAGGCTTTATCTTTTTGGACTATAGACATGAGAATTCTCCAACCAGCATAGCCAGTGAAGTGGTGGTCCAAAAAAGCCCCATTTCCAAGCTACCCACTGTATCTACATGCACCTACGGTATATAGAATCCTTAAAAGCTAAACAATAAATAAATAAATATGTGGGATCTTTAAAAGTTCTTTTTAAAAAGTTTATTACTTTCCTTTAGTTTGATTTTATGATTATTACTTTTTCTACTTGTAATAAACATGAAATATTATTTCCCCACATATGCAATATATTCTCCTTTTTCATTTGCTTTTTCGTCATTGCTCCTGACTTTTGTTACACTTCTGGCTAGAGCACCAATAGGGAAACAGCAGCAGCTCCATAATCTTTAATGCTGACATTTCCGCTTTGTGCCTCTCTCTGAGATGAACTTGCTTTGTCTTGCAGGGATCTGGCCATTATTCTGGTGTTAGGGAAGAGAAGCTTCCACATGGTGCCTTTCTTGTGTCACCTTTTAGCTCTATGCTTTTTAAGTTGTTTTATTTTTAAACCTCCAACTGGAGTTCAAACAGGGTTTCTGCAAGCAAACAGAAATCTAGCTCATGTTGACCTCCCTCAAGCAAGACCTTGGTGTCTGTTTCTTTTTTGCTTTTCTTTCTGTGCCCTTCCCACCCCCACCCCCTGCCATTTTCAACTGCTAAACCCACAGCTAGATAATGTTTTTTCCTGCTGCGAATTTTTTAAAGTCAGCAGACAGCTCTGGCAATTGAGAGCCGTCAGTTTTTGGATGAGAAAATAAAGTGTAGCTCACACAGATCTATGAGCTGATAGGAGTTAATTGACAGCTCACATGCTTTGGTTTCCAGGCAGAGTTAGAAGGAAGAGAAACCCCGTGGGGTTCATCTGGGTTGAGATAAAGCAGGCTTTTATTCAGTGCTCATGGAGAGAGCATAATTAACCTTTTAGAAGTTTAAGAATTATCAAATTGTTATTCATTTTTGCAAATGAGAAAAGGGAGCTTCTTTTTTCTGCTAGCATAATGCCAGTGCTGATTTCAAGGTCACTTGGTCTCTTCTGACTCTCTCTCTTTCTCTCTCTCTCAATCTCTCTGTGTGAATTTTTTTGGTGTGCAGATTGAAAAAGGTGGCCACCTCAAACTTTTATTCAGTTTATAAAATGATTCTGTGTTTTATTTATCACTCAGTCAAGTCAATTTGACAAATTTGTAGAACTGCTGTCATGCCGTCTCCATAATATCAACATGGTGCTAGTATTTCTACTTTATTTAAAAGCAGGCAGTGGCAATCTGTGGTAAAGATGAACATCCTCAAAACTGCTGCAGCTGGATAGATGGGTAACAAACATGTAATGTGATATATATATATATATCTCCCACATATATATATAGTCTCACTGGACAGAATGTGGAAATAAAAAACATTTTTATAAAGCATGCTCATTTCCCATAACAAGTGCTTTCTTAAAAGCTGATGTCATAAGGAAACAACATGCTCTTGGATAAAATATCTCATCATTTTTGCCATAGAACCAAAATTTAGCACATGTTCATAAGGCCTGGATTCAGATAAATACTTCGGTTACTGCTGAATTAAAAATCACAGACCAAATAGTGTTTACAGTAAGTACATTCTCAGATCGAATTTGGGATTCAATGATATAATGTGAAATTGGCCAAGATCCAATAGTGTGCTTATGTATCTAATTATCCAGTTGTGTTCTTCTATATCTAGTGTCAGTGAAATCATGTCTTTTTCCCCCAATCTTTTTTTCCAATCTCCCTTCCACTTCAGCCC
Source organism: Gambelia wislizenii (assembly GCA_030847615.1). Lineage (NCBI taxonomy): Eukaryota > Metazoa > Chordata > Lepidosauria > Squamata > Crotaphytidae > Gambelia > Gambelia wislizenii. Next base: position 357,830,776 of record JAUMIR010000002.1, on the reverse strand, counting down.
TTCATGGTGCCAACACTTTGTTCCAGAAGGTTTCTCAGTGCTCCAGAGAGGGTTTTCATGGTGCACAAGGGACTGGTGGAAGTAGTAGGTTCCATCATTGGACACTGTCTATTAATTCTCTGGCCATGGGGTCAAAGTTACATGTAAATATGTATGATAATTAATGGCCACCTAATCCTGGGATGGTAGCATCAGGGCACTTAACTGGGTTCTTCTTAAGATTATGATGGAACACATACATATGTGGAGACCTTGTCTATCCCCATTTAATGGCCAAGAAAGGGGGGTTTAGGTTCCTAGTGTTTTCAGCAGATAGTTTCTGAGGACTTTATCAGACTAGCATCTAAAAATACTGTAATTCCACTATTGAGTAAAAGCAGAAACATAATGGCATTATCACAGCTATTATCGCATGTTGCTGTAATTGTGCAATACTACCACCACGGAATTATCACACAACCATGACCAGTGCTTTAAGAATGGGATTTTAGTTCTGTGATTTAGCATGGGTGAGATTTCAGTGGTTCTCACAAGAAGACACAAGTGTGCTTTCAAAAAACCCTTCCAGAAAACCCTTAATTTACAAACTAAATCAATACATAAACACTTAAACAAAATCTTAAAACGTGCAAACAAAATGAGACAGTTCATTAAAAGAGCATCCTGTAGATCATTTCCATGTTCTCACCTGGAAGTTTTCTCGCTGGGAACACAGAGGGGGGAAAGAGGACTGCCCATTCATGCTGTAATCTTGCGATTATAGCAAGATGTGTTTTCGCATGCTCTTCAATACCGCAAAAATAGCAATATTGAGAGCTATTGATGGCTTGTCCTATCAATGAAAAGAGAGGCGTTATTGGTGGCTGGAGCACACAGTAACCATAGGAGGGCAACGACATTGTGTGATATAGCGTGAACCAGTTTGTGCTACCATGATGTTGTAATCATGCAATTATAGCCTTGTCTGTTAAAGTCCTAAGTGACAGAGAAATTATCTTTCTTTGGGCTCCTCCAGACAGGCCAAATGTTACTATTGGTTATGGCATTTATTGCTGTAGTTCTGTGTTTTTTTTAAGTATCCAAGCAATGTTTCTGGTGTCACAGACTGTTTTCTGGTAAATAATGGCACTAGGGCCAGTTTAAGGAATTTTGGGGCCCCTTGCAATGCTTTATTTGGGGGGGGGCATACGTTTATTTCAGGTCAATGTAACCTAACCTATCCAAAGTGCAGGATATTTATGGTGCCCATTTCACATTTCATGTGCCATAAGTCGAATAGATGAGTAGTTCCCCCCACTGGCAATAGTTCTGTACCTTCCACTACATCTAAAGGAGGTAGGCAAGCTTAGGTGGTTGAGGACAAACCTACACAGCAATCTCCCTCAGATGACATCTATGGGGCTACCTCCCAGAATCTGCTGGCTGAAGCCACTGCCTCACCCAGATTAGAGTTGTCTCTAAAGACTCATTTCTTCTTTTTAATTTTTTCTGGGTTTTCACAAGCTGTCCATTCACCCAGGGCAAACATTCCAAAACAAATCCCAAAATATTTTGAGACATCCCCTCACTCTCCTCCCCCATTTTTCAAGCTGGGAGAAATTTCATTTTTTTGGACTACAACTCTCAGAATGCCCCCAACCAGCATGGTCAGTGACCAGGTGGACTTGAGCATTTTGGGATCAGTAGCCCATAAAAGTAAACAGAGAAAAACTGACTAGATTAGCAGTTGAACCTTACTTCAGTGCAAGCCTAAATCTTCCACTGAATGAAGAAGATATCTGGCCAGAGCTTAGAAAAAGACCTTTTTGGATAACAACTCCTATTGTCTTCAGTTAGCAAGTCTACTGGCATTTCCGCTTTCTTCCTCTGATTGGTTTTTGTTCCAAAGACCCCATGGGATATTTTTAAAATTCCAACATTTTTTTTCATTAGCTTAGATTTCAAAATGGCCACTAGTCTTGCTGGATGGGGATTATGAGAGTTGTTGTCCGAAAAGCAATGTTTGCAAACTCTGCACATGGCCCATCCAACTCTACCTATTTCATGCTTCTCAGTATCACCCACTCAAGGGGCCTGCCTCACTTTGTCTCATAGAGAAGCTCAGCTCTGCATCTGCCCTATTATTCAAAGGGGACGGAGGGATGAGGAAGAGACCTGCTTCCCGAGGTGCTCCTTCGCTCCGTCCTCTTTGCCGCCCCCACCCACCCAAAGCAGGGCCAGCTGAGGCATCTGTGAGGCACCCTTCAGAGCCTTCCTCCTCCCCCCGCTTCCTTCCTCTCAGCAGCAGCCCATTCACCAGACAGCGCCATAGGCTCTGGAGCCCACCGCCTGGAGGTCACAGTAGCACTCTCTCACCTCCCAGACCATCTTGGTGATCTCCTGATGGTAGAAGCGTTTCTTGGGGAAGGGCATGGCCACTTCCTCCCCCACCCACCCAGCCACCCCGGCTTGCAAAGAGGGGTTGATCTAAAGATAAAGAGGGGTTGATCTAAAAGAACGGGTGAGCATGAAGGGTATTATTCAGCTGGGATGGGGGGAGTCAGGGCCCCCAGAGCTCAGGGGTCCTGGCAGTGCAGGTGCTTTGGGGCCCTTAAAATGGCCCTGCCTGGCACCAGCTGCAACACTTTATTTCCACCCTTAAGTGGGTTTCTTCTCATAGAATCATAGAGTTGGAAGAGACCAACATTTTTTAAATTCCAGGACATACCAGAACACAAAAGCATCTTTCCCTTCTCCTGCTTTCTCTCTCTCTTTCTTTTAGAGTTATCATAGTTTAGTGCATCAGTCCATCAGTGCAGTGACACTGTTGCATTATAGCACTGTATCTCTCTTTTTTTAAAACCAACTTTAAAATCAGAGAAGAAAAAATTCCCATTCAAATCATAGAACCACCTCAGCAAATGACACCTCAATCTTTTTAAAAAGAATTTGGAAGAGGCCTAAGTGCAGATCCAAGAAATCACTACAAACAGCCCCCCAAAACTGAATGAGTTCACGTAGAGGCAACAACAACTGACAAAACCCAGCAAAACCCAAGGCACTATATCACAAAAACACATTTTTTAAGAAGAGCCCTTGGAAACATTGTGGGGCAATCCTTTATGGACCTGGCATATTGCACCTGCTATACTGGAGTTTATTGGACCTAGTGTATTAAAGAAATAAACTTTACTTATATTTACAACTGTGGCTACTGTTATAGGGGACATGGTTTGGGGGTGTAGCTACTATCTGCAGCTTATGGAATGATAGGGAAACATTGAGATCTGGTTTTTCAGTCATTTGGAGTGGGGGAGATTCTGTGGGGTTGGGAGAAATACCTAGGATTAGGCTAGTGGTTGGCCTGGTACAGATGATGATGAGTGAGAACTTGCATTGGGAAACATATGTCTGTCCCTTAAACTCACCTTCTAAGTGATGCAGCTTTTCCCCAACACTGGCAATTTCTATATCATTGGAGAGCAAGAGAATCAGTGGAGAAGCGTCTAGCTGTTTTTCTGTAGCTGGATGCATTGCAACAGGTATCCACAGGGGGTTCTCAGAAGGTGTCCTTTAATTTCATCCAACTATAGGAAAATACCTGGATGCATCTCCACTAGTGTTCCCCCCCCCCACTCTCTAATGACATGGAAATGGCCAGGTTGGGATATATTGCTTAAAAAGGTCTGATTGGGGGGGGTATTGTTTTAATAAATTCAGTTATAGGCAGGAAAACCAGAAACGGCTGCCATGAAACCTTGGTAATTCAGAATACATCTCCATTTCCCATTACAAGACTACTGCTACACTGACTAAGGGCTAATTACCCCATCTTGGGCCCATCTTTGAGTGGGCATTTGCTCCGTATCCCCTCAGGCAGTCCTCATAACCCCTGGGGCAAAGATGGAGCCAAGATTGGGTAAAGCACCTTACACCATTTAAAAACAAATACCTGTAAAAAACCACTCCAGGTGGTAAAAACCAGATTGGACCTGCATGCTTGCAGGAGCCTGTTCTGGCATGCCGCTGCTGTCTGCTGCAGCTGCTGTCTGCTGTCACTCTTCCACCGCCAGGAAGCAGGCCCACACATATGACCAGGCTGGTCACATGCAGGGGGCCTTGCTCATATGCTGCAGGCCACCTTCCTGAATCTGGAGAGTGGGATGTGGGTGGTGGCAGCTGAAGCGATGGACCAGCATGGTGGTCTTGGACTTTCTCCCATTTTGTGCCAGTAACAGGAGAAGAATGGACCTGATCCATGGTCAGGATACGTTGGTAGGGTGCTGCCGTATTCTGGCCCATGTAGATGAGTCCTAAGAGTGTATCTGCATTATGCAGGTATAGCAGTTTCATACTATAAGTTGTCCCTTCATATTCACCGGGGTTTGGTTCCAGAACCCCCAGTGGATACCAAAATCCATGAATACTGAGGTCCCATTATATGCAATGGCTTAGCAAAATGGTGTCCCTTATATAAGATGGCAAAATCAAGGTTTGCTTTTTGGATTATTATGTTTTCTAAGAATATTTTCAAACCATGAATACTTAAATCTATGGATACCAAAACCATGGATACTGAGGGACAACTGTACTTTAATTGCCATGACTCATTCCTATGGAATCCTAGGATTTGCAGTAAGATGAAGTACTAAGAATCCTCTCATTTTCCATGAGCTACTGTGCTAGAGCTACTTAGCACAGAATTCTGAGTATCTCATTAAACTGCAAATTCAAGACTTCCATAGAATGGAGCCATGGCAGTTAAAGTGGTATGAAACTGATATAATTGTGTAGTACAGATTGTTGTTGTTAACTGATGTCAGGTCAGCTTCGACTTATCAAAACTCTATGAATGAGAAACCTCCAATACACCCTATGAATACAGCTAATATATCCGTGGTCCCCACAATGGTGGGGGCTGACAGAGCTCTAGTCTGGTGGCCCGGGCATCCAGGATTAGGAGCCCCCACCCCAGTGTGACATTATTGTAAGTTTTTATTATGTAAATCCATTTGAGTTTTTTTTTTTAAAAAAATAAAAATATATTACTTTGGTGTCATCATTTAAACTGAGTTATTTTAATTTTTATCCTAAATCCTGTAGACCATCTCGCTGTCCTTAACCTTAGTAGTAGGTAGGGGCCTGCCAAAGATTCTGGCCTGGGGGCCCACTTCAGGATGTGGGGGCCATGAATATATCTCATAGTTTTGTAGGTTCTTTATAGGGTCATGCCTATGTTGGATTTTTTTTTTAAGTATTGCTTGTGCTAATAAGAGGATTGGCACTCATGCTTACTCCGTTTTAACCCTTCTACTCTGGTCGTCTACAAAAAAGACACTGGATATCACCTAATCTGTCCAAGTAATTTCAACTACCTGATTAAAAACAAAAAACAAAATCCAGCTTCCAGGTATGTGTTAAGCCCATAAATTGGGAACACAGAAGAAGTCCATATGGATAAGGATTGTGAGAGGAAGTAAATATTCTATTTCACGGCAACCAGGGTAACCATGGAACAACAGAAAAGAACAATGCTGAAGACCAGTAAAGCTTAAGAGGCAATAGATCTGGGTACTAAATTTTCTTTGTCCAGTTCAACTCTCCAACCACTTTGAGAATAAATAACACTATCACTGTTTCTAATACTGTATCTGCCTGTTACATCATTTTTAAACAAAAAGCAGTAATATATTGGTGGTTTACATTTCTTGAAACCTGAAGTGGGGTTTTAGGTTTACCCTTCAAAAAAAAATAGTATTTAGTTTTCACAGTATGGGAAATTATAGACATGCTGACATTTAAACCTTGGCTTTTCATAGCATTTCACACTTACAGCATTTTAAAAGGCAGCTATTAACATTTACAAAAATCTTTCTAAAACCAAGCCTTCTACCATACAGAATTCCAATTATGCTGCGTAAGAGGGTTATCAAGCATTCTTCTACAAGACTACTTTGAAATGTGTGGTATTAAACCAAGAGTTAAAATGTCAGTTGCACATAGACAATAAATTAAGGTTTTTAAAACCATGTAAGATTTATTTAATATTACAGTTTTGACCTTTAGGTTGCCTTAACTGTAGCTTGTGTAACTTAGTCCTCACGTTGCTTGCTTTCTTTTATGTGCCTAATCTTGCCTAAATGTTAAAACAAAGATTGTTGTGGTGCATACTTTCTGGAGCAGCGTGTGTGTGTGGCTTCATATTACTACCCAATGCTATTGCCATAAAACATATTTATTTTCCAGCAAATATTTGACCCCAAGCTGTTACCTGGTTTAAGAAGCTAAGGTCTTTGAAATTCCCTAATATTTTCTCTGATGCTCCCAGTCCATGTGGTTATCATTTGCGGAAAATGTTTCCTTTTCATTCAAAAAGAAAACTGCAGCGCAGGAAGAAAAAAAAATAAATGAGACATGATAATCATTAAAGCCCTGCACAAATTTGAAATGTGGGTTTTATTTGTCAGTTTATTTGTATAAGATTTCAGTGCAATCTAAATAGCATCAGATTTGGAGAGCTGACATATCCCAGGGTGAAATAGCTATGAACCTCTAGGTGTGTGGGACTACAATATCCATTATCACTGATCATGCTGGCTTTGGTGGATTGGCTGGGAATTTAATAGCAACAGGTTCTCCACCCCTGTTTTAACTATCACATTTTCCTTGCTACGTTTCCTTCATTTACTACTGTCTTTCAAGGCGATTTTATTTGTAACCTAATTAGCATGATACGCCAATCCTCTTTCATACTTGATTCTAAAGGGCATCCTATTTATTTAGATTACCAGTTACCTGGGATCATTTTACTTCATTTGTTAGGACCTGTCCACGTGTTCTTAATTTTAGGGTGGGACTGCAGTCTCACAGCATGGTGACAATCCAGCCCAAAGCATGTAAGGAACTGCTTCATTTACACAGCTGAGAAGGGCTGTTACTGCACTAGAAAAAGCACTGCACACTGTGGACTTTATCAGACGCAGGGGAATGTGGCACAAAATCACGTCCTGAGTCAGAAGAATGCTACAAGAACAGAAAGGATGACATTATCAGATGCCTGCATCCTTCGGCTGTTCTGGGGGCATCCTTTAGCTGTTCTGGCTAGGATATCAATAAAAAGATATGTGTTATTCACGGCCACACTACACCCCCAGAATGGCTAAAGAACATTGTTGTCTGGTAATGTCACCCCTTTTTTGTTCTTGTAGCATTCTTCTGATGCCGTTTTTGCAGTGTCTGATAAAGTCCTGTGTGGCTGGTTCCTTGTTGGAACAGCTTGTTCCAATGAAAAAAGTACCTACTTGACTATATTTACTCAGGTATATTTACTTCTACTGCTTATTTATTCCCAAGTAAGTATTTCTTAGGAGCTGGCATGACATAGTAACTTGAGCATTGGACTACGACACTGGAGACCAGGATTTGAATCTCTGATCAGCCATGGAAACCCACTAGGTGACCTTGGGCAAGTCACATACTCTCAACTTGAAGACACACAACAACAACAACAACAACAACAACAACAACACATTTAGTGGATTCCAGGATCGCTTTTGTCTGGCATCTGAGGAAAGGGCAGATGTCCACATTTAGCATTTGAATTTTGTATTTCTCCATTGATTTGATTTATATGCTTCATTGCTCCCAAGAAGGTGACTCAAGGCATCTTGCAATCAAATAAAAGAGAAAAAATTAAAACATATAATTAATAAAAGTATTAATCATTTAAATATTGACTGGTAAACTTATGGGCATTTACAATGTCATAATCCAAGTCGTGATTTCATAGTTTAGCATTGTGCAACAGTTATATTCCCAGATGGAAAGCATTGCTGTATCTGTGTCATCCAGATCATTGCACAAGCACATCAAACAATGTCAATATTACATAGTGGTCATGATGTGCAACAGTATAGCACTTTGTGGTAGAAGGTAACCTTGAGCAATGACAGTATAAGAAGAGAGGAGGCAGTGGCTCCCAACGTAGCCACAGGGCACTGGTTATCCAGAACAGAGGTCAGTGGAAAGTCATGAGTGTCCTGCACTCAGCCAGCAAAATGTTCTCAATTTTCACAGTGCCCCATTGCATGGTGGGAATCCCAACTGCACAATGGGATATCTTGCATGGTGCCCCATTATATAATGGTCCCCCCCCCTTTGCACAAGAGGACATCTTGCATGGTTGCACATGGTCACCATTCTCTAACATGGTTGTGTGTTTTGTCAGTGATGTAGCTCCATCATCATAAAGTTACTCATCAAGACCAGTGAGGTAGGATCTCAGTCATTGTTCGAAAACTTATCATTAAAATAAGACACCTTCATGTAGCTATTTTATTTCTAGTCTTCTATATATTGTCTCTATAGTTATGGATAGAAAGCAGCAACATGTACACAAGAAAGAGAGGTATCAGTAGTACACCAGTGTGGAGGTTTGCAAAACTACTTTTTTTTTTTTTTGGAGGTAGGGGAAATTCAAGTAGGAGGGAATAATCCAAAAGAATCAAATGAGGACTGAATACTGGATACAGAATGGCTTCGTGGAGGATAAGGGTATAAATGAGTACTAGATACATGGGCAATATAAGCCCTCTTCAGGTGTTTTCCTGAAAAGAAATAAAGTTAAAACTGGAGACAGAGACATGAGTACCCCTGTGAACCTCCTCCTGGAAGTAAGCGGGGCCACTGCATGTTAAGCCTGAACATCTGAAGAGGGTTCCATAATCAAATTTGGCTGAACAGATCCTAGAGCCTGTAGCATATGTTGCACAGCCCTACACTGAATACTAATAGAAATACTGTATCTCATTTTCTAAACCAGAAATGGACTTCTAGCCATTTCAAGGTTTTGTTTTGTACTTTGGCATTGTTGGCAGTCATGCAGTCCCCAGTGGTTTACAGGAGCCAAAGATGGGCCCCCAGAAGCACCACAGTTGCTCAAATCTGTCATAAGCAATTCGTTGGCCACTGTGGAAATAGCTGTTGGACTAGATAGGCCTCTGGGCTGATACAGCAGTGATTTGCTTATGTTAATAATGCTGACTGACTGTTAAGCACTTCCTCTGCACCCCTCCCAAAAAATGCTGGTTGAGAAGGGAAATAGAATGGAGTGGAGTGGCTTGATAAGGAGGACAGAAGAGACAGATAGATATCCAAAGCATAGGATAGGTCATTTCCTGGTTTACAATGGCAAGTGTCCCCAGCAAGGCAAGTGCAAGATGCTCATGGAAACCAATACTGTTTCCACCCCCATGCTCCCCATGTCATGTTCACTTTGAATCTCATGCTGAGAGAAAAGTGGGACATCAATCAATCAATCAATCAAACAAAACAAAACAAAACAAATGCCAAAACAGCAGCAAGACTCATGCTCTATTGATTTGCATGCAAACTGGTTGAACAGTTGGACCTCCATATCCATGGAACCAATATCAGTGGTTTCAGCTATCTATGGCTGGAAAAAATAGGAACATATCATAGAACCATGCTGGGAAATCTTCTAGGTCCTCCAGTGTAACTCTAGGTTCTCCAGTACAACTCTATGGTATGTTTTTACTGGAAGTCCTTTATTTTACTAGGGTTCACTATTATCCATAGTTCCTGGTACCCATGGAACCGAACTCCCATGGATATGGGGGGGGGTCTGACTGTACTTGGAGATACCCCAAGATATCTGATAGTATAAATCTATTTTGTCCATGAGGTAAGACGTAGTCTAGAACAGCTACTTTCAGCTTTCATTTTAAAATATTGTTTTTTTCAGTGCCTATCATGAAAGACTCCTAGGTAACGGGGATATGAGATTATGTTATTGGACTCAGCCTCTTTCTCCAGGGTGCAGTTCAATGACCTACATTTGCTGCCAGAGAATATCTGTTTGCTTTGAACATAGATCTACAGTATTTACGTTCATCTCCACCTTCAATATATTCAAAGATGATGCTAATGGACTAAAAGGAATCCTATCATCCATCAGTTGAGAGGCACCCATATAAGCCTGTTGTGGCTTGTAGCTCTTGCATAAATGGAGTATGGAAGCTTCCCTAAAATGTTCCTTCTGCTTGTACACAAAGTTCACACACAACCCCCCAGGGCCAAACAAGGTGGTAGATCAATTGCATGAATGTAGTTAATGGCACAAAGACATGCAACATATACATGTTCAAATTACATAAATAGCAGAGCTGCTAAAATGCAGCTTTTATTTGGAGAGGCAATTTTTGTGGGGACCATGGCAACAAGTTAATAGTAAACTTCCCCCTTGTCTTCTCATAGCCCCATAGCTGATAGATATATTGCTACGTAGCTTGTGTGCTAATTGCATTAGTATAATTACTAGTATAATTACTGTCATTCAAATTTGGCCCTCAGATTTTTCTTTCAGTGCTCACAGGCTAGAGTGGGTACTTGAATTCTACCAGAGTTGCCAGGTTAGGAGCATCCCAGGCCCTGTGATGTTCACACCTTGGTGAAGCCATGAAGCCTGGCACATGAACCATCAACCACAGTTACTCAGAGCCTGTCATTCAAACAATAAGCACCAATAGGTAAGAAAAGATTTCTCTGGTGGAATATGCAATTTTCCAAGCTTCAGATCAAACAGAAACACACAAGAGTATGCACACACACACACAAACACACACTCATACAAACATTTCCCTAGCTTTGTTTTTCTACACCTTTCCAAGGATTATTGCATGCCAAAGTAAAAAGGATTATTGCATGCCAAAGTAAAGCAACAGTGCAGCTTGAAGGTCCCATCTTCCGTGCTGCCTTACTGCACGATGTTGTTATTCTTCTGTTCTGTTCCCATGGGAGACTGAGGTAAAACTGTCTTTTTTGCTAACTGGAAGAATCCGTTAGCAAAAAGACATGATTTTACCTCAGTCTCCCAAGGGACCAGAATGTCAATGGACATTGGAAGAACATGGGAAGAATGATGATGTCATTCAGTAAGGCAACCTATCACAGGGTTTTCATGGCAAGATTTGTTCAGCGGGGTTTGCCTTTGCCTTCCTCTGAGGGTGAGGGAGTGTGACTTGTCAGGTGGAAAGCGGAACCTGCCAGCTGCACTGCCACTTTACTTCAGTGTGCGATAAGCCTCTAAGGAGATTTTCACACGGGGCCAAAATGTCCCATTACTGCCCCGCTACCTCCTCTCCCGTTCCTGCCACGGAATAACATAAATCTTTCGCACACTCACCTTAATTCCACAGCAGGAACGGGCTCCCCCTCCCCTTGCTGGCTGGCCGTAAATGCAACCGTCGTAAGGCTGCTTTTATGACCGACCATCTGAAACGTTATCACGTTATCATGTTATCATGTGACAACGCCGGACAGTAAATTTAAAAAATAAAACTCCCCCAAACATAAAATCAGTTCACCAAGCACAAAAGCACTCTTTAAATCACATAATCAAAACAGGGAGGGTAAAATAAAGGGTGCCACTTACCTCGATGTCCAGATCATACCAGGAAGTGCTCGGAACGGACCTCCCCTCCACGGCTGTCATTTCGGAACAGGAACGGGGCTCCTGTTCGCACACCTGTGATTCCGTGATAGTGACGGAACGGGAGGTCTATTCACGATGAAAAATCGTGATTACATTGTTCTGGAACAGTCACGGGAGTAGGACAGATGAAGGGCAGAACGGGGTCAATGTCGTCCGAAAGGGAAAACCTTTCCCGACCCTGTTCTGTTCCTGCCACGGGATATATAGCCCATGAAAATCTCCTAAGACACATGGGAGTGGGAACGTTTTCCAGTCTCTCCTTCAAGTGTAACACAGTTTACAGTAACCATGATAATAGTAAGAATACTAGTGGTTTTGTCAAGCTAGAGCAGATCCATAGAATCAGTCAGTCAGTGGTGAGTCAACATATTGATAAATTCCATGAATTCAGTGGATCTATTCAAGTTGGGTTACCAACAGAAGTATTCACACTACACTGTTATAGTGCTATTACTCCACTTTAACTGCTATGGCTGTCTCCTCTGTAATTCCGGGGTTTGTAGTTTAGTGAGCCATAAGAGCTCTCTGGCTGAGAGTTTTGAATGCCTGTCCTTCAACTGCAAATCCCAGGATTCCTCAGGAGGCAGCCATAGCAGTTAAAGTGGAATAATAGCACTATAACAGTGTAGTGTGATGATCTCAGGCTGAAAATGTACAGATATACCTCAGTTAATAAAGTACAGTAGCATCTCTGCATCTGCTGATTCTCCAACCACTGATTCAATTATCCATGTTTAGTGATGGTCGGGGGGGGGGGGGAAGGGAGGAGGGATCTACTGCCCCCTCCCTTCCCCCGGGAGAGCTTGGGTCATGGGGGAGCGATGGCGATGGAGGGTGGAGGGAGGGTGGAGGAGTGATCAAGCCTTCCCTCTCCCTTCTCCCAGAAGAGCTCTGTTCGTGGCATGTGGAGGACAGCAGGGGCAGAAGGGAGGGGGAGAGAGGGGAAGGAATGATCTCCTGCCCCCTCCCTTCCCCTGGGAGAGCTCTGTTTGTGTCAGGGCGAAGGGGGGGGAAGGGATCTAGCCTGCCCGCTCCCTTCCCCTGGGAGGGGCTTTCAGTAGTGGCAATGGCGATGGGGGGTAAAGGGAGAGGAAGAGGAATTCTCCCTCCTGTCTCCTTTCACCCCTGGGATGGCTCTCAGTGGCAGGAATGGTGACAGGTACGTTCCCTATTAGCCGTGAATTTCACCATCTGCAATGGGGCCTGGAACCAATCCCCCTTGGATATGGGGGTCCTACTGTAGTACTTTGGTGCCAGAGGTAGAAATAACATGAAAAGGATAGGGATAGGATCCTCTACGCCACAAAAAAAGAAGAGCATTTCAACATGTTTCCACAATCTTTTTATTCAAAACTAACATTATGCACAGACCATCTTAACTGACAACAACAAAAACAATATCTTGACAAAATGTAGGCTTGTCACTCTAACATCATCATTTTTTCTTTCTCCTGTATGATTTTTAACACTTTTGCCTGATGAAGTCAGTGGAGCTTCAAAAGCTTGCAATGCTGTGTTTTGTGCATTTTGATTGGCCCAATAAAGGTATCACTGTTTTGTGGATTTTGGATTTTGTTATATTGTGCACATGTGAAATGAAACAACAAATGAAATGAAGCCTTGCATAAGGACAAATTTTGAATTTTCTAGAGACTACTTGAAAGGTTTTTCCAAAATACATCCTGGGATTTTTCCCCCTTTCAACAGCCTCCACATTTCTCACAATTTCCATTTGGTGGTGAAAGTTATAGACCTATGTTTTTTCTATATGTCGGGGAGCTGATGAGATAGGCTAATCTGCTTTCCCCTTTTCTTTCTGTTTTGCTCTTTACACATGCTCAGTAAGTGATACTGGAGGCAGCTGTTTACCTTGCCTGTTGTATTTAAGCACACACAGTCATAGTAGGATCTCCTAGAATGGAATCCTATTCTTCCCCAAGTCAAGCTTTATTGCATTGTTTACTGCAGACAAGCTGCTACAACTCAACCCTGAAAGTCTGTCTTTCTCCAGCCCTCCTTCACCATCCTCCCAATGCCAATGCTACAAATAAACAAAAACACTTCCACCTAGATAGAAGACAAGAAAAGGGGAACTGGGCTGGGCCCCCATAAAAAGACTTTGGTCTCAGTCAGACAGGAGAATTAATTGTGGAAAATAGGGCAATGCCTCACTATCGCAGCAGTGTTCATTTGTCCCTGTCAGGTGATAGTGTGCACTGGGTACCTAAACATGTCCAGGCAGCAAAAATAAACAGCAGAGTGTTGTTGCTTCAGTCATAAGAATAAAGGCACAGACACAGGCTTGTGTCTAAAATAAACTTCTCTTTACATGGGCATAATGAAGTATATTTACAGATATATACAGCATTCAGAAGAAAAAACATCCTTCCTCTGTGAAATTCAACACAGAACTAACAAGCTTAACTCAGCTCTGCACAGCCCAGCTCCTGGGCTGTGAGCCCAGCAAATATTGATACATTTGCCCAGCTAGCTCCTGCAAACTGTTGCCAGCTCACTCTACAGATCTGTGCAGACAGTTTGCTACATTTCAGCTCTTTACCGAATAAATCTACTGTATGTCCCAATATCCTGACAGTCCCTGTGATTCATTTGCAAGATTGCTGGCATGGAAAGCTATCTGAGTTTGCAGTTTACACAGAGCATACCCACGAGGAAAGATGGTGCCTGCAAGAGAATTACCTGCCTTATTATCCCCCCCATCCCTCTATTTCCCCCCTTTTTTGCTGCTAGAGAGATGCAGAAGAGCAATCTTCTGCTTACAAACATTTGTTTTTCCTCTGATGCTTGAAAATAGTACTCTATTGTGTCCACAAAAAACAGCAATGGTGTCAGGCCGCTTCATCACCGGCAAGCCTGCCCCTGTGCACATCTGACCAATCACGTTTTGACTGTCTGATTTGCCCCAAGTCAAATTGGTTGTTCAGATGGGCTGTTATGCACATTTTCATATACTTTTTAAAAAAGATTGTGAGAAACAGCAAAAGTTGCAATTGCAAACTACTTAGTGTTTTCAGCCCCCCCCCTTCCCAATGTGGCAAATCCTGTGTAGGAACTCATCTGGACAAAAGGTATTCTGCCCACATTCTTTGAGGATTCTTTTTGTTGTCTAAACAACTCCTTTGTCAACAGGAGCTTCTTTCTCAGAGGCTTCATTAACTGAGGTATGCCTATATATAGTTTTGAAAGGCAATGCTCTCACCCTAAGTCTCTTCCCCTTCACCTTGAGGGCCAGAGAAAGGGTACAAGCCCTTAGACTGAGAAGCTTACATTACATGTGCATGTCTGTGCTCTATTTTAGGGATTTTACATGTTTGTTCATTTGTTGTTCTTGTCAATTTTCCTTGGGTTTTTTTCTGGGCTGTGAGGCTGTGTTCTGGAATAGTTTCTTTCTGACATTTCACTCGCATCTGTGGCTGGCATCTTCAGAGAATGGTTGGGTAGGAGTGTATGTGGAGTTTATATGCTGTGAACCCCTGTTGGGGAGGATATGTAAATTTGTGTAATTGAATGGTTAGTTTCTGGGTATAGAAATGCAAGGCTTGTTAGTGTCTTTTTGGCTAATGGTTGGTTGAGGGGCCATTATCTGCTGGAACTCCCCATTTCCCTGGGTGGAATTCCTTTGTAAATGTTGAGTTTTGATTCTATTGTTCTTCAAAACTGGGAGCCAGATTTTGTTTACTTTTAAGGTTTCTTCTTTCCTGTTGAAGTTGTCCAGGTGTTTGTGTATTTCAATGGCTTCTCTGTGCATTCTGACATGATAGTTGTTGGCCTGGTCCAGAATTTTTGTGTTTTTAAATAGCATTTTGTGTCCAGGTTGGTTTATAACATGTTCTGCTACAGCTGATTTTTCTGGCTGGCCCAGTCTGCAGTGTCTCTCATGTTCCTTGATTCGTGTTTGCACACTGCATTTAGTGGTCCCTAGGTCTCTCCCTTGTACTGTTTACACACC
Source organism: Gambelia wislizenii (assembly GCA_030847615.1). Lineage (NCBI taxonomy): Eukaryota > Metazoa > Chordata > Lepidosauria > Squamata > Crotaphytidae > Gambelia > Gambelia wislizenii. Next base: position 357,815,315 of record JAUMIR010000002.1, on the reverse strand, counting down.
ATTCAGATCAATTAACAACCATTAAAAGCAATATAACACAATGGGTTGAATCCAGTGTTAATTCCATTCAGAGTAGACACACTGAAATTAAAGGAACTGGTTAGTCACCACTTACATGAGTCCCATAGATTTCAAAGGGACAGTTGAAAGTAACAGTTGTAACAACAGTTGTTATGTGCCTTCAAGTAATTCTGACTTATGGCAACCTTAAGGCGAACCTATCACAGAGTTTTCTTGGCAAGATTTGTTCTGAAGGGTTTGCTTTTGCCTTCCTCTGAGGTTGAGAGTGTGTGACTTCTGGAAGTCACCCACTGCATTTCCATGGCTGAGTGGGAATTTGAACCCTGGTCACCATAGTCATAGTCCAACACTCAAACCACTATACCACTCTGGATCTGAACCCTGAGTCTAACCCAGTGATGGGCAACCTTTTGAGCTTGGTGTGTCAAACTTCACCAAAAAACTGAGCATAACTTGGGTGGTGTGTCACTTTGAGGAAAAAACACTATTTTGTGATATTTATAGTTTAAATAACATAAATGTATACAGTAATTGTTATATATATATATTGTATTTAATAAACCAAAAATTAATTATTTAACTTACTTGCTTAGTGACTTCTTTGTTCATCCGTCAGTCAGTGTCTTTTGTTGGTCTTGATATTATTTAGCTTGTGTGGGATGCTGTGAACTAAGATAAGTGAGCGGGAGGGGGAATTCTTTAACTAACCTGCCTATTAGTGACTTTTTTGTTGCTGAATTTCATTGGCTAAATTTTCAATTGAAGGTTGGTATTTTGTACACTTCAGGCCAAGCAAGCGCTACTAACTTCATCTGTCAATCTGTTTCTTTTGTTGATTTCGATATTATTTAACAATGAGAATAAGGCCTCACAAAAGTATGTAGAGGGAAAAATTGTGAATAAAGCCACTGCTATATTCTTCAGGGTGCTAAAAGTGTCTGGTAGTCGGTTCCAGGCACTCCAAAGTTCCTGTTCGTAGTGGCACTCCTCTTGATTCTCCAAGCGGCATCTCCCGCTGCATTCCGCTGCTCCCTGCTCTGCCGGCAGAAGTGAAGGCAAAGATTCTGGCTTAACCAGAAGTTCCAGAACTTCTGTTGTTTTGGCCTACAGACCTCTGGCACAGAGTGTCTAATAGGGGAGGATGAAACATTTGTGACTAGAGTCTTAGGACATTTTCAGACACAAAAAAGTTGTCCTGAGGGATCAGGAGAGGTACGGAGCTGTTCCGCGGCAGGGGGCCAGTTTCTGATGACGCTGTCCCTCTCATGTTACCCTCCGTGTTCCTTCCGTGTCACATGGAAGGAAAAGGCACCACTTTTTACTTACGGAAGTTCTTCGTGAATAAAAAGTGGCACCTTTTCCTTCCATTCGACATGGAAGGAACACGGAGGGTAACGTGAGAGGGACAGCATCATCAGAAACTGGCCCCCTGCCGCGGAACAGCTGCGTGCCTCTCCCAAACCCTCAGGATGACTTTTTTGTGTCTGAAAATGTCCTTAGAGTTAGACTCTAACTCCAAGACTCTAGTTGCAAATGTTTCATCCTCAGGAGCAGCAAATGCTTCATCCTCGGCTACTGCACTTGGCTGTGCAGGAGCCAAGGATGAAACATCCTTCGTGGCATGCGGCCGCCTCAGCGGCCGCGTGTCATCAGAAATGGCTACGTGTGTCAGTGCTGACACGCATGTCATAGATTCGCCATCATTGGTCTAACCCAATAGAATTACAAAATATATTATTTATCTATTTTAAAATTATATTTTGTAATTCTATTGGGTTAGACTCAGGGTTGAGAACCAGGAGTGGTATAGTGGTTTGAGTGTTGGACTACAACAATAACATTACATACAACTCAGAAAGTAAATGCATGCCTGAAAAGAACTTCTCCGTATGGCAAAATGTGATCAAAGAGCATGCCAAGCTAGCCTCCCAGGGCAAAGAATTCCAAAATGTTTGGTACAGCCACCCTTTCTATCACCACCAAATGTGCCGCCACATAGCTGGGACACTGAGAAGGGAATCTCTATCAGATATTAGAGTGCATGTAGGCTAGCATGGGAGGAGACACTTCCTAAGATATCCTGGGTCTAAGCCATTTAGAGCTTTAAAGGGAATACATCTATTCATTTATTTTGAAAGAGAATTCAGAAATAGCTGGGAGGGGCTGTGGATAAAATTAAAATTGTCAATGGCAATTCCTGTAGTAACTAAGATATATAGGGTAACTGTTTCCTACGTGAGTGCCTTTAGATGCTAAATTCTGAGCATGAAATTCTTGGGGATTGTTTTTTTAACAAACACAAAACCCTGGCCTGATTAAAATGCTAAACAGTATCTGACATAGCATAACATTTCTTCTTTTAAAAAGACATATTTAAAGCAGGTACAATTTGAAATGACAGTAATAAGATGTATCAGTTTCTAGAGCAGCTTCCCCCTCCCCTTGGGTGCCTTCTAGAGGGCTTGGACTATAACTCCCATCATCCCCAGTCAGGTTAGCCATGTTGTCTGGGGGCAATTAGCTAACACACACTGGAAACTGTTTAATGCAGTGTAGATGTGTAAATTGCTATTGCTTAAAACAGTTTGTAAGCCTTTCTGATAGCCTTGTGGCTGAAGAGCAGGGTATAAATAACAAACAAACAAACAAACAAACAAATATAAATAAAAATTTAAAAAATTAAAAATTTAGTACAACATGGAGGGGACTAGGTTGAGATGGCTTGGGACATGGGGAATTGTGGTCCAACACTTCTGGAGGGCACCAGGCTAGGGGAAGGCTGTTCCAATGAGCATCAACCAAAAGCTCGCTTCTGCGAAAACATGCCTCCACTTTCCAAGATAGATGCTTCTGAGAAAACGATATAAAGTCATGCTGGTAGGTCTGCCAGGGGGATTGATGGAACAGATGTAGAAAACTGAATTAAAGGTCTGCTCAGTAACCAGACTCAGAGACAAGATGTACCATGAAAGTTGATGTGAAAGGGCACTCAAATGCCAACGCAAACTACCACCTGGGAACTTTCTCTAGACACTTCCTTTTAGATATTTCAGCTATGGAGATAAGGTTAAAATGTTGAGACTTGATGGACAAAGATCAAAAATGGAATTCAACTCTCTATTTCACGCCAAGATCTGAAGAGGTCATTCTTATTTTCCAGAAGGGAAGAAGATTTTCAGAGGTCAAAATATTAAGTGTGGCACAGTGTTCCTTGCTGTAATTTTCAGAGGTCAAGTATATTAAATAGGAAACACTGCTCACCATGGAAGAACAAATTGAAAAGAAGGTCACTTACTGCTGCTTGCCACAAATTTTCTACTTACACCCTAACACTGGAAAGTGGAAAAAAGATGGGGAGAGGTGAAGGAAGATTGCTGTTATAAATCAGGTATAGGCAACACTACAGTGCCTGCCGGTCAAGGATTAACAATACTATTTTAAGCAAACTGAGGATATTTGTCAGTATCTCCCAGTGATTTTTCATTCTCATTAACTGGTCTGTTTCTAAGCCAACCCCAATCTGAACTGCACCTACCTTGACATGTGTACAGTAGTAATACCTTTGGGGATATGATATTCAGAAAACACCTCACAACTATATGTTTCCCTTTCACATAAGTTTTTATGAGTAGCAATATTTCAGTGAGAAATATGATCCTTTTACTGAAAAGTTCATATTGGATCAAGTAATATTTCATAACCTCTTCTACTGGCTGAAGTAATTGGCTGTAATATGATGACCTTTTCAGTTTTCTTTATTGTTTTGACAGCAATCCCTCTTGAGTAGTGATGTCTTTATTATTATTATTTTATGTATTTATGGGCATTCATTTTATGTTTTCTTTCATTTGCTTCTGAGTCAGCTTTACTGGGTTACACCAGCGTACACGATTGGCAAGCATAAGGGTTCTACTGGAAAGTCTTATGATTAGAAGCATCTGGATTACCACTTAGACACTCTGGCCAGTGTTCTGGGTTGCAGTAGTGGATGTCTGCTGGCACACTGGGAATTCTTTCCATTCTGCCTCTGCAGTTTTCCCTCCATGGTACCTGATAAGTGGCTTTAGAGGGTTGCCCAACCCTTCAGAGCCAGTTTTGAGGGTGCATGGGGCTGTTTGTTGGGACATGGGAGATAATCAGATGTGGTAGAACGCTGCAGAAAACCATGATCCAAACTGCATCAGAAGAACAGGAGGAGAAAAGAAAGAGCAACATTGTCAGATGCCTGCGTCCTCTGCTGTTCCTGGTGTGTAGCACTGCCACAGACAATGCTCCCCCCCTTTTTTTATGGGAACAAGCCACCAATAAAAAGGGATATATTATTCATGCCTGCACTACACCCCCAGAATGCTGAAGGACGTTGTCATCTGATAATGTCTCCTGTTCCTGTTTTCATCGCAATCTCCTGACACATTTTTTTTTTTTGCACCTGATAATCTCCATGGGGTGGGGTAATCCATTCCTGGTTCTGCTGCCAGAAACCACCCCAGTCGATCCCAGACTCTTTCAGTGTTTCACCCTCCAAGTGCCCATTCATTATTAAAAGAACAATGTCTTCTGGCACACTGCTGTTGTTGTTGTTGCTGCTATTACTTTTATTTATACTGAACCTTTCCCCAAGATTGGGACTGAAGGAGGCTTACAAATTAAAATGATTGCAATACAGTTAAAAACATACAAAAAAGAAAAAAATAGACTTAAACTCTTAACAATATTAATACAACTGAAACCACATACAGTTGGCCCTCTGTATCCATGGATTCTGCATCCACGGATTGAACTATCCATGTCTTGAAAATATTCTCACACCCCCAAAATCCAAAAACCAAACCCCAATTTTGCCATTTTATAAAAGGAACACCATTTTACTATGCTATTGTATATAATGGAACTTGAGCATTCACAGATTTTGGTATCCATGGGGGTCCTGGAACCAAACCCCAGTAGATGCCAAGGGCCCACTCTACTTTAAAAGGATTTTAAAAACAAGCTGGTTTAAAATAATACATCACCCTCTTAAAAGCTGGAATCCTGTTGGTTAGTTCCAAGTCAAGGCTGGAATCCTGTTGGTTAGTTCCAAGTACAGTAGACCCATTCAATCAATTGTTGGGTGGTAAGTCAAACACATAGGTAAATCTCATTGATTTAATGGCTTTACTCTAGTTAGGACTACCAACAGGATTCAGGGCCCTTTCCTTAAAAATGTCTGTCCTAAACCCATGTTAGAATAATAATAAAAAAGTCTTCGCTTGCCATTGCAAGGTCAGTAAGGAGGAAGCCTTTCATGCCTCCCTAGGGAGGAACTTCCACGGCCTTGGGGCACTCACTGGGGGTACATCTACACTGTGGAAATAATGCAGTTTGGCAGCACTTTAAGTGCTGTAGCTCCATCCTATGGAATCCTGGGATTTGTAGTTTTGCAAGATATTTAGCCTTCTCTTCTAAAGAGTGCTTGTATCTCACAAAACTACAAATGCCAGGATTCTGTAGGATGGAGTCATGGCAGTTAAAGTGGTGTCAAACTGTAGATGCACACTGAGAAGGCCCTATCTTGTGTTCCTGCCAACAATACCTGTGAAGGTGTTGGCACTGAAAAAAGTCCTCTCCTGAGAAGCTCAATGTCCAGGCAGCCTCATAGGGGTAGATATGGTATTTCAGTTAGCCTGGACCTAAGCTGTAGATGGCTTTATTTTATTTTATTTTAGTTATACCTGACCTTTCTTCTGGCATAGGACCCCAAATAGCTTACAATAATTTAAAGCAAAATTCAACTAAAACCTCATTTTGCAAAAGTTAAAGGCAGTTCTATTTTAAAAAGCACATCGCTATAACATTTTAAAACACATTTAAAAGATAGTTAAAAATATAAAAGATAAAAGCACACCATATAACCCACCACAAAGACTATTGGTTTTATAATAATGTAACATACATTTACATTAAAGGCACAGAACCTCTGTCACCCCCCAAGGACTTAATTTAATTTCAAAAATTTTGGTAGGGGCTGCTTTGCTTTAAAAAACAAAACAAAACCCACCAGCGTGTGAAAGGCCATGAGGCTTTGCCATCATTGCTGCCACAAAATATGCTCAGTAATGAGCACTAATCTATGTTCAGCCAGATTCAGTGTGAGACTTCCTCCATCTGAGTTCTATCTGTCTTCTGTTTTGCTTTGTTTCGCTCAGCTCCACCTTGATGCCAAATGAGCTTGCTGAAAGTGGAGAGGAGAGAGCAATGTTAACCACTCTGGTCACCTCTGCATCTAACAGGGAGACTCGGGCTTTGGCAGGTGTGCCAACCATACCAACAAGAAAGTTCCTCAGAGCCTTCAAGGTACCAACAGATTCCATCTTTCCACCCACAGCCTTCCTAACAGGTTCTCTGTCTTTGCAAGGAGGGAGAGGACCTGTTCCTCTAAACCTCTACAGAACATAATCTGACCATGACAATGGAACTGATGGGTCACCGGATTCCTCTCTTCAAGATCACTGTCCTTCTGTCCAGTAGTGAAGACAAGATCAAGGATATGCCCTGCCACATTGTTGAGCTGATAACATGCTGGCAGACTCCCATGGTTGTCACGGAAATTGTGAAGTCCTAAGCCATCCCCCAAACTATAGCCTCAACATGAAGTCACTTAAAACTGGCATCCTGGACATTATCAGTATCATATCTGGGACTGTCATAGCCAGCTGGGACCTTTTGTATGCAACCTGGGACCTTTTGTATGCAAGCCCCTGTGCATGCCAACAGTGAGCTTTAGTCCGAGTCCCAAATAAAAGTTCCTTCAGGTCATCAGAAATGTTCTGCAAGATTGAAATATCACCCCAACATTTTCTGAATACAGGTATTGCCATTTTTAAAATGTGAGGTTTCTGTTTCTTTATTCATTTGTCTAGATGAGTATTATGATTGTCTGGTGAGTGCTACAGGGCCAAATTGAGTCCCAAGGAGGACTGTGCTTAGTTCTAGGACCTGAGTTTCCACACCCCTGCTATAGGTCACTGATCACATCCTAGAATGCTTGAAATGGGATCCAAATTAACAAGTGATGCTGATTTAATGTTAATTGTGCATTCACCATTGTGCCTGTGACATAATGAATTCTAGTACACAAAACCTTATTCCACAGTAAAAATGCTATTTTTTACATACTTACCTGAGAGTAGATTTTACTGAACTGAGTGGGACTCATTTCTGAACACACGTACGTACACAAAATAGCATCATTAGTCTTTAAGGATCCCTAAGACTCTGTTGTTGATTTTGTAACACCATGGTAACACAACTCCCCTCCAGAATTTTTCTAGTCAGTTGATTTTAACTTTCTGAGTGAAAGACTTTCAAAAAGCAAAGAAATCTAAAAACAGATGGCTGTGACTTAAAATTGTCATTTGAAGTATTGAAAATAATAAGAATGGCCATTCGGTTCAACTGTCTGTAGAAAATAGACTATAGATCTAATTTGTGCTAACTGGCATCTGGACACCAGTGTCCAGATTTCATATGTTTATAGCTATTTTAGAAGTTATATGGGCTATGACTTAATGCGTGCCTGAGAGATACAACATATGGTCTATTGAAGCCTAGACTGTGCATATTACAAGATCCGCTTATTTCCCCTGGCTTTTCCCAGATACTAGATGAGACTGATTAAGACTGATAAGAGGTCTTTGAGGTTCTTATTGTCATTTTGACATATTTTGAACATATGATTGCTCTGTGCATGTGGCGGAGGGGAAAATTGTATAAATGGTTGTGCATTGGCACAGCTAGCGACAGATGCAGCATATTGATCAGATTAACAGAAAACAGTTCGCTCTACCTTGACTTTTATGCACGTTTCAGTTATATATGGGATATTTTCAAGCTCAGGGAAACAACATTACTTCCAGGTAATGAGGACATCATTTTATTTAAGTGTACTCAGCATAGGCCCCTGCAGTTTCCATATGTCTGATCATTTCCTTAGATAATCCTTGAGGCAGGAGGACACTGAAACTAATAAACAGCCATTCCTCCATCTTTTCAAGCCAAACAATATTTGCATCACCCTTGATTAGGGATCGTAAAAGGAACGAATTGGATCATAATTCAGAGATGTAGATTATTTTCAACATTTAATAATCAGGACGTTAATGAACAAGGAGAAGAAGAATGCTTATGATTATGAGCGGTCTTTTCAAGTACTACTATCCTGGCAAGTGCTCTTTAATATATATTTTCTGCAATTTGGCAATGAAAACAAAGGTATTAATTTTGTTTTACAGCTCTGTGGGGAAATTAATGAAGTGATCTAAAAAGTGGTTCGATAACAAGGAGTGCTAAATGGCAGGATAGGGGAAGGGAAGAAAATAGATGGCAAGACGGAAACCTGGCCCTCATGGAAAGGTAAACATTTCATTTACATAGCAGCAAAACTCCCATCATTATGGCAAGAAAGCAAGGGGCTAAGGGGCTTTACTGTACTCCAAAGAAAAGTGGCAAGGCAGCAGGAATGTTCTGTCTCCCCTGCTACCTTACCGCATGATGCCGCCGTTCTTCTGGCTTATTTTGTTTCACTCCCATGGGGGACTGAGCTAAAACTACCTCTTTTTGCTAATGGGTTTTTCTGGTTAGCAAAAAGACACAGTTTTACCTCAGTCCCTCACGAGACTGGAACAATAAATTGTAAGCAGTAAGGCAGCACAGAAGATGGAACATTTTTTGCTGCCGTGCTGCTTTTCTTCAGAGGTAAGCCCCAACATATGTATGTGAGAGGGCAAGGGGACTGGTTTACAAGGACTCCTTTGCAGTTTGGGGCACTTAATTTAACTGGATCTTTTGGCGAGGGACCCAGTTTTAAGAATATATATTTTTGTAAGTAGATGGTTCAGTTCCTGCCAAGTCCAGTTAAAAGGATGGGGAAGAAATTGATGAGAAATGCTCTCAATTTGAGACCCAGAAAAGTAACTGGTAGAGCAAAGAATCCTGTGCTATTCAGACAGATAGCATCCACCTATGCTCTTTACAAGATTCCTCTGAGTGCCAGGGATATAGCTATGGGGATGGAGTGATAAGAGCATTGACACCCCCCAATAAGAATTCTGTCCCTCCAAATTAAGTTTTCTTTCAGTCCTCAAACTTCCTATATTTCAGAGAATGGAACACAGAAAATAATTTACTCCTATATTTGTAGCGTTTGCATTCCCTTGGGGGCTTATCGCACGGGGGAAGGGGAGTGGAAGTAAAGCCCGAGAATAGCACATCCTGCTTTGTCTTATTGCACAATGTTGGCATGTTTCAGCTATTCTCCTGTTCCAGTCCTGTGGGAGAAGGTGGTAGAGGCAAGTCTTTTGCTAATGGATTTTTCCAGTTAGCAAAATGACTCACATTTGCCACTGTCTTCATGGGACTAGAATGGAAGAACAGCGGAAGCACTGAGATGTCATGTGATTAGGCCAGATGGGATACACTACTCTCAGGCTTTAAAGCTGCTTCTCTTCCCTCAAGCGAGAAGGCTCTTGGTCACTTTGCCTGTGCCTTTCTTTTAAAGGAATTTCTAAATGCTCAACTGAGGTTTGGAGTTACTGCAAGGCTAGGAATTTGGGGACTGAAGGACAATTTCATTGAGGAGAAGAATTCTTATTTAGAGGCAATAGTGTCATTCCTCCCTACATAGCTACACCCCTGTTGTGTGTCAAGCTACCCAGTGTCAGGAATAAAGGACAAACAGCCCTCCCTCCATCCCAACTGCCATTGCCCTGGCTACAGAGGAAGAGAAGCTAAGGCAGGCAGAGCTCCATCTTGCCTTGGCCTAGAAGCAGAACGGCCCTCCCTCCATCCCAACTGCCATTGCCCTGGCCAAGGAGGGACAGAAGAAGAGGCAGGCAGAGCTCAATTATGCCTGTGCCCAGAAGCAGATAAAAGGCCCCCTCTCCATCCCAACTGCCATTGCCCTGGCCAAGGAGAGAGAGAAGAGAATGCTAGATTTAATCCCTTCCCCTACTGCCATCCCCTTTCCTTTTGTTGTATCATGTCTACATTAGACTGTAAGCTTGAGGGCAGGGAACTGTTTTGTTGTTCTTTTTCTTGTAAAGCGCCGGCAATATAGAAATAAAAGATAACAACAACAACTTTGCCCTCACTAAAACAATTGTCCTGATTGGTGCACTTTACTTTTTCCAGTATGAAAGACCAGTGATTTGTCATTTATTTGGTGCCTTTGGGAAGCCCACTGGTATGGGAGTGAAGAGCTGTCAGCTGAGAAGCCCAGTTCTAAATCTGAGCCAGAAAGCATTCACAAGTGGAAAACTGTATGTAGAATGGGCTCCTGCCTTTTCAGTTTTCCCACAGTCAATGTTACACTATGATCCCTTCTGTTTTTGTTGGGATTGGATTTACATTAGTGCACTTAACCACATGTTTAGCAGCAGAACTGGCATGCTCGGTGTAGATGAAAAGCAAGAAAAAAGGTGAGTGTCAGCAGCATACTGATTATGCCCTAGTCCAGAAGCACAGGTGACCTCCCTCAGTACTTGAAGATGTTAAAAAAGCAGGGGCCCTCACACAATATGCAATTATAGTGTCATGGCAACAGTCTACTGAATCATGGGATTTGCAGTATAGGTACAGGTATTCAGTATTTTCAGCCAGATTGCTCTACGGCCTCACTAAACTACAAAGCCCAGGGTCCCAGTTAGATGGTAATTTTTGTCGCGGGGCGTCCTGGGATTTCTTGATCCCATATTCGTCCCTCCCTATTTACATAATTTTTGTCTCTGAACTGGATATCCCAGGAGATCCTGGGATCATTGTTTACACGGCATCCCATCCCGTGATATGTACCTTCTCCCACTATATACTATCCCGTTTTTTTTCTTTACACGAGTTTATGGTACTGGGATTTTTTTTAGCTGTCAATCAAGGATGTTATTACTCGTTTTTTCACAACCTCAGTGATGTACTTCCTTTAGAGTTCCGTGCCACGAGTGATGCTATTGGGTGGCTCAAATGTTTGTTCAAGCTTCTGGTTGGGGATGAGGGGGGAGCGATCAGTGGCTAAACCCTGTGCTTTCCTTTAGAAATGAAAGATCACCATTTAAAAGCCAGCTAAACTGGGGAGGGGGGGAGGAGCAATCAGTTGGTGCTGGAGAGTGTGAGAGAGATCAAAAGCAGAGCGGACTGGAGCCTGGCACGCACGCACACACACAAGCCCAAGCTAGTACAAGCCGAGTGCAGGGGGCAGAGGCTTGCAGTTGTCCTGTCTCTTTAAAATGTTAACCCATTAAGCAGAGGCAGCTGTGGAGTGAAGGTTTCAAGCCAGTGCAGGCAATCCTAAGAGGAGGACACACAAGGCATTTTGAAAGACCCAGACGCTGGCATTTTTTACTGTGCCTTGGGGGTGGGTGGGTGAATGTTTGATTATCCTTTCAGACCCAGGGAGGGGATCCAGGCAGGGAATGAATGGGCAATCCTCTGCCCACGATCTCTTTATAATTTACTCTCTCTTTAAAATTTAAACCCAGCATGCAGAGAGGAAACGGTTAAAGCTGAAGGGGTTGCAGTGTAGAAATCCATTGAACAGGGTGATTTAGTGCACACACACACACAAATCTTCGTGCAGCTGTAAGGGATGCCTTGGTTTTCAGCTGGTGAGGCTGAATCTGTTGAATGGGTGACTGACCCCTCCTTTTCTGGTCACTGATTTCTGAGCCCGCCCCCAGTCACCATTTCCGGTCATCACATAGTACCGAGATAGCTTGTCCCGGGCTGTTTACATTTCCGATTTTCCAAATCCTCCCGTGACTTTTTTAAAAACCGCCACAAACCGCGAGATTGGAAGTCCTGCAGGTTGTGGGATAAAAGGTGGGGCCCCCATCCGAAAATCACGTGCCCGACCCAATGTACGTGTAAACAACCAGGGTTCGACATGAATTCTTCCCACTACATTTTCATCGTGTAAACGGCACCTAGGATTGCACAGTATGTAGCCATGCCAGTTAAAGTGGAACTATAGCACTATAACTGTGTAGTGTGAAAGGACCCCAAGAGAAACAGAACTGAACCCTGAGACAGCCCACACTGGAGATCCCATGAGCAATAATGTTTCAGCAACACCTTCTGAAACCTCTCCATAAAGCAGGGTCCCTAGCATTTTCTCTTGAGGTTATACTTTTATGTTGGAGAATCTTTTTTCCTTTCTGCTGAGGACCACGTGTTTTCACTGGGATAACATGTTGCCCTCCATAGGTCACTGGTGGCCAGGGCAAAAACCATTTGTGGATGGACCCCAAATCAAGTTTATGCCTTCACTGTATTTATCAACTACAAACAATAGCTCATGATAGTCACTTGCCTTCTGGAGGTTTTGCTTTTAGAAATAATATCAGCTTCATTCTTGCCTCTTGATAAGACTTGCAATAAAATAACATACATGTCAATGTTTCAGTATCCCCAGAGCCAGAGGAGTAGAGTCTTAAAGCAAAAGGGATTCCCCCATATGGTCTTTCCAGCAGTCAAGATAGCATCACATGAAATATTGCTAACACAATAACATAATATGGAGGCAGTGTGGCATAGTGGTTTCAGTGTTGGACCACGACTCTGGAGAACAGGTTTTGAATCCCTGCTCGGCCATGGAAAACCCACTGTGTGACCTTGGTCAAGTCAACACTCTCACCCTCAGAAAACCTATGATAGATTCACCTTAGGATCACCATAAGTTGGAAATGACTTGAAGGCTTGCAACTGTCATTCCCCATGAGCCTGATGAGGCTATAGAGTCAGAGGAGGAGGAAGACATAGCAGGGAACAGCCCTAGGGACCCTGGCATAGGTTTATACCTGTGCCAGCAGGGAACCCTGCCAACCTAGAATCTCGAGCAGACGAAGAGCCTGGTCCAAGTGGGTTGGCATCAGTTCCAGCAGAGAGTCCTACCCACCCAGGTAAGGATGAAGAAGAGGAGAGGGACTTACCTCCACCATCGTATACCCAGCAGCAAGCTCAAAAGGAGGCTCAAAGGAGGTATCTGAGAATTTATGAGAAGAACTTGCTTATATAGGCTGGAAGAGGCAATGGAGGCTTTGTCAGAGATCAACTGATCTCCGTGGAGAAAGCTTCCTGCTGACTTCAATGCCTGAATCCTTGCTGCCTTGACCTTGGACTGTTCCTGACCACCCTGTTGCCTGATCCTGCTGACCCACAGACTGACTTCTGGACAACACTGCCTTCTGTAAGCCTTGACCTTTGGACTGTATTCTCGACTCTTCTCTGTGTGCCTTCTTGCCTGTTATTGCTGCTTCTCCAAGAAACGGAAACTTGCTTGTTCTGAACTTGATCTGGCTCTCCCTAATTAACTATCATTGGGGCTTGGCTGCTTTCCCAGGCCTTGTTTATCCTGCTGGCATTTTGAGCTGCTTTTCCAGACAGCAACAACAATACCTACACAATAGCTGGTGTTGGCTGTTAGTGATATACACATGTGTTCAGTCATGTTATTCAAGCAGGATGAATTATTTGCTGTAGCACAACATACATAGTCTGCTGACAGCAATGGAAGTGGAGTTGTGCATACAACAGTATTGTGCGTTGCGACTGCATATTGTGGCCATGCACTGCACATTGCAGTTATGCATTGTACATGGTGGACATGCATTGTGGGTTGCAGTTGTGCATAATGTATTGTGCATTGCACAACAGCATCCGATCAATGACATGTGTTGTGCAATGTTACTATTCTGCAGGTGGACTGTGTGGTACTGGCCTAGGGTGTCTCTGTATCTGGAGACTTATGGTACACTGAGTAGCTGCTGGATTGCAGCTCATGTGTTGGGCTAGTTAAATTCTACAGTATAAACTTTGGAACTTTGCATAGTGATAGGGAATGCTATCTGGGAGCCAAAGGTGTGGCTTGCTTGAACCAACTGCTTCTTTCTCTATGTTTTGGATTCTTTGTCAAATTAGCAGCTTAGTTTATGAATTATCCATCTGAGAAAAAAATCTCTCAAATATAGCATAGTTAGTAATTGACAAATATCTTCCTTCCAGTGGGAGTTACAAGAATCTACAAAAGTTTAAAAAGTTAGTGTGTTAGTAGGGCAGGGGTGGGGAAAGCGCAGCTTGTAGGCCACTAGCAGCCCCCAGGCCTATTTCGTTGCTCCCAGCCACCCCCCAGCTTCTCTAATGTTTTGAATGTCACCTTTTTTTTGTTGCTTCAGAATGACCTTAGGTCATTTCTGTCATGTTCCCCCCACAGCCATTATAAGCCTTTCCTCCCCCAACAGGAAGTAACACAGAAGTTGATCTCCTCACTTCCCGTTGGAAAAACAACCTCTGCTTGGCCTAAAAGAGCCTGGAGAGGGTCGATAACATGGTGAAATTGTTCCCCCATTCCCCCTAGTGGCTTTGGAGGACATTCAGGTTGTTTTCATGGGGGTGTAGCAGAGCGGTGCAGCCCTCCAAGGTTTCCTATGGGAGTAGCATCATACCCTAGTCTCTGACAGTAGACCACCTATATGGCAGGGCCCCCTTTCAACCCAGAAATGATTTGAAGGCTACAACAACAACTGAAAGGAAGGGCACTGGGAGAACCACTGATATTGCAGTGAAATGAGTTGTTTTCACACACTTCAAAATATCACAGCAAGAAAACTGTTGTCTTAAATGAGCTTTGGAAAACTACAAAGTCCTCTCCAGGCATATATGGTGGATTAAGCCATATGTGATCACAAGCATATTGTGTGCACTGACAGTGAGTCAGTCTTTCAATAGCAGTAGAAGATGCCAGTGTAGATTTGGCCTGCACACCAATAAAAATAGATTAGGTAAGAAGTGCAGGCTGAGAACACATATAGGGAATCTCTGCCCTCTTTTAAAAATTATCAGTGTAAATATGGCAGGAAAATTAGATGACAGTGATTGGAAAGAAAACCACCATACAGTATCCTGATTTTCAGTTTTTAAAGTATGGTGATTTATTTAAAACATTCTACTATGAACATATGGAAGCTAGTGCTGCTTCAGTTAAGTAGTTTCTCCACCAAAAGAAATATAATTGTGTGGTTATGTGCTGGAAAAAAGGTCTATTGAAAATTGGAGGCTGAGGCCTTAACAGATTTCTCTCTCTTTCCCCCCACTTTTCTTTCCCCCACCTTTTGCATAACTGTACACTTTGAGAACTGTATAAACAAGATAGACCGAAGTGGAAATCACTTAACATCAGCCTTGTGCATTCTGCTTTGAAAACAGCACTTTCAACTTATGTCTGTGTTTACAGAATCACCAGTAGACCGGTTCCTTTAATGAGCTGTAACTAAGAGCAGATTCACAGGGAACATCAAGTACTTTCTCAAAATTCAGCCCAGTAACTGAAAGCATTTGATCTTTTATTGGCATGGCAAGGCTGTTGTAAAAAGAAAGAAATGCACTGAGTATTCAGAGCTGAACAACTGCAGATGGCTTCCCCTGAAGCTATTCTCATATTGTTAGCGTTATGATCTGCCTAATAATCAGTTTCAGGTCAAGCAAATGTGTGTGTGTGTAGACACACACACACACACACACAATTTAAATCCTGGGGATTTAAATATTTTTCCATTGTTACTCTTGTTTTGTTACTTCATTAATAGGGGAGGTTATATTTTCTTGGTTTTTATTATTGTAAACTGCTTTGGAGATTATCTTTTTTTAATGAAAGATATTATACAAAAATTCTTAAAGAAAAAGAGTGATCACAACTAAATACCAGAAAGACAAAGCTCATTGTCTTTCTGGTATTTACTGTAGTTATGATCATTTTTTCTTTAAGAAATTTTTATAATATTTTTCATTGGTCTCAATGTAACTCAAGCAATTGGTGATATCATTCTAAGGCCCCAGACATGGTGTTCCCCCACAATTCCGCTATATAAATGTGCTGTGTGTGAGCCAGTGTGGTGTAGTAGTTTCAGCATTACACTATGATTCTGGAGATCAGGGTTCTAATTCCTGCTCAGCCAGGGAAACCACAGGGGAGATTATCAGACACAGTAAAAGCTGCATCAAAAGATCACTACAAGAACAGGCAGGGGCAAAAATATCAGATGACATCATCGTCCAGTGTTCTGGGAGCATAGCATGGCTGTGAGTAAGGCATCTCTTTTTATTGGTGGCTTATACCCATCAATAGGAAAGGGAAGCCTGCGGCAGCACTATGCCCCCAGAATGGCAGAAGGATGTGGTGTCTGGTAATGTTTCCCTTTCTGTTCTTGTAGCAATCTTCTGGTGCAGTTGGGAATGTGATTTTTGGGTGTGTTCCCCCATGTCTGATGGGTGATCTTTGGCAAGTCACACACTCTCAGCCTCCAAGGAAGGCAAAGGCAAACCCCCCTCTGAACAAATCTTGCCGAGAAAATCCCATGATAAATTCACTTTAGGGTCTCCCTAAGTTGAAAATGACTTGAAGGCACACACCACCAACAGCGATCTGTAAAGAAATATATTTTCATATTTTACATTCTTCAGTATTTTTCTTACCCACTGGATATATAATCCTCCCCGACACAAATATATACACACACACACATGTGTGCCCCAAGAAGGTAAAATTTAATAGAACCCTAGTACTGCTATCACACTTTTCACTACCAGTTTTCCCTACCCTCTGGAAATTCTTGCATTTTATATGTATGTCGACATACAGTATGCAAATTGTGTACACAGATGTCTCCTATCTGGAATGGAAGAACATATTTTCCCTCCAAATGTGATTTAGTTTGATAAATGTGTGGATCAGCTGCAACAAGATACTTTAGGCAATGCAAAATGCAGTACTGGAGCTGTGTTTAGTCATGGCATGGCAAATCCACTTATGAGTCCCTGGAGACAGCCCTGCTGGGCTAGAATAACAGCTCCATTATTCAAAGCTTCATGTCTATCACCCAACACTTATTAGCATAGTTTCGAGGTTAAACAATGGTGTGAGTTCCTTCTGTGTATCCTTCTACTTATTCATTATCAAATTACTTTACAATGTTTATTTAGCTTCCTATCATGTAGATCAAGCATACAAAGTTTGAAATGAACGGTATTCTCCATATCGGTTGGTACCAAGGAAGTTTAAAATGTTAAAGAAACAGCAGTTGAAATCTGGTGGGAAAAATAAAATAAAAGAAACCTGATACTTCCATTGGAAAACTCGTTTCCATTTCCCAGCATTAATGTTAGAGACTCTATATTGCAGTCTACATGGCTGTTAAGTGTGTCTTCTTGCACTTTAGTCAATTTATATCTGGATTGAAAATAACCCACCCATTTAAAATATCCCTTTGATCTAAAACACCATCCCCACCCCCTCTCCCTGCTACTGGTCTGTAAATGTGCCAGGGTAGCAGTGCTCTGACATTTGGAAGGTTTAACAATATGGTAATTCACTGAGTTAAAATATGTACAGAAATAAAACAATAGGACTTAATTAGATTAAACACAAATAAAGTAGCTTAAACGATTTGTCAAAAACCTTGGTTATTTATCAAAGGAAGCCGTTGATCTCAGGATTAATTCAAGAGTTGATGTGTTCTGTTTATCCAGAGCTTGGAAAAGTTATTTTTGGATGATAATTCCCACAGCCCACCAAAAATAACTTTTCCAAGCTCTGGTTTTACTCACGGATGTAGCCATTGTTAATATCTAAATAAACAGTGGTATTTGTTTTAACTTTTGTGATTGAGTCCTGATCTGGAGAAAAGGCAAGATAACAACAGCAACAACAACATCATCCATCCCCTCCCTGCAATATAATTTATACTAAAAACAATCTGAAATTTTTACATGAATGAATGAATGTCATCCACAGTTTGACTATGGTGCTGAGCACACTAGACTGTTGTTTCAGGTCATTCCATTTGAAAGCTGTTTCTCTTGTACTAAGCAGTGGCAATGCACACTTTTATACCCTCACTGCATTTGCACTTCAATGGTGTTAGCTCCTGCATTTGCCTTCTCACACTTGAAATACAATACAATTTATACCACTCTGTTTGTTTTGCCTCCTGCTCCATGAGCAGTATTTTTTTTTTTAATTGCACATTTGGGGGAATTATGTAGTGAAACCATTATAGAATTACCATACTCCATCTGGAAGATGAACACACAACCTGCCATTTCCACTTTTTTTTTACTATGTTTTTTTCTCATGACTTGCCGTTTGTTTGGTTCTACTTTTATATATTTCTTTGTAAAAAAAATTGCTCTTTATTTAATATTTTAACTCTTAACTGTGGTTTCTCTGGGCATTAATCCTTAGGAGTATATCAGAATTGCACCATTGCACTACTCTCCTTACTGAATTTAAAAAAATAAAAATAAAACCATGCTGGAGAACGGAGAACAAATGTTGGGAACTCTTGGGAATCATTGTATCCTCCCAGCCCAAACATCAGAAATAGTTTGGGAGTTTTCCGCTGGAGCTCCCCAGGGAATTCCCAAGGGAAGAGCAATCAAACCACGCCCACACCATCATGTTCACTATTATTCCAATATTGCAATGAAGCAGAATGGGACATTCATACTTAAAAGGATTAATAAACCATAGTGGGTTGTGGGGTGTTCCTTATTTCAATATGGGAATCGTGTTATTATGTGAGAAATACATTATTTCAGGTGGAAAAGAATTTATTTCCAAATAATTTAACTGTGGTATAGCACTGACATTGTGTGATAAGCTCCAGGCAAAGGCAGGATCAATGCAGTGTAATTGTAGTATAAAAACGGGGTTGTTTAAACAGCAAAAATATTCCTCATAGAATTTGAGGTGAATACAATTTGTCTTAATAGCATCCTGCATCATTTTGTCATATTCTGAAGCCGGGGGGAATGCCAAAAACTTCGCAGGAAAAGTCTCCATGGCTTTCCCCATATTTTTTAGAAAGCTCAGCGGGGAATGCACATCCAACTCATTGGGACAACTGATTTGCTTGATGTGCATCCCTGATAAGAGTGGAATTGGAAAGATGATTGGTTGAATGTGTGCAGGGGGCGGAGCTTGCTAACAGGGCAAGTGACCGAACCCACCATGTTGGATTTTTGCTGAGGTGACGAAACAGCCTTTTCTCCTTCTTCTTTTCTATTTATTTAAGTAGAATGCCACACTTCTGTACCTTGGATATACTTTAAAAAAAATACTGCTGGGCAGTGGCAACTGGTGACAATATAAAAGTAATTCACTTGTGCCATCTTGATTCGCAGGCATGTCCAATCAAACAGTGAACACAG
Source organism: Gambelia wislizenii (assembly GCA_030847615.1). Taxonomy (NCBI): domain Eukaryota; kingdom Metazoa; phylum Chordata; class Lepidosauria; order Squamata; family Crotaphytidae; genus Gambelia; species Gambelia wislizenii. The sequence goes on along the minus strand of JAUMIR010000002.1, from coordinate 357,796,064 downwards.
ATAGCTTTGCATGCCTGCGATCTTGCAAAAAAATAAATAAATGTTGAGACAAATGAAAGCTGCTGTGAATTGGCATTAGTGTGCATCAATCCACATTTTATTGCCTCATATAGACAAGCCACAAGTGTTGTGAGTCAGATCCATCTAAATTCAGATTCTTACTCTGCTGTGAAACCTTGGTGGGGGTTGGGTGCTGAGATATCTCTGAACGTAACTGGCCGGCTGCAGAGTTTTTTGTTGGAAGACTGCTCAGAAAGATAGAGATTCATTCCTAGCCATATTTCCCAGGTTCCCGTGCAACCAACAAGGAGGGGGAAGAGTGACCCCCTCCTTCTTGATCGCACATCCAGGTGCACATTCTGGCCTCAGCAAAGGTGATACCACCAGCTAGGCTCTTGCAGGAAGCTGCTTGGCTGGCAAGATGGTGGCAGCACTGGGGACGGGCCATTGGGGCTAATACAGTGTTGGCCCAGCTGGCCCGGGTGGACAACAATACGCAGCTGCACCAGATTGGGCCCTGTGTTTGTGGCCACCATTGTGGCCTATGCTGGATCAGTCTGGAGCATAATGCCCTGGAGTAAGTGCCTCATGCAAACATGGCCTGTGCTGTAATCCATTTTGGAGAACAATTTGTTTTTTGAATAGTAGGATAAACAGACAAATAAAGAAATGATAGAAATGAGACAGACAGAATGTTGTATTCTTTAGCCAATGATGCATTCAACAATATTGTTCAAAGGGTACAGTCACTAAGAGTAGAAACCCCAACAAGAGCTGGGAAATGTTACATTTTGAACTACAACTCCCAGAATCTCAAAGTAAGCATGGCCACTGGCTATACTGCCTGGAGATTCTGGGAATTGTAGTCAAAAACATATTTTTTTCAAGCTCTGATCCCAACCTTTTGTTTTCATCATAATGCACATAGAGGGTATAGGAGATTTCACAAGACAAGTCAGAAGGTGGAAAGGGATACATAAGTTTCTACAAATCCTTCCCTGTGAGGTTCCTTCCTCACAAAACCAGCCCAACTGAAGCAAGTAATGAAGCAAGTAAACAGAGAGACCAACAGAGAAAAACTCCTAGATAAGTGTTTGGAGAGGGAAATTGGTGGAAGGGGAAAGGATTAAGCTCTGCATTATCACCAACCACACCATGTTGCATTTTGTTTGTTTATTTAAAGTATTTTTGTATTGCTTCCCAGCTCACAAGGGCTCCTGAGGCAATGAATAAATAAAAAACCATTAAAACAAAACAAATAAAAACATTTTAGAAAGACATTAAAATACTCTTTAAAAACCCCTAAAAGCCATCTAAAAACAATCCTAGAATCCAGTTTCGAAACAGTTAAAACAGCAGTTTCAAACATGGAATGCCACATGAAACAGCACTGTTTTGGCTGCCCTCTGGAAGTTTCAAAGAGATGGGGCCAGCCTAACTTCCTTGGATAGTGAGTACCACAGTCAAGGCACTGTTACAGAGAAAGCTGTACTGTATTATGTATATCTGCCAACCTAATTTCACAAGGTGTTAGGACATGCACAGGACCTCCTCAGAAGATCTCAAATTTCTGGCAGGCTTATATGGAAGGAGGTGGTCTTTCAGATATCTTGGCTCCAAGTTGTTTAAGGCTTTGTAGGTCAACACCAGTACCTTGAATTTAGATCAGAAGCAAACTGGAAGCCTGTGTAGTTCTTGCAGGACTGGTGTTGGTCTCTAAATGAACACCTGACACCAGTCTGGCTGCTGTGTTTTGCACTAGCTGCAGCTTCCAAACACTTTTCAAGGGCAGCCCCATTTAGAGCTCATTACAATTGTGCATTGTGCATTGCATAGTGCCGTGATGCATTGTGAGATACAGTTGTGGGTCACATATTGTGCATTGTGATTGTGCACTGTGCACAACTGTGTCATTGATATGTGTTATGCAATGCTGCCATTCTGAATGGGGCTTGCGTAGTAGTTGCATAGCATATCTCTGCATGCGAATATTCACGTTATGCTGAGTGGATTTTGGATTGCAGCCAGTGTGTGAGAACACTCCTGGGAAAGGCTTTGGGTTCTCCATTGATCTGCAGAAGAAGAGGTGAAATAATGTATTTTACTTCCTGTTGTCAAAGCCTGGGGCTTGTCTACACTATCAAAAACCCTGAATCTCCATGTGAATGCTCCTGAATGTGTGGCAATCAGGCCACATGTGGCATGACCTTTTCCTGAAATCTGGGACTATCCAGCCACATGTTGCATGGACCAGATTCTTACCAAGATGTGCCATATGTGGGATTCAGGGTTTTCTCTGTATTTTTGTCCTCTACTGCAGCTTCTGCCGCCACCATCATCACTGACTCCACCACAACCAATTTTAAAGCTCTGGAGGCAGTTCCTGGCCGAAGAGAGAGGTTTTCTCCCTTCCCCTGGCTTGGCAGCTTGGCTTCCAGCCAGTCTCCACTCACCCATCACTTCCTTCAAGTGCTTTAATTGGTTTCTTAAAGCACCTCTTCCTGGGATAGGCGAGCGGGAGAACAGGCAGAGGCAGCACTGCTGAGCAAGGGAAAGGATAAATCCTCTCCCTTTGGCCTGGAACTGCCTCCAGAGCTTTAAAATTGGTCATGGCTCCAGTGGTGGTGGTGACAGTGGTGGTGGATGAAATTCCACAGGGTCAGTGAAGACAAGGTACCCCATGTCTCTGAGGAGAATAATAATGCACAGGACTTAGGGGCATGTAACACCCTATTATCCCCTACTGCAACACCCAGCATTCTCTGACTTGGTTCACTTTTAATTGGCAACAGTGTTTGATATCAATTTGGCATAACATGGAGTCAACTAAGGATAGCAGGTATCAGGCCTAGAGAGGGGCCTCATAATTATTCAACATTCACACCTCAAAACAGACAACCAGAATCTCCTTTGAAATGGAGAAGGATCTTCCTGCATTGAGCCTGAGAAAGGCAGACATCCATAGAATCATAGAATCATAGAGTTGGACGAGACCAGAAGGGTCACCAAGTCCAACCCCCTGCCATGCAGGAATACAAAATCAAAGCATTCCCGACAGATGGCCATCCAGCCTCTGCTTAAAAACCTCTAAAGGAGGAGACTCCACCACACTACAAGGCAGCTCATTCCACTTTTGAACAGCTCTTACTGTCAGGAAGTTCTTCCTAATGTTTAGGTGGAATCTCTTTTCCTGAAGTTTGAGACAATTGCTCCATATCTTGTCTCTGGAGTCACAGAAAACAAGCTTGCTCCATCCTTAGTATGACATCCCTTTAAATATTTAAACATGGCTATCATGTCTCCAGGCTAAACATACCCAACTCCCTAAGCTGTTCCTCAGAGGGCATGGCCTCTAGACCTCCGACCATTTTGGTCACCCTCCTCTGAATACATTCCAGCTTGTCCTCATCCTTCTTGAATTGTGGTGCCCAGAACTGGACACTGTATTCCAGGTGAGATCTGACTAAAGCAGAATAGAGTGGCACTATTACTTCCCTTGATCTAGACACTATACCCTATTGATGCAGCCTAGAATCGCATTGGCTTTTTAAGCTGCCATGTCACACTGCTGACTCATGTTCAGTCTGTGGTCCACTAAAACTCCTAGATCCCTTTCGCATGTACTGCCATCAACCAGGTGTCACCCATCTTATATCTGTGCTTTTCGTTTTTATTGCCCAAGTGTAGTATCCTGCATTTCTCCCTGTTAAAATTCATTTTTTTAGTTTTGACCCAGCTTTCTAATCTGTTACGGTCATTTTGAATTCTGATCCTGTCCTCTGGGGTATGCCCTCTATTCCCTCATCCAAGTCATTGGGTAAAGATGTTGAATTGCATTGGGCCCAGGACAGAACCCTGTGGCACCCTGCTGGTCATTTCTCTCCAGGATGAAGAGAAGACGTTGGTGACTACCTTTTGGATTCGGCCCATCAACCAATTACAAATCCACCTAACAGTTGCATTGTCTAGCCTGCATGTTACTAACTTTTTTGCAAGGCTCCAGCATCCATCTGTATAGTTGGTAGAGTCATTGCTTTGCAAATCATGCTGTCACCCACATATCCGCAGGACAATGAGATGTTGCCTGTCAATCTCCAGATACCAGATCACCCCTATTTTTCAGTTCCTGGCTGGTCCGGAATACCTTTGTTCAGATCGTTGGACACTACTTGAAGACAAATGTTCCTTTTCTTTTCATTGCACCTTCAAAGGGGTATTTTCTCATTCCCCCCCTCCCGGAAAAATCAGTTCTTTGAGTTCGGCTCCCCATTCCTCACAAATCTATGTCACTCTATCCCATCACTACCCCTTCCTCTCTGCTGACACTTTCCCAACCCCTGGCTGGCTTCCAAGCTCTCTCATCTCCTTCAGTCTAACCCTAACCTCCCCTTCCAAGTTCCTCCTTTCTCCCCTTTTCCATCGCAACTGTCAGCTGCTGCTCAAGAGTAATTCCACTACTCACAAGGAAACCATAACTCAGGATCAGGTGCAGTATTTTCCCAAAGCTTTAGCCTAATCCTGTTTATAACTATTTCCTGCCTTACTCTAGTAGTCTTGTTTGCTTGATAATGAATGTGTGTGATGTGTGAATGCTTATAATTCATTTTAATCAAGTTTCATATACATAGGACTTAAGATTCCAAAGGTTATGCAGCTTCTCGCTTGCCATTTGAGTTGCTATTAGTTCCCCAATCTGAGATCTGTTCATGTGTGAATTTTCCATGGACACAAGGGTTTCGCATAACAGCCCCACATGTAGACAAGTTCCTGGTCTTACTGCCTTTCCTCCTTTGTCTACCTTTGAACTGTAGTTGGATTTATAATATTATGTGAAAACCTTATTACATTATATTAATTTTTGTCTACAATGGAATGGAGATATTTGATGGATTTCTGTTGCCTGCTTGAAAAACTAGTGTATAGGAAAATGACAACTCCTTAATAAAAGGGTGGTCAGCTGTCACATTCTGCTGAGGTATGTTGCTAGTATGTGAATGGAGAGGGTTTTTTTTCTTGATGTGATTGCATAGTAAACAGTAAGTTTATTTTTATTCCTGAAGATGTACCGAGTTCACACTGGGATGGAATTATGCCTGCTTTTTATGTGCTGCCTTGAGATCTAACTTCTTGCGGGAAAGAAACTGTATTACATATAAAGTGTCTCCAGGCTTAAATAAATCTATGCAAAGTGTTTCATTTTGTAGGCATGGTATTTTTGCCCATTTACTTGGGAGCTACATAGGCAATAAAAAGGAGTGAGTTTAGCACCAATATAATGGTGTTTTTTGTGTATGATTGATACAACAGCCTGGGAGTATTATATCGTGCTCTGTTTATCATGCTGTAGCTGCAGCATAGGGGCAATGTTATGCTTTTATTACCTTATGCTTGTAGAACAGAGGTAGGAATCCTGAATGCTAGCTCAGAAGGCATAATGGTGGAGTCTTGCTTGGTGCATAATCCAGGTATCCTAGTTGAAGAAAATCAATGAAGACAACACATTGATCTCCTTGCAGAGTGCAAATGCAGTTAGGTCTGAACTACTCTGTTGGGATTTTGTTACTAAAGTCATTTGATTGCACAACCATGTTTGCTAACCAAGTTCTTATCATGCAGCTCCTCACTAGGTTAAGCTTAGCTTCCTTTCTGTATGATATACATTTGATGGCAAGAGGAGGAGAGACAGAGAGACATTCTTCTTTAGAAAAAGAAGAAAAGAGGGCTTCTCTCTTGCAAATGCACAGTTCTACTTGTGTTGTTGTTGTTGTTGTTGTTGTTGTTGTTTTTTGCATGTTTCCTGAAGGCTAGACTAAATTGCCTTTTCTTCAATGACATTTCACAATGTCACCAAATATATAAACATCCCCAAGAAAGCTATGTGCATATGAATCATTCCAGGGGGAAAAATATTATCTTCAGCTGTGATGAATTTTATGTGATTCTGTGCGAGGGGGTCAATTTATTTTCTCTCTCTCCCCCATCTCCACTATTAGTATTATTATCAAAGAAGTAGATGTGATTAGGTATAAACTGGAGGGCTTACCATATTGACAGATACAGGTTTTTATTTATTTATATATGGTCTATATTTCATACTTGTCAGTGAAAATATTTTTATAATGTACAGCCTTCCCAACAGTGGGAAATAAATCAAGTATTTTAAAAGTGATTGCAGATGATTCATTTAGTGCTGTCATAATAAAGTGTTTTCTTTAATGAAAATTTATCTCATGTTCTATCATACTGAAACTTGGATTTATGCATTTATAGTAACAGGCAGAAAGGACTAAGGTGCTCAGAATGATAAATGTTAACTGATATTTGAGAATAAAAATGAATTAGATAGTCTGATGTAATTTAACCCACTCTGAGTGATAATTTTTTAATGGCAAAGCATTGTTTAAGGAGGAAAACAAGTTAAGATGACCTATGTGTACAGGATAACTCCATAACATGTAATCTAATGTGTTAATAATTAAGCATTAAAGCTTTAACTGTGCCTTTAGTAACTTGCACTGCCTAACCTCTGAACGTGTTGGAGAATTTCTGTTGAAGAAATGCTATCTTGTCCAGTTCCTAATCTTGAGTGGTGGATTATTGCAGAAAAATAACACTAAATTTCACCAAAACCTATTCCTGTGCCAATTAACTGAGTTCCAGCAGTTCATTGGTTCAATGAAAGTTTAAATTTGGGACTATGCTGCAGCATTCATTTTATGGTATTCACATTGCATAAAGAGGCTTCCTAGGCTTATTTTTCATACATTTTTCTGTACTGGGCTTTTGTTTATCTCTTCTCACAAAAGGCCAGGATAGCAAGCCAAGGATGGGCTGTCAGTTTTAACTGGTGGAAAGGCTCATTTCTGAGCAACTGATCCTTGAGGTAACTTGACCCTGAGGTAACCTGCTTAGAATTTTAGAAACTAAAACCAGCATTTTAAAAATGTGTCTGGATTTGGAATACGCACCAATACCAATAGTGCAAAGTTAATATTATACTGGAACAACTGAGATCCAGATAATAATCTGGCTTCTGTACTTTGGACCAGTTAACATTTCTGGATTGTCTTCAAAGGCAGCATCTAGTACAGAAGAGTGCAGTAATGCAGTTTGGAAATAACTAGGGCAGGGGTGGGCAACATATGCCAGATCTGTCTTCTTCAGAAAACATATGCCAATGAATTTCTGCTCCATGTCCCATCAATTGTGGGAACTAGACTGTCCTCATCAAGGAGCAATGTTCTTTTAAGGGTGACCTCTATGCTTTGGAACGCCTTGATCTTGGACGTTCAGCAGGAACAGTCTGTTCTCTCTTTTTTCAGCCAGCGTGAAAAGCTAGCATCTTCACTGTGCCTTCTGTGATCAGATCAAGCAAGGTTTTGTTGCTCTTATGTTGTTTTCTGTTGATTCAAACACTCTTGTTTTGATTGTCTTCCTGTTGTTAATGCTTTCTGGATTAAGGCTGGAACAGTTTCAATTCTGAGTTTTTGAAACTGATCAGCCATGTTCTATGAATGTAGTATGTGAGGTCAGTAGGTAACTAAGTATTTGTTACCCTGCCAAAAAAAACCCCCTACCAACCTCTGCTTTGCCTTGCATTTTCCTGGTCCACAGTGACCTCATTAACATCACACACACTGAGGTGAGTTCAAGGTTAGATTGGTTTAACCAACCACACGTTTCACCAAGGCGTACTAACATTGTTGTAAAAAGGTAGCCCTATGATGATCAGGTATCCTATACCTCACAGTATTTTTGGCCACACAGCTGCATCCGCTCCACTTTCTTTATTCCCATGTGCATGTAACACACCATAACCTAAGCATCCACCAGACATTCCTTGGGTTTTTTTCTGGGCTGTGAGGCCGTGTTCTGGAAGAGTAGTTAGTATTTTTATATACCGGTATCTCCAAGCTTGCAAATGACATTGGTGTGGCTTGCAAATATTTTAAAAATCAAAGAAAGAAATATAATCAATAAAATCTCAGATTTTACAACTAGAACAATAAATTGACTCAGACAATGTCAACATGCAAAAACATTACACTCATAACAATATGAAGAACCAACAGAAATCTCAAGATAGAAAAAGTAATGTTAAAAACAAAACAAAAACAATGACTAAATAAATGTAGGAAGTAGAAAGCCTTAGCCTGGCATGTAAATGTTACTAGTGATGACACTAGACAGACATCCTTTGGGAAGGCATTTCAGAGATGGGGGACACTACTTACAAGTCTCTTTATCTGGTAGCCACCATCGTGTGAAACCATAGAATCATAGAGTTGGAAGGGGCCTCATGGGCCATTGAGTCAACCCCCCACTTAATGCAGGATCTTCAGATACCTGTCCAGCCTCTTTTTGAGGATGTCCAGAGAAGGAGACCGCACCACCTCTCTAGGCAATTGATTCCATTGTTGAACCACTCTTACTGTCAAGAAGTTCCTTCTAACATTCAATTGAAATCTACTCTCTTCTACTTCAAATCATTAGACCTGGTCTTACCCTCTGGGGCAGCAGAGAACAAACCTGTATCCTTGTCTATATGACAGCGCTTAAGATATTTAAAGAGTGTGGTCATGTCACCGCTCAGTCTTCAACAAGCTGAACAGGCCTAGCTCCTTCCACCTCTCCTCATATATATTGTTCTCCACACATTATATCATCCTTATTGCCCTTCTCTGAATCCACTCCAACTTGTCTATACCCTTCTTAAAATGAGGTGCCCAGAACTGAAACCAGCATTCCAGATAAGGCCTGGCCAGCACATTCTTGGAACGGATGCTGGCTGAAATAACATTCACCTTTCCTTTTTTTTTTTTTTTTTTTTTTTTTTTTGCTGTAGCATCACACTGCTGGTTCATTTTTGACTTATGAACAACAATAATCCCAACGTCCTTTCCGCATGTAGTACTGCTGAGCCATGTATTCTTCATCCTATACCTGTACATTTGGTTTTTGTAAATTTCAGAAAAGTTTTATGTTAAAATTCTGTTGGAGGATATTTGTCCAATGTAACCCTGTCATTCGCCAAATATCTGTCATCAGCCATTAAGACCAGAGAGAGAGAGTAGCATCCAAAATGTGGCAGGGCATTGGTAAGGTATCATAAGATCAATTAAACTGCACTGTGTTTATGGGAGGGGAGTTAATGAATGCCTAATTACATTTTATTTAATATTTTTGATTTTATACTATTTCAATATACTAGTTGTACCCAGCATAACATATGTCATTTTAAAACTCCCCCCCCCAAAATGCCTGGTAGACCTCACAACAAGTTGACTGCCTGCAGAGATCTACTTACATACTGATGTGTAATTGGATGGATCTGGTGAGTTCATGATCATTGATCTCTTGATTAACTTTGAATCATGCAACATGGATCTTATTCAGTGAGTTTTATCAGGATAAGCCCTTCTATAGCCACATTTTAAAACCCTTCCCAATGCTACTTCCACATTAACAATTTAGACAAGGGTGACAAGAAGAAACTCAGACCATTTACTGATAGAACCAGCTTTATATTCCCATCTCCAAGGTTCGTTGTTGTTAAATGTTGTCAAGTCAACTTTGGCTTATGGTGATCCTGTGAATGAAAGACCTCCAAATCACCCTATCATCAACAGTCTTGCTCAGGTCCTACAGACTCAGGGCTGTGGCTTTCGTGATCTAGTCTATCCATGAAATGTGGTCTTCCTCTTTTCCTACTGCCTTCTACCTTACGAAGCATTATTCTCTTTTCTAGTGAGTCATGTCTTCTCATGATATGTCCAAAGTACGGCAGACTCAGTTTAGTCATCTTGGCTTCTAGAGAGAATTTAGACTTGATTTACTCTAGGATCCATGTATTTGTCTTTTTAACATTCCATGGTATCCATAGAACTTTTTCCTAGCACCATATTTCAAATAAGTTGAGTTTCTTCCTATCAGCTTTCTTCGCCATCCAGCTTTCACAACCATACATAGAAATTGGAAATAAAATTGGAGGTCTTTGGATAATGCTCTGACATCCAAAGATGCGAAAACATTCTGGGTGGTGGTCAGAAAATATATGAATAATGAGAGCTCTGTGGTTCTACCTACTATATCCCCCTCAATTTGGTTTTCCTATTATACCGAAAAAAATGAGTACACAAGCATTTGAGGGAAATCTAATAAAAAATCCTCCTAATCTATGGAGTTCAGTTTCTGCTGACGAGGTGCATCAGTTGATTTTTAAATTAAAATCTGGCAAATCCCCAGGATATGATGGCCTCCCAGCAGAAATTTTGAAGTTTCGCCCTGAGCAATGGACAAAGGCATTAGCTAATTTATTTACTCTTGTCAATAACTCTGGTGAGATTCCAGCTGATTGGAAAGATTCCATCATAATTCCTATCTTTAAAAAGGGGGATAGACAGGATCCTGGTAATTATCGTCCAATAAGTCTTCTATCAGTAGTGGGCAAACTTTATGCCAGTTATTTGGATACAAAATTACTGAGTTGGATTAATGTTCAAGGGCTGATAGGTCCAGAGCAAGCGGGATTTAGAAAACACATGTCCACTGAGGATCATATAATAGTGCTTTCATATCTCGTAAATAAATACCTGTCATGCCCTAAAGGCAAATTATATGCGGCTTTTATCGATCTGAAGGCCGCTTTTGATTCAATTCACTGGTCACTATTATGGGACAAGCTTGATAGGCTTAACATAGATCCTCGACTGTTATTTCTTCTAAGCCAACTCCATACAAATAATCAGTGTAGAGTGAAGTTCTCTGAAACTGGCTTATTAACAGACCCTATTTACTCTGGTACAGGTGTTAGACAAGGATGTGTGTTGGCTCCTCACCTGTTTAATTATTTGTAGCTGATTTACCTGCCTTTATGGCCACAGTAGACTCGCATCCACCATCGCTGGGTAATCGGCCACTATTTGTACTCCAATATGCTGACGACACAGTGTTACTTTCTCTAACTCAGGTGGGGTTGGCAAGAGCCCTAAAAATATTTTTTGAATATTGTGATAAATCTCACCTGCTGGTAAATTCTGACAAATCCAAAACACTGGTATTTTCTAAGAGATTTGTCCCAAGAATGTGGAAGGTTGGTAATCAGACAATTGAGCAGGTCAAGAAGTATGTTTACCTTGGTGTCCTTTTTCATTTTAATGGACACTGGGGTAAACAGAGAGATAAAGTAATTCTAGCAGGGAAAAGATCCTTGGAAGCTATACAATCTTTTTACTATAAAAAAGGTAATCAGGATATCCTGGCGGCCTTAAAAATTTATAAAGCCAAATTAAGACCACAATTACTTTATAGTATATTTACCTGGATTCCAGCCTTTAATAAGGAGACTGAACGACTGCAGACTTCTTTTTTCAGGAGAATATTAGCGGTTCCCCCTTGTGTACACCATCTGACTCTTTATGCAGAATTGGGCTTGAGTTCTCTTGAAACTGAAGCTTGGTTGTTGACTTATAGATTGTGGTTTAAGATCCATTTTAGACCCAATAGATCTGGCCTTTTATGCTTTCTTCTATCTGACGTATACTACACTAGATGGGCAACATTTTATGAAAGTAAAGTAGTGTCTATGGGTATAAATCTTGACTCTCTCCTTTTGTTATCTGAAAAGGAAGGTCTTAAAACTATTAGGCACTGCCTCATTGAGAGGGAGCATCAGCTGTCTTATCCAACACCCCCTAGGGTTTGTTCTCCAGCAATGCTTGGTATCCCACCCGTACAGGGTGGGATCCCAGATTATTTTCAAACTCTTTCATTGCTGGCAGCAAGGAAGGCTTTTCTTCTTGCAAAGTTGAATGTACATCCCTCTAATGTGACCAAGGGTAGATATTTGCAGACCCCTTTTTTGAATCATATATGTCATTGTGCTCAAGCCCCTGATACTCTCTATCATATTGTATTGAATTGCCCATTGTATATAATTCCCAGGGGAAAGTTGATAAGGAGGTTATTGGAAAGGAATGTCTGTACAGATAGATTATCAGTGAAATTCGTATTGGAAGATCAAAATCCGCATATCACCAGATTAATGGCTAACTTTTTGGTTGAGGCAGCAAACATATGGCTTAACCTGCCTAAAAATGATCTTTGAAGTCCTATTGTTCTATTGTTATACGTATATGTTGTATTATGCCTAATAAAGGTTGTGGATGGATGGAAATTGGAAATATCTTATGTTCTAGCCCAAGGATGGGCAATTTGTGTCCTTCTAGATGTTATTTAACTGGAACTCCCCTAATCCTTCACCTTTGGCTATGTGGAGTAGGATTGATGGAAGCTGCCTTTCAATGTTTTGATAGCCATAGATTGCCCTCCCTTGCTGTGCTTTAAGCCCTAACTCTTTAGTTATTTTGCACACTGAGTTCCACACTCTTTGTAATAGGTATACCTGCATGCAATATGTAGTTGTGACACCTCCCCACCCCACCCCTGAGATGTAGGATTCTCACCTCCAGGATGAAAAGGCTCTAGGCCAGGAGAGGGCAACTGTGTTTGTTCTGGGAGCCAGTTTCTGGCTCTGGGATTTTCTTTGGGCTAGACAGAGTACTCAAAATGTCAAAACCAAAAAAAGTAGATTTTCAAAAAAATGTTAAACAGGATAGGAATTCTTGTGACCTAATGAAAAGGTGAATGATCATTCCTTGAAGCTTCCAGGAGAGGTCATTCATGCCTCCTCCTCCTCCTCCTCCTCCTCCGACGAGAAAGCATAGCCTGGGGAGTCTGGATGGGTCAAAAACAGCCTTGAAGGGCTGCAAAGAGCCCCAGGGCCATGCTTTGCTGAACCCCGCTCTAGCCTAAACCCTGACCTTTTATTTGCTCCACACAATGTATTTTCCACTTTGTCTAAGGACTTTATCAGATGCATAAAATATGGCATCATAATGATGCCACATAACTGTGAAAGGGCACGCAGATCAGACAACATTGCCCTTTTGTAGTTATATTCTGCCCAAACCCATACTTTTTAATTGATGGCTTAAGCCATCAATTGATCCCCCGTGGTGCTTTTGTGTTGGCATTAACAGCATGTGAAACCTCAGGCCAGTTAACTCACCTGAGTGCAGCATCAATGGCCGGTTTAGTGTGAACACTTCTCGGTGAATCGGAACATCCAGGTAGGTTTCACTCTATTTATGACCCTCACCAGGTTACTTGGGACTTTTAAAGTGTGCTTATGTGCTTGGTGTCACTTTTTATGCTTTCCTTTTTGTTTTATTTTAAAATTTCCTGTGCGATGAAGTCTCGTGAGATTTTGAACGAGGAAGTGAACGGGGCTTCATTCATTTCCTCTTCATTGCTGGGGAAACCTTCTTCTGGGAGAGAAGGTAAGTGCAGTGGGGGCATTCTTTTGCTGGCATAAAAATTGATTTTTTAATGCGGGCAAAGAACGTTTAAAGGGGCTAGTCTGATAAAGTCCTAAGAGTAATATGACAATATCTCCCTCACTCCAAGAACTGATCCACAGGAATACAGACTTAGGCATGTAAATCTTCACTTGTCTCATTCTTGTGTGTGAGAACATGAAACTACCCCCCCTCTTCACTTTAGACATTTTCTGTTGGTCATAAGAAAGTTTTAGCATTTGAAAGAACTTTTTTAAAATTAAAATTGTACCACGAAACTATGATAGCTCCTGCCTTGTTTCTTGGACATTTAAGAGTTCAAGTACTGGATGGGTTATTTCCATGTTTTTTTAATCAATTTGCCAGCCCTTCTGTGTGGTGTGTGTGTGTGTGCATGTGCATGCACGCTATGCTTTGCAAAGGGAAAAAGCACCAGTTTTGTGCCGCTACATTTTAACTTGCAGAAAACTCAAGAGGAAAAAAGTGCTAGTAATTCCATACTTAACAATGGAGGTAAGGCATTTTGCATAGGTTAATGACCTTTCAATAGGCTGACAAGACATCCAGTCTAATCAAAAACAAGTAATTTTGTGAGATTTCTTCACATCTCTACATAGACTCTGCTTTCTGTCTTATGGATTATACCAGCATGACCTCCATATGTTCCTCTTCCTTCCATGAGTCTGCTGGATCTACCACATGTTCACGGGCAGAAATTTGAATGAGATTTGCTGCTTGCATGGACCAAGCCTTAATTCCTTCCAGTGTGGGTAGATTGATGCTGGGCATATTTGGCCCATGATACTTATTATCCGGTTAAAGACTCTTTATTACTGCCCTTATAATAAATATTTTCATTTCCCTTTACTTTTCAAAGTCAGCCATGTGCTGGTGACAATTACATAGCTAGAAGGAGACTGACCAAGCCTTGCCACACAAAGGAAAAGAGGCTGTGCAGCAAAACTCAATAGTTTTGTTACAATCTTTCAACAACAAAAAAGAAAAAGAAAAAGAAAAAGTAAGTACTGTACAGTAGTTTCTTTTCTTTTAAATCAGTGGCTGTTATCTGACTTTTCATATGGTTCCCACAATAGTCTATCTTTCACAGTTACAATGAGTACAGTGAGTTACAATGGCTACTTTTTAAACAGTTGATTATATTATACTTGATACTTGATCCATTCATTAAGGAAAACATTCATAATTCCTGCTTAATTCACCTGTCTGTGTTAATGGGTTATTTTAAATATCATGTTATTGCCTTCAAAATGAAATGGCACTGTGTGTTTTTTCGAAAATAAACCAAGTCTACCACCTGCCAGCTTCACAGCATTTCTGAGCATCCCTACCAGAGTACATTTAATTATTTATTGTGAACTATCTGAATGCAGCTCTGTTCTTCATTTGTGAATAGCTAGAGAAATGATCAAAATTTTAAGAAAATAGACCTTAATGCATCTGTGCTGAATAGTTTAATGTGAACAAATTTCAGCTTATGGCTTAGGCACAAAAGGGCACTTAACAGGGTTTGCCATTCACTATTCATGTTGTATAGGCGTGCACAAGGATCCATGAGTTCGCTCATCTATGTGAAATGTTATTATTGCCTGGCTTCTAGGTACAATGGAAGGATATTTTGAAGGCAAATATTAAGCAGATAGGCCTCACCTAGAATACTGTGTCCAGTTCTGGGCACCACAATTCAAAAAGGATATTGACAAATTGGAGCGTGTCCAGAGGAGGGTGACTAAAATGATGAAAGGTCTGGAAACCATGCCTTATGAGGAAAGACTTAGGGAGCTGGGTATGTTTAGCCTGGAAAAAAGATGGTTAAGGGGTGATATGATAGCTCTGTTTAAGTATTTGAAGGGGTGTCACATTGAGTATGGAACAAGCTTGTTTTCTGCTGCTCCAGAGACTAGAACATGGAGCAATGGATGCAAGCTCCAGGAACAGAGATTCCACCTCAACATTAGGAGGAACTTTTTGACAGCAAGAGCTGTTCGGCAGTGGAACACACTCCCTCGGAGCGTGGTGGGGTCTCCTTTCTTGGAGGTCTTTAAAGAAAGGCTGGATGGCCATCTGTCAGGGATGGTTTGATTGTGTATTCCTGCATGGCAGGGGGTTGGACTGGATGGCCTTTGTGGTTTCTTCCAGCTCTACAATTCTACGATTCTACGATTCTAGGAATACAGATATTTGCATGCTGATTGTCAGATTTTCAGATAATTTACAAATAATGGTATATACAGATGGGCCTTCAAGTTGCCTGTTGACTTATGGCAACCCCATGAATTTCATAGGGTTTTCTTAGGCAAGGAATACTCAGAAGTGGTTTGTCATTGTCTGAAATGTAGCCTACAGCACTTGGTATTCCTTGGCAATCTCCCATCCAAGTATTAACCAGCTTCCAAGATCACACAGGATCAGGATCAGACAGAGTGTGCAACAACAAATGTAAAATATACCATTAAAACAAATATCCTATGAGTGTGTTGATCTGATAGTCTTGCTGCTACTCCTTTGATCATCACAACAGGGTGGATATTGGAATGAAATGGATTCAATCCTTTGCACTTGCAACAGACACAAGTGCTGATAGCAAAGCCAACAGCTACACCTCCATGCTTCTACCACCTCCATCATTACTCATTAATCACAGTGTGGTTCATCAAGAATGCACGAGGGTCAACAGCAAATGGTGGGAATGCTCCAGTGATAGCTTCACCTCTAATACACAAAGGGGTCCGATGAGACCAATATATTTTGCTATTTAAGGTGGAGTAGCAAATGATGCCTGTCCACTCACCTAAGTCAAGGTGCATACAGTACCCAAGCTGACCATTGAAGCAGTTTTGAGGCACCCAAAACTTTGGCATGAGAATCAGAAAATCCCATAAATGTGTCTCCCTTTCCCTGGTAGCAAAATTAGAAAAAGAATAAATTAACAACTAACAATTATCACCACTTCCATGGTCCCACAGATCTGCTACTCATCATGGCTGCTTCACTCTCCCAAATACTAGGGCTGGCCCTATGAGTGGGCTGTCAGAAGAGTCCATAGTGTTTTCTTAGTCTTTCTGGTTTAATGGTTAGGAGAGCAGCAACTGACAGGTACAATTGAATGCTGCAGGGCCTGCCTCAGGCATGAATTTGAATTCCTTGCCAGCCCAAATACAGCCAGCAGCACCCTGCAAACAAATGTTTGACAGTGGAATAGCCAGGTCTAGTCCAGGAAGGAAGAGTTACATTTCAGTTAAAACAGGGCCAGTTTGATACTGAGTGGTTAGGTAATCTGATGTAGCAACCATAGACTACACATCTCCCAGGCAAAGGCTTTCAAGTTCGGTATGTTACCAATAATGATACATGGATAATGCTGAGAGAATAGCACAGACATGTGTGATGGGAGCATGAATTTGAAAGAGACTGTGAGGGATGCTTTTGGACAAAGAACAATGGGAATGAGATATGCACAAGGAGAACTACCACAAAGTATCTGGAGACTCAGCAATGCCATGGAAAACAGGGAACTATTGCACTTGTAGATGATTCTTTGAGTAGATTATACTTTTCTGGATGTCCAGCCAGTGGCAGAAGAACTAGATTTCAATCCTTCTGGTAACAGATTATATTCTATCCACCTGTGGCATTATTAAGGTGTCACCCCTCCCTCCAATGGAATCACCTGGTGTGGTTTGGCCTCTCTGCCCCCCCCCCAGTGCTGCCACGGCTATCCATTTAACTATACCCCACATATGGACATGCATAGTAGGTTGGAGTGTAGTTTTTGGCTCCTCCAGACCTTTGTCAGGCTACGCTGGTGTTCCCAGCAGCAACCAGAAGTTACTTTTGGGTGACTAGAGCTCACTTACAGACATTTTTTTCATGTTCTGGTGTTTGTGGGGTGGGGGGCTGAGACAGCATCTGTTGGCCAAAACAGACTCCCTGGAGTCCGATTTGAACTGAATATGTGTGTGTGTGTGTTTAGGTTTCTGAAAACAAAGAAAAAGAAAAAAAATGGGGTCACAGGGTCTGGAGGGGAACAAGGACCACATGGGACCCTCTCAAGGGCCACTTGATTCCTAATCCTACTACAGACAGAGGGAAGAATAAAGATTGCAGACAAGCTCATGATGTCCTTTCCCGCAAAAGATTCTATCCATTCACACTATTATTAAAGGAAGCCCATGTGGATCCATCTCTCAAGGGAGAACCATGGGACAAAACAGTGATCTAAGGTGGATAGACCCTGACTAAATCCTGCATGTTGAGCTACCACAGCATCTTTGTCTTGCATCAGTCAGATACTGTACTTTGTTATAAAGGTGTAGTGCATAAGGATTACTTAAAACACACAGCATACTAATCAGAAAGTAATTTGCAACATTAGATTTTGCACCTTTTTCTGTATGATATCAATACAGAATGGTACCTTAAGTTTTGAGTATCAAACCCATTAAATAAATGAATAAAAATAAAACTGTCAGTAAATTTCTATTACTTGCAAAGACTGATGCAAATAAAGACATACTTGTATCCAATAACAATATGGACATACTGTACATAATGAAATGAAACATCTTTGGACTCATTTTTGTGCAGGTCACTTTATCCCTCCTAGCAAATGCTTCTCAGTTCAGTCAGTTGCTTGTAGAATAGTATCTTACTATTATTTATGTTGAAGACCAATTATCACTTCCCTTTTGACTTCATGAATGAATATGTTTGCGGCACATTGTATGAATTCCCTGTGTACATATTGTATCAGCAGTAACAGATGTGTGTGTATGCATGTATTTTAGCATACCAGTTACATACATGACACTTTACAAATAATAGGTATGGAAAGTCCCTATCCCTAGGCTAACAAGAGTACTTTAAAATGAGTAACACATTACAATTTAAAAAGTAATGCCAATGTATTAGCTTTTGCAGTCAGGTTTCTAAGCTCTTCTGAATTAATATGTGGTCTGTGTTTCATTTATTCCTGGTGATATGCTATCAGTGGCAGGTCAGTTCATTAGAATTCTCTTCTCAGTGTGGCAGGAGAGGATAATATTGAATGGGATGAATAGTCTGGGGTTTTCCATTGAGTCCAGGGGGAGTGTGGTTACTTACATTGCTTGTTTTTAGGCGAAGCTCAATGGTACAAAAGGTTCTAGTTAAGGCGCATTCTGTTCCCATCATGCTCCTAACACGACCAATTGTGCTAATAGTATTCTACCAGTGTAATGGGTTTGCAACCTGATATATATGGACTACATGTTGGCATATTTTGGGACTTTACAACTCAGTAGGGTTTAGGAGTGTTCTTATCTGAATTCTGCAAGAATAACTCAGGACTGTGTTGCAGAGTAATCAAAATTTAACAGTGTAAACTGCAAAGGCAGAAGGGAAAAATTTGTCAAAAACAAATGGTACAAAAGATGTGCTGTAAATGTGAAGAAAAATTCCAAACTAAGCTTTTATTATTTACAGGTATGTATGCTTTTATTTATTTATATGGCTCTCTTCCCGGCAGTTGTTGTTAACTGCTGTCAAATCAACTTCAGCTTGTGGTGACTCTATGAATAAGAGACCTCCAAGTTACCCTCTCATTAACAGCCCTGCTCAAGTCTTGCAGGATCAGGACCGTGGCTTTCTTGGATGCATCTACAATGCAGTTTGACACCACTTTAACTGCCATGGTTCCATCCTACAGAATCCAGGGACTTGTAGTTTTGTAAGGCACCAGCACTCTTTGGCAGAGAAGGCTAAAAATCTTGTAAAACTACACATTCCATGATTTCATAATATGGAGTTATAGCACTTAGAGTGGTCAAACTGCATTATTTGTACAGTGTAGATGCACTCCTTGATTGAGTCTATCCATCTATAATATGGTTTTCCTCTTTTTCTACTTTACCATTTTCTAATACATCAGGTCTTCTTATAATATGGCCAAAGTATGACAGTGTCAGCTTAGTCATCTTGGCTTCTAGAAACAGTTCAGGCTCTATTTGCTCTTGGACCCATGACTTGTCCTTTTGGCAGTCCATGATATCTGCAGAACTTTCCCCCACAATCACATTAGGAATGAGTTTATATTCTTCCTGTCAGTTTTCTTCACTATCCAGCTTTCACAACCATACATAGAGACTGGAAATACATTAGCATAGACCATTCTGACTGCCTTATTATCTTTACACCTGATAATCTTGTTTAGTTTTCTCAATAGCTGCCCTTCCAAGTCCTAGTCTTCTGATTTCTTAACTACAGTCTCCATTCTGATTTATGACTGAGAATGGAAAATTTCTATATCATCATCTTAATTGTCTGCTTTAAAATTACATAAATCATATGTGGTCATTATTTTTGTTTTCTTAATGTTAAATTGTAACACTGCTTTTGCATTTTCTTCAATACTTGTCCCAATACTTTTCTATTTCCTGCTAGTAGTATGGTGTCATCTGCATATATTAAACTGTTGATGTTCCTTCCTCCAATGTTCAAGCCTTCTTCTTCTGAGCCTAATCCTGCTTTATTTATGATACATTTCGTGTACAAGTTAAACAGATAGGGTGATAAAATGTAGCCTTGCCTGACCACTTTGCCAATTGGGAACTATTCTTTTTCTTAATATTTTGTCCTGATGGTAGCCTGTTATCCTGAATATAAGGGTTCAGGATGTTCAAATGTTATGGCACACCCATATTTTCTAGAGTGATCCTGAGTTTTTCATGATCTACACAACCAAAGGCTTTGCTATAATCGATAAAGCATAGGCTGAATTATTTCTGAAATTCTTTTGTATGCTCCATTATCCAACATATGTTTGCAATATGAACCCTAGTGCCTCTTCCTTTTCTTAACCCAATTTGGACAGCAGGCATTTTTTTTTTGCTCCATATATGGTAAAACCCTTTGTTGTAAAATGTTCAGCATCATTTTGCTTGCATGAAGCTAATGCAATGGTCCAATGGTTACTGCAATCCCTGGTCTTGATTCACACTTCCCTTGAGTCACATTCTGCGTTCCTATAATACCTATGTGTTGTGCTGTGCAGCTTTGGACTTTCCTCTCACTTCTCAGCACATCAACAGCTGAATGTCCTTTTGGCTTGAGCTCAGTTGCATCATTAGCCACAACGCTACTCATACTTGTCCTCTGCTCTTCTTCAGTAGCTCATTCTGACATGGAACTTTCCTCTTCTGGCCCTGTCTCTTGATTCATTTTGGACTGTCTCATCATAGGGTTTTCAAGTTAGAAGGCTTACAAAGTGGTTTACCATAGCCTTCTGTGCAGTACTAAGAAGCGTTAGCCATGTCTCTGACAGCTTCTCTGCCAGTGTTACCCCCTACAACTGTTGCTGCCCATTAGCTGTTTGGCACATTTAGTCTGGCTCCTCAGTAAAAGCTTATATGACATGGAAGACCCTACCAGTAGCACTGCTACCATCACCATAGCCTCTTGTCTCACAGGAGCATGCAATCCCACCACCATGGAAAGGTAGTGCTATGGTGGGAATTCTCTTTCACACCAGTTCCTCAAGTAAGAACATCTCAATTAACAAGCACTGAAATGCTGGAAACCACTGTTTCCAACCTTGATTATTGTGCCTAGTGGAATGGAAGATTGTCGCACTTTTAAAAACTTCATTATCTACTTTAAAGTTATGTAAATCATCTGTGGTCATTATTTTTGTTTTCTTAACGCTAACTTGTAACACTGTCTTTGCACTGTCAGACATTGCAATTATAGGCCCTTCTGCTTTTGCAGAAGGAGGCACTGGTAAGCCACTTCTGAGTGTATTTTACTATGAACACCCTATAATGAGATTATCCAAAATGAAGTGAGATTTTTCTCAGGGCAGGAACAAATTCATATGTCAAAGCAGCATAAATCAAACCAAAGTACAGCTAAAATCTAAGCAATTATAATAATGAAGAATAGTAAAAAATAAGTTAAATAAGTTACCTTTTTAAAACTAAGTGCTGAATTAAAGCATAAACTTAAAAACATAACAAGAAATGGGAAGAAACATACAACATTCCTTCCCATTAAAAAAAAAAACAAAACCCTCTTCCACAGCAACCAGTTAATGTCCAAAAATCTGCCTGAACAGAATGGTCTGTGTATCTGATGGGAGGAGAGCAGAGAGCAGAGAATAAGCACTGATTCACTTCCCAATGTTTTTGGAAATTATCAAATATATCTGATTTGATAAAATCAGAATGGATGAGAATCTTGTAGGAGGCCTGTAATTATCATGACTCAAGCTTTACTGAAAATTGTAAGTGGCTAGCTTTTATATGTAATCCTTCTCTATTCTGGTTTGACAGTGTATGATTGGCATTCTGTTGGCTAGCCTCAACTAGAGTAGGCCTATTGTTAGCATATCATACTACCCCTCCCATGTGATTTCATAACTGCACATATTGGACAACTTTTGGGGTCACAGTGACTGGGGACATTTGGGGATCAAGCTGACAGGAGGACAATCAGAGGTTACGATGACCTGAGATGTGTCCAGAATCATGATGGTGGGGAAACCCACCATCATGGTGGGATTATGCAGAAAACCCAGTCATTAATGGGTCTATGCTAATCCTTTCAAACATGCAATCAGTGTGTGTCACAAATGGGCCCCTTCATTCTCTTTCTCAATGGACCAGATTCCCTGGGCCACCCTCAGATGTTGTCTGAGTCCTTCTGCTGTGTGGACCCTTTTCTCTGAGACTGGTAATTATCACCCTTCTCTCTATCCAACCCTTCCTGCCTTTCTCTTCAATAGCCTTGTATGGTTCTTAAGAGTATGCTTGTATGTTAGTTTATCTCCTGTGTTAATTCAAATAAAATACTTTGTTTAATTTTAACAGGAGTGCTCTCTACAGTTAGTAGTGGTATACTAACATACTCGTACATAAGTGAAAAGGTCCCTGAAGTTAACCTTCTCTCTCAGGTCTCCTTTTATAATTCCCCCAAATCTTAAGGAGATGCTGGCATTGTGGGTGGGATGCCAAACACCCCCCCCCACTCTTAGGGTAACACTATTCAATCAATTGTTGAATCATGACCCAACACACAGATAAATCTCATTGATTCAATGGGTCTACTCTAGTCAGGACTAACAGCAAGACTGAGGCCTATGTTTCTCTTCCTACACGTGTTCAAGAGCAGCCCTGAAATCCAGTTTACATACAGTACAGTAACAGCCACCTGATGGGAGTCTGTCATCATGAACAGGATTACTGCTTTAAATTTCAGGTACTGTATATTCTTAAGCTTCAGGGTGTTTTGAGAATATAAATATGAGCAACCTCTTTTGCAGCAGTTCCTCTTGGAACAAATAATTTAATCTGAGCTTCCCCTGCTCCCTCCAGTCTCACTGAAATATGTATTACATCATTGTCTGTGTTCAGCATGTTTCATTAATCAAAAGCTATCCCATTTATAAAACTCTACCTTGCAACTCCAGGCATTGAAATGCAGAGCACCAGCAAGTGGCTGCTAGGTACCATGAAAGTAGCAGGCAGCAAAGGCCTGAGTAATGAACAAACTGAATTTCAAGTGAGTGAGCAGACTCTTTATCTTTTTGTGATATAAGCAGGAATTGTGACTCTGCTCTTCAAGGCAATGAAACCCAGAGCCACGGTTCAGTCACTGCATAGTAGTTGCTATAGCCTTCTCAGTGATATTTCTGTAACCACTGATGAGTATGACCTTTGGGTAGGGAGCTGGAAGAGAGCGGTGGCAATGTTAAAAATTATACAGAGGCTTGATTTCTGCACAGTTAAACTTGACAAAATAGAATCCTTCTGTGGAACTGAACCACAACAGAGAGGTTGCCTCTGAATAAATACACATATGCACAGTTAATGGAAGATGTGCAGCCTCTCTCCTCTGCTTTTGTCTCATGGTTGTTA
The DNA here is from genome assembly GCA_030847615.1 of Gambelia wislizenii. Taxonomy (NCBI): domain Eukaryota; kingdom Metazoa; phylum Chordata; class Lepidosauria; order Squamata; family Crotaphytidae; genus Gambelia; species Gambelia wislizenii. Next base: position 357,772,798 of record JAUMIR010000002.1, on the reverse strand, counting down.
GATCATGGTCCTGTCAAAGACTTTTATATTTCAATATCTGTGCAGTGTATATGCATAATATTAACATGTATTTGGTGCTCTTGATGATGAAGATGATGATATAATAATAATACAATAAATGTTCCAAAGAATGTTCTCAGATTCATTTATTCTGTTAACTCTGTTTCATATTTCTGGATTTTTCTTGTTCCAAGTGCAACACTGCAGGCTTTCTCCCACTGCACTTAAATGTCTATCCAATATATGTTTTATAAAAAAGATGGAGGTTCTATATTCCTCAGATATTATTGTACTCTACGTCCCCCCCAGCCCCAGCCACAATGGACGATGTTCTGAGATGTAATCCCACAGCATCTTGAATAGTGGGGAGAGGAGGGCAGGGGAGACAATTACCAGAATCTCTGAACCAGCATAGCTATTGAATTACAGACAATTTATGTTTCCAAATTCTGTTCTGGAGGACCACATGCCATCCTCTCATGTTTTCAATCCACACTAGACTTCGCAGTGTAGGGTTAATTCAAGCCACTCTGACCACTCTGGATTCCTCCAATATGTAAAAGGTGGCTAAAAATAAAATAAAATAAAATAAAATAAAATAAAATAAAATAAAATTGCCAATGGGAAGTAAAACTGCATTATTGGAGGTAGGTTTCAGGTGCTATTGCTCTAAATAGTTGATATAGGCACCAGAGGGATTTCAACATTTGATCTGCTATGGGACCCATGCCAGGAGAAAGGCAGGATATAAATTAATTAAATAAATGAATAAAATGAATATGCATACTATGCTTTCTTTTAGATATATGGAGATCTCTGAGGTCCATTCTAAAGCATCCTGGATCAGTTTATTCTAGAAGCATATATTTGATGGAAAACTAATTCAAGATGCGTGGCAGGGGGTTGGACTGGATGGCCTTGTGGTCTCTTCCAATTCTGCAATTCTATGATTCTGTGATTCTATGATTCTAAGACAATTTATCAATTGAATCTCATGCCAAATTGAATGTATGAGATCTCTCCCTCTCTCATTCTATTCCATATTTTTGTGTCAAAAATGTAAATGTAAAAAGTAAAAATGTTATGAGTTCATAAAGTTGTCTATTATTTTTCATCTTATTGGCATTTTATTGAAATGCAAAATAAAGCCAGGCATAAAGAGATGGAGGCAGCCATTGTATTGCTATAGGTAATTTAAAAACTAGAAGTTTTCACTTCTATGGCTCAGGAGTGAAATCAAATCCAAACAAAGTGTGGAGGGGGTTGATATTTGGTTGTTTCTTGGTACCCTATAAAGCTTGTGGTGCTCAAAGTTCTGTGCCTTTCTTCTCAGTGCTGAGAAGTGCTAAGGTTTTTTAGACTATAGCCCCCAAAATCTCCCAGAGAGCATTACCACCGTTTTCCAATCTGCTGCTTCTTCCCTAACTCTGTTCAGCTCAGTCCACTGCCCTGTACCCATCAAAACCTGCCTCACACAATTATTATCTGAAGGAATTCTTTCCATTGCACCAATTATATCCCAGCGCTACTTAACCGCTTCTTTCTCAAACCAACCCACAGTATTCTTAAGAATATTAGTTTACTGTACTTTCTGTATAAACTTTCAAACTGTTGACAAAAATGTCAGTACATAAGCAAAGGTAATTACACTAGAATGAATCCACAGAGAAGTATAACTAACTCAATCCCCAGACTGTTTGAAAAGATGTCAGTTGAAATGTCTAAACTGTTTAGATTCTACAGTCTACAGTAAGAGCTAGTAAGAGCTGTATATCTTCTGATCTGCCCAATCCCACCAATCAAGGGGAAATTAGGAATCAGCATCACTACACACCTGTTGATGCCTATATTCCAGAAGGGGCCCTACTGCTGCCTCACGGTCCCTATGCTGCACCTTCTTCTTGAAGACATACAGTAAATGGTAAGAATGGCAAGAAGGTGAGCCTACTCAAGGATGGGTCCACTCAGGGCATGTTGCCAAAGAAACCTCCACAATCTGGCATTCGTGTTGGTACAGTCCTTATATTGTAGCATTCTAGAAGTCTAATAAACCACATAGTGGTTCTCTGCCCTATTCACAAAACAGTTTTGTCCAGGCAGCAGAACTAGGACTTTTAGCAAGGCCTTATTGGTTATGGCTGGAGGATTGAGTAGTGTTTGGTTTGGTGCAGAGCCTGAGAAAGTTTGTTTTTTGGTCTACAGCTTCCAGTATCCCCAGCCAGCATGGATGGTGTGTGTGGTTCTGGGAGCGGTACTCTAAAAGAGTAACTTATTTTCCAAGTTCTCATTAGGTGGCTTATGCAGACTTGGCCTAGTGTTGGCTGAATCCTCACTTGTAGTTTGGGGATTTGCTAAGGTCCCCATAGTTTAAATGTAGAAACTCATTTGATACTCTTAGCTGCTTTGGAATTTGCTTCACTTGGCTGATGTACTCTAAACTAAGTATCCCTTGCCGTATATTCAGATTCTGAATCATGAGAGAGTTTTTTTGGGGAGTGGGTACTATTTATAATTACATCCATCAGTAAATCTTATATTATTTTTGCCTTCCAAGCAAAGCCATACCCTTGAATATCAGCAGAAAAGTAACTTTAATTTGTACTGAACATAGGATAATGCTTTTTTATTCAGTGAAATACAAAAGCACTATCCTAAAGCTACACTTGTATACACCAGGGATGGAGAAAGCACAGTTCTGGGGCCACATGCAGCTCTCACATTTCCCCAACTCCATCACACCATAGTCAAGATCCTAATTTGGGAGATGTATCACACATGCATAACTAAGATACATCATCCATTCAACACCCCCCGCCCCGCCAACCATATTTTCTCTGCTGTGGCCTCCTTATCAAAGTCATTCCCTGGCTGTTGGAGAGTGCAGAGAGAGTGTTGTGGGGGACAGTGGCAAAGAAATGTCTAGCTATGTTCCCATAACTTGAGGTGCAGCAATGACATTATTCTCGGGGACCTCCAGAGCACCCCGGCCAGTATCGGGGATGGCTATCAGAGTGTGTTGGCCTATAGGAAAATACTTAGACACTTCTCTACCACTTCTCTCTCTCTCTCTCTCTCTCTCTCTGGCTTTTCTTCACAAACGAAGATTCAGGAAGGACTCATCCCACGCTTTCTGCAAGTGTGCTGATGACTGAAATGGCAATCCGAGATAAACAAGTCCGGTTGCAGAAAGCACAGCAGAGGGTCTCCTTGGGTGATGTTTCCGGGTTGTGATTCTTTCTGCATTGTCTATCACCAGCCAAGGAATGGTTGTATTGAGTTGCTCAAGCAGAGAAAAAGTGGGGTTTGTGGAGATTTTGGTCATTCTGTGATGGACAGAGAATTCTTATGTCTGCAGTGACTGCAAAAGTGTGTTACAGTGGTGTGTGCCATTGTAATTCACTAACAGGATGACAGACCACATCAGAAAAAGAAGGGTGAATTGTGTTTCCTAAAAGTCTACAGGAGTGGCAGTTCAGCTTTCCAATAGGTGCTCTCTCTCTCTCTCTCTCTCTGTGTGTGTGTGTGTGGCTTTTAACATTAAAAATGTCAGTTTCTCAAAACCATAACTGGATTTCTATTGGTTGGTTTGGGGCTCATTTTTGGAAGCCCATGCTGCCTCTGGAGGGTCTCAGGGGCAGAAAACTAGCTCCCATCACCAGACTTGCCCACTGCAACATAAATATTTACCTGGAAGCAAGTCCAACTGAATTCAGTGAGGCTTAGTTCTGAGTAGACATGCATAGGATTATATTTCAAAGCCACTGAGGTATGTCTTCCCTCCTCCACACTTCGTTGCTATGAGGTATGTATGTATTAATACTTTTGTGTGTTTTTCATGCAGTGGTGTCAGCTTCTCCTACATCTGTGTTATTGTTGGGATTTCTTTCTTTCTTTCTTTCTTTCTTTCTTTCTTTCTTTCTTTCTTTCTTGTGGGCTCATTAATTGGCTTTGAGTTCCAGCTTGGAGGAGACTGGAGTGTAAAAATTTTCAGTCATAACAAAACATTGCCAGTGTGATTTGGTGAGCAAATATTCATTAAAGACTCAACACTCTGTCTTATTCCCGAGAACCCGTTTTGTTTGGTTTAAATAGCCAACTTAATCTCAGCTGAAACAGTATTACATTCACGGCTTGTCATCTCTGGGAGGGTAGAATCTTAGTCCGCATATGTGGGAGTTAGTTAGCACCCTGGGGATAATATGTTAATTACAAAGCAAGGAAATCATGTTCTGCATCAGATTGCTGAAAAGTCTTTATTAACTGCTTGGAAATAGTTAATTCTTCATTAGTCAGAACACTGAACCAGAGGCTGCTGCCTAGGAGCCATTGATTGGAGTTTATGGAAGCAATAACTTCCCTGAAAAAACATTTGTTACCACACTTAATGACCAGATTTTAGACTATTAACCTTTCATGGGAGGTCAACCAACAAAATGGATGTTAACTGCTTGTAACAACTGATATCTTTGCCATGAATATTCAGATGTCTTTAACATTAAAATATGCTTGATGCCCCACCTGCTCAAATCTTTCATGGTAATAGTGAAATTACCATGGAAAGGTGTCTTTTCCTTTAAGAAGTAACACAATGGCTCAAATCCTCCACTGCTTCAGTGTAGTATAAATATCTGATAGTAGAGTTTTGTTAAACATCCCTTCTACTGAATACCACAATGTATCTAGAGTAATGGTCAATATATATGGCTGGCAATCATTATGCTATTGCAATGCCCAATGTGCAAAGGCAATGCATAGGGGTAATGTGCATTCACACACTATTCTGTCTACTTTAATGCACAACTCCACAAATGCAACAGTACCACATGAGCAATATTATGCTCATCGCTTTTGTGATCATCAGCTGGATATGATCATTGTGCCTTGTCAAAAACACACACACACAAAAAAAACCCCACTCGTCATGGGGAACACAATGTATGCCCACATATAGCAGACACCAATAGGATGTTAGCCAATATTTGCATGCACGTATGTCAGGCACAAAACACCATGAAGGAGGATGCTGGCCCACCTTTTTGGTGCCACACATAGGTACCATGCCTGAAAGACAATGATGCATAGTGATTAAAGTATCAGACTAGGACAAAGGAGTCCTAGGTTCAAATCCCCACTTTGCAGTAAAGGTTGCCTGATGATCTGGAGCCAGTTACTCTCTTATAGCCCAAGTTACATTGCAGAGATTGTTGTAACAATTAAAATGAAAAGAGAGAGCCATGAACTATTCATTGGAAAGGCAGAATATACACAAAGGAAATTCACTGAATAAATAAATTCCTCACCACTGAAGAGAATTACTCGTGGTGACAAATACATTAACACTGATATCTTGGAACTTTTTAAAGACTAGGACAAAGTACATGGAGTTCACCTATCTGTATTCTTAGAACAATGCTATGAGGTAGATTTTACTGATAGTAGCATGCCCAAGACTACCTTGAGAGCTGCCTTAGATATATGTGTGCTATTCTTCCTATGCAAGTTTCTCTGGATAGAGGCATGGGCTCAGCTATATCACATTTGTCCTTTCCATGAGTCATGGTTGTTCTTCCTGGTTCCTTATAACAATACCTCCCTTGTGCTACTGGCCTTGATAGTACAGGAGACAATGATATGGAGGGATGGCTTTCCCATTTGCAGTGTCCTAGTCATAATGTTGTGGTTGCTGTGAAAGCCTGACAGTGTAAGATTTGAAATAAAAGATGGAATCACATAGGTGGGGAGGTGATCTATGAAAGTAAAAGTTGCTTGCTCAGAGTCAGACCATTGATCCTTCTAGCCTAACATTGTCAACTCCAGGTTTCAGGGGGGATTGTTTCCTAGGGTTACCTGGATATCACTGGTTTTCCTGGTGCTCATTTATTAAGTACTAACCAGTCTGACCCCGTTTAGCTTCCAAAAATGGATGAGACTGGATGCGTTCAGAATATTTGGTCATTTAAGACTTATCAATCTTGTAGAGGAAAACATATTACAACTTTGAAGTGACTCCTATATTTCACTCAAATAACCATTTGAGAATTTTATAATTTTTTTTTGTTTTTTTGTTAATGAGGAGATTATCAAATGCAGGGGAACATGGCAAAAAAACCGTGTTCCAAACCACGTCAGAAGAATGGGAGGAGAACAGGAAGGATGACATTATCAGACACCTGCACCCTCAGGTGTTCCTAGGTGTGGTGCTGCTGTAGTTTCCCTTTTTCATTGACAGGGACAAACCACCAATAAAAAGGGATGCTTTATTCATGACCACACTATGCCCCATGACGCTGAAGGACATTGTTGTCTGATAATCTCACCCATTCCTGTTCTCCTTGCAATCTTCTGACATGGTGTTTGCCCCATCTGATAATCTCCTTAATTTCAATTTATGGTGATCCTCTGAATGACCACCGTGATCATCAACAGCCCTGCTCATGTCTTGCAGAGTCAGGGCTGTAGCTTCCCTGATTGAGTCAGTACATCTGTAATGTGTTCTTCCTCTTTTCCTACTATCTTCTGCTTTTGCATTCAGTAAAACTGCCTGTACTATACTGTTAGACTTCTATACCAAATCCTTCATTCTGGGTAGTTGTACTCACTGAGTTCTGACTCAGAGGGTGAATGTACTGGTGCTTTCAGAAACTCTACTCAAGGGTTACAAGGGTTGGTGAAGGGATAAGAAGAACAATTTACCTGTGGGATTAGCTACCTGCTCCTAACAAGCTGCTTCTGCAGAGGCATGGCCAACTACCTTTATCATCAGCAGAAGCCCAAGGCAGCAGCCTTGAGCAGTGACCAAAGGACAGTGCCAAAAGGCATCACCCATTTGACGTCTGAATTTGTTCCTGTCATAAATGCACATTGCACATTAAAAGGGGAGAGAACAGAAGCAAGACACTTGGCGTTACAGAAGAGAAAGTGAGGTGGAGGTCTAAGGACTGATAGTGACTAATGTGAATGGAGAGTTGTGTTGTACCTTGTGTTATGTTGAATAGGTGTATGTTAGAATCCCACTAGTATATTATGAGTGTTTTACTTGACTGGGTACTTAGAAAGGGATATCATAATATTGATAAATCCAGCTGTCAGTGGGAATGGCAGCTGTAAGACTGGATAGTAGTGGGAGCATGACCTGGTATCATTTAGTTGGCTTTAAGGCTTCACCTTAGTGTGAGTAAGGTTATGCTGGACTGGACATCTACTCAGTTCTGCCAACCTAGTATGTATAGTTATGAATCATTATCTGATGATTGCTCAATAGCATTAATTGTTAATTGTGTAATTTGTATTCATTGTTGTTGCGGAGATTGTTTTACCTGAGCATAATGATGGAAGGAACTGGGGTGTCTGTACAAGTTGTGCAGGGCAGAAGTAGACAGGGTTATGGCAGAGTGAAGTGTCGTTACAGAGGAAGGAAAGAGAGATGCTTAATAAGTCTCTTATCTTCCACTTGCCCTGACATCCCAGGGAACTTGGAGAGTGAACCAAACCACCCAGAAAACCTCATCTTGCTCCTGTGTAATGCTAGGTCAGTTAAAACAAAGTAAATGCAATCTATGATCTCCTTACAGAAACTTGGCTGGGAGATGACAGTGGCCCAACATGGGCTCAGGATCTCCCAGTAGGATACTGTGCTAGTGAGCAGGTGAGGGAGCATGGGGTGGGGCAAGTAGGTGTGGTCTATAAAGATCATCCTAACCTGTCCAGATTACCTATTAGGAACTGATTAATAATGAATGTGCGTACCTGAGTCTGAAGAGCAGGGATAGACTGGGAATTCTATTAGTATACTGGCCACCCTGCTGCCTATCAGACTCCCTGGCAAAGCTCATAGAAGTGGTCTCAGAGTTGGGGTTGAAGTTGCAGCTCAGGAGTTCACGACACCCATGGCAAACATGGGCCTATCCCAACTGGTCTTGGAGCCCACACATTCAGCAGGTCACACACTTGATAGTATTTTCAGTTCTGAGCAGATGGATCTGTGGGCAGAGGTGATGAAAACCTCTGAGTTGTCATGGATAGATAATTTTCTGGTCAGAATTAGCATCATGGCTACTATCTGTCCCTGCAGGGGTTGCGGACCTATTAAGACGGTCTGCCTTCGAAGGTTAATGGATTCTTCAGGCTTCCAGAAAGCCTCTGAGGGTTTTATGGTTGGTATCACTGACGATCCTGTTGTTGAAGCCCTGGTCAATAGACAGAATTGAGACTAGACTAGAGCTGTTGACACAATCACTCCAAAAGCCCTCTCCAACTCATTACTAATTGGGCTTCTTAATATACAGAAGACCTCAAGGAGTTGAAATGGGAAGGATAACCACTGGAGCATAGATGGCAGAAAACTCAACTTATATCCAACAAGACACAATATAGAGCAATAGCACTTCTATTTCTATACCGCTTATCAGTGCTAAGCACTCCCTAAGTGGTTTACAATGTGTTAGCTAATTGCCCCCAACAAACTGGGTACTCATTTTACTGACCTATAGAAGGATGAAAGGCTGAGTCAACCTTGGAGCCCTGTAGGATCGAACTCACAATGTTGCAGCTGCAGTACTAGCATTTAACTATTGTACACCAGGGCTCCTTCATTCATGGATCCATTCTATGGAATCCTGGGATTTGTAGTTTGTTGTTGCATCAGAGCTCTCTGACAGAGAAGGCTAAATATCTCACAAACCTACAACTCCTAGAATTCCATAGCATTGAGCCATGGCAGTTAAAGCAGTGTCAAACTGCATTATTTCCGCAGTGTGTCAACAGCCTCAAGCACCTCTCCCCAATGCAATTTTAGAACCTTCTGCAGTTTGTTTTGATGCTTTTAACAGTCATTTCTGAGATTAAATGGCTCAGATAAGAGCCAACTTAGATGCTATCATTATTGCAGAAGCTGACAATGGAATGTCCAGCAACTCCATGAGTAGGATGACATTGTATCAGTTTCACTTGGTGAGTACCAGAAATGTGGGCAAACTGCTAGGATGAATAAGGAGGATAAGCTGTCCTTTTGGTCCCTGTTCTTCTTGGCTAGTGGTCCAGGCAGACAGTCTCAGCTGAGTTTCTTTGACTCCATAGCTGCAAGCCAGCAATATGTGGCAGTAAGTATATTCAAGAGTTTGCAGAGCCATTGAGTCTTTTTTTCTCCAAAAACGTATCCCCCAAACTTTCTTTTAAAGGCTTCTGTAATGGTGTTAGAAGAATGGCTAAAATTCTAGCTGTATTACACTCTGAAATGTTGACCTCTTTTTTGTTTTGTTTCAGAGTGCCATATGGCACAGTCAGAACACACATGATGCCTTATGATTTCAATCAGTTTAACAGCTTTTGTCTTTCTAAAAGATAAAAGAGCGGTTGATATTAGTTGTGTAAAAGTATTTACTGGTTTGAGAGGTTAGCTGAAGGAGTTTTAATGAAAGGAAAAGAAATAAAGACTTTATGGTGGAAATGGAATAGAACTTATAACTTATTGGATATTTAGCTATAATCAGACTGTTTATAGATCATATGTTTTTAATTACAATGTGAAATGTGCCATGTATGCAAGAGGTATGCTATAATACCGGTATGTCTTGCTCCAGATTAAAAGGGATATGTACAAGAAATGGAAAAAGGGAAAAATTGCTAAAGAAGAATTCAAACAAATAGCCAGTGCATGTAGGGAGAAAGTCAGAAAAGCTAAAGTGCAGAATGAGCTCAGGCTTGCTAGAGCAGTTCAAAACAATATAAAGGGCTTTTCTGGTCATGTCTGTAGCAAAAGGAAGAACAAGGATATGGTTGGGCCACTGTGTGGAGAAGATGGCGAAGTGCTAACAGGGGACAGAGAAAGGCAGAATTAATTACTCAACACCTTTGTGATGGATCCCCACTCCAGACTGGCCCCGCAGTTCCAACCCTTGGAATCCTGTCGCACACCCTTCCCATTGCCCCCCTCTTAATCCCTTCCTGGATTGGTACTTGGGCTTCAATGCTGCCCCTAATAATGCCCCTATACTGTGGCATTACTAAGGCCAGTGTCAGCCTTCCCTCTGATGGTGGACTTTATCAGACATGTGGCACAAAACCACATCCCAAAACACATCAGAAGAACATGAGAGAACCTCAAGGGCATTATCAGATGCCTGTGTCCTCGGCCATTCTGGGGGCATAGCACGGGTGTGAATAATGCATCCCTTTTTTATTGCTGGGCTAAGCCTGTGCTGCACCCCCGGAATGGCTGAAGGATGACATTGTCTGATCATTTTGCTGGTTTGTGTTCTTGTTGCAATCTTCTGACACATTTTTTCACACGTTCGATAAAGTCTGGTGTCACCTGGTGCAGTTCAACCTCTCCGCACTCTCCCAGTGCTGCCACTGCCCCTATATGTGGACCTGTGGCTGTGTTGTTTTGTGGGCTCATTGTGGTAAGCATGGCCTGACTCTTTATCAGGATTGATAGGTCTCATCTATACGAGGGGGGAAAATACAATCTCCTCCAAAGAAGAAGCCATTCGCAGTGCTACGACCTGTCTTAATGGTCAAAAGAGCCCCCCTAAACTTCACATGCCCCCTAGCCAAGATGGCAGCCACGAGTGATTTACTCCTGCTTTTAACTCTGTTGCTGCCATTTTTTTTCAAAAAAGGTTTTCCATGGTGAGCACATGCGATATTTTGTATTTACAAAAAGAAAAATAAGAGAGAGTAAAAGATTGCCCTTTTACCAACTTACTGGACCCTTGCTTAGCCGAGAATCCAACATGAGAGAAGCAGACGCTTTCCCTGCTTGGTAGCTTCACCCCCTGATTGTCCAGCCAATCAGCTTATGCTGCCTGGTTGCAGCAACGTGAATGCAACTGTCTTAATGATCACACATTTATATGCCCTACGGAGCTTTTTAAAAACTCCAAGAAAAGCTCTGAAGGCTTCCCTTCAGAGCTTTATGGTGGATTTGGCTGCCCCCCTTCTGAATGAGACGTATTGATGCAAATGTCCATTTGGACAGATCACCTTCCATGCGATTGCCATTTGGATTATTTTCACCATTTGGACAGGGCCATAGAGACAGCTGAGACAGTTGTAAAAAACAAACCAGCTCCTCCCTTCACACACCCCTCCTTCTGAAGTCATTTCTCTACTAAGGCCTCCAGAAGCCTCAATTAAGAGCAATGAGATCTAGCACCTTAACACACTGAAACATAAAACATTATCATGCTCACCATAAACATTTTACAAGGTCATGTTACACATTACATTTGCAAAGTAACTTTAACTTCCCCCACATATCAGTTACACTAAAGTTATCCATATTAGCATAATTACATTTCACTTAACTTTGCACTTTATCTCATTTTTTACATCACTTAAACATATATCACTTTAATAATTTATATCATTTTATACAAGCATTTCCATTTTCTAAGTTACATTCTTTTAAAATTTATCAAGCTACCATTCATTCACGATTCACTTACCATGTTCATTATGTTAGATATTAAAACTGTATAAGTTAGACTTTACAAACACTTCTCAGTAGAATACTTACCTTTTTAAAAGTCAAAAGTACAGATTAAAAGGCGAAAGATTTATACGATCTGAAGAGAAACCAGAGTACAGATTAACACATACAGCCTTTCTAACCTTGCGTTTTCATTTTGACACACACACATTTCACCATAAAGCCTTGAGAAATGGCTAATTCCATCCACTGCCAGATCTCCAAATCCTCATAAATGAAATTGCAACTTCCATGCATAACCTAGAATTAGACATTGTAAACAGAGCAATTGATTTAACAAAGTTAGGTACACATGGTGCCACTTCCGGCAAATCTTCTCTATTATTACACCATCTGTCCATATAAGCAGTTCTTGCATGCTAGTCCTTTGGGTGTATATTCTAGTCACTCCCAGAGAATAGGAGCTGTCCAGTCTATGGAAGTGGTCTCCTCTTTCTGGATACTCATGTACACTCAGTGACTGTCCTGATGGTATGTATGTACATGCCACTTTTTCTGACTATGTCTTGCTGGCATTCATTTTGCTGTTTCTTTCACTGCTTTCATTTCCTTCCTGTTTATTCTTCTCTGTCCCACTGGAGTCAAGTGTTGCTGCATAAACTGTCTCTCCTTTATCCCTGATGTTTGGAAAATTGGAGTATTGGTGAATCATCTCTTCAAAGTCTGCTCTCTGGAGCTGGGTCATCCTGCAGAGTTTTTTCCAGAACCACTTCTTCTAGGCCACTCTGCGGTGTTTCCACTATGATATTTGTTTTCGGGTTGCTTTCAGAATGGTCCATGTGACCTTTGGGTTGCCCATTTACCTTAAAGTTTTCTGCTCATTCAGAGTTCTCTCCTTTTCTTTTATTAGTGCTTTTGTTTCATTTGGTTCCTTAATCTGATTCAAATTGTCTGTTGGTTGTAATTAATCCTGCTTGCTCTAGCCAGTCCAGATCTCCTGACTCAAACACATCATCTCCCCTCTTCTCCAAAGTTGTCTTCAGCAGTTCTTCTTTTTCATAACATTTAGGGAATCTGTTTACATCAAGGAGACAGGAAACATTGGTGCTGGTATCTTTAGGAGTTAAACTTGCTGTCAACTCCATTCTTTTCAATTTCAAGTTATATATTTCTAATTCATGTGCTCATTGTGCCTTTCTTTTTTCTCCTTCTCTTAGTTCTCTTAACTCAAGACTAGCCAATTTGATTCTTTTAATCTCTTTATTTGCACACTGACTAACGTTTCAGTTGTGGGTGTGCCAGTGTTCTCCATTGTCTCCTCACTCACTTCTTCCCCTTTTGGAATAGGGTTTTCCAAACTTGGGCCAAATCCACACTACACTATTTGCCATGGCTCCTTCCTATTGAGTCCTGGGATTTGTAGTTTTTACAAGGTCTTTAGCCTTCTCTACTAAAGTGTGCTTGTGCCTCACCAAACTACAAATTCCAGGATTCCATAGGCGGAACCATGGCAAATAATCCAGTTTCAAACTGGATTATTTCTGTAGTGTGGATTTCGCCTTCGGTTTTTGTTTTTGTTTTTGTGGAAGCTATAAGATCTCTATTTCTTTACATTTACCAACAACTTTCACCTCAGGATGTACAGTTAGGTCTGGAAATAATTGGACACTGACACAAGTTTTTTTTATTTCAGCTGTTTATCAGAATAAATTCAAGTTACAGTTAAATAATGAATATGGGCTTAAAGTGCAGCTCTTTAATATGTAGGGCACTCTTTTTCAAAAGTAATTGGACAGTTGACTCAAAAGCTGCATAAACTGGTCAAGAATACTAAAAGAGAAGAGACCTCAAGACGGATGGGACTTTCTCAAAAGGGAGATACTGAAGGCACAATTTCAAACAGTACCATTGAGGAAGAAAAATGGGAGGTGTCTCAAGAAACCAGGATGGATGACTAAAGAACTTTCAATGGAGCTAAGTTTTAAACGGAACATGTATAGGAAATGGAAAAGGGGGGAAATCACCAAAGAAGAATTCAAACAAATAGCGAACACGTGTAGGAGTAAAGTCAGAAAAGCTAAAGCACAGAATGAGCTCAGGCTTGCTAGGGAGGTTAAGAACAATAAAAAGGGTTTTTTTGGGTATGTCCGCAGCAAAAGGAGGAAGAAGGAAATGATAGGGCCGCTACGTGGAGAAGATGGCAAAATGCTAACAGGGGACAGAGAAAAGGCAGAATTACTCAACACCTTCTTTGCCTCAGTGTTTTCAGAAAAGGAAAAGGAGGACCAACCTGAGGAGAATGGAACAGAGGACACAATAGGGGAAATCCAGCTCAAAATAAGTAAAGAGGTAGTACAGGAATACCTTCTTAATCTAAATGAATTTAAATCTCCAGGACCAGATGAACTACATCCAAGAGTATTAAAAGAGCTGGCAAATATAATCTCAGAGCCATTGGCAATAATATTTGAGAACTCCTGGAGAACAGGAAAAGTCCCAGCAGACTGGAGGAGGGCAAACGTTGTTCCCATCTTCAAAAAGGGGAAAAAAGAGGATCCCAACAACTATCGTCCAGTTAGTCTGACATCAATACCAGGGAAGATTCTAGAACAGATCATTAAACAGAGAGTCTGTGAACATTTAGAAGGCAATGCCATAATCACAAAAAGTCAACATGGGTTTCAGAGAAACAAGTCATGCCAGACTAATCTGATCTCTTTTTTTGATAAAGTTACCAGCTTGGTAGATGAAGGGAATGCTGTGGACATTGCATACCTTGATTTCAGTAAGGCCTTTGCATGACATTCTTGCAAACAAGCTTGTAAAATGTGGGCTAGACAAGTTAACTGTTCAATGGATTTCTAATTGGTTGACTGGCCAAACCCAAAGGGTGCTCAGCAGTGGCTCCTCTTTGTCTTGGAAAGATGTGACCAGTGGGGTGCCACAGGGTTCTGTCCTGGGCCCAGTGCTATTCAACATCTTTATCAATGACTTAGATGAGGGAATTAGGGGCATACTTATCAAATTTGCAGATGACACCAAATTGGGAGGAGTAGCTAATACCCTAGAGGACAGGATCAAAATTCAGAATGACCTGGATAGACTGGAGAGCTGGGCCAAAGCTAACAAAATGAAATTCAATACGGAGAAATGTAAAGTACTGCATTTAGGGCGGAAAAATGAAATGCATAAATATAGGATGGGAGAGACCTGGCTGAATGAGACCACGTGCGAAAGGGATCTAGGAGTCCTAGTAGACCACAAGCTGAACATGAGCCAACAGTGTGATGCAGCAGCTAAAAAGGCCAATGCGATTTTGGGCTGTATCAATAGAAGTATAGTGTCTAGATCAAGGGAAGTAATAGTGCCACTCTATTCTGCCTTGGTCAGACCTCACTTAGAATACTGTGTCCAGTTCTGGGCACCACAATTCAGAAAGGATATTGACAAATTGGAGCGTGTCCAGAGAAGGGCAACTAAAATGGTGAAAGGTCTGGAAACGATGCCTTATGAGGAGAGACTTAGGGAGCTGGGTATGTTTAGCCTGGAAAAAAGACGGTTTAGAGGCGATATGATAGCCCTGTTTAAGTATTTGAAGGGATGTCATGCTGAAGATGGAGCAGGCTTGTTTTCTGCTGCTCCAGAGACTGGAACACGGAACAATGGGTGCAAGCTCCAGGAACAGAGATTCCACCTCAACATGAGGAGGAACTTTTTGACAGTAAGAGCTGTTCGGCAGTGGAACACACTCCCTCGGAGCGTGGTGGGGTCTCCTTCCTTGGAGGTCTTTAAACAGAGGCTGGATGGCCATCTGTCGGGGATGGTTTGATTGTGATTTCCTGCGTGGCAGGGGGGTTGGACTGGATGGCCCTCGTGGTCTCTTCCAACTCTGCAATTCTATGATTCTATGATTCTATGAAAAGCTGTTTGATGGAGAGGTGTGGGCTATTCCTTTGTTATTTCTTCATCAATTAAGCAGGTAAAAGGTCTTGAGTTGATTCCAGGCATTGCATTTGCATTTGGAAGCTGTTGCTGTGATCCCACAACATGTGTCAAAGGAGCTCTCAATGCAAGTGAAACAGGCCATCGACTGCCAAAACAAACATCAGAGAAATATTAGGAGTGACCAAATCAATAGATTGGTACATTCTGAGGAAGAAAAAAAAAGCACTGGTGAGCTCTGCAACACCAAAAGGCCTGGACGTCCACAGTAGACAACAGTGGTGGATGATTGTAGGTTCCTTTCCATGATAAAGGAAAACCCGCTTCACAACATCCAGCCAAGTGAAGAACACTCTCCAGGAGGTAGGCATATCATTATCCAAGTCTACCATAAAGAGAAGACTTCATGAGAGCAAATACAGATGGTTCACCACAAGGTGCAAACCATTCATAAGCCTCAAGAATAGAAAGGTCCAATTAGACATTGCCAAAAAATATCTTAAAAAGCCAACCCAGTTCTGGAACAACATTCTTTGGACAGATGAAACTAAGATTAACCTGTACCAGAATGATGGGAAGAAAAAAGTATGGAGAAGGCTTGGAATGGCTCATGATCCGAAGCATACCACACCGTCTGTAAAACATAGTGGGAGCAGTGTGATGGCATGGGCATGCATGGCTTCCAGTGGCACTGGGTCACTAGTGTTTATTGATGATGTGACAGAAGATAGATCTGAATGAAGTGTACAGTATAGGGATTTATTGTCTGCTCAGATTCAGCCAAATTCAGTGAAGTTGATTGGACGGAGCTTCACTTTACAGATGGACAGTGACCAAAACATACTGTGAAAGCAACCCAGGAGTTTTTTAAGGCAAAGAAGTGGAATATTCTGCAATGGCTGAGTCAATCACCTGATCTCAACCGAATCGAGCATGCATTTCATTTGCTGAAGACAAAACTTAAGGCAGAAAGACCCACAAACAAACAACAGCTAAAGAGAAATGCAGTAAAGGCCTGGCAAAGCATCACAAAGGAGGAAACCCAGCGTTTGGTGATGTTCATGCATTCCAGACTTCAAGCAGTCATTGCCTGCAAAGGATTCTCAGCAAAGTATTAAAAATGAACATTTTATGTATGATTGTGTTAATCTGTCCAATTACTTTTGGTCCCTTCAAAAAGAGGGGGCTACATATTAAAGAGCTGTAATCCCTAAACCCTTTCTCCAATTTGGGTGTAAATACCCTCAAATTATAGCTGAAAGACTGCACTTTAACCCCATATTCATTATTTAATTGTAACTTGAATTTATTTTGATAAACAGCTGAAATAACAAATCTTGTGTCAGTGTCCAGTTATTTCCGGACCTAACTGTATTTTTGTTGTGATTCAAATCACTTCTTTTTATTTTACTTATGCCTGTTTCATTATTACTTTGGTGATTTCTTCCTCTGAACACTGTATTCTTTCACAACTCTCCAAATCAGAGTCAGTTCTCCCCACTGACTGACTGCCCTGTCTAGTACACCTCTCCCCTGTATATATCTCATCTGTTGCCTATTTCTCTGAATTAAAAAACCCTATCTGGCCTCTGACGGAAACATGCATCTGTTTTGTATCGCTTCTTTCCTGCAGGCCCCCTCTTCATAGTATTCCCTGAGCTGTGATTGGTTGGCTCCAACCAAGCTTGCCCTGTTCCTCCCTTCACAACCTTCTTTGCCCCAGTCTTCTCCCAAAAGGAAAACAGTGTCAGCATGAGGGAAATGGAGCAGATGATGCAGTGGAGGGCTGTCATGATGTGGCTAAGTCTCCTTTGTAGGTTTTTAAACAGAGGCTGTTGGGAATGCTTTGATTGTGTATTCCTGCAGGTCAGGGGGTTGGACTGGATGGCTCTTGTGGTCTCTTCCAACCCTATGATTCTATGACCCAATGGTGTCGTTTTGCTGATGAAAGCAAGTGGGGCAGGAGAAGGGCAAGTCTCTCTCTCTACACCTTCTTAAAATCTGCTCCAGAGAGCTGGGGAGCCTCCCAGGGAAGAAGGCTGAGAGAAGAGAATGAAGTCTCCCTGTATTCACAGAAGTGCACCAGCACATAGTTGGATTAAACCCTAAGATTTATTGTTGCATATGTGTGTGTGTATTACTCACTCACTCACACACACACACACACACACACATATACATATATATAATTTAGGGGCATGTTAAAGGAAAACAAGCATTGATATCAAAATAAATGAAGGTGCTCAAGTTTATTAGTTTTCCAAACCACAACAAGGCATTGTCATTGGTGGCTTAATTGTTTTTAAAAGCTCTTCTTCGTGATAATAAACCAACAAAACACACATGGTTCTTAGATCAATAACTGTAATGATTGAAAATGTATCAGCTAAAGAGCTTCATTATGGCCTCTCTGTCTATTGATGAAAATGCATTTTACAAGGCAGACACATGGATTTCCTTCATCTTAAATAACTCCTATGACTACTTTTATGAGATGAGACATTTTAAAACTGGGTTGATTTCCTTAAGCATCCTGGGTGAGTGTCCATTCTGTAAACAAGGTTGAATGAATAACCAAGGCTATTGTGAATATCCTATATACAGTCTGTTTCTGAACTGGATGGAATCCCATTGAATAAACTGTGTTAGACTTCTTATGAGCCAGCCATTGTATTTTAAATAGGGGCAAACTCTAATAATAACAACAGCAGCAGCAATCACCACCACCACAACAACAACCACAACTGGATTCCATATTGCTTTTGGATAACTTACAAACTAGAAAATGACTGTGTTAATATAAAACAGGAGTGAGCAAATTTACAGGATTTCGGGATCATTTTCCACTACTATCTGGACCTGCTACAGCTATACAAGTCCATCTTCTTCATTGAGTGATCATGAGTGATTTTTTAAAAGACTGTATAGCATCTTGTTAGTGAGGTACAGCTGTTATGGTTGTTGCAGAGCTGGAATTCTCTACTGACCTGACAATGATGAAATTCCTCTCCAAAATCTTTTATGCCACTTACTGGCTAGTGGAGAGTGGGGGGGGGGGTGATACAGCAGCATCAAGCTATGTTCCTATAGCTGGATACACAGCAATGACATCTCCTGTGGGACCCTGAAAGATCCTAGAGGATGTCTATCAGAGTGCATCTGGCCAGAGGGACATAGGTGGATGCCAGTTCATTGTCGTCCCTCTATAACAGTGCGATGTAATAAGGCTCATAATCGTCTCTATTTTATGGTAGCTATATAAGGCTGTCCCTCCCCAACTTCACTTCTCCCACTCATACTGGAAAGAAATGGCAGGATACAAGAAGTAATAGCAGCACTGCTTAAGCCAAGTAGATCTGCAGGCATTTCTGATACCCACAAGATTTTAACCAAAAGACCACTTAGGACTTTATCAGACGGACTAAATATGGCATCATAACAATGCCACATAAACACGAAAGGACGCACGGATCAGACGACATTGACCTTTCGCATTTACAAATACTGAAAATCACATACCATAGTTTTTAATTGATGGATTAAGCCGTCAATAGATCCCCCATGCTGATTTTGTGCTGGCATTGCCAGCACAACATTGGGGCATTTAATTCTTGTACTTACTCCGAGAATGGCCGGACCAGCCATAACACTTCTGGGACAGATTGGGACATCCAGGTACCTTTCACTCTTTTAATGACCCTCCCCAGGTTACTTGGGCCCTTTAAAGTGTATTAAGGGCTTGGAGTAATGTTAAATGTGTTATATTTGTTTTTATTTTTAAATTTCCCATGCAACGAAGTCTCGTGAGATTTCGAGTGAGGAGATGAACGGGGCTCCATTCACTTCCTCTTTAGTCACAGAGCTGCCTTTGCCGGGAGAGAAGGTAAGTGCAGGGGGAACGTTCTTTTGCCAGAATATTTTTTTTTTTATTCCAGCAAAAGGACATTTAAAGGGCAACGTCTGATAAAGTCCATAGTTTATTTATTTTTGTGATCTATGCAAAGAGATCACAAACACCAGATGGCTCTTTTCTCGCTCCAAATTCACTTTATAGTTGTCCTTTCACATTCACAGATTTGGCATTCACGGATTTAAGTATTCACAGCTTGAAAATATTCTTTAAAAAATAATAATCCCAAAGGAAACCTTGATTTTGCCATCTTATATAAGGGCAATATTGAGTATTCACAGCTTGAAAATATTCTTTAAAAAATAATAATCCCAAAGGAAACCTTGATTTTGCCATCTTATATAAGGGCAATATTGAGGCCATGATATTGAGAACGCAGCTGCGCTGGGCAGGGCACGTTTCTAGGATGGAGGACCATCACCTCCCAAAAATACTACTCTACGGTGAACTTGCCACGGGTCAGTGTAAGAGGGGCGCTCCAAAAAAGCAATACAAAGACTCCCTGAAACAACATCTCAGGCTCGGCCAAATTGATCACCAACAATGGTCCGCCCTGGCCTCACATAGGGAGGCATGGAGATGCACTATCCACAATTCTGCAGCCCTGTTTGAGAACTCACGCTGAACAAGTCTTGAGGAGAAACGACAACGCAGAAAGAATCACAACCCAAAAACATCACCCAAGGAGATCTTCTGCTGTGCTTTTTGCAACCGGACTTGTTTATCTCGGATTGGCCTTTATAGTCATCAGCGCGCTTGCAGGATGAGTCTTCCTGAATCTTCGTTTGCGAAGAAAAGCCAGAGAGAGAGAGAGATAATTTTGCTATGCCATTGTATATAATGGGACTTAAATATTCACTGGGGGTCCTGGAACCAAACCCCAGCAAATGTGAAGGGACAACTGTAAGCTCAGATTTACCTTTAGATTATAAGCATCAAGGCAGAAATTTGTGCTTTATGTCAACAAGCCATGATGAAGGAATTGATAAATCATTTCAGTAGAAGAGGGAGACCTGAGTGCTTTGTGCTAGCAATGAGTTTGTGTAGAGACCACCAGGGACTGGATGGTCATGGATGGGGAAGTGCATATGCATCATTCATCTCTGCCTACAGAAGTTGCAACAGAACGATACTATTTTTTGTTAATTGGAAAAGATTTCATACTTTATAATGGATTAAGAAAATCATTCTGTTATTTATTCTGCCAACACACTTGTGACAGAAACTGGTGTATATGCTGAATTGTTGGTGTTTGTTTTATTTTACTTTATAGTATCTTTTAATGCACATTTGCTGGTCATTATTTTGTTGTTGTTTAGAAGATGAGAGTTATATACATTGTATTGTCCACATTCTCTTGGTATTAAAGGCACCATAAAATACAGGTCTTGCTTGCTTTTTGACAACTTGTTTTTGACGCCCCACTCTTTCAACCATTCTAAATTATACCCACATACTATACTTTTGATACATGGTCCACACTTTTGTAGTTGTTTGTACAATGGTTTTGCGACTACATGCTGCTTTTTTCTTTCAGTTGATTCAGTGAACTGTTTGTCCCCCTCCCAATCAACTCGATGTGCTGTTTTTCCCCCTCTCATTTGAATTAGCATGTGCTTTTTTCCCTCTCAGTTGGCTTTGTGCCATATTCTTCATTTAATCTGTATTCCATCATTCACAGTGCGTTTTTAGGAATTGTGGGCAGTGTGTCTCTGATTCAGTATTGTACAGCATTAGTGCTTACAGTACAGTATTCATACAGTACTTACATTTGTACTTATAATATTTGTGTTTATAAGATACAGTATACAGTTGTCCCTTCACATTCGCTGGGGTTTGATTCCAGGACCCACCGTGAATACCCATATCCGTGAATACTCAAGTCTCATTATATGCAATGACATAGCAAAATGGTTATATAAGATGGCAAAATCAAGGTTTGCTTTTTGGATTATTATTTTTTAAATAATAT
This sequence comes from Gambelia wislizenii, assembly GCA_030847615.1. NCBI lineage: Eukaryota > Metazoa > Chordata > Lepidosauria > Squamata > Crotaphytidae > Gambelia > Gambelia wislizenii. The sequence continues at coordinate 357,751,543 of JAUMIR010000002.1, read as the reverse complement.
TTTCAAGCCGTGAATACTTAAAACCGTGAATGCCAAATCCGTGAATGTGGAGGGACAACTGTAATATAATATATATAATTTTATATGCACACATATAATATACAAAATAATATATACAGTAATAATAACAGTACACACACACACACACACACACACACAGAGTAAAAAAAAAAGTCTGGCATCTACTTTTCAACCATTTCCACCCTTTGACAGTACTCTGGTCCCTAACCCTTTGAATAAGTGGGGAATGCCTACACACCTCTTAAAGAAACCTGCTCCACTTGTTCCCTTTCATGGGATTCCAGTCCCACTCCTTGCATTCTGACAGCTCAGTTCCACAACCTCCATGTGTTTGAGCTGAATGTCTGTAGTAGAGATGCTGTTTTAATTTTATATTCTCACTCAGAGCTTAGAGAAGTAATGGGAATTATAGTCAGAAAAAGTAACTTTTCCAAGCACTGGGTTCACCATGTGATTTAAAACATTGAACAATTGTGATCTGAAATCAGATAAAAATCCTATGCTAGTACAGCAAGGTCTGTGCTAAAGAAGTTGAACCAGAATTCATGGCTCAGTGGCTTTTTGGAAATGCAATGGAGAAGCAGTGCCATTAAATTCCCACCCCACCCCCAGACTCATTCAGTTGGAATCATATAATGGGGACAAGTGAACACAGGAACACCTTTCACATTTCATGCCCATTTAGTGCCATTATTTATTTATTTATGCTCTATTCAGTGAGGGGGGAAAGCAAGAGCAAGAGAGCATTAAATGTATCTGAGGAGTGAACTTCCATGATGGTATGTCGTCGTCATCATCATCTCTTTTGTTGTCTTTACTGCCCATACCAGACTAACCAAACAAGGGTGATTATGCTTGTGTGATGTAGTGGTTAGAGTGTTGGCATAAGACCATGAAGATGTGGGTTCAAATCCCAAATGAAGCTTAGTCAGTGACCTTAGGTCAGTTCCTCTCTCTTGGGGTGACTTAACTCAGAGGGCTGTTGCAAGCGTAAGATCATAGGGCAGAAAACCATGTATACCAATGCAGAAATTTTAAAAAGTTAATTTTTGGATGACCACACTCAGTATCTTCCAGCTGGCATGGCCAGTGACATTCTAGCTGTAAGTGGTGATCCAAAAAAGTGACTTTTCCCACTCCAAACTTCTGAATAGAATGACAGGATAAAATTTAAATTACATGATTTCATCTCCCACTCCACACAAATAAGATTCTATGTTGTTCTACCATGATGGCAAGTCTCACCAGAGGATAAAATGTAAGATAACTACCTACAAGGCTTCTCAGTGTGTCCTAAAGTTTTAAATCTGGTTGGAGGTTATTATTGTTCAGTAAGTAATGAGCTTCCATGCACTGCTTCCGGAAAAAAGCCTTTAATGGTTTCTGTTCATCCCATATGGCACTCTGATGAGCTTACACTCTGTCTTAAGTACTTGGGTATAACAAAACAAGAACAAAGCTGAAACAAAGTGAGTCATATGTGTTTGTCTTTACTTTCACTGCATGAGATAATGTGGAGGTGTTAATTACAAGACTTCACTGAGTCTTGACTAATAACAGTGTGCAAACAAATGGATGTCAGCCTCAGCTTCAGAAAAGCTTCTACTAATAAGGTAAAACTAGCAATTAGAGCTGACAATGAAGCAATACTTTGCCTTGAATATTCATGTGTGAAGTTCTCCTTTGATTTGCCTCCGCCTGTCCAGATGGAAACTAGGAATAGGAACCCAGAGTTGTTCACTTAAAATGATTTAAATATCATTTGGTTAGCTGGCACATTGGATTAATTCCCCCTTTTGTACTAATACTCTGACCCTTGGCATCAAAGGAGACCTGTAATGTTCACAAGAATTTCCCAATCGGTGACCTTGGTGTAACAGAAACAAATTGAATTCCTGCAAGAAGAGAAACAACAGTGACTGGCTAAAATCACTAAATGCATGTTTGAAGCACTGTTTGTTTCATTTAAATTCTAGGCTGCAGCTGCATAGGACCCTAGAGGAATGAATATCATTACCTCACTAAATCTACCTGTTTCACTTAAATCTAGTCTGTCTCCTTGCCCACCAGATCTATCAGTTCAGTGTTGATGGGCTGCTGGACATTCACACCTTGTATTGTCATGCTGCAAGAACCAGTGTGGTGTAGTGGTTTGAGCATTTTACAACAACTTGGGGGACCAGGGCTCAAATCCCTCCTCAGCCAAGGAATCCCAATGGGTGACCATGTACAAGACACACTTTCTCAGCCTCAGAGGATGGCAAAGGCAAATCCCCTCTGAGCAAATCTTGCCAAGAAAACTCCGTGATAGATTTGCTTTAGGGTTGCCATAAGTCAGAAACGACCTGAAGGCATGCAGTAACAACATTGTCATGCTGGATGAATACACAAGAGGTGAGATCCTATATCTCTTTGTAGATCTGCATGCACAGTTCTATATCCTCCCACTGCCTGGCAGCTGTCAAGCTGCCCCTGCTGTTATCATGCACTGATTAGTAGGGAAGGTGGTTCAGACCATGAAGAAGCAGCTGGGATCATCTCCATTGGCCAGGAAGAAAGGAGGGTGAACTATCAAATGAAGTGCACTAATATTTTCCTTCCACTGAAAGCTCAGAGCTGTATCTTCATGGTCTGAATCACCTCCACTCTCCTTCCCCTCCCCATTGGTATGGGACCACAGCAGGGAGGTGAGAGTATTTTGGATGAAGTAAAAGACCAGGTGAATGGCTCTTTCTACCCCATCCAAAACGGGACTTACATGCTCTTACATCATGCAGAGGATGCCAGCCAGAAAGTATCCACTCATTCCAAATTCCATCTTATTTCCCCGAATCAATAACAGCAGCTTTAACATTTCTTATTTGTGCCTAGTAACAGATTATTTGTTAAAGGCATACACTTATAGAGCCAGCATGGTGTAGTAATATGGACTACAACTGTGGCGATCAGGGTTCAAATCCCGGCTCAGCCATGGAAACCCACTGGGTGACCTTGGGCAAGTCACACTCTCTCAGCTTCAGAGGAAGGAAAAGGCAACCCCCCTTACCAATAAAACCCCATGATATCTTTGCCTTAGGGTCACCATAAGTCAGAAATTACTTGAATGCACACAACAACAACAACAACATACCTTTAATCTCAATAATTTAGTTTTCTATTGTCATGCTTTTGGGGGGTGGTGCATCCTTTTCTTGCACTTTAATCTACTTTTTTCAGGATATGGATAATAAACCACTTCAGAGACTGCTTCATAAATTACAACACTTAGCAGCTGCAATGCTAGAGATGCTAATCTGGTTATATATAAGGCCCATTGAACTCAGTGGAACTTACTTTGCAACAGACATGGAGAGCAAAGACTGTGCCTTCTCTTTCCTACTTGTGCCTGCCCTATGGATGTGCTGTGTTCACACTTCACTTGATTGGGAAAACAATGAATCATGAGAAAAGGTTGGTAATTAGAATTGTATAGGAAGGTCTATAGCAGTAACACTTCTAATTGCTTATAACTATGGTTACAAGAGCTGAAATTTTATTCTTGGTTCCACACAGAAAATACCGAATCAGTTCATTGAAGCTACGTAAGTGCTTACTTAGAAAATTCCTATTGGTTCAAGGGATCTACTCTAGCTGTATTTAACAACTGATTTAGGTCAGTGTGTAGAAACTGATACAGATGTGAGATGGATATATGCAATTTCAGAAATCATGCAGATGCATTGGTTGTAAATTAAATGTGTTTCAGGAAATAGAGCAGGAATGGGCAACTGATTGGGGGGCAGGGATGAATCCCTCCCATGCCCTTGTAGGCTGCACCCCCCTGCATGCCAAAAAATTGCCAGTTTTCTTCAAAGTCCTTCGCAAAATGGCAACCAGAAGTGATGTAATTTTACTTCCTGTTGGCATTTGAGAGGTAATCTGATGGAATCAGAGGTATTTGGGGGTGGTTGAGAGTTATAGGGGTGTGGATGTTTTGGAACATTTGATGGGCTTTCTGCGTGGTTTATGGGAGGAAGTTGTGCTATAATTGCACTGATTTCCCCCCCCCCCCCATGGGTGAGGGATTGGGAGGCTTTGGGGATTGGTGAGGGGCTTCAGGAACTCAGAAGTGGGGTTCAGGTATGGCAGTTTTCCTATCAATAAAGTAGAGACAGAGCTTAAGAACATTTGGGGAACTCAATTGAATTCTTTTAATTTGAACTTCATAATAAACCATGGTTTAGCATGAGGATGGACAACTTCCCAGGGGCAGAGACCACATTGCTATTCAACACATCAGTGGCCTCATCCTGGTGTTGTGCCACCCAATTTTGCATGAGCATTCATTGGCATGGCAGCAGCAAAAAAAGTGCACCCATTGATCTAAAGTGGAATTGCTCTTCCTGGAGCATATTCCCTTTTTTAAAGGCAGGTGAATGCTATAATTGTACCTTGTTCAGAAAGGAAAAAATGTGTCCCTTTCTTACCAGTGCCCCACTGAAATTTGGTGGCACTGTGGCCATTTCTCCTGTGGTGGGGGCTTGGGCATCTCAGGGGACTGCAGAAAGGAAGAGTAACAACATGCAACTTTGGTTGTATTTCTTCAGATCAGGGATAAATTACAGTTGCCCTTACAAAGAATGGAAATGTCTAGTCTAGAAAAACTTGAAATGTGGTTCTTTATAAACAATAGAAGGTTAAAAATCCAGGATTCCATTTCTTATATATTTTCTTTTAGAATTTTCAGATATATAAAACAAAATAATAACAAGATATGAGGAGAAAATGAGGATCCAAAAATGAGGATAAAAAGGATGAGACTAACAGGAATGTTCCTCATGGGAGGATATTCCTCTCTCAGGTTTTATGTAATTTGCTGATCCATGCCCAGTTGGTGCAACTGCATAGGTTTGGCAAAAAAGCTGATGTTATGATAGATTGATGTTTATTAGGAAATTGAAGGAGGCAATTTGATCAGTTTAACGGAAGTATATATAGTTAAGAAACAAAGTGACATGGTTAGGGGAAGAGTAATAGCAATACTTTCAATTGGCTTTCTGCCTGATTGATTTTCTGTAGGGAATATATACAGGTTACTCCCTGTATCCACAAGGAATGTGTTCTTGGACTTACTGTTTATAAGTGAAACCCTGGATAATAACAAACCCTATTTAAAATAAAGGATTTCTGATACAAACATACCATAGAGTTGTGATGGAGAACCTAGCGATTCCTAGAGAGGACAACCCTCTAGGAATTTCCCATGGTATGTGTCCCTATTTTCTCAGCAGTGGATAACTGAAACCATAGATATTGGTTCCATGGATAAAGGGGGCAGGGGGGCACCTGTATATGAATTCATGAATTTTGATTTTGACTATTAACAAGTGCACCTTATAGAAAGGAGGTTGATGATTCAATGTATGAGCGAAGTGCTGAAGATTTTTATAGATTAATATAGGTTAATAGCCACTGAAGAGAAGATTGGAAGTCACTTTCATCTTTCTTGCTTTCACTTTTTTCTTCTTTCTATGTCTATCTTTTTTCTCTTTCTTATCTATTTTCTGTTTTTTTTCCCCTTGTTGATCTATATATATTGAAAAAAATCCAGGTTTCCAAACATATGAGCAATTGCAAATTCTCTACTATATCATATTCTCTACTATATCCAATATTTTCCAGATGAATACTGGGACATTTGTGGATAAGCAACATCGGAATGTGGAGAAGATGACAGAAATTATTAAGGAGGAAAAACAATCAAGCCAGGAGAAGCTGCAGCAGTTTGTTTGGTTTTGCTCAAGTTTACTGGGAAGGACAAGATATTGTCCCTTCGCTCCTGGCTGCTGAGTGAATTGAATGCAAACCACTTTTACGCTTTGAACTTAGTAGTTTACAACAGTTGAAGTAAGCTGAGGACAAAAGGCGGAAAATGTAAGAATGTGGGAGAAACTGGGACATTTAAAAACAGCTTAAAATGTGGCATTACAGAGGACTACAGCAGGACCCCCGTATCCACTGATTCATTATCCATGGGACACAAAACAGCACACCTACCAAAAAGGCTTCCTAGAAAACGTGTCCTCTCTAGCCATTCTCTACATCCTCCAAGGCAACTCTATGGTATTTTAAACCAGAAGTCCCATTATTTTTGGTGGTGTTCACTATTATCCACGGTTTTTGGTATCCATGCCCACCTCCATAATCAATCCCCAGTGGATACGGGGGTCCTACTGTAATTGCCAGATCAGGACAATGTGAACATATGCTATATGATAGTGGTTCTTAACCTGTGGGCTGTGGACCCCCAGGGATTCTCGATGTCGACACAGGGGTTCCGCAAAGGTTTGAAGGCTGCTCAGCCCACATGACAGGAGCCAAGGAAAGGGCTGGCAGGCTGGATTGGCCTGCGCATTGCTGTTCAATCCACTCCAGCCACAAATTTGCAGGAAGAAGCAGGAGAAAAGTCTTCCCTCCCCTCCAGTGCCTCTGAGGGAAGGGTTAATGGATGGTGTCACTGTATTGTATTGTTGTAGTTGTTTTTGTTGTTGTTAGGGTTTTAAATCTTGAGTTAAGTCTTGGCAATCTGTGGCAACAAAAGATATTTAAAGGGGGTCCTTGGTAAAGAAAAGGTTAAAAGCCACTGCTATATGTGGATATGTAAGAATTATTATTATTTATTTATTTTTAGTTATTTATACCCCACTCTTTAGCCACAAGGCTATCAGAGCGGCTTACAAATTGTTTTAAGTAATAGCAATTTATACATCTACACTGCATTAAGCAGTTTCCAATATGTGTTAGCTAATTGCTTCCACAAGCTGGGTACACATTTTACCAACCTACGAAAGGGTAGAAGGCTGAATGAACCTTGGAGCCCTCTGAAATTGAACTTGTAACATGGTGACTTGCCGTACTGGCATTTAACCACTGCACCACCAGGGCTCCTTTTGTTTGTTGCCACGTTTTATGCATTTATATTCTACTTTTCTGGTTTTTATTTGTCCAGTAAATGGTTTAAGAGTTCCTGGTCCAGAAATTTCTGAAGTTTGGTTCTCAACAGCCCCTGAAGATGGCCTTAAAGACTACACACAGGCCAAAGTTCATAAGGCTTAAAAAAAATTTTTTTTACTAATAAAAAAAAAACTTCCGGGCAACATAGGATACATCTAGTGTCTTCAATGGTTTTTCTGGGATGCTACCTCTCAAATTGATGAACAAAATTCTGAAAGAACACAATATGTATCAAATGATATAGTGAAACAGGAGAATATCAGAACGGGGAGCATTTAAAAAACTGGATAAACTGATCTATAAAACTACACATACTGAAAAGTCTGGGCCTGCACGGGAATGTTGATCAGTGTAATAGATATTGGTTGTCATAAAACTCAGTAGTTTTGCTGGATGTGGCTCCTAAAATCTAAGCCACCTCCAAATGAACTGATGCCAGCAGCCAAATATTTAAGTGAATGCAGATTTTTTTTTCTTTAAAGGAATAGTTCTTCTGTTACCATAATTATATCTTGCAGCAGGTAAAGGCTGTCAAGGTAATGCATTACTACACTATTTGGAAAAACTACAGTTCTAATTAGATGAGCAAATAAATGTTCAGTTCAATTTATTAATATAGCTGTAGGCCTTGTTGCAATTTATCTCTCATTTCTGAGACCAATCCATCTCGGGCTGGAAATCATTGTGGCGAAGTAACAGGCTTTAATAATGGATACCAGCAGTGAATTATTCATGCAGAGGGGAGCAAGCCTTGATGCTTTCCACTCACTCCTTTAATTAACTGTGAGATGCTGACGTGTGCCTAAGCTTTCTAGGCTTAGCTTCCCTGGAAATGTGATCTCTTGCAGCCACAAAGAATGTTCTGTTTGTCAACAGCTTAATCCACATAACACAAGCTTTATGAAAAAGTGACTCAGCCGTAGTTGTTTTTTCTCTCTCTCCTTGTACCCCAAATTTATTTGCTGCTTATAAGAATGTCACTGAGAAAATTTAGTTTTTAATGCTATTCTAGTTTTATATTAAAATAGTGTTGCTTGCATAAAGAAAATAATATGGCAATAAGTACAACTTTGTTTTGAAACTTTGATAAAGATGAGAAATAACAGGAAATTAACGTTTACTCCCATGTAGCTCCCTGCAGTTTTGCACACTGGAGAAAAAGTTTACAAGTTTAAACTTCCAGTTTTTGAACATGTCACAGTTTTTTGTAACTTCCAAACTTGGGAAATTGTGGCCTGTTTAAACTATGATTTCTGGATAAGCCAGGGCCTTAAACTGTGGTTTGTTTCTGGTTTGATCTCAATCATTTAAATGCAGAAATTAGTTTCAACAAACCAGTTCATAATTTGGGTTTCTTTATTGTATTTGTAAGTCATCCCACGGCTTCAGTTTTCTGAATGGTATATAAGCAATTAAAGCAAAATCATTTTAAAAACATACTATGTAGTACTAATAAGCAAACAAAAAACAAGAAAGCAACAACAGAAAGAAAAGATAAATGTAATGTCAACCACAGATATAATAGAAATGAATCAGGAGCCAATAAACGTGAGGAAAAATGCATGTAATATGCTTGTAATATTTGATCCAAGTTACAACTCTTTCTGACATATTCTATCCCCAAAGAGTTTCTCATCTTTAAAGGCAGTCCCATATAAAACACACTGTGATAATGCAAAATGAGTAATCCAAATGAGTAGTAGCAGAGTATGGACCCTTGAACACAGAGTGGACCCTCAGTATCCATAGGTTTGGTGTTCACAGATTCAAGCATCCGCCGATTGTCATGCCGCATACCTAACATGGCAGTGCCCACACCTAACATGGCAATGCCCACACCTAAAATGGCAGTGCCCACACCTAAAATGGCAGCTCCACATACCTAAAATGGTGGTGCCCATAATTAAAATGGTGGCACCCATTGAATAATATGTGACTCAACCATCTGTGAGTTTTGCTGTCCATGGGGGTTCCAGAACTGAACCCTGAGGATATGGAGGACCAAACTGTAGATTATCCTAATTCTCCTAATCTGAATACATAGGACACCATTTAGTGGCCAGTAAAGAGGGAGGGTGACAGTGGAGGATCATCCAGCTATGTCTCTATAGTTAGATGCACAACAACAAAGGTATCCTTTGGAAACTCCTAAGATCCTTTGAAGGTATCAGAGGATGATGGTGTCATGTATCTAGCTATAGAGACATAGCCGGACACACCTCGCTCACTTTCTGCTCTCTCCTAGTTACTAAGTGGCTATGTTGGTTGGGGGGTATAGGCAACAGATGAGTTTCAAGGTAGCTAAATACATTTTCAGTGTAAGCATTGCAGTTATTTGCACAAGAAGGAACATTTCTTTTTCTATTTTGGGTGATTTAGCATTGCATCTCAGTTTTTCCTATGAGGAATCCTTCCCCAAATCTGTGCTTCAAATATTAAGCTAGATTTCTTCATTTTTCCACCTACAAGCATATTGTAAGAAATACAGGTATAAATGTGTGTGTGTGTGAGAGAGAGAGATAGACTCAGACAAATGCATTTCTTTAAGACTTTCTTCCCTGTTGTAATGAATGGCTTGCCACAAACACATTAGCTACATACTTTGAAAATTTATCATCCTTTCACTTTCTGACAAAGAATCCACATGACTCCTTTTAAAAAAAACAAAAACAAATTATACTATTGTATGATATAGAAATATGGATAGTTTTATTAATGATGACATGTTTGTATATTAATTTCAGATATAAAAAGGTAACCTGTCTTCTGCTGAATAGTGATATATAAGAATATGGAATATGACTTATTTTAAGGGGTTGGGAACCCATTGAAGCCCAAGAGGTGAATCATCTCTCAGGCTGCCTGTCAGTAATTGGAGGAACAACCACTAGCACACACACCCCATTTGGAAAAAGTACTTTTTGAACTACAACTCCAAGAACCCTCCAACCAGCACTGGCTAGGGGATATGGGAGTTGTAGTCCAAGAATAACTTTCCCATCCCTGAATATTTCACTTTTTAAATATTAATATTTAAAAGAGGATGGGGTATTGTAGAGATGCTTATTATATTGACTTTTTTATCAGTAAAGGGGGGAATTGCAGCTATTATCTGTTACTAAGAGAGGAAGGAGAAAGTGGGGTATGCTAGGTAATACATGCACCCATTTATGGCTCCATATATTTGCACTGTGATGACAAAAACTTTCCTGTTTTGGATTTTTTTGTTCAGGGAGCAATAAAAGAAGTGAGGTAGGTTGTAGCTGACCACTTCTTTGTAGAAAATGGAATCATGATCATATACATGATTTAAAATGGCTGTGAAGTAAACAACGATGTCTATGAATTAGTGGCCCACTCCTAGGGCTTCTCTACACGGGCCAAATACCCTTGCTTGCCCCTGTTCCAGAGCCCTGCAGTCCAAATGACACAGCGTAGTTACCCAGATCTGTCCCATGGGCAGTCCAAATGACCTCGGAGCAGACACAGGGCTGGAACGGGGACAAGCCAGGAGAGGGCCTGATAAATCATTACAAGAAAATACCTGGTTTAATTCATTATCACTCGATCGGGCCCTGCATGTCCGCTGGAGCCCGTCCCAGAATGCTATTCCTCACTTCCACTGCCAGCTCCCTGGCTCTCCTGGAAGCCAGGCAGGGGTCCTGCAGCATGTGCCTGCTGCTGGTTGCATGCAGGGGGCCTCGGTCACATGTTGCAGGGCCCCTGCCTGACTTCCGTGTTAGCACAGAAAATGCAGTAGTGGCTGCTTCAGTGATAGGCTGACCTCCAGTTTGGACTTTGGCCCATTTTCTGCAGGTCACAGGGAGGAAACTGGCCAGCTCTGGAAGCAGGATATGCTGGCAGAGAGCCAGCATATTCTGCCTGGTGCAGATGAGCTCTTAGTCAGTGCTGGATGGGGTTACATGCCCCCTGAAATCTCAGGTTCATAGCTTGAGTGTTACGTAGATTCTGATCTGAGCCTAGATACCCAGGTTTTAGCAGTGCCCAGGAGTGTGTCTGCACCATTAAAACTAGTCTGCCAGCTGTGCCTGTTTCTTGAGATGTCACACCTGGCCACAGTAACACATGCCTTAATTACATCCCAAAAGGATTACTGTAATGCACTCTACATGGGGCTGCCTTTGGAAACTGTTTAGGGGATTTAACAGATCCAAAATGTTGTAGCTAGGATGTTGACTGAGGCTGGTTACAGGGAACATACAACCCCCTTGTTGAAACAGCTTCATTGGCTACCAGTCCATTCCCAGGAAAAATTCAAAGTGCTGGTTATGACCCTTGAAATCCTATAAGGCTTGGATCCTCACTATTTGGAATTCCCTCCCATGGGGGGTCCGATTGGCATCCTCTTTCCTTTCCTTTCACTTACAGGCTAAGACCTATTTATTCAAGCAGAATTTGGGCTTAGAACCTATGTGACAGAAACGGTAGGCTTGTTGTTTCTTTTAATATGATCAGTGTTTTTAATATTGTTTTAATCTTGTTTTTATTTGTACTGTTATTTAATTCTTTTAAAACTTTTGTATAACTAATATTTTAACTGTATCTTCTTTTTAAAATGCTGTAGGCTGCATAAGGAGAAAGGCGAGACATTAAATAAATAAATAAATACGGCATTGTGAAGTTACTGGTGTTTTTTAAATTTTTGTTTTGTGTTGAGTTCTTACCAAGGTTTAATATATTTATGCATTTACACCAGAGGGGTTTTTTTTAAAGCCAAAGGAACTCTATTCAGTCTGAAACCAGATCATGACAGCAAACATGTATACAAAAATTGAGTGTAGTATGACTTTTTTCTGAATTGCAGAGGCAATAAGCCCATAGTGGAATGGCTCATATGACCAATTTTTGACCTAACATAATGGAATAACATGCATTTTAAACCATTCTCTTTAGCCTTTCTCATTTAAATAACATTTGACAGCGCCCATATAACACTGCACATGGAAACCATTGCATCTTAGGGCGTGTGAACTCGTATGGAATAGCATTTGGGAGTGAGAGCTGTGAGCTGGACATTTCTCGTTCAAATCTCACATTCCACCAGGGCCAAACTAGATGGGATATCTATAATGGGACATCAAACTAGGTGGACATCTATGGTGGGGCATAAAACAAGATGGGACATCAAACTAGTTGAGACATCCAATCTCTATTTTTGGTTTAAAATAGTGATGGTCTGATTTTTATTAGAACAGTAACAAAAGGATGGTATGTGTATGTTATCCTGTTATCCAGTAGTTCCCTGAGCTAAACTATTCTCCACCCAAAGTTGCAATTTGGCTTACTGATTAAAACATATACTTCCCTGTTTTCCATAATGTGACATATATCAACTTCAGGGAACTGTGGGGCAATTTAGGTGAGAAAAATGATGCAGTGGAAAGGGCTAACTTTCCTTTTCCATCAGTAATGCTTTAATTTTTAAAAAATGGAACCCTGAACAGCAGCTTTCATGTTGAAACAGAAACATTGGGGGAGGTGGCCATCGATCTTTTGCATGATGCACAGAATTTGTTCTTCAGCTCTGAACCCACATGATGGCTGGCAAACCTTGTTCCTACGCATGTTTATGCAGAAGGTATTCCAGGTAGATTCAATGATGGGTTTTTTCAAGATGGTTTTCCAAATGAAAATACATGGAGTTGGAATCTCTGGCAGCTTCTTGACATAGTACTTGTTGTTGCTGTTGTTGTTGTTCTTGTTATGTAACTTTGAGTCCAGCTTATGTTGTTCATTTTTGTTTTGTTTTGTTCTGTTTTGGCAAAATTTATTCAGATGAGTTTTGCCATTGCCTGCCTCTTAGGCTGAGAGTGTGACTTGCCTGAGGTCACCCACTGGGTTTCTATGGCTGAATAGGGATATGAATCCTCAACTCCCTGAGTGTTAGTTGAACACTCAAACCACTACATCACACTGACTTTCAGGCACTAGTGCTACCATACCCTACAATGTAATGTTTATGTGTTATTGAGGAAAAACAGATGAACTAATATGTTAGCATTTGAAATGTACTAAACTGATTCACTTTTCTGTTGATATCAAACTTTGGAAACCATTACAGATTGAGTATCCCTCTTCCAAAATGCTTGGGACCAGAAGTGTTCCATATTTTGATTTTTTAAAATCTCCATACACATGGATATATCTTGCTGATGGGACTCAAGTCTAAACATGAAATTCATTTATGTTTCATATACCCCTTATACATATAACCTGAAGGCAATTTTGTACACAATATTTTTAATTTTTTTTTCATGAAACAAGGTTTCTGTACATGGAACCATCAGAAAGCAAATATGTCACTGTCTTGAACACCCATGTGGACAATTTTTGATTTTGGAGTAATTTGGATTTCAGATTTCCGGGTACTAATCCTGTACTTGGAAATGTATGACTGCTACTCCCACCACCATCACTGCCACAACTAGTAGTGATAACAACAACAACAACAGCTTCAATTTCTTTTCCCTCACTCCATATTCTGATCTATTGTCTGGTTCCATGATACGAAAACTATTTAACCCATGGAATTACTTGATTCTGAAAACACTGGGACCGTGTGCTACATGTCATACTCCTGAAGGGTATTGGAGAAGACATGACACCATCATATGACTATATGAGGGAAAACAATATAGAAATCTTGCTTCTTAGGAGAAATGCTTGATGAAGATTCTCAATCACACCCCCACGTGTGTAGGTAGGTATTCATAAAGGCCTTTCATATTTTCTGTTGGAGGTTATGGGTGTGATCTTGCACTCACAAATGAACTGGTAATGACTCAAACATTAAGTAACCACATGATCAGATAATAAGTGACAATACGTACATGTATCAACCAGCTCTTGGAGGACATTCAAGAAACAGGAAAAACCCATGAAAAATATGCTGTAAAATATGATGATTTTCATTGTTCTGAATGCCTTTTTCTTCAAAGAGCAGCACAGTCTCCAGAGATGGACTGTCTCAAAACAGTGTGAAGAAACAGAAGGACTGCAGTGGGAAGGGAGGAGAGCAGAAAGGGAGAAATTAATACTGATCAAGCAATGTGCTAATGAAACATTTACACAAGCAGTTTATGTGGTAGTAATAAAAAGGCATCTTTCATCCTGCTCTTTCATTACTTAGCACAATCCTTAAGAGGATTAACTTTTGGGAGGCAGAAAGAAACGGGAGGAAGAATGAGAGACAGACACAGAGAGAATAAGAATAAGAAGAATGTGCTGCTTATCTGTTGAGTCTCAGGATTGGTAATGCTTAATAGATTGCCCTGGATTTAGGATTACTGCCTTGTGTGTTCTTTCAGGCATTGCTACAGAACAGAATCTTTCTCTCCCCTTCCCTGCCCCATCTTGTTCTTCCGTATGAAGAATGCTATTGACTTTGAGACAAGATGACCAGTTTAGGCATGTACTAATCCCATCTGCTGAAGCCCAGCCCACATCTTTTAAAATGCAAAAGGTTTGTTTGTTTGTTTGTTTGTGGGGAGATAGGAGTGGTTTGATGGCAGATTGCACTGAAACATGAGTTAATTCCTCAGATAATGTGGTGAAAAGCTGTTGAAAATGGGAAGGGGTATAGATGGCATAATGGGAACATGCTGAAGTTTTAAAAAGTGTGACAGTCTTCCCTTCCCTCTCTGGCTTTTCTTCACAAACTAAGAGTCAGGAAGGAGTCATCCCATGCTTTCTCCAAGCACGCTGATGACTAAAAAGGCCAATCCGAGTTAAACAAGTCCGGTTGCAGAAGGCACAGCAGAAGATTTCCTTGGGTAATGTTTCCGGGTTGTGATTCTTTCTGCATTGTCATTTCTCTTCAAGACTTGTTCGGCGTGAGTTCTCAAATAAGGCTGCAGCATGTGAGGCCAGGGTGAACCATTGTTGGTGATCAATTTGGCCTAGCCTGAGATGTTGTTTCAGGGAGTCCTTGTATCGCTTTTTTGGAGCACCCCTCTTACGCTGACCCATGGTGAATTCACCGTAGAGTACTATTTTTGGGAGGCGATGGTCTTCCATCCTAGAAACGTGCCCTGCCCAGCGCAGCTGTGTTCTCAATATCATGGCCTCAATGATGGGCACAATACTCAAGGTTGGAAACAGTTGTGTCTAGCATTTCAGTACCTGCTAATTAAAATGTTCTCATTTGGGGAATTGGTATGAAAGAGAATTTCCACCATAGCACTATTTTTTTCCATGGTGGTGGGATTGCATGCTCCTGTGAGGCAACAGGCTATGGTGATGGTAGAAATGCTGCCGGTAGGGTCTCCCTTGTCAGATTTTGCCAAGTAGCCAAACTAAATGTGCCAAACAGCTAATGGGCAGCAGCAGTTGTAGGGGGTGACACCGGCAGAGAAACTCTCAGAGAAAATGGCAGTGACACCATAGAAAACACTTGTTAGTACTGCACACAAGAAGACAATGGTAAACCCCTCTTGAAGTCTTCTATCTTGAAAACCCTATGATGAGACAGTCCAAAATCTAAGAAGATATAGTGCCAGAAGGGCAGAAGGTATTCAACAAGGTACTGGGGAAGAGCTGAGATTAAGTATGAGTAGCACTGTGGCTAATGATACAACTGGGTTCAAGCCAAAAGGACATTCAGCTGTTGAAGTGCCCAGAAGCACAAGGAAAGTCTAAAGCTGCACAACACATATTACAGGAACATGGAATGTGAGAAATGTGAATCAAGGGAAGCTAAACATTGTAAAACAAGATATGGAACATATTAACATTGCAATACTCAGAGAGAGTGAGCTAGAGTGGATGGAAATGAGATATTTTCAGTCAGTGTTTTACTCAGAAAATTAAAATCTAAGAAGAAATGGGGTGGCATTAATAAGGAGGAGAGATGTAGCAAAAGCCGTCAAGGGATATAAGCAAAGTCTGACTGAATAATGTCAAGAAGGATTCAAGGAAAACACATCCCCTCCGGCATATTCTAGCTGCAAAGGTGGCCTGTTTTGCCTCTGTTACTTCCATGAAATAGGCCAGAGTCCACACTGGAACACCAGTCCATTGCTACAGCAGCTGAAGCTGCCACTATTTTCTCTGCTATCTTGGAACCCAAGAAGGGGGCCTGCAACATGTGACTGCAGCCCTCTGCATGTGACCAGACTTGGTCACATGCTGAGGGACATCTGCCAAACTTCTGTGAGGACCAGGGAGCTGGTGGCAGCAGCGAGGGCCAGCGTGCTGGATGGGCTCCTGTGGACATGTGGGGCCCGCTCTGGGTTTTGGCCAGTGGAAATGAATTAAACTGGATGTGATGCACCTGTGGGGAGCTCGGAGGGACCACCACCACCCAACTCTCCTGGGATTTACCAGGATGGACAGACAGGTGGTGCGAGTGTGGCTCGCAGAAGCAAGCCACAAGAAATATCAGCATCTGGGTTAGGATGTATGAAGAGAAGAGAAAAAAGAGGACTGCTTAGGACATGTTCTGTATATTCTTTTTGGGGAGGCATATTAACAGCACATGTCCTTATGTTCAAGTAGTTAAAGGGCTGAGAGGAAGCCTTTCTTACATTGTGAATGTCAGAGTATGGGATATGCAGTACATGAAATTCACATTTTAAAGAGATACAGAGCGAACCTGAAGGAGGCATACAAGCTGTAAACATGTCTGATGCTGGCCAATGTTATGGGATCATCATGCTTATCTGTGTGAGAACTGTAAGAGATAGGATGTTTACCATATATGATGTAGAAGCTCTGCATCAGCTATACTCTGTATGTGTTTTGTTGTTCAATGCTGGCTGCAGGACTGAGCAGTGGATAAAAGCTGCTGTGTCCTGGGATTTTGCCATGGAGATGATTGTCTGTTGTTTTCTGTACATATTTTAACATGTATCAATACAGTATAGTTATTTAGAACCACCTATGTATCTATATGCTTATTAAGCATCCTGGAAGTATGCTGGGGGCAACTGGAGTTACTTCTGCTACTCTGCTACAATTTTTGGATCTCTGAGCATGTACAGAGTGTCCAGTGAACTGTAACGCATCAGTGAAGTAATTTGGTGCCTGTCTGAATCATATATTACAGTCTTGCTGCAGTGCTTGCATGTCTGGTATGCCACTGTTAACTGTGGATCAGCAGGTCAAAGGGGGCCCTCCCCATGGCAGGGAGGGAAGAGCCACACTCGATATCATGCTAAAATGCACAATGCAAAAATAAGACCAGGAGGAGATTGTGGCACAGATCATGAACTGCCAATATCAAAAATTAGAGTACAGCTAAAGAAGAACACTAAAGAGATTATCAGAAGCATAAAAAACACAAGAGCAGCACACAAGGACAATGTTACTGTCCCATGAATGGGACCTGGTTTCAGATGACATCATCATCATTGTGTGCTCCTCCTGTGCTGCAGCCATGAGTAAGGCATCACTTTTCATTGACAGGATCTCCCTGTCAATTGAAAGAGATGCCTTATTCACAGCTGCAGCACAGAAACAGCATGCAACAATGATGAGGATGGACTTTTTCAGATGGGTTTTGTTACGGAAGCAGTCTTGTCCCCGTTGCGAGGCTGCTGCGTGGCAGGGGGTCCGCTTCAGATGATGCTCTCCCCTGCCGATACTCTTCCGGAAGTGCTGGGAGGCTGCAGCACTATATTTGGCAATTTTCTAATCACTATCAACTTTCGTGATTAGAAAATTGCCAAATATGGCACTGCAGCCTCCGAGCACTTCCGCAACAGTATTGGCATGGGAGAGCGTCATCTGAAACGGACCCCCTGCCATGCAGCAGCCTCGCAACGGGGACGAGGCTGCTTCCATTACAAAACCCCGTCCGAAAAAGTCCGATGTCTGAAACTGGGTTCCATTTGCAGGACAGTAATATTGTCCTCATGTGCTGCTCTTGGATTTTTTGGACATTTCTGATAATCTCCTAAATCAATCATTGTGCCAAAATAGAACCTGAAGAATATCCCTGCAGAAATTAAAAAAAAATAGATTTGTAGTATTAAGCCTAATTGACTGGGAGCCAGAAGAACTCTGGACTGAAGCCAGGGACATTGTGAGGGAAGAATGCTAAAAGACAGTATCTCTACCCAAAAAGAAAGAAAAGCCCCACTGGATAACAGATGAAACTCTTGAAACAATTAAAGACAGATGAGAAGCAAAAGTAAAAGGGGACAGAAATAGGATCAGAACCCTGATTGAAACTGTTCAGCAATGTGTTCACAGTGACAAAAAGAACTACTATAACAATCAATGCAGAGGAACAGAAGACCTCAACAAAAAAGGCAGAACAAGAGACATCTTCCACAAGGTCTGATAATTCAAAGGGAAATTTTAACCAAGAGTGGGGATGCTCTACAACCAGCAGGGGAACAGACTGCATGAACAAGAAGAAATAAAAAGATGATGGAAACAATGCACTGAAGAACAATATAAATGAAATGAAAGGATGGCAGATTCATTTAAGGAAGAACCATTTGAAGATAGTGGAAGCTGCATTGAGACAGCATGGGAGAAATAAACCACTAGGAACAGATGACATACCAATGGAGCTG
This sequence comes from Gambelia wislizenii, assembly GCA_030847615.1. Lineage (NCBI taxonomy): Eukaryota > Metazoa > Chordata > Lepidosauria > Squamata > Crotaphytidae > Gambelia > Gambelia wislizenii. The sequence continues at coordinate 357,732,986 of JAUMIR010000002.1, read as the reverse complement.
CTTCAAGCTATGGAGACAGCATCTACTCTAGTTCTAACTAAAATCTGTCAAGAAATATGGAAAAGAAAAGAATGGCCCACAGACTGGAAACACTTAAAATACATTCCGATCTGCAAGAAAGAGAACATCACGGATTGTAGTAACTACCAGGCCATTGCATTAATGTCCCATGCAAGCAAAGTGATGCTCAAAATTCTACAACAAAGATTTTTTTTTTTACCATATGTGTAGCAAGAAATGTCAGATGCTCAAGAGGGGGTTTAAAAGAGGATGAGGCATGAGGGAACATATTGCAAACATATGTTGGATAATGAAGCACACAAATATTTCAGAAGAAAATCAGCCTGTGCTTTACAGCAAAGCTTTTGGTTGTGTAGATCATGAAAACCTATGGATCACTCTTAAAGAAATGGATGTACCATAACATTTGATTATCCTGATGTGTAACCTGTACTCAGGACAAGAGGCCACTGTTAAGACAGAATATGGAGAAACAGAATGGTTTTCAATTGGCAAGGAGGTCAGGCAAGGCTGCATTTTATTTCACTAGCTGGTTAACTTGTATGCTGAATGTATTGCACACAAAGCTGGATTAGACTTTGAGGAAGTAGGGGTGAAAATTGGAAGAAGGAACACCAATAGTTTAAGATATGAAGATGACATCATACTGATAGCAGAAAATAATAAAGACTTGGAATGACTCTTGAAAAAAAGGAAGAAAGTGCAAAGGCAGGTTTATAGTTGAACTGTAAGATAACAATAATGACCAGAGATGATTTACCTAACTTTATTTAAAAAAACCACACATAACTTTAAAGTAGGCAATGAAGACATTGAATAGTGAAATATTTCCTATACTTTGGCTCAGTCATTAATCAAAACAGGGACCACAGTCAAGAAATCATAAAAAGACTGGGATTAGAAAGGCAACTATGAAGGCTGTAGACACTATCCTGAAGTAAAAAGATATATCTTTGAATACTAAAGTTAGGATAGTCAATGCCATTGTATTTCCAATTTCTATATATGGTTGTGAAACCTGGACAGTGAAGAAAGTGGATAAGAAGAAAATCAACTGATTTGAAATGTGATGCTGGTGGTGAGTTCTGCGGATACTCTGGACTGCCAAAAAAATGAATCAAGCCTGAACTCTCCCTAGAAGCTACAGATGGATAGAGTAACCATGGAAGCCAAAGACCTGAGTCTGCAAGACCTGAGCAAAGATGATGACAGGGTGACTTGGAGGTCTCTCATTCATAGGGTAACCATAAGTTGAAGTCAACTTGACAGCAGTGAACAACAACAATGAAAGCAAATTAGTGAATCCATCCACTTAACTAGTGTTATATCATAAACCAGGTACCTAAAAACGCCATTCCATAGGTAAACAGGGTACCATATAAGCATACACACATATACAGTATTCACTGTGTCTGCACACCAATGTTTCCCTAATTCCCAGAAAGAAATGGGAATGCTCTTTGCATGCCTGCAACTGTGGATCATGGCCATAATTACAAATTGATTCTTTCCATGCAAACCCTCAGGATAATAGCTACCCTGTTTTATATCAATATTTTAATAACGGTATCATAAAATACTATCTGAGGACAATAAAAAAAGGGAACAATTAATGACCCATTTTAAAACATACTGTTTCCCACCAAGGATTTACAAGACACTTTGCATGTTGATGCCTACATAGAAAAGACATCCTTTACTGTTCATCCATGTTCCAGTTTTTGTTGAGATCTTTAGTCCATCTTCTAAAGCAAGCCTCGAGCAAATTCTCCATAAATAACCTATTCTTTTATTATTAGTTCTGAAAGTATTTTCAGTTCTTTTCTTTGTGGGTAGAATAGAAGAGGGAATAGAAACTTCTTGCCTCAAGGAATACATGGAGTGAAGAGCACTTAATATGTGTGTGTGTGTTTTATATTGATATGGGAGATCTTTACTTAATGTTTTTTTTCTTTAGCAGCATGTTGAATGGTGCTTTTAAATCCCATGCATAATAAAAATGCAGAGTGTTTCCCCAGCATTCCACTGTTCTGCCATATGGCTTAACTAAATACACAAAAAATGTCTCTCTTCCACCACCAACCTAAAAAATATTACTTCCCTGTCTACCCTAAATCTTTCTACTCTTCCCATAGAAAATATGGTGGCATACATTTGACAAGACATGTTGCTATGGTAAGAATTTAATAACAGTAAATGCAATTTAGGTCCTGTTTAGGTGCATGCCAACTGGGGTCTAAATGGTAGGAAAGATTAGAATACTTTCTTTTTAGTCACATTGTGCTAATTTTTATTGCTGTCAGTTACTTATGTCCAGATTTGACCACATACTGTATAATTTTAACCTTTTATTATCGGGTTTTTAGCTCATCTTGTTTTACATAGCCTTTTGTAAGCCTGTTTGGGTGCCATGCTGGGAGAAGGCTGGCATATAAGATAGACAAATGAACAAATAAATATACCACTTGGAACAATGGAGCCTGCCTTAGAAATACCTGGGCAGGAGGCCCTTTGTGGAGAGTTGCCCATCCTTACCTCCCTGCCATTTTTCACCATGACCATTTAACACTGCCTGAATCCACACTACACAAATAATACAGTTTGAAACATAAGGCTTGTCTACATGAGCCCCCAAAAACCCCGTAGTGCCCCTCAGATAAAGCAAGTCGCAGCAGCCCCAATATGCTTTGCACCCCAGATGACAGCTGTGGAAGGGAGAAGAGAGCAAGACAGCCCTCTTCCCCCTTCCTTGGCCCTGTGGGAGTGAGCAGGTGGATGGTAGAGAAGCTGAGGGGGGTGGGAAGAAGGCTCTTTCACCTTCTTTCCCCTTCCTCGGTTCCACAGGCGGGCGGGCGGTTGGGTGGTAGAGAAGCCGAGGGCTCTTTCGCACTCTTCCCTCTTCCTCAGCCCCTTGGTGGCCGGGCGGAGGAGAAACTTGGCGGGCGGGTGGCAGCAGGGGGTGGGGGTTGGGAACCGGGGAAGGAAGAAGAGGAGGGGAGAGTCCTCCTCCCTTATCTGATCGCTCAGGGAAAAAATGGTGGCCTTGCTATCAAGCCCCGCCCCCTGCACTTGTCTGGCCAATCACAAGTGAATCACATCAATTCACTTGTCCTAATGAGCAGGAATGTGCCTCACCTCATTGATTTTTTAAAAAGTGAAGGCAAGTTTCCCCCCCCCCCCACTTTACAATGGGACAATATCACACGGGATGCCATTAGGACAGGTAGGATTCTCCTTGCATTCCGTCAGGAGTTTTTTTCACCGTTTGGACAACCCCATCAGCTCCTTCTTATGGAATCCTGAGATTTGTAGTTTGGTGAGGCACCAGCACTCTTTAGCAGAGAAGGCTAAAGACCTTGTAAAACTACAAATCCCAGGATTCCATAGAAGGAGCCATGACAAATAATCCAGTTTCAAACTGGATTATTTGTGTAGTGTGGATTCCGCCATAATCTGCAGCTGTCCAGAATTTTATATGACAAAATATATTATTGATTGATTGATTGATTGATTTGTTTTGATTTGTATGCTGCTTTTCTCCTGAATAGGAGTTAAAGCACCTATGTGATGTTATAATATCTGGGAGAGGAGACAAATGGATAGATCAATGGATGAAATACATAAATTGATGGATCAAAGAGAGCTATTACTCGAGGATGTCATTTCATAATTGTAATATTTAAACTGAAAAGCTTGGAAGCCAAATGATGTGCTGCAATCTGGCATAATCAGAAATGTTGTGGTGCCTTTTAAGGAAATAATATTATGAAGGGAGGAAGTGGGGATATAAAACTCTAAGCATAGAGAGTAGCAACGGAGAAGAAGTTGCTCTATGTGACATTTCATTTCTTAGCCGCTTGAGATTAATACACTCTCCTGCATTTCATGCATTACAATTCCCAGCTATTCAGGAATGAAAAATCATGTACTCAACTCATTCTTTATTGCATAAATGTTATACAGCGTAAATGAGAATTTGCACTAAAGCCTTCCTTCCTGCTAAAGTAGTACTATCTTGTTAACTTTAAGGACAGAGAGATTGGCACATTTTCCTGCCTACCCTCTTTGAAACAGCTCAATCCTTCACAGTATTTTTAAAGTGAAAATGAGAGGCTACAGTTATAGAAATATGTGTGATTACTTGGTTGTGAATAGTTTGAATTATATTTTTGAAAAAGCTGGGCAGGTACCTTTCTTTTGTCCAAAATCACAGAGGAAACAACCTGCCTGTTAGCAATACACCACCCACTGAATAGCCATTAAAAAACACCAAATAATATTGAAAGATGTTGTGAAGTGAGAAACTGGGAAAACTTGGTTTGAGCCAGGCAATCACAGCCTTCAGAATGCTGTGAAAGTAGTGGATCTATGTATAACCTAGAGGTTTGTCTGTTAAAGAGGGCTTGACCAAACAGGGGGTAAAAATCCAGATGGGATTTGGACTTCTTTGGCCTAGACCTGCTGCACATGAAATTTGGTGTATTGTGGCCTGGATTTCAGCACCACACCTGCCAAAACCTGAATCTGTGTTGGGTTTTTACTTGGCTTCCGGTTACTCACACTTGACTCTGAGCTCCGGGAAAATCAAAGCCCCAGCAGTAGTCACCTTCTCTGAAGTCAGAACAGGCAGCTTACTCATGATGGCGGGGCATATGCTTGTTCTGCCTTCAGACTGGGCAAGTCCCACTGGTGCTTTGCTTTTCCTGGACAATTGTGCAACAGAAAAGCAAATCGCCAGTGGGAGTCACCTGGTCTGAAGGCAGAATGAGCACCTGCCCCACCATTGTGAGTAAGCTGCCCATTCTGGATTCAGAGGAGGTGGCTACCTCTGGGGTTTTGATTTTCTGGTGTACAATCACCTACGAATAGCAAAGTGCTAGTAGGAGTCGCCTCTCTGAAGCCAGATCAGGTGATTAGTGCGGGGCTTTGTTTTTCCCAGAGCTCAGGGGGGCAATTGTGCACCAGAACAGCAAAGTACCAGCCAGAATGAGTGGCTAGCCTTATGATGGTGAGGCTTGCTGGGGGTTCTGACCTCAGAAACCATGGCTACCACTGGAGCTATGCCTTTGGAATGAGAAAAGAGAAGAGGCACCAAGGAGGGGGAAATGGCGGCACCTCAGGCAGTGCTTGTCCTTCCTCTCCTCCCCCCCTCCAAATCCAGTGCTGATGGCTTGTTGACATGGCAGTTTTCTCCAGATTTTCCAGCAAACTCTGGAGAAAACTGCAAGTTTTCTATAACCCAGATTAAGTATTCCCTGAGTCGCATGCAAATAGGGCTGTATGGCATGTCACTATCACACCAGATTCGGGGGAAAGGCTGCACATTGTGTGGCATTATCAGGCCGGGTTACAGGAGGGGGGGTTCATGGTTTGGGACTGGTGTAGTCAAGACCAGAGATAGATAGGAGAGGGATGAGTTAGGGAACCAGAAATAAAGTCAGAGGTCTAGTTAGGAGGAGAATAGAGAAAATCTGAATTGGGTTTTGGGGAGCTAGGCATACAGTGAGAAGTGTTACTTACTAGAAAATGGAAGGGTTACTGTATATGTGAAATCGGGAAAAGGCTAGATGGTTATTTTATTTGTTATATGATAAATCTTTACTGTTTTTATTTTCTACAAATGTGTCTGAGTATTTTCATTTAAGAAGTAAACTGGTCATGCTTTACCACACTGAGCCCACTGATCAGCACTGCCACTTGAATAGCAGTCATCTTGAGGCCCAAGTACCAGATGCAGGGAGGGATCTTGAGGGCAGGAGGGCAAGGTGAGTGGTAGACCAAGGAGTTCTATAATCACTATGAAATGACGGATATAGCTATAACAGTGAGGTTTTTTTTTTTTTCTTTTGCAAACACTTAGTCATTCACAGCCAGGGAGATGTGCCTCTGTCTAATACAGATGCCACTTTCTCATTACGAACTGTAGCATGTTCGCGGGAGAAAGTACTTAAACTGTGTCTCTCTGGCAAAGAGACAACAATGTCATTTCAATGGAAGAAGTGACAGTCATGCTTGGCAGAGTCAACTGTTGTACAGACCAGACAACCATTGATTAATTTGTTACACCTAGGCTGAAATAGACTGGCTCTGAGATGCAGAGTCAGGATGATGAAGTGGTCCAGGCCTTTTCAGTGCCAAGGAATTCCTTTGGGGTGGGATGCTTTCTTCACATTTCTCTTAGCCTCTAAAGGTACTTGTTTTCACAGCACTGGGGACAGCCTGTGGTTCTGCACTCCATCAGGTAAATTAAAAGAAGATGTAGCAGCAAGAGGACAATCATACAGAGCAGTTCAACCTGGAGTAAGTGGCTTTTCTACATGTTGGATCATACTGGGCACAGTGTGAATACAGGCTATGATGTTATTGTCATGAACATGGCAATTATTGTGACATTTGAAGCATTCAACACATGGAAATAGCACCACTAATATTAACAAGAGTAGTGTTGTTGGGATGTAGCCAAGGAAGGGAGAAATGAGGGAATTGACTCTTCCCAAATGAGAATGCTGCCCCACCAAATGAATTTTTCCTCCAGTTCCCAAATTTCTAGAAGAGCAAAGAGTGAGTCCGAAAATTATTCACACCTAAAACTCTTACATTTGCTGTGTTTGCTTTCCCTTGGTAACTTCACAACCATCCTGGGACCCTTTTTGCCTGAAGAATGGGATATAAATGGGGACTCAAAACAAAACAAAACAAAACAAAACAATGTTGCTACCTCTTTTCTTTGGATGCTGAAGCTGTATTTCTAATGGCAGGGGTGGGTGGAGGGAGGTAGAATTCTTACCGTGAGGGACAATGTCCTCATTTCCCCCTCATATATGTCAGGATAATATCCCTTTAAGTGCAGAAGGAAAATGTTGGACCAACAGACCACTCTGTTAGCACAGCTGAAGTGGGTAGGTGCACAGCTGTAGCTCGGCAGAAGATGACTAGCCAAACACTTCTATAAAGATACATTCTGTGTGAGTTACTGTTGTGTGTTGGTGTCAAGGAGTGTTGGATATTTGGAGAATTGTTGTTGGATTCTTTATTGAGGTTTGCTGTATATATTCTATGTTTGTTTTGTACTAGAATTGAAGATAAAGCCTCCAGAAGGACCTTGCTGCTTGTAAGTCTTCTTATTGTGGGTAAAAGTGGGTCAGAGCAGTGATAAAGCCTGCTAGATGAAGCCTTTGTTTTTCAAGCCCTATTCTGCTGTGTAGTTTATCTGCTGTTTGGCTACTCGTGGGTTTAGTTTGTCTCCAGGCTGTGCCAGTCACCTCTCGGTAAGCCTATACTGAGTGGACAATATACCAACAATCATGAGGAGAGTTCCATATGGTTGTTTGAACCATCCAAATTCATCACCGTCATCATCATCTGAACCCAGTTTCTCCCTTGCCCTTGTCTCTGTTTTTGATGAGAGAGAATGTGTCTGGAGGAATAGCAGCTACATAAATCCTGAATAACCCGTCCACCCCAATCTGGCAATTTTATGTGAAAAATGTAATTGCAATGATTAACTGAAGCTTTCCAGTTCTAAAGGCTTATGACTACTTCAGCAAAAGGCATATTTGGCACCTGCAGACATGGATGTATTAGGGAAATAATCTACCGACTCTACTTGCCCTGAAGCTCAATGAAGTGCCCTTTGGACTTTGTTTTGTGGGCCAGAGATCTGAGGGATTATGTTCATGCTTATGCCCAAGTAAGACCCATCGTGTTTCATGAAATTTACTCCTTAGTATGTGTTTACTCATGGGTTTACTTACCTGGGAATAAGCTCCATTGAATTCAATGGGGCTTAATTTTGAGTCAAGATGTCTTGGATTGCTTTGTGTAATTCCTCAAACAATAGCAAGCGCTTTGGCTGAAAATATTTATTATTGTAATGCTTCTTTCCACAGTGCATAATTAATGACAGAATTTGCTTCCACAAAGTATAGCGAAGACAAATAACTTGGCTTTCAATTGTCACTATGGAGGCTCTATACCAACCCCAGGATCAGAAGCAACCTGCCTCTTTGGGTTGCCAGATCTCAAAATTTGGATCTGAGTCTCAAGAATTAGATCCTTTTTTTAAGTCCTCAGAGGAAGGGGAAGAATCATAGGGAAACAGCATTGCCTTGAAAGATGTGGTGTATATATATATATATATGTATATGAGTGTGTGTGTGTGTGCGCACACACACATGTGCTGTTGTGTGCTTTCCTAGTCATTTATTACTTATGGCAACCCTAAGGCAAACCTGTCATGGAGTTTTCTTAACAAGATTTGTTCAGAGGCCTTCCATTGCCATTGCCTTCCTCTAAGGCTGAGACAGTGTGACTCACCTAAGGTCAGCCAATGGGTTTCCGTGGCTGAGTGGGGATTCAAACTTTGGTCTCCCAGAGTCCTAGCCCAACATTCCAACCGCTACCCACACTGACTCATATAGGTGTGTGTGTGCATCCTCATTAGTTATACTTGGTGTTTTATATTCGATATATGTGAAACTATGCTTGATGCTTAATGTATGGTGCTTAATAGGATTACCATGGACTTCCCCCTGTGACATCACAGGGGGGGTCTTCCCTCCATCTAAGGTTTTATTTTATTTTATTTATTCCATTTGTATGCCACTTTTCTTCCAAAATGGGACCAAAGTGGCTTCCACAAAAACAACGGATTAAAAATAAAATATATACAGTTGTCTCTCCGTATCCATGGATTTAAGTATTCACAGCTTGAAAATATTCTTTAAAAAATAATAACCCAAAAAGCAAACCTTGATTTTGCCATCTTATATACGGGACACCATTTTGTTATGTCATTGCATATAATGAGACTTGAGTATTCACAAATTTTGGTATCCATGGAGAGGGGGGAGGTCCTGGAACCAAGCCCCAGCAAATATGAAGGGACAACTGTACAATTAAAATAAAAACAGTTTAAAATATATGCAATGTAAAATATACCAGATAAAAACATGCCCTGCTGATTATACATGAAAAGCCTGCTTGAAAAGAAAAGCCTTTGCCTGCTGGCAGAAAGAAATAAGGGAGGGGGTGGCCTAGCCTCCCATGGAAGGGCCTTCCAGAGGGTAGGAGCAGCCACTGAGAAGGCTGTCTCTCAAGTCCTCACCAAGTGACCTTCTGATGAAGGTGGGGCTGAGAGTAAGGAGATTTTCAGACAGGCAAAAATCGCCCCTTGCCGCGCGAGCAGCCTCCCGAAACTGCTGCGCGGCAAGGGTCTTTTTCGGACGACGCTGTGCCTCTAGCGAAGCCGTCCGTGTCACTTCCGTGAAGCTTGGGACGGCTCCGCGCCATATTTCAATCACGGGCAGCTTCCGTGCTTGAAATATGGCGCGGAGCCGTCCGAAGCTTCACGGAAGTGACACGGACGGCTTCGCTAGAGGCACAGCGTCGTCCGAAAAAGACCCTTGCCGCGCAGCAGTTTCGGGAGGCTGCTCGCGCGGCAAGGGGCGATTTTTGCCTGTCTGAAAATCTCCAAAATCTCCTCCTAATGACCTTAGGGCTCTGCCAGGATTGTATTGAGAGATCCAGTCTTTCCAATAGTCTGGACCCAAGCTATTTAAGGCTTTATAGGTCATAACCAGCAATTTGAATTGTGCCTGGAAATGAATCAGGAGCCAGTGAAACTATTTTTACAAGAGAGTTATATGCTCCCTATAACTGGCTCTGGTCAGCATTCTGGCCACAGTATTCTGGACCTGCTGAAGCTTCTGAGTAGTTTCTAAGGCAGCCCCATGTAGAGTATGTTACAGTAGTCCAATTGAGATGTAATCATGGCATGTGTCGCCATGGCTGTTTCTTTCCAGCTTTAGTACTGGAATCACAGGGCCTGGAATAGTCCTGACCTAGCAACCTTAATGCCTCTGTTTACTCATCACTAGGAACACAAATACAAGAAGGTGCTACTGCCTTCAGTTCTTGCTGCTGAGTGTTCCATACTTACCTGGTTGGACACTGTGGGAATGCCAATGCATGACAGCATGTTTCCTGCCAGTTTGATGCCATGCCATCTGCTCTCCTCCTGCTGGCAGAGAAAGGCCTTTTTATCCAGACAAGCTTTTGGTTATTAACTGGTTGGTGCAGAAAGCTCTTTTAATGCAGAGCTTCTGCAGTTTAATCCTCATTGTTTTGTTTTCAGTGCTTTTAAATGGCTTTAAAATAACACTGTTCTTAACAAGATAGTTTATTTGTTTTGAACTTTTTTTGACTGCACTCTGTTTAATCTATGTTGTGAGCCCTCTTGGGTTCCATATTGAGAGAAAGGCAAGATAATCAATCAATCATACTGTTATATTCCCAATATGATGATAGCATGGTGTTATACTGGCAGAAAAATGCTTATCATGCTTACAGATGCCTTAAGACAAGAATGAGGAGCCTATAGCCTTCCATTCATTATTAGACTCCAATTTTCATCAGGCTATTCACCATAGACTATGGTCAGTGATGCTTCGTCTTGTAGACCAGCCACATCTGGAAGCTTCCCCAGACCTGTCTTGAGAAATTCATTCTGGTACAGCAACATAAGTCTATCCTAGTAAGGCTTCTAAAAGCTTCAACTGTTCAGTGCTGGATGATTTTACTCAATATATTAATCCAATGCAAATAGATACCACTCATCTGCCTAAACTATTGGACTGTATTCCATCTTGGGAGATTTCCTCCTTTAAAGGCAACCTCAGAATTATGTTAAATAAATGTATAAACAGCTCCCCATGATATGGGCTCACTTTCCCAAATTTCAGAAATTTTAACAATTCAATGTTTATTTGGATATAAACCCCTCAAATTTTGATGGGACTTTCTCCATGGGTAAGAATACCTAGGGCTGCAGCCTACTTATACTTTTCAAGGCACAGTCATATAATAAATTATTTGTATGAATAATGTTCAATAACAAATGTGAAATGTTAACTATTGACTGGTAAAACTGAGCATAAATGAAAAGCAAACATCTTTAATAAATTATTTGGTCTGTAATAAATAGGAAAAAATGAAAGAGATAATGCAGAAAGGAAGGAATAGGCATGGGAGGAGTTACAGAAGATTTACTGGTACTTCAGATTAGATTCAAGAAGAAAACATATGCCTAACATTTTTCAGCAAAGAGGTAACCAGCTTTTGTTGAAAGCATATGTTATTCTTATATTTCTTTTTTATTTTACTACCAGGTTTTTTAAATTAATTTTTAACACAAACAATCTAATTTAGAATCAAAGTAATATACATTCAAAAATAAAGAAACAGAAAGAAGAAAAGGCAAGCAAAGAAAAAAGACATCTAATTAGAATCATAGAATCATAGAATTGTAGAGTTGGAAGAGAGCACAAGGGCCATCCAGTCCAACATCCTGCCACGCATACACTTAATACACCTACTATACAATACACATACTAACTAATAATATTATTTGCTATTCCTATGTTTCCTGTGATTCTCAGTGGGTTTCTAACAAGTTCTGGAGGATTTTGTGGAAAGTCTTGGTGGCATACAGTTATATTGCTCCTTTACCTTCAGGCTGAGTTTCAAGTTCAACAGCAAGAAACAACAGAAGACAAAAAGTGATGCTATTATATACAGTAGCACATCCACATACAATGATTCACAATCTGAGGATTCAATTATCTCTGGATGGTGATGGTGGGGTGGGTGGGTAGGGCAGGGAGGGAGGAGGTAGCTGTCAATGGGTGGGTGGGTTCTGGCTGGCTGGCTGGCTGGGTGGCTAGCCAGCCAGTTGGCCAGCCAAAGGGCAGGAGGTCCTGGCATGATGGTGCTGGTGGGCAGGTGGGGGAGGAAGGGAGGAGACGAGCTTGCCTTCCCCCTCCATTCTCCATATGAGGATTGGTGGGTTCTGGCATGGCAGGTGGGGGAGGGATGGTTTGAGCTCGCCTCCCCTTCCCTTCTGCAGGGTGGGTGGGTTCTGGCATGACAGGTGGGTGAGGGAGGGAAGAAGGAGGTGAGCTTACGGGGGTGTTCCAGAACAGTGGACTGGCAGGAGGAGGGTTCTGGTACGGCAGAGCTTGTGGGCAGGGGGTGGAGGGAGGAGGCAAGCTTGCAGGGGAGGGGTGGGTTCTGGCACGGCAGGTGGGGGAGGGAGGGAGGAGGTGAGCTCGTGGGGGTGGGTTCTGGAACAGTGGGCAGGCAGGAGGGGGGTTCTAGCGCAGCGGAGCTGGTGGGCAAGGGAATTCACCTTCCCCTCCCTTCCCCAGGAGGGGTCTGGTGGCAGTGTGTTCACTATTATCCACAGACTTCAACATCTGCAGTGGGGCCTGGAACCAATCCCCTGTGAATACGAGGGTCCTACTGTACTACATGAACACAGAAAAGAATTAAGATGGGAAATAAAGTCAATGTTAGGGCAAAGGGGAGTGGGGAATCAGAATTGTTCACCATACATATAATGGAAACAAGGAACATTCTTCATCAACAGCACTCTTGTGCCCTAAATGTTCTTCTTGTTGTTGTTTTAAAAAGTGTGTGTATATCTATGCATCTGTATATGCAGATGCCAAGATTGACAAAGAGATCGATCACAGATTAGCAAAGGCACATAGCACATTTGGAAGACTTTACAAAAGAGTCTGGAGTAATAAACACCTGAGGCGAAGCACAAAAATCAGTGTGTATAGAGCCATTGTACTGTCTATTCTCCTTTATGGGTCTGAAACATGGGTCACCTATTGCCACCACTTGTCTATCTCGGATTGGCCTTTCTAGTCATCAGCGTGCTTGCAGAAAATGCGGGATGAGTCCTTCCTGAATCTTCGTTTGCGAAGATAAGCCAGAGAGAGTATACGCAAACACAGGGATATTGTGTGTGTGTGTATGTAAAAAAAAATCCAAAGCTGCTTACATGAGTTTTCAGTTGCTTCTCATCCTAGAACTGATCTAGGAATAGCACCAGAGCTGTGAGATGGATCGCTGGTCTACATGAGACTTCCCACAGAGTTGGTCTTATATAAGACAGAGTAGGCAATTGTCTCAGGTGGCAGATGCTAGGGGCAAATACTAAAGTTCCTCCACCTGAGCCATTCTACCTGAGCCTGCCAGCTATTTTCCTCATTTAGAAGTCAGGGCCACATGTGTCACATGGCCTGCCCTCCTCCACACAATCTACTGCCTTGTTACCATGTCTTACTACCCCCTCCCTATAATATTTCATAACTGGAAATATTGAAGAGGTCAACTTGACCAGGGTGATCCAAAAAGGAGATCAGGTGGAGGTCACAAGGACCAGGGAAGGTATCTTAGGAAATATTTTTAGCAAACCAGACCAAACTAGGATTATGCGAAAGCCCCTGGGTAAAACAAGGCCATTAAGGTGGTATGAGCTAATCCCTTCCTGGGCACCTCAACAATAAGTCATCCTACGAAACAATCTAGTGACCTATCCAACCCCAATCCCAAGGAAATCTAACCTCAGACCCCCCCCTCCTGTCCTGCATTGTAAGGTTGTCATAAACCCATCAATTTCTTTCTCCCAGACATCTAAGACAACCAGTGGAGTTTCATTCTCCTTTGTCCCTCCTGTGGGAGAGACATTTAGCCATTGTTGTAGCCAAAATGCACCTTCAAGGCACACAGTGGGTTATAAATATCCCAGCCTAGACACTAGAAAAGAGTGCCGCAGACAGACATGACTCTTTTCCAGATTCTCTGTGCCATTCTCAGACATCAGTCTGAGACTCCTAGCTACACAGAGCTCTCTTCTCTTCAAGACTTGTAACTACAACCCTATCTTCCCAAACATCTCTCTGTCCAACCTCTCTGCTTTTCTTTCTGATAGCCTTGTATGGTTCATAGGAGCATATGTTGCATGTGTGAGTTCAGTTTGTGCTATTTCCAATAAAAATACTTTATTTCACTTAAACTGGAGTTCTCTGCAGTTGGTACTGGTATACATAGGTGAAGAGGAGATCCCAAAGTTACCCTCCTCTCTCAGGCGAGCCATTTTGAGCTAACAATTCTCCCATACATTAAACCAGATGCTGGTATCACGGGTGGGCTCCCCACAGACCTCCCCCTCTTAGGGTAACTATCTTTTGCATGCTTATAAACATATAACACTTCTGAAAATTTACCAGTTTATGTCAGAGTAGACATACCTTTACACAGGGCTTTTGTGAAGTTAAAATGTGTCTTCGATACAATATAAGTGCTAAGACAAAATTATCTACATCTAAGAGAGATGATGAATGTGATTATGGATGGAAGAGTGTTACCAGTTTGGAAGCATCATCCCTGCCTACAGTCACTCCAAAAGTATCTTTTATTTCCAGAGTTAAGCTCAGTGGTGTATGTTTGCAGAAGAGGTTTTGGATGGTATTTTCTGACTGGCTTTGCTGAGGTTACTACGGAAACTCCTCCACCATTATCACACTGCAGGTGAAATCTTGTTGTTAAATCGCCTTACATCCCATTAAAATACATGCAGGATTTTAAAGACTAGCTGTTAGATTGTACCAAAAGTGTCCTTGTGTAATTGATGGTAGTACTGCATCATAAAGGGCAACTACAGTGGCTAGTTGTATCAGCCCTAAAGAAGAAAGAAGAGAAGAAAGAGTTAATTTCTTTTTAGACTCAGAAGTCATCAGCTACTGAGTCCTTCATTCTTTCAGGAAGAGGCACTTGGAAGTCATTTGTGATTAGGGGGTTAACCTAGCCAGCAAAACACCAGTTAAGTATATGCCTATCCAAAAAAAAGGGGGGGGTACAAGATAAATTACACCCACACCATTCCAATCTTTCCTGGTGGAAGAATCTTGGACCACTACTAGCACCAGAGCAGAGGGAATGATGCACTTGATACGTGTAACATCAGGTGCAGAGAAAGGGCACATCTTTATAATACTGCCCCAAGGGTGAAAATTGGTCAACCAGTGTCATCATTAATCTTGTAGCACTGTCTAAAATGGCACAGTCATTTAGTCCAAGAAAACCTCACTTAACAGCCAGAGTACATATTTGATTTTGATTCAGTGACAAATGCATTTTGAAGGCTTCCTGGCTGGCCAATGACATATTAGATCATGTCTGTAAAACAAGATTTAATATTAGAATAGTCGACACTATTTGAGTACACAGTCTTCCTCCTTTTTCCAAGTTCTTTTTAGGAGTTGAAACAGATTATATAGACCTTTTAAAACAAAAACAGCCAAGCCATTGAAGGCTGCTGCTGAAGATAGGGTAAAATATGCATTATCCAGTTTATATTTTATTGATTTTCCCCCCATTTCAGGCACAACACATATAACTAGCAGAAGCAACAATGAAAATGCTCTTATATTTATAACATTATATTATGAATAATAAGATTCAAACAGAATTAGGATTGCTCTCATGTAAATATTTGATCATGTTAACAATCTTATTTTGTCCAATAGTCCTAATTTGTCCAAATTTCTGCCACATCCCATGCAGCTCTTGTTTAAACATGAATGAGCCACATTTCTATTTCTTCTAGTGAAAAAAATTATACTTTCTTTTGGGTTTACCCCATAAATTAGATTCTTCAATCACTTTGTGATAAATAATTATAAATTAAACCTGATCACTTTCCTAGATGGCCACAAAGGAAGACAAGATCCACACAAAGAAAAGAGCTTTTGAATAAATCAGCAAACCAAACAGTAACACATACAGTAACTGACTTATTTCTGAAACAGCCAAATATTAAATTGTCTGACTGATCCATGTAGCCCTTGCTTACTAGTATGAGAGAGGGGGAAACTCACAGGAATTAGTAATGTGTGACAACCTCTCCCCACTAGTATTATGTTGGATCAAAAACAAGAATGGAAAATGAGGAAGATAATATGTAATATTTCATTTTTCCTTGGGCAAGTCACATTTCCCAAGACCTACCAGCCTTGTGTGTCACTATATAGTACATAGAAATCTGAAAATACAAGAAAAAACACCAACAACTAAGGAGAGCAGAAGACCTCCCTTTCTTCCTCCCCTCTCCCTTTGGTTTATTCCCATTTTCAGAGTTGCTGCTAGATATCTTGTTTAGTGGGGAGGAAGGGAGAAGATGTTTGTGCAGAAGTGGCAAAGTACAGTCCTGGAACAGCTCGTGATCTCCCCTCAAATTGGGTTTGTAGCTCTGACTGAGAGTTTATTTTAAGCCTTTTCCAGCTCCCCACCATGCAGCAGAGCGGCTGGGTGCCAGGAGCCATCCTTTGCCTCCTCACTTGCGGGGTAGAGACCACTCTTCGGTCGCAGGTGGTTAAAAGCCTGTGACGGAGGATGAGGGGCAGGGCCAGGGTGTATAAAGGCACTCCTTCCCCTCACCTCCTCCTCTTCACAGAGTGGTCTCTACCACGCAAGTGAGTAGGCAAAGGACGGCTCCCGGCACCCAGCCACTCTGCTGCGTGGTGGGGAGCCGGAAAAGGTTTAGAATAAACTCTCAGTCAAAGCTACAAACCCAATTTGAGGGGAGATCACGCAGCAGAGCGGCTGGGTGCCGGGAATCGTCCTTTGCCTCCTTACTTGCGGGGTAGAGACCACTCTTTGGTCGCAGGCGGTTAAAAGCCTGCGATGGAGGATGAGGGGCGGGGCTAGAGTGTATAAAGGCACTCCCACCCCTCACCTCCTCCTCTTCAGCTTCAGCGATCTTGGACCCACCCTCCCGCCACTTGAATAGTGTGATAATTGGTTGCTTCAGAGCTGGATAGGAATTCCCCCCTTTTTTTCTTGGGGGGGGGGTTCGCCTACCCCATACTAGGATAGCGGCATTTGGGAAATTGGCCATGGTGGTGTCTGAATAGGTAAATTCCCTTTTGCTATGGCAGGGAAGGGGGAGGCGTAGCTTCGGTGGGCACCTTGGCACCAATTTTCGGTGAAGGTAGGGTCTCTGGAAGGCCCACTTCAGGTCGTGGGGTCTAAGGGGATGGAAGGAGACCCGCCTTGGGGTTGGCCTAAAGGATAATCCTTCACCCTAATCCATGGGGCTTGGGTGAGGGACTTTTGGGTTCACCTTCCAGATGGGGGCCAGCTGGGGAGCAACCCAAGGCAACTGGGGTTCCTCTCCAGGGCCCAGGTGTTTGCCAGGGAAGGCTGAGGGGTGTGGTACGGTATAGACCTACTGCCTGGTCCCTCACCAGGTCCCTCTCCCTGCTGAAGATATTAGAAGCTGGTCCCTCACCAGGTTGCCTCCCCCTGCTGAAGATATTAGAAGGGAATTAAATAGGTGGAGTTAATAAATACATTTTATTTCATCCCATTTCATGTGTGTGGTCTCTTTATTCCGCAATCAGCAGGCAATCCCCTACCCACAAGAAGCCAAAGAGACAATACCAAGGAGACATTTCTCTTCCTTCTGCCCAGCACCATATGTTGATTCCAATGACCCTTCATTGCACCATAGAAAGTGACATTGACTGAGACAGTGAATATCCATTGGCACTGTCGCTGAGGTGTGATGGCACAGTAAACCAACCCAGAACAGACAAGATGTATGTAACAGTGAAAGTTGTTACAAAATCTGGTGATGACAAGCAGTGCTTCCAAGGTGTCAGTGAACTCTGCAGCCATAATGCAAACAGAGTGCTGGGTGCAGCTGGCAGTGCCTAGATGTATTTTCATGTATCCTCCAGGTATGCAGTCTGGTAGTTGGTGCCAATGATATTCTATTAGTATAAGGTTACAAAGATTGAGAGTTAACTGTAGCCATTTTCATTTTCTATTTCTTCGTCTTTTTCTCACTTCCTTGTTTTGTGAAATAATCTTATTCCTAATTAAAGCCCATACTGCCAACTACATCAAAACCTATTTCCTACTGCACATTTAATTTTCCAGCTGCACAAAGTGTGTCCATCTGCACATTAGAATAACACCTCCCCTGACTCTCCGCCCCCACTCCCCATTGTCAGGAATTGGATTCTGAACCCTGAGTTTTAAAATGGCCAAACAACTGCAGAAACATGCTGAGTCATGATGACTGATTCCATGAACTGCCAGTCATACTAATCATGTTACAGCTACATGAGAAGGGTTGCATCAGAAGAGGGTTACTACAGTACAAAGCCATGAAGTTAGAAATCTGATGCAATGTGGCCATGTGCTTGGCTAAGCCAATGCTGTACTGGTGTGTATAAAAGCAAGACAGAACAGAGATCATTCTCTTCCTATGATCCTGAAATGCCTGGCGTAGCACTTTGCTTGTATATACTGAAACTACTGAAGATTAAAAGCACCTCCTGTTTTTCGTACGCCAAACACTGTGTGTGGGTATTCTTGGGAAAGGTTTGCTACCAAGTCTGCTGAGACAGTTCTTTTGGCTTCACCTGGGGATTGATTGTCCCATCATCCCCTGACACTCATTGACCCTTTCTGCTATAAATGCTGAATTGCCTCACCTGGAACTTTTCAGGAAAATCAATTGAGCTTTTAAATAGGGCCCAGTTTAACATCAGAAAATATCAGTTTTTCAGAACTCGCAGTGGACTCTAGAAGCCACTTGTGGTTTGCTGTTTGTAGTTTTTGTTCTGCATTTTTGACTGTCCATGCAACCCATGAAGATTCCCAAGGGTAGAATACTGGGCTGCCAAACTCCCCAGGTTTTCCCCCTTCTCAGTTAAGGGATCAATGATTATTTGGTATGTGAGAGATTGATTCTAATATGGTTCAGGTTAATATCAGGGCCAGAGAACAAATTGTAAAATTCACTTGAGATTTGATATGGAGCATTAAAAACCCTTGACTGCAAACATTATGATTCACATAATGAGTCACTTGCTCATATTCAAAACCCTCCAGAGTTTGCATATGAGCAACATCACTTGCTGGTACTAAGGGGACCAAGCCCCCCCCCCAGAATACTGCTGATATAGTGTCCTTTCCAAGTGACATTCTGTTCCAAGCAGCCAAGCTGCTCCTTTAAGTGGAAGTAAAACATGGTGGCGGTGGCGGAGGAGGACTCTCAGTCATCTCATAGATAATCTACCCAAAAGCAGAGAATTCTCTGCTCTGAGTCACTAAATATCACCCTCTGCCTTTTCACTGGAAACAAAGAGTCCTGTAAAAGTGTGGTTGACTGGCCTTTGGCCACATCCCATAATGTGGGAAGGCATGATATAAAATATACATGAGACATTTCACCACAGTGTCAATCTATGTAGCAGAGTACACATCTTGTGGTGTTGGGTGGGCAGGAGGAAAAAAGATGAGGCAGTAGACAGGAATAAGAGTATCCTGCTACTGAATAGAATCATAGAATCATAGAATTGCAGAGTTGGAAGAGACCATGAGAGCCATCCAGTCCAAGCCCCTGCCACGCAGGAAATCATGATCAAAGCATCGCTGACAGATGGCCATCCAGCCTCTGTTTAAAGACCTCCAAGGAAGGAGACCCCACCATGCTCCGAGGGAGTGTGTTCCACTGCCAGACAGCTCTTACTGTCAAAAAGTTCCTCCTAATGGATTGAATTGGTAATAGACCAACCAATTCACTGTAGTTTGTAACACTACATTAGCTGAAGCTTGTACATTGTTGTGGGTTGCAGAGCATGGGTATTCAAGACTTGTGGAATTCATAAAATGCATTTGGGGAGCACTCTGAGTGATTGCATGGATAAGCAGTTTTCAGTAGCAAAAACTGAAACTAATTCTGTTAGCATTAATAAAACCATCTGTTTTAGCAACCAACACACTATGGACCTAGCTGTGAGAGGCTGTCGTTTTCTTTTTACATGATTTCCAAATTTGATCGGCAATAAGTGCATACTATGGTAAGCTTTGTGTGACATGACTGGCAACATTATTTCTGAGACAGAAAGAACTTTAATGTTGGAGACACAGACGCTTCACAGAAGGAACCTGTCTTGTGAAGTTTGCACACTGCCTTATTCATGAACATCTTAAGAGTGACACCAGCTCAGCTCCAGCCAGCTATGACTTGAAAGACCATACTTTTGGAAAATAACATTATTTATGTTGTACATGAATAGGTACACTTTGTGTTTAGGTTTTGAAAGCCTCTTTCTCGTTGTGCACCAACTGTAACATGGAGTATATAATATCCAAGTTACCATTATGCAGAGTGGTTACAATTATACCTTTAAAAATGTGGGAATTTCTTGTGAGCATAACAAATGGTGTATTTATTCAGCTATTAAGCTGAATGGAGAATATGTGAAGACTGTGCAAACCTAAACCATGCACATATCTTTTTTAAAAGCTGCAAAATGAAATATAACTGGAAAGAGGTGGCAAGATGTTGTGTTGGAAAAGCTTGGAAAAGTTACTTTTTTAAAACTATACTTCCAAGAATTCCCAGCCAGCATTCTGTTATTCAAAAATAGATTTCTGAGCTCTGGAATGCCACAGTTTTACAACAGTCAACATTAAAGTTTATGTCAACATTTTGAAAAATATGCAGAAGACTCAAATTTAACCAACTACACTTATTCATCAAATCTGCCTTAGGATCAAGCCAATTCACTGCTATTCTTGCACCAATCATGTTGCTGAAGCCATTAAAAATATATTTGGGAGTGTTAAAATCTATGTTCACAAGGGTTGGCTTTGTTTGCAGGAGCACCAATAAAATTATGGCTGTAGGGTTGATGTTAAGACAAATGGAGTTCAAGGCAAAACCAGCTTTGTTATAGACAAACAGCCAAGCTTTAGCCTTTCCATAGGCAGACTGAGGCAGTTTCTTAAGGTAACAAATACCAAGAGGCATTGGAACGGTTTTGGAGGACACAGCTAGGTGCCATGTGATTTGCTCTGTGCCCACTAGGCTAGCCTGCTGCCTTCAGGTCAAAGCTCAGAAGTGAGGAATTATAAATAAGACCATTATTTATAACCATTTTTAAAAGCTGGTAATATAAAAGAGTTACATTTACAAAGCAGAACAAAACTTAACAGTGAAGGTACATTCTTGGGGCTTGTCTACATGGGCAGCATACCTCGTCTTGGAGTCCTGACACCACAGGGATTTTGCCCCATTCTGCCCCTAGGTAGTCATCATCACCCCCAGGTCAGATACAAGGCTCAAATGGGGCTCAGACAGTGTAGGGCCCAATAAACAATTGTAAAATAATACCTGGGGAAATCATTTCCCACTGAGAAGAAATGGATGCCGCTTCTGGCAGGCCAGTCTGTTGCTAAAGCTGCCAGTTTGCCTTGCTCTTCTGGATTCAGGAAGGAGTCTTGCAGCATGTGACCAAGGCTGGACACATGCAAGGTCTTAATCACATGTTGCAGGCTGGCTTCCTTACTTCTGAGAGAGCCGGAAGACGGTGGCGGCAGCAGCTCCACAATGGACCAGCATGCCTGTCTGAACTCTGGCCCATTTCATAGAGGTAACTTGGGAGAAACAGGCCTGGCCCATGGCCAGCATATGCTGGTGGGGAGTCGACATATCCTGGCTCATGTAGACAAGCCCTTGGTGTAGAGAGGAATGGTTTTGAGTTACTTCAAAACATTACTTTTAAGTGCATTTATAGAGGCATATAGATAATAATTTTCAAGTCTTATGCCATTCTCTCAATGTTCTTAAGGGTGTTTTTCTCTTTAAAAGTAACTGAAAATAATAGAAAAGTAACAAGCAGAGAGAAGTGTAATGTGATTAGTTACATTTTTTCAACAAGTAACAAGCAACAGAAATGGGTTACTTTTCAAACACTGTGGTGCCGTTTACACAATGAAAATGTCCCGGGAAGAATTCGTGCCGATGCCTGGCAGTTTACACGTACATTGGGTCGGGTACGTGATTTTTGGAAGGGGGGGCGCCTTTTATCCCTCAACCTGCAGGACTTCCAGTCCCACGGGTTGTGCCGGTTTTTTAAAAAGTCACTGGAGGATTCGGAAAATCGGAAATGTAAACAGCCTGGGACAAAATATCTCGGTACTAGGGATGACTGGAAATGGTGACTGGGGGTGGGCTTAGAGATCAGCGACCAGAAAAGGAGGGGTCAGTCACCTGTTCAACAGATCCAGCCTCACCAGCTGAAAATAAAGGCATCCCTTCCAGCTGCACGTAGGTTGGTGTGTGTGCGTGCGTGTACTCAGTCACCTTTTTAAATGGATTTCTACACTGTAAACCCTTCAGCTTTAACCTCTTCCTCAACTGCATGTTACAAAGAGATCGTGGTGGGCAGAGGGTCGCCCATTCATCCCCTGCCTTTATCACCTCCCTGGGTCTGAATGGGCACAGTAAAATATTCCAGCGTCTGAGCGAATGAGCACACTTTTATTTCCCCCCCCGTCACAATGCACAGTAAAAAAAATGCCAGCATCTGTGTCTTTCAAAATGCCTGTCTGTCGCTGGCTTGAAATCTTCACTCGGCAGCTAAAACTCTGCTTTAAGGGTTAACATTTTAAAGAGGCAAGGGGAATCCCAAGCCTCCCCTCCTCAGCTTTGATTTCAAAACGAAAGCACTCGTTCCTGCCTCTGAGCAAAAGCTCACATTCTGGGTCTTTCAAAATGCCTTCTGCTTAAAGGGTTAACATTTTAAAGAGGCAAGGGGAATACCAAACCTCTGCCCCCTCTCTCTTCCTCCCCAGCCAGCCAATAGCATCGCTCGTGGTGCGGAACTCTAAAGGAAGTGCATCACCGAGGTTTTGAAAACACGACTAATCGCATCCTTGATTGACAGCCAAAACAAAAACAAAACCGGTAAGCTAAACACGTGTAAACAGCAAAAGCACGGGATATAAGAGTGCGGGACCAATAAAAACTTTTGTTGTGTAAATATCAATCATGGGATCTTCCAGGATTTCCTAAAGAGTGACCAAAATCATATAAACAGTGAGGGACGAATACGGGATCGGGAAGTCATGGTAAGCCCCGCGACAGAACTTGTCATGTAACTGGCACCTGTGTGATGGTTCTCTCATGTGGTGAGTTCCTTCCTCCTGCTTCTGCTGAGCTGAATGGGTCCTCCAGAGACCATTTATACTAGCTGCTACCACCCATTAACTTTAACTTAAAAAAAAAAATTATACCCCGCTCTTCAGCCAGAAGGCTATCAGAGTGGCTTACAAATTATTTTAAGCAATAGCAATTTACACATCTACACTCCATTAAGCAGTTTCCAACCTAATAGGAAGTTACAGGGTTCAATTTGTACTTTCACTCTAAGGACTTTATCACACTACACTGTTTGTAGTTTAGTGAGGCCTAAGAGCTCTAGTTTAGTGTTTAGTGAGGCCTAAGAGCTCTATGGCTGAGAGTTCTAAATGCCCCTCCCAAAACTGCAATCCCAGCATTCCACAGGAGGCAGCCAGAGCATTTTAAGTGGAATAATAGTACTATAATGGTGTGGTGGGATAATCTCCTAACTCTGCAGAGGTTTACCTCCTCCCGCCCCTGTTAGAAGAGAGTTGAACAAGGCATGTGAAAAAGAAGTGTGCAGAAAGGACTTTTCAGGACTTTTTAAAAGGCAGTTTTATCCTAAGCAGAACTACAGAGTAAAGGGTATTCCTCTCACATGAAGACCCCATCCTTTAGGCACAGTTAAGAGTTGCAAAGCTACAGATGAGTCTGTCATTCCAGCCAAGTTTATGAAATAAACATAAGCCCTGATGTGACTAAGTGAAACAGTTCCCTAATCTACTCACAAAGACTGCAGTCCAGATGTGCTGGATGTTTATGGGGGCTGGGAGTCTAGGCCTTTTGGCTCAGCTTCTACCAAGCACCCCCTACAGCTGGTACAAGAGTCCCCCTGGCTCAGGCCTCTCTTTGTTCTTCCCCTTTTGCCTCCTTGGCCCTGAGGCAGTATTTATCACCTTTTCACAGAAGCACCTCAAATCTTTCTCCAGGAGGTCATCTTATTGGTCAGCTATCTCCTGATGCTGACCCCCATAAACTGTAACTTAACCTGATACATCCTTAACCCTTTATTTACCTGGTTGGCTGTGTTGCCCAGATATAGGAGAGCCCCATTATCACACACTGTAATGAGCAATGGGAACAAACTACTTTAAAGAGGTCACTTCCCAAGCTGTGCTTCAGGTGCAGTGATGGATGCTGCCCAATCACCCATGTTGAAGAAAGATTTGTGTGTGTACATGTGCCTTCATGATCCATGGCTTATGATGACCCCATTAATTTCATAAGGTTTTCTTAGCCAAGGAATACTCAGAAGTGGTTTTGCCAGTTCCTTCCTCTGAAATATAGCCCACAGCACCTGGTATTTGTTGGCAGTCCCCTATCCTGCCAGCTTTTGTCAAGGAGTAGAAAATGACACCACCCTGTTAATCATCTCAGGCAAGTCCCAGGCTCAGCCTGAAAACAGCTGACACTGCAATCCTATACCTGAAGAGTCTCTGTGGTAGCTGCAGATCTAAGGAAGAGGAAGCAAAGCTAAAGATCTGAAAACAACATTAATGAGAGTCTTTGCTGGATCAATGAACTTTGTATGAATGGAAAGACACAGCTGGCAAAATGGTGAGGGAGGGAGGGCTGAAGGAAATGAGGTGCAAAAGTCTGTGACAATTACATTCAATCTTGCAAAGACAACACAATAAGCCTATATTTACAGTTTTTCAACTTGGATCCCATTTGGAAACATCTCTTCCACTTGACTCAAAGGAAAGCTTTCCTCCCAGGTAATAAGGGCAGTGTTTATGCCAAAAGGGGTTATGAGGCTTCAGGTCATCCTTAAGGATTCCATGTGCCCCAAAAGGTACCCTTCATATATACTCTATGGCTTGATTGTTTAACAAAGTGGTGAGGGAGGATTACATGATAAATCACTGTCATTTTTGTGATATAAATGAAACCATTGGAAGAGCAGGAAGCCTTCTAAAAGCACATTGTACTCAATAATTATTATAGAGCTTCCTTCACACAACGGCATATATCTGCTCATCCTACTGAGTTAAGGACCTGTGTAGAGTATCTCCCTTCCTTCCCTTCTTTTCTTCTTTCTTTCTCTCTCTGTTCTTCTCTCCCCCTTCTCCTCCCTTTCTCTCTTGCTCCTTCCTTTCACTTTGGCCTCCTTCCATTTCTCCTCTCAATCTCTTCCCCCTCCTTCCCTTCCAGACCCTTCTTTTCCCTTACACAACTGGCAAGATTTGATAAAGCAGCTCAGAGAATAGCAGCTCAGAGAATAAACACTGCAAGTGAACATTTTATTGGTTCTGCATATGCTTTGTTTCCAAGCCAGCTGAAGCTAGTGTTTTAAATGAAGTGAAGTAGTCTACTTTCTATGTATCTCTTTAGGTGTAATTATCTTTATTTCCCATATCAGCCTTTCTAGTCCTGGTTAAATAAAAGCTGTTATATTGAAAAATATGATTCAGTGTAGTGGCTGTGTGGAAACATCGATCACTGTCTCAGATCTCACCTTGACCAAACATGATACAGGGTGTCATACAGGCAAGCCTCCATTCTCTCAGCATCAGATTATGCATCTGCAATGTGGTAAGGTGCCACAGGACTTTTTGTTGCTTTTCCCTTAGTCAGTGGCACATAGAATCATAGAGTTGGAAGAGACCACAAGGGCCATCTAGTCCAACCCCCTGCCATGCAGGAATACCCAATCAAAGCACTCCCAACAGATGGCCATCCAGCCTCTGTTTAAAAACCTCCAAAGATGGAGACTCTACTACACTCTGAGGCAATGCATTCCACTTCCAAACAGCTATTACTGTCAGGAAGTTCTTCCTAATGTTTAGGTGGAATCTCTTTTCCTGTAGCTTGAGTCCATTGCTCTATGTCCTTTTCTCTGGAGCAGCAGAAAACAAGCTTGCTACATCCTCAGTATGACACCCCTTCAAATATTTAAACATGGCTATCATGTCATCTTTCAATCTTCTCTTCTCCAGACTAAACACACCTATGATCCTCTAAGACCAGAATAAGGAACTCCAGAAGCACTACAGTAGTAGTGAATCTCAGGTGCCGTTTACACAATGAAAATGTCCCGGGAAGAATTCGTGTTGTTCCCTGGCAGTTTACATGTACATCGGTTCGGACATGTGTTTTTTGAAAGGGGAAGCCACTATTTGTCTCTCAACCCGCGGGACTTTCAATCCTGCAGGTTGTGCTGGTTTTTAAAAAAGTCACGGGGGGATGCGGAAAATCGGAAATGTGAACAGCTCGTGACAACATATCACGGGCACAGGAGATGCCTGGAAATTGCCCTGTCCATGGGCGGGCTCTGGCCAGTAAGTAGGAGGTGTACCTGCCCCCTTTCTGGCCATCCCAAAATTTGAAGAAGATACATCTCCATTGTTCTCCTGGCCATTTACCTGTGCAGTTAAAGCGATGGATGCCAAAACCACACCTCATCCCAGAAAAGGCGGCCGTGGGATCTCCTGGTCCTACAACGAAACCATTGACCTTTTGGCCATATGGGGTGAGGAAAAGGTGCAGGAACAGCTTAGGGGATCCCACAGAAATATTGACCTGTTTGAAAAGATTGCTGCCGAAATGAAAACCAAAGGGCATGATCGCACCGCAGAAGAGTGCCGTATGAAGATGAAACTGATGTGCAAGAATTACCATCAGGTAAACGACCACAACTCAAAAAGTGGCAACAATGTGGCAACCATGCCCTTTTATAAAGAACTGCATGCCATTCTGGGTGGTGATGCCAACTACCACCCGAAGTAGCTGGGGAGCACCACCGACATTGTGCGTGCTCCGTGAGGGTCAGCGGTCCCCCATCACGCTCCCCTCACCAAAGAAGATGTGGGATTCCCTCCCTCATCCCAAGAGATGCTGCAGGGGTTCTCTGAGGAATTGTTCTCACAGCCCCTAGGTAAGTTTCCCCCCCTTTTTAAAAAAAGGATTAAGTAGTATGTGAAAACTCGATTAAGCACGTTCTCGAATTTCATTGCTTTGCCAATTAGAAGCTTTATAAATGTTCATGGCTAACCCATTACTGATATGCATGCTATGTGTCTTTACTGTGTAGGCTGCTAAAACTACAGCTTCAGCTGTTTGCTGCCATAACAATAAATGTTTGCTATCACAGTGAAAACACGGATGTTTAATTTTCCGTTTTCACAACATCCAAACTGAATCTGTAAATTTCCGTGCTGAACTTATAAAATGTTCCATTAGTCCATAGGCTTCTACCTATACAGAAGCACTTCGCCATGTTTACCAATATGCCCTGAAGTGGTGATACTGTGGTCTGTGGTTTCCCCTTTATTTTGCAAACAAAGGCTGTTAAAGGCAAATGGTGCGCTTTTGTCTGTGTGCCCTAGGACTGTACAATGCTGCGTGCATCTTGGCACGTTTGCAATGGCGTCTCTGGCAGTAGCCATAAACAAAGAAGGAAATTACTTGTTTACCTCTTCCACAAGCGGCGCGGAAGTGATGTTGATTATTTAAAGTGCTTTGTTTTATTCTATTAACAGACTTTCTTATTTTCCTTTACTTTTCATTTTTATCCAGATGGTTCTGGCACCCAGGGATCTGATGAATCTACTGTGACTTTAACCTTAACTGGGGAGAATACTGATACCTTGGCAGTCAATGAAACTGAGGATACCAACATGGTCGTGGTAGAAGAGATTGATACTGTGTGGTCAACCACACCTACATGTAATGGTATGTATCTAATCGTTACAGGTCTGGGTAATTGTTATACCTTCGTCAGTACTGTAATAAACTATGCTACTGATTTTTTTCCCCCAAATTTCTTCAGTTGCAGATTTGAGTAATCCTACTGCCACATTGTCCCCTGCTGAGAGGTTGGCCTTATTTCGGAGGAAGAAGCATTCTTCTGATGTGAATGAATTGATGGCGAATTCGAGATCAATAGCTGAACTTTTTGTGTCTAGAATTGAAAAAATATCTAAAGAACAGACAATGTCTTTGAAAGGGTACCTAGAAAAATTCTATGAGCATTCCGTGGATAAATCAGAGCGGATGCTCAAAGAAATACAAAGACAAAATGATCTGTTTGGGGACTTGGTAACTCACATTAAGTCCATGGGAAATGCTAAAAAACGTGTTGTGGAGAAAAGAAATTGTAACTCTAAAAATGTAGATGATGAAGAAAAGGAGAATTCACAGGAGAACAATCATACAACACCCACAAAAAGTTTACCTGGAAGTTCTTTAAATTCCAGTAGACCAGCAAGGTTAATTTTTAAAAAAAGTGCCCCTGTCAATGTAGCTCTATTATCAGTAGCAATTGATGTACCCTTACTTGTGGGTTGTGGGGAATACAAAATGTTAAGTTTTTACATACTTAATTTCTGTGTCTCTTACACTACTCTACCTCATATATGTACCATGTTAAAACAGTATTCTTTTAAGGATATTTTTACAGCTTATAGAAGGGATGTTGTGAATTTATGGGAAATAAACAGGCTTCTGTACTTGAAAACAATTAACAGTTTATGTTTTTTTATAATCTGAAAATAAATATTTACATTTTTTAAACATGTTCACATATTTACAAAAATAAAATTTCACATATATAAATATTTACAGGACACCCAACACTTACAGAATTTACATTATTTACACGGCAAAGGGAAAAACATAAGAGATGGGATGCATACAACAGGGAAGAACAAACACTTTGGAGTGGGGGGATGATGTACAATATTTACAGTATTTAAAGACTGAAATAGCAAACAGTATTTAAAAAAAGAGGTATTTGCAAATATACATGTGAACTATATACATTATTTACAATGCAAGCCTTTCTTCCAAGGCTTGCACCCTCCTTGCCAGGTCCCTAATCTCTTCTCTTAGACTCCTCCCTGTATTGGAAAAAAAAGGAATTATCAATTAGAATCAACTGATCTATGTGCATGGCAGATTATCCATTTTTTAATTTCTTCTACTTAAACATATTTACCTAGCTCCTCAATCCTGGCTATAATGTTAAGCCCAGCCAGCTGGGCTGCCGCCTCCTGGGCAGCCTGGGGACCTTTAAATGAAGTAAGCATAGCTGTAACTTTTCAGTACTAAACAATAATATTTCTTATGCTATGCCCCCCATAAGTTTGCCACAAAGTTACTGTAATGAAACTTACCTGGGGGCGGGTGCAGCCGGTGCTGGGCCTGCATGATCCTCTTCATCGGAGGAGGAGGAATCAGAAACGGGCTCCCCAGCGGCCCGTCTCTGGAATTGGACCGCTATAACAAAACATACAGACAGAATAAAATTGGCAGCATGCATAGGAGAACACACACACTCACATAGGCACACACAACTTGGCACCATAGATGTCTTGGCCAAACTTACCTCTGGGGAGCCTGTTGCGCCAGCTTGGCCGTCCTGCACGGACCCACAGGTCGTGCAGGATGGCATAAAAAGGCGGCTGCCTTCGTGGGGGGTCTACCATCACTGGCCTCCAATGCCACAAAGAATTTACCCTTCAGGGTCTTAAATTTGGAGCAGCATTGGAGGCCAGTATGGATATAGCCCCTCGACTCGAGGAACCGTGCTGCCTCCAGAAAGAAGTTGCAGTTCCTCCGGTTAGAGGACCACATCAGCCGGTCCGGCGCACCGGCCTGCTGGGCCAGGGAGTCCAACAGGAGGTTGGTCTTCCTGGTGCCCCAGTAGGTGATGCGCCGACCTGGCCAGACACGTCCTCTCCCCCCTTCGGCCATCATAACGCCATGTGGTGGGATGTGAAAACTCGAGTTTATAAGTTTTCGTGTTGACCATTTGATTTTTTAAAGAAGCCTATGGTGTTAGGAATAAGCTTAACTTTTTAAAATTTAACTTGTTTTGGCTAATCGATTGGTTAATTAGCAGATGAAACTACCTGAAGGCATTCGGCAGTGTCTGGATCCTTTACCAGAAAGAGTAATCCCTGGCAAAAGCCCGCCGATTCCTTTAACCGCCCAAACCGCAACAATGTATCGGTTCTGGGTGCTTGTTTTAAAATAAACTTGTATCCAGTCTGACCTACTTTCCAAGGTGCAGTTCAACTGCCCTTAAAGTGTAATGTATATATTCACAATTCTACAGTAAGAAGACAATGCTAGTGTACCCTTTGGGAAAGTGTGAATCGAATAAAGTAGAGCAAAGGAAATGCAGACACCTTTAAGAATCCCAATATTTTATTAAGCAGACTGTCAATTAATCCAGGAAAATGATAAGAAGGTAAACCATTCATTAAATTACTCCCCGCCTCCCTGGTGATGTTCAAGCCAAAAATATTCTTTTAAAGTGTTGCGTACCTCCTCCCCCGCTCCTTCTCCGCAGCATCATTATTAACCATCGGAGCTCCAGCATGTCCAGGACAAACTTCTGCACACACCAGTGAGGATCATCAAGGATACTACCTTTGGTTTCACATATATTGTGTAGAATAACACATGCACATATTACAGAACATACATTCTCCTCAGCAATCTCAATACAGTATTTTAAAGCCCTCCACCTCTATTTCAAACGGCCGAAGCACCTCTCCACCGTAGATCGAATTTTGTTATGGTACCTATTGTATAGTCTCTGTTTGGGATTTGTGGTCCCCCTAAAAGGTGTCAGCAGCCAATTCATTATTGGGTATGCACCATCTACCAGAGTTAGAGGTACTACCTGCTTCCCCATGATTGTCAGTGTAGGATTACCAGGCACAAAGATGCCAGCCTCCATAGTCTCAAAAAACCCAGAGTTCCTTAACATTCGGGTGTCGTGATTCTTCCCGCTCCAACCGATCTCCGCATCAATAAAAACTCTCCTGTGGTCACAAGTCCCTTGCAGAAGAACGCTGTACCTATTCTTCCTGTTGATGAATTTGTCCCCTTGGCAGATGGGGGGGATTATATTAACATGGCATCCATCCAGGCAAGCAATCACTTGTGGGTATCCCATTGCTGCAAAGGAATCCATTACCTAAAAAATATCAAATGCAAAGAAAAGGGAACAATGACAGCACAGAAAAACGAGTTTTCGATTAAACAACTATGTTCAGACATAAGTATTGCAATATCCTGTGGCATGATCTAAATTTCCTTCAAACCAACCTACGGGGAAGCTGTAATTGTTATCATTATGGTATCACAGAAGGGACTGCATCCTTCCTCTTTTTTTTTTACCACTTAGCAATTGATGCGATTAGACAATTTTTCACAAGCACATAAAATAAAATAAAATAAAATAAAATAAAATAAAATAAAAACCTTTCTGTGATCTCCCAGGAAGACTGTCCGCTTAAGAAGTAACTTCTCCATTGTGAGAATGACCTCCACAAAAATCTTACACACAGTTGCTCTTCCGACACCGAACAGCTGGGAAATTGCACCATATGAGCAGCAGTGGGCGAGAAGGAAAACAGCAATAGCGAATCTCTTCTCTACAGGGATGGCTTTTCTCATGTTTGTGTCCAACTTAGCAATCTCTGGGCAGAGTAACTCAGCAAGATGCATGAAGAGGAACCGAGGCATCCTGAAGTACAGTATCCACCGTTCGTCCGACCAGATGTTCATCACGAATTTCTCCCACCACTCGTCTGTTGTCGGGTACACCCACCACCGTCACTTCTTCCGGTCAGGGCGAACATGCCTCAGAACCTCCAGGGGTTCCACAGCAGCAAAGTACATAACCAGAGGTTGAAAAATAGCTGTTTCCATCGCTTGGGAATGGAGAAGGATAAGGAAAATAAGAAGCATCCTTCTCCTATGCCTGATTATTACCCGCCTCTTAAGAGCTAAAAGAGATAATCGCAAATGGGCAGCGGTAGCCAGAGCAGCCGATGTGGTTGCCTCCATGTTGCCATAAAGTAGAACAAGAGGTGCATGAAAAGGACATGTGATGTGCTTCTTTGTTTAAACTGTAGCCAATCGCTGCATCCATGGCAGGAAGAAGAACCGGAAACATGTAGCCCAAAGTTTGAAAAAATGAGTAATCGCATCCTTGATTGACAGCCAAAACAAATAAAATAAAAAAATCCCGGTATGCTAGCCGTGTGTAAACAATAAAAGCACGAGATAAAGCGTTGCAGAACCTAAAATAAAAAACGGAACTTTGGACGTGTAAATATCAGTCACGGGACCACCCAGGATATCCAGATCAGTGACAAAAATCATATAAACAGCGAGGGACGGATTCGGACGGACAATGTCATGGTAAGCCCCGCGACAATTTTTGTTGTGTAACTGGCACCTCAGATTTACAACTAGAATGGTGACAACATCCTAGGTTTTGAAACACAGGATGCTGGCTATCTTCTACAAGCTTCTCCCAAATGGCTACTCAAGACTTACAGAAATGAGTTTCTTCTATAGATCACCCTTTGCTGGACCACAGCACTACGTGTCCAGCTTTATCAGTGGAAAGCTTCATATCAGTCATGGGAACGTGTTTTTTATAAGAGCTCTTTTCAAAGAAACTTTAAGTCTCATTAGTTCAATTTGACCTTCATTTCAAAGATTATGCTGCTTAACCTGTTTGTGCAGACTTAGAGTTCTTTTATGAAATGTGGGTAAAATATGAATCAATTTCCTGTTGTGCAAAAGAATAGGTACAGGACTCAGAATCTCACACTGTCAGAGATAAGTGCATTTTGTTTCAGTCCTAATACATTCTTATTTGTCAGGATTTTCCCTTGTCTGCTCCTCAGATTGTTTAATACTCACCATGTTTTAGTCTGCCTGCATGTAAAACTATTTGTTCCATCTGAAAAAGCAACAGAACCCATTGGAGAACAAATACATAGGATTAGCACATTATGAAGAATAAAGAGCAGCTTTCACCTCTCTACCGTAGCTGGTGTTTATCACATTTTTTTCTCTACTCAGCCTGAAGAATGCTGGAGAGATAAAGGAAACTGAATACATCTACCATAATGGAGTGCTTTACAACAACAACAATTGGAAGAAGCATAAAAGATGATGCATGTCTTCCCATATTTCCTTTTCTTTTCTTCCCAGGTTTAAAAAGAAGTAAGAAACTGCATGCATGTATGCATGCGCGCACACACACACCTCTTGTACAAAAGTGAATTTGGACTTTTTCTGTCTGGTATGTTAATGTATTCATAGAAAAAGCTGGTGCTAAGGGTGTCTCTCCAATTAAGACAAATGAGGCACATTGAATAAGTCCCCCAGGGCACAGCAGGGGTGCTGGCAAAATTGACTTTATTCTTTTCTGTCAGGGCTGAATGGGGAAACAAAAGCATGAAAATGCAACACATCCACTTACAGAATAATAAAGGCTGTTGTTTAAAGCGTGAAGAGTTTTGGCACCCTTCTGGGGCCTTATGCAAATCAGTCTCTCCCTCAACCCTGGTACCAAACCATCGCTCTTGGAAATTAAAGTCGTACTTGGGCGGTTAAGAACTGAAAAGAGACACACAGCCTGCAAGTCAATTAGATATGTATTAAGCAAATAAATGAGGACTGACTGATATTGGCTAAACTAAAATGCCTTCTTATAGGCTAACAGTAATTCCAATTTATTAAGGAGATTATCAGAAGTGTCAAAAGTGGTGTTATAGCAACACCAGGAGATCGCAAAAGGGCTCCCTTATCAGACAATGTTGTCCCCTATCGTTATGCACCTGTTCTGCTGAGGATGCTTTTTATTGCTGGGAGAAGCCATCAATAGACTGCCCCCCCCCCCCGTTCCGTTTCTGTCATGGATTTGACAGTGTGCAACAAGGTGCCCCATTATGCTGGTGAGATCCCAGCATCAATGGGCATTCCCTGCCAGAAAACGTCCGAGTGAGATCAGGACATCCAGGTAAGTGACACACTTTTTATGACCCTCCTCAGGTTACTTTTTAATTTTAAAGTGTGTTTTTGTGCCTGCTGTCACTTTTTTGGGTTATTTTTCTTTTTCTTTTTGAATTTCCCACACTTGCATCTTCTCATGAGCATGTGTGGAATTTTGATCCAGGAAATGAACAAAGCTCCGTTAGAGCTCCTTTCACTCCTGGGTTGCCCTATCGATGTGAGACAAGGTAGGTGCGGTGGGGAGGGTGATTGTTGTTGGGATATATAGTTGCAATCCAATATGCTGACTTGTTTAACTGCTGAAAGTAATAGTAAATGTGAACAGAATGGATGAGATAACTTCCAGTTGTAATGTGAGAGCCTTTCTGGAGAAAGGGGTGTGTCTTAACTCTCTCTCTTCTGGAAAGACACCAGGACTGTGATGGGACAGGGGCAGGAGTGGAGATTGTGGGACAAGAAGACTTTTTTCGTTCCTGTCTGATAATCTCCTAAACTAAATAGAAGACGAGAAAGATCCTATTATTTTTAGGGTTATTTTCATACAAATATAATCCTTAACTTCAACGCAACCAACAAAGGTCACCCATGTTGTGCTCACTTTTGTTTACCCCACAATAACAGTTTGCAGGCTGAACCATGGGAGAGACATTCCATCAAAGATCCAAATTTTTACAAATGAGCAATAGCACTTTGAATTGTGCTCAGAAGATGGGGACCCAGTGGAATTCTATGAGATGTACGGTATTCTGTCTGTCTGCTTGGTATGGAAAACTGACCAGCTATCACTGTCCAGGAAGTTCTACAACTGGTAGCTCCTGGAGGGGCTACAACGGTTAGTGAGACACAAATGCCACTTGGACCTACAGGGATAAAGGCTAAATACCCTAAAGGCACCAGATCCTGTCCGATCTTGGAAGCTATGCAGGTTCAGCCATGGTTATTACTTGGATGGGTGCTTGCTAATGAATACCAGGTGCTGTAGGCTATATGTCAGAGGAAGGAGCTGGCAAAACTATCTCTGAGTACAGCATGACCCCTGTATAATTGGGGGCTACATTCCCAGACTTACCACGGATACTGGAAATAGCGAACCCTATTAAAATGAATGAATTCTGGCTCAAGCTTACCTAAAAGATGCCTAGAGAGACCATTTTTTTTGGACACGGGTAAGTGAATCCATAGATATGGGTCCCAGGGATAAAAAGGTCCTTTGCCTAAGAAAATCCTATGAAATTCATATGGTTGCCATAAATTAGGAGGGGTAGCTAATACCCCAGTTGACAGGATCAGAATCCAAAATGACCTCAACAGATTAGAAAGCTGGGCCAATATTAACAAAATGAATTTCAACAGGGAGAAATGTAGGATACTACACTTGGGCAGTAAAAATGAAATGCAAAGGTATAGGATGGGTGACACTGGGCTTGAGAGCAGTACATGCAAAAAGGATCTAGGAGTCTTAGTGGACCACAAGCTGAACATGAGTCAGCAGTGTGATGCAGCAGCTAAAAAAGCCAATGCAATTCTAGGCTGCATTAATAGGAGTATAGTGTCTAGATCAAGGGAAGTAACAGTGTCACTGTATTCTGCTTTGGTCAGACCTCACCTGGAATACTGTGTCCAGTTCTGGGCACCAAAATTTTCAGGAAGGATATTGAAAAGCTGGAATGTGTCCAGAGGAGGACAACCAGGATGGTGGGTGGTCTGGAAGCCATGCCCTATGAGGAGCAGATTAGGGAGCTGGGCATGTTTAGTCTGGAGAAGAGACGGGTAGAAGGTGACATGATAGTCATGTTTAAATATTTGGAAGGATGTCATACTGAGGATGGAGCAGGCTTGTTTTCTGCTATTCCAGAGACTAGGACACCGAGCAATGGGTTCAAACTACAGAAAAAGAGATTCCACTTAAACATTAGGTACAACTTTTTGACAGTAAGAGCTGTTTGCAAGTGGAATACAATGCCCTGTAGTGTGGTGGAGTCTCTTCTTTGGAGGTTTTTAGGAAGAAGCTGGATGGCCATCTGTTGGGAATGCTGTGCTTGTTTATTCCTGCATGGCAGGGGGTTGGACTGCATGGCCCTTGAGGTCTCTTCCAACTCTATGATTCTATGAAGTCAACAGGTGACTTGAAGGCACACACACACACAACTTCATCATCCCTTGGCTGTGCAGATGATGTTTTAAGGTGGGGTGAGCAAAGTATGGTGCTGGCTGCTTGAGGGCCTTGGTCTGCTTGTAAGCAAACAAATCACTCCCTTCCATCTCCATTCCTTTCAAAGACTAATGTTCTTCTTTGTCTCCATTCTTCTTTTTCTTCTTTACAAACATAACTGCTCTTCTGCTCCACAAGCTCAACTGTCTGATCTGGGTTCTCCTTCCTCCTCCCTGCTATCTTATCAAAAGAAATCAGACTGATTAGTCTGACTAACAAAGGAGCCATGTGACATTATTTCCTCCAATTCTAATATTTTTTTCTCCTGAGGTGGCAGGACTTTATTGTTTGATTAAATGTGGCAGAGGGAGAGGCATTCAACCTAATAAATTCAAATGACCCAACCCCCTAAAATGTATTTTTAAACAACAGTTTTAATTGCAGAATCTAGAAAGTTAGATGAAATCATTATAAAAGTTTAATGAATTAATAACTTAAGGAGTTAATAAGGAGTTAATTCCAAGCTCTGAGTATGACTCAGAGGGGGAGATATATTCTTACAAGCCTGCCGAACTGTGACAGAAACCTCCATAACTCTTGCCACTACAGCATCACAGCTTCAAGATTGTTAGAGAGGAAACATGGGCATTCCATGGGCATGTTGATGGTTAAGTGTGTAAAGACTATGACCTACTGGATCCATAGCCAGGCCTTTTCTTTGATACATCCCCGGAACTGGGGAAAATGTGTGCCAGCTTAGAAGTGGCATACGTACATTACCTTCCATTGCAACCAATGGGAAGAAGCCATAACAGAAGAGGAGGTGGGGAATGCATAGAAGGGAGGAAGTGGGGTGGAGGAAGGTAAGAACAAACAACACCAACAAAACCACTCTTCTCTTCCACCCTTTCAATATAAGCTTGTCATGGCTTTGAATAAGATGGTTCCTCTGCCTCCAGGGCCATCTTCCCCTGCTATGGCTATAAGACCTAATCCAGTTGCTTGGGTAACTACTGTAAGTTCATTGGATCAATGGAATTTACATATGTTGACCTTTCAAGTTCTCATTGATTTGATGGGATGATCTCAAACCCCCCCCCCAAAAAAACCCAACCCTCACCACATGGTGCAGCACCCCGAACACAACCATTTCTGTGTTCATCAGATGAGTGGGAATGCATCCAGCTATCTTCCTGTAGCTGGATGAGCTGCAAGATGTTATCTGCAGAGACTTCCTGAGAAACCACAGAGGTGTCTGCTGATGCCTGCCATGGCATGTTAGGGTTCCAAGGTTGGATACGGAACGGGGTTCTTTTAACCTAAATCCCTAAAAGTGAGGGAGAGAGAGGAGAAGCAACTTCACGGATGCCTTTACACCTTTCCACTGCTCTCCGCTGGAGATGCAAGAGCTGTCTTGGGAGAGAACAGCTTCAAGTGAAAGTTTGAGCTTGAAAAATAAGTAAAGACAGGAACTTTTATCTACCTTGATGGAGCGGTTACAGAATGTTATCTCAACTTGCTTTTCATTTAGTTAAAGTTACAAGAGCCTCATTACATATCCAATTTGGCAACCCTATGGATTATCCAGCCTAAAAGAAAATTGATGGATACATTCCTACTCATCCCCCCTCCTGACAACGTAGAAATGGCCATATTGTGTAGGGGGCAGGGGACAGCACTGTTTAGGAGGTGAGTTCAGGGGGATTAAAATAGGGAGATGTGGCTACAAAGATGTGACATGTTATACATCTAATCTCCCAATGGAGGAGCTCAGCCATGGTGTGTCCAGGCATTATACAAAACTCATGGTCTGATCATTCTAATGAAGGAAATATAGACTGAATTAGGTTAGGTTCTGCCAGTAGCCAAGATGACTTGGAGCTGCTCCAAACGTTACTGGGAGAAAGCGCAAATAGCTGCTGTCCCTTTGAGAATATAAAATTTAGCCCCTTTTGGATCTGTCCTGGGCTAAAAGGGACATGGGTGACTCATGTCAACATTTGTATTGAAGTACCAGTAAAGATAAGTCATGTCTTTCTTC
Source organism: Gambelia wislizenii (assembly GCA_030847615.1). Lineage (NCBI taxonomy): Eukaryota > Metazoa > Chordata > Lepidosauria > Squamata > Crotaphytidae > Gambelia > Gambelia wislizenii. Next base: position 357,695,165 of record JAUMIR010000002.1, on the reverse strand, counting down.
CTAAATATGTCTTTAAATTGCATTTACTTTCAAATAGGTATTTAAATTGATTTTGAACTCATAATTTGAAATGGAGGAAAAGTGCTTTGCAATGTTTGGAAAACTGTGTAATCCACTGGATAGCTAAATTCTAATCTTCAAATCAATGTCAGAGATGCAGATTAGGTCATTTCACATATGTGTTTGCAAATATCTCATGCATCCCTACCCCATTTGAAGAGTGAGTGCATTATCTCAGGCAAGACTAACCAGTACTGCACCTACTGTGACTATTAATGTCTATCCATAGTTTTCTTTCTTTCTGTTCTTGGCATTCACATGCTAATATTCCCTGCAGAAGTCATTAGTTTTGGGGGTACTTTCTGTGTGACCTGAGGCCATGGCACTTCCCAGCAGGCTTCCTTCCTTCCATTCATTTAGGAGTGCTCTGGCTGTTTGGGGGTTTTGTGGCTGTCAAAATTAACACCATTCCAAGGTCATGACTATCTGGGCTCTCCACTTTGATGTGCTGTGTTTTAATCTCCCTCCCTCCCCTGACAAGCAGCCAGTATTGTGCCATGACCTGCTTGTGTGGATCACTCCAACAGCTCTTGCTCTCCTGCTGTTTTGCTATATTGAGGACCAAGAATTAATCCCATCATCCTTGCTGATTTTCTTTGTCCAAGGCTGGGGTAAAGGGCAAACTATGAACATTCAAGTGGCCTCTACTGTGTGATCAACTTCTTAATGCATAACATATTCACCACACCATTCCCCACTGTCCCTGTACCTCTTGGAGATATCTGAAACAATTGTGTATAGATGGCCAAGCATACATTTAAAAATAGCAGAGAAGTAGGAGGCATGGCATTAATATAAAAGCTCTCTCCCTATAAATGGGAGTAACTCCTCAGGATCAGTCCTACTATGAAAACAACCCCCTCAGGTGGAAGATGTTGGACACAGCAGTAGCAGTCCCACAGCTGTTCTCTTGACCGTTCACCTCTGTTAGAGGACAGCATGGTATGAGCCATATGACTTTTCCTGACCAAGTAAATGCACCTTCTGGCTTCAGGTTTGGGGAGAGATGTTGTCCCATCTACAGCAGTGAAGAAAGACAGTGCACCAGTCAGCTTCTGTATGTGGAACTGGGAGGAGGGCTGTAGGGGGCTGGTCGAAGGAGAAAAAAATGGGTTGGAGCCTCATGTGACCCATGGATCACACTTTCCCTAGCTGTGTCCTATAGGATGCTGAAACTTTAGGGAGGGCTGTTTCATTTTTGAGGGAGCACTTGACTAGAATGAGGTTTAAGATCCTACAGGCATTCAAGATCATACAAGTTCCCCCCAACCTTGTGCTCTCCATCTATTTTTGGTTACAACTTTCATCAGCCAGTATAAGCATAAGGATGATGGTTTTAATGTAAAACTTCTGGAGGGCATCAGGTTGGGGAAGGCTGACATGAGCTGTGCCAGAAGAGAGAGTAAGCACTAATAGACACCTTGAGTGAATTGTAGAAATATGATATATGCTACACATAGGTTTTGCTTGTATGTGAATAGTTAGGCATATAAAGCACTATTTGATGCAAGTCATAAAATAGTTCACAAGATGATTTTATGATGTAACTGGAACACCCACATATACACATAGGCTTATTCACAGTCTTGGATTATGTATCTGCAGAGGATTCATAGGCTTTTCAAAAGGCTAACATGTCAAAAGCCTCTTTGCCTCAAGCTTTCCTGCATACTGTTGGCAAGAGATAACATGGAGAAATGAGGGAAATGGTATGCATGAGAAGGAATGTGGTGTAGGAAAGATACCTAGTAAAGATGTTACAGATGGCTTTTCAGCTGGTGACTTCAAGGCTAGAGGACTCCCAAGGTGACTTAGAAAACACACAACCACCACATTTTCCCTCTATTCCATCGCTACACAGGGAACTGAGCACCAAGTACTGCCAGTATGAACTAAACACATGTTAGATGGCCACGGCTGCTCATTATCATTGGTGTCTTGACAGCAGAGACATCTGAGGGGAGCAAGACTAGAAGAAAGAGGTGAAGGGTGAGTTTCATTCCATTTTTTTCTCTTCCAATCCCTTGTAGCCATGCAGAAGCAAAGGAAACTGTAGAATATGGACTTTATCAGACTAGCATCTAAAAATCCTGTAATTCAACTATTGAGAAAAATAGAAAGATAGGAGATTTTCACACAGGGAAAGTAATCCCCGGGGAGATCGGGAGAGAAACGGGGCTGTTCCGGTAGCAGAGCTCCATTTTGCACGCCCCCTTCCTTCTCCCGATCTCCTGTCGTCTTCCCTCCATGCTGCTTCCATTTCCCTCCCGCTATGTTTTACTAACAAAAGTTTTTCGTTAGTAAAAAATTGTGGAACATAGCAGGAGGGAAATGGAAGCACAAGGAGGGAGGACGACGGAGATCAGGAGAAGGAAGGGGGCGTGGGAAATGGGGCACTGCTACCAGGACAGCCCCGTTTCTGTCCTGATCTCACTGGGGATTACTTTCCCCATGTGAAAATCTCCATAGTGGCATGATTACAGTAATTATCACACATCATCATAATCACATAATACTATGCCATAATCATGAAATACTACCACCTAATCATGTGACACTACGTTGTAATCACCCAATTCTACCACCACATCATACAACCACCACTAGCAGTTTAAGAATGAGATTTTACTTCTGTGATTTTTTATGGGTGAGGTTTCAGCTATTCTCACAAGAAGACACAACTTTGTTTAAACACACAAATAATAAAATAAATTAACAAGCACTTAAACAAACATAAAAACGTACCATGAAAAGGTGACAGTTCATTAAAACACCATCCTGTGTGTCCTGTGTTCTTGTTGGGAAAGGGGAGGGGGAAGTACCACCCCATTCACACTGTAACTGTGCAATTACAGCAGGATGTGATTTCACACGCTCATCAATACTGCAAAAAGAGGAATACTGAGGATTATTCACGGATTTTCCCAGCAATGAAAAATGATGAGCCATTAATGGGTGGAGCACACATTGACCGTGGGAGGACAATGACATTGTGCAATAATGAGAGCCCATTTGCGGTACTGTTGCACTGTAATTCTACAATTACAGCCCCATCTGATAAAGTCCTATATCTCTGCATCTTCAAATCTCCAGGATTGATTATATAATCTTGGGTGTGTGGGTGAGTATATTTTTGCTTAAATTAGGGGAAAACTGCAGAGAGTCATCTCCATTTCTGATCTCTCACCCTGCTATTTTGATCCATAGTGTGCATATATAGGTAGAAGGCCATGCCTTATGTAGTCTTTCTGTTATATGTACTAAGCTTTAAGTGTTGATGCCTTTTACCAGGAATGCATAGGAGTGGCTTCTAAGGCATACTGGCCTGACTTGTCCTCCATCATGACTTCAAACAGTAAGCTTGATCCTTACAAGTGCAAGAAGATGCTCTAAACTGAAGGACTTTGCATGTTCTTGAAATAAAATTGGGACAATTATGGAATTTTCGATGGTTTTAATCTTCCTACCTCCTTTAGCTGATAAAGTGTACTCCTTCACTTTCTTAAGACTGTGCAAGCCAGATCTGCTATGACTGGGACTCTTTTATTTATTGGGCTGAACAAGACCCAGGATTTCAAAGACAAAGTCCTACTTTGGTGCTGTTATCCTTATAAAATATTGGTTTGGCTTAATGGGTGAGGAAAGCCTAAAGAAAGGGCTGTACTTACCGTACTAGTTCAGTTCAGAAACAGAGGGAGAGCTGAAGCTATATTTATGAGGGAACAAAAGAGTAAATTCTTTATAGTGGAATTTCTAGATTGCATTTGCCTTAGTTTTGTACCTCTTTCTGGGTTCTATAATTGAATATTGCAAACACAATCACAATGTAAGGCTCAGTATATTTTTAGTAACAATACAAGACATTATTTATTAAATGTAATGCCTATAGCAATAGCATTGATATTTCTATATTGCTTATCAGTGCAAAGCACTCCCTAAGTGATTTAACAACGTGTTGGCTAATTTCCCCCAACAAGCTGGGTACTCATTTTACTGACCTATGGAAGGATGACGGCTGAGTCACCTTGGAGCCCTGTAGGAGGGAACTCACAATGTTGTGGCTGCAGTACCAGCATTTAACCACTGCACCACCAGGGCACCTATACACCATCCCCAAATTTCTATGGATCCAATGGGGTGCCAAGTGCAGGACTTAATTGCAGGACTCTTCTGCTGCTCAGTAGTATTGCAATATATGGATGCAATCTTAATGCCTGAAATAAAAGTTTAAAAATAGATGCAAATGCAATATAGAAATTCTACTATAAAGAATTTACCTTTTTCTTACCTTCTAAATACATAAATGAAAATTCCACTACCCTATTCAAGACAAAAAAGGCTTCCTCTTTAGCTCTGGCAACTGCAGCTCTTCACCATCTCCAGCTCTCCTTCTCCTTTTGAACTGCTCTAGTAAGTACACTGTCTTCTTTAGGATTTCCACACCCAATGATCCAAACCAATAGGGTTCCAATGGCACCACTGCCTGTGGGTTTTTACTGTTATTCCATACTTGTTGGGAAGTCATTCCATCAAGTGATGTGGAACTTCTATCTGAGTGAACAAGTATAAGAAAAGGGGACTGCCTGCCATTAAAGTGCATGGAAGCTGCAATCCTATAGCTGGGGAAAGGGTGATGGGGGTGCCTTAGGAAGCACCGTGAATGTGGCTATGCTTCTAGAGAGGAAGTCTGGCAGTGGGACAGGTCCTAACCCCCTGGAGCCCACATGTGTGTGCACGCATATGCACAAACATTAGCAGAAAGTTTCAACAGTGTAGAGCAATGATGGCGAATCTATGACATGCGTGTCAGCACTGACACATGTAGCCATTTCTGATGACACGCGGCTGCTGAGGCGGCCGCATGCCAAGAAGGATGTTTCATCCTCGGCTCCTGCACAGCCAAGTGCAGTAGCCGAGGATGAAGCATTTGCTGCTCCTGAGGATGAAACATTTGCAAGTAGAGTCTTGGAGTTAGAGTCTAACTCTAAGGACATTTTCAGACACAAAAAAGTCATCCTGAGGGATTGGGAGAGGTACGCAGCTGTTCCGCAGCAGGGGGCCAGTTTCTGATGATGCTGTCCCTCTCACGTTACCCTCCGTGTTCCTTCCATGTCGCATGGAAGGAAAAGGTGCCACTTTTTATTCATGAAGAACTTCCATGAGTAAAAAGTGGTGTCTTTTCCTTCCATGTGACACGGAAGGAACACGGAGGGTAACGTGAGAGGGACAGCGTCATCAGAAACTGGCCCCCTGCCGCGGAACAGCTGCATACCTCTCCCGATCCCTCAGGATGACTTTTTTGTGTCTGAAAATGTCCTAAGACTCTAGTCGCAAATGTTTCATCCTCCCCTATTAGACACTCTGTGCCAGAGGTCTGTAGGCCAAAACAACAGAAGTCCGACACAGAGCGTCTAGTTCTGGAACTTCCGGTTAAGCCAGAATCTTTGCCCTCACTTCCGCCGGCAGAGCAGGGAGCAGCGGAACGCAGCAGGGGATGCCGCTTGGAGAATTAAGAGGAGTGCCGCTACGAATAGGAAATTTGGAGTGCCTGGAACCGACTACCAGACACTTTTAGCACCCTGAAGAATATAGCAGTGGCTTTATTCACAATTTTTCACTCTACATACTTTTGTGAGGCCTTATTCTCAGTGTTAAATAATATCAAAACCAACAAAAGAAACAGATTGACAGATGAAGTTAGTAGCGCTTGCTTGGCCTGAAGTGTACAAAATACCAACCTTCAATTGAAAATTTAGCCAATGAAATTCAGCAAAAAAAAAAAAAAAGTGACTAATAGGCAGGTTAGTTAAAGAATTCCCCTCCCCCTCACTTATCTTAGTTCACAGCATCCCACACAAGCTAAATAATATCAAGACCAACAAAAGACACTGACTGACGGATGAACAAAGAAGTACTAAGCAGGCAAGTTAAATAATTAATTTTTGGTTTATTAAATACAATTATATATAACAATTGCTGTATACATTTATGTTATTTAAACTATAAATATCACAAAATAATGTTTTTTCCTCAAAGTGACACACCACCCAAGTTATGCTCAGTTTTTTGGCGAAGTTTGACACACCAAGCTTAAAAGGTTGCCCATCACTGGTGTAGAGTGTCCATAGATGTACTCTGGGGTGTTGTAGCTGGCAGCAGGGACAAAAGTTAAGTGTGATGGGGTTTGAACATTTACTCTGTAAGCTGCACTTTCCAGAATTCACCAGCAACATGGGATTCTGGGAGTTGTGTCCAAAAGGTAACTTTTCTATGTTCTGGGTGTGTTTGTGTGTCAGAAGGGGATCAAGATGACTAGGAATTCACAGGCATTAAAGCACCTTGTTCCTCAGACCCACCCACGCCACAAGGACTGTGAACTACATCAAAAGGACTTTGGAGCTAATTGTTAATTGCCTCCTGCTGGAGCCAATGGGAAGGAAGGAAGAAGATGTCCACCCTGCCACTAGTACTATCTGGCTTTGGATATGATACTTTGTCTGTGGTGGGTTCTATTCACACATATAAGAATAGGCTTTGTTCTGCCGAGCTGGAATTTATACTACTAGCTGTACCCGACATAACATACACTGTTATAAAAACTCCTCAAAAACATGCAGTAAACCTCATGACAACCCTGTAAAGTAAGCCAGAGGATTTTTAAATTCCTCCTCCTTCTCAGCATTCCACACTTTTCCCGGAATTGCTGAGGGTGACTCACTCTGTTGCTTTGCCACTGCAACTGCCACCAGCTGACTGCCTGGGTATTGTCACAGGTGGCCCATTGCCACCACCTGTTGACTGACTGAGTCCCAATCAGGGCCACAGTTTGAGTGACGGGAGTGAACTGTGAGGTAGAGAGGGAATTTGCATGTGGGTGGTGATTGGTTCAGTTTGTTTCCTGAGCAGCCAATCAGCACACTGGGAAAGGCAACATACCCAAGAGAATTAAACAACAACAACATAGATTCTAGAGATCAGTGCCAATTGATCCCTGTGGGAATTACATTGTAATGTGCATATACTGTACTGTATTTATTAAGGCTTTAAGGCTAATCCTGGGCTTGCCTACACTAGTAAAAATCCCTGAATCCCTCTCAAATCCAGCCTGATAATGCCACACAACGTACAGCACTTCCCCCAAATCTGGTGCAATAATGCCACATGATGTACGACCCTATCCGCACTAGATTCAGGGAATACCACCTTAATCTGGGGTTTAGAAAACTCAGTTTTCTCCAGAGTTTGCTTGAAACTCCAGAGAAAATGGTAGTGGGAACAATCCATCTGCACTGAATTTGGGGAGTGGGGAGGAGAGGAAGGCCTAGTGCTGCCTGAGGCACTGCCATTTCCTCCCTCCTTGGTACCACTTCCTCATTCCAAAGGGGCCTCTGAGGTCAGAATGACTGGCGAGCCCCACCATTGTGAGGCTAGCTGCCTGTTGTGACTTCAGAGATAGCGACAAGCACCAGGGTTGTGCTTTAATGGAGCTCAGAGCTGGTGACTGCATGCCAGAAAATCAGAGCCCCGGGTGCTAGTCGCTCTCTCTGAAACTAGTCTCACAATGGCAGGGCAGGCCACCCATTCTGACCTCAGAGCAGGCAATAATGCGCCAGAAAGGCAGGGCCCTGTTGCTCTTCTGGTCCATGCAGCAGCACCATGGAGGTTACTGGCTAGCAGTAGTGGTGGACCCACAGCTTCACTGGGGTAAAAATCCAAATGCAGCTAAGATGTGTGGTACCAGAATCCATACCAGAATAGTCTGAACTTCAGGTGCCACAGCTCCAGGCCAAAGTAGTTTGAATTTTGTCCAGATTTTTACGCTCAAGTGTAGATAAGTCCCCTGTAGCCATCCTAGTAAGTGTCTATAGAATTGCAGTTTTAGCTGCCTTACACGCCCAGTATCAGAGATAAACAGGGCCACTCACTTCCACATCAGGATTGCATGGGGAATAGTTGTGTCCTAATGAGTTTTCTGTTGGATCTGGGGCTTTAAAATAAACAAGTTCATTTAGTGAAACAGCAATTAATGTTAAGGGGATTATTTCTGCCTATGGGGTTTTAGGGGATTTTGAAAGATAATCTAAATAATTTGTTTTCTTAAAATAATATCCTTTTAGAAAGTACATTTATGTTTAAAAGGTTGAAGACTTGCAATTTGAAGTAAATAATACAATAATGTGAAATGTGGGAGACCCAGCGCTGCTCTTATGATAGTATAAATAATGCATGATTTCATGATTACATTTTAATGCAATCTCCCATTTTTGTGCTGCTAGTCAGGCTACTGTGGAATCTCATCTATGTTTTATATATTATTCCTCCCAAATATTCTTTAATTTTGCAACCAGAGGTTTATGAAGAAACCTTTTGTGCTTAATTTTTCAAATTAGCATTCTGCATGTATGAATATGGAACAGGAGAAAGCTAGAAAATGAGCTCAGTCCAGACTCTACAAGCTACCTGCTTGAGAGCAATCTCAGAGAAATTTGCTAGGCTACAATCATGTACTGTCTATTACATGGGAGTAAAGACTATCAGACTCATGCAGACATACATGCAGACATAGGATTGCACTGTTAAAATTGGTTTAGGGCTACTCCAGAGGGACTGAATTGTGGACCATCTACCCAATGGCTCCCAAATGTTTCTGGACTACAACTCCTATCATCCCCCAACCACTATAGCCAATAATTAGAAATGATGGAGATTGTAATCTAGCAGCACTTGGATCAGGGCTTGGAAAAGTAACTTTTGGAGACCACAGCCATGGTTGGTCTGGAGAATTCTGGGAGGTGAAGTCAAAAAAGTAATGTTTTCAAACTCCAGTTTGGGGCCAAAGACTGGGAATGCACAAGTGGGCATGAGGGAGTGCCATTTCTCCTTTCTTAATGAAGCAATTGATTTGCATGATTTAAACCTCCCAACACATACATAGAAAACATGTTTTAAAGCACTGAATTGTTCTGCATTATTCCAAGTTGTTCAACCTTTTGGATATTTATAACAATGTAGCCATTATCTCTTTCCTCTTCTGATCCTTTAAGTTCCAGCATAAACTAAGTTCAAGAGAAGACTGTGCTATATGATGGCTGTGAGCACATGGTGATCCATATGCATTCTGTGGTTTTGCAAACATGCAAAATTAAAGATCTGATGGGGTGGGGAGAATGAACGAACCATATGATAAACATAATAACTGCCATATGAGACAACTGAAAATAGTTCCCTTGTAGTCACCACAACATATCACATATCACACTGACAGGTTCCAAAATCTCTATATTATGTTATCACTCCTGTGCAACATTTTTAAAGAACAATATTTAGTTTACAACAGCCTAGATGCTGCTGTGCATTAGCTTCCAATTTTTCATACCTATCTAAAACAGATCATTGGTGGAATTTCCAGACAAGGCTACTAGCACAATGGCATCTGAGGTCACATTATCACAAGTCACAGTGATGTCAGGAGTAAAAATGAAATGCTTTGATAACCATTTATTCAGAAGATGAGTTCTCTTAATAAAAATCCTTGTAAGTACAGGCTAGTTGGGATGGATTTCGGGGAATATGGGGAACTGTGGAGCACCGTGATATGGGTTGAAAAATGGGACTTTATCCAGACTAGAATGAGATACTGGTCAGTCAACAATATCATCTTGGAATGGAAAGCAGAGGTGGTGCTCTTAAGTCAAACCTTGCTCCTGGATTTTTCAGGTGGCAACAAGTGTGCTTGCTAGACTTTGCCAAGTGTGAGAGGTATATCTCTTCCTGGAACAGTGGGATCTAGCTACAGTTATACATGTTTGGGGTCATCTCTAGTGTGCTAAAACACACACTGTGCAGGATTGTCTTTGGAGAATGTAGGCGGTATAAAATATGGCAATCTTTTCAAGTGTTTACTTTTTTAATCATACAAGACAATGCCGTGGCCTCCTATTCATTGCTATGCCTAATACATGATCATGATACCTCCTATAAATCTCTCAAGGGCTTTGAGCCAGGATATCTGACAGAGCTGCATGAATCTGCCAGTCAATTACTGTACATTCATTGCTGGAGGTCCTGCTTGATATTTCATTAACTGAGGAGGCATGGCAGTAACATATAGTCAAAGTCTGGGGTGTGGGTGGCAGTGTCTAGGAGCAGAGACACCCGAGGCCAGGTCAGGAACACAAGGGACAAAGTCCAAAGTCTAGGCGGGGTCAAAGATAAGCCAAAGTCAAAAATAGTCCAAGGTCAGAGCACATACTTAGGAGTCCAGAGGGCCAGGGGCAAGGCAAGGTCCAAGAACGGAGCACCAGGTCAGGAACACAGGAAGCAGAGGTCAAGGAGGCTGCTGCAGCCAGGGGCCTGGTCCCGCGAGGAGAGGCAGATCCTGACACATACCCTCTGACATTTCACAGATGAAAATCAGGACATGTGTGGTGGCCAAGCAACCCAGAGTGAGGTTAAGATGGGAAAAGCTATTAATGAGGAAAACCACACAAGTTAGGAAATGATGGCTGCACTTTGCTTTTACCTGATACTACTGGGAAGGCAAAATTGTGCCCCTCCTCTCCTCTCCCCTCTGCTGAGTCAACTGAGTACAAACTACTTTTGCACTTCCAACTCAGGTTGCTGCAACTGAAGTCAGCTGAAGACAAACTGGAGAAGTGGGAGGGAGAGAGAGAAACGTGGGTGTTTTAAGAACAGCTGAAAAAGTGGGATCACAGAGGGTTACTTAGACCTGTGCTTGCCAAATCAGGACATTTGGAGGATATGCAGTAACATGGGATAAGGCCATCTAGATGGTAGCACCCTGGTTGACCTTCTAAAAAGAGATATTCAGCTGGCCTATAGGTGGTCAAGATATTTTTTAATGTTGCAAGGCTGAAAAGGCAGTATATAAATGTTTGTATAAATAAATGAATAAAAATACATATCACAGACCAGTATTGATTCCACATCTTAGCATGAATAATCAAGCCTCCACTTAAAAAAAAGTCCAGAGCACTAATTTAACAGACATAGGGCTTGTCTACACTGGCCATATACCCTGGCTGGCCCCAGTTCCAGAGCCCTGCAGTCCAGATGGTGGAGGGTATTTACCCTGATCTTTCCCCAGGTAGTCCTCACAACCCCCAGGGAAGATACAGGGCTGGAATGGGGGCAAAACAGGTTATTTAAAAAAATATCTAGTTTAACCTGGTACCACTGATTGGGCCCCACATGTCTACAGGAGCCCATCCTAGAACGCTGTTCCTCACTGCCTCCATCAGCTCCCTGGCTGTCCTGGAAGCCAAGCAGAGGTCCCTCAGTATCTGGTCTGCAGTCACATGTGGCAGGACCCCTGCCTGACTTCTGCATCAGTGGAGAAAATGGTGGTGGCAGCGGCAGCTTCAGCAATGGGTGGGTGCCCTTTGTGGACTCCAGCCCATTTTCTCCAGATAATGGGGCAGGGAACGGGCCACTTCCACAGCCAGGATATGTCAGTGGGGAGCTGGCATATCCTGGCTAATGTAGATGAGCCCAAAGGCTGCTGCCACACTGAAGAAATAATGCCTTTTGACACTGCTTTAGTGATCATGGTTCCATCCTATGGAATCCTGGGACTTGTAATTTGTTGTGCATCAGCAGCCATAGTCCTAGATCCTATTGTTAGTCCTGACTTGATTCAATGGGTCTACTCTAGCTGGGGCTGGTGAACAGGAGTCCAGCTACAGAACTGGATCAAGACTTACAGTAGTTAAACATAGAGTAGACCCACTGAAATCAATGATTTACATTAGTCTGGCTATAACAATTTATGATTGATTTCAATGGGTTCGTCCAAGTGTAAGGCTGAATCCAACTCCATTACTCTTGCATTTTTCTCCTATGATAAAACCACACATTCAAACATGGACACAAAATGCAGGCAGCATTTGCCAACGAGTATTTATAGAGTTTGGCTCCAAAACTAAAACAGCAGTGGCTGAATTCCTCCCAAACAGAACATTGATTCTCAATTGTTAGTGTCTGCTACTATTCAGTTAAAATTGCTTCTGGGCTATAGCAAAAAGGAAGGTTCTTTTTAATAAATGCAATAATACTTCAGGACAATGTCTTGTCAAACAGTACTCTGTTTTCTGTGGTTTGGGACAAAGCCAAGTCAAAATTTAGAATTCCTTTGGTTTTCATAAAGGGGCTCTACAACAAACAAAACTAACTCTATAAAAGCAGCTTGACAATATAACAATTGTGCAGAGTTCAGCAAGCCTATAAAATATTACATTTGACAAAATTAATGCTGCTGAAAGTACATGCTGCCAGCAGCTCAGATAATTACAAGGGAAGGCAGTTCGTAATGAATTCTTTTACACAGAATTCAGATCTCGGACTGAATGTTGCCCATTATTACAGTTCAAAGGCAACTATCTCTGGAATTGTTCTTTTAATGTTTGCTCGATGGTTTTAGTTGTTCTTTTCTTGTCTGCACACAATTGTTGTCTTGATCATTGCGATAAAAAGAGCTACATTGCAGCTTTGTAGTGAATCCAGTTGGCTTGGTAATGTGTTCTTTGAAAAATTCCAAAGTACGGGAACAAAGGCAAAGGAAATAGAGGGCCCAGAGCTGTTTGTTCAGGGCTGTGGGAATCTCACACAGCCCAATGAAACCAAGACACTCTCCATTACAGCCACATTCATACGTGATTCTGTGCCCTTTTGTGTCTTCCAAACCAGTTTTTTTTTTTAATGCTTTATAGGCTATAGCTTCTCTTGTAAACTTGCCTAGTGAGATTCTCAGTACAGTACTTGATAATTCTCTTCAGGTTATATATCCCTTGAGAGACTAATTCAAAGTCACAATTATTTCCATAGCAACAATGCAGCTGTAACAAGGGCTTTGACTAATGAAAGAGCTAAAACTAGTTTCTATTTGGCTTGAAAACTGTAATTGATTAATTGAAATGATTATTCTAATAAAGCTTAGTAATACATTAAAATCTGCCCTCAGATGTGTCAGAGGGTTGATTAGAAGACCTCTAACTGTAGGATCTAGAAACCTTAAGGCAAACTATATGTTACACTGAATGCATAGGACAGCTTAGGAATCCTACCTTTTTGGACTGCAACTTCCAGAATCCCACAGTCCACATAAAAGTTTTTTTTTTAAAGAACAAAACAAAACTGACAGCTCCCAGCTAACTGGAGCACTAGCCATGCTGGCTGGAGGATTCTGGGAAGTACAGTCCAAAAAGTAACTTTTCCAAGCTCTGATGCATAGTCTACTGCTATACTCTCTTTTAATAAAAAACAAACAAACAAATATCTTTCTGACATTTCATTCATGATGGTCAGGCATGTGCATATCTTTGCCAGGAAGAAAGCATGTACGCAGAGTAGGTTTTCTCTTCTTTCTTCACCCTAATTGGAGTAAAAATTGATGTCATGGAATTGGAATGCTTAGAAATAAAGGCCCTTATCATCAGTGAGAACTTTTTTCTGACAACATGCATTCTAACAGTGCTGGAAACAGGGGAGGGATTTAGATATGTTTGCGCCAGGAAGAGAAAATTCTATCTTCCCTTGTGTTGCCTTCCAGGTATGGATCTCCCAACAGGCCAACATGTGCCTAAAATGATTTTTTTAAAAAGCTGTACACCAATATCCTCACCATCAGCTACTAAGTAACATCTCTTGGCCCACCTCCCACCCCCAGTCTACCTTAACAGTCAGCAGCCACATTGAGAGATTGAGATCAGTTCAGCTGGTGATCAGAGCGCATGAGGATGACATTTCCCTTCCCCTTCTGCCAGCCAGTGAGCAAGACTATGATGAGGAGTCATGCCAGGGGTCCTGTTTCTGATTATCTCAGTGTTGCTTGCTGATGGGAGGGGCCTGGAAACGCGATCCTCCTGTACCCAGATCGCCTGGTGAACAGACTGCCATTGCTTGGTGCAGCTGCCATCTGTTAAGGTAGGTTGAGAGGCATTCACGATTATGGCAATATCCCATGATCATTAATATGTTTTATTTCTGAATATGGAGTAGCTACAGATTTTTAACTTTTGGTTATGAATCCACAACTGCAATACAGGATGCCAGCCATAATGTGCAGTTTGGCCATTGGGTTGCTTTCATAATATAGTCCTTTCCTCTGGTTTGCTGTCTTTTGTTTGCTAACCTTTTAAGGGCAATCTAGACAATATCATTGGCAAAACAATACATTCCCATATTTTCTAGGGTGGCAAGAGTTGAGTTTTGTCAATTAAAAAAAATACAAATAAACTGTAATTTCAGTGCTACTATTTTCCCCCAGGGTATAAAAAACCCCTTTTCATTAAAATTAGGCATCTTGCATCTTTAGTTAAAATTAAGTTTTTGTTAAAATTAGTTTCTCTGCCCCAAGCTGACACCTCCCTCCCAGCAAGAGTGCTATCCATTACCACCTAAGAGGGATCCCTTGAGATGCTATGATTCCTTTCAAGGTTAGGATCAACTGTGGGGTCTTATTCTTTAGATTCTGAAAGTCTAAAGAGACTGAAAGTCAGTCAGTTAAGGGAGACTTGGGTTAACAGGACTCCCACAAAGAGCATATGCCTGCACATCCCCTTTGTTGCTATGATGCAGATCCCTGTATTTTAATGAAGTTGTAGCCTTGCTTCACCAATTCCAGTGTCTGGCTTCATCACCCAGGTGGGAAGGCAAAGCTTTTTCTGGGCTAAAACCAGCTCAAGAGGAATTCCCCCCCCCCCCCCACCAGGGTTCAGGGGGAATCAAAGCTTCCAATATTCTCCAGATTGTTGCCTTGCTTTACGAGAGGACTCTGGAAGCATCAGTCTCAAAAACTGACTTTCCCTGGGATCTGGGAGAAACCACTTCTTTCTTTCAACAAGCAATTGTCACACTAAATCTGTTTCTGATATTTTAATGCAGATTTGCCTTTGTTCTTCAAGTTGCCTGTTACCCCATGACTTCCATAGGGTTTTCTTAGACAAGGAATACTCAGAAGTGGTTTTGCCAGTTCCTTTCTCTGAAATATAGCCTACAACACCTAGTATTCATTGGTGGTCTTCCATCCAAGTACTAACCAGAACAGGAACTCTTACTCTACATACCAGATTTACTTAGTTTGTGCATACATTAAGAACTTTAGGCAGGAGTTTCTGTCAGGCTTATCTGGAGGTGCCAAGAATGGAATTGGAGATTTTCAGCACACATAGCATGTGCTCTTCCATTGAGCTGCAGAATAACAGAATGCTAAATGATCAAGGTGATCTATATGCAAATAACTCTCACCTATTAAAGGTTACTGTGTATTGCCACCATGTGAACGAATTTCTTGCTCATGGTGTATGCAATATGAAAATCAGCCCAAAGTAAAATGTGGAGGATGATTTATTGAGGATGACTTATTGAATCCAGGAGAAGTTCTGAACAGTAACACCCTTTGTTATTATAACACTTCCTTTGATCAGTACATCCATTTATCCCCCTCGTGCCTTTTTGGCACTATTAGGTCATGACAAGAATTATATGCAAGACCCAACACATTCAGATTTTACAGAACCTTATAAATAGTGGGCCATTAAATGTTATTAACTTTGCTGGAAACCTGCCATGAATAAAGCATGTTAGCAGTTTTATTTTGTTGCTTGATGTGTGTGGTGCAGTTGCTTAACTGCTAAGATAAATAATCTTACCATTTAATGTGTAAGCCAATAGGACCTAGAGGGAAATATGGGGCTTCAATACTTAATGTAGATGATGGGGTGCATGAAAAGTATTGCTTACAGATCTCAAACTTATATGCTGATTTTTATTTACAGGCATCAACAGCCATTCAAAATGGCTTAACATCAATGCTTGAGAAAATAGTGCTTAAAAGTAATTTTTCCAAGATCTGATGGTCACTTATTTTGGATAGCCATTAATGATTGTGATTAAAGATAGTCTGATGCTCATGCTGGCTAGGGGATTCTGGGGGTGGTAATCCTACCTTTGCCAAACTTGATTTAACAATGCTTTGCTGGAACACCTGGTAATGCTCTGGTGTCAGCCATACAAAATTAGCATTTGAAGATACTGTTAGCATGCCCTATTACCACACCCTGTGAGATTCCATAACTGGACATATTCAACACTTTGGGGGGTCGCGTTGGCTGTAAGGTTAGGCAGACTAGAGGGCAGTCAGAGGTCATGATGACCTGAGATGTGTCTAGAAATATAATGGTGCAAAAGCCCAAGTTAGGATTATGTAGAAAGCCCCTGTAATGGGTATATGCTAAGAACACAGTCATTAAGTGGTATGCACTAACCCTTTTTTCCAGCCCTGGGCTGCTTTTGACCTATAAAGCCCTATTTGTCTCAGGTGCAGGTTATTTTGAAGAATGGTATTCTCCCTTGAGAACCAGCCTGTGGTTTGAGGTCTGCTGGGGAGACCTTCCTCTCTGCCCCACCACTCTCACAAATACATCTGGTGGGAACTTGGGAGAGGACCTTCTCAGTAGCTGCCTCCAGGCTCTGGATCTCTCTTCCCAGAGCAGCTACAGAGCACTCTCCATACTCTCTTTTCACAGACACAGTAAAGACTGTTCTGACAGGCAACTGATGCCTAAACAATGCTCTGGATCTTGCTAATTTGTGTGCGTGTGTGTGCTTAACGATGGTTTTAATTTTTTTTTATTGTTTTGATTGTTTAATCTCATTTTAATTTTTGTATCTTGTGAATTTTTAACAATGTTTTTTTTTAATTTGATGTATGTCGCTCTGTGTTCCAAACTAGGAATAATAATGATAATAATAATGTTGTTATTGTTTTTGTCAGCTTCAATGTATGGTGACTATATGAAGGAAAGACCTCAAAGAGCCCCACCAGCCTTGCTCAGGTCTTGCATGTTCAAGGCCATGGCTTCTTTGATTGAGTTAATCTATCTATAACGTGGCCTTACTTTTTTCCTATTGCTTTCCACTTTACCAAACATTAATATTTTTTTTCCAGTGAGTCATGTAATCTCTTGATATATCCAAAGTATGATAGCCTCAATTTTGGTTTAAAATGAAAGTTCATGCTTGATTTGCTCTTGGACACATTTACTTGTCTTTTTGGTGGTGCATTGTGTCTCCAGAACTCTCCTCAAACAACATATTTCTTCTTCTTCTTCTCCTTCTTCTTCTCCTTCTTCTTCTCCTTCTTCTTTTATTTACAAAATGTTTTTACAAAATATAAAATACAAAATAAAAAAATTTTGACATCAACTGAGTTTGAACTTGCGTAGTTGTCTGTTCCATGATCTTTCTTATACAGTACTGTCATGTTTATCTATATATTTGAAAAACATATATACATATATTTGTATATCATACATTTATGCATACCTAAAACTTATTTATACTTATATGCTAAGATTAACCATTCATACCGTCATATATTTACAAACATTAAAGCATCCCTTTAAATTTTCTTACTACACTAACATACATATAGTTACGGTACTTTTGCATCCTTTCATCCTCCCAAATGAAATCTATTTTTCCCGTATCTATCAATCAAAAGATTCTTTTCTTAGCCTCACTCGCTTTAATCTATAAACCAAGTGACTGCATACTCATTCCATTCCAACTTCCAAAGTTCTATCAATTTCCTCCATTCTTCTCTAAACTTAGTTGTGGATCAGTATTTAATCCAGTATGTAAGCTGATCCATTCGTGCAATTTCTAATAGTGTACTCATCCATTCCTCTACCTTCGGTGTATCCTTTTGTTTCCAATATCTGGCATACATGATTCTCATTGTGGTGGTCATGTATAACATTAATGTTCTATCTTCTTTAGGGAAATCTTTCTCTATGATGTTTAGTAAATATATTTCAGGTTTTAATCTAAATTCAATTTTCAATATTTTACTAATCCAATTATGTATGTTCACCCAATATTTTTTTGCTACTCCACATGACTCAAACAACATATTTCTAAGGAGTTGATTTTCTTCCTGTCAGCTTTCTTTGCTGTCCAGATTTCACAACTATACATAGAAACTGGAATGGAATAATAGCATGGGCAATCCTGACTTTGATATTCAATTATATATCTTTACACCTGAGAAGAGGTACACATATAGTCATTTTTGCACTCTTGACATATAGAAGACTTAAATATACAGATCAAATAAAGCACATTTTCTGTTTTGCACAAATCAAGTGGTATTTCTTTCATTACCCATACCTTTCTCTTCCACCACTGTGATGTTGTGATGTATTCTAAGTATGTGCTGTTGTGCTGAGGGAGGGAAATCTTGTGAAATGGTGTCAAGTTGACATGCTCAGTTCACCTGTTAACATCATCTGCATGCTTG
The DNA here is from genome assembly GCA_030847615.1 of Gambelia wislizenii. Lineage (NCBI taxonomy): Eukaryota > Metazoa > Chordata > Lepidosauria > Squamata > Crotaphytidae > Gambelia > Gambelia wislizenii. The sequence goes on along the minus strand of JAUMIR010000002.1, from coordinate 357,676,786 downwards.
AAAGAGGAAGTACAGAGTGAGCCACACCACCCAAAATAATGTATCAGCCAGGGTTCAAAAGGCGTGTATGCAGCAGATACTTACATAAGGATATTCTGCAGTCACAATGAAGCCATGCAGTAAACTAGACAAGCTAATATATTTGTTCAAATCCAGGAATCTCTTTATGAGAGACTTGGACCTGAATCCCGTTGGTGATTCCACACAGAACAAACCCACTGAATCAGTGAGATTTCCCTACATCTCTAATCACTATTTAACAACTGATTTAGGTGTTCTGTTCTGCTCTGGTTGGGCTACCAACAGGATTCAGACCACAATGTACACACTTAGGAATGGAACAAAGGTGCACAATATAATCCTATACATGTCTACTCAGAGGGGGGAAAGCCCCAATGTGACTTATCATTGGGTAAATTGTGCCAAGCATCACAATTCCAATTGACACCAAATGAATCTAATGGTCCCTGGGGTACCTTCCATAGAACCATAGGACTGTAGACATAATATAATTGTAATTTTTATGATGATGACATTTTTGGTATTACAGTTGGACCCCGTATCCAGGGGGGCTTGGTTCCCAGACTTACTCTGGATACTGGAAACAGGAAATAAAATTGAACCGTATTAAAATAAAGGACTTCCAGTAAAAACATACCATACAGTTGGTTGGAAGACCTAGGACTTTATCAGACCACTCCTCATAAAAGTTCTTTTGCCTGCATAAATTGTGGCATTTTTATGCTGGCAAAAGAACTCCCCCTACTGGACCTTACCTTGTTCCCGTTAAAGAGGCTTCCTAAGTACTAATGGCTTGTGAGAAGACGCTCACGCAGGAAATTAAAAACAAATAAAATAAACACACAAAAAGTTCAGGAAAGCATGAAAACACATTCAAAAAGATCCAAGTAAAATGGGTGTGTGTGTTTCATAAAAAGAGCATTCCCTACCTGGCTGTCCTGGTCGCACTCGGAAGTGTTTGCCTATTGACACTGCATTCATACGAGTACAGTGGTGCATGGATTAAAACGCTGGCAATGCTGGCAGAAAATCGCTATGGGGGACCAATTGATGGCTTGGGCTATCAATAAAAAACTACATTTTTTAAACAATATATGATCGTGAAAGGGCAACATTGTCTGATACGCATGCCTTTTTGCAATCATTAGGCATCTTCGTGATGCCTTATTTGACTGGTCTAATAAAATCTTTAGAAGTATCTCTAGGCATTTTCCAGCACGGCTCTATGGTATGTGTCCCTATTTTGTGTTCTACAGATAATGGAAACAGTGGATATTGGTTTTGGCTGTACGGTTGTCCCTCCATATTCACGGATTTGACATTCATGGATTTAAGTATTCACGGCTTGAAAATATTCTTAAAAAAAAAAAAATCCAAAAAGCAAACTTTGATTTTGCCATCTTATATAAGGAACACCATTTTGCTATGCCATTGCATATAATGGAACTTCAGTATTCATGGATTTGGGTATTCATGGGGGGTCCTGGAACCAAACTCCAGCGAATGTGAAGGGACAACTGTATTGTTAATTTAACAGCTGTTATGTTTTACATGCATTTAAACACCTGGCACATTTCCACTGAATGGTTTATTGTTGAACTGTTAAAGTTACACTGTAGTGTTCTTATAAACTTAATCACATATTCTCAGGGCTGGTTCAAACAATTTTCTGCTTGTGGCAGAAGAGCAAAGAATGCCTCCACTCCCAAGTCAACATGCACAGCATCCAAAGCTGCGCAAGTTGCTTTGGCCGGTGAAGCAGAAAATCCTATGCACCCCTGGAGGCAGCAATGAAGTAAGTAGCTCCGCATTTGCTGCCCTTTCTTGATGTCCAGAATCTGTTCTCTGAGGCAGTAGGCTGCCTCAGCCTGCCTAACAGTAGGGTTGGCTCTTGCTATTGTACTAGTACTGTATTTAAATTGACTGTATTTTGTGAACTGCTTTGAGCACAGTGTATTTGTGGGGAAATCTGAGGTATAAAAATATCCTCATTAGGATTACAACTGTGAGAAAGGCAATGTGTACTTGATGAAAATAAATGCACATATGAGTGCACATAAATATCTGGATCAAGATGATACTCTTCAAACTACTGTCATTGTATGGCATAAACTGCATTCTGTTGTGTGTTTTTTTACTCTAAGATAAAATAACCTTCAACATATGAATCATAATTGGATAATTATAATAGCTGTATAATTACAGTATAGCAGAGGAAATAATCAGTGACCTTATTAGCAACACTGATCTTGGAAACAATGTGAGAGAGCCTTTTTTTTTTTTTCTTTAAATCCAACATACTTTTTTATTACTATTTTTTTAAAAAAGAAAATAAGCTAAACAAAGATAGTGTCACAAATCCAAACTGACACTTATCGTAACCCATGGCTATGAAAAAGCCTTTTCAAAAAAAGCATTAGAATAAGCTAATTTCATTTCTCCCAGCTGCCTGTCTTTCAGTTCTTTATCCTTGCTATCAAGTTAGAATAAAATTCATCTCTTACAGTTGAAGTAATGAGCAGGCAATGACTTACCAAGCAAAGAGACCAAGCTGAGGCAGAATTAGAATACAATTTTAATGAGACGGAACAGAGAAAGTGGAAGTGTTACTCATTTGACAGACTTGGCAAAATACCCAACATTATTTCAAATGCTTTTTCCTCTCTGTAGAGGAACTGTCATGCATATATATGTCATGCAAAGCATATGCAATGCTATACTTTTAGAAATGTATTGTTAATGTGAGGAAAGCAAAAAATACATTGTTTAAGAAGATGCTTGCGGTAAATGTGACTGTAATTAAATCGTACTCTGGGATTTAGTAGATCAAGCTTCCCACAAATTTGTTGGACAAAAATTCCCATCACCCATAGACAACACAGCAATTGGTGCCATCCCCAAGCTATTGGGCATGCTGGCTGGGGATAATGGGATATTGAGTATGGTATGTCTGAAGGGTACAAAACTGTGGGGGGGAAAACAAATGAGCTATATGATGGTATGCAGCTTTGTACCACACATAGGCATAAATCCAATTGTTAGTCCCAAAAAGAATAGACCCGTTGAATCAATGAAACTTACTTAAACATTAATTATCATGTTCTCATGATAATAAGGCTTTAGTGGGCCTATTCTACTTGGGACTAACAATAGGATTTAGGTATAAAACAACAGTCTTAGAACACAGTCCCACTTTGAGTTTTGTGTTTTCTTCAAATTATAAGAAATAAGATTTCACCTAACCATTAAGTAGAACTTCTATACCTAAGACCTGTTTTATAGTGGAATAGACTGCATGGTGGTGGACTCTCCTTCTTTTGAGGTTTTTCAACAGTGGTTGGATGGCCATCTCTTAGGATTTATCTTGCTTTGTAGATTTATGCTTTACTTGTGTATTCCTGCATTGCAGGTGGTTGGAATAGAGGGCTCTTGCAGTTCTTCCAACTGTATCATTCTATGAGGATTCCTTAGGAAATTCCAAGTAGAGCATCTAGGCAATTTTGAAGCTCTTTTTTAAGCACAGAGGGACTTTAGACAACCAGGCTGAATTTCTTCAGGTTTCATGAAGGACAGAATTAACATTAAACTCTTCCCAGTTTCTCCCTCCCATTCCATGTATTACCACTGTTTCTGCATGCCTCATGTGTTAGAACAAAATAAATATATAAATACCCCCCCCCATATTTTCCAACTATGGTTAGAAGCTGCAGTTTTGTTGGGACCCATCCCTTGAGGATCCTATAGGTACAAAACTGCCCCCCCCCAAGTTGGCCATCCCTACTCCAGTGGTCATTTGATTGTATCTTGGGCTGTGATACACCGGCCCAGCCTTAGCTGCACCCCTGGATAATCTATTCTGGGGTGAGAATTGTGCAGCCCTGCAAATGATGTTGCATTGGTTCTCCCAGTACCCCTAGAGTGTATAGCCAATGCTAACATCCTTAACACCTACAATCGCTATCCATATCTCTAATTGTTATCCACTGTTATGTGAACATAGCATTTTGGGCACTTGTCCCGCTTTCTTCTTTGAGTAATGCTTTGGTTTCTATTGGATTTTACACTATTCATGTCAAGTATTATTAATTTCATTGAAACAACATAGTACCTGCACATTTGCTTTTAGAACTCATGCTCTCAGCAATAAGCTATTTTCACCTGTGTCCCAAAGAGCTTCCTTTTTCTTTTCTATATTTTCATTTTACAGAAAGTGTCCGGAAAAGCAGCTCAACATGCCAGCAGAATAAACCAGGGCTGGGAAAGCAGCCAAGCCCCACTGATAGTTAATTAGGGAGAGCCAGATAAAGTTCAGAACAACCAAGGTTCCATTTCTTGGAGAAGCAGCAATATAGGCAAGAAGGTACACAGAGAAGAGTCCAGAATACAAGCCAAAGGCCAAGGCTTACAGACGGCAGCATTGTCCAGAAGTCGGTCCATGAATCCAGCAGGGTCAGGCAACAGGGTAGTCAGGAACAGTCCAAGATCAAGGCATGAGTCAAGGTAGCAAGGATTCAGGCATCGAAGTCAGCAGGAAGCTTTCTCCAGGGAGATCAGTTTATCTCTGACAAAGCCTCTATTGCCTCTTCCAGCCTATATAAAGCAATTAAGGCTCTATCAGGTGTTTCTTAATGAGCAAGTTCTTCTCATAAATTCTCAGAGACCTCATTTGAGCCTTCTTTTGAGCTTGCTGCTGGGTATATGATGGTGGGGGTAAGTCCCTCTTTTCTTTGGCCTTATCTGAATGGGCAGGACTCTCTGCTGGGACTGATGCCAAGCCTCTCGGACCAGGCTCTTCTTCTGCTTGAGCCTCCAGGTTGGCTGGGTTCCCTGCTGGCACAGGTATAGATAAACCTGTGCCAGGGTCCCTAGGGCCATTTCCTGCCATGTCCTCCTCCTCCTCTGATTCTACAGCCTCATCAGGCTCACGGGGCATGACAGAAAGATACCATTTGCCTTCTATGTTTGTTAGTAGCTTTTTAGGACTTTTTCAAATAGGGGATCCTCCCCTGAGGAGGTCAGGAGAAGAATGGCACTGTCACGCTTACAGCGCTCCATTTCAGATAGCTCCGTCCTCCTCCTGACGTTTCCCCCATGCTTCCTCCATGCTGCAGGTGCCACTTTTTATTGATGGTGGTTTTCCGTCAATAAAAGTGGTGCGTTTCTTGCACATACAGCACAGAGGAAGCATGGGGGAAGGTTGGGAGGAGGACGGCATAATCCGAAACGGAGCACTGTAAGCATGACAGCACCATTTTTCTCCCAACCTCTTTGGGGGGGGGGGGTCCTCCCATTTGAAAAAGTCCTTAGTCAGAAGAAGTAACTGCAAATTAGAGGCCTTGCTTTTATGTTATGAGAGAAAATACATTTCCCTGTCTCCTGTTTAGCTTGTCCATTAACCTCTCCATTGACATCCCCTTGTCATGGGAGAGAGGCTTGCGTACGCTAATGATGTTTTGAGCTATGCTGGCGGTGGCATAATAGCCACCGGTAGGGTCTCCCATGCCAGACAGATCAAAACCGAAGGGTCTGACAAAGAGTGTCAAAGGGCAGGATGGGCTCTCTAGCCTTATGGCAACCACCCTAGGAGAAGGAAAACTCTAATCCCAAACCCGGGCAGATGGTGCTTGTCCAGCCCTGTAAGGTCAACGATCTAAGAGAAGGAAACTCTAATCAAACCTACGACCCGAGGACCTCGCTGCTACCATCCATGCTTGCAAGGCCACGGCAGATGAACCTCTGGTTTATAAAGGGTGAGGCCAGTTCTGTGTACGCTGCGCTCCACCAGAAAAATCCATTGCACAGGCTCGAAGGACAAATTCAATTCAAAAAAAAAAAAAGCCCTGTAGCGATAGGCAAGGGAAGAAACGGCAGGTGTAAAGATGTACTGGAAGCTGCAGACCCAACCCTGCATGCAGGCGATTCAGGACTTTGGTTGCTTGAGACTGACCCGGGAGATGACAGTCTTGTTCGGCAGCATCCTGAATGACCAAGCAGCCTTTTTTAAGGAGAGCACTGCTTGCTCCATATGGAAAGGGGTCTAGAAAAGGTGGCCTAACAAAAGCTCATCCCCAACTACCTGGTTGGCTAGCCGCGGCCAACGAGAATCTTCTGATGTGGTCAAACCAAGGCAAAGAAACAAAGGCACACACCGGCCTCCAAAGGTGTAAATAAACTCATGCTTGCATGCTGGAACATCAGAACCATGCGAGACTCTGCAGATAGTGGACAGCCTGATTGTTGTTCTGCTCTAATAGCCCATGAACTATCACGACTTAATATTGATATCACTGCTCTTAGTGAAGTTCATCTCCATGAGGAAGGCAGCCTTAAAGAACATGGCGCCGGCTACACACTTTACTGGTCTGGCAAACCCAAAACCAAAAAACATCTTTCAGGAGTAGGCTTTATGATTAAAAACTCCATTGCCTCAAAACTCAAACTCAACAGGACACTCTGATTGCATTATTTCCTTACGCCTCCCACATGTTGTTCTCTTTAGTATATATGCCCCAATATGCAAGCCAACCCTATGCCAACTCATACAAAAAGTCCCTGTAGAAGATAAAATTATTATCCTTGGTGACTTCAATACCAGAGTAGGAAAGAACTCTGAAGCCTGGAAAGGTGTCTTAGGCAAGCATGGTGTTGGAAATTGCAATGATAACGGACACCTCTTGCTAGAGTTCTGTGCAGAACAACAGCTGACTATTACAAACACTATCTTTCAGCAGAAAGATAGATTGAAGACAACCTGGATGCATCCCCAATCCAAACATTGGCACCTCATTGACTATGTTGTAGTCCGCCAGAGAAACATTTGCGATGTCCGCCATACTCGAGTAATGCCCAGTGCAGAATGCCAGACAGATCATCACCTCGTCAGATGTAAATTAAATCTTCATTTTAAGTTCAAACCTAAGAGGGGTGGCATCTTAAAGAGGAGACTCCAAGTCAACAATCTTCAACAAGCTACCATGAGAGACAACTTCCAGGCAAATCTGCAAACAAAACTTGAAGACCATCCTACAGATCCTTCTCCTACAGTGCTTTGGCAACATATCAAAAACAGTATCCTCCAGTCTGTGGAAGAATCCCTCGGGTTCTCCCACAGGAAAAATCAAGACTGGTTTGATGAAAACAACCAAGAGATCCAGGAGCTGTTATCAAAGAAGAGAACTGCTCACCAGGCATACCTCGCCCAGCCAACTTGCCATATAAGAAAAGCAGCTTTCCGTCTCACATGTAGTAAACTTCAACAAAAACTCGAAGACATGCAGAACAAGTGGTGGATCAATGTAGCAGAAAAGACACAACGCTGTGCAGAATTGGGTGATCTTAGAGGATTTTATGAAGCTCTTAAAGCAGTGTTTGGACCTACTTATCAGGTCCAAATCTCCTTAAACAGTACAGATGGTCAAACATTAATTACTGATAAAGCCTCTATCCTGAATTGATGGGCTGAACATTTTCAAGGTCTCTTTAGTGCCAACTGAGAAGTCCAAGGTTCTTCTATCCAACATATGATACAAAAACTGATGAAAAATGAATTGGACATAGCTCCCTCTTTGGAAGAGAGCCTTAAGGCCATATAGCAGATGAAAAATGGCAAGGCAGCTGGGATTGATGGAACCCCACCTGAAGTTTGGAAACTTGGAGGTCATGCACTCCACAATAAATTCCACAAACTCCTTGTGAATTACTGGGAAATAGGGTCTCCGAGATGCAGTCCTCATCACCCTGTACAAAAAAAAAGGAGCAAAATCTGATTGCTCAAACTATTGAGGCATAACAGTGCTCTCTATTGCTGGAAAAATCCTTGCAGGGATACCCCTGAGCAGATTAGTTCCTGCTTTGCAGAAGAACTTCTTCCTGAAAGCCAATGTGGCTTCAGAGCCAATAGGAGTACTACAGATATGGTATTTGCCCTTAGACAACTACAAGAAATGTAAAGAGCAGAACAAGGGTCTCTATGTAACATTTGTCAACCTCACCAAAGCCTTCGACACTGTGAGTAGAAAAGGTCTGTGGCAGATCCTGAAAAGACTAGGATGTCCCCCCAAATTCCTTAAAATGAATATCTTGCTACACGAGGGCCAGCGTGGTCAAGTCAGATATGGTGATGCTCTTTCAGAGCCCTTTCTAATAACTAATGGAATGAAGCAAGAGTGTGTTCTTGCTCCAACTTTATTTACAATCTTCTTCAGCATGATGCTCCAAAGGGTTACGGCAGAGCTTGAACAAGAAGACGGCATCTATATATGTTACCATATTGATGGTAGCTTGTTTAACTTAAGCCGTCTGAGGGCTCGCACTAAGACTGTAAACTATCTAGTCCATGAGCTGCTCTTCGCTGATGATGGTGCCCTTGTTGCCCACACAGAAGCAGCTCTGCAGCGCCTAACATCCTGCTTCTCAACAGCTGCAGAGCTGTTTGGGCTGGAAGTCAACCTGAAGAAAACGGAAGTTCTTTACCAGCCTGCACCACAGAACAAACACTACCATCCCCACATTGCCGTCAGCAACTCTGTGCTTAAGTCTGTTCAGCAGTTCCCCTATCTGGGAAGCATCATCTCCTCAGATGCCAAGATTGACAAAGAGATCGATCGCAGATTAGCAAAGGCATATAGCACATTTGGAAGACTTTACAAAAGAGTCTGGAGTAATAAACACCGGAGGCGAAACACAAAAATCAGTGTTTATAGAGCCATTGTACTGTCTATTCTCCTTTATGGGTCTGAAACATGGGTCACCTATCCCCACCACTTATGACTCCTCGAACGCTTTCATCAGTGCTGTCTATGCACAATCCTAAATCTACACTGGACTGACTATGTGACGAATGTTGCTGTCCTTGAGCAAGCAGGGATCACCAGCATTGAGGCCATGATACTGAGAACACAGCTGCGCTGGGCAGGGGACATTTCTAGGATGGAGGACCATCGCCTCCCCAAAATAGTTCACTCTATGGTGAACTCACCACAGGTCAGCGTAAGAGGGGCACTCCAAAAAAGCACTACAAGGACTCCCTGAAGCAATATCTCAGGCTCGGCCAAATTGATCACCAACAATGGTCTGCCATGGCCTCACATCGGGAAGCATGGAGACGCACTATCCACAATGCTGCAGCCTTATTTGAGAACTCACGCCGAACAAGTCTTGAAGAGAAACGACAACACAGAAAGAATCGCAACCCAGAAACATCACCCAAGGAGACCTTCTGCTGTGCTTTCTGCAACCGGACTTGTTTATCTCGGATTGGCCTTTTTAGTCATCAGCGCGCTTGCAGAAAGCGCGGGATGAGTCCTTCCTGAATCTTCATCTGTGAAGAAAAGCCAGAGAGAGAGATTTAGCTTGTCAGAAGAACTTGCTGAAAAGGATTATCTTTATTTATAGTGATGTGATTAGCATCCATGCTAAAGTGATCTTCTATTTTATGGTGAGCCAGCCAGTTCTATATAATTCTAGAAGGTAGTTCAGCACTGCAGATTATTACAGGGAATGAGTGCTCATTTTAATTAGGTCAACATAGAGCTCTAACTGAAGTACCAGAGAATAAAACCACATGTTGTATGCTAGAAAAAAGTAGAGTTTGGAAAAGTTACTTTTTGTACTATAGGTCCCAATATTCTCCAGACAGTTGCCATGTTTACAAGGGAACTCTGGGAGCGAAGGGCTAGCTGGCAGGGTCTGGAGCTCAAGGTAGACATAATTTCTACAGTTTTAAAGCACAAGGTGTGAGGCTTATATTGTTAATATCCAGGGCTGTGGACATTCTAGCTTTCCCTACTCTTGGGGAAGTCCAGAATCTGGAGGAGTCCTTCCTTGTAGCCAGGTCCTTTGTCTGGTCACCTGAAACCAACTCCTGCTTTCACTTGGCCCAATTCTCACAGACTGTGAGGCATGGCCCCCACATCCTGAAGAGCGTTAGTCCTGTCAGCAACCCCCCCCCCATGGGGGCCATGCTGTGAGGATGTCTAGACTCTATATTTTTTTAAAGAGCTGTAGTGTCTCTGTCTGGACGTGCAGACTCAGGACCTGCAACAGCCAGCTCTTCACTATCTTCAAGTTCTGGGGGCTCAAAGTCATCCTTGGAGGGATCTTGATAGGTGTCCAGCTCCAGTCTGGTTTTAAAACAACCAACCATACAAAGGGAAAGCAGGACCTTTAAATTTGCCTAACAATGGTTAATATTTGGACAGGAGACTGAGCAGGCACGCAGGCTACTTAGCCACTATATTAAGATGGACTGTATTTCTCTGAAGCCAGTATGGCATAATGGTTTAAGTGCTGGACTAAGATTCCAGGAGACTGGGGTTCAAATCTGTGCTCTGCCACAGAAACCTGCTCAATTACCTTGATCAAGTCACATTCCCTTAGTCTAAGAGGAAAGCAATTATACAGTTAGAATAATCTGAACAGCAGGCAAACATATGGTGATCCATTCATATGGACATGTGCATAAATACGTTATCACTCAGAAGGGGGGCAGTCAAATTCACCACAACATCCATGTGTATCATGCCCGGGGCTTCATCTGGATTTTTAAAAAAGCTCCATACAACATGCAAATGTGCGATCATTTGAACACTCACATTTGCATAGATACGAACAGGCAGCATAATCTGATTGGCTGGACAAGCCTGCGGGCGGGGCTAGCAAACAGGGAAAATGCCTGCGGCCGCCATGTCAAATTTTCAGCTAAGCAAGGGTTCAGTAAGTCGATAAAATGGCAATCTTATACTTTTTTCCTTTGTTTTTTTTGTAAATACAAACTATTGCTTGTGCGCACCATGGGGAACTGTTTTTTTTTTTTTTTTTTTTAAATTTGGTGGCTGTAGATTTAAAATTGTGAGTAAATCACTTTCATCTTGGCTAGGGGGTCATGCAGAGTTTAGGGGGGCTCTTTTGACCACGAAGACAGATTGCATAATTGCAAATGCCTCCTTTTTTAGATGTGTTCGTATCTCCCCCTTCGTATAGACAACACATAAATCTTGCCAAGAAAACCCTATGATAGGGTCATCATAAGTTGGAGTCTAGTTGGAGGCACATAACAATAACAGGAACTGTATTTCTATACAAATTGTAATACAGTTGCCCCTCCACATTCACGGATTTGACATTCACGGTTTTAAGTATTCACGGTTTGAAAATATTCTTAAAAAAATAATTATCCCAAAAGCAAACCTTGATTTTGCCATCTTATATCAGAGACACCATTTTGTTTTGCCATTGCATATAATGGGACTTGAGTATTCACGGATTTGGGTATTCATCGGAGGTCCTGGAACCAAACCCCAGCGAATGTGAAGGGACAACTGTACTGTAATTAACAATATCTATTAAATAACTATTAAATGTAGATTCTAAATCTGTGTTTAGAGCTATAAATTAATGGGTGACATCTTTTATGCAAATCTGTGGCCTTTTTGGATCTCTTTGCCACCCACTTTGAAGAGGCAGGGCACCATTTCACCTCTGGGCAGTCCTGACAAGGCCTGAGACAAAGCCAGGGGGAAGCTGGCGTAAAGCCTTTTAATTTTTTTTTAATAAACTCTGTGAAACCCCGCATTGTGTGGGAAAACACACAGGGGTCCAGCGCAGGAATGCAGGGTTCATATCTGTACACTGGCCTATATAGCTGGCCACTGCCACTGCTTCTGGAGTCGCTCTGCAACTGGGAAGGAGACCCCCCCCCCAGCACATGATCAAGGTCTCTGTTCCTGGCTTTAGAGAATGTGATGTGCAACAGTGGGGGAGGAGCCCACCGAAACCAGCTGGCATGTGCATGTGGTAACTGGTATGTGCGTACAGACTCCTGCCTGTTTTGTCATGGTAACAGGGCAGGGGGAGAGACAGGCCAGCTCTGGGGCTGGAATATGCCTGTGAGAAGGTGCATATTCTGGTCAGTCGAGACAAGCCATCAGCTGTGGAATATCTCAGGGCATGTGCAGTATTCATCTCTAATTCGCAACTGCTGGCCCTTGCCTTTAAGCCCTTCACAAGATTCTATTTATGGTTTCTAAGATTCTATTCTAGCTAATTACAGTGACTTATTAGATATTTGCAACACGTGCCCATGACTTGATACAGTGAGTGCTCTCCAAGTGCTCTCCTCAATTCCAGATCATTTCTGAAGAGTAGTGCTGACAGCCTTCAGTGCATGAAAAGACCACAAAGACACCAGATGGAACAAACATGGTACTTGCGCTGAATGTCTTAAGCTCTTTTGGCATAACAGCCTGCCAAAAAATGGCTCTGCCCAATAATCCATATTAAAATATTATGAGAACTATTCTAGAAGAAAATTTTAGTGGGCTTTGTTCATCCTGGACTTTCTTCAGTTCAGCATTTCCACAGGCCATTTATTTCTGTCAGTTGTTTCTATCACATAACACTTCTCTGATTTGCTAAAGCCATCTGTATTTATGCTGAGGTGCTTACAGCAGGTGTCACTTTTTAAGAAAACCATAAATCCATAAGTGTTATCCCAGACCTTAGAGGGCTATTTTATTTGTAAAGTGTAACAGAAAGAATAGCTCTTATGAGGGATCTATTATCCCTCCTACATCTTAAAATGGATTTAGGCATACTGTGAATATGTATAGACATTTGAAAACAAGAGCAACTTCATCGACCTTAGATCCCATTAGAATTAGTAAGGCTTCCTGACTGATAGCCATTTTTTTCCTGTTGTGAATTCAATGAGACTGAAGCACAACTAACTTAGCTTGACTCTAACCATCCCATCATTCAAATAAGGACTTTGGCTTCGTTTTAGGGAGCTTCCAGATGGCTACTTTCTCTTTCCCAACCCTTGGAAACAACTGCATATATATAGTTGGACAAAAAAAAGTCTTGAAAGAGAGACTATCATCCCATGGGGCTTGGCAGCTGCTGGTGATTTAGTACTGTAATCTCTGTTTGGATTTAAAATGTCCTGCTAGGCCACTTGGACAGAGTGAGTGAGATCAGCACACTCTCTTCATAGACTGACAAAACCAGGCATACTGAATGGGCATGTTTATCACTCATCAAAGCTTCTACCTTGAAACCTCCTTAGAAGTTGCCCTTATGACAAGGATCTGGTGCTGATATACTTAACAGTCCATCTCTTAATGAAAAAGAGACTTCAGATATGAACCTACAGAGCTGGCATGGCTTCACTTGTATGATGAATTATGCATGCCTGAAGCTTACTCATGTCAGTAGGACTATGGTCCAAACTACAGCTTACACAATGGCCTGTTTAGGCTTTTGCTGTGAGGGACCCTGAAATAATGGGCATTCTGCCACGAATTGTCCCAACAGAAGTGGATATTCCTTTTCGATTCCATTTTAACAGGTCACATGCAGACACACTTTGGTTGGGTGCCTGAATAAGGACTGCAGCCCATGTTTGGAATTCTGATAAGGAAATGTATAGGATTTAGTTTATCCATTCCTTTCTAACTTAATGTTTCCTCTGAGATACATTTATCAGAGTTGTTAAAGGAAGTGCATTAAAAAAAAACTTCTTTAATTTTTATTTAAAGAGCTGTTTATTGAACTCTCTTAGGTCTCTCCTTTCCTTTTCCCTGAGGCAATTTTATTACAGTAGAGTATGAGAACTAGTGCTTTGAAGCATGAAAGTCTGTGCACTGAGTCAATATTATAGTTTATGTCTACTCAAATTGCTCCTAATTGTCCTCCCAATTGTCTATAATAAAGCAAATGTTGGAGTGCCAAATGTATAACCCTCAGGTAAGCTCATTAAACTCTTACAAAGTCTGGCATCTTTTTTGAAGCCTGAAGGGATTTCTGAAGGGGTGGGGAGTTATTATGCAATCCTCAATCTTTTTGATATATAGGGACCATATTCTGAGGTGCAGAAGCTACATTCTGAGGTACAGTGTCAGCTGTGAAGAATGCATGCAGGTGTAATTAGCTGATGTTTTCTTTTTGTTTTCTCTTGAAAGATAGAGAAATGCACAGAAATGTTGACTGGGGAAGGACTGGCACTCACTTCCCTGTAGTTTAATAAGGACAATGTTTCACAAGTACCAACACAGCTGTCCCAGAGTCAAGTGTGCAGGTTGATGTTGTGGTGTTGTTTTATTTATTTATGTTCCATCTTTTTCTTAGCTTTGGGACTCAACCTGCTTACAACAGTTAAAACAAACATAGCTAAAAATTCACAGCATACAAATGTTAAAAAGCAATTTAACCATGATAAAATTAAAACCAGTTAAAAATATAAACCATTAAACATCAACAACATATAAAAGTCCAGTATATTGTTTCACCTAAAACAATCAATTCTCAAAGGTCTGTCGGAAGAAAATGGTTTTTAACTGCTGGCCAAAAGATCACAAGAAGGGCTTCAGTCTAGCCTTTCCAGGAAGAGCGTCCCAGAGCCTGGGAGCAGCCATGGAGAAGGGCCTGTCTTGTGTTTTCAAGAGGAACAGAGAGCAGGGCTTCCCCAAAGATCTCAAAAACAGGCAGGTTTCTACGGAGGATACAGTCCTTCACATAACCTGGACCTGAGCCAAATACAGCTTTATATGTCAACACTAGCACTTTGAATTCTGCCTAAAAATGGATGAGCAGCCAATGGAGCTATTGCAGCAAGGGAGCTGTGTACTCCGTGTAGCCAGAGGTGTAGAAATATATAACGTAGTTTGATACCACTTTAAGTGTTGTGGCTCCATCCTGTGGAATCCTGGGATTTGTAGTTTTACAAGGTGTTTAGCCTTCTCTGCCAAAGAATTATGGCACCTCATAAAACTACAAATCCCAGAATTCTGTAGGATGGAGTCATGGCAGTTAAAGTGTGCCAAACTGCATTATTTCTACAGTGTGGATGCACCCCAAGTTAACAATTAGCTACAGCTCTTTGGACTAGCTGAAGTTTTTGAACACTGTTCAAAGGCAACCCCATGAACAGTGTGTTCTAGGAATTTCCAGAAAGATCAGATTCAATCAATGGTGCTGTTATTCCCTCCCATCTCCTAGAAATATTCTTAGTCACTCAGTAAATTAGTTAAGGATATTTCTATGAGAATTATTTTTTTCTAACTTTGCCATTTTTTGAGTAAGATTTTTTCTTTGAGTTCAATAATAGGTAAGCATGTAGCTATCTCCTGAAATAATATTATGAATCACACCCAATCAGAAGTCCCATCAATGAAAAGCAGCTCCTACTCATGGCTGCAGCACAGACTGAGCACACAAGGATGACATCGTTTCAAACTGGGACCCATTCGTGGTATAGTAACTTCATCTTCATGCACTCCTCTTAGGGTTTTTGCCCTGTCTGAAAATCTTCCATGGCAGCTAAAGTGGAATAATAGCACTATAATTCTGTAATGTGAATGGTCCCTTGGTGCCCTTCAGAGCCATTGAGTGGTTACTCTTATTATTCATATAATATGGAGATGATGGGAATTGTTGTCTAACACAGCAGCAGGGCACCATGTTTGGGAAACCAGCTTTTCATGAGAACTTTTGAAAGTAGAATGGAAAAGAAGGAAATCATCAATGAACACAAAATAGACAAAGAACAAGAAGTTAAAAGGTGCTATTTGTACTAACATTGTTTTATGTCACTTATCATATGTGTTGCTTTGCATTGACTTACAATGTTTTATGCCATTTAGTCCTGGCAAGACACTCTCAACATTCCCTAACACCTTTCCAGGAAAGCGATTAAAAAATGTCCTGTGACAGGAGACCTCACGAGAGCTTAAAACCAAGTCACAAGGGCAAAGGAAAAGCACCGTTCCCAGCTTTTGTAAAATTGTATCAATCTGACAAGCTAAGGTCATTGAAGTTCAGTTCTGAAATGTTCTCATCCCTTAGGAGAATGGGACATTATTAATATTTTTGTAGAGAAGAGCTCATGAGTAATGCAGTCTCTCTCAATGATGAAATGAAAAGGGTATTCCACTGTGTACTGTGAAATATATAATATATCTTCCACATAGTTGGTTGGGGATCAACTGCCAGTTTCTTCACGCTTTGAGCTCCTGATTGAAGTGCCAGCTGCGTTCCAGGGATTGAAAGAGACCTTGAAAATGGCAAAGCAAGGCCTAGAATATCGAGCTGACAAAACAAAACTGACAAGAGCAGCAATAGCTATTCTTTCGGAGTACTCATCATAGGAAATGTCACTGGAAAAGAGAGAATGAAAAAGGAGGGGGGGAACTGGAGTGGATTTTTTTTTAAAAAAATCAATGACTTGGATATGATTTGTTCATTTTTTATTTTTCACATGTGATAAAGGGGAATGACTGTGGTATAAACATTCAATAGTCGTTTTTATATTTTAGAAACCCTCTCATTCAGAGACATTAAAAGGACGTTTCCCCCCCCCCTCTAATATTGGGGCACAGATCATGCAGCTAAAGACAGTAAGAGTCAGGTACTATACAAGCGAAATAAAGGTTCTTGATATAGCGTACATTTTTTCCACAATACTCCTCTGAGCAAGATTTCTTAAGCCCCTATTGATTATCTTTGGAACTGCTTACCAGGGATGGTTTCCAACTCCTTGCATGTTTATCTGTTCAAATGATTGTTTGGCACTCTGTTTTTTTTTAAAAGCCTGATTGTACAGCTGGCAAAATACCACGTGTTATGATGCTGTGCTAGAGCCACAAGTTGTGATGTTGTCACGCATTTCCTGAGCATGTACAGCCTTGAGATTGTACAGCATGCAGGGCAATCTCATAGCCTGATCTGTTCTGCTGCTCAAAGATTACAGCATTTCCATACTGCATGGTTAGAAAATCCCAGTGTACTCACCATTGAATCAAGAAGATCCATGGGCCTAAATAAATAAATCCCCTTAGCCCTCTGGTATTTGTTGTTGTGTACCTTCAAATAATTTCTGATTCATGGTAATCTTAAGGTGAACCTATCATAGGGTTTGCTTCACAAGATTTGATGTAGGGGTTGACATTGCCTTTCTCTGAGGCTGAGAGAATGTGACTTGCCCAAGGCCACCCGGTGGATTTCCATGGCCGAGCGGTGATTCAAACCCCAGTCTTCCTGAGTCCTAGTCCAACTTAAACCACTGCACCATGATGGTTCTCCTGTGGTATAACAGTTCACAAAATTGATCCTTACAGTATAGGTAAAAGTAGGGTTTATTTGCATTCTTCATAATGGTAATGTGAAATAAAAATGTTACAATGTTGTATTTTTAGATTACATGCTACATTCTTTCAGATGCTTTAACTGCTTTCCCCTAAAATTTGAGGTTGTTTCCCCCCATCTTTTTATTTCAGTTTTTTTAAAAAAAATTGGCAGCAAAAAAATTGAAGTGTCAATTGGCATCCCCTGGTGACTTCATTTCCAGTATTTGACATGGGCAAAATTATCAAACTGTTCAGGGTTTATCTCTCCTACTGTGTCTCAGCTGGAAAATCTAAATCAAAACTGCATCGAGCACAGACCAGAGGATGATTACAGTAGAACTGAAGATGTAGTTTTGACTTTAGGATCCTGCACTGGGACTGCAGATTTTTTTTTTTTTTAAGAGTGCAAATAATAGCATTCATTCTGTCTCAGATCAATAAAAATGTGATAAACAGTTCAAAGTGAAAATGATATAAATAGTAAAGTGTCACCAAGAAAACAGTTTTAATCTCATAGAGATAATTCAGAAATTGATGCAGAGGAGTTATTATTAAATCAGTATATAAAAGTGTCACAATAAATATAATTAATGTTATTTTAGATCTCTTAATAATTGAGGCAGTGAGAGTAAAACAACATTCATAACAACCAAAGGCTGTAGGTGGTAGGAAAATACAAGTGCTAGCATTTTTTAAATCTCTTCATCATACATATACTTTCAAAGAGTAAACTAAGACAGTTATATTGAACTTTACACACGGCAGTAGTATTACAATTTTACAGCAGTATTGTCCATACATAAATTTGTGGAGGTGTGGAAACCATTTTTGAGATATAGGACTTTTTCAGATGGGGGAAAAAAACCTGAGGAGGTTGGGATAAGAACAGGGCTGTTGCGCTTACAGAGCCCCATTTCAGACGACGCAGTCCTCCTCTGTCCTCCTCCCAACCTTCTCCCGGGCTACAGTCACCACTTTTTATTGATGGAAAACCTCCATCAATAAAAAGCAGCACCCATAGCATGGGGGAAGGTCAGGAGGAGAATGGAAAAAGACCGGGCTGTCTGAAATGGGGCTGTGTAAACGCGACAGCCCCATTCTCCCAACCTCCTCAGGGGTTTCTTCCCCCATCTGAAAAAGTCCATATACAAGAAAGAGAAGAAACAATAACATTGGCAGGCTTTGAAATGTAAAATGTTTTTGTGTATTTTGGAGAAGAGGAACAACTTAACTTGAGATATGTAAGTTAAGTGGAAAAGTAACTAGAAGTTACATATATGCAGGACCGGTTTAAGGAATTTTGGGGCCCCCTGCAATGCTTTATTTTGGGGCCCCCATATGTTTATCTCAGGTCAGTGTAACCTAACCTATTCACAATACAGGATGCTCAGATTACAGTAGGATCCCTGTATCCATGGATTCATTATCCATGGGACACAAAACAACACAACTACCATAGAGTCTTCCTCGAAAACCTTTGTCAGATAAGGAGGTCAGCGGGGGTGGGGCTTGACCTTGGGGCCCCCTGCCAATGCTGATTTGGCAGACTGGTTAAACCGGCTCTGCATATATGTCAAAGGCTAGGAAGTGAGAAGTCATTTTGAAATTTAATGTGTGTGAGAGAGGGAGGGAATATGTTAGATGTATAGAGAGGTGTGTAGAGATGTTTTGTCTTTTGTTTTGTTTTGTAGTTGATTTATTTGTGAAAATCAATCAAAAATATAAAATTAAAAAAAACACCAATTCCACAGTAGTATTACAATTGCACTTTTTTCTTACAGGAAAATAGAAATGGAGTCAATGCTCAAGGACAGAATAACCAATGCTCAAGCACGTGCTTTATACCCAAAAGGTCCCAGATTCATAGAATCAAAGAGTTGGAAGAGACCACAAGGCCCATCTAGTCCAACCCCCTGTCCAATCCCAGATTCAATCCCAGGTACCTCCAGTTACAAGGAATTGGTAACAGCAATTGTGAAAGATGCTTCATTTAGGCCCTGAAGAGTAACTATCATACAGAATAGTCAATAGGAACTTTCTCTGCTGTGACATTTCAGTTGTGAAATGTCCTCCCCTTGGCACAGACACTGGTTTTCCCCCCAGCACCAGTATAATACATGGCTTTTTGGCAAAGCATTTAGAGTTTAACATCTATACAGGTTTTAATTCACAGTGGTTTGTACTGTACTCTTTTAATTGTTTAATTTTCAAATATGTTTTTGTTGTTAATTTGTTCAATAAGTTTTTAGACTGCTTAAATTATCCCTCTGTGTTTTAAATTTAAATTGCTCAAAGTTGTTTTAAAATTATTTTTATCTGCATACCAACCTGAGAGCTTGTAAGGGTTGCTAAGGGCTTCATTTCTTCACGAGTAAGGTGTCAGGGACTACATATCACTCAGGGGCATGGCCAAAGCTGCCAGTGAGCAGAGACAGGCAATACTCCCTCTTTCCCTTACGGCCATCAATACCTCTGCCACAAGGAGAGAGGTAGGAAAGATAATGAGGACATTAAGGGGCACAAAAATTCATAAGTCATCTTGACTTTTTCTTAATATCAGTGGTGGCTGTTGACCATCAGCGCCACGAGTAGGGTGGTGAAATTGCTTTGGGTGTTAGTCTTAACTTTGGTCTTTAACTTGGAGCTATGCAAGGTGATGGACCATATCACCCCAAAATGCTGGGATGGGGACAACAATGGAGGGGAAAGGTACAAAATGCACTAGCTGTATCTCTCCCGCTTTAGGCACTTCTCTCTCTCTCTGGCTTTTCTTTGCAAACGAAGATTCAGGAAGGACTGATCCCGCACTTTCTGCAAGCGCGCTGATGACTAAAAAGGCCAATCTGAGATAAACAAGTCTGGTTCCAGAAAGCACAGCAGAAGATCTCCTTGGGTGATGTTTCTGGGTTGCGATTCTTTCTGCGTTGTCGTTTCTCTTCAAGACTTGTTTGGCGTGAGTTCTCAAATAAGGCTGAAGCATTGTGGATAGTGTGTCTCCATGCCTCCCGATGTGAGGCCAGGGCGGACCATTGTTGGTGATCAATTTGGCCGAGCCTGAGATGTTGTTTCAGGGAGTCCTTGTATAGTTTTTTTTTTGGAGCGCCCCTCTTACGCTGACCCGTGGCAAGTTCACCATAGAGTACTATTTTGGGGAGGCGATGGTCCTCCATCCTACAAATGTGCCCTGCCCAACGCAGCTGTGTTCTCAGTATCATGGCCTCAATGCTGGTGATCCCTGCTTGCTTAAGGACAGCAACATTCGTCACATAGTCAGTCCAGTGTATATTTAGGATTGTGCGTAGACAGTGTTGATGAAAGCGTTCGAGGAGTCGTAAGTGGTGGCGATAGGTGACCCATGTTTCAGACCCGTAAAGGAGAATAGAGAGTACAATGGCTCTATACACATTGATTTTTGTGTTTCGCCTCAGGTGTTTATTACTCCAGACTCTTTTGTGAAGTCTTCCAAATGTGCTATATGCCTTTGCTAATCTGCGATCGATCTCTTTGTCAATCTTGGCATCTGAGGAGATGATGCTTCCCAGGTAGGTGAACTGCTGAACGGAATTGCTGGGGAAAGGGGGAACTTTAGGCACTTAATGAACAATGAAACAGAATGCTTCTATATGGATTCTACATCCCAGAAATGATGGTAGCTTCTCCCCTGCCCCCGAATTAAACTCCTGTAGTGCAGTGATTTGTGTATTATTTTTTCTGGGGAGAAAACCATAAAGGTATTGGTATTTGTTTATTTTCTCTTCCTACCCACAGTGTGCTGTTTTGGGTCTCTGGGGGTCCTATTTTATATCTGCCTGCCTGCCTGCCTGCCTGCCATGAGCTTTCAACATAGTCCAAGGACTTTATCAAACACAGAAAATAAGGTGTCATAAGGATGCCGCATAACCGTGAAATGGTGTGCAGATCAGATGATGTTGCCCTTTTGCAGTTATAAAGAGCCCAAAAGCCGTGGTTTTTAATTGACAGCTTAAGCCATCAATAGATCTCCCTGCCGCTTTTTTGTTGGCATTGCCGGCGTGTGATACCTCTGTCCCTTTAAATCTCGGACTTACCCCAACAATGGCCAGTCAGGCACGAACACTGCCGGGCTCTTTTTATGACCCTCCCTGGGTTAGTTGGAAGTGTGTGTGTGTGCGCGCGCTTGGTGTGACTTTTTATGCTTTATTTTTGTTTTAAAGTTTGAATTTCCTACACGATGAAATCGTGTGAGATTTCAAAGGACGAAGTGAACAGGGCTCCATTCACTTCCTCTTCATTCATGGAGGAGCCTTTGCCAGGAGAGGAGGTGAGTGTGGGGAGGGGGGAGACACATTCTTTTGCCGGCATAAAAATGCTTTTTTTTTTAAAGCCGGCAAAAGAACATTTAAAACAACGTGTCTGATAAAGTCCCAAGTTACATTGGCAGCAGCCTGGCAAGCCAGACATTTGGGGTGAGGGGTGAAGGGAGAGATGGAAGATGACTAATCATCATCTGGGAATCTGGTGTCATTCACTATAGAAGCTCTGGGATTTTTCTTTCTTCCCCACTTCCTCTGCTTCAAAAGCTTCTGTACTCCTTTTGCAGACAGAATTAAGTTCCCTGCTTTGTGTCACGTTTCTGTTAGAACAGAATCTAAAGCACCCGAGGGTCGGGAGGAGCACAAAGTGGGAGGGGGGGATTTGGAAATGAGGTTGGGGGTCTATCTCAGCTAACCAGCCCTTCAGGCAATTTTAACCATTCTCCCTGATCCTTAGCAAGGGGGATTTCTTCAAAATGGCTCTTCTAATCAATCCCATCTGGTTCTAATGGACAGATTTATGGGTTACTTCCAGGCGAATGGGGATTGTATATCCATTGTGGACCAGCAGAAATTGTATCCTTCATCATAAGACCAGTTTCACCAAGGACACAAGTTAGCCACTGTTATATGATCCCTGGCTCCTTACTCCCCCTCAAACATCAAAAGAATCCTTAAAACTTAACCATTCCTTTCATTCGCCAACACTCTCCTTGTCTTATAAGGCCACTTCATAAATGCATAAATTACAGGGCACAGACAAGTTGCCTTTCATTAGTGTGTTGTGCTAGAAAGGGGCCTTTTCTTTCCTTAAAAATGTGGAAGGCTTGAAATTGTTTATTGAGAGGAGAGGACACCACAGTTTTCAACATACAGGAAATGTATCTGGAAAATTTATCTTGGTGAGAACACCAAAAGGCAGCTATATTACATGATCATAATGTGTGTATGATATGCACCACTATAATATAACTGTGCTCTTTCTTTCTTTCTTTCTTTCTTTCTTTCTTTCTTTCTTTCTTTCTTTCTTTCTCCCCCCTCCTAGAATCACACTCTATGCCTTTTAAAAGCTTACAAAGTGGCAGAAAATCTCAATAACTGGAAATTTGGCAGCACTAATACCCCATCACCCCCACACACCCCTAAATCCACAAAGTAGCTAAAAGTGAAACCAGAAGTGATGTGATATCGCTTACCAAAAATATGCTGGAGTCCTCTCCTGCACCCCCAGCAATGTATGGGGCAAAAATTCACACGTGCCCCCAGTGCTTCTAGAAAGATTTCTTTCTGGTGAAGATCCAATGTAGAGCATTATTTATTATTTAATTTATATGCTGCCTTTCTCCCAGAAGGACCCAAGGCGGCTCACAAATTACATAAAATACACTTTAAAATAATGAAAAATATCACTATATAAAATCTAAAATTAGTAAAACACATAAAGTTAAAAGATTAAAATAAGCAAAATAAAATTTTAAAAATATATGTATATAAAAAACACACCCCAATAAAACCTCCATAAGCCCAGTTATGTATTAAAAGCCTGCTTGCATAAAAATGTGTTTGCCTACCGGTAAAAGGAAAGCAGGAAGGGGGCTAGCCTAGACTCCTGTGGAAGGGAGTTCCAGAGGGCGGGAGCAGCCACTGAGAAGGCTGTCTCTCGTGTCTCACCAGATGAGCCTGTGATGGTGGCAGGACCGAGAAAAAGCCTTCTCCAATTATCTTAGTGCCCTTGCAGGTTCATATGTGGAGATATAGTCTTTCAAATAGCCTGGACCCAAGTTGTTAGGGCTTTATAGGTCATGGCCTGCACTTTGCATTGTTACCAGAAACGAACCAGTAGCCAGTGAAACTGTTTTAACAAGGGAGTTATATGCTCCCTATAATTGGCTCTGGTCCCTATAATTCTAGCCACAGCATTCTGGACCCGCTGAAATTTCTGACCAGTTTCCAAAGGCAGAGTGCATTGCAGTAGTCCAAACAGGATGTACAGTCGTCCCTTCACATTCGCGGGGGTTCCGTTCCGCGGACCCCCGCGAATGTGAAAAATCCGTGAATAACAAACACCCCTCCCCCTCCCTCCCCAGGCCTTCGCGGGGCCTTCCTAGGCCCCACGGAGGTCTCCCCGGCCCTCACTCCCTCCCTGCCCAGGCCTTCGCGGGGCCTTCCTAGGCCCCACGGAGGTCTCCCCGGCCCTCCCTCCCTCCCTCCCCAGGCCTTCGCGGGGCCTTCCTAGGCCCCGCGGAGGTCTCCCCGGCCCTCCCTCCCTCCCGCCCCAGGCCTTCGCGGGGCCTTCCTAGGCCCCGCGGAGGTCTCCCTGGCCCTTCCTCCCTCCCTGCCCAGGCCTTCGCGGGGCCTTCCTAGGCCCCGTGGAGGTCTCCCCGGCCCTCCCTCCCTCCCTGCCCAGGCCTTCGCGGGGCCTTCCTAGGCCCCACGGAGGCCTCCCCGGCCCTCACTCCGTCCCTCCCCAGGCCTTCGCGGGGCCTTGCTAGGCCCCGCGGAGGCCTCCCCGGCCCTTCCTCCCTCCCTCCCCAGGCCTTCGCGGGGCCTTGCTAGGCCCCGCGGAGGCCTCCCCGGCCCTTCCTCCCTCCCTGCCCAGGCCTTCGCGGGGCCTTGCTAGGCCCCGCGGAGGCCTCCCCGGCCCTCCCTCCCTCCCTGCCCAGGCCTTCGCGGGGCCTTCCTAGGCCCCACGGAGGCCTGCCCGGCCCTCCCTCCCTCCCTCCCCAGGCCTTCGTGGGGCCTTGCTAGGCCCCGCGGAGGCCTCCCCGGCCCTCCCTCCCTCCCTGCCCAGGCCTTCGCGGGGCCTTCCTAGGCCCCACGGAGGCCTGCCCGGCCCTCCCTCCCTCCCTCCCCAGGCCTTCGTGGGGCCTTGCTAGGCCCCGCAGAGGTCTCCCCGGCCCTCCCTTCCTCCCTGCCCAGGCCTTCGCGGGGCCTTGCTAGGCCCCGCGGAGGCCTCCCCGGCCCTCCCTCCCCAGGCCTTCGTGGGGCCTTGCTAGGCCCCGCAGAGGCCTCCCCGGCCCTTCCTCCCCCCCTCCCCAGGCCTTCGCGGGGCCTTGCTAGGCCCCATGGAGGCCTCCCCAGCCCTCCCTCCCTCCCTCCCCAGGCCTTCGTGGGGCCTTGCTAGGCCCCGCGGAGGTCTCCCCGGCCCTTCCTCCCTCCCTCCCCAGGCCTTCGCGGGGCCTTGCTAGGCCCCGCGGAGGTCTCCCCGGCCCTCCCTCCCTCCCTCCCCAGGCCTTCGCGGGGCCTTCCTAGGCCCCGCGGAGGCCTCCCCGGCCCTTCCTCCCTCCCTGCCCAGGCCTTCGCGGGGCCTTCCTAGGCCCCACGGAGGCCTCCCCGGCCCTCACTCCCTCCCTCCCTCCCCAGGCCTTCGCGGGGCCTTGCTAGGCCCCGCGGAGGCCTCCCCAGCCCTTCCTCCCTCCCTGCCCAGGCCTTCGCGGGGCCTTCCTAGGCCCCACGGAGGCCTGCCCGGCCCTCCCTCCCTCCCTCCCTCCCCAGGCCTTCGTGGGGCCTTGCTAGGCCCCGTGGAGGTCTCCCCGGCCCTCCCTCCCTCCCTGCCCAGGGCTTCACGGGGCCTTGCTAGGCCCCGCGGAGGCCTCCCCGGCCCTCCCTCCCCAGGCCTTCATGGGGCCTTGCTAGGCCCCGCAGAGGCCTCCCCGGCCCTTCCTCCCCCCCTCCCCAGGCCTTCGCGGGGCCTTGCTAGGCCCCACGGAGGCCTCCCCAGCCCTCCCTCCCTCCCTCCCCAGGCCTTCGCGGGGCCTTGCTAGGCCCCGCGGAGGTCTCCCCGGCCCTTCCTCCCTCCCTCCCCAGGCCTTCGCGGGGCCTTGCTAGGCCCCGCGGAGGTCTCCCCGGCCCTCCCTCCCTCCCTCCCCAGGCCTTCACGGGGCCTTGCTAGGCCCCGTGGAGGCCTCCCCGGCCCTTCCTCCCTCCCTGCCCAGGCCTTCGCGGGGCCTTCCTAGGCCCCACGGAGGCCTCCCCGGCCCTCACTCCCTCCCTCCCCAGGCCTTCGCGGGGCCTTGCTAGGCCCCACGGAGGCCTGCCCGGCCCTCCCTCCCTCCCTCCCCAGGCCTTCGCGGGGCCTTCCTAGGCCCCGCGGAAGTCTCCCCAGCCCTTCCTCCCTCCCTGCCCAGGCCTTCGCGGGGCCTCCGGAGGGCCTCCGGGGGTCCCGCGAAGGCCTTCGCACTGCTCCCCAGGCCTTCGCGGGGCCTCCGGAGGGCCTCCGGGGGTCCCGCGAAGGCCTCCCCACCCCTCCCCAGGCCTTCGCGGGGCCTCCGGGGGTCCCGCGAAGGCCTTCGCACCGCCCCCCAGGCCTTCGCGGGGCCTCCGGAGGGCCTCCGGGGGTCCCGCGAAGGCCTCCCCACCCCTCCCCAGGCCTTCGCGGGGCCTCTGGAGGGCCTCCGGGGGTCCCGCGAAGGCTTCCCCACCCCTCCCCAGGCCTTCGCGGGGCCTCCGGAGGGCCTCTGGGGGTCCCGCGAAGGCCTCCCCACCCCTCCCCAGGCCTTCGCGGGGCCTCCGGAGGGCCTTCGGGCGTCCCGCGAAGGCCTCCCCATCCCTCCCCAGGTCTTTCACGGGGCCTCTGGAGGCCCCGTGTCGCGGTTTTGGGGGGGCCCGGGGGGGCCCTCCCAAAACCGCGAAGAACCAAAACCGCGAATGTCAAGTTCGCGAATGTGGAGGGACAACTGTAATCAAGGCATGTGTCACTATAACCTGATCTGACATCTCAAGGAACAAGTAGCTGTGGAGTCAAGTGGGGAACTTTTTTGGCATGAAAATAAGAACTGAATATGCTTGAACAGGGTTGGCATTCTAGAGGAACTTGTACTACTTTTGAGCTTTTGAGCATAGTCAGTTGAACACCTGAAGTAGCCAAAAGCCATGGATCACCCCCTTTTAAAGACACTAACAATTGTGTACCCAGAGCTTTGTACATGCAGGATGGTGCAGTGGGAAGGAAAGGTGACTAGTATGGAAGTCTCCTCGTGTATCACTGCCATGTGGAAAATAACTTATTCATTGTCTGAATTGTTTTAATTAATGTTATTGAATGTACATAATTTGGAATTTTACAAAATCAACAGTATCTAAACAGAGTCAAACTAGATATAGTGTCTATATCAAGGAATCTATATATCAAGATATATCAAGATATATATCACTATATATCAAGATATAGTGTCTATATCAAGGAACGTTATAGTGCCACGCTATTCTGCCTTGGTCAGGCCTCACCTAGAATACTGTGTCCAGTTCTGGGCACCACAATTCAAAAAGGATATTGAAAAATTGGAGCATGTCCAGAGGACGGCGACTAAAATGGTGAAAGGTCTGGAAACCATACCTTATGAGGAAAGACTTAGGGAGCTGGGTATGTTTAGCCTGGAAAAAAGACGGTTAAGGGGCAATATGATAGCCCTGTTTAAGTATTTGAAGGGGTGTCACGTTGAGGATGGAGCAAGCTTGTTTTCTGCTGCTCCAGAGACTGGAACACGGAACAATGGATGCAAGCTCCAGGAACAGAGATTCCACCTCAACATTAGGAGGAACTTTTTGACAGTAAGAGCTGTTCGGCAGTGGAACGCACTCCCTCGGAGTGTGGTGGGGTCTTCATCCTTCGAGGTCTTTAAGCAGAGGCTGGATGGCCATCTGTCGGGGATGCTTTGATCGTGATTTCCTGCATGGCAGGGGTTGGACTGGATGGCCCTTGTGGTCTCTTCCAACTCTGCAATTCTATGATTCTATGATTCTATGATTCTAGAACAGGGCTGTGAGGCTGGAGATGTTTACTGAAATTGTGATTTTAAAGGAACGGATTCTTTTTGGTGTGATGTCGCTATCATTGTAGCCATGTCCTTTTTTGTCCTCTTTTGATCAGGAGTAGGGATTGTCTGGCCCTACAGATATTGTTAGATTCCCATCACCCCTAGACAGCTTAATCAACAGGGAGGAATGGTAGGAGCTGGAATTCAATGATACCTGGAAGACCAGGTTGTCTTTACCTCTGTTTAAATAGTTCACATTCCTGGGTAAAGAAGGTGTAAATTATAGACACATCTTTTCAAAAGGAGCCCTGGTGGCGCAGTGGTTAAATGCTGGTACTGCAGCCACAACCTTGTGAGTTCGATCCCAAGGGCTCCAAGGTTCACTCAGCCTTCCATCATTTGGAGGTGGGCAAAATGAGTACCCAACTTGTGGGGGCAATTAGCTAACACACATTGGAAACCGCTTAGAGAATGCCTACTGTGCTATAAAACTATGTAGATGTGTAAGTGCTATTGCTAAAAAACAATTTGTAAGCTGTTCTAAGAGCCTTTGTGGCTGAAGAGTGGGGTATAAATTCTGTAATAAATACATAAAATAAATAAAGAAATGTAACAAAATGTCTTGTGGCACCATTAAAACTAACAATTGCATTTGGCATAGGCTGAACTCCAATCTGCTTCTTCAGTTGCACCTGATGAAATGGACCTAGAGTTCATGACTATTTATGCCGAATAAAACTTGTTAAATCTTTACAGTGCCACAAGACTGTCATTTTTGCTGCAACAGACTAACACAGCAACCCTTCCTCAAATCTGTTCAAAATGAATTTTCAGTACCTTCTCTAGCTGCCAAACTAACCAACTTTTCAGTCACTGATCCATCTTCAGGGTATGTATAGCTTTCTGGGTACATCTATTTTGGGTTGTTGTTATCATTTGACATAATTTGTATGTAGCTAGGCACTCTGGAGGTTTTCAGACAGGAACAAAAAAAAACCATTCCCATCCCACAATCTCCTCTCCTCCCCCTCTCCCTTCCCTGTCATGCCACGATAACGAGAAGTTTCAAACATACCTTGTTTGAGCTTCCAAGGCAGCCCAGGAGTAAGTGGAGCTCAAACGGAGCTCTCTTCACTTCCTGGTTTGAAATCCCAGCTGTTCTCAAAAGAACACGAGAGTGTGGGAAATTTAAAAATAAAAAGCAGAATAAAAAGTAAAAAGTGACAGCAAGCACAAAAACACACTTAAAACTTTACAAGTAACCTGGGGAGGGTACAAAAAAGTGTGTCATTTACCTGGATGTTCTGATCTCACCAGGAAGTGTTCTGGTATGGACCTCCCATTGACGTGGGGATCTCACCAGCAAAACGGGTACCTTTTTACTTGCAGGCAAATCTGTCAAAGAAACGGAATGGGGGAACCAATTCATGCTTAGCCCATGAATAAAAAGCAGTGTCAGTGTAACAACAACTGAACGGGAGCATAACAAGAGGGGAATGACATCATGTGAAAGGGAAGCCCTTTCACAATCTCCTGGCATCGTTATAATACCATATTTAGAGCATATGATAATCTCCTTAGTTTGCTTGAATTTGGCGCATATATGGTTTTCTGACCAATTCATGAGCATACATCACAGTTTTGCACACTCATTATGCCATATTACACCAAGCTAGTGTAATTTGCACCTGCATCAAAAACTGAAGCTCATTATTGGGATAAATTATTCAGGCAAATCAGTAATGTAAGATGGTTGTGTGAATTAGACTTGGCAGAAAATGAGTTGCAGGAAGACAGGCATTTAATTTGCTGCAAACTGAATACTGAAAGGGTAAATGGAATTTCACATATACAGTATACAGTTTGGATTAATTTTATTATTGTGGGAACTGATACTGGTAGGGTGTTTTAGAATTTGTTCAGTTTAGAAGATAAGTAAAGCACTTTAAAAACCACACCACACAGTTACATCAGGTAAAGTCAAGTTCTCACAGACTTTCATATAAATATTAAGATCAATATGAAACAGTTCAGAATCCATTTGGCTAGAGATGAGAAAGCCAACATATCAATCCTTTTAAGTAGGCACCCTTCCACTCTACATTTGATCAGATGTCCTACCATAAATTTATTTTGGTGGACAGTCTATGTTGTCAATATGGCTATGCTTTTTGTTGTTGTTATGCCTGTCTCATCTTTTTAGCTAAGTCCATCACACGAGTACTGTATAATACAAATAACAGAGACTGATAAAAAGAGGGGGAAAAGCTTGATCAAGAATATGATACTGTGAAGCCCACAAATATCCAGAAAACATCTGGAAATTGCAATGGAACTAGCATCAAGCTTCTAGATGGGTATGCAAATATTCACAGGATGAAGAATGAACAATTAATGTAAAATAGAGAATATATTCTTATCTGGAATATATAATACTGAGCATGCTCAGTTTGCAAATATTTGAAATAACTATTTCAGATGGGAATTAAATGTCCATTTTTTCTTACAAGGTTCTCAGCCTGTCCCATTATCCTTGAGGTTTGGAGTTAATTAATTAGTTCAATTAATTTATTCAGTTTATGAATTTCTTCACATACACCAAATTTTACAAAAGGATAAAAACAAAAAAAGTAATAAGATGTTCATTAAAAATCATACACATTGCAAAAATATCTACCTTAAAAAAAAGAAAGGAAGGAAGATCCTCACCTAGCACAAGGAAATTAACCACTAATTATTGGGGGACACTATTAACTTCAAAGTAAAAAATCTTCCAATGTTTCTTCTAAGTGGTTACATGTTGCTTTTAACTCTACTGTCACAGACACAGAGATGGCATAATGCAGAAGTTTGAGTGTTGATCTAGGACTCCAGGAAACTATCATTTGAATCACCTCTTGGCCATGGAAATACACTGTGTGATTCTGGTTAAGTCAAATTATCTCAGCAATGGCAAACCTCCTCTTGCCAAGAAAAGCCCATGATAGGTTCACCTTAGGGTCATCCTAAGTTGGAAACAACTTGAAGGCAAACAGCAGCATAGGGCCCATCTATATGAGTGGTGGTGGTGGTGGGGGGAATGGAGTACTTCATAATAATGGTGTTTTGCAGCAGCAGCGACATGTCTTAGCAGTTTTTTTGGACCCAGAAGCCCCCATAAGGTTTGCATGCCAGATGGTGGCTGTGAGTGATTTACTCGCATTAGTTCTTTGCTGCCACTGAACTTTTTTTTTTTAATTAATCTAAGGTGTGCTGGAGTGATAGACTGATTTGTTGCATTAAAAGGATAGCAAAAAAAACCCCACCCCATTTATTGCCTTCGCAATTGCTCACTAAGGTGAAAATCCAACATGGCGGCAGCAGGCACTTTCCCTGTTAGCAAGCCCCACCCTCTGTTCATCCAGCCATTCAGTGATTTTCCTTTTGTATGGGGAAACAATTCAAAATGAATTGCTTGTCCCAACGGACAGGAATGTGCACCCCTCACTGTTTTTAAAAAACTATGAGAAAGGTCATGAAGGCTTTTTCTGTGTAATTTTTGCTGTTTTGGGCCCCCCTCCTTCCAAATAGTTTGGATTGGCGCAGGATCACATTTAGACAGGTAGTATTCCCAACAAATTCCATGAAGGGTATTTTAACTGTTTCGACAACCCCATAAGGGCACAGGAGTGTTATTATGGGCAGAAATTCCTCATTTTTCCCCTTCACATCAATGAAGGAATAATGCAGTACATGTAAGAAAGTATAAGTGTGGAACATCCCCTCTACTGGAGTGAACAAAAATGTCCTGCTTCAGTGCATGGAATGCTAGATTTGCAAAATTAATTACTATACATAGGAACATGGATCCAGTCTTCAGTACCCATACCTGGATTTTGACCATATTATAATTTGGGGTATTTCAATGCAGAAGCATCTAAGAAATGGAGTCTTTGGACTTTATCAGACCACCCTCCATAAATGTTCTTTTGCAGGCATATTTTGAACCGTTTTTATGCTGGCAAAAGAACCCCTTTTATCAGACCTACCTTGAGCAGTGTTATAGAGGCAGCCCCAGAATAAACAGAGCATGAACAGAGCTCTGTTTACTTTCTGCTTTGAGATCTCACTGATTGTCATGAGAAGACACGAGTGCAACAAATTTAAAAAAATAAAGCAAAATTAAGACATAAAACATTCAGACAAGCACAGAAACACACTTTAAAAGTCCCAAGTAAACTGGGGAGGTTCATAAAAAGAGCATCACCTACCTGGCTGTAGTGATCTCA
Organism: Gambelia wislizenii; assembly: GCA_030847615.1. Taxonomy (NCBI): domain Eukaryota; kingdom Metazoa; phylum Chordata; class Lepidosauria; order Squamata; family Crotaphytidae; genus Gambelia; species Gambelia wislizenii. The sequence goes on along the minus strand of JAUMIR010000002.1, from coordinate 357,645,329 downwards.
CCCGGAAGTGTTCTGTCATTGTTGCTGTATTCCCATGAATACAGCAACAATGGTGCAAGGTTTCAAATGCCGGCAATGTTGGCAAAAAAAGAGCCATGGGAGATCTGTTGATGGCTTGGCCCATCAATAAAAAGGAACAGCTTTTTGGACAATACATGATCATGAAATGATGACATCATATGATATGTGTGCCCTTTCACGTTAATTTGGTGTCCATTGATGCCCCCTTGTCATGGGAGAGAGGCTTGTGTACCCTAATGATGTTTTGAGCTATGCTGGCAGTAGCATAATAGCCACTGGTAGCGTCTCCCATGCCAGACAGGTCAAAACTGAAGGGCCTGACAAAGAGTGTCAAAGGGCAGGATGGGCTCTCTAGCCTTATGGCAACCGTCCTAGGAGAAGGAAAGCTCTGATCCCAGACCCAAGCAGATAGTGCTTGTCCAACCCTGTAAGGTCAACCATCTAAGAGAAAGAAACTCTAATCAAACCTATGGCCCGAGGACCTCACTGCTACGTCCATGCTTGCAAGGCCACGGCAGATGAACCTCTGGTTTAAAGGGTGAGGCCAGTTCTGTGCACGCTGTGCTCCACCAGAAAAATCCATTGCAGAGGCTCGAAGGAAAAATTCAATTCCAAAAAAAAAAAAAAAAAGCCCTGTAGCGATAGGCAAGGGACGAAACTGGCAGATGTAAAGATGCACTAGAAGCAGCAGACCCAACCCTGCATGCAGTCGGTTCAGGACTTTGGTTGCTTGAGGCTGACCCGGGAGATGACAGTCTTGTTTGGCAGCATCCTGAACGACCAAACAGCCTTTTTTACAGAGAGCACTGCTTGCTCCATATGGAGAGGGGCCTAGAAAAGGTGGCCTAACAAAAGCTCATCCCCAACTACCTGGTTGGCTAGCCACGGCCAATGGGAATCTTCTGATGTGCTCAAACCAAGGCAAAGAAACAAAGGCACACACCGGCCTCCAAAGGTGTAAATAAACTGATGCTTGCATGCTGGAACATCAGAACCATGCGAGACTCTGAAAATAGTAGACGGCCTGAGCGTCGTTCTGCTCTAATAGCCCATGAACTATCACGGCTTAATATTGACATCGCTGCTCTTAGTGACGTTCGTCTCCATGAGGAAGGCAGCCTTAAAGAACACAGCGCCAGCTACACACTTTACTGGTCTGGCAAACCCAAACCCAAAAAACATCTTTCAGGGGTAGGCTTCATGATTAAAAACTCCATTGCCTCCAAACTCTCCCACAAGAAAAACCAAGACTGGGTTGATGCAAACAACCAAGAGATCCAGGAGCTGCTGGCAAAGAAGAGAACTGCTCACCAGGCATACCTTGCCCAGCCAACTTGCCACATAAGAAAAGCAGCTTTCCGTCTCACATGTAGTAAACTTCAACAAAAACTCTGAGACATGGAGAACAAGTGGTGGATCAATGTAGCAGAAAAGACACAACGCTGTGCAGATCTGGGTGATTCTAGAGGATTCTATGAAGCTCTTAAGGCAGTGTTTGGACCTACTTATCAGGTCCAAAGCTCCTTATACAGTACAGATGGTCAAACATTAATTACTGATAAAGCCTCCATCCTAAATCGATGGACTGAACACTTTCAAAAACTCTTTAGTGCCAACCGAGTAGTCCAAGACTCAGTTATCCAACATATAATACAAAAACCGATGAAAAATGAATTGGACATAGCTCCCACTTTGGAAGAGACCCTTAAGGCCATACAGCAGTTGAAAAACGGCAAGGCAGCTGGGATTGATGGAATCCCACCTGACGTTTGGAAACACGGAGGTCATGTACTCCATGATAAATTCCACGAACTCCTTGTGAATTGCTGGGAAAAGGGGGAACTGCCATCAGATCTCCGAGATGCAGTCATCATCACCCTGTACGAGAAAAAAGGAGCAAAATCCGATTGCTCAAACTATCGAGGCATAACACTGCTCTCTATTGCTGGAAAAATCCTTGCAAGGATACTCCTGAACAGATTAGTTTCTGCCATTGCCAAAGAACTTCTTCCTGAAAGCCAGTGTGGCTTCAGAGCCAATAGGAGTACTACAGATATGGTATTTGCCCTTAGACAACTGCAAGAGAAATGTAGAGAGCAGAATAAGGGTCTCTATGTAACATTTGTTGACCTCACCAAAGCCTTCGACACCGTGAGTAGGAAAGGTATGTGGCAGATCCTGGAAAGACTAGGATGTCCCCCCGAATTTCTAAAAATGATTATATTGCTACACGAGGGCCAGTGGGGTCAAGTCAGATATGGCGATGCTCTTTCAGAGCCCTTTCTAATAACTAATGGAGTGAAGCAAGGTTGTGTTTTGCGCCAACTGTATTTACAATCTTCTTCAGCATGATGCTCCAAAGGGCTACAGCAGAGCTCGAAGGGACGACGGCATCTATATACGTTACCGTACTGATGGTAGCTTGTTTAACTTAAGCCGTCTGAGGGCTTGCACTAAGACTCTAAACTATGTAGTCGGTGAGCTGCTCTTTGCTGACGATGCTGCCCTTGTTGCCCACACAGAAGCAGCTCTGCAGCGCCTAACATCCCGCTTCGCAACAGCTGCAGAGCTCTTTGGGCTGGAAGTCGACCTGAAGAAAACAGAAGTTCTTTACCAGCCTGCACCACAGGACGAACACCACCATCCCCACATTGCCATCGGCAATTCTGGGCTTAAGTCCGTTCCGCAGTTCCCCTACCTGGGAAGCATCATCTCCTCAGATGCCAAGATTGACAAAGAGATTGATCACAGGTTAGTAAAGGCACACAGCGCATTTGGAAGACTTTACAAAAGAGTCTGGAGTAATAAACACCTGAGGTGAAACACAAAAATCAGTGTGTATAGAGCCATTGTACTGTCTATTCTCCTTTATGGATCTGAAACATCTCAGGCTTGGCCAAATTGATCACCAACAATGGTCCGCCCTGGCCTCACATCGGGAGGCATGGAGACACACTATCCACAATGCTGCAGCCTTATTTGAGAACTCACGCCGAACAAGTCTTGAAGAGAAATGGCAATGCAGAAAAAATCACAACCCGGTAACATCACCCAAGGAAATCTTCTGCTGTGCTTTCTGCAACTGGAGTTGTCTATCTTGGATTGGCATTTTTAGTCATCAGCGAGCTTGCAGAAAGTGCAGGATGAGTCCTTCCTGAATCTTTGTTTGCGAAGAAAAGCCAGAGAGAGAGAGAGAGGTGTGTTGTTATGATGCCATATTTGCCTGGTCTGATAAAGTCCTTTTACATGTAAACTTTCAAGCAGGGATGCAATTCTTCTGTTATTTATATGTGTTTTAAAATATAGCTGTTCAAATAATAGAGCCCCACTATTTTCCTTCTTGCCTTCCAGTCTCTGTTTATGTGTAATGTTATACATGTGCACTCATAAATAAGTCCCATGGAGTCAGAAAAGTGGGTATAGCACTGTAGCGTAAGGCCCAAATTCTATTGTTAGTTCCATTTAGAGTAGAACCATTTAATAAATGGGATTTGCCATGCGTTGACTCCTCATTCGATAGTTGAGTCAATGGATTTACTCTGGTTGGGATTCAGGTCTGGGTCACCTGTTGACCTATAAACACCACACACCTGTTGACCTATAAACACCACACACTGCAGTCTTCATTTTCAAAATGGTGTAACTGGACATTTTACCCCCTGAGCACGCCTGTATGTGCAATAAAGTCACCAAGATAATGGAGAGTAGATGGCAGAAGCAGCAGTGATGCCTCTGAGTACTGGAACAGCAGCACAACACTTGAGAGCAATGAATACAAAAGGAAAAGTGATGATGGAAATCACTCCAAATCTGTCAATCTCTTTTGGGCTAGATTTTATATTTCACCCAAAAGAGGCCTAATCTGAGTTCCCTGAGAACAATATTTATGTGTTTACAATATTAATTAAATATGCAGGTGGATGGGTGTTGAAGAAGACCTTTTCTTCTCTTGCCTTAGACTGGGCAAAAAGCTATTATATACAAATTGGGTGTTCTAAGGGAGATGTTAATAATGCTGAGTGGGTCAAAGTTGGATGTTGACCCTGCAGTCCCCTTGATTATCCAGTGCAAATGAGATGGGAATCCTCTAACAATGCTTCAGGATAATTTGGTTTCTTTTGTGGAGTCTCCCTGTGAAAGTAATGCTATTTCTAAACAAGCATGTCAGACAACTGATAATTGGTTGCAGATGAGATGAGAACTTAAATGAAATAGCAGAGGGAAAGACTAAGGGTCATACTGCACTTCAAAGAAAAGCAGCAAGGCAGCAAGAATGTTCCATCTTCCCTGCTGCCTTACCACATGACATCACTGTTCTTCTGGTACTCTTTTGTACATCTTTTTGCTAATGGGTTTTTCTGGTTAGCAAAAAGACGTGGTTTTACCTCGTTCCCCTATGGGACCAGAATGATAAAATGATAACACCATGTGAGAGACGGAACGCTCCTGCTGCCTTGTTGCTTTTCTTTGGAGTTCAGTAAGCCCCTAAGAGGAATAGTATTGCTTCTATGAAAATTCAAAAATCACAACACCGACATATTTGTCAACCGCCCCCCCTCAAGTTCTGAGGGTGAACTTCTGCAGCAGAGAGTTTGTTGTGTCAAGGTAAATTTGTCATGCAAATTATACATTTTCATGGTTGTAAGCTACATGGAGCCAACATATATACAAAAGGCTGGGCACTATAGAATTTTTCCTTCAAGAAGCCAAGGAGCTTAAGCAGAACACTTGAATAGGGCTGGTGTGTTTTTAGAAACTGTATGCCCAGCTGTAGCCATCCTATACAAAATTCGAGGTCTGACTTTTTACTTCTTGTACCATTCATTTGGCTCAAAGTTTATGGATTTCATTCTTCAAAAATAGACAGTTTTTCACCTTACCTCTGCCTTAAAACAACAACAACATTCTGCCATTGCTTTTTAACATATGTAGAACCACAGCCAATTACTCCAGAAGGTTCAAAGAAAATTGCAGTGCATCCTCAAGCACAGGGGAAATAAACTCTGGCAGTCCCTATTTTGAGAGGAGCATCTTTCCCATGATCCATTATTTAAGAAAAACTATTAATTATTCAGAAAAGTTTACATATGACACTTAACATTGGGATTTCAAAATATTTCCAAGTTAAGTAGAGTTTTACAAAGTGATATGAGCTTGGTTCAGCTGCACTCTTCTAATTAGGTGCATAGATATCTGTCTAGCTATCTAGATTCACCAATAATGCAAAGAGAGGATAGCAGTGTGTGTTTTTTTAAATCCAATATTCCCTTACTTGCTTTTTAAAATTAGAAATTGATTAATTAGAAATGGTAGTTATGTGGCATTGTAATAATCATAAAGGCATTATGTGGCATTGTAATCATAAAGGACTTTGATGGGGAGTTCTTGGGGGAGGGTGTACTCATGTTTGCTCAAATTTGAGTAGAAGCATATTTATATATTAATTCTTTGTTTGATTGCTATCCAACCTTTCTCCTCAAATGGGTCTCAAGGTGGCTTAAAATATATGTTAAAATAAAATGGATAAAATGAATATGAGGTACAAATGTTTCAAAAAGCATTAAATAATCAATCCAATTAAAACAATACTTTAAGACCTTAATTGTTTTATTAAAATTGTTTTGTTAAACACATAAAGCATCTACTACATATTTTAAACAGCACACCCATGGCACATTCTCCTATCCCAGCCAGTTAAAGGCTGGAGGCCTCTTTAAATAGGAATGTCTTTGGACTTTATCAGGCCACCTAAATACCACGTCATAAGAATGCTTAATGATTGCAAAAGGGCACACATACCAGATGATGTCACCCTTTTGTGATCACGTCCAGTTTAAAAAACATACTTTTTATTGATGGCTCAAGCCATAAATTGATCCCTGTGGTGCTTTTGTGCCGGCATTGTCAGCGTTTGAGTCTGCGCACCATTGTATTCATGTGAATGCAGTGTCAATGGCTGGTCTGGCAAGAACACTTCCAGGTGAGATTGCAACATCCAGGTAGGTAACACACTTTTTATGACCCTCCCAAGTTTACTTGGGACTTTTATAGTGTGCTTATGTGCTTTTTAAAGCTTTAACTTTGTTATTTTAGTTTTTATTTATGAATTTCCCATGCTATGTATTCTTGTGAGAATCCATGGGATTTTCAATAGAGGAAGTGAATGGAGCTCTGTTCACTCCTTATTCATTTCCAGGGAAGCCTTTAGCATGGATGGAAGGTAAGTGTGGCATGGGGAGTTCTTTTGCCAGCATAAAAATGGCAGACGTTATGCTGGCAAAAGAATGGGGTTTAGGGGTGGTGGTCTGATAAAGTACTTTGTCTGAAGAAAAACAAAAGCAGAGAGGGGCCAATTGAGGAGGGAGTTCTGTATCTAGAAGCAGCCTAGGTGAGGCTGTCTCCTTTGTCTTCACCAGAGGATGAAACTCCCCCAAAGATTGTAATATTTGGGCAGGCACATAGGGGGATATATGGGCTTTCGGATAGTTTGTACCTAAGCCATATACAGTAGGACCCCTGTATCCATTGATTCATTATCCACTGATTCAATTATTCATGGGACACAAAACAGCACACCTACCATAGAGTCTTCCTAGAAAATGTGTCCTCCCTAGCCATTTTCTAGGTCCTCCAAGGCAACTCTATGGTATTTTAAACCAGAAGTCCCATTATTTTCAATTGTCTGGAAAAGCTTGATACCAGCCAGCAAAGTATATATAAACAGCAAATATCTCAGAAGGTGCCCAGCTTTTAATGAGTACACTGGAATGCAAACACAGTTCAGAAAGTCAAAGGCTTATGACAGGCAGCGTGGGTCTAAACCAGTCTGTGAGTCAGTAGGAAACAGGCAGCAGAGTAATCAGGAACAGTCCGAGATGGAGGCACAAGTTCAAAGCAGCAGAGTAATCAGGAGAAGTCTGGGGTCAAGGCACGAGTCAAGGCAGCAAAGCTCAAGGCAATGAAGTCAGCAGGAAGCTTTCTCCAGGAAAATCAGTTGATCTCTGACAAAGCCTCCATCGCCTCTCCCAGCATATATAAAGCAATTAAGGCTTTGTCAGGTGTTTCTTAATGAACAGGTTTTTCTCATCAAGTCTCAGAGATCTCCTTTGAGCTTCCTTTTGAGCTTGCTGCTTGGTATACGATGGTGGCGGTAAGTCCATCTCTTCTTCATCCTTACCTGAATTGGTAGGACTTTCTGCCAGGACTGATGCCAACTCGCTAGAGCCTGGCTCTTTCTCTGCTTGAGTCTCCAGGTTGGCAGGGTTCCCTGCTGGCACACGTATAGATAAACCTGTGCCAGGGTCCATAGGGCCATTCATTACCATGTCCACCTCCTCCAACTCACAACCCTCATCCAACTCACAGGGCATGACATCAATGGCATTCACTATTATCCACAGTTTTTGATATCCACGCCCCCCCCCCCAACCAATCTGCAGCAGACACAGGTCCTACTGTATATCACTTTTACACAATAGGGACTCTGGCTTTATCAGATTTCCTGCTTGTGATAGGGTTCTATTTGTGTTTAAGCAAATATGAATAGAAGCTACCGCAGACCTTCCCACTCAACACAGAAAGATCTGGGACACCAAAGATGGGACCAGAGGAAGTGATGACATCTCAGAGTGGGACCAACTTGTGTGGCCCCATCCCTCTTATTCATACAGTATGGCCCCTAAATCCATGGGGGATATGTTCCTGGATTTACCATAGAAATGTAAAACTGCCAATAATAGGAACCCTATTGAAATGAAGCACTTCTGGGCCAAGTATACCATAGAGTTGTGCTGGAGATCCTAGAGATTCCTAGAGAGAATCTAGGTTCTCCACACAACTCTATGGTCAACCTATGGAGAAAGCATACCATAGAATCACACTGGAGGACCTAGAAAATGCCTGGAGAGAACATATTTTTTCAGACATGGCGAACAGAAACCACAGGTACCAGTCCCATGTATATGGGATGTGTGTGCTGTATTTATGCATCCTATTCAGACATGATGATGTCTGAATAAGCTATTGCTTAGAATAGAGAAATGGATTGGAGCAACGGTAACTTAAAAACGGTTCTGAAATTTCTTTTTAAAATCAGGCCAATTCCTCCAAGATTTATTTCAACAATATAAAATATCAAAGGCTTTTATTGTTACAATGTCAGTATGCATGTACCACTTCTAATAAAGCAGATATTTAAAATTTAAGTAGAGGAATATTGTATTTTTCCAAAAAAACAAAAAACAAAAAACAAAACAAAACAAAAACCCAAGCCCAAACCAAACCCATCACTGCAACATTTTCCTTGTAACTTGTTGGAGATACACCCAACCACACCTTTGTCAGAGTTGTTGGAAGCAGACCCGTGGCCTTGGCCCTGTCTGTCTTACTCATGTACCTTATTTAGCAGAGCTTAGAAATAACATGGTAGATTTAATGCATCATGGATTGTTCTTTGAACTTTATGATTTTATTCATGTAACAAAGTTTGCATCATTCTCTAACTTAACTAGGGCTGGCTCTTTTCAGTAAAATGGTATAATGTTCACGAGCTTGCCATTCATATTATTTCTGCTTATTAACTGGTAGAAGTAAAAGAAGAACGAAAGAGCAGGATATCATGTTACTTATTTACTTATTTTATTTCAAAGGCTGTCTCGTGATTCACCATGTTGCTTTCCCACGCACTGCATTGCTATCTCAAACTCCCTATATTAGTTGGACAGCCACATATATTAAAGTGAGGCCATGTACAGAAACAGCAGGCTTAGGAGGTGGATAACAAAATTAGAGAAGACAGGGAAAAGAAGATACAGTCAGAGAGCAGGTGCATGTGTGAAGGAGAAGGATGACTGGAATGATATGATGGATTGAAGAAAGAGGTGAGTGAAATGCTAGACCTAGAAGAAAAACAGGAGCAGAGGGAAGGGGAATACAAATAAAAGATTGCCCTACAGCCTAACTGTGCTGCTACCAGTGTCTAGAGTTGGAGCTCTCAGGGAGACTCCACAGCATGCACTATTTTACTTCCACATTCTTCTGGAATGAGAGTGACTTTTATCATAGGGAAAGAGTTTAGTCTCTCTGGTGACTTTTTTCATTTTAAAAAAACCAATCCCAAAGCTATATTCTCTTTTACCACCACTCCCCCGGCATACAGTAGTCATATTCTCCCAATGGGCAAAAAGAGAAGTGTGCATTATTTTTAAAATGAAACTGCAAGAACCTGATGGGAAAGTTTAAGATTATGGGACAGAATCTGTTATCAGCTACTTAGTTAACTTAACTAAGGGTATACTTAGTATACTTAATTAAGGGGTTGTCTAAATGGTGAAAATAATCCTCGTAGAATTTGAGAACACATGTTGTCTTAATGGCAACCTGCAGTGATTCGCTGTATTCAGAAGGAGGGGGGCAAAAACTAGCATATACTGCGTGCTAGGCGAATTCATGGTTTGCCACAAAGTTTTTAAAATAGTGCATGGGGAATGTGCAGTCTTTCTTATTGGGACAAGCAATTTGTTTTGAATCACTTTCCCATAGGAGAGGAAGTATGAATCTGATTGGCTGGATGAGGGAGGCGGGGTTTACTTAACAGGGCAAGCGCCCGCTGCTGCCATGTTGGACTTTCATCTCAGCAAATGAGTGCCCAGGTGAGAAAATGGAGTGTTGTTTCTTTTCCCTTTTTCCACAAAAAAAAAGTGAATTGTGGAAATAGCTTTTTTTAAAAAAAGTTCAACAGTGGCAGATTACAGTAGTAAAAATGTGAGTAATTCACTTGTGGCCACCATCTTGACTGGCAGGCATGTGAAGCTTTGGGGGGCAAAAACAAAAAAAAAAAACAACAAAAAAAACATGAAGACAAGTTGCAGCTGCTGTGAATTGCCATTACTTTGGGGCACTCTATTTTTTCCTGCTCATTTACACAAGCCTTGAGTAATCTCTCCCATCTTGATCTCCCCAAACCTGATGGAAATATTATTCCCCACAATCCAGTTGCCAGCAGACTCCTTCTCCTCATGCAGCCAATGCCCAGTAAAGTAGGTTTGGAGGGGAATTACGTCCACGGCAATAGTGTCATGATTAAATAGCAATCATGAATATAAAACGGAGATGAGTAAATCTAAGGAGATTTTCAGACAGGAACAAAAAAAGCGTTCCTGTCCCACAGTCTCCCACCCCTGTCCCATCCTTGTCACACCACAATCACCCTCCTCACTACACTTACCTCCTCTCCTGCTGTTCTGGCAGCCCAGGAGTGAATGGAGCTCTAACAGAGCTCCATTCACTTCCTGGATCAAAATCCTGAGAATTTTTGAGAGAAGACACAAGTGCAAGAAATTTAAAAATAAAAATAAAAGAACATTAAAACATTACAGCAAGCCCCAAAACACACTTTAAAAGGTAGAAGTAACCCAGGGAGGGTCATAAAAAGTGTGTCACTTACCTGGATGCCCCGATCTCACCCAGAAATGTTTTGGCAGGGACCTCCCATTGATGCTGGGATCTTGCCAGCATAATGGGGCACCTTTTCGCTCACAGGAACATCCAGGACAGAAACAGAATGGGGGGATCTACTGACAGCTTATCCCGTCAATGAAAAGCAGCGCTGTCAGAATGGGTGCATAACGAGGGGGGAACAATGTCATCTGAAAATGGAACCCCATTTGTGATCTCCTGGCATTTGTGCAACACCACTTTTAACACATCTGATAATCTCTTAAGTAACTGTTCAGTATTTACAATGGCTACTTAGTCAGGATTGTGACACTATTGTCATAATTGTAACAATAGCCTACTTTAGCCCCCCTAGCCTACTTTAATGAGTGTCAGCTACTTGGTGAGAAGAAGCTCCATTCTACCGGTCAGTCCAGGAGGGGTTACTTAGTTACTTAACTTAAATATACTTACCTAAGTAGCTGATACAGGTTTCTGGCCATTATTATTAACTGTATCTATGCCCCATATTTCCCCTCAAACTGGCACTCAGGACAGTTAAATACATAACAGTTAAAACATTAAAAACAACAACCTAACATTAAAATGGAATTAAACTATCCACAACATATAAACACAGTGTAAAACATACAATTTAAATGATAAAAAGCAGTTTCAAAACAGTACAATTAAAACAAGACAGCGCCTCTTGAACGCCCTTTAAAAAAACACCACCCAGTTCTCAAAAACCTATTGAAATAATGATTTAAAAAGTCTTTGCCTGCTGATGGAAGGACAGCAAAGAGGGGGCCATTCTAGCCTCCCCAGGAGGGGAGTTCAGGAGCCTAGGGGCAGCCATTAAGAAGGTATTTTCTCATGTCTCCATCAACCATGCCTTTGAAGGTGCTAAGACTGAGAGAAGGTTCTTGTGATGGATCCCCTCCTAAGGCTGACTCCACAGTTCAAAACCATTGGGCTCCTGTCACTCATCTTGCCCCTTGCCTCTCAAGTTTCTTCCCTAGATCTGGTACTTGGATTTCAAGGTGATCCCTATATGGACCATTGGAGGTGTTGTTCAGTGACTTCACTGTGGTAAGTGTGACCATCAAAACTTAACAGGAACAGCCAGACACAGTTGTAAAAAAGAATAAACAATGAGAAGTTTATTAATACAAAATTAGATCAATCAGTAACCCCTGAAGTATTTAATCATTCACAGCTCCCCCAAACCCCCACTTCAGTTGTCTCTCCTATCTCTATGGCAGCTTCTCCATATCTCTATGCCATCTTTTCCATATTTCCCTTCTGTCTCAGATAAGCCTCAGGGCTCAGCTAGACAGGAGAATTAATTGTGGAAAATAGCGCATTAACTCACTATCACAGCAGTGTTCATTTGTCCTCACGATCCATTTGCAAGATCACTGGCATGGAAAGCTATTCAAGATTGAAGTTCATGTGGACCATGCCCGTGATAAAAGATGGTGGCTGCAAGTGAATTGCCTGCATTATTATTCCCCAAAAGCTCCCTCCGTTTCCTTTTTTATTTTTGCCTTGTTAAATGAGAGATGTGGAAGCATGATCTTATGCTTCAATATTTTTTTTTTGCTTTGCCACTCGAAAATAGTGCACAATAGTTTCTATGAAAAACAACAATGGCGGCTCTGGCCGCTTCATCGCTAGCAAGTCTGCCCCTGCGCCAATCCGACCAATCATGTTTTGACTTCCTAGATGTGCCCCAATTAAAATTGGTTGTTCAGACGGGCTGTAATGTGCATTTCCACATATTTTTAGAAAAAGATTGTGAGAAACAGTGAAAGCTGTAATTGCAAACTACTTGGAGTTTTCAGTCCCCCTCCTTCCAAATATGGTGAATCCTGGCGGGAGCTCATCTAAACAAAAGGTATTCCACCTACATTCCTTGAGGATATTTTCACGATCTAGACAACACCTCAGTTTTCTATCTCTTTTCCTCCATAGCTCCCCCTTTCACAGCCTGAGCTGCGATTGGCTGGCCCTAACCAGGCTTGCCTAGTTTTTCTCTTCACAGGTCTCTCCTGAGGATTTCAGGAAGCTGGCAGATTTTCTGAGGCACACTGCAGTTTCATTCCTCACTTCATTTTTGTGCAGAAAACAAAACATCACTGTGGAGATTGTGGTCTAAATTCTGTTGTTAATCCTGACTGGAGTAGATCTATTCAATTCATGTGATTATCTATGTGTTGAATTACCATCAACAATGGATTGAGTGGGATCACTCTAGTTGGGACTAACCAACAGGATACCAGCCAAGATATGACCAAGAGTGTGTTGCTATGTAGGTCTTAAAATTGTGTATACAGTTAAACAATATGGGATACTACACTAATAACTGAAAACAATATTAATGTAACAGGCACTGGAACAGATTATTTAATAATTCTTACAAACATTAATGTAATGATTTAGGGATTAATGTAACAAATTAGGTTTTTTTGTACTGACTTTCCAAACTCAGCTATTTAAACATACCATGTAGATATGGCTTGCATCCCACTGATCTTTTTTATACACTCATGGGAGTTATATACCCTTGGTTTATGCATATGTGCTCTGTTTTCTGAACTCCTCTTTCATGTGTGCATTAATGTTATGTTGATAATACAAAGAATGCAATTACAACCTGCATGTATTTAGCAGAGTGATTAGAAGCTGGCATAAGGAGAGGAGTGGAGAGCCTTTGAAATGAGGGTAAATAAAATTGCTGCTCTGGTCAGCAGGAAAGCAAATCGTTCCTGGTTATAAAAAAAATCAAGAAAGCATTTATCTGGCCAGGTGCCACTGCAGAGCTCTTAAATGGGATTAGCTATAGTTGCTATGAATATAAAACTGTAGCCTTCCTTTATTTATGGCTGGATGAACAGCTGTGAATGGGTTAGTCACAGATACACAGGAATTAGTAGCCATCAGGTGGTGGTGGGGGGCGTTGGACTGTTGTCAGGAGTTTGTTTTACTCTGCTGTAGAAATCTTTTCAACATGGCACACAGAGGAGGGCTAAAAACATGTCCCCGGGACTTCCAAAATCATAATTCCCTGCCCTCTCTTTGCAGTGTGTGTGTGTGTGTGTGTGTGTGTGTGTGAGAGAGAGAGAGAGAGAGAGAGAGAGAGAGAGAGAGAGAGAGAGACCAGCCAGTGCCTGGCATTGTATTTCACTATCCCAATATCACTCAAGCATAACAGAGAATAAAATACCTATTTTGAATGAGCAGCCATCACTACTTCAATATATGATGATGATAATATTTATTTACTTCTTAACTTCCTCTCCCTATGGGTCAAATTGGGGAACAGCAGAGTATAACACAGCAACAAATAAACACACAACACAGTTTTAAAAACATGAGCACCAATTAAAAATACATAATCAGTTAAAAGAGCATAGCATCAGTTTAAAAAGCATACATATTAAAAACAACCCATTTATAATTTAAGGACTCATACTTTTAAAACCATCTGTCTAGGTCTACTGTAAGAGATTGGACTTTAATGCCATTTTAAATGCAGACAGTGTATCCAGCTGTTTGATTTCTTCTGGCAGGTCATTCCACAATTTGGGGTTGGCTGATGAAAAATTACTCTGATTTATAGCTGCCAGCCTGGTCCTGGCTGACTGAAGTAAATGTCCTCCAGAAGACCTGAGTGTATGGGGCAGATTTTATGGGAGAAAGTAGGTAATCTGGACCCAAACCACGTAGGGCTTTAAAGGTAACAAACAACACTTTGTACCTTGCCCAGAAACTAATTGGCAGCCAGTGGAGTGATTTTAATATAGGGAGATTATCAGACAGAAATGCAAGAAGTGTTCCTGTCCCACAATCTCCAGACCTGTCCCTGTTCCGGCACAATAACCCTCCCCATCAGACTTACCTTTTCTTGTGTCCAAAGGCAGCCCTGGCATGAACGGAGCTCTAACGGAGCTCACTCACTTCGGATATTTTCACACGGGGCCAAAATGTCCCGTTACTGCTCCGCCACCTCCTCTCCTGTTCCTACCACGGAATAACGTAAATCTTTCACACACTTACCTTAATTCCTCAGCAGGAACGGGCTCCCCCTCCCCTCACTGGCTGGCCGTAAATGCAGCTGTCATAAGCCTGCTTTTACGACCGGCCATCTGAAACATTATCATGTTATCACGTGATAACAGCCAGGCGGTAAATTTAAAAAATAAAACTACCCCAAACATAAAACCAGTTCAACAAGCACAAAAACACACTTTAAATCACACAATCAAAACAGGGAGGGTAAAATAAAGGGTGCCACTTACCTGGATGTCCAGATCATACCAGGAAGTGCTTGGAATGGACCTCCCCTCCATGGCTGTCATTTTGGAACATGAATGGGGCTCCTGTTTGCACACCTGTGATTGCGTGATAGTGACGGAACAGGAGGTCTATTCATGATGAAAAATCGTGATTACATTGTTCCAGAACAGTCACAGGAGCAGGATGGACACAGGACAGAATGGGGTCAACATCGTCCGAAAGGGAAAACCTTTCCCGACCCTGTTCTGTTCCTGCCACGGGATATATAGCCTGTGTGAAAATCTCCTTCCTGGATTGAAATCTCACCTGTTCTCGTGAGAAGACACAAGCGTGGGAAATTCAAAAAGAAAAAGAAAAGTAACAAGAAAAAAGTTTATACAAGCACATAAACATGCTAAAAAAATAACAAGTAACCTGGGGAGGTTCATAAAAAAAGAGGGTAGCTTACCCTGTTTTTACGATCCCACACGGAAGTGTTCTGGCAGGACTGCCCATTGATGCTGTATTCATGGCAGGACAATGGTGCAAGGTTTCAGACGCCGGCAATGCCAGCACAGAAACAGAATGGGTGATCTATCGGCAGCTTGGCCCATCAATGAAATAGAACACTATAGTAACGACAGCAGAATGCAAAAGGACAACATCATCTAATATTGTGTTCTGCTGGCATTGTTATGGTGCTACATTAGCTGCGTCTGATAATCTCCTAGGTGTGTGAGTATGATCATTCCTAGATGCACCAGTAACCAATGTGACTGACATTTGCATTTACTGAAGTTTCCAAACTTGGTGCAAAGGTAGTCCATGATTTAGATATGATTTGTTAGTTGGCAGAAATGAGGATAGGATATTTCTTTTGTTTAGGAATGAGAAGCTTGAACAAGTGTCTTTTTTGGCGGGGAAATGCAAATATCCTCAATTACAAAGGGAATTGTTTCTTTGCCTAGCATTCTATTTTATCCAGAATTAACATTTCCCCTGTGTTTTATTTTAGATCAGGATATTAGAACACAGCCTAATGGTGGATCAGTCTGGTATTCTGTTTCTAATGGTGTCCAGTTGGATACTTCTGGAAGTTTGCTAGCATGGTGTGAGGGCAATGTACATTTGTGGTTTTAATACAGTGGCCAGTATTCAGAAAGATACTGTTTCTCCATTTAGGATTTTACCAGATTAGCGTCTAAAAATGCTTTAATTCCATGAATTATATGAATTCCATGAATGAAGACAGTGGGAACACCATGGCATTATAACACTTATTATCACACATAGCTGTAACCATGTGAAAGAAACACTATGGAATTATTACACAGTGAGCACTTGTGCTTTAAGAACGGGACGTTACTTCTACAATTTAGCATGGGTGAGCTTTCTGTTGTTCTTATGAGAATACACGAGCATGCTTTTTCAAAAAACCCTAAATTAACAAACTTAATGAACACACAAACACTGAAACAAACCTAAACATGTGCAAACTAGACAGACAGTTCATAAAAAGAGTGTCCTGTGCTTCATTTTCACATTCTCACCCGGATGTTTGCTCGCTGAGGACTGGCCATTCATGCTGTAATCTCACAATTACAACAGGATGCGTTTTTGCATACCCTCAATACCACAAAAAAGTGATATTGGCTATCTATTGACAGCTTGTCCCATCAATTAAAAGGAACGCCTTATTTGCAGGTGGGGCATAGGGTAACCATGAGATGATGATGATGCCATGTGATGACTGTGGCCATTAGTGCTACCATGACATTGTAATCCTGTGATTTTTGCCATGTCTGATAAAGTTCTTAGATACGTAAGAACCATCAATAGGCCTACTCATAAATATAACAAATCTGAATCCAACCTATTGTACTTAACAGAAATATCTTCCATAAAATTGTCAAATGAAAAACACAGCAAGATATTTCAAACCCATACATATCTATTTTGAAACAAGTATCATTGGACTCAATGGAACTTACTCTCCAGATAAAGCAACTTGTTTTAGTGATGTCTGGATTGGGGGCATTTTGTGACATACACATATCCTTAACCACAGCAAAGCAATAAATTCATTCTAAATTCAAAGAAACTGGGGGGGGGGGGAAATACCACCCCACCCCTCCCATTTCAGCAGAATGCAGATAAATGAACTAGCTGAGCAAATTTTTCAAAGTAAGTTAAAGTTTTCCATGTGCATACACATGCATGCTCATATCCTCTTTGTTGTAATTTCAGCAGCCCTACATTATCAACATCAAACAGAGGTTAAGTACTCTGTTATTTAAACAAGATGGAGGTATTTGATAACGACTAAGTAAGGAAACTGAAGAGGGAGGCATGCTGGATCAGAATAGAACTCAAATCAGCAAGGCAGGGAGACAACCTAAAAGCAACAGCCCATAAATCTCCTAGAATGAAAAATATTGCTGCCCCAACATAGTAATTCATCTTTACATTTTTATGTGTCCCACTTTGGAGGACAACTATGTCTACAGATATTATTTCACCTTTTTTAATTGTGCTATTTGAGTCAGTTATTCCAGAGGAGTTAGATTTAATTATCTCCATTAAGTTATGTTATATGTCATGCACAGCCAGCATTTCACAAGGACTTTGAAAGTAAGAGACTTGTTACTAGGAGACAAGGGATTTTCATTAACCCAGCCACATTGCACATTTGTGACAATTTTTTTCCTCATGCCACAAAGAACCTCTCCTATTTGTGTTATCCTCTGGTATTTATCATTGATCAAATGAGAGAATAAACAGTTTTAAAAGATTAAAATTGGCTCCTCTTAACATTCCTTTTTTTATAGAATGAGAACACTCTCTGGCTAGGTGAAGTTACCTGGATCAAGGTAGAGGCTGTAGGTATGTGTAAGAGTACCATAGGTTTCTGCTTGCTGGACTGGTCTGAGACATTTTTCTGCCTATGACAGAATGGGAAATAGTGAGCCAACCATTATCTTGGATCATGAGATAGAAACAAAACACCTCTCCACACCCCTAGCAGTAAAAATACAATAATGATAGTCCAAATAATTGTTTGCTGCCATATTATGATAGCCCAAATCTGCTACCCAATGCAGCTCTGATCTGTCTAATGGTACAGTTGTCCTTGGCTATTTCAGCATCCTTGACTCCATGGGGCTATCACATGTGGAAAGCATGTAGCCCACATGATTTCTGAGATTGATCCCAGGCTTGCCCGACAAAATAAAATTTAATTTGACTGATCATCTGTTTGAAAGCCAGTGTGCAAGATACTGGATTCAGTTTTTCCTGTCCACTACTATACCCTGGCAAACAGATGACTGGTGAGGTTTCCCTCTCTTTTAGCAATCACACACACACTCCATGAAGATTTATAGTTTTGTTTAAGAACAGTATTTCAGATCTGATCTACACTGCATGGGGAGGATGGAGGGATGCTTGTCAGATCCATTTCCCAGAGCTTGAAAAAAATCTGTCTTGGACTACAGTTTCCAGAATCCCCCAGACAATACTGGCAAGTGGGATATTGGTTATCGTCTAAAAGGAAACTTTTCTAAGCTGTGGTGAGATCTGCTTTTTTTCTGAATTTCAGGAATTTCACACTCTGAATTTCACACACTGAACTGAAATTCAGAGAGCCTGTGCACATTAAACTATACATCAGTGACAGGGTGGACAGTGGGATTTCTAGAGACAGAGGAAAAGGCAAGCAGTTCTAATGTTTTGTTAATTTTTCTGCCAATCAGTGCTTGAAAATAACTAGCTAATTAACTCCTTACATTATTAACTTACTAGATTTTTCTGGTAATAAAATCTAACACTGAAATTAACCCCATGTTATCTGAAAAGGTGGGGATGCTTTAGAGCCCCACATATGATGCCAAAACTATATTAATATTTGGGGAAATTATTATTAGCTCAAATGGAATGCTGCGAGAGGCAGGTAAGTTCATAGAATCATAGAATCATAGAATTGCAGAGTTGGAAGAGACCACGAGGGCCATCCAGTCCAACCCCCCTGCCACGCAGGAAATCATGATCAAAGCATCCCCGACAGATGGCCATCCAGCCTCTGTTTAAAGACCTCTAAGGAAGGAGACCCCACCACGCTCCGAGGGAGTGTGTTCCACTGCCGAACAGCTCTTACTGTCAAAAAGTTCCTCCTCATGTTGAGGTGGAATCTCTGTTCCTGGAGCTTGCACCCATTGCTCCGTGTTCCAGTCTCTGGAGCAGCAGAAAACAAGCCTGCTCCATCCTCAGCGTGACATCCCTTCAAATACTTAAACAGGGCTATCATATCGCCTCTTAACCGTCTTTTTTCCAGGCTAAACATACCCAGCTCCCTAAGTCTCTCCTCATAAGGCATCGTTTCCAGACCTTTCACCATTTTAGTTGCCCTTCTCTGGACACGCTCCAATTTGTCAATGTCCTTTCTGAATTGTGGTGCCCAGAACTGGACACAGTATTCTAAGTGAGGTCTGACCAAGGCAGAATAGAGTGGCACTATTACTTCCCTTGATCTAGACACTATACTTCTATTGATACAGCCCAAAATCGCATTGGCCTTTTTAGCTGCCGCATCACACTGTTGGCTCATGTTCAACTTGTGGTCTACTAGGACTCCTAGATCCCTTTCGCACGTGGTCTCATTCAGCCAGGTCTCTCCCATCCTATATTTATGCATTTCATTTTTCCGCCCTAAATGCAGTACTTTACATTTCTCCGTATTGAATTTCATTTTGTTAGCTTTGGCCCAGCTCTCCAGTCTATCCAGGTCATTCTGAATTTTGATCCTGTCCTCTAGGGTATTAGCTACTCCTCCCAATTTGGTGTCATCTGCAAATTTGATAAGTATGCCCCTAATTCCCTCATCTAAGTCATTGATAAAGATGTTGAATAGCACTGGGCCCAGGACAGAACCCTGTGGCACCCCACTGGTCACATCATTCCAAGACGAAGAGGAGCCACTGCTGAGCACCCTTTGGGTTAACCAATTACAAATCCATTTAACAGTTAACTTGTCTAGCCCACATTTTACAAGCTTGTTTGCAAGAATGTCATGGGGAACCTTGTCAAAGGCCTTACTGAAATCAAGGTATGCAATGTCCACAGCATTCCCTTCATCTACCAAGCTGGTAACTTTATCAAAAAAAGAGATCAGATTAGTCTGGCATGACTTGTTTCTCTGAAACCCATGCTGACTTTTTGTGATTATGGCATTGCCTTCTAAATGTTCACAGACTCTCTGTTTAATGATCTGCTCTAGAATCTTCCCTGGTATTGATGTCAGACTAACTGGATGATAATTGTTGGGATCCTCTTTTTCCCCCTTTTTGAAGATGGGAACGTTTGCCCTCCTCCAGTCTGCTGGGACTTCTCCTGTTCTCCAGGAGTTCTCAAATATTATTGCCAATGGCTCTGAGATTATATTTGCCAGCTCTTTTAAAACTCTTGGATGTAGTTCATCTGGTCCTGGAGATTTAAATTCATTTAGATTAAGAAGGTATTCCTGTACTACCTCTTTACTTATTTTGAGCTGGATTTCCCCTATTGTGTCTTCTGTTCCATTATCCTCAGGTTGGTCCTCCTTTTCCTTTTCTGAAAACACTGAGGCAAAGAAGGTGTTGAGTAATTCTGCTTTTTCTCTGTCCCCTGTTAGCATTTTGCCATCTTCTCCACGTAGCGGCCCTATCATTTCCTTCTTCCTCCTTTTGCTGCGGACATACCCAAAAAAACCCTTTTTATTGTTCTTAACCTCCCTAGCAAGCCTGAGCTCATTCTGTGCTTTAGCTTTTCTGACTTTACTCCTACACGTGTTCGCTATCTGTTTGAATTCTTCTTTGGTGATTTCCCCCCTTTTCCATTTCCTATACATGTTCCATTTAAAACTTAGCTCCATTGAAAGTTCTTTAGTCATCCATCCTGGTTTCTTGAGACACCTCCCATTTTTCTTCCTCAATGGTACTGTTTGAAATTGTGCCTTCAGTATCTCCCTTTTGAGAAAGTCCCATCCGTCTTGAGGTCTCTTCTCTTTTAGTATTCCTGACCATGGGATCACCCCCAGTATTTCCCTGAGTTTATTGAAATCAGCTCTCCTAAAGTCAAGAATGCATGTCTGACTATGCCTGGCTTCTCCTTTCCATTGTATAACAAACTCCAGGAGAACATGATCACTCTCACCTAAGGATCCCACCACTTGCACCCCATTAACCAGGTCGTCTCTGTTGGTTAGGATCAGATCTAAAATAGCTGATCCCCTTGTTGCCTCTTCCACCTTTTGGACCATGAAATTGTCTTCCAGGCATGTAAGGAATTTGCTAGACCTTGTAGTTTTGGCTGAGTTAGATTGCCAGCAAATATCAGGATAGTTGAAGTCACCCATCACTACTACATCTCTCCTTTCTGCATGTGTGTTCATCTGTTCTAGAAAGGCGTCATCCAATTCCTCCGTCTGATTTGGGGGTCTGTAGTAGAGTCCCACAATAACATCCCTGTTGTTTCCCTCCCCTTTAATTTTTATCCAGATGCTCTCCACCTGGCTTCCAGTATTGATGTCGTGGATCACTTCACTGTTGTAAATATCCCTGACATATAATGCTATTCCTCCTCCTTTCCTGTTTGGCCTGTTTTTCCTATAAAGGTTATACCCCTCTATTCCTACATTCCAATCATGAGACTCGTCCCACCAGGTTTCAGTAATGCCTATTATATCATATTTGTTTTGTAGTGCAAGGAGTTCAACTTCATCTTGCTTATTTCCCATGCTCTGTGCATTAGTGTAGAGACATCTGAGACCATGTGTTCCCTTTACTTGCTCCCTGTGCAAGTTTTTTTGCCTCCCACTGTTGGGTCCTTGCGCTGTTTGCCTTGTTCCCTCTATGACAGTTTGACTATTTTCTCCAGCCCTTTTGCGTTCCAGAATACTGTCTCCCTCCCCCATTTGACTCAGTTTAAAGCCCTCCTGATCAAATTCTTGAGACTGTTGGCAAAAATGTTTCTTCCAACTGTTGTAAGATGCACCCCATCTCTTGCCAGAAGTCCCCCCGCATGGAAGTGCAGTCCATGATCCAAGAATCCAATTTGTTCTCGGCGACACCATCTACGGAGCCAGTTGTTTACGTTGGCTATTTTCCTCTCCCTTCTTGGACCATGCCCTTCAACTGGCAGAAGAGACAAGATGACCACCTGTGCGTCCATTTCTTTCAGCTTCCTCCCCAGGGCCTCATAATCTCTTCTGATCTTGGGAAAGTTGTGCCTTGCAGTATCATTGGTTCCCACATGGACAAAAAGGAAGGGGTAATGATCTGTAGGCTTGACGAGTCTTGTCAGCCTCTCGGTCACATCACAGATCTTTGCCCCAGGGAGACAACACACCTCCCGAGTCATCTTGTCAGGCCCACATACCACTGCTTCTGTACCCCGCAGCAAGGAGTCCCCCACCACCACCACACGCCTCTGCTGAGGCTTCGCAGCTGCTGTTCCTTGCGGTGGTCCTCTCAAGGTCCCCTGCTCTACCCCTGAAGTCTGTCCATGCTGTTCTTCCTCGTTGTCCTTGATAAGGGAAAGGGCTTCGAATCGATTCTGTAGCTGCAAGCTGCTGGAAGAATCCCTGGATTTTCTTGTTCTGTTTGGGACCTTTTCACCTACGTTACCAGTACTAACTTCAGAGAACTCCAGGTTAAAGTTAAATTAAATGTTTTTATTGGAAACAACACAAAAAGCATTCACACACGCAACACACACTCACAAGAACCACACAAGACTAACAAGGAGTTTAAGGCAGAAAGATTAGATAGAGAAATAGATTCAGGAGATAGGGAAATAGTTATCAGTCTTGAACAGGAGCAAAATACTCAGAACAAAGGCTGAGGGTGGCACTGGAAGTCTGATCCAGGTGCACACCAACAGAAAGAGTGACCAGGTCTCATCCAGAGGGGCACACTTTGCTGTTGTTTAGGCTTGGATATTTATAACTCATTTTGTGCCCTGAAGGTGAACTCCACTGATTATTTTGGATGGCTGGGAGATAGAAATTGATTTGATTTATGACAACCTCACATTGTAGGACAGGAAGGGGAATCTAAGGGATATTTCCTGGGAATTTGGGTTGTGTGGGTCACTTGATTGTTTAGGGTGTGAATCACCAGCAAGGGGTCCAAGAAGGAATTAGCACATACTTCCTTAATAGTTTTGTTTACGAAGGTCTTCCACTTAATCCTAGCTTGGGTGTAGTTACTAAAATATTTCTGAGACACCTTCCTAGGTCCTTGTGACCTCCATCTGACCTAACTTTGGATCACCCTGGTCTACTTGACCCCTTTGAAGTGTCCCATATTGCCAATTATGAGATATTTTAGGCAGGGGGTAGTAGGGCATGTTAACATACTAGGTGATTGGTCGATTTTTTAAATAGTAGCATTAGTTTGAATCAGTGGCTCTTTGGCAAATTCAGTAAGACAAGAAGGCCTATGGCAGAAAAGGATTAGGACTAGAGGAAATGGATCACATAGCTCTGTTCCTAGGAACCCAGCATGTGTTGGAAAGCTGTTGAAGATCCAGGATTGGTAAGAATGGCCTTTCTTGTCTTTCCCTCCTCTTTCTCTCTTCCCTCCATTCTACTTTCCACTCACCTCTTGATTCAGTGGGATTACATTTTGAGGAGTTGGGTGAGGTTGGCGCTATTAGTCTGAACCCAAAAGATTTATTTACTAAAAACCATGTTTTCGCCATGTCTACTGAAAAGTTAATCCCATTGAATTCCTTTGTATCCTATACTCTTATTTATTATTGCTCACACAATGATAAGCACGCAGATAATTAGGTGGAATGTTTTCCTCACCTCCATTGACTACTGAGTAGACATGGGTTTAGGTAAATGTCTTTATGGCTCCAGACTAATCACTCTAATGTCATCAAACTCTCTTGGCTTTTCTCCCTCCTCCCTGCTCTCTACTTTTCACCCACTTCAATGAATGGTGCACATCACTGGAACTTGGAATGAAAAGATAAAAAGAGCTTAATTCATATACTCCCATCCTTCCTTATGTTTTTCTTTTCAAGAATCTAATATGAAGTGAATCCTATTGAGTTAAATGAACCAAACAAATGTCTACCACTGATCTTTGCAGATCACATTTCTGGGGATAGAGTGTGCAGAGGCAAAGAGCTTGCCATGATTGAGTTGTGCAGAAAAATATTCTGCATATGCTCAGAGGCATTCCAAATATTTTTGATTAAGAATTTGCCAACATTGAGTCACTGATTTTTTTAGCCCCCCACTTACTGCTGCACTTGCTGTGAAACAGTGTTCCCTAGCTGAAATTAACACATCATTGCTTACTGACATTTAACACACAGGTGAGATTCATATGGTACTCCAAATGTTGCTGAATTACAACATAGCACAGATAAGGGTATGGAATTCTGGAAGTTGTTGTTCAACATCTAGAGGGATGTGTAATTCCACCTGTGCTTTAACATGATTCCTGATTAACCTTTAACAAACAAGGCATTGGAAGGACAAGAATCAATGCACATGTGGGGGAGGTGGAATAGAAAAAGGAGGAGAGCTACAGATCAGTGAGAAAACTAATTTGAACTGGTTGTTAAGATGTGATGCCATCATTTAGGATAGCTTTCCCCAACCTGACACTTTCCAGATGAGTTGAAGTGCCACCATCACCATGCAACAATTGTATTATGGGAATTGTAGTACATTGGGGGAAATTCCAGGTCAGGAGAAGGCAACTTTAACATTTATTTTATTTTATTTATTTATTTATTTATTTATTTATAACCCGCTCTTCAGCCACAAGGCTATCAGAGCGGCTTACAAATTGTTTTAAACAATAGCTATTTACACATCTACACTGCATTAAGCAGTTTCCAGTGTGTTTTAGCTAATTGCCCCCACAAGCTGGGTACTCATTTTACCGACCTACGAAAGGATGGAAGGCTGAGTGAACCTTGGAGCCCGCTGGAATCAAACTTACAACGTGGTGACTTGCAGTACTGGCATTTAACCACTGCACCACCAGGACTCCCTCTGGAAGAAAAAGAACACTTTTGAAGGTGCCAATGGACTTTATCAGACCGTGCAAATATGGCATCAAAAGGATGACTAATGATCATGAAAGGGTACATGTTCCAGACGATGTAGTCCTTACTGCTATCAACCTGTTCTTTTTTATTGATGGCCCAAACTGTTAATTGATCCCCGTGGTGCTTTTTTGCTGGCATTGTAGGCATTTGAATCCATGTGCCATTGTACTCATGTGAATGCAGTGTCAATGGCTGGTCCAGCCAGAACACTTCCAGATGAGATTGCAACATCCAGGTAGGTGACGCTCTTTTTATGACACTCTGCAGTTTACTTGTAAGTTTTTAAGTGTGTGTGTGTGTGCTTTCTGTAACTTTTTGAGTGTTATTTTTGTTTTTATTTTTAATTTCTCATGCTAGGTATCCTCTCGAGAATCTGCAGAATTTCAGACAAGGAAGTGAATGGAGCTCTGTTCACTCCTCATTCATTGCCAGGGAAGCCTTTTGTTGGAATGCAAGCTAAGTGAGGTAGGGGGCATTCTTTTACTGGCATAAAAATGGCACAAATTATGTCAACAAAAGAACGTTTTGGGAGGGTGGTTTGATAAAGTCCAATATCAAAATGTGCCCACTAGTGTCAACAGTGACAAACTCCATGCTGTTCCCTGCAAATCCCATAGTCTGCCCTAGAAGCTAACATTTCAGTAATGAGTTAGCCAATGATAACATCACCAGTTAAATGAATTCAATTACAGGAAGCCCCTGCCTTTCAACAGTATGTTATCTGATGACTTGCTCTTTCAGTGCTTGCAAATTAAGGACAGGTTCCATTTATTCAATGAGGAATCCACTCTTTTGACAGTTCTTGCCTACAGAGGCTTGCTTTGGACTCACTGCACAAGCGAGTGCTGCTTGCAAAGTGAGCTGAGAGGGTGGGAAAGTCACCAAGTTGAGTGAGAGACTTTGGCAGCAGTGTGTGGGTAAGCGCAGGTGCCCGCAAGCACATGCAGGCTTCCCCAAGCAAGCCACCATAATTCCCCATCTTCCCTACATGGGTTCTACTTTTCAACCAATTCTGGTTTTTAACACTGCTGTAGCCCCTAATACCTGTCTGATAAGCAGGGCTTCCTGTATAGGTGTTGGTGGTAATGAACCAATTCTTCAGTTTCTAACAGTTGACATTATTCTCCACTCCCCATATTGACTTGAGACCTGAGCAACATTTTCTAGTAATGAAGCAGTTGCTAGGAGGGTATTTAATTTCCACTGGAATTCTACTAATAACAAATAAATTTTGTCAGTTAGCAACTTGTGGCCAAGAAGCAAAGACGTGCCTGTGATGTACATTTTTCTTCTCCCATACCCCACGTTCAATGAAAATGCAAAGGGAAATATAAAACACTTCTAGAAGTAAACTGCTGTTTCACTGCTTGATGGGAGAGCATGTATTAGCACATTTGAGAAAACCTATATGTTCTGTTTAAAAAGTACAGAGAACAAAATGAGGAGAGAAACAGTACTTATAAATATAGCTAAAAAGAGAGAGCCAATATATCTGTATCTGTATCTGTATCTATATGTGTGTGTGTGTGTGTGTATTTCTATTATTTTGCAGATCAGCCTAGCACCAATCATACATTTTCCGAGTTCAAATTGTAAATGCATTGATTTCTATGCATATGAATATTGCTCCAATAATTAGCCCAAAACATGGACTAAGTTCAGTGAGGACTTACTTAGTCCAAAGGCTTTTATTTTATTTAATTCAAGGTGCCTCTACTTCTTGCTGCAACCATGAAATGTTTCTTTTTCCTTCCCAACCAGCAAGAAACTGAAAGACTCTGGTAAAAGAGATTCTTGCAAGCAATGATGCAAATCCAAAAAATGACAACAACAACAAGAAAAAAGGCAGCAATTTGGTAATCCAAGCAGCCCAAGCACGACTATACTAATACATTGGCTGGAGACTTGCTGACTTCCCGAATAACTGATTGGTTGATTATTCCATAAGAAACCACAGGTTGGGCCTGTGTCCACCTCCTGTTGCTCCATTAAGGTTACTTCTTTAATGGCAATAAAGCAACCTCTGTCCATGAAGCCAGCCTTGTATCTTTAAAGGGCAATACAAATCTGTGTGGCTCTGTAAGAAAGCTTTTGACTGCTGAGACTTGCAAAGACATGACTTAGGGCATTTACAGACTGTGCCAAATACCCTGTTCCTGCCCTGCCACCTCCATTCCCATTCCTGCTGTGGAATACAAGAAAAATGTTCACAAACTTACCTTCATTCCACAGTAGGAACGTCCTCCCACTTCCCTCGCTGGCCGGTTGTAAATGCAGCCGTCGTAAGGCTGCATTTATGACCAGCAATGAGAATGGGCGCAGCAAATTTAAAAATTAAAAAAACCTACAAATGTCAAAGCAGTACACGAAGCACAAAAACACAGGGGGAAAAAACAAGTAACCCGGGGAGGGGGAAAAACTTACCTGGATATCCTGATCGTGCCCGGAAGTGTGGGGAATGGATCTCCTCCCCTGCGGCTGTCATCTCGGAACAGGGACAGGGCTCCTTTTCCCAAACCCCTGATTCCATGACAGACACAGAATGGGTGGTCTGTTCACGATGTTTCATCATGAATAGATTATTACAGGAGCAGGACGGAACGGATTGATGTCATCCGAAAGGGAGACCCTTTCTCGACCCTGTCCTGTGCCTGCCACAAAGTATTGAGTCCATCTGAAAATATCCTTAGAGTTTGCCTAGAAATGAATGCTCAGAATAAATGCCACCTCATGGAGGCATTATTAGATTGTTGTAGCTGTAAATGTTGATGGGTAAACTCTTGATTTGACAGTCCTTATGTTACCCAAATTACTGGGGATTCATGGAAACTCCACTTGCGTCTAGATATTAATATGGGGAATTTTAAGTAGCTCAATATGGCAGCAAGAAGCCAGGTAACTATGGGATCTTTTGACCTATGCATACCAGTTCTAACTGATGAGACTCACAGCCAGGAAATAAAATAAAATAAAAATGATTTTTATTGAAAAATAATCACAGGAACACACACACGCACACACAAGCTTCAAGCAGTTGCACAAGGCCAGTGAAGAACAGGTAGAAGTATTGTGATAGATTATTAGAATTCAGGATGATGGGCTATACTATACCTGTCTGAAGAGCAGAGATTCATGTAGAGAAGAAGTACAGCTATGCGTACCAGGTGACAAAGAAAACAAACAGAGTGACAGCTTCTGGGAAACTGAATGTGATGACTCTGTCAATACTCAGGCACTGAGACAATTTCTGTTGATCAGCAATAGTTTATTGTCGCAGGAACTGAAGCATTCAGGTTCATATTCAAAGACTGTTCTGAAGCATATTTCCCAAAGCAGCTAATATCAGAGAGAGGTACTCATAAGTTTTGGTTACACACCTACCATGCTAACGAGGGAACATTCCATTGTAGACATTTCATACTCGTTCCCAAACATAATTGGCTATTTGACCTTGGATGTCTGGCAGCACAAGTGATAGCACGGCTGGCTGATTCTACAGCATGAGCAATCTACTAGAGTGAGAGAGAGCTACTTCTAATCCCAGCAGGCCTCTTGTCCATGTCAGGCCCTGGCATGCTGGCTGGCTAGGCCTAACAAGCAATGCACACACAAGCTAACTGGCTATACAGTACCCATGCCTGGATCCTGACACTGACCACACTTTGGCAGTATTTTGGGGTGATATTTATATTTGATATTTCCCCTGAAGAGGTGTTATGAGTGGAATAAAATGTTAGATGGAGTTTTCCACAATTAGACATTGGACACTCCAGTTATGTTAATGATCGCTAATGGCTGAGACATTAAAACTGATGGGTATCAGGCAACCTTCTATTGTTGAGGATAGAGGTGTGAAGGAAAACCACTTTGCAGAGTAATGAGTTTTCTAGCCACTTCCTTGTATTAGTGAATGATTCACTTCCAGTTACATCCAGGAGCATTAGCACATTTCTATCATAACTCACTGTCCAAGGTGTGTGTGTGGGTGTCCTGCATGATTACTGCCCAGGTGTGTCTTTTAGGAATTTGGGATGTCCCCTTCCTTAGACTTTCTTGAGTCCTTGCATTTGGGAGGTCTTCGTCCACTACCAATCATATAGAATGCAGATAAATAAGCCAATTTATGAAATATAGCCAATTGCTGAATTATTGGAAGGGTGGGAGTGTCAGGGCATGTAACACTTATAGCAACAGTCCTAAGGAGAAACCAAAAATGAAGGTGGCTGTGTTGATCTATAGGGTTTCTCCCCCCAAAACAAACAATTCTAGCAGTTGTCAACTCCAACAGGAGCAAGCCTGATGTAAAATTAATGGGTTTTGTCCCCTCAAGACCAAATAACCCCCAAAGAATTAATTTATTGTTCATTTTGTTTATTCCGTCTTTTTCCTAACATGGTGTACAAGGCAGCTCACAACACAGATGAAAACAATATGCAGCTAAAAGATAATGATTACTTTGTGTTACAGCCAAGACAGCTCATAATAAAACTGGTGATGCCGGGGACATCCATTTCTCTTCCAGCTGCAGTGCGGGTTGCACTTCTACTCACAGGTGACAGGGGAGTCCATTGAAGTTGTGGTGGTAGGTTATGGCACAATACCTGCAAATCAAAAAATTGTGAGGACTCTACTTTTTCTGGTTTCCAGATTATGTGGAGAAATTCCAGTCTCCTATCTATTTACTTGTCATGCTTAGATTGTCTGGAAAGTGTTGCTGAAAAAAGAAGTACTGTACACATGTTGGAGCTTCACAGATGGGGCTACTCAGGTTTTCCTACATATGTGTACTTTCAAGTACAAAACACTGAATGTTTCTCCAGAATAAGGGACTGTGATTCTTCTCCTTGTACCTTAAGATTTTTATCTGGGAAGCTAATTGCTCAAATGTTTCTCATTCTCTGTCAGTCATTCAACCAGCTCTTTAAACATCATTGTGATATCCTACCTGATATACTTTATTCCCATTGGCAGAGTCTACTATGAAAATTTGGATAGATGGGTAATAGAGGACCAATGGTATTTAAATCTCCAATGGGAACAACAGGCTGGCAAGAAATATAGGTCATAAAGTCTATATCAGAACTCTCTCTCTGGCTTTTCTTCACAGACGAAGACTCAGGAAGGACTCATCCCGCGCTTTCTGCAAGCGCGCTGATGACTAAAAAAGCCAATCCGAGATAAACAAGTCCGGTTGCAGAAAGCACAGCAGAAGGTCTCCTTGGGTGATGTTTCCGGGTTGTGATTCTTTCTGTGTTGTCATTTCTCTTCAAGACTTGTTCGGCATGAGTTCTCAAATAAGGCTGCAGCATTGTGGATAGTGTGTCTCCATGCCTCCCGATGTGAGGCCAGGGCGAACCATTGTTGGTGATCAAAAGTACTATAACTTTATACAATCTAAGGGTGCAACTACACTGTAGAAATAATGCAGTCTGACACTGCTTCAACTGCCATGGGATTTGTAGTTTTGTGAGGCACCAGCTTTCTTTGGCAGAGAAAGCTAAAGACCTAGTAAAACTACAAAATTCCAGGATTCCATAGGATGGAGGTACAGCACTTAAAGTGGTGTCAAACTGCATTATTTCTACAATGTAAATGCACTCTTAAGTTAACAGTACTGATCCAGGTCTAAATCCACTTGCTAGTCTCAACTACGTTAGACCCATTGAATTAAAGGCAATTTACATACTCATAAGTGTTAACTTATTAGTCAACAACTGAATGAGCATTAGAATTTAGAATTGTGCAGCCCTCTAGATGTTGTCGGATTACCACATGCACCAGCCCTAGCAGCTTGCATAACCCATGGTAAAGAATACTGGGAGTTGCAGTCCAACAACATGTGGAGGGCATATGAGTCCCACCCCTGATTTAAACTATAGATTGCACAGTTTGCCTTTCATGTCAGCTTATTTCCTCATTTCATTGGAATTTTGATGAATGTCATTTCTTGGATAGCCTGATTGCGGTCCTACGGACTATAGTTCTCAGGTTTTATTGAAAAATGGGAGGACTATTCCATCTAGAATGAATACCCCAAATCACCTTCCTAATGCTATTTGACATTTATCAGTGATTTGAAATATCACCTGGTGTCAGCCAATATTTGTTCCTGAACAAATAAATGCATGCATATCTTAGTATATTTTCATTTTGTTTCATTTAGATTTTTTGTAATGGATCATAATGGCATGTTACTTCTTTCCATCGAAACATATACTTCTGTATCTGTGGTTTCCTGCCGTAACGAATGAGCTGTCATTAATGTGTGAACTTTTCAAGGTTGCATTATATGTTTTATAACTTAGAAAAGGACATCAAGGCTGGTTTCACTACTGATATGTTATTGATCTCACTGTTGAACTATATTTTATAGCACGATAGTCTTTTTATAAAGGACCTGAGTATCTGTCAAATGAAATCGATACCAATCTCTTCTCACAAAACACCATTTTCTTCTCTCCTATGCCACTGCTTTGCCACCTCCAGCAAATTTCTAGGAGCCATCCATCTAGCTTCCTCCAGTGTACTGATGTGTCTTCTACTTCACAGGAAAAAACACCAGGGAGTAAATTATTTGGGAAATGGGAACATAGGTCTGCTGAATGCTCAACAAGGTAGTTTCTTAAGAGGATCATGAAATAGAGAAAGGAAAGGTCTTCTGAGACACCTTCTGTTTTGAGGAGGACTTCTAGAAGAGTAACCATGTTCGTATACTGTAGAAGAAATAGCCAGGAGTTTTCGAACACTTTAAGGCCTAGCTAATTTATTATGTGAAGTATTTAGCCTTTTCTGTCAGACATCTCTGGTGCCTCACAAAACTACAAATACCAGGATTCCATAGGATAGCGCTGTAGTATGTGGGGAAATAATTATTGTAATGTAAAACAATCTTGTGTACCCCATTCACATCCTAAGATAAGTCTAGGAATTTTCCCTGCATGCTTCTGTTCTCCCAAACTCCCTTTCTCTTATTTCACTGGGCACTTACAGCCAACTGGAGTGCTGGGTCATTCAACACATGACCTAATTTAAATTTTAGTGCTCTTTGCAAGTTCTCTTTTAAGTTTGAGTCTCCATGCGGCTGTAGTCATCTTTATCTTTGTCTTTGCCATGCTATGAAGCCATGCCATGATGTTCACCATACAGCCTCTATCGCTAAAAGGCTGGGTGAGTCTTTCTACCCTAACTCCTCCTAGTTAGTTAGGAACACTCTTTTTAAAGTTTGTTTTAGTATGTAGATTGAGATTGATATACCTTCAATAAACTTTTGATTTGCATTTTAAACTGACTCCTTTGTTTTTGTAATGAGTCTAATTCAATGGGTGATCAGATCAGACCACAGACCTCTGAATACACTTTTAAATGTTAATTGAGCTTGTCTGTCTCAGCATTCCTAAGCTTCACTCTGCATCACTTTGAAAGTAAATGATTTTTAACTCCTTTTAAAGAAGATATTATTTTATCGCCTTTTAAAAAGGGCTAGATCCCTGGAATTTTTTAATACATTTTTATTTTTAGACTCATTACTCCTACAAGCGCTATGGTGGATAAAGTGGTGTCAAACTGCTGTATTTCTGCTGTGTAGACACGCCCTAAGATTAACAGGCTGATTATAGCACAAGCTTTTGTTTGCTCCTTAGAGGTCTTCCTTAGGCCACTTCCTCAGAAGTCTTGGAGCTTCAGGTATATATACAGTACATATGTTTAGGGGTATGATGCAGAAACTATGGACTTTATCAAATGGGGCTGTAAGTACTGCAAATGGATTCCTGTTATCACATGATATTGTTGTCCTCCCATAGTCAATGTGTGCTCCACCCATTAATTGCTCGCCACTTTTAATTGATGGGAAAATCTGTGAATAGCCCTCAATATTGCTTTTTTCACAGTATTGATGAGCATGCAAAATCACGTCCCACTGTAACTGTGCGATTTCAGCGTGAATGGGCGGCCCTTCCCCCCCTTTCCCTTTCCCAATGAGAACACAGGATGCACAAGACACTTTTAATGAACTGTCACCTTTTCTTGGTACATTTTTATGTACAAGTATTTATTTGTTAATTTCTTTTGTTATTCATGTGTTTTTGGTGTTGTAAGCAAAGTCATGTCTTCTTGTGAGAACAGCCAAAATCTTACCCATACAAAATCACAGAAGAAAAATCCTGTTCTTAAACTGCTAGTAGTTGCTGTGCAATGATTCCGTGGAGGTAGTATTGCGCAATTACAACATAGTTTCACACTATTACAGCAACATGTGATGATTACTGTGATCACTCCACTATTTTTGCTTTCCTCAATAGTGGAATTACAGCACTTTTAGACACTAGTCTGACAAAGTCCTAAGAGTGCATTTCATTGCAGAGTGGTTTGCAGCAGCAGTTACAACAGCACTAAGTAGTAATGGAAGAAATTCATTTGTTCAGATGACATAAGAACTAGAGGTAAGGGCTTCGACAATCTTTTCTGGTCCTTTAATGAGAGGAATGTCATGACAAGACTGTTCCCCAAAAAGTGTGTGTTCCTCACTTGTTAAACGTAAGTGTTTTTGATCTGAATGGCATATTCTGTATAATTGTAGCTGATGCTAAAGGTATCACTCTCAATGAAATTACCAGAGGCTACCCATTGTAACCTTTCCCTTGTAACACCACCAGGGCCTGCCACTCGTGACATCATATCAGGTTGTGGCCCAGAGATTTCAGGGGTTGTCCTAACCTGGTAGCCCTACACAAGAGCCTTTGTTGCTACCACCTAGAAGGTTTTTCTAAAATCTTGATTCTGTTTATCTGAGATAGGGAATAGAGATGGGAATCACCTTTGAATACCTCAATGAAGAAAAAAAGAATAAATGAACTCGCATGGGAGAGGGACTTGTATGAAGGGGTTTAGTCCCTCATCCTGGATCTTCTAGTTCAAAGGTGGTAGGATACATTCCTTTACCGGTACTTCTGTAATGTATTTTTGTTAAATTGCCTGCCTTTGATTTTTTTTTAAGAGAAAGAGTTGGAATATAAATATGTTAATAACAATAACATTTTTTCTTCTTTCATTTCAATCTCAAGAACATCCTCTTTAGACTTTTGACTATCTCTGATTCAAAAATATTTGGTGCACACAGCTTTTCCTTGGGTACAAGCAACCCCGGGTGGGAACACCGCATTC
This sequence comes from Gambelia wislizenii, assembly GCA_030847615.1. Taxonomy (NCBI): domain Eukaryota; kingdom Metazoa; phylum Chordata; class Lepidosauria; order Squamata; family Crotaphytidae; genus Gambelia; species Gambelia wislizenii. The sequence continues at coordinate 357,611,324 of JAUMIR010000002.1, read as the reverse complement.
AGGACCAGGGTTTAAAATGTTGAGAACCCTGAATGTTCCCACCTGGGGTTGCTTGTATCAAGGGAAAAGCTGTGTGCTATTGCAAATTTAAGAGGACCCACAGTATTGATAAAATGTATATGCTTGGCATTTAGTGGGTCCACATAATCTTAGACGTTAGGCAGTAGTTTACCTAGTTTGTATGTAAATCCAACACAGCCTCCCCTTGTGGATATAATGTCACCATGTGGCAGAAAGCTATGGAAGGCTGATGTTCCATAGTTGTGTTTCCAGTAATCTATATTTTAATGTCAAAACCAGTGGGAAAAATGGGGGGAGGGAAGAGAAGTGGAGAGGGCTGGTGAGGACCATATGTTCACTTGCTGTTCTGAATTTTACATACAAAATTTCCAGCCTGCCAGATGGAAGAAAGTAGGCTTTTTGCAAAGCACATGTGGAATTCTCTAACAAAGCCCAGCGTATATACACACTCACGAAAACCATCTGACTCTATCAGATCTAGCAAGGGTGAATTTTCCTAAATGCTGAGAAATTGTGGTGCATTATTGACAAAACGACTTGAATGCTATCTAGTTATTGATGAGTTGCTGTTTTTAAGGGGATGGATGCAACATAGGCATTCACTAATTCTATACAGTGGGAGGAGAAATTTTCTTACCTCACTCCCAGTTCTACAGATGTTCTATACCAGCAGCCCCAAACCTGGGCAGATGGTGCTCATCCAGCCCTGTAAGGCCAACCATCTAAGAGAAGGAAACTCTAATCAAACCTATGACCTGAGGACCTCGCTGCTACCAACCATGCTTGCAAGGCCACAGCAGATGAACCTTTGGTTTAAAGGGTGAGGCCAGTTCTGTGCATGCTGCACTCCACCAGAAAAATCCATTGCACAGGCTCGAAGGATAAATCCAATTCTGAAAAAGCCCTGTAGCCATAGGCGAGGGACGAAACGGCAGGTGTAAAGATGAACTGGAAGCCACAGACCCAACCCTGCATGCAGGCAGTTCAGGACTTTGGTGGCTCGAGGCTGACCCGGGAGATGACAGTCTTATTCGGCAGCATCCTGAACGACCAAGCAGCCTTTTTTAAGGAGAGCACTGCTTGCTCCATATGGAGAGAGGCCTAGAAAAGGTGGCCTAACGAAAGCTCATCCCCGTCTACCTGGTGGCTAGCCGCGGCCAACGGGAATCTTCTGATGCAGTCAAACCAAGGCAAAGAAACAAAGGCACACACCGGCCTCCAAAGGTGTAAATAGACTGACGCTTGCATGCTGGAACATCAGAACCCTGCGATACTCTGCAGATAGTGGACGGCCTGAGTGTTGTTCTGCTCTAATAGCCCATGAACTATCACAACTTAATACTGACATCACAGCTCTTAGTGAAGTTTGCCTCCATGAGGAAGGTAGCCTTAAAGAACATGGTGCCGGCTACATACTTTACTGGTCTCGCAAACCTAAAACCGAAAAAGATCTTTCAGGAGTAGGTTTCATGATTAAAAACCTCATTGCCTCCAAACTCGAAACCTTGCCAGCAGGACACTCTGATCACATTATTTCCTTATGCCTCCAACATGTTGTTCTCTTTAGTATATATGCCCCAACTATGCAAGCCGACCCCGTAGAGAAAGACAAATTCTACACAGACCTACACCAACTCATACAAAAAGTCCCTGTAGAAAATAAAATTATTATCCTTGGTGACTTCAATGCCAGAGTAGGAAAGAACTCCAAAGCTTGGAACAGTGTCTTAGGCAAGCATGGTGTCGGAAATTGCAATGATAACGGATGCCTCCTGCTAGAATTCTGTGCAGAACAACAGCTTACAATTACAAACACTGTCTTTCAGCAGAAAGATAGCTTGAAGACAACCTGGATGCATCCCCGATGCAAACATTGGCACCTCATTGACTATGTTCTAGTCCACCAGAGAAACATTCGTGATGTCCGTCATACCCGAGTGATGCCCAGTGCAGAATGCCAAACAGATCATTGCCTTGTCAGATGTACACTAAATCTTCATCTTAAATTCAAACCTAAGAAGGGTGGCATCTTAAAGAGGAGACTCCAAGTCAACAATCTTCAACAAGCTACCACGAGAGACAACTTCCAGGCAAATCTGCAAACAAAACTTGAAGACCATCCTACAGATCCTTCTCGTACAGTGCTTTGGCGACATATCAAAAACAGTATCCTCCAATATGCGGAAGAATCCCTCGGGTTCTCCCACAAGAAAAATCAAGACCGGTTTGTTGAAAACAACCAAGAAATCCAGGAGCTGTTGTCAAAGAAGAGAACTGCTCACCAGGCATACCTTCCCCAGTCAACTTGCCATGTAAGAAAAGCAGCTTTCCATCTCACATGTGGTAAACTTCAACAAAAACTCCGAGACATGCAGAACAAGTGGTGGATCAATATAGCAGAAAAGACAGAACGCTGTGCAGATCTGGGTGATCTTAGAGGATTTTACGAAGCTCTTAAAGTAGTGTTTGGACCTACTCATCAGGTCCAAAGCTCCTTATACAGTACAGATGGTCAAACATTAATTACTGATAAAGCCTCCATCCTGAATCGATGGGCTGAACACTTTCAAAGTCTCTTTAGTGTCAACTGAGTAGCCCAAGGCTCAGCTATCCAACATATGATACAAAAACCGATGAAAAATGAATTGGACATAGCTCCCACTTTGGAAGAGACCCTTAAGGCCATACAGCAGATGAAAATCGGCAAGGCAGCTGGGATTGATGGAATCCCACCTGAAGTTTGGAAACACGGATGTCATGTACTCCATGACAAATTCCACAAACTCCTTGTGAATTGCTGGGAAAAAGGGGAACTGCCATCAGATCTCCGAGGAGCAGTCATCATCACCCTCTACAAGAAAAAAGGAGCAAAATTCGATTGCTCAAACTATCGACGCATAACACTGCTCTCTATTGCTAGAAAAATCCTTGCAAGGATACTGCTGAACAGATTAGTTCCTGCTATTGCAGAAGAACTTCTTCCTGAAAGCCAGTGTGGCTTCAGAGCCAATAGGAGTACTACAGATATGGTATTTGCCCTTAGACAACTGCAAGAGAAATGTAGAGAGCAGAACAAGGGTCTCCATGTAACATTTGTTGACCTCATCAAAGCCTTCGACACTGTGAGTAGAAAAGGTCTGTGGCAGATCCTGGAAAGACTAGGATGTCCCCCCAAATTCCTTAAAATGATTATCTTGCTACATGAGGGCCAGCGGGGTCAAGTCAGATAGGGCAGAGCCCTTGCTTCACTAATGAAGTGAAGCAAGTTTGTGTTCTCGGTACAACTTTATTTACAATCTTCTTCAGCATGAAGCTCCAAAGGGCTATGGCAGCGCTTGAAGAAGACGACGGCATCTATATACGTTACTGTACTGATGGTAGCTTGTTTAACTTAAGCCGTCTGAGGCCTTCACTAAGACTCTAAACTATCTAGTCTGTGAGCTGCTCTTCGCTGATGCTGTGGCCCTTGTTGCCCACACAGAAGCAGCTCTGCAGCACCTAACATCCTGCTTCGCAAGAGCTGCAGAGCTGTTTGGGCTGGAAGTCAACCTGAAGAAAACGGAAGTTCTTTACCAGCCTGCACCACAGAACAAACACCACCATCCCCACATTGCCGTAGGCAAATCTGTGCTCAAGTCCGTTCAGCAGTTCCCCTACCTGGGAAGCATCATCTCCTCAGATGCCAAGACTGACAAAGAGATCGATCACAGATTAGCAAAGGCATATAGCGCATTTGGAAGACTTTACAAAAGCGTCTGGAATAATAAACACCTGAGGTGAAGCACAAAAATCAGTGTGTATAGAGTCATTGTACTATCTATTCTCCTTTATGGGTCTGAAACGTGGGTCCCTATCGCCAACACTTACGACTCCTCGAACACTTTCATCAGCACTGTATATGCACAATCCTAAATATACACTGGACTGACTATGTGACAAATGTTGCTGTCCTCGAGCAAGCAGAGATCACCAGCATTGAGGCCATAATATTGAGAACACAGCTGTGCTGGGCAGGGCACGCTTCTAGGATGGAGGACCATCGTCTCCCAAAAACAGTACTCTACGGTGAACTTGCCACGGGTCAGCGTAACAGGGGCGCTCCAAAAAAGCAATACAAGGATTCCTTGAAGCAACATCTCAGGGTCGGCCAAATTGATCACCAACAATGGTCCGTCCTGGCCTCACATTGGCAGGTATGGAGACGCACTATCCACAATGCTGCAGCCTTATTTGAGAGCTCATGCCGAACAAGTCTTGAAGAGAAATGACAATGCAGAAAGAATCACAACCCAGAAACATCACCCAAGGAGACCTTCTGCTGTGCTTTCTGCAACTGGACTTGTTTATCTTGGATTGGTCTTTTAAGTCATCAGCGCACTTGCAGAAAGCGCGGGATGAGTCCTTCCTGAATCTTCGTTTGTGAAGAAAAGCCAGAGATAGATACCAGCAGTCTGTGTCTGTGTTTGTGTGTGCACGCGCATGCGCGCGCACCTTCAAGTTGCCTGTTCACTTATGGCAATCCCATGAATTTCGTAGGGTTTTCTTAGGCAGGGAACACTCAGGGGTGGTTTTGCCAGTTCCTTCCTCTGAAACATAGTCTACAGCACCTGGTATTCATTGGAGGTTTTCCATCCAAGTACTGATCAGATCTGGCCCAGCTTAGCAGCCAAGATCGGACAGGCTCTGGTGCCTTTAGGCCCACACCATTAAATAAAAACAGCCCATATAATAAAATATCCCTCCTCTTGTTTGCATGAATGTGACCATATGAAAGAATTAAATCACAATAGCTAGTTTTCCTTCACCATAAATCCTGGTGCCAGCAGGTTGATGAATGCATTTTGATAGATAATGTAAACTGAAGCTTTTCAATAGATAAACTCATCAGTCAAAATCCACTGACACTTGATGCTCTCTAAGAAGAATTTTAAAAGGGTTCCATTCAGTATGAGTATCAGAAATTCTTTCCAGGCAGCTTAAGAAAACCCTAGCAGAGATACCTTTTTATCAGGAGCTGGAGGAGGACATGTGAAGGTTAAATTTAGTTGGAAACCAAACAAGAGCTATATTCACTGTGCTATCGTTAATGTGCTGTTTCTCTTCCCAGAGAATCCTGGCAGCCTTCCAGTTTATAAAAACAACAATCAAAGGCAGATCTTCTCTCAGTACACAAAATAACTCAAGGATAGATTGTTTACTCAAATAGCCTTGCTCACTGAAGTATATCAACCATAAAGGCCAAAAATGCGTTTGGGAAGTTATTTCATGAATATTGCTATAGTCAGACCAACTTTGCCAAGCTGCCCAGACCTCTGTTTTGGCTCTCTAAACAATCACCGGCCAGACTTTGCTGATGAATAGAAAAATTAGGGTTAATGCAATGGATATCACAGTAAGGTGACAACCTCTTCAATACTGGTTTTCTGGTCAGAGCACAGAAAATTTACTAGTTCGAGCTACAGCTCCCAGAATCCTCAACTGTCATGCATTGGCCCTGCTGGCTTTCCTGGTGAGCCACCTATAGTGTGCAAACAGTAATCCTCTGAAGGTTCAGGTATATGTATTTCAATGGATATGACCTAGCCAAGAAGGTAACTAAGATTTCACTTTGTCATTCAAACTGGTGCTAGTGGATCATGTCCATAGATGGATCCTGGTGTCGGGACAGAGGCTTGTCAGAACAATTGGAAGAGACTTTGCTCATAGGATGCCAGGAATTTGCAATCAAACTTGCCCACCTGCAAGGGTGTAGCTACTGGTGGTAGACAGTGGGAATGAAGGGCATGGTCCCCTAATAAGAATTGTGTCCCCCAATTTATTTTTCTTTCATTCCCCAAATTTCTAGCATTGAAGTAATGTAAAACAAGTTGAGCACTTAGAAACAGGGTTTCAACATCCAAAGAGAGAGGACCAGCCCCTGTTTGGTCATATGTGAATGTGTGTGGTTGCTCATAAAGCACATGGTAGACATGACTTGCCTTTTTCTAAGTCACTTCTTGTGTTGAAATGGCTTTTCTTCTTCTCACAAGTACAGTCTTGGGGACTGTACTGCATCAGGAAAGTTTGTAGAGCCTCACCAGTCTCCAAAGGTCCCCATGCCCCCTCCATTTTTTCCAAAAAGGTTCAGTGAGATTTTCAGGTAATTTTTACCTCCAAACCACATGGAAATCCTCCAAAATGCTGAGTTATTCTAACAATCAAGAAAGAAAGCAGCACACATCTTTTAAAAACAGAAGTCAGTGGGACTTTCTTCTATATGCATATCCATAGAATAAGGCTGCATAGTATACTTGAGAGAGCTTGGAATGGCTGAGATGGTAAACAGTCCTTCCAATAGCATGGTTCCCAAGACCACGGAATTCCATGTGCTTCATCTGCCCCTAATAAAACTCCCTTTACATTGGCTTTAACACCTACAATTACTTGTCTCAGGCAGTAATTTTAGAGGTTAAACAGTACTGCTGTGTGCCCAAAAGGCAGTCAAAGATGTAAGACAAACAGACTTCACACTGGAAGAATGCCTCTCAGTCAGCAGACTGCCTCAGGGAGAACTGTCTCTAAAATCTGCTTTGTTTGCATGGCAGCATTTTGTAAACAAGGCTTTGATAATGACACAGTCATATTGAATTGAGGCTGTGTGACTGAATGGCTATTGAACTTCTAAGTTATGATTCAGCACACCACGAGGAGAACAGAGCACAAAAAACATTAAACACCACCAGATGGTAGTTCAAAGCCCATCAGATATACAGATTCCCTTTTCTTCTCTACAAAAGATTGGCAAGGCTTCATATCTGGGATACAAGAGAGGAGGGGGAAAGAGCCCATTAAGATAAATGGAGCTGATTTGGCTTTTGTCTTGCTAGGCTATTCTAGGAAAGTCATCTGAATGGGTCAAATTGCAAACAGGCCCAGATCAAAGGATTACTACAGCAGTAGCAGGTCAAAGAGATTCACGCCATGTCAACTGGATCAGCATGAGATCCTGAACTGCATGGGGAATGACTTTTTTTTTAAAAGACATTTGACAGAACTAATTAGATGAAACTATTGCTGGAGGTAAAAAAAAACAAAACAAAAACAAAACCACTAACCTTTAACAATTAATTGGCCAATTTATCCAAATTCATTTCCTCTGTAAACCAGATAGAAAGGTACATTTTTGAGGGCTCAAGATTCCTTGAAGCGCAGGGAAAAGCTCAGCACATGGTTTTCTCCTGCTGAGGGTAAGATACTCAGCCTCACTGATCAGTGGTTTAGCCCTTGTTTCTAAAACTGCGGGGCTTCCAAGCTGCCATTGTAACTCTTCAACCAGAATTGTACCCCCTCTCTGGCTAAAAGAATAAGAAGTTCCAAAACAGGAGAAAATACTCAGCTGACCTATTTTACTGTTACTGTCTATGTATGTTGCTTCCATAGGATGTATATGTACACTGTGCCACCAATGACACCACCTTTCCGTGGTGGTGAGATTGCATGCTCCTATGATGCAAGAGATTGATCATAGATTAGCAAAGGCATAAGGTACATTTGGAAGACTTTACAAAAGAGTCTGAAGTAACAAACACCTGAGGCGAAGCACAAAAATCAGTGTGTATAGAGCCATTGTATTGTCTGTTCTCCTTTATGGGTCTGAAACTTGGGTCACCTATCGCCACCACTTACGACTCCTCGAAAGCTTTCATCAGCGCTGTATATGCACAATCCTAAATATACACTGGACTGACTATGTGACAAATGTTGCTGTCCTTGAGCAAGCAGGGATCACCAGCATTGAGGCCATGATACTGAGAACACAGCTGCGCTGGGCAGGGCACATTTCTAGAATGGAGGACCATCGCCTCCCCAAAATAGTACTCTATGGTGAACTCGCCATGGGTCAGCATAAGAAGGGTGCTCCAAAAAAGCGATACAAGGATTCCCTGAAACAACATCTCAGGCTTGGCCAAATTGATCACCAACAATGGTCCATCCTGGCCTCACATCAAGAGGCATGGAGACACACTATCCACAATGCTGCAGCCTTATTTGAGAACTCACGCAGAACAAGTCTTGAAGAGAAACGATAACGCAGAAAGAATCACAACCCGGAAACATCACCCAAGGAGACCTTCTGCTGTGCTTTCTGGAACCGGACTTGTTTATCTCGGATTGGCCTCTTTAGTCATCAGTGTGCTTGCAGAAATTGTGGGATGAATCCTTCCTGAATCTTCATTTGCAAAGAAAAGCCAGAGAGAGAGAGAGAGAGAGAGAGAGATGATGATGATGATGATGATGATGCAAGAGGCTATGCTGATGGCAGCAGTGCAGCTAGTATGGTCTCCCATGTCAGACAGGCTTTTGCTAAGGAGCCAGACTAAATTTGCCAAAAGCTACTGGCCAGTAGTAGTACTGGGGAGTGACACTGGCAGAGAATATATCAGAGACAATGGCAGTGGCACCATAGCTAACAGTACTGTGCAGAAGGAGGCATGGTAAACCTCCTTTTGAACATCTTGTACCACAAAAATCCTATGATGAGACAATCCAAAATGAAATAAGAGATTGTGCTTGAAGATAAGACTTCCAGGTTGGATGGCACTCGATGAGCTACTGGGGTACAGCAGAGGACAAACACAAGTTACACTGCGGCTAATGACACAATCAGATTCAAGCCAAAAGGATGTTCAGCTGTTGAAGTGCTCAGAGGTGAAAAGAAAGTTTGAAGCTGCAAAACACAAATATTATAGGAACATGGAATATGAGAAGCATGGATCGTTGGAAGCTAAACACAGTAAAACAAGAAATAGAATGTATAAACATTGCCATACTTGGAGCAAGTGAGCTAAAGTGGACAAGAATTGGACATTTTGAGTCAGATAATTACACAGTGTTTTACTCAGGAAATGAAAATCTAAGAAGAAATGGGGTGGCATTTATAATGAGGAGAGGTGTAGCAAAAGTAGTCAAAGGCTAGAATGCAAAGTTTGACCAAATTATGGTAATAAGACTTCAGGAAAACCCATATATATAACCTTAATCCAAGTTTATGCTCCAATTATAGAGGCAGAAGAAGAAGTAACTGAAAAATTCTGCAGGAGTCCAGGGGGATATTGATCACACACTGAAACAGGACATGTTGGTAATCATAGAATACTGGAATACTAAAATAGGAAACCGAGCATAATCAAAGACTGTAGGAAAATTTGGCTTAGGGTCAAGAAATGAAGCACCGGTAGGGACTGACTGCTTGAATTTTTGAGATCAACAGTTTGTTCATCACAAACACATTCTTCAAGCAACCAAACACGTGACTATTTACATGGACATTACCTGAAGGCCAATATAAAATTCAAATAGACTACATAATTTGAAGCAGAAGATGGAGAAGCTCTATTCTCTCTGCAAAAACAAGACCAGGAGCAAATTGTGGCAGAGACCATCAACTGCTAATATCAAAAATTAAAGTAAAGCTAAAGAAGAAGACTAACCAACCATCATGCCAAAATGCAACCTGAAGAACATTCCAGTAGAATTTAAAGATAATTTTAAAAACAGATTTGCACTATTAAGCCTAAATGACCTGGAGCCAGGAAAATTATGGACTGAATCTAAGGACATTGTCATGGAGGAATGCTAAAAGACACTATATGCAGCCAAAAAGAAAGAGAAGCCTCAATGGATTGCAGATGAAATTCTTCAAGCAGTTAAGGACAGATGAGAAGCAAAAGTAAAAGGTAACAGAAATAGGGTCAGAACCCTGAACGCAAATGTTCAAGGGAATTAGTATAATAATCAGTGTAGAGAAATAGAACACAATGAAAAAGGAAGAACAAGAGCACTCTTTCACAAGATCTGAGAAATCAAAGGGAAATTTAAACCAAGGAGATGATCACACGTGCCAAGTATCCCAGGACAAGGATGACTGGAGATCACTAAAAGGCTCCCTTTTCAGATGTTGTCGTCCTTGTCCTGGTATGCTCCCATTCTGCTCCTGTCCCTCCCTCCCATTCTTATTAACGATGTAAATGGTTAACAAGTCACCCTTTCCATCTCTGTGATGGAAACACGGGCATCTGAAAAGGAGCCCCGTTATGCTGGCACAATGCCAGCCATGGCGGGAGGTCCCTCCCAAACACTTCCGGGTGCGATCGGGACGAGGAGATAAGTGACACCCTTTTTTCCCCATCCCTGGGTTACTTGTTATTTTTAAACTGTGTTTTGGGGCTTGGCTTTTTGATTTGACATTTGGTTGGGTTTTTATTTTTAAATTTCCTGTGCGATCGTTCTCTCGTGAGAACAGGCAGGATTTGCTTTATGGGACGTGAATGCAGCTTTGCAACAGCTGCATTCACTCCCAGCCTGCCGAGGGGAGGGAGAGCAATTCTTATGCCGGAATAAAGGTAAGTGTTTGAAAAAAAAAATCTTTTAAGCAGGGACAGGAGTGGGGCAGGAATGGGGGTACCAGAACAGGGACGGGTTTTAAGGGCCCATCTGATAATCTCCCAAGACTGGGGATGCTCTATGACCAGCAGGGGAATACATTACATGACCAAGTAGAAATGAAAAGATGATGGAAACAATGCACTGAAGAGCTATATAAAAGAGAAGAAAGGATGACAGATTCATTTAAGAAAGAGCCATTTGAAGATGAACTTACAATTTTAGAAAGTGAAGTGGAGGCTGCACTCAGAGCCCTTGGGAGAAATAAATCATCAGGAATAGATGGCATTCCAGTGGAGCTGCTTTAAGGTACAGTGACAGCATCTACTGTAGTTCTAACTAAAATCTGTCAAGTAACCATAGGACCATTGCATTAATTTCCCATACAAGCAAAGTGATGCTCAGAATTGTATAACAATGACTTTTGCCATGTATGGAGCAAGAAATTCCAGATGTTCAAGCTGGGTTCAGGAAAGGAAGTGGCACTAGGGATCATATTGAAAATACTCATTGGAGAATGGCACTTACCAAAGAATTTCAGAAGAAAATCATCCTGTGCTTTATAGATTATAGCAAAGCCTTGAATTGAGTAGATCATGAAAAACTGTGCATCACTCTTAAAGAAATGAGTGTGCCACAACATTTGATTGTCCTGATGCATAACGTATATTCAGGAGAAGAGGCTACCATTAGGATAATATACTGTATGGAGAAACAGAATGGTTTCCAATTGTCAAGGGGGTCAGGCAAGGCTGCATCTTATTACCCTATCTGTTTAACTTGTACACTAAACATATCACATGTAAAGCAGGATTAGACTCAGAGGAAGGAGGAGTGAAAATTAGAGACAGGAACATCATCAGTTTGAGATATGCAGATAACACCATACTACTAGCAGAAAATAGCAAAGACGTGGAAAGATTACTAAAGAAAGTCAACAGAGAAAGTGCAAAGGCAGGTTTAGAGCTGAACATTAAGACAAGAAAAATAATGACCAGAGATGATTTACATAACTTTAACACAGACAATGAAGACATTGAAAAAGTTCAAGATTTCCCATACCTTGGCACAGTCATTGATCAGAATGGAGAGTGTAGTCAAGAAATCAGATGTAAAGGACAAATGTAAAGGACATCTATTTACATTTACTCTGGCTCAGTATATATCCTGCAAAATGATCTCTTTAAAGCTTTCAAGCAACAGACAAGCCAGTCAGTTACCTAATCCTCCCAGGTTCATCATTAGACATGCTTAATTCTTCACACATGAAGGCCTGTTTGGGATTCAGTTTGGGTGCCTGCTTTTTCTGTTCAGTGTGAACAGAAGTTTTTGGCTCTGGGCGTCTACACTGGCTGCCAGTGTGGCCCACTTTTCTATGAATAAGCAGCTTTTAATAAGTGATGCACAATTTTTCTCAGCTGCAAACATCTCCCTCCCTGCTCCCACTTCTTGGGTTAGATGGAATGAAATGAAATGCCAGCACTATTCATAATGCTGAATGTATCAAAGCCCTTGATGATTTCTAACACTCAAGCATATCACACAAACAAGTTATACCAGTGGGGATGGGGGAACAGGAGGGAGGGGAAGGAAACTTGCCGAAGTCCCTGCTCTACAATGTGTTTCTATTCATGGATAAATCAGCAAATGTTACAAATGCCTTGACTGAGTAATGAATGGGTTCTGGGTTAGTTACTGTGCTGACAGCAGGTTTTACATTCTATTGAGTCAGGCAAGGGAGAAGGTGAATAGGGTAGAATTACAGGAAAGGATTAATGAAGGGTTTCTTGCTGAACATAGTGCTGCAATGTTCTCTGAGTCACTACACCAAGCAGTCACTGGTTTTTATTTTTATTTTTTTGCCATAAGGTCCATACTTTAATAGCTTAAAATAACCTCCCCTTAAACAAACTTGCATCAGAAAATGTGTATGTGAACCACTTCATTGGTTTCAAAAGAATTACTTTCCTAAATGCTCCCTTTTTTTTTTCTGAAGCAATTTTTGTGCTTGAAAATGCATTTCAAGGAACATTGGTTGCCGCTACAGCACAATGATGTATAATACGACAAAGAGTGTTTTAATCAGCCATGACAGTGAATACACTATGCATGTGGTGGCTCTCTTTCTCGGTTTCTTCTGCTTGTTTGTTCCTTGAGCATCATAATTAAAATTCATCTATTTGGACTTTTATATTGTCTGCTTCTCTTTATTTTTATTACGGAACATTAAGAGTTTGCTTGTAATGATGGCTTTCCTTGTATAAGATATGGCAGGACAATGGGTTGATAAATGTGTGTTTACATTGTTTCTGCCCTTCATATACACAACCATGTCAAGTCAGTCATCAGTAAAAGCATAAAAGTGCATGCCCCACTGCTGCCCCCTTTGTTTGTTTGTATACACACTGCCTTTTCACTAAAGCTGGGACTCCAGGCGACATGCTATAGGGCTCACCTACATGAGCCAAGATACACTGTCTCCCCACTAGCATATCCTGGTGGCTGATCAGATCTGTGACTCCCCCACTACCTCAATAAAACGGGCTTGAGTCCGACAGGAATGCTGCCACAGTCTTCCTTGCTCTCTTAACACTGAGGAAGCCAGCTGCAAAATGTGACCAAAGGCCCCCTATATGTAACCAGCCTTGGTCACATTCTGCAGGAAGCCTTCCTGGATACAGAAGGGTAAGGATGACTGGCAGATGGAGGGATGGTCTCCTGTGGACATGCAGTTGAGTAAAGTTGGGTATTTTCTTATAACATTGTATTGGACCCTACCCTGGCTTGCCCCCATCTGAGCCCCATATTGTTAAAATATTGTTGTATTTTAACTGTTGTAAGCTGCCCCAATTGTTTTTAACAGAGAGAGGGTTAAAATTTTTAATTATTATTATTATTATTAATACCCCGCCCCTCTGTTAAAAACAATCGGGCAGCTTACAAAAATTAAAATACAAATACAGAATAAAATCCCTAAACACCACCCACCCTCCCCTCCCCTATAAAAAGATATTAAACCAATATAAATTAAAAACAACTAATCTAAAATCACATTAAAAAATAATAAATAGCCAGCAGACTATTGTTATTATTATTACAACTGCCCCAGAGGTCATAAGGACTACTCGGGCAGATCAGGGCAAATGCCCTGCATCGTATGGACCGCAGGGCTCTGAGATGGGGCAAGCCAGGGTAAATTGCCCGTGTAGATAAGACCTGAGTCCCCCAGACTAGGATTTTGCAAGACTAATGTATGAGTCCTGCTCAGCCATGGAAACCCACTAGGTGACCTTGGGTTAAGTCACTTTCTCTCAACCTTAGCATAAGGCAAATGGCAAAGCTCCTCTGAATTAATCTTGCCAAGAAAACCGTATAATAAGGTCACTGTTAGTCATTGACTTGAAGGTTCGTAATAAAAACAATACAATTAAAACATCTTCTGCCAGAAAGAGCCTTTGTATTTTCACAAGAAGTGGGATCTGAACAGGTTAGTTCTGAACAGGGGCCGTTTACACGACAAAAAAAAGCCTGAGAAGAATTCATGTTGATCCCTGGTTGTTTACACACATCACGGGCTATTCAGAAGGAGGGGGCAGCAAAAAGCCCAGTTAACCGTGATGCTGTCACTGTACCTTGCCACCCCTCTATTTTTCAGGGCTTTCTAACCCTAACCCTAACCCTAAACAGCCAGGAACTATCCCAGGACATGGGATCATTTCTGATTAGTTGGACAATGGAGAGGGCGGGCTTGCAAGGGAAGCCTTGAAATCGCCATTTTGTTATGGCCCCAGGGTCCTCCTCTGGCTCCAAATAAGCCAGCTGAGTGCCAGGCAGGGTCTCTCCCCTCCCTGCCCACGCCCAAGCAGCTATGGAGAAGTTACTCCCTTTACCCCAGCCTTTGCAGCCACTCGGGGCGGGGGTCTTCTCCGTGACTAGCAGTCACGGAGAAAACCATCCCCCACCACACGTGCCTTCCCCCGCCGCGTGAGCCTACTCCCCGTCCTTGCAGCTGCCTGGGGCAGGGCGGGGGTCTTCTCCATGACTGGCAGTCACAGAAAAGACCACCCCCACCCTGCGTGGCTTCCCCCACCGCTCCTGGAGCTGCGTGGGGCAGGAGAGGGTTCTCTGTGACTGCCAGAAGACCCTCCCTCCCCATGCGGCTGCAAGGGAAAGGGGGGAAGCCGCACGGGGTGGGGGGTGCTCTTCCCCATGACTGGCAGTCACAGAGAAGCCTCTCCCACCCCACGCAGCTCCAGGGGCGGTGGGGGAAGCCACGCAGGGTGGGGGGTAGTCTTCTCCATGACTGTCAGTCATGCAGAAGACCCCCCCCACCCCACGCGGGGTGGGAGGGGTGTTCTCCATGACTGACAGTCATGAAAAAACACCCCCCTCCCACATGGCTGCAAGGGGTGGGGAAGCCACATGTGGTGGGAGGGGTCTGTGCCTGGCAGGGTGGATTTGACATTTCCCAAAATGGCAGATCCAGCCTTGCCAGGCTTCTGATGTAAGTCCATCCCCTCAACAGTTGACCAATCAAAATACTTCTCAGCTGTGTGCCCCTATACCGGGATGGAGGCACCAAGGACAAGAACTATAAAAAAACAACAAGGGACAAACTCGAGATGAGGGAATCCTGTTTCTCCCCATGACATAAATAGTCGTGTAACTGGCCCCTAGTTACCACTCTGCAACTTGTGTTTGTGCTCTTTTATTTAAAGCAGAGGTTTGTAAAGTATGGTGCTGAGGCATGTGTCCTTGCCCTCCCTCTACTGCCTTTTTAGATGGCAAAATGAGAGGGTAAAATGCCTGTTTTGTTCTAGCAGAATCAATTGTTTAAATTATGATATTAAGATAGGAAGCACATTAAAGCAACCCTAGCTGATTTGTACATCCTTATAATAGTTGTATTGGACCTTTAGTTACACTGTATTGATAGATTTTCAATAAGTATATCAGGAAAGGAAGATGCACTGACAACATTGCAATTGTGTACTCTTTACACCTTGTTTCTAGCCAAAAATCCCCTCCTTATCTTCTGATAATGAATACATAATATGAAAATGAGTTCTGTTGATTTAACTGAACACCCAGCAGAATATACAGCAAATAAAGTACTTCATTTGTGCAAGGATAATTATCCCCTTGTGTTTGTCATCAGTATGTAATAAAAACCTTTCATTCTTTTCATATATTTCTTTAACAACTCAAAGCTGATTCTAGGAGAAGATTGGCAGACCTAAAGCCAATTGATTCTGAAGGATTTATGTGAGCCTAATTTTGCAAAGGATCAGTGTGTAAAATAGAATATCCAGTTATTAATGTTTGGGCTACTATGCTTGTATGTTCAAAAGCTTAGATAGCTTATGCATTTCCAAAATAGATAGATAAATTTTAAAAAAGGCAAACCCTTACTATAAGTTCATCATTTTAAATGGAAGCTGTGTCATCTGAGAGCATCACCACAAATTGCAAAAAAGATATTTGTTAGAAATGTTTGGCTTTAATTATCGGTTACAAAAAGCTAGAAGTCAGTTGCTGTGGAAGGGAACCTTTTGTTGTAGGGCTTTTAAAATACTGACAGTGCCAATTCAGTTTTGCTTAGCTCATTTACTCTGCATCTGAACTTGTAAATTAATCATTGCTGGCAACATCAATTTAGTTGTAATTAATCATACAGGGAGGAGCAAAGAAATTGCACTGATGTGCGTCATATTAACAACATTATCTGATTGCTCTCAGTGTAATTTACTAGTAGCCTGATGTGCTGTATACAATGCTTCTGCTGGTGTTCTGGCACACAAGGAAATGTGTATTACATAAAATACAATAGAATGAATAATAAATAGGCAGAGTGGCTGAGCATCCATTTTACTCATTGCTTTGTGCTTTTGTTTCATTGTTTGTGTGGAAAACAGTGTGTAGGATGGGACTTATTTTTGTTTCTTGTTTTTAACAGCTATGTTTTCGGGGAAATAAATAGGGATATAAAGAATATTTGCACATTTTCTCATCCTTGATGAAAAGGATGTCTTGACACAATAGTACTTGTCAGCACTGTGAGAGTTTTTCACCCCTCTGATCCCCTGTCCTCAGCAGAGGCAATAGCCTCTGTTGATTTATAGTTTTCTACTGTTTTTTTAAAAAAACCTCCCTTGATTGGCTTTGCTGGCTGGTCTTGTACTCCAGGATATATGGGTCTTGTAGTCCAACACCTCTGGAAAATATTGGACTTGAGAAGACTACTATATACACACACACACACACACACACACACACACACCAAGAGCCAGCATGTTTGTTATTGTGTAATGACCCCAAGTTCCCTTTATTAGTACTTTTCAAATAATACACATGCCAGAGCTAACAATAATCTGATCAGCTATGTCCCTCTGTGCCAGAGATTGGCAAAGTATGGCCCCCAGGGCCCCCTTGGATCATTCTTTTCAAAAATTGTTTTTGCTCCAACCCTCCCCCTCCATATGCCCTCTAGGGGTTGTGGAGGGCATTTCCCACTATATTTTGAGGCCTCCTGAGCCCAGCAAAAAAAAAAAAAGGGGGGGGGGAAATAATGTTTTGCAACATTTTTAATGCCCTAAAATGTCCTCTAGAACATGTGTGTGAAGGATTTTCACTAATAGCCCTGGAGAAGCCTTTTTTGAAACAGGAAATGAACACTTCCTGTTTTAAAAAAAAGGTCTCTTCTGGTCCTAAAATGGCCCAGGAAAGCTGCAAAGCACAGTGGAAATGTCCCATGTCTCCTAGAGGGTATCTGGGGACCAAAAAAAAAAAAAATTGAATTATTTTTTTGCAGAAGTGAGTGTGGTGGGGGTGCAGCCCTCCAAGGTCTCCTGTGGGGGGTTCAAATGTGGCTCTTTAAGCTACCTGCTCTATGCGTCTGGAGGTGTGTCTGCTTCTGTTTTCTTAAAGGTTTTCTTCTAAATACATTCTTTTTGGTTAAACATTTTTTAATAACATACAACAGTTTTTTGGTTAAAAACCCCAGCATCCGTGATTTGTTTTGGTTAGGGCAAGTGTTTTGTGATGTCACACACCTAGCCAACTCCTTTTGCATCCACTGTGCTATACATGTTCAAGCTGAATTCAGTCTGCCAAAACAAGATTGTACATAACACAACAATATGACCAGTATTTAGGCATTCTAATCAGTTTCACGAAGCACACGAAGAGGGGAAGTACTGTAACTTCTCCCTTCCCAGTGTCACTCTCCATGCATCTGAAGCAGAGTCTTCTCTGTTTGTAAACTCTGTTCGATTATGAACTTGGATTTCTCAATATTCAAAAGCATATGGAGAGCGAGAATGCATGAAGAGGCCTGTCCCATTCCACTTCAGATGGCTAACGTGTGTGTAAAGAGAAACATCCAAGGGGGAATAGAGCTAAATCACTCCCTTCTCTTTTGATATTTACTTGAACTAGTTTGAATGCTTGGACAGAGCTATGATGAGTGCACAGTTACACGTGGCGCTGCATCTCTATGTAACCTGAACATAATATGTCTGTCTACATCAGACCTGCACAACTTGGCAGTAGGTTGGGGTCAAAATTAAAATAGGTTAAACTTCTGAGGGCCAGAGATAGATTTTTAGTGGCTTAGTTTCCAAGTAAAGGTATAATTAATTAATAAATAATAATTAATAATAATTAATTAAGGTTTAATTATCTTCTCCTCCTGCTTTTCTTTCTCTCCCTGGATGCCTTGCTCACTCCACAGTGCCCACAGTATTTGCTCAATCTGCCCTGGGGGTGCCTGCTAGGGTGGCTATACCTCTATCCCCACCACCACCACTGCCAAATAATTTCCTCATGGAGCGCAGGAAGGCCTCTGAGTTCCTTCATTGCCACTACCATTGCCAAATTGGCTTTTCACAGCTGGTGGCTGGCCAGCTGTGGAGCGAGGGAATGCAGAAGCCGCTTCATTCCCCAGCGGCCAGGGGCTGAAGCGGCCTCTGTGTTCCCTTGCCATCACTGCCAAATTGGCTCTTTATGTCTGGCTTATCTCTAGGTAAGCGATTCTTCCCAAGTAAGCCAGCACCTCCAACATCTCCAGGCCACATGTGGGGCACCAGTGTGGGCAGGCGTTTCCAGGTGAGCTGCTCTCTGTTTGAGCTGGCACTGCTTTTTTAATTGGTTGTTTTGCCTTTGTTTTATTTCAAATATAAGATTGGCGGCCACCGTCAACCAATCAGAAGCTTCATGGGCTGCACAAAATGCTTTGGAGGGCTGCAAGTGGCCCACAGGCCATATGTTGTGCAGGCCTGGTCTACATGCTCCCTCATGCCACCTCAAATCCACACATTTATTCTCTAGATGCAGATTATCAGACAGGCCTACCAAATGACTCTTATTGGTACAGAAGTTATAGTAAGGACTTTTTCAGATGCCCCTTACCATGTAAGAAGCCTCCGTAACACCAACAAAGCTGCTGCACGGCAGGGGGTCCGTTTCAGACAACGCCGTCCCTCTCTCAGCGTCATCTGTGACTGTTCCGGGTAGGATTGAGGGCGGCCGTGCCATTTTTTAACTCAAGGAAGTTGTCTTTGAATAAAAAATGGTGCGGCCACTCTCAATCCTACCTGGAACAGTCACGGACGATGCCGAGAGAGAGACGGCGGCGTCTGAAATGGACCCCCTGCCGCACAGCCGCTTCGTTGCTGTTACGGAGGCTTCTTGCGCGGAAAGGGGTGTCTGAAAAAGTCCTAAGTCTCAAAGCAATTTGTGCCACTCTAGAGCAAAAGGAACAGAAAATTCACATGCCATCTGAATATCTGGAGCCAAATGGATGCTGTTCACCCATCAGAAGAGCAGTGACATTAGGGTTCAGAAATTATATTTGGGGGACAACATTAATAACAATTGAGGGTGTCATTTAAGATGAAAAACAAATTCTTATCTAAGATGATGTCAAGCAAGTCTTTTTTTTTTTTTTTTTTTTTGGCATTATGACTGCTCCTAAAACCAGAGGTGCATTTTCTGTGTTTGGAGTTGGCAGCCTGAACAGGGAATGAATTTCTTTTGTTACCCAAATTACTGGGGGTCCTTGAGACCTCTGGACCACTTGTGACCTCTGAGTTATGATATAATATTGGGTAATTTTAATTAGCTCAAAGGTATGCATGAGAGAGGTCGGGGGACTTCAGGATCTTTACACCTGTGTATACCAGTACTAACTGAAGAGATTCTAAACTAGAATAAAATTAAAATGGTTTTTATTGAAAAATGATCACAGAAACATTCACACATGCACTCACATTCACAAGGAATCACAGAAGGCTAGCAAAGAATTAGGAGGAAGTATTTGGATAGAGGAATGAATAGATTTGGGGAATGGGCTATGATTCCCTGTCCAGAGAGCAGAGATTCATGCAGCAGAAAAAGACTCAGATTTGGATAGGAGGGCCACACAGCAGACTGGCAGAGTGATGAGATATGAGGAGCTGTATGCATGGTGACACAGCAGACAGGCAGAATGACGAGGTATATGGAGCAGTGCACACATGACTATGATTTGAGAGTAGTATTTATACTCAATGTCATACCTTTAAGGGGTGTTTTGAGAGTAGAGCAATGCCTGAGTGAGCTCCGGCTTTGTTCATTGCTTTTAATGGTTGGACCATTAAGACTGATGGGTCTGAGGCAACCTTCACATTGTAGGTAGGCAGAGGTGTGAAGAAAGACTTTGCAGGATAATGGGTGTTTCAGTCACTTGTTTGTTTTGAAGTATGATTCACTGCGAGGTGAATCCAGGAGAGATTAGCACATTCCTCCCCAACAGCTGTCTGGAGGGGCTTCACTTAATCAGTCCTGGGCATGTCTGTTTTAGGAGAATTTCAGAGACAACTTTGTTAGATCTCTGGGTGACCTTTACTTGAACCCTTCTGTGGATGGCTTGGTCTACTGTAGACCTACATGAACTGTCAATTATTGCCAATTTATGAATTATCGGGGTGTGTGTAAGGGCATGTAACACTTTGGGACTGGAATAGCATAATTTGCTTCCAAATTCAGGTTGTTTTGCTGGATGTTAGAAATGTAATATCCATTCATTAAAATAAAAAAAAATCCCACCCAATTTTGTGGGAGTTTTAGCTGTAAAAAATTTTATAGAGCCAAATACTGTAGGTATTTTAAAAATATGTTTCCATGGCTGAGAATTTCTTTGTCAAATTTCAGCTCAAGGCACATTTAAAGAGATGAGCTATAAAACTTGAAATAAAATGTTGATAATGGAAATGTTGACCGAAACTCATTGTTAGCAGCCCTGGCAGACAGAGCTCTCATAAAGCACCAAAGCACAGAAGAATAAAAAGTATATCTTGGAAAATCTCCTAAATAGTTAGAGTTAGTGGAGAGGAATTTGGGATTATCTTGTTCCAATCTGTGTTGTTAAAATTGTGGTTTGCAGTCTTTCCTTGGCAACCTTTCTGTAGACTGATACAGTAATTGCTGATACTTGTGTATTTTACTATAGTGGAGTCTTTATTTAACCACAGAGTAAAACAAAATCACATATGTTGGGAAGAGGTTATTCAGTGATGCAATTTGACGGGGAGGACAACTGCCAAGAAATTCAAAAGCAGACTTCTGGTCACTTACCTTTTTTGGGGGAGGGGGTTATTGGCAGTTTGTGTGGCTCCAGGAGCATCCCAGGGCACCTCAAAATTGTTTACTTCTGTTATATGTCTCATGTGCTTCTCAGCAGGGAATATAAGTCTTGAGCAGAGAAGAATGAAGTTTCCTGCTTGTCTCCCACTGATAACATACTAAAACCAATAACAATGGAATCAGAACAAGACTGAGTTCAGCCAGCATGTTCAGTTCTGCTGTACATTCATTGTAAATTATATAATGGAGGAATATCACCTTTGAACAAACATCAAGATATATACAAGTGTATGTGCACATAGCACAGACAGAAAGCCAGCAATTGTCCAAGACATAAGAAGCCAGCCTGGAGAATCTAACCCCTTCACTCTCCTTTCCAAACAGCTAATTAGTGGGATTCCAACTTATTCTGGCCCCAAAGCTGGCCTGCTCCCACCCCCACAGTGACGAAATGGGCAGAAGTCTGCACACACCTGCCAGCTACTGCACATACTCTCTGAAGCCAGGAAGGAGGCCCTCAGCATGTGATCCAGGTTGGTTACATGCAGGAGGCCTTGATCATGTGCTGGGGGCCTCCTTCCTGGCTGCAGAATAACTCCAGCAGTGTCAGCAGTGGCATCCAGGAATGTAGACCAGAGTGCAGGTACAGACCCTGTGTTCCTGCACTGGACCCCTCCAAATTTTCATGTATAATGTGGATTTTCTCTGGATTCTAAAAAACCCCAACATTTTAAATGGCTTTACCTTGGCTTTGCCTCAGGCATTGTCAGGACTGCCCGGAGGCAAAACAGGGCAAGACCCCTGCATCATTTGGACTGCAGGGCTCCAAGACAGAGGGAAACTGGGGTAAATTGCCTGCCTAGATAAGCCCATAGTAGTGAATCTCTGAAGCAGAGCAATCAAATTGGCAAGGCAGAAGCTGAACAATAACCAGTCCCCCAACCATCCACTCACCCAAGGTTCTAGTAGAGAAAAGAAAACAAGCCTAATCTTCTTTGTAAAATATATAATGGTAGCTTTACTTAGAAAGTTATCCATAATCAAATAGGGTCTTATGGAGGAGAAAGAGGAAAAATGGTTGTAGGTAAGAGTGATGCAGGAGAAGGGAGGCTGTGATAGAAAAAAAATCCTAATAAACAGGGAGGTGCCATAAATACATAATGTACAGGGATGACCAAAGTTCAGCTTGAAGGCTGCATATAGCTTTTTGGGTGCTCAAATATAGCCCCTGAGCCCCCACAGGAGCCCCCATCCCCTAAACCCCAATTGGGGGGTGATTTGGGGTGATCTTTGTACCCAAACCTTCCAAAAGCTGCTCAAACTGCCTGAAAATGCAATGGTTTACTTCTCCAACCCCTCCAGATCACCCCAACTTCCAAAGAACCTCAAAATAAAAAATAAATAAAGGAAACCAGAAATGACGTTGCATCACTTCAGGCATGCTGAAATGTACCAGCGTGACCCTCTGGGGGTGCACGGGGGGGGGATGGCTCCTTTCCCCTATGCTTACCCTGTCCTATAGAATAACCTGAAAACTAGCACCTACTGTGTACAGGCATAAAAAGGTAGCACACTCTAATATTTTGACCCACAACTAGATGTGAGCAGTATGAGGGTATATGTTCCTAGGACTTTATCAGATATGGCAAATATGGCATCATAAGGATGCCTAATGATCGCGAAAGGGTGCACATACCAGATGACATCGCCCTTTCATGATCATGTATTGTGAAAAAACCATTCTTTTTTATTGACGGCCCAAGCCCCAAGCCGTCAATTGATCTCCCATGGCGATTTGTTTCTGGCATTGCAGAGCATTTGAATCCTCATGCCATTGTATTCACGTGAACGGGGAAACATGTCAATGGGCAAACACCTCTGGGTGAGATCGTGACAGCCAGGTAGGGGACACTCTTTTTATGAACCCCTCCCATGTATGTGGAAATTTAAAAGTGTGTTTTAGTGCTTTGCTGTACTTCTTGTGTCTTTGTTTTTATTTTTGAATTTCCTGCACTAGCATCTTCTCATGAAAATCGGTGAGATTTCAATCCTGAAAGTAAATGGAGCTCTGTTTGTGTTCCGTTACTTCTGGGGAAGCCTAATTGATGCCACTCAAGGTAAGTGGGGTGGCGGTTCTTTTGCCAGCATAAAAACAACACAATTTATGCCTGCAAAAGAACGTTAAGGGGTGGTGGTCTGATAAAATCCCAAGTGTGCAAGTGTTTGTCTTCTTAAGTTTATCTTCCAGCAGAGACATCATCAACATGCATAAATACCTCCTGGTTGGGTCACTATTCTGAATATTTGCTGGTCAATGTGTAATACTCAGCAGATTGCAAGTTTCAAATACCATTTCACCTAGAAGTGTGTCTCTACACTGGAATGTCAATTGAGATCCTGCATACAGTACTGGGAGACAGTTTATTTTTGAAGGAGCTTTCCATGACTGAAGTGAAACATTTAAGAAACATAAATCAACAAAATAACATCATATGGCAAGTAAAAAATAATTTGCAAGTCCTTCCAAACAGGGAAATATAATAGGCAGCACTTTATATGAAATTCCTGCCCTTTAATGTTTAATGTATCATATGTTTTCAAATGCAGAAGTTTCTGAATGTGTAAATCCTTTCTTCTTAAACTTTTACTGCTATGGAATCTCATGATGAAGTTTGATGACCATCTACTTTATTTAGTCCAATTCTTTTGGCTGTTTATTGCAACCTAAAGAAACTCTGTTGTCCATCACCCTGGTTTAAAACACTTCCCTCTTTCTGGAGTGCATTTGGAAGAAGCAATCAAATCTCAAAACAGTTCTGTGCCAGAGCTAGGGCTGAACAAGAGGTGAATCCAAACTGGTACATTTACCATAAACTGATAAACAGTGAATGCATTCTGAACCTAGTCAAAGAGAATTGGTACACAACTAGATTCCAGTGGAACTTCTTGGATTACATTGTTGCATTTGATATTTTCCATTTAAAATTGGTGTATGTATATAGTGCATAGTTAGTTCCCTTCAGGACACAGCTTCTGACATGAAGCCAATATTTTTTATGAAATCACTTTACTAATACATCCTGGGAGCTATTCAATCCACCCATATTCTATTAGGATGCCATTACTGAAAGAACAAGCTTTTTATAATATAAAGTAGTGTCGTTTTAAGACTGTTCAGGCAGAGTGCATACAATCATTACAGAAACATTTATTTTAAATTATCCTGTATCACCACATAATTCATCAATCTGAACCCATTCTATATTACTACAGTAAAAAAGCTATATTATTGACAGTGACTGTACTGTGATTATGAATGGTAAATCGGGAGCTTCACTGCTGAGATTTTTTTTGGAAGGGGGCTCAGCGACCCTTATTTAGCACACTGGAGAAATTAAAAGTCACAGAGTGATTGACTTGGTTCCCATACTGAGAATCTAATGGCAGAGAGAGTAATATTAGCTATCAACAAAGGAAGCAACAGGATGTCCAGATCTTATTTGAAGGAAATGGTTTTATGACTGATATGAGGGCCAACCAATCAGCACTGTGCAAATCCAGTTTCATTCACAAGCCAAACCAAATAGGATTTCCCTGAGATCAATCTCTGGGAAAGGAGCCAAAATATACTGAGGGTACACACACAGTTGAAAGGATGGCTGCAGAACAGGGGGGCAGGATTTCATATTCAAATTGGTATTTTAATAAGTAAGCAGAGAAAAAGTCAGGAAATGAAGGTTTGATATTTTTTTAAATGAGAAATGAAAAGTGAGAGGTATATTTTTAAAAAAGGTCCTCAAAGAATCTAGCATCACAGTCTGAAAAAAGGAAAGCCCAGATACTCAGCTGTCTTCTTCCTACATTCAAAGTTACAAATGAGGCTGATATTGAATATTTTATGAATATTTACATGCACAAATGATGAAAAGGAACCAAGAAGCAAGCATCTTTCTTTGTACTGTGCTTATAAATTAGTTACTTACATTTTGTTTAGTTTTGTCAGAATTACTGGGAGCATATTTGGCTTCATTTCCAAGTTTAGACTGCTTTCACGAGAGGAAAACAACTGCTTACAGGAGCATCAGGTCATCTAAATGCATAAATGGGTTTCACTTGCTCAAGTTGACATTATTTGCATTTAGTAATGTAACCAAATATATCATTTTGAACTTTGCAGCATGTCAAGTAATGTTGGGGTAACACAACAACAACCCCCTTGTGATGCTATGGAAACATAATTTCCTTAGAGGAGAACCTATGCTGAGGAGAGGACCCATAATCCCTCTAGAAAACACATTTTCCAGACAATTTGAAAGTATAGTTTTTCAAAATGAATTTGAAACTGAACTGGTTATTTCTTTGACGAATGTGTTTAATTAGTTCATTGCTTCCTGTGTTCTATGCAGTACATCCTGTTTGCCTGTATAACTAAGACGTCTTTTCCCCTTTTGAGATCAGCATCTGCTTTGATTATTCTGTCTTAGGGGCATTTTAAAAAACTACATCTACAATATTGCATGTGCCACAAAAAAATCCTTGGAGCATAATTAGGTTCCATGTCATTTGTGTGTTTAAGAAGTAGGTGAGCAATGATTCAATTGATTTTTGCTGTGGGTTGGCTGGATCAGAAAGTTTGAAATGTTCAAATCAAACTCCAATGTACTTAACAAGTACTTCTGTCAAAGGCAGGGGTGAGGAAATTTTGCTCCCCCTCCCTGATGTTTTGACCACAGCTTGCAACAGTGTCACCAAATATGATTAATGATAAGGGAATGCGGGGAGTGGGGTCATAGCTCAAAATATCTGGAAGATCAAAAAAAAAAAAAATCCATGCCAGACATATTTGTTTAATTTGTAGCAAGTTTTTTTTTGTTCAAGACCTACTACCTACATATTTGCTATGTGTGAATGTCAGCTTCAACTTCACGTGTCTCGTATCGAGTGCACTGTGAAAACTATATTATGTTTATTGTCAATACTTGACATGCTTCATGCATGGCACAACCGAAAATCAATAAATATTTTTAAGGGGCATTTACATTTACAATTTAGACATGCTAGGATGCTTATATGTAATGGCTAATGCCTATTTCAGTCTACAACTTTTTCAGCACCAGCTTGAGACAATTCCTTTTGCCCAGCCATTTTAGAGGAAATCTGTTTGCTTTTACACTTTACACGGCAAGCTTAAGTGAAATCAGGAAGTAGTAAATCTATGATCCACAACTTCAGTCCAAGCCATCAAGCTGATGCCAGATAGATCACAAGGTGCACACTTGCTGGAATTCAGTGAATCTTTTTATATCTCCCTCCCCACATTTAGAACTAGCCCTCCAAATTACATGACTACTGAAGGAATGACATAGCTCTGACATTCCTAGTCCCCCAAACTTCCTGTTACGGGATCTCACACTTCCTGTTACTAACAGGAATGGTGCTGCTTTCCACCTACAGAGCTCTGTGTGGGTAGAACGGAGCTATCTCATCCTAACTTCTTTTTATTGTCTAATTTCACACCAAGTGACACATGACATTTAAGACATAGGACTTTATCAGATGCAGCAAATGCAGCATCATAATGACATCAAATTAACATGAAAGGGTGCACATATCAGATGATGTTGTCCTTTTGCGATCATGTATTGTCCAAAAGGCATTCTATTTTATTTTAATTTAAAGATAGATAGATAGATAGATATAGATATATATATCATGAAGACATATAGTTATCTACACAACTAAACAACAAACAAACCAAAAACAAAAGTAAAAACAAAACAAAAACAAAAACAAAAAACCGAGAAACATGTACAAGACATTACAAAAGGTGTTCTATTTTATTGACAGGCCAAGTCGTAAATATATCTCCTGTTGCATTTTTGTGCCGGTATTCACGGCGTTTGGAACCTCACACCATTGTGCTCACATGAATATGATGTCAATTGTAAAAACACATCTGGGTAAGATCATGAAAAACAGGTAGGGGATGTTCTTTTTATGAACCTCCCCAGTTCACTTTTAAGTATGTTTCTGTGCTTCTGTGAACATTTTGTGTCTTTGTCTCACTTTATTTTTTAAATTTGCCATGGTTGCGTCTTCTCACAAGAATCAGTGAGATCTCAAACCAGGAAGTAAATGGAGCTCCATTTGTGCTGGGGTTGCCTTTCTGATGCTGCTAGAGGTAGGTTTGATAAAGGGGGTTCTTTTGATGGAATAAAAATAAAAAAAATATTTTTATTTTAAAAATAAAAAAGAACATTTATGGAGGGTGGTCTGATAAAGTCCATAGCGCACACCTAAATATCACTTTTAAAATTCTCAAGCTAGCACTTGTGGCTCTGACTTGGATCAGGATCAGCATCAACATACTTGGATAGGAGAGGTTTAACCATTCCCCCTTCTAGCTTCCAAGTGAGCTCCATTCACTTCCTAGAGTGAAATCCTACCTGTTCTGGCGAGATGCGAGCACAGGAAATTCAAAAATAAAAAAGAGAAATACACAAGAAAAAGTGACACCAAGCACCTAAACACATTAAAAACATTACAAGTAACCCAGGGAGGGTACAAAAAAAGAAGGTACTTACCTGGATGTCCTGATCTCACCCGGAGGTGTTCTGGCAGGACCGCCCATTGACACAGGAATCTCACCAGCAAAACGGGGCACGTTGTCGCACACAGGCAAATCTGGAACAGAAATGCCTCGAGAGATCAATTGCCGGCTTCTCCCCAACAATAAAAAAGAACGCCCCTGTAACAGCAGCAGAATGCTTGGGAGACGATGGGGGATGACGTCATCTGATAAGAAAGCCCTTTTGCGATCTCATGGTGTCATCATAACACCATTTTTGACACATCTGATAATCTCCTTAGTGTTTTGGCATAGATATGGTCTGTGGTCCTTCCTATAGAAGGGGGTGAGGAAAAAGAATGAGAGAGCACACACCCGGTGCATGGGCATGATGCTGAGCCACAGCTTGGACAGTAAAGTTTGGCAACTAATTTGATCATGGAGTTTTTCAGATGGGGTAAAAAACCCCGGTGGAGGTCAGGAGGAGGACAGTGCTGTTCCGCTTCCAGTGCTGTTCCGCTTCCAGCACTGTGCTGCTTCCAGCACTCCATTTCAGCTGATGCTGTCGTCCTCCCATCCTTTGTTCGTTCTGTCTCTGTCTTGCTTTTGTTTTGTCTCTGCTGTTTTTTTTATTAACGGAAACTTTTATTAATGGAAATGTTAAAAGGCAGCTCCGGCAGTAATGGAGCACTGTTTGCTTCCAGGTTCCAAATCTTGCCGATTCTTGTGAGAAGACGCTAGTGAGGCAAATTAAAAAAATACATCAAAAGCTCCTCCCCACACAAAAAAATACACACAAGCACAGAAACACACTCACGAAGTCCCAAGTACACCGGAGAGGTAAAAAAAAGTGTCCCTTATCTGTCTGTCCCAATCTCACCCGGACGTGTTCTGACAATTGATGCTGTATTCACTGAGCACAATGTCACAAAGTTTCAAACACCAGCAATGCCGGCAAAAAAGCACCACAGGAGATCAATTGACAGCTTGGCCCATCAATAAAAAAGTACGCCTTATCAACAGCACATGATCGTGAAAGGACAACATTGTATGGTATGTGCGCCCTTTTGCGATCATTAGGCATCCTTATGATTCCATATTTGCTGCATCTGATAAAGTCCTAAAACAAGAGGAGCTGTGTACTGTACTTTTACTTGCATATGTCAGCTGAGGAAAAGATAGGCAGTGTATTCCAATGATGATTACTTATTTCTGTTATATGGAATGAATTTGCACTGTTTGTTTGATACAACAGAAATGTGACTGTTTCATTTTCACAAAATACTAGATGATCTCCAAATTCATAAAGCCTGTCTGAATTTCAGTTGATCTTTACATGATATGACGCAGTTCACTGAAGGCAGAAGACTAAACCAGTAGAAACACACTGCCAGAGCAATGTACAATTGAGCTGACAACTGTTCCAGAGAATCTTGGCTGTAATATGACAGCTTCCAACATGTCACATATCTTTCAGACACAGACATTACTCTCAGTAATCCTTATTGTTTTCTTCTGCCTAGTATAGTTTGGTTTGTATTTCTTATCCTAAAAAGCTCTGCTCTTATTGCATTTGAGCTGAAATCTCTGGCTTTTCTTCGCAAACGAAGATTCAGGAAAGACTCATTCCGCACTTCCTGCAAGCGAGCTGATGGCTAAAAAAGCCAATCCAAGATAAACAAGTCCGGTTGCAGAAAGCACAGCAGAAGGTCTCCTTGGGTGATGTTTCTGGGTTGTGATTCTTTCTGCGTTGTTGTTTCTCTTCAAGACTTGTTTGGCGTGAGTTCTCAAATAAGGCTGCAGCATTGTGGATAGTGCATCTCCATGCCTCCCGATGTGAGGCCATGGCGGACCATTGTTGGTGATCAATTTGGCCGAGCCTGAGATGTTGCTTCAGGGAGTCCTTGCATCGCTTTTTTGGAGTGCCCCTCTTACGCTGACCCGTGGCAAGTTCACCATAGAGTACTATTTTGGGGAGGCGATGGTCCTCCATCCTAGAAATGTGCCCTGCCCAGTGCAGCTGTGTTCTCAATATCATGGCCTCAATGCTGGTGATCCCTGCTTGCTCAAGGACAGCAACATTTGTTACATAGTCAGTCCAGTGTATATTTAGGATTGTGTGTATACAGCACTGATGAAAGCGTTCGAGGAGTCATAAGTGGTGGCGATAGGTGATCCATGTTTTAGACTCGTAAAGGAGAATAGATAGTACAATGGCTCTATACACACTGATTTTTGTGCTTCGCCTCAGGTGTTTGTTACTCCAGACTCTTTTGTAAAGTCGTCTAAATGTGCTATATGCCTTTGCTAATCTGTGATCAATCTCTTGCATCATAGGAGCGTGCAATCCCACCACCACGGAAAGGTGGTGTCATTGCTGGGACAGTGTACATATGACTTATACATTTTCTTTCTACATATATCCCAAGAATGTTACTAGTCGAATATTGAAAATACCACTGCGAAGTCATACACAAGATCATTTGAATCTGTGACAGGCACAGCCAAATGATGTTCTGGTGGGAAACATTCACATGGTCATAAAGCTTATATGGACCATAAAGCTATGTTATCATACACTCTCAGAACAGTTCGAGATCACAGCATGGACAAGTGCCTCCTACAATATTATGGTTACCTGTAAATTACCTTTATTGAAAAATGATACAGAGTGAGTCAACAGTATGAAGCAATGCTATGAAATTTGCCAAACCTGTATTGGTCTTTGACACAGAGGACTTTTTCAGACAGTATAAAAATACCCCACGGAGGTTGGGAGGAGGACAGTGCTGTCCTGCTTCCAGCGATTGGTTTTAGACGCCGCTGTCTTCCTCCTGTCCTTTGTTCATTCTCCCTCTGTCCTTCGTTCGTTTTCCCATAGCCACTTTTTATTGACGGAAACTTCTGTCAATAAAAAGTGGCACCTTTCTCATCCCTCCAGCATGGAGGGAGAATTAACTAAGGGAGGAGGGAGGAAAATAGTGTCATCTGAAACTGATGCGGGACAGTGCCATCCTCCTCTCAACCTCCACGGGTTTTTTTTACCCTGTCTGAAAAAGTCCTTAGTTGCAACTGTATCTTTGCCAACTTTATTTTTATTGCAATAAAGCAGTCCTATAACAACATCAGTGTGTAAACCACCCACAGTTGCAAAGCACCAATTTATTGGCAGGCAATTATCTCCCTGTTCTACATTCTTGGCAAAGAAATTGTCCAGAAAAGATGAGGTAATATACTGACACAGACCTCACTGTACTGCATGTTAAATTGGAAAAGAAACTTAAATCATATACAGATACAGCTCCTTTGGGTTCCATTCTACAGTCTAGGACCACAATCCACAAGGAAGTTCTCCTATAGAAACCTGCCTACTGGATTTAGCTAAATATAACTCTCTCATATCAATCTAGATTTTTAGCCTTTCCATATGGGAAGATAGCTATTAAAACTATTTGTATAATAGATTTTTTTTAAATAACAGCAACCCAGTAATGAATAGTATGAAAATGAGTTTCAATGTCAGTTTTTCATAAGCTCACAAATCTTGTGCCTATTTTGGGACCAAAGCAGCCCAAAATATTTTCCCCAGATTTCTCTGGACTGAAAGCTAATAAGCTGACCTGACTGGAATTCTCAAGTAAATAATAATTGTATCACATTTCCAGACCTTTTAAAATATATAATGTTAATGAATCACTCTGCAAACCATATCTTCAGGGTGTATATCTGTATCTAAATGGCAGGTGGGTGAGAGGAAAGAAACCAATAGGTTTTCAGATTATCAAGGTGTAACCCATATTAACTAATTCATATCTCTCTTGCAATCTTTTGGTCTATTATATAAACAGATGGCATTGAGTACATTCCAACCCTTGTTATGGTCTGTACTTTCATTTCATAATGCCTTATTTTGTCTCTTTACTGACTCTGATTATTTCCATATTGTTCTAGATTGGTTTAATGTCCCTAAAGGCTTTCCCTATTCTGTACATCATTTTATCTTCCCTTCTTTTGTCTCTTGCTGCTAACAGATAGAAGAAGTCTGTCAACACTGCACTGAAATGCTGCAAGACACACTGGTTTTCTCAGAAATGATTGTTACAGGTTTTGACTGTAATTAAATATTCTGTTCATGAAATCTTTGAAACAGAGCTATACAATGGGAATGCTAAAAACATTCTGTGCATGCAGCCGCTTTAGAAGCTTTGGGATAGTGCTCTTTTCCAGACACGTTTGGCAAATTTGCTATATACTGTATATGAAAAGGCATGTTCTCTACCTATTAATCTTCTATCTTAAAGTGCCAATGTACACTATTCAAGAAATGAAAACTCATGGTGAATGTTAACTGGTGATGTAATACATCTCAATTTGGTGCTTTCTTTTGATTGTGAACATCAAAATGAAGAAAAGATATAGGGCTTGTCTAGACTGGCCAAATATCATGGCTTGCCCCCATTGCAGAGCCCTACAGTCCAAACAACACAAGGCATTTATCCTGATCTGCACCCTGTCAATCCAAACAACCCCTGGGGGAGATACAGCTCTGGAACAGGGGCAAGCTGAGATTGGACCCATTACTGTGGTATAAGATAACATCTGGTTTATTCTGTTTCTGCCAGATTGGGGGACTCCATCCCAGAATTCTGCTCCCTGTTGCTGCTTCCATCTCCTTGGCTCTCCCAGAAGCCAGGCAGGGGTTCTGCAGCATGCAGAAGGCTGGTCACATGCGGGGGACCTGCAGTCACATGTTGTGGGACCCTTGCCTGGCTTCCATGTTAGCAAGAAAATGGCAGTTTTGGTGGCATTGGGAACAGCTTCAGCAATGGGCTAGCATCCTGTTTGGACTCTGGCTTGTTTTCTGCAGGTAAGAGTGAGGAACGGGCCACCTCTGTAGCCAGGATATGCCAGTGGGGAACCAGCATGTCCTGGTTAGTGTAGATTACCCCATAGTTTATTGTAGCCAGAACTTTGCTGCAATCTGTAATACATAAACTGAAAACTCAGGGTATTAGACCTTTAGGGATATGAAATCAGCCCTAATGCTAAAGACCCAAGACCTAACCTGTCAAGATATAGTGGGTTTGGAGCACTGGGGAGAGCTACTTCTCTGTCCAGTAAGGTCAGGGGTGACTAGTACAGTCCAGGACAAGTGAGATATGGCTTACAATAATAGCAAGAAAAGGTCAGAAGAGTCAAAAGGAAATAACATAATTTAAGGTAGGCAGAAGATCAGATTCCAAAGAGAGGAATGGAGCAGGCAATTAGCCAGGTAGGGCCCAATCAGTCCCACTGGCTCTGTGTGGTTTCACCAGTAGTTTGTCCAGTAGTGGTGGGATGAGATATCCCTCCCCTGCTTGGACAATCAGTTAGTGGTGCTCTGACTACAATTTGAAGATGGGATTTTCAAAGACTTGTTCAAGTCAAATCAGTCTTGAGAGTCAGCTGACTGATGGCCAATTCCCATTGCAACCTGAATGGTAACCCTGAGAGACAAACTTTAGTCCAGCTTTCATCAACTTGGTGCCCTCCAAACTACTGGTGATTGCGCCACCCAACTCCTGTTATCCCCACCTTGGTCCCCCAGAGTGGGTTTAGTATGGAAGACACATTAATGGTAGAAATTGAGCCCTGTTGTTAGAAACATATGTTATGATAGAAATTCAAAGGAACTAACAGATGCTGAAACTGCAGCCCATCAGTCCCTGGGCTTGCATGGTCATGTTTGTAGTCCCTAGAATCCTCCAGCCTCCCCCCCTTTTTTTAAAAAAAAATGGGATCCTAAGGCTAACAAAAAATCAAAATCTCTTCCAGGGGTACAACGGGCAGGTTGGCTCTCCAAGGTCTACCCCTGCTGGACCTACAACATGCTTCCCAAGAACAACTCAACTCATCAGTACATGACCCCCCCCCCCAAAATGGTCATAATAACCAAATTGTAGAACTTCAGTGCCTCTTTGTTCAGCAGTGACGTTTAGAGACAAAATAATTATATTCAACTGTGAACACTTCAGCCCTTGACCTAGGACAGGATCCCTATGTTAGGTGGTTCTGATATCTAGCAAGATCAAATATTCTCAGGGCTTCCATCAGTATATCCAAATCACTGGGAAACATAGCTAGAGCTGGGTATCATCTCAGGGCCAGGCCCCCCTTTCCAACTCTCATGGCAAAAGGTGGCAGGAATCTCAGGGCAAGAGCACTGCCTTGAATACTGTACACATGTGTTTTTCCTTTGTTACTTAGACCTGGTGTTTTTTATTTGAATGAATGGCTTTGGATGCATCCACCCTCCACATATAATCCATCTCGAAACTAGATTGTTTGCCATGGCTCCAACCTATGGAATTCTGGAGTTTGTAGTTTGTTGAAGCAGCAGCACTCTTTGGCAGAGAAGGCTAAAGACCCTGTAAAACTACAAATCCTAGGATTTAATAGGAAGGAGCCATGGCAAATAATCCCGCTTCAAGATGGATCATTTGTGTAGTGTGATTAAGCCTTTATGCTCCTGTGGTTGATAATGTATCATGCTTAAAGACATCACTAGGGACTAACCATCACCCTTGTAACATCACTGATGTCTGACTCTTTGTAACATCACCAAGATATGACATCACAAGGGGATGATCCTTAGGTCTCAGGTTTTGGCTCTGAAACCTCAGGGCCTGGGGTAGTCTTGACTTGGCAACCCTAGACTGACAACAACATATTGGTATCATTCTTCCTCAGATTTTCTGGCAAGTTGGATTCAGTTGCTTCATGTAGATGAAAAACAGTATGAGGGACAATACAGAGCACTCCAGTATTCGAGCCTAGTATCAGTGAAACTACAGGGAGACAAATGCCAGAGCTCACAGGCCTTGAAGGATTCATTGGGAAGTTTGTTGCAAATACTTTTATTTTATTTTTATTTTTTAAGCAGGAGGGATTTCTGATCCAGTAGCCTAAACATAAGTAGTAAGGTACTAGTACCTAGAATGTCTGCAGCTATGAATCCCAGAAGCTTTGAGCACAAGCTGGAATCCAGTAGGTACCTGACACCCATGTAATGATTTCTTATATCAGCATAAGTGTAAGGGTGTAAGTGGTGTGGTATGTACTGGCTCTGGGGCGAGGGCAGAGAAAGAAAGCTGCTCTGCTGGCTCTGGAGCAGCTTAGAAGTTTGTAGTGTAAGTTCCTCTCCCACCAGGATGACTTTCAGTGCTGGTCTCCTCCCAATTACCACCACATCATCACAGTACCTGCAACTATACTGCTGTCTATGCCACCACTTCCATCTATGACAACATATTCATGCCACCCAAGATTGTGGCCAATAGATTCACAATAGAGACTCAGGGCCATTCTAGAATAATGCTGCTAGTGTAACTGCAATCATTTTAGTGCTATGTACTCACACTAATGTCTACTGCCTGACTAAGCAGGCTTACTGGGAGAACAGATGGCAGCATGCAACAACAAAGATAGGCACAATCACCCCTCTGAGGAGATTATTAGATGGACCCAAAATTCCGTTGCAGGAATGGAATAGGATCGAGAAAGGCTTTCCCTTCCTGACGATGTTGTTCTGTTCCTGTGTTGCTCCCATTCTGCCTCTGTTCTGCTCCAATGATATTACAAAAATGGGGAAACATTGTTAATAAACCACTGTTCTGTTTCTGTAACGGAATCACTGGTGGTCTGAACGATGCCCCATTCCTGTTTCGTTATGCTGGCATGATGCCAGCCACGGGGGAGGTCCTTGCCGGACACTTTCGGGTGTGATCGGGATGACAAAGTAAGTTAAAAACTCCCCCTCACCCCAGGTAGCTAGTATGTTTTAAAATGTGTGTTTGTGCTTTGGTTACTTGTTTTTACATTTGCAGGGAGGGTGTTTCTTTTTAAATTTGCCGCCCGGCCATTCTCTCACGAGAACGGCCGGGATTTCTGTTCCCAGTCATAAAAGCAGCCTTACAACGGCTGCATTTACAACCAGGCAGCGAAGGGAGGGGGAACTCTTTCCTGCCGCAGAATGAAGGTAGGTGTCCGAAACCTTTTTATTTATTCTGTGGCAGGAATGGGAGTGGGGTGGGTGGGGGGTAGCAGGACAGAAATGGGCAATAAGGGCCTGTCTGATCATCTCCTGAGCTCTGGCAAAAGCAAAGCCCCAGTGGTAGTTGTGCTGTTTGTAGCCAGAATGGGTGGCTCACTCCGTCATCACAAGGCTAGCACACATTTTGGCCTTAGAGAGAGTGACTACTGCTTGGGCTTTGCTTTTCCAGTGCACAATCACCCCTTTGAGTACCGGGAAAAACAAAACCTCTGTGGTAGTCACTCTCTCTTAAGTCAGAATGGGTGGCTAGACTTAGGATGGTGGGGCTTGCCCGGTTGGTGGGGCTTGACCTCAGAGAGAGTGACTCACTGGGGCTCTGCCGTTGGAATGGGAGGTGGCACTGAGGATGGGGGCAATAGTGGTGCCTCAAGAAGTGCTTCTCCTTACTTTCTTTCTCCCCCCACAATCCAGTGTGGATAGATGGTTCACACAGCAGTTTTTTAAAACCTGGATTAAGGAGGCATTCCTCAAGTCTGGTGCATATAGGGCCATACGTCATATGCCACTATCACACCAGATTCAGGGAAAAGGCTGCATGCACATTGTGTGGCATTATTGGGCTGGATTCAGAGGTTTTCACTGATGTAGACAAGCCCCGGGAGAAACAGAAGAATTGCATTGTCCACTCCTGATGAAGTTAATTCACTAAGGCTGGACTGGAGAATTTGGTAAGGCCAAATTTCAACTACCAGTGCACATACAGTATTTGTTTGATCTATCTGATTTCTACAGAACACACTTTACAAAAATAATAATAATCCAAACTGAAAGTGACTGGGTTTCAACTTCCAGTTTTGATTTTTGGGCTTTGGGGACTGGGATGGAGGGCCATGTGACCCATCCAATTCAAAATATCCACTCTGGGTGCAGAATAAGTGAGAACTGGCAGCATTGCATCCGTGTTGGTGCAGCCTGGGCCTGCAAAGACATTGGTCCACACATGGCCCATGGGACACACTTTGCCCACTTGTGCACTAAGCCATATAAGAGAGTTTTGGTCCCTAAACTAGAATAGAAACAGAACTGAAAAAGATGTACCTGTTAATGCATCCAAATCAGGAATACCTGGATTTGGGCTGCCACCACATGCTTGACCACCTTATTCAAAGAAGAACAACTTAAAACTGGCCGACATTAATTAACTAACAGTAGTAAGATAACATTATTGTGTTAGATAATGCTATTGGGTTAGATGATACTATTATCTGACAATTGAGTTAGATGACACTATTGAGATAGTCCAATAGTAATTATCAAATAGGAGTTAGATAACAACCTTCAATGACAATGGGATTAGTGATGCATTCAGAGTTTGGAAGTCACTTTTAGGGCTAAACCTCCCATAGTCTTCCCATCAGCATGGCCACTGGCTATGTTGGCTGGGGATTCTCAAAGGATTTTATCAGACCATTCTCCTTTTGTGTTTTGCCAGCATAATTTGTGATGTTTTATGCCAGCAAAAGAACCCCCTTTACTATACTTACCTCCTATCCAGTGAAAAGGCAGCCCCGGAAATGATGGAGGAGTGGATGGAGCTCCGTTCACTTCTTCAAATGAAACCTCACGGATTCTCGTGAGAAGTCGTGTGTGGGGGAAATTAAAACAAAACAAAACAAAAATAACACACAGAAAGGTTTTAAAAGCACAGAAACACACTTAAAGAGTCTCAAGTAAACTGGGGAGGTTCACAAAAAGAACATCGCCTACCTGGATGTTGCAGTCTCACCCAGAAGTGTTCTGGCTAGACTGGCCATTGACACTGTATTTACATGAGAAAAAAAAAGGCACAAGGTTTCAGACACTGGCAGTGCTGGCAAAAAAGCACCACAGCTGATCTATTGATGGATTGTCCCATCAATAAAATGAATGGATGGTGTCATCTGGTATATACATCCTTTTGTGTTTATGTGGCATTGTTATGATACCGTATTTAGTGTGTCTGATAAAGTCCATAGCTGCAGTTGTACAAATTAAGCTTTTCAAGCTGTATATTATTATTTCACTTCTACTATCCAATGAGCTAACCCACCCAGGCACCAAGAGGAGCAAAGATTGAGTGTGCAGGTGGTAGGGCTGCCCATATGCAGGCTTCACATAAAACAAAACAAAACAAAACAAAAAACCTTACTTTCTCAGCTTAGATTTCAGACAGTGCTATTTCATAACAAACACGAGGAAGGAAGGAAGGAAGGAAGGAAGGAAGGAAGGAAGGAAGGAAGGAAGGAGAAAACTGGGCTTAGGTCTAGAGATATAAAATGTCTCTGTATATATATATATATCAAGATGATATTGTGTTCTAAATGTATTAAGAATGTTTTATACTAAATTAGAAGTTCATCAATTTGGAATTTTCCACAGTCCTGATTTCTTCTTGCACGCCACCTGTGAAATGGTGGTAGCTGAACTTTACTAGCAGTAAAATTATGAATGTGATATTACAATGCCCCTAGGGCAACCACTTAGAGGTATTACTGTCAAATATTTAATTAAATTTAACATGCATCCAAATTGCTCATGGGTTGCAAAAGCGTGTAAAAAGCTCAGCAACACCCACTGCTTCACTTTAACTTAAAAGTGGATGTATTTTTAATTTCAGTACATGTTTGTTTATTAAAGGTCTCCGTGCCTGAAGTATCTTAGAGAACCGCTGTAAGTAATTTTATTATATAATTATAAGTCCCAGTTAAAGAAGGTGAGAAATAAAAATATCAACAGCTGCGCTCACTGGCAAAAGTAGAGCACTCCTTAAAAGAACAGCATATCCAGGAAATCCGGTAGGTCCAGACTTCCAAAAGCAAACAAAAACATTTGTGGGGGAAAAAGCTAATATTTTCTTTAAATGTATTGCTGTCCAATTGGAGAACTTCCAAGTTCTTTTTAGTCCTGCCATTGGGAGATATGGGAAACCAATGTGGCATGCTGGACCCCTGGATTAGTTTCAGTGTAAGAACTAAGCCCTGACAGAGTATAGCTTTGAAAAGACTCACAAAACCCCTTTTGCCATAAGAAACTTCTATAAGAAACTACTGTGGGCAAACTGAATATTGTTGTCACCACTACAAAATGTGACTCATTACAAAACAATAAATATGAGTGATATGTGAAGATGTCTGTTAGAGTATTTATTAACAGGAAAATACCTGCGCACTATCATTATAAGAGTGTAGTTATGAACTGTATTACAGGTTGATCCCTGTATCCATGGATTCAGTATCCACAGTTTCACTTATCCACGTCCACGTGGATTCAGTATCCACAAAAAAATATGTTCTCTCTAGGCATTTCTGGGTCCTCCAATGTGATTCTATGGTTAACCTCTGGAGTTCATCTCATTGAAAATTATAGGGTTCCCTATTATCCATGGTTTCAAGTATCCGCGGGGTTGGGGGGTTGGTCTTAGAACATATCCTCCATGGATACAGGGGTTGGCCTGTACTGTGTTTATAAAAAAGGCCTCTTTTTGGGATAACCAAATTAAGAAAAGGGAGCAACAAAAAGAGATTATGAATTATGATTGATTTCCAACTACATTCCATAATATTAAAATTCTGAATTTGGAGATACGGAAACCATTGGTTTCTAAGTATATTTGAGAGCAGGTCAGGGCTACAAATCTTACATGGGACTGGGAGTTAGCCTCATTGCGATCAGTAAATAGATTTGCCTAGGATTGGCCATAGATATTACAAACTGAAGTTCACTAGCTGGTTTCAGGCAACAGCCTACATATGAGCTTAACTGTATTTCAATACAGTACTGGGTCAGTAAGCTGAGCTCTAACTCATTCAACTTTGATCAGTGCCTTTCCATTATACTGAATTTTTTGATAAACTGTCAGTTTATCAGAACAGAAGTGCTTGATAAATGTCAGGGTGCCTGTTAGTGGCAACTGGTGGCTTCCTTGTTGGGAGGGTTGGTGAATCTGCTCTGGGTTTTAGTGTGAACTTTAAAGGAGCTATTTAAGGCCCTATCATCCAAGCAGGCTGAACATCTTGGAAAATCCCTTTCAAATTCAGAGAAAACCTGGAGTGTCATCACCACCCACTAACAAGGCTTCCATCCCCCCAACTTACTCAGCAATGAAATATACAGGAATAGACATTTTATTCATTTCAGTCCGCTGTCTTCTTGAGTTCACAGGAGCTTAAGATATCTACATGGGGCATTTCCTCATTAATTGTAATGTTGGGATCGAAATAGGTGTGCATTTCTATTGTCTGATGTCAGTGGTCCCTGATACTAAAGTAATTTTACATTTTTGGATTTCCATGATTTCCTTGAATGCACAGAATACTTTGGTGTACAGTGACTGTGGAGTGGGAGATGAACAAGGAGCAAGGGGCAACAATGAGTTTCAGTTGAATCTCTGCAAGAAGAGAAAGGGGTTGCCTAAACAAAGAAAATACTCCTTGTAGAAGTATCCTTGAGGACAGTATCTTTTGTCCCAACGACATCCTGCAGTGATTCACCGTATTCGGAGTGGGGGGCAAAACCTCCAAAAACTGTGTGGGAAAAGCCTCTATTACTTTTCCCGAGGTGTTTTTTTTTTTTTTTAAATGTGGAAATGCACATTACTGCTCGTTTGGACAACCAGTTTGCATCACAGCACATTCCTTGATAAGAGTGGAAGTGGAAAGCTGACTGGT
This sequence comes from Gambelia wislizenii, assembly GCA_030847615.1. Classification (NCBI taxonomy): domain Eukaryota; kingdom Metazoa; phylum Chordata; class Lepidosauria; order Squamata; family Crotaphytidae; genus Gambelia; species Gambelia wislizenii. The sequence continues at coordinate 357,570,952 of JAUMIR010000002.1, read as the reverse complement.
TGGACGTGCATGAGGGGCAGGCTTGCTGGCAACGAAGTCGCTGGAAGTGCCATATTGGAGTTCTGTGGTATTGATTGTGCACTTTTTCACTGTGCTGATGTGACCAAACAGATTTTTTAAGTGGAAGGTTGCACTTGGACCTTAGATTTACAGTTAAAAATAATAATACTGTACAGCAGCAACAACTGTACAGTCTCTGGCTTTTCTTCGCAAACAAAGATTCAGGAAGGACTCATCCCGAGCTTTCTGCAAGCGCGCTGATGACTGAAAAGGCCAATCCGAGATAAACAAGTCCGGTTGCAGAATGCACAGCAGAGGGTTTCCTTGGGTGATGTTTCTGGGTTGTGATTCTTTCTGCATTGTCGTTTCTCTTCAAGACTTGTTCGGCGTGAGTTCTCAAATAAGGCTGCAGCATTGTGGATAGGGTGTCTCCATGCCTCTCGATGTGAGGCCAGGGTGGACCATTGTTGGTGATCAATTTAGCCAAGCCTGAGATGCTGTTTCAGGGAATGCTTGTATCGCTTTTTTGGAGTGCCCCTCTTACGCTGACCCGTGGCGAGTTCACCGTACTATTTTGTGTTTCTGTCCTTGAGCAAGCAGGGATCACCAGCATTGAGGCCATGATATTGAGAACACAGCTGCGCTGGGCAGGGCACATTTCTAGGATGGAGGACCATTACCTCCCAAAAATAGTACTCTACGGTGAACTCGCCATGGGTCAGCGTAAGAGGGGCGGTCCAAAATAACGATACAAGGACTCCCTGAAACAACATCTCAGGCTCAGCCAAATTGATCACCAACAATGGTCCATCCTGGCCTCACATTGGGAGGCATGAAGAGGCACTATCCACAATGCTGCAGCCTTATTTGAGAACTCATGCCGAACAAGTCTTGAAGAGAAATGACAATGCAGAAAAAATCACAACCCGGAAACATCACCCAAAGAGACCTTCTGCTGTGCTTTCTGCAACCGGACTTGTTTATCTCGGATTGGCCTTTTTAGTCATCAGCGCACTTGCATAAAGCATGGAATGAGTCCTTCCTGAATCTTTGTTTTCGAAGAAAAGCCAGAGAGAGAGAGAGACTATAATAAGAGCCAAGCAGGATAGAGTTCCTTTGCTTTAGATGCTATTAGGGCATCTCACTATTATAGAAAGTGGAATGGAGCTACCAGTCCATCTTCTCTCAAATAAATGATGCAACGACTGTTACAATGAAGAGATTTTAGGTCAAACAAATAGTCTGACAGACTGCAACAACTGGCAGAAAACAACAGACTTCAATGTGCGTCTGAGGGGAGTTGGTACCTGACAAAAATGAATGGCAGCTGGATTTTCAATCAGATTGGTTCTGGTACGAAAGAGAATCTCTAGCTTCCTTCAACAGCCTGTTGGATATTTGGCATACTGGAAGCTGGTTCTACTCAGTCTTAGCACCTCTTGTCAGATTATCATAATAAAGAGATACATGCGAAAGGTAACATGCCTGAGACATTTGAATTGGCATCTTTGGTGCAAATCAGTTTGTTAGGGCTAGATGTATGTATTCAGCAGAATTTTCACCTCCAGTATGACACTTGAAGTGAGTGGGAATAGGCTGCTTCTTTTCACACAATGAATGAATGAATGAATGAACAAATGAGTAAACGAGCAAACAAACAAACAAAGCTACATAGTTATTCTCTGCATTCTTCACGGAGCCTGGGAAAAATATTTTCTGTCTTACATCTGCCAGGATGCTGACTAGGGGATTCTGGAAGATGTAGTTCAAAATGTAACTTTCCTGAACTATGCTGCTATTCACCCAATTTGTGCTCCCAATAATAAATGACTAACTAGAACCACTGGGATTTGGTTCCAGGACTCCTCGTGCATACCAAAACCCATAGATGCTCAAGTCCCATTATATGCAACGGTGTAGTAAAATGGTCCCTTTTATAAAATGGCCAAAAAAAGGTTTGCTTTTTGGATTTTGTGTTTGTGTGTGTGTATGTGGAATGTTTTCAAGCTGTGAATACTGGAATCTGTGGATGAAGAATCTGTGGATACAGAGGGCTGACTGTACTGTATTGCTATTTAGGCTACCACATGTGGCTTTCCTTTGATGAAAAGTAGATTAAAAAGGCCTCCTAGGGTGCATCTACACTGTAGAAATAAAGCATTTTGACACCCCTTTAAGTGCTGTAGCCCCATCCTATGGGATCCTGGGATTTATAGTTTTACAAGGTCTTAAGCTTTCTCTGCCAAAGAGTGCTGGTGCCTCGCAAAACTACAAATCCTGGGATTCTGTCGGACGGCACCATAGTGGTTAAAGTGGTGTCAAACTGCATTATATCTACAGTGTAGATGCATCCTCAGTTAATCAGTCAAGGTAAAACAGACACAGAAGCAAAGAAATTCCAGAGGAAAGAACTATACCAAGGAACCAACAACCCTGAACAGTTCTTCTCTCTCCAAGTAACCTTGCATAGCAGCCTGTACTAGTTTTGCTGTTCTAGGGCTTATCTAGGCCACTGGTGTATCCTGGCTGTGTACAGCTGGCCCACCCCTTTCCATTACCTACATGAAATGGGCCAGAGTCTGCACAGGAATGCCATCCCATCCCTGAATTATTTTCTCTGCTGTCTTGGAAGGTAGGAAGGGGGCCCACAACATGTGACCAACCCTCCTCCCTATATGTGACCAGCCTTGGTTGCATGCTGCAGGACCTCTGCCTGGCTTCCAGGAGAGCTAGGGAGATGGCAGTAGCGGCAATGACTGGCATGCCAGACAGGCTTTATGGACATGTGGGCCCAATCCATTTTTGGTCATCAGTAATGGAGTAAACTGTCTATGTTCTTATAGTGGTGTATTGGGCCGTACCCTGTCTTTCCCCCACTTCCAGTCCTGTATCTGCCCTGGGGGTGGTGAAGACTGCCTGGGGACAGAACAGGGCAAAAGCCCTGCATCATATGGACTGCAGGGCTTTGAGACAGGGGCAAGCTGGGGGTATTCAGCTCATGTAGTGAAGGCCACAAAGGCAATAGTGGTAATACTGCAGCACTGCTAGTCAATGTATGAATTGTAAAAACTGCCATCAAATCTCAGGTTATAGTGCCTGGGGAGAAGTAGAAATAGCCTAGGTGATAGCTGCAGGAGGTATGAGCTTGGAGGGTTTTAAAAAAAACCATTTACCTTTATTGCCAGATCTTAACAGATTGTAAGATTTAAAGGAAAACAAGCATTAAGGATTTAAAAGCAAGCTTTTTATTCTTCAGGGTTTCCAAGATCCAGTGCAGTTGAAAACCTTTCCAGTGAAGTATATTGAAACTGTATAACGATAATATTTGACAAAAATAAAACAAGTCTATAGAGCAGATAACATGCAGAACAGAGATGATGGAAAAGCCTATGCAGGTTCCCTTTAAAGTCAGAGAGATGTCTGCAAAGGCTATACTGACTTATATTAAAAATACAACAGGTGAATTACATGAGAAAAACTCAAGCTGAAATATGGAACAACACCTGGCAGGTAAGCCAAAAAGCCATATGGAAGAACTAGGTCATTCTGTACTTTATAGGAACTGGCCCTAAGATTGTGTTATCTGGAATCCAGCATTGTTGAATTGTTCTAAATCATTTGCTCAGGCAGCAGGCTTGGGTAGTCAAGTGTCTAACAGTTTGGAACTGAAGTGAGACCACCCAAAAATATGGCTGTGGTTTCTATATACTTGGAAGATTTCCTAATATTCAGGAGAATATATCTCTAAATTAAAATGAAAATATTTAACACCTCCCCACTCCCCAGCCCTTAGAGTTATTGAAACCTGTGAGCTTCCAAGACTTTGGGATACTGATAACACAATTCTAGAGTAAACTATCTCATTGTCTGATGAGGAAAATTTGGAGAAGTTCAAAGTTCCAGTGCCTATTTTAGTTGTAACAGTTTGTTTGAAGTGGGAGGGAATCTATTCTCTAAGTACAGGCATGATAAAATCCTCTGTTTCTTAGGATTTTCTACCTTTTGCATCTGTGGTGGAGTAAACAGTTTATAGTAAATCAGGTATATTGTACTGTAAATAGTTTAAATCTATTTTAATGTTTACTTTTAGTATGTTTTAAATTGTATTATTCTTTTAAATTGTGAGCCGCCTTGAGTCCCAATTTTTTTTTTGGGGGGGGGAGGAAAGTAGGAACAACAACAACAATACTGTGCAAGTCTAGTGTTTAAGCCTTGTGTCTGGGGAAGGGGTAGTAGGGAACAAAGGAAAACAAGAGATGTGGAAATTGCTTCAGCTCTGGGTATAGGATAAATGTGAGTTATAAGGTTGAGTCCAACTCTTTGGCAATAGGAATTAACCTGAGGCCTTCAGCACTATATATGGGGATGTTTTAGGAAGGTGGGAAATTGCCAGCCCCTGTGACAGACTGTTCAGAGCCCTGGACACAACAGCCTCTGTTAGGGAGTGAGACTATACTACAACATTTTGTCAAGGGTCTTAATTTTTATCATCTCATATACAGCAGGACCCCCGTATCCATGATTATCCACTGATTATCCATGATTATTCACTGATCCAATTATCCATAGGACACAAAACAGCACACCTACCATAGAGTCTTCCTAGAAAATATATCCCCCTCTAGCCATTTTCTAGGTCCTTCAAGGCAACTCTATGGTATTTTAAACTGGAAGTCGCATTATTTTCAAGGGTGTTCACTCTTATCCATGGTTTTTGGTATCTATGCTCCCCCCAGAACCAATCCCCAGTGGATGAGGGGGTCCTACTGTATCCCTGAATGTTCATTTTCTCATATTGTTCAAGATTACCAACAGGCCTTAGACAAGGTTACAGCTGGCTGAGTGTATTGTCTGAGGACTTTTTCAAATGGTTGAAAAAAACCCAGAGGAGCTTGGAAGAAGAATGGGGCTGTTGCGCTTATAGAGCCCCGCTTCAGACGCCACAGTCTTCCTCCATCCTCTTCCTGACCCCCTCCCGACCTTCCCCTGTGCTGCTGGAGCCTCTTTTTATTGACAGAAAACCTCCGTCAGTAAAAAGCACCAGCAGCATGGGGGAAGGTCTGGAGGAGGACAGAGGAGGACTTCCTCAGGGTTTTTTTCAACCATTTGAAAAAGTCCTGAATCCATGCCAGATTTAATGTGAGTTGACCCAGCCTGATCAATCCTGTATCACAATCTTCAGAGAGCTGGGTCAAATGAGAATTTGACTCAACAGGATCACTCATATTATAAATGTTCACTGCAATGTGGATACTGTATATGACATGCTCAGTGAGAGATTAAAAGGTATTTTGTTGCACTTTTGAGATTAACCGAGAGAAAGAAGTTGTAGCATAAGCTTCTGTGGACTTGGGCTGCTACCACACTGCAGAAATAATGCAATTCGACAGCACTTTAAACTATCATGGATCCATCCTATGGAATCCCAGGATTTATAGTTTGTTGTGGCATCAGAGCTCTCTGACAGAGAAGGCTAAATATCTCACAAAACTACAAATCTCAGAATTCCATAGTATTGAGCCATGACAGTTAAAGCAGTGTCAAACTGCATTATTTCTGCCCACAGCTGCTGACGCCTTTTGACGCTGCTTTAACTGCCATTGCTCACTGCTATAGGCAGGGCCAGCTTAACCATACCGCTAAATCAGCATCTGTGGTGGGCCTCACACAGCCAGGGGTCCCTGCCCTCTTCCTTAAAAACACACACACGCACACTCAGTCTCCCAAACTAGAAAGAGAAAGAAGGAGCTGCCCTCCATGTGGCTGAAGCTGGAGGGAGTTTGCTGCTCCCTCGCCCCCTGCTCACAGGATTGTCAAAAGGCAAGCCAGCCAGGTGTGTGTCAGAAAGGGGTGAGTGTGTGTGAGAGAGAAGGGGGGGATGGAAGTGTGAGGGTCATCTCTTTCCTTCTCTTTCTCCCCTGCTCTCTCTTCAGAAAGGACTCCTTTCCTTTCCTTTCCTTTCCTTTCCTTTCCTTTCCTTTCCTTTCCTTTCCTTTCCTTTCCTTTCCTTTCCTTCCACATAGATCTCCTCCAGCCCATCCTTCCTGCTGCTCTTAAAATGTCCTGGTTTCTCTCCCCTCCCTCCCTTTCCCCCTTTCTCCTCAGCTTCCTCCCCTTGCTGCCAACTGAGTTCAACCTGCAAAAGGGATTTATGTGTGTTTGCCTATGTGCCTTCAAGTCATTTCTGACTAAGGTGAACCTACCATGGGGTTTTCTAGGCAAGGTTTGTTCAAAGGGGGTGTGCCTTTGCCTTCCTTTGAGGCTGAGAGAGTTGCCCAAGGTCACCCAGGGGGTATTCATGGCTGAGTAAGGATTCAAACCCTGGTCTCCACAGTCATAGTGCAATGCTGAAACGTCTACAACGCTCTGGCTCTTTTAACAGAAGAATATAAATAAAAGTTCGGAGTAATATTACTGGGAACAATGGTTATTGTTGTCACTAAAACACACCAGTATCCCATTAGTGTTATGTGAGAGCCTTTGGGTAGAGCAGTGGTTCTTAACCTTTTCTTTACCAGGGACACCCTTTAAATGTCTTTTGTTGTCCCAAGACTTAACTCAAGATTTAAAACCCTAATAATATTAACAATAATAGCTAATAATAGCTAACAACAACAACACAATTACACCATCCATTAAACTTTCCCTCAGAGGTGCTGTTGCTTCTTCCTGCAAGTTTGTCGCTTGAATGGCAATGTGCAGGCCAAGCCCGCCAGCCCACCTTTGCCTTGGTTCCTGTCACGTGGCTGCTCCACTACAGGGAGGAGGTGGGCCAAGCAGCCTTCAAGCCTTTGAGAACCCCCTATGAGGACATTGTGGACCCCAGGTTAAGAACCACTGGGCTAGAGAATGATGGAAAAGGAACAATGCAACCAGACCTTGAGAAGGGTGCTGACAGGGGGATTCTGGGAGTTGTAATCCAAAAGTAACTTTCCCAGGCTCTGAATGCAGCCTAGAATCATAGAATCATAGGGCTGGAAGGGACCCCAACAGCCATCCCATCCAATCGGCTTCTGCCTGCAGGAACACACAATCAGAGTCCTCATGACAGATGGCCATCCAGCCTCTGCTTAAAAACTTCCAAAGAAGGAGACTCCACCACACTCCAAAAAGCAGTGTATTCCACTTCCGAACAGCTCTTACTGTCAGGAAGTTCTTCCTAATGTTTAGCTGGAATCTCTTTTCCTGTAGTTTGAACCCATTGCTCCGTGTCTTAGTCTCTGGTGCAGCAGAAAACAAGCTTGCTCCATCCTCACTATAACATCCCTTCAAACATTTAAACATGGCTATCATGTCACCTCTCAACCTTCTCTTCTCCAGGCTAAACATACCCAGCTCCCTAAGAAGCTCCTCATAGGGCATGGCTTCCAGACCTCCCACCATCCTGGTCGTCCTCCTCTGGACACATTCCAGCTTGTCCATATCCTTCTTGAATTGTTGTGCCCAGAACTGGAAACAGTATTCCAGGTAAGGTCTGACCAAAGCAGAATGGAGTGGTACTATTACTTCCCTTGATCTAGACACTATACTCCTATTAATACAGCCTAGAATCACATTGGCTTTTTTTGCTGCTACATCACACTGCTAACTCATGTTCAGCTTGTAGTCCACTCTTTCTTTCCTTCTCTGTCAGAGAGCTCTGGTGCCACAACAAATTACAAATCCCAGGATTCCATAGGATGGAGCCATGATAGTTAAAGTGGTGTCAAACTGCATCCTTTCTGCAGTTTGGCAGCAGCCTTGCTCTACTTCTTCAGATACATGGAGATTTAAAATGCAGTGAGAGATGTAAGCAGAAGCAGGTAGGATGAGAAGAGGCAGAAACAGGAGTGTTTCAGGTGCCTCAAAAATGGCTGAAGCTGTGGCAAAAAGAAGTAATAGTGAAGAGCAGATCTGGGGTTGTGATAACAGGCTATAGTCATTAAGTTACTCAAATAGAATGACTCATAGCTAAGTTAAAATGTGTTTTAATAACAGCCATCATAATTTCAATAGAACATTCTAACATACCCTCCAACCATCATGATTTGGCAAGGAACGTCCCAATTATACCTGTGTTTTCCCACTGTTTCAGCCACCTTCAAAATGTTCCAGTTTTTTTCTGCTCCTCTCATTTTACCCTTTTGTCCTCAGCTTACTTCAATGGCAGTAGACTGAGGACTTTATCAGATGTGGCAAATATGGCATCGTAAGGACACCTAATGATTACGAAATGGTGCACATACTAGATGGTGTCATCCTTTCATGATCATATCTTGTCAAAAAGCCATTCTATTTTATCGTTGGGCCAAGCCATCAATAGATCTCCCCTGGTGCTTTGTTGCCAGCATTGCTGGCATTTGAAACTTCTCACCATTGTGCTCATGTGATTGCAGCATGAATGACAGAACACTTTCTGGGTGAGATTGGGACAGTCAGATAGGAGACCCTCTCTCTCTCTCTTTTTTTTTAACTTCCTCAATTTACTTTTTATTTTTTAGTGTGCTTTTGTGCTTGTACAAACATTTTATGTCTTTATTTTACTTTTATTTTTAAATTTCCTGCACTCATGTCTTCTCACAAGATTCACAGAGATCATGAGTGTGGAAGTGAATGGAGCTCCATTATTATTATTATTATTATTAATAATAATTTATATCCCTCCCCTCTATGAAACACAATCGGGGTGGCTTACAACATTCAAAATATACATCCAAAACCCTCAACCCACCCACCCCCAATACAATTAAATAGTCCAGGAATTAAAACATACTTTAAACATCCAAATAAATAAATAAATAAACAATAGACAGTGGCCTTAGTGAGGTCAGGACAAGATAGATTTTCTTTCTTGATGGCCAGGTACCTATTCAGGAAAGGCCTACTGGAAGAGATCGGTGTTAAGAGCTTTAAAAAAGCTATTTAGGATGGTGATATGACGAATTTCATCCAGAGGCCGTTCCATAATCTGGGAACAATAGCCAAAAAGGCCCTCCGGGAGGTCATAGAAAGCCTAGTTTTTTAAAGTTGTAACAAATTCCTCCCAGAGGACCTGATGCATGGGGAGGATTATATGGAAGGAGGAGGTCCTGAAGAGGGCTGCCTTTTCATGCTACGAAAGGTAAGGTCTGGTGTGTGTGTGTGGTCTTTTGCCAGCATAAAAATGGCACAAAATATGCCAGCAAAAGAACAATAATGGAGGGTTCAAAGAACAATAATGGGCTTCTTGACCACACTCTGATGTTGTTTGGACACACATGATGCAGCCTTTGTCTATGACATATTGGAGAGTTCTAATGTGATGTTCTAATGTGATTGGATACCCACCCCCTTGTTTGTTATTTTCATCTTGGCAAGCTACCCCAGAAACGTATGCTGAAAGGTAATAAAGGTAATGAAAGCAACAGTGTAATGATGACAATGATGTAGTATTTCTTTATTTAATTTTTATCCTGCCTTTCTCCCCACATGGGATTCAAAGCAGCTTATGACAAGGTTAAATATGATTTATATATTTATTTACTTTCTTACTATCCTTCCTGTCTCCTAACATAGGACCCAAGGTATCTATTTTGACTTACTTTTAACTGTACAGCACTAAGCATGTGTCCTCCTGCGTGGCTTCCTTCCTTCCTTTCCATTTATTTAGTGTATTTATACCCCGCCCTTCAGCCAAAAAGGCTCCCAGAGTGGCTTACAAATTATTATTTTGACAGTTTCTTGCCATCAGGCTTCTTCGCTGGTCATACTCATGCATAGTGGAGGAGCAAAAGCAAAATACAACTGAAAAACAGATGATACAAAAGTTTTTTAAAATAAACTGTTATGGTAAAATAGTTCTAATTCAAAACACTATCTTTTCTTTTTAAAAACCCCATATGATTATAAAGATAAAAATGCAGCACACCCTTCATATTACGAATATTAGTAGTAGACATGATAGTAAAAGTAGTAGTGGAAGTAGCTGTGTTCATTGTTGTGTTGATAAGAAGTGGCATAGTGCCACAGGGAACTGGTGGGACACTCTGGAATTTATTTAGTGTATACTTCTACACTGGACTATGGTGAGAAACATTGACCTGCCTGTCACTATGCAACACAAGAAATGTGACATCTTGCATCACATCATTTCTTTGCTGGTGGTGATCATGTATGTTTGAGGAGCAAATTCATGAGTGGTAAGCAATTGAAAAACAGATCCATATGGACTGGGCTGCCCACCATCTATTCATTGCCTTCTGGACAATGTGTGAAGAAGCCACTGTTGGAAAGTGTCTTCCACACACTGTTAAAGACAAGTCTGATTCAAAGTTTAGTGAGGAGAAGATAATAAGAGGGAGAATGGAGAATTCTTGGAGGGGGGGTATGTCTTGCTATTATTCATCAATGTATTTGACAACGTTTTGTGTTAGTTTCTCAGCATGGATTAAGTGTAGTAATTGAAAATGTCCACAGCATCACTGTGCTAATGCAGTTGCATTGTACCTTCACATTTGGCTAAAACATGATTAAATTATCAGCTATAGCAGTATTTCTATGCTATTTGGAGTGTAGCACTTTAATCCATAATGTAATGCAAATCCTTGTCATATTTTGTTGTTGAAAGAAGGGGGGAAGGAGGGGAATATATCTCCTAAGGCAATTGGTACTTCTAAACATGCCAAAGTTATTAGTGGATCAGAAAGCCTCTCCCACTCATTCCCTCCAAATCTGGCACCACTTGAAATATGGAGCTTAGAAATCTGTAACCAAAGAAAAGAAAAGAAAAGAAAAGAAAAGAAAAGAAAAGAAAAGAAAAGAAAAGAAAAGAAGTGTCAGATGCAATATAGTTTAGCATAGAAAGAAAAATAATTGCTTCCAACACAGTATAGGTAGCAGCACTCACAAAACTGTACACAACATTGTGAGAATTATTTGTTCATTATTCTGTGTTTGTCTGGCCAAGGAGGAAAATTGAACTATAAGAAAATAGCAATTTTATGTTAAACTGTATATGTGTTGTCAAGAAATTCAAGCAGAATTTGAAAAACAGATCCATAAGTGCTGTAAAAAGAATATAAAGAGAAGCTATTAGGGACTTTCCATCTGCAGGATTCCAAATACTGTAATACCAATATGGATGCTGGAAACCTTTCTCACAATAAACAGGATCTAACAGCAGGCTTCCACTGCTGAGAGATTAACAGAATCCAGCAGAAGGTGATTGCTTCTCTTCAGCACACCCTCTCCATTCCCCCCCCCCAATCAGGCCTGAAGTAAATCTGCACTGCACAGTTATATCAGTTTGATCTCACTTTACCTTCTGGGCTATATCCCATGAACTCCTAGGACTTGTAGTCCCTAGAATTTTCTGCTAAAAAGCTCTATTCCACTCCTTTGATAATTCTAAGTTCCTCTATAACTGACAAATACAAAGATTCCATAGGATTTAGCAATGGTAGTTAATGTGGACTCAAACTGCTATAATTGTGCAAAGTCGATACACCCTTAGAAGGCTGAGGAAAACCCCAGAACTAGTTTTTCAGTAGCACAAAGGGCTGCCCGGGGAGAGGAAGGGAAGAATTTTTTTCTGTGACTGCCAACACAACACTGGATTAATCCAATTGATATAAATGTATCAAAACAGAGAAAAAAAACATGAGCCACCAAGTAGTAGCAGCTGGAAGTAGAGTATTAGGACTCCTGAACCCCGTTATTTTGTCAGCAAAACTTCTGCCATTTTTATGCCAACAAAAGAACTCCCCATGCCACATTTACCTTCCATCCTGCAAAAGGCTTCCCAGCAATGAATGAGCAGTGAACGGAGCTCCGTTCACTTCCTCTATTGAAATCCTGCATATTCTTGTGAGAATACATAGCGTGGGAAATTCAAAAATAACGCCCAAAAAGTTACAAAAAGCACACAAACACACTTAAAAACTTCAAAGTAAACCAGGGAGGGTCATAGAAAGTGCGTCACCTACCTCAATGTCGCGATTTCACCTGGAAATGTTCTCGCTGGACCGGCCATTGACACTTCATTCACGTGAGTACAATGGTGCGTGGATTCAAACACTGGCGATACCGGCACAAAAGCACTATGGGGCTTGAGCCGTCAATAAAATAGGATGGGATTTAGACTGGACATGATCACGAAAGGGTGATGTCATCTGGTACACGCACTTTTTCATGATTATTAGGCGTCCTTATGATACTGTATTTGGATCGTCTGATAAAATCCTTAGTGTAAGAATACCTGACATTCACCACTATGAATGAATCTTTTTTAATGTTGATTGGAGCACCAACATATGCTTTACTGCAGGGATGGGAATTATGTGGCCCTGCAGATGTTACTGGACTGCAGCTTCCATCATTCCTCGACATTGGCTTTTCTGGCTAGAACTGCTGGGAGTTGTAGTCTGACAGCACCAGGAGGGCTTCATGATTCCCATTTCTGACCCTTCTGTACTATAGAATAGGTAAAGGAAGAATTGGATGCTTTGGTTCCTTGTTGTCTCATGAATCATAATCTGTGATGAACATACTGATAGTGTCAGCACATGTGTCAAAGTTGAGAATGAATTTTCACACCCAACTGTAGATGCATTAAGGGTGAGTCCACCAGCATACAAAGTTTACTTGCATGAGAAGGCTTCCTTGTACATGTACAATGTTTTTGTAAGTCTGTGAAGTGTAAGTGTTGGGATTTTACAGGAGTCTACTATATCCTTTTCTTTGGATGACTAAACTGTATTTCTAAATGTTCTTTACAATGCTATAAATTTGGGAACTGAATGAAAATTTCATTGCGGGGGACAGAATTTATTTTGGAGGGGGAGAAATGCCTTCATTTGTAGGCCAACCTTTTGTGGGGATCCAAACATTGTACCCATTGCTCTGTGGGTTGAAGGTTAAAGAAATAACTGGTGGCTATTAGATCTTTTTGCTACAGGATTTACAAAAAAGCTGAAATGTCCTCATGCTTGAATGCTTGGAGTAAAGAACTTGTAATCTTTGCCACAGAAATCCTATGCTGTAATCCCTATTTAATGAAAACACAAATAGGTGTGCACATTCTTCCTGGCTGAAATCCCTACTAGGATGAGAGGAACTGAGCTATCCTAATGGCTCAGGTTTGGCTTTGCCATTCCTGTTAGTGTGAAACTGGAGGAGCCAAAAGTAGCTACAGGAGCTTTATTGCTACCTCCTGTCCATTGGAGCCCATTGTAATGCAACCAATTTATGTTGCCTTCTGTTGCAAAAAGATGCACTGCAATATTCTCCAATTCTTTATTTTGCAACATGCAAAAGACTTCTATCCATTGACTGCATTACTGTGAGTGAGGACAGAGGAGACAGACTTTTACTGACACAGCAACAACTTGGAAGCGGGTCTGAACATCTGGTATGCTTCTTTGGCTGGGGCATAGTTTCTTAGTTTAATAAATATTATTCTTTGCCCATATTTCTTTTTTTGTTTGTATAATTTTTATTGAAAGAAATTTTAGCTACATATAAAGGTACACAAATTGAAAATACATATAAAACATATAACGACATCCACTACCACTGTCACTACATCTATTAAGAAATAACTAGTTAACACACACACACAAAAGAAAAATATGACCATATTTCATATGTTTGTGTGAGAACAGAGAGGCTGCCACCCAGATATCCTGGGGTTGTAGTTATTCCTTGTTGGATGACTGAGTTAGAGCCTAATTCAAAAGAAGAATAAAATTACAGATGGCCCTGGTGAATCTGGCTGACCCAAGATTTGCCTAACTACTTACTATACCCTGTTACTAGATGAAAGCAGTTTTGTAGTCACCAATTTGCTGAGCCATCTGGATTCAGTTATGTATCCTTCTGAACAACTGACCACAATCCAGAAGTGCAGCCATGCACATAAAAGTAGGGCTTTCCCACTGACAACAAAAATTGCATTTGCTCTTTGGTCCATTAGAATGTTCAAAGCAGTGTGATGGATAATATGCCCAGAATTCAGAAGCATATATAGCTTACACAAATTCATGTGCCTTTTTGCCTTTGTCCATTACAGTACTTCCAAGGCATTGACACAGCTGCTTGGCAGTGCATTTCTGAACATCTGAGTTCCATCTGCTACAACAGTGATCTCTCTCTCTCTTTAACTGGGGAAAGAGCCATAGTTCACCCATGAACTCAGTATATAGCTTTGGCTCAGGTTTCTGTCTCAGAACCAAAATTTCCTACCTGTAAAATGGAATAGCATGAGAGACCCCCAACTAAGAAGAAAGAGAAACTTTTTAAACAATAGAGTGATTTTAAAAATGATAAAGCTAGTATTGCTCCATGTTTATTAAATTAGTGTACAGACTCTGGCATGGTCTTCACCATTTTGGGTCTGATGTGAAAGCATAATCTGGATTTTTTTTTCCTGAGAAGAAACTTTCCATAGTTATGAATTTCCAGTATAAAGATACATTTGTGAAGAATGACAGATGAAAACTATGTATCAAGTATCATGCAGGGCGATCAAATTGATTTTCCTGAAGAATTAATTTTATTGAAAAATAAGCTACACCTGCTGCAGTTGTATGACGGTTTATATGTTTTCCACATTTGTTTCCCCATAGAAATACATTTCACATAAAGAAATGTAACATCACAAAGGCCTTCAGCTTCTTCAGCCAACCCTTACCATTCTCTGACAACCTTTTCTTTCCCCTTTCTGATAGCAAGGATTTATTCTGCCCTTCCTAATTCTGAAAACCATTCACAATAAATCTACTCATTGACCAAAACTAATTCACATTAGATTTAGGCTGCATTTATTTATTTCTTTGTAAAATTGACCTTTTGTTTGAATGAGCACTTTTTCCTCTTTCTATTTGAGACATACACCAGGGAATGCAATCAGTAGATTCCTATTGATTGTTCTAAAGCAATTTCGTGCTGGTCATGGTTGTACTGGATTTGCAATCATTCTGAAGAGAGGTGTTATTGACTGCACCTAGTAATTACCACACTCACATCACAGCCTGCAATGTGCTCCTTGTGCAGGTTACTATAGTGAGAGGCCTTCCTTTTCTAATCACAGCCAAGGTTAGCACTGAATATTGGCAACCAGCACTCTCCAACACTTTCCAAATCTGAGCTGTATCTTTAACCTCAGCTTATAACAATACCTGTTCCCTTTTTGTTTTGTTTTTAAAGAAGCAAAAACCAGGGCGCATCCAATAGAATCCACAGAAGAGACACACCTCAAAATGCTCAAAAGATGGCTGTTTATTGGTAGAAATGCCCAAAGTGTTTTATCTTATGTGTCCTTGAGCAAGCAGGGATCACCAGCATTGAGGCCATGATATTGAGAACACAGCTGCGCTGGGCAGGGCACGTTTCTAGGATGGAGGATCATCGCCTCCCCAAAATAGTACTCTATGGTGAACTCGCCACGGGTCAGCGTAAGAGGGGCGGTCCAAAATAACGATACAAGGACTCCCTGAAACAACATCTCAGGCTTGGCCAAATTGATCACCAACAATGGTCCGCCCTGGCCTCACATCGGGAGGCATGGAGACGCACGATCCACAATGCTGCAGCCTTATTTGAGAACTCACGCCAAACAAGTCTTGAAGAGAAATGACAACGCAGAAAGAATCACAATCCGGAAACATCACCCAAGGAGACCTTCTGCTGTGCTTTCTGCAACCGGACTTGTTTATCTCGGATTGGCCTTTTTAGTCATCAGCGCGCTTGCAGTAAGCGCAGGATGAGTCCTTCCTGGATCTTCGTTTGCAAAGAAAAGCCAGAGAGAGAGGAGAGAGAGTCTTAAGGCCTTCAAGACCTAAATTACGTTACTTAAAATTATTACATTTATACATTGTCTATAGCCTGTGGATACCTACTTAGAATCAAACTTTACAACTTCCTGAACCAGGAATTCTTGACCCATTTAATAGACAAATGAAAACATGTAATAATATGCAGAGACATTCCCTAAAGAAGGCCTTAAGAGTATACATAGGCCAAAACTGGTTGGCTTTTCTACCAATAAACAACCATTCTTTAAGCATCCTGAGTTGTGTGTTCTGTTTCTTTTATTTCTTTTTTAAAAAAAAATCCATATCCATCTTTTTCTGCTTTATGTCCTCCTCTACTACTTAAAGAAAGCAGCCATAGCATTGCTAATGTGACCAACATTAAAGCTGATCATAATGATGGCATAAAATATATACTCCAACCTTGATCTTCAAGTATAGAGTTCCTCTGAACCCAAAACTTCTCAAGATGGCAGTAGCCCCAAATATAGACCAAAACAGCCTTTTCCCCACCCCAGGCTAGGAGAGTAATGCTTTTGGGAGGTCAATATCTATCTATCTATCTATCTATCTATCTATCTATCTATCTATCATTCTCTTGGGTATGTTGCCTTTCCCAGTATGCTGACTGGCTGCCTAGGAAACACACTCAACCAATCACCACCCACATGCAAATTCCCTCTCCACCTCACAATCCATTCCTACCACTCAGTCTGTGGCCCAGATTGGCACCCAGCCATTAAACTGGAGGTGATGGTGGCAGTGGCGACAGGCTGCCTGTGACGGGACCCAGGCAGTCAACTAGCTGTGGCAGCGGCAGAGCAACAGAGTGAGTCACCCTCAACAATCCAGGAAAAGTGTGGAATGCTGAGAAGGGGGAAGAGGAATTTAAAAACCCACTGGCCTACCTTACAGGGTTGTTATGAAGTCTACCAAGCTTTTTTGGAGGAGTTTTTCAACAGCGTATGGTACACCAGGTCCAGATAGTATTCTAGAATCTACCAGCCAGCAAGGTCAGTGGGAATGGATGAATATAGCACTCCAAAACAGGTCATTTTTTTTTTCAAATTCTGCATTAGCATGTTAATCCTAATCTGGATTGGGTCCCCTATGCTAACCTATGCATTAAAAAAACACAAAGCTGCTAATTATGGCCTGAATGGTATTGATAGCCCAAATAAAGTAGATCCATTGAGGAAATTGATTTATTGAAATTGGGACTACTCATAAAATTCTGGCCTACCTCTTTAAAGTAATATGTAGACTGAGATCCTACATCAGGGTTGCAAAGCATAAATTTCCACATGTGGAGTTGTGCATTAATTGGGCTACACAAACCTTCAGTTCAATGGCAATGTGTGCAACTGGAGCAAGATACTAAAAATGCAACTGAGTGCACAATCAAATGTATGCTGTGCCCACATGTGAAGTTTCACACATATGTGCAATAAGTAATGTGCATCCATGCACACTGTACATTTCACACCCATATGTAATGCATAACTGCATGCACAATGGCACTACATATGCAACTCTGCTTCCCCAACCTTGAGCTGAACATAGACATTCTGTATGGGGGGTGGGTGGGAGTGTACAGCCACTTTCTCAGGGGAACTCACATATGCATAAGACACCAACAAAATTCCAGCTCTAGTCTGATTCTAAAGAATTGAACTGAGAAGGATGCCCTTAGTTTTTCTGTAAATTATTTGGAGTTAGGGGTGAAAAGGGAAGTCTCCACATTTTCAGATGATACTAAAGTATTCAGACTGGGAGAAGCCAATTTAGACCTCATGAAGCTCCAGAAGAATCTCTCTAAACTGGGTTCAAAGTAAATGTAAAATGATTCCTACCTTATTTCCAAAACTTATCAATGGACTGACCACTGGTGACTAACTGGGGGGGGGGGAGATATTTGAGTTGTAGTAGATAACTCATTGAAGACATTGGCCCAATATGAAGCAGCTATCCAAAGCATAAATTTAATCAATTGCAGTTTAACCTGAGGAGATTTTCAGACGCGATTTTCGGGTCCATATATTCCAAAACAGCTCTGTTGCTGCCGCGTGGCAGGGGAGCAATTTTTGACGATGCCGTTCCTCTGGCGAACCCCTCCGTGTCACTTCCATGACAGAATGGAGGAAGCCGCGTCATATTTCACTCACGATTGTTGCCTGTGAGTGAAATATGACGTGGCTTCCTCCATTCTGTCACAGAAGTGACACGGAGGGGTTTGGCAGAGGAACGGCGTCGTCCAAAACTGCTCCCCTGCCGCGCGGCAGCAATGCAGCTGTTTTGGAATATATGGACCCGAAAATCGCATCTGAAAATCTCCTGAGACTGTCTGACTTTGGACTTTATCAGATGCACTAACTACAGTATCATAAGGACACCACTCCTTTCACATTTATGTATTGGCAATAAACCGTACTTTTTTATTGATGGCCCAAGCCATCAATGGATTGGCTGTGGTGCTTTTGTGCTGGCATTGCCAGCATTTGAGACCTCATGCGTCCTCCCTGAAAGGTAACTGTGGTAATTGGGGTTCTTTTGTCAGCATAAAAACATCACAAATTATGCTGGCAAAAGAACAGGAAAGGAGGGTGGTATGATAAAGTCCTTCCTGCCTGCCTGGCTGCCTGCCTTATACTCCACACTTTATTGTGTGATTTCAGAGAGTCTTACGTTAAAAGAACAGACAATTTAAAATAACAGACAATTTAAAACAATTCCAGATTAAAACAATAAAGTAACTTCAGTCTCTGGAGCTCAGCATACAGGAGCGAGGAAAGCAGGAGAGAGGACAACAGGTGTGTTTGGCGTGGGTGTGGTGGAAGAGACAGTAAGTTTGTGGCTGTTGAATTAAACTTCTTCAACCCCAGAGAGTTTGTTGGGCTAACACTAGTGTGCTTGTTTGGGTAAAGGCTGTTTGTTTATGTGGGCTGAGTGTAGGCTTGCCTGTGGGGACTCATTAGCATTTCTTTGGTGAGCTGCTTGTGTTGAGAGGAAGTGAGTCAGAGACTGCTGAGAGGAAGTGGGTGAGAGGCAGAGGGAGGAGCTAGCAGCCAGTAGCACTCTCTCTATAGCTGCAGCTTCAGTCTCTGGAGCTCAGTGTACAGGAGCAAGGCATACAGGAAAGAGGACAATGGGTGTTTGGCATGGGTGTTTAGCAGGGGAGTTTGAGAGGGAGGCACAGAGTTCTATTGTAGTGCATACTACAGAGTATTCGATATGGACAGAGAGGGAACTGCTGCAGTCATTTGCTACAGCTGTGGGATGTTTGTCTTCTTGACTATGGATGTGCAGAGCTACACCGGCAGCAAGTGCAAGTTGGTGTGTTGCTGGAAGAGAAAGTCCAACAGCTTGAGGCTTGATTAGCCACTATATAGCATATTTGGGAGCAGGAGGTTTTTTTAGACAGAGCAGAGCAGAGCAGAGCAGAGCAGAAGGTCCTGGTTCAGGAACACACAGGGGATGTCTCTATGGAGGAGGGTAGTTCTCAAACACAGGAGGTCAGTGTTTTGAAAAATGTGACTCATAGAAGGAGAAGGAGCAGGGGCCATTCTATGAGTTTGGCACTACAGAAGTGGATTGAAGCTCTTTCCCTTGTCAGTGATGACAGGGAATGGGAAAGAAAGTAGCAGAGCCAGGCCTCAGAGAATGTTCATGAGACCTTGGATGGTTCAGCACACAGATTGGCCTCTGCCAATCCTCAGAGGAGGTGTGTGGTGGTGGTAGGAGACTCTTTGCTGAGGGGTACAGAATCAGTAGTTTGCAGTCTTGATGTCTTGAGAGGTGTGCTGTCTCCAGGTGCAAAAATCCGTGTTGTAACAGACAGGCTGACGAGACTCATGAAACTTACTGAACATTATCCCTTTCTTTTGGTCCATGTGAAAACCAATGATACTGCAAGGCATAGCCTTCAGAATATCAAAAGGGATTATGAGGCTCTGGGTAGGAAGCTGAAGGACTTGGATACACTGGTAGTTATTTTGTCTGTCCTTCCAGTGGAAGGGCACGGCCCAGGAAGGGAGAGAAATCTCGCCTGGATTAATGTAATTCTTTAACAGGGCTTCCTCTTTCCCATCATGCCCCTTTGATTTTGGTACAATACTCTGCTGCTAGGATTTTTTTTTTCTGCCCGCCATTATGATCATGTCACTCCATTGTTGTTGTCCCTTCACTGGCTCCTGATCCCATTTAGAATTTGTTACAAGCTGTTATTATTAACTTTCAAAAGCCCGTCATAGATTGGCCCCCACCTATTTGTCAGCACTTGTTTCTCACTATCTTCCTGTTTGTGCTCTGCGTTCTAGTGATTCAGGGCTGTTGATTCAGCCAAGGATTTCCTCTATCCTTACTTGGATACGCCCCTTCTCCCACACTGCCCCCCATTTTTTGAATCTCCTTCCCATGAATTTGCAGACCACCACCTCTCTAGGCTACTTTAAATCTAAATTAAAGACTATTTTATTCAGGGGAGCCTTCCAACTTTCGCCTTGATTTTATGTCCATATTATTTGTATTAATTTACACTTTTATAGTATTGTTTTAATCTTGTTATAGCAATATTTTATTAATTTTATAATTTTGTTTGTGGTTTTAGATTGTGCACTGTTGGCAGATCCTTGTGTTTATTTTGGATTGTTTTTTCTCCTCTGTAAAGAGCTATGTAAAGCCTATGGCACTATATAAATAAATGTAGTAATAATAATAATAATAATAATAATTATTATTATTATTATTATTATTTATAGTAGTTGAGGTGAACAACTGGCTGTGCAGATGGTGCCACCAGGAACAGTTTGGCTTCCTGGACCATGGGGTGTGGTTTCAGGGAGGTGGACTTCTGGCGAGGGATGGGTTGCACCTCACAGCAGTTGGCAGGAATGTTTTTGCTAAGACTCTGAAAGACCTGATCAGGAGGGCTTTAAACTGAGTTGTGTGGGGGAGGGAGACAGTATTCATAAGGGCAGGAGTTCATCAAGTGCTGGAGATAACAGCCTGAATGTTATACAGAGAACAAGACAAATAATGCAGCAACCCAACAATGGGAGGAATAAGCCCTTTAAAAGGCAGATAGAGGAAATGGCCCATGGTCTTAGATGTCTCTGGGAAATAAACAGAATGAACTTAAACTATTAGCACAGCAAAACAAATATAATATAATAGGCATCACTGAAACCTGGTGTGATGAGTTTCATGATTGGAATGTAGCAATAGAAGGGTATAACCTATTTCAGAAAAATAGACCAAACAGGAAGGGTGGTGGAGTAGCATTATACGTTAAGGATGTATATGCCTGTGAAAAGATCCATGACTTAAATCCTGGGAGCCAGGTTGGAAGCATCTGGGTAAAAATCAAAGGAGAGAGAAACACCGGGGATATCATTGTGGGGGTCTCTACAGACCTCCAAGCCAAATTGAAGACTTGGATGTTGCCTTCCTAGAAGAGATGACTGCACATTAGGAGAGGAGAGATGTAGTAATAGTGGGGGATTTTAACTATCCTGATATTTGTTGGAAGTCCAGCTCTGCCAAAACTTTAAGGTCCAACAAATTCCTCACTTGCCTTGCATACAATTTCATAGTGCAGAAGGTGGAAGAGGCAACAAGGGGATCAGCTATTTTAGATCTGATCCTAACCAATGGGGATGATCTGGTTAATGCAGTGGAAGTGGCGGGATCCTTAGGAGGAGTGACCATTTTCTGCTGCAGTTTGTTATATAGAGGAAAGGGGAGGCCAAGTATAGTCAGACATGCCTTCTAGACTTTAAGAAAGCTGATTTCAGAAAACTTAGGGAATTACTAGGGGTGATCTCATGATCAGGAATATTAAAAGAGAAGGGAGTACATGATGGATGGGAGTTTCTAAAAAGTGAGATATTGAAGGCACAACTTCAGACAATTCCAATGAGGAGGAAAAATGGCAGGTGTCTAAAGAAACCATTATGGTGTCTAAAGAACTTTCAACTGAGCTAAGACCTTAAAGGAACATGTACAAGAAATGGAAAAAAGAGGGAAATCACCAAAGAAAATTCAAACAAATAGTCAGCTCGTGTAGGGGGCAAATCAGAAAACAAAAGCACAGATGGAGCTCAGGCTTACTAGAGAGGTTAAAAACAATTACAAAAGTGGGGGGAGGGGAATGTTATGTCCATAGCAAAAGAAAGAGCAAGGAAGTGGTAGGATCGCTGCAGGGAGAAGATGGTGAAATGCTAACAGGGGACAGAGAAAAGGCAGAGCTACTCAACACCTTCTTTGCCTCGGTCTTCTCCAAAAAGGAGAACAGTGCTCAGCCTGAAGAAAATGGAGCAGATAATGCAGTAGGGGAAATGGAGCATAGAACAGGTAAAGAGGTTATTCAGGAATATTTGGCCAGTATAAATGAATTCTAGTCTCCAGGGCCAGATGAACTACATCCAAGGGTACTAAAAGAATTTGCAGAAGTAATCTCAGAACCACTGGCAATAATCTTTGAGAATTCCTGGAGAACAGACACCCCCCCCTGATCTTAAAGAATGGTAGATCCGGGGGAGGTGTTTTAATGATGGGCATGGAGATGAGCGCAGGGGTTGCCCTGGCTGGGAGGAGACAGGGGCGGGCCTGAGGCCAGGACTATTTTACCCTTTGTCGCCCCTGGCCGCCTCCTCTTTTGCACTGGATCGGAAAACCCACCCTCCTGCCTCTTCCACAGTATGAGAATTCTGGTCGCTTCATGGGCCGGGTAGGAATTTTTACCTACTCTGTTACGAGGGGTGTTTTGCCTACCCTATACTGTCGCTTGGGACTTGGACAATTGGCTTAGGGTGTGGTTCATTAATTAGGCGGTCACTTGGCAGGGAGTGGGGAGATAATGATCTGGCGATCACCTATGGCAACCTCAATTTGAGTGGAAGGATAGCCATCACTGAGCTGTATCGGCATCCTAATGGATGGGATGCAGCGAGGTAGCCTATCCTTAGGGCCAGCATCAGGTTGTGATGCCTCACAGAAGCTACGTGGCTTAGGGATTCGCTGCATGATGCAGGGTCCTCCAGCAGACGGTGCCCAGAGGGAACCCCGAACACCGGGATCCCCAATGGGGCTCAGGTGAGTCGCCCAGGGAAGCTGGCGGTTAGGTCACTTGTGAACAACTGCCCAGCTGCACCCGCAAAGGTATCTCCCCTTTACAGGTTGCATACCCCAAGAAATACACAATAAATAGGTGAGATATCAATAAAGTGGCCCATATTACAACCCAAGCTTCTGTGTCTGGTCTCGTTATTTCATGCGTCAATCATTAAAAGGAGAGGTCCCAGCAGACTGGAGGAAGGCAAATGTTGTCCCCATTTTTAAAAAGGGAGAAAAAGAAGACCCAAATAATTATTGCCCTGTCAGCCTAACATCAATACTGGGAAAGATTCTAGAGCACATCATTAAACAGACAGTCTGTAACCACTTAGAAAGGAATGCCGTGATCACTAAAAGTCAACATGGGTTTCTCAAAAACAAATCATGCCAGACTAATCTTATCTCTTTTTTCGATAGAGTTACATACTTGGTAGATGAAGGGAATGCTGTGGATGTAGTGTATCTTGATTTCAGAATGGCCTTTGACAATGTCCCCCATGATATCCTTGCAAAAAAAAATTAGTAACATGCGGGCTAGACAATGCAACTGTGAGGTGGATTTGTAATTGGTTGATGGGCTGAATCCAAAGGGTAGTCACCAAATGGCTCCTTTTCATGCTGGAGAGAAGTGACCAGCGGGGTGCCACAGAGTTCTGTCTTGGGCCCAATGCTATTCAACATCTTTATCAATGACTTGGATGAGGGAATAGAGGGCATACTTATCAAGTTTGCAGATGACACCAAATTAGGGGGGGACAGGATCAGAATTCAAAATGACCTTAACAGATTAGAAAGCTGGGCCAAAACTAACAAAATGAGTTTCAACAGGGAGAAATGTAGGATACTACACTTGGTCAGTAAAAATGAAAAGCACAGATATAGGATGGGTGACGCCTAGCTTGATGGCAGTACACACGAAAGGGATCTAGGA
Organism: Gambelia wislizenii; assembly: GCA_030847615.1. Taxonomy (NCBI): domain Eukaryota; kingdom Metazoa; phylum Chordata; class Lepidosauria; order Squamata; family Crotaphytidae; genus Gambelia; species Gambelia wislizenii. The sequence continues at coordinate 357,547,141 of JAUMIR010000002.1, read as the reverse complement.
ATCTTAGTGGACCACAAACTGAATATGACTCAACAGTGTGATGGGGCAGCTAAAAAAGCCAATGCAGTTCTAGGCTGCGTCAATAGGAGTATAGTGTCTAAATCAAGGGAAGTAATAGTGCCACTCTATTCTGCTTTGGTCAGATCTTATCTGGAATACTGTATTCAGTTCTGGGCACCACAATTCCAGAGATATATGGACAAGCTGGAATGTGTCCTGAGGAAGTCTGGAGGTGGGAGGTCTGGAAGCCGTTGTGCCCTATGAGGAACGGCTTAGGGAGCTGGGCACGTTTATTCTGGAGAAGAGAAGGTTGAGAGGGGACATGATAGCCAAGTTTAAATATTTGAAGGAATGTCATACTGAGGATGGAGCAAGCTTATTTTCTGCAGCTCCAGAGATTAGTACAGAGAGCAATGGACTCAAACTACAGGAAAAGAGATTCCATCTAAATATTAGGAAGAACTTCCTGACTGTAAGAACTGTTTGGAAGTGGAATGCACTGCCTCAAAGTGTGGTGGAGTCTCCTTCTTTGGTGGTTTTTAAGCAGAGACTGGATAGCCATCTGTTGGGAATGCTTTGATTCCTGCATGTCAGGGGGTTAGACTGGATGGCCCTTGTGGTCTCTTCCAACTCTATGATTCAGCTGGATGAAAACATATCAAATACAAGTTAAAACAGCCTAAAATGCTACAACGAGTTAAAACCATGTACATGTACAATTAAAGAAAATGAAGCAAAAAAGACCTTAATAAAGAAACATGTCTTCACTTCATGCTGGAAAGAAACCAGTGCCTGGCACCTGTTAGACCTTCAAGGGGAAGGCATTCCTCAATAGCGGTGCAATAACTGAGAAAGTGCTCTCACATGTCCTCTTGTACCATATTGCTCCCACTGGTGGGGAGTGCCCCTGCTGGCAGGTATATATAGGAACAGCCATGCAAGGTTTTGAGGTCCCAAGCTGTTTAGGGCTTTATATATCATCATCAGAACCTTGAATTCAGACTGGTAGCAAACTGGTGGCCAGGGCAGCTGCTTTAAGACCACTGTTATGTGTTGTCTATATGGTATGCTGGTCAGCAATCTTGCTGCAGCATTTTGCATGAGCTGTAGCTTCCAAGTTATCTTCAAGGGTAGTCCCACACAGAGCATGTTGCAGTAATTTATGAGGAAGTTGCTAGCACATGAACTACTGTAGCTTGGGTATGCCTGCCCAGGAAAGATCACAGAGCAGGCAAAAATGGAACAAAGTACTCTGCACCACAGAATTCATCTGAGCCTTCAGGGATAGAGATGGATTTAGGAATAACTCCCAAGCTCTCTACCTGCTCTTTCAAAGAGAGTGCAACACCATCAATGGCATATAACATACTCAGTTCCTGGATGTGACAATGACTCATTCAAAGAGGCTCTCTCTTACCAGGATTCAGCTTCAGTGTTTTGGCCCTCACCTAGCTCATTACAGCATCAAGGACGTGCATGGCCTCAAGTAGTTTTGAGGACTACTTGAGGTAGAGCTTTAAATATATGCCAAATAAATTCTACTGATTGTTAGGCATGAATAGGCCTTTCTGTGGAACTTTCAGCTATGTACTTTAGGATTTTTAAGTCTTGCAAGGATAACACTAGGAATCCTACTAGAATTGTTGTTGTTGTTGTTGATGATGCTACTATTGCTTAGTTTCTTTATATATTTATTTATAATATATATTTATCATTGGTAAACATTTAGAACAGTACTGGTGTGTACTGTTCCTGATATATAAAGGGAGCTGGGGGACAAATATGCTTTTTCCTAAAGTATTTTAAAATAGATCTTGTGTGCTCCAGTTACTCCATGAAAAGACTTACAAGAGAAGGCTGTGATTGCATCTGTTTTGAAACTGAAAAATAGAAGGAAACAGGCAATACTAATTAGGCCGAGAACAGTGGATCAATAAGCACAAGTTCATTGGGAACAGGAGATGGATGATCTATTCTAATGTACATTAGTTCTGTTTTTCTCTAAATAATATAATACCATGAACTTCTTTTCTGCTTCAGTATACAAACAAACTATGGACTTTTTCAGACGGCAATTTGTAACGCAAGACGGCTCGTCCCTCTTGCGAGGCTGCTGTGCGGCAGGGGTGCTGTTTCGGATGACGCCGTCCCCCTGCCGATACTGTTCCGGAAGAGCTGAGAGGCTGCAGTGCCATATTTGGCCATTTTCTAATCACGGAAGTTGACCGTGATTAGGAAATGGCCAAATATGGCACTGCAGCCTCCCAGCTCTTCCAGAACAGTATCGGCAGGGGGACGGCATCATCCAAAACGCCCCCCCTGCCGCGCAGCAGCCTCGCAAGAGGGACGAGCCTTCTTGTGTTACAAATCGCCGTCTGAAAAAGTCCTATGATTTACAATTTATAGAGTCTAATCAACAACATGCCCTTCTGTTGTCTTTACACTATACCAAAGGAAGAAAGTGTTATTTATTTCAAAGTATACCAATGCCTTTACAAAGTGAGACATTTCTATACGTATTTCTATATGAATATCTATCTACCTATCTATCTATCTTACTATCGAATACAGCAAGGTCTCCAACTTCCACTTATAAAATTGCCTGTCTGGTGGTCAGATACCAGCCTTGTTATTCTGATTTTCTCCAGCTTTGCAGAATGATTAACTCTGACAGAATCTAGTCTGTGACCTAAATAGAGACATATATTAAGGCAGGATAGTTAAAGCTGTGCCAGGTCTTGCTGGGAGATTCTCCCTCTATTCACATTAGATTTAGGATGCGGCTATACGATCATAAAAAAAAATCCGTATGGGGGGCAAAAAATATGAACAGCCTGTTATTCATATGCATATGAACCGGCTATATGATTTTTAACCCCCCTAAACTCCGTATGACTCCCTCTTCCCGAAGCTGGCTGGAGCGAGCAAGCCAAGCGGCAGTTTTAAATCTCCCACCGCTTTTTTTTTTTTTTAAAAAAAGGTTCCTGGTTTGCGGACAGTCGGTTTTCCGTATTTACAATATAAAATAAAAATAAATAAACATATAAATTCACGGACTTACCGGATGCTCGCTAGCTGGGAAACCAACATGGTAGCCGCTCCCAATTCCCCTCCGTGCTAGTTCCGCCCCCTCTACTCGGCCAGCCAATCAGATTACCCTGCCTGTTCGTATGTGTGCAAACGGACTGTACAGACCCATCAGCCATCTGAACGGCGTATGGATTTCTCTTCGCGATCTGCTTTCCCTCCCGAATTCCGCGTGTGCGTATTTCAGGGTGGAAAACCGCCCCCCTCTTTTGCATTCGTGTGCATCCGAACAGCCGTTTGTACTGAAGCGCGAACTTCCGCACGCCATACATATTATTTAAATCGTGTAGACGGGACCTTAGGAAGAATTTTATAGGACAAAATGGTTTGGTTGTTTTTTGTTTGTTTGTTTAAATGTACAGTAGCACCCCTGTATCTGTGGGGGATTCATTCCGGGCCTCCCTGCGGATGGCAAATTCTGCGGATAATAGTGAATGCCATCCCAGGGGCCATCTAGCCTCTTCCCCTTCCCCCTTTGCCCCTGCCATGGCCCCGCCACAGCGACAGGAGCTGTCCCAAAGGAAGGAGGGTGAGATTGCTCTTCCCACTACCTTCACCCTGCCATGGCCCTGCCACAGTGGCGATTACGGGGATGAAGGGGAGGCAGCTAGATTGCTCCCCCTTCCCCTTTCACCCCAGCCCCACTGCAGTTGCAATCACAGGGACAAAGGGGAAGGGGAGGAGGCTAGATCACTCCTCCCCCTCCCTTCCCTCATCATCCCAGCAATCGCTGCCACAGCAACCAGTAGCCATCCCAGGGGAAGGGACGGGGGAGGTAAGATTCCTTCTCCCCCCTCTCTCCCCCCGCCATCAGCAACCACAGATAATTGAATCCGTGGTTGGCGAATCAGCAGATGCAGGGGTGCTACTGTACTGAGCTGATACAGAAGGGGCTACCCGACAGGTTGCTATAGTTATAAAATGCAAAGTAATTCACATAAGAGAGCTAGTGTGGTGTAGTGGTCTGAGTGTTGGACTTCATTTCTAGGATACCAGGTTCTGAATCTCTGTCAGTCATGGAAACTCACTGCATGACCTTGAGAAAGTCACACTTTCTCAGCCTTAGAGGAAGGCAAAGGCAATCCTCCACCACATGAGGAGGATTACCCTCCTCAGGAAAGGGTCACAATAAATATTACCCTCAGGAAAGGGTCACAATAAGTGCAGTTGACTTGAAAGCACATAACAACAACAGCAATTTCACCTCAAACTATCTACCCTTGTACTTGCATATAAGGCACTGAGTTATGTAAATATATACCGGTATGTAATAATATGAATACATAATTACATAAGTTGTACTGTTTTTGTTGTTAACTGCTGTCAAGTCAACTACGACTTATGGCAACCCTTTGAATGAGGGAACTCCAGTTCACCCTATTATCAACAGTCCTCCTTAGGTATTACAGACTGAGGGTTGTGTTGCTTTATACAAACAAAGACTGTGCCATTTTATTCAATTTTTAAAAATTTAATTTAATTTAATTCAATTTATATCCTACCATTCTACTGGCATGGGACCCAAGGCAGTTTATAAAAATGCTAAAACACGAAAAAGCTAAAACCATAAGAAAAAGTTATAGCATAATTAAACAGGTCATCATATTAAAAAAAGTGTAAAGACATTAAAAAAGCGTAAAGACATTTTAAAAACATAACAATAATGTTAAATACACAACATGTGCACCTCTTTAAAAAATTACTCCCTGCAACCAATTTAATGCCTGTTTGAACAGAAGGGTCTTTGCCCACACAATAGGAGAACAGAGAGGGAGCCAGTCTAGCCTCTCCTGGAAGGGAATTCCACACCCAGGAGTAGCCTCTGAGAAGGCTCTGTCCTCACCAGACAAGTCAGTTGTGGCGGGAGGAGAAAACCTTCCCCCAAGGATCTTATAACTCTGTGTAGGTTCATTTAGGGAGACAGACTGCCATGATGGACTGTGAGCTGGGAAATGTAGATGTACATTCTTAAATCTAAAAGAAAACTAGAGAGTTGCTGTTTGAATGGAGCTGAATGTATGCAATGAAGAGCAGTGAAGCCCTGGGACATACAGAATAGGTGCTGCTGAAGACAAAATACTGAACTAGATTTACTCTGGCTCTGTAGGCTCTTACATTCTCTTGACAAATGAATTAAAAGAGGAGATGAAAGTGAACTGAAATATGGCCAACTTCCATCTCTCTGCAAGTACACTGCAGAGTCATATTGGCTTAGCACAACACTCCTATTCAGTATAATACAACCTTATTTATTTCAATGAATGTAAGATAGCACAACATTTTTGACTAATCAGACATTTAGGGAAGCAAGAATATTCTTTAGAAAGCAATATACTGACAGGAAGCTACATAGGGGGCTCATAATGAACCTGGATAACAAGGACTTGAGAATAGAATTATCATCATTTGGATAACAGTTTCACCATAGTGACATATCACATCTCAGGTGCTTACAGACAGAATTCCTCCCCTCCACCCCAATTCCTCCCAGCAAACATCTAGCTGTAAATGCTGGTACATGCTGTAGGCTGTAATGAGTACTTATAGTCCTATCATAGGTTGAACATGAAATTGTGCTCATGTCATTAAAAACTCAACTAGGCAGAAAGCTCAGAATGGAGCTGTTGACAAAGGGAGAGCAGAGAGCTTTGTGGCTTCTCCTTAATTAGGTGTTGGCACTGGTTGTTGTCAAAGGGGGGGAGCGGGGGAAGAAGGTCTGCTGAAGCACTCTGGTGCAAATATGCACACAAGTCACACAGTTGGAAGGAATACAAAGTGCATTCAAGCTGGCATTGAAAGGGATTTAGGTAAGCACTCAAGGTAACAAAAATAAAAAAGAGAGAGGGGCTGATAGCAATGGAAACTTTGGATGAATTGCAGCTGCGTGTACTTTTATTACAGCTTATCAGTCTCTAGCCAGCAACAAACCAACTTTCCAAAAGCATTTCTCTTCTTGGTGTTCCAGATTAAAGGTCAAAGGAAGTCAGATTTAAATGTTCTCTCCCTCTCTGTGAAGCTCACTTCTTGCTTCATTGGTATGCTAAGGATGAAATCTTCCACGCCTTGGATACAAAGGCCTTCCCCCTTGTCAAAGAGCTTCTATTTTCCCCCGCAAACAATTATTTGCTAGAAAGAGGTTACAAACAATGTGATATTAAAAGGTCACCACAGTACTTCTGGCATAAATATACATGTGGCCATGTGCCAGACCTAATTCCTCTTTGTATGTAAATACATTTATCTTATACATTCATTCAATATCTTCAAACAGCTAATATGTGGATTTTATTAAAAGGTTGCCCATACGTACTCTGAAACATCTACAAAGGCTGTGTGTTTTCACAGTGTATATCATCTGTGCCCATTTAAGCTACCAGATGGTAGTTTTTTTTATCATAGAAAGAAGTAAAAGACAGTGTGTGTCTCTGTGTGTTTGTGTAGATATAAGCATACCCTTCAAAAAGAACATGATAAGAAAAATTATCCTACACATCACAGCTTACATTACCCATCTACTTAGGCAGAAAACAGCATATGTTCTATTTCTGTGGAAATGTATTGCTTAGGAGTGGGAAAAACACAATTGTGACAAAATGTAGAGATGTGATATTAAACACATGCTCAATGAAAGTACCTTTCAGACCAGTAATGAAAGCTGATGTTTATGACATTATTAATATAGGAAGCCCGAATATCTCATTAAACAAGATGCATATGCCATAATTGCTTCTCTCCTATTTTTTTTTAAATCCTTTTGTATAGCAGAAATTACTTATTGCTTGTTTGTAAATCAAATCTATTTTATTTATGGGGCTTGTAGCTTTTCATTTTGCTTAGTAGCTTTCATTAATTCAAAAGAGAACAAGTATTCCTGGGAATTTAGTTGGTATATGGGGAAACTGTTTATAGCACTGTGACAGGCCCATGTGTGTGCGTTGCAAAGGTTAGTCAAACTTCCATTTTATTTTGCTTCAGGACCAGCTGAAGCTACCCCCATTTTTTCCCCCCTGGAAAGATTCAATTACGTTTAGAATGTGGTGTAAACATAAACTGATGAGCACTTTTAAGTGTATTTTTCTTCAGTATAAACTCCCTCTCCTCCCCTCCCCACTTTCAAGAGCAGAGCCGAGATTCAAGGCGGCTTGTGTGTGCTCCAGCTCATACCGCCTGCAGCACTGAGTGGTTGGCAGGCAGCCAACCAATCTCCATTTCCCAATGAAGCTCTGATTCCATCTGCTCCAGGAGTGCAATATATTCCACTTCAGGTCAAAAGCAGGGAGCCAACAGTATTAACATTACACTAATCTGTAAAGACATTTTCACTAGCCTAGATAGGCTAATGTTACACAGAGCTTTAAAAGCTTGGAGGATAAGGAAAAGCAGTAATTGTTAGAAAATATATACTGTATGTAGACTAGCAGTTGAGCATGCATTGCAAGCTGTTGAGAAATGAATTAAATAAGCTGAGAGCATGACATGCATGGGCAATTAAAATATTAATATGGAGAGGATAGGAAGTGAAAACAACATCATTTCAAGACTAAACATGCCACTGAAACTGGGGAAGGATCCAGCACAATTTGCAGTGAGATATTTGCAAAAAGAATACTGATAATCATGTTAATAAAGCTCCCACACACACACGAGAAAGATATATTCTCTTACCCATTGTGCAGACATAGCTGACTTACAGTCAATTGCTTCTGAAATATGACATATGATTTATCTGAGTTTTACAAAGATTCTATAAAATACTACAGCAATACAGCAAATTGGTTGATGCACACAATAGAAATTCAATATTCTCAATAAAAGCCAGACCTCTTCTTTAAAATGTTGTCCCCTCAGCTCATCTCTTTAAAAAGTAGTTTAAGATTCATGCCTTCAGGCACATCAGATACCATTAAGAATTATATTTCTGGAAATACGAATGTATAAAAATTCAATTTAAGCTGCCTTTAGTTTCTCTCCTCCCTCGTAAAGTGAGGGGAAGGAGTAAAAAGATACAGGAAATTAGGTACACAAGGATCAATATTGTTAGATACTCAGTTTGTTCTGTGTGATTTGACTCAGATACTCAGTTTGTTCCGTGATGTTACAGATGCAAGAAGCCATGTAAACAATTATACAATAGAGCTCCTGTTAGATTACGTGGCTATATAATGGTCTGAAAATGAAGATGCAATCACCTCAGAACATCCATGATTAATGTGTGATTTATCCTAAGAAAAAGGATGGTTTACATTGGGACCAATTTATTTTCATTAGCTTGGCTTTTTTGTCTTGTTTAAGTACACGTTAAATACTTGAAGCTTAATGACCTGACAGAACTTGTCTTAAATATGTTCCCCATAATGTAGATTTCTGAAAACCAGTATTTTGAACATTCTGATGTCTATATTCTACATTGGCTTCAGTAGAATACTTCAACAGAGTTGAATATATATGTGTATCTATGTGTGTGTAAAGTATACATACAGTTTCAATTCAAATCAAGAGAATGATAGTTTACAAGATCTTGATCTGAGTGGAAAGGCCTGTAGCAAGTTTATATAGAGGACACTGACTTCAATCCATTCAGTCTTTCCGAATGCTTTATGTTCTAATCACTGTACTAAGCATCTGTCCCTGACAGGCAGGCTGTTCAGTCTAGCAGATAACAAATGTGGTTTGATGGCCACTGGGCCTGGTCATTCTGCATGTACTCGAAGTGATAGTATTCCATTCCTCTGATTCTGCAGGCAGCTAGAAAAGTCTGGCAAAGCTGTAATTGCCTCAGTTATGAAACATCTTCACCTGTTATCCAAAGCTAAGTTGAATCACTGGAAATTGGAACAGTGGCTGTTTTCATGCCAGCTTAATTTGAAGTGATACTGCTGTTCACTTAACACAGATGAATAGGTGTGCAGGACAGTACTTTAAACAGAGATGACACCCCAATGAATATTTGCTAGTAAGTGTACTGCAGGAATCCAGGTTGAAGAACAGGCAATTGTTAAAAGCTAAAGGGGAAGGGAGGATGGAAGTGAAAACACAGGAGACTGAAATTCTGCCATGTATTATCTAGGACCATAATGTCTAAATGGGTGACAGCTTTTTACAGCTAATGGTTCTAGTCCTCAGACTGCTGGGGCAGTAGAGACTAGACTAGAATGAACAGGAAGTGGTACTGTGGAAGGAGAACCAACATTTTAAAATTCCTCTTTCTTCCCTCTTTACTAGCTCCAACCAGATTGGCAAATGCAAAGCGACTGCTGTCCCTTCACAGTAGTGTGAAAAATATTACCCACACATCAAGCCTGACCAGCAATTCACTTCGTAGGGAGTCAGACAAGGCACTAAAATTTAATCGCCTTCTTTCATTTTCACTGCCGTGTGCTTTGCAATCAGTATAAATTACAGCATTCTGCTTACTTTTGACTAAGTAACAGATGTTTCAGCATTTGATTTAAAGTAATATGTGCCTGACATAGGAAACAACTCTTACAGATGCAATTTATCATATGGAGGATAGCATTTCAGCAGAAAATAACTTCATCCATGAGGCTTTCCTTCTCACCCCTGACCTATAATTGTGGCTTGGATATATGTTTCAAATATTTGGATGTGCATCCAAGTGATGGCTGGGCTGTCCAATTGCAAGAGATGGGAGCAGGAAAGAGAAGAGAAGCAAAGTTTGTGTGGTGGTGGCAGAGTTCAGAACACAGAGGAGGAAAGCTGCATTCTGTCGACCCATGAGATGGGTCTGCCTGGTGGATTCCAAAAGAGATGAGGCTGGCTTACAGGCATATGTATATAAGGAAGTTGAGTTGATTTACAGTCCCCTCCCCTCTGCCCCTTATTTCATCCCATTCATATTTTTGTTATTCTGGATTAATGGATTCACTCTGCTCACTGAGGAACACTAGAAGGATACCTCCCCCCACATCCAGTTTCTTATATAGGTGGCTTCCTATTCTGAAGGCTTACAGCCAGATATCTTTGTTTCAGTTATGCCTATGGATTTTTGAGTAAACACTTTGGCTTTTGCAGGCGGGCAGATGAACCAGTGTGGTGTAGTAGTTTGAGCATTGGACCAGGCTTCAAATCTCCGCTCAGACATGGAAGCCCACTGGGTGACCTTGGGCAAGTCCCACTCTCTCACGCTTAGAGGAAGACAAAGACTACCCCACTCCGAACAAATCTTGCCAAGAAAACCCTGTTATGGATTCTCTTTAGGGTTGCCATGAATCGGAAACAACTATAAATAATAAAGGACACACATTCTAGAAAGGCTGCTGCGGTTGTTTGCTTTTGCCTGAGTCTACTGGAAAGGGTAAGATTCTGGTCCCTCCTCTCCTCTGCTGAGCTAACTAAGTGCAAACTGCTTTTCCACTTTGCACTCAGTTTGCAGCACTTGAAGTAAACTGAGGACAAAGAAGGAAAGTGGAGGAGAAGTTAGTTTCTCTAACTGAGACATGTTAAAAGCAGCTGAAAAAGTGGGAGGACATAGCATTAATTGGGACTGTCCTTGCCAAATTAGGACACTTGGAGGGTATGGGATAGAGGAAGCCATGGCTTACCTGTAGGCTATTATATACAGCAGTGTTGATTTCTTTTTACACCACTTCCTGGCATTAAAAAAAAAAACAGGAAAAAATCACTTAGTAAATATTTATGGGAGAAATGATGTGGAGAATACTGGACTGCTTTACTTCTTGTCAACTTGTCAGCTCTGAACAGTACATTGTTTAAGACAGGCATCCATATTGTAGAAGGGTGTGTAAGTTGTTTTGTTCAAGCTCATGTGGAATAGGAACTACCACCAATGGGTTCTAAACTATTATCGCTGTGGCACCATTTCAGGTGATGGTGGTGGCAATGGTAATGGTTCAGCAACAGTAGCCACAGCAAAGGAATGGATTATTCTCATAAATACTACCAAAAAATGTAACAAAGAAATATATTTTAAGCGCACGGCATAATTTCCCCCCATGCCTGATAATAAATAGAGTTCCATTGTCATTTAAGGAATTGATCTGAAGGCATTGGATGATATGAACTGCTCCCTCTTACCATATTTTTCTTAATGGTACTTTGCTGAATTAGATTTATCTGCTGGAGAACTGTACTGCTGTAGTACCTCACCAGACTATAAACACTGGGATTGCATAGGATGGAGTCATGACAGTTAATGTGGTACTGTACCACTATTTTTTTTAGTTATTTATTTAGTTATTTAGTTATACCCCGCTCTTCAGCCACAAGACTATCAGAGCAGCTTACAAATTGTTTTAAGCAATAGCAATTTACACATCTACACTACATTAAGCAGTTTCCAATGTGTGTTAGCTAATTGCCCCCACAAGCTGGGTACTCATTTTAAGTGTGTAGTGTACTGTAGATACTAATGTATGCTGGTGTATAATGTGACCTTGTCTGTGCATTCAAAAATGGGTGAAGGAGATTTTTTGACTTGAAAATCAAGAAAAACATATGTGCACAGCTGTCCTGATCATTACAAGAAGCATGGTGTTTTCAGTTATGCAAAACACATACTTTTTTTTCAAATTGCTTTCATAATAGCAAGCACAAAGGCTCTTCAAAACTGCTTGTTTAACAGAGTAAGCTTAGTTGTGAAATGTGGGATATGACCTCTTAACATAGAATGAGATAGCTTCTTCACCACCACCATCCTGACAATGACAACTAATTAAAAATGAGATTGTTAGTCTTGACAGTTGCCAGGAAAAAAGAAAAACACACTGACAGCCCTGAAAATGAGTTTCTGCTAAAAAAAAAAAATGGAATTCAGGTGGGATTTACTGCTTAGTAGAAGAGTTCTTGTTTTTTAAAAAGAAGAATTAGGTTGAGTATTGCACTTCTGTCATTTCCAAATCATCATCCAAAATATCAAAGGAAATATACTATGCTGTTAATAAATTTGTTTATAAGTTACATATACAGAAATGCATACAGGTTGAATCTCCCTTATCCAGAATTCCAAAATCCAAAGTATTCCAAAATCCAAAATTGTCCACATGGATGGCTGAGACAACTATACTTTCCAACAGTTCAGTGTACACAAACTTTGTTTCATGCTCAAAATTATTAAAAATATTGTATATAAAATTACCTTCAGGTTACTGTATATGTATAAGGTTGATATAAAACATAAATGAATTTTGTATTTAGATTTGCATGCCATCTCCAAGATATCTCATAATATATATGCAAGTATTCCAAAATCCAAAATATTCCAAAACCCAAAATATCTCTGGTCCCAAGCATTTTAGATATGGGAGACGTAACCTGTATCGTGCAAACTTGTGATATCTGCAGTCCCATAATATTTCAAACATCCATACCAAGCCATCTGCTTTTGGTTTTCTGTGGTTTTTTTCCGGGCTGTAAGGCCGTGTTCTGGAAGAGTTTATTTCTGACGTTTTGCCTGCATCTGTGGCTGGCATCTTCAGAGAATGGTTGGGGTATGAGTGTGTGTGGTGTTTATATACTGTGAACCCCTGTTGGGAAGGATATGTAAATTTGTGTATTTGAATGGCTAGTTTCTGGGTGGAAAAAAGCAAGGAGGATTAGTGTCTCTTTGGCTAATGGTCCATTGTCTGCTGGAAATCCCCCTGTCCCTGGGTGGAGTTCATTTGCATGTGTTGCGTTTTGATTGTAGTGTTTTTCAAGACTAGTAGCCAGATTTTGTTTACTTTTAGGGTTTCTTCTTCCTGTTGAAGTTGTCCAAGTGTTTGTGGATTTCAATAGCTTCTCTGTGCATTCTGACATGATAATTGTTAGTATTGTACCATATGCTTTTGCTCATTATTCAAATCATCATTGTCAACTCATAGGTACACTTGTGACATTGTGTGATTGGACTTTGTTGGTATCCAAATTAGGAGTCATATCTGTTCTCCTAGGTTGAACTGGGAGGCTGAGTTTTCTTTCAGATTTCCCACTCATGCCTATTCAGCATTCTATAGCTATCTATAAACATTCCAAAATGTCTGAGGTTATAGTCATATACAATGATAGAGGTTGTTGTCCAACATATCTGGATGGTCAGGGACAGCTATTATACACTCTTGTCTAGGAGTAAGACCCATCAAATTTAAATGAATTTACCTAAATATGCATAGGATTGCATCATCTTCACCAAAGCTTCCACTAGTGTTGACTTTGTCATACTGAAAAATGGAAAACAGTGTGTGTTACATAGCTGTGAAACTTTCCTAGAGGTTGTCTAAATGGTTAAAATAAACCTAATAGAATTTTCTGAGAATCCTACCTGTCTAAATGGGATCCCACATTAATCCACAGTATTCGGAAGGAGGGGGGCCCAAAACAGCAAAAACAATGCAGGCAAAGCCTTCATGGCTTTTCCTGCACTTAAAAAAAAAAAACAGCAAGGAGTGCCCATTCCTGCTTGTTAGGACAAGCAATTTGCTTTGAATTGCTTTCCCATACAAGTGGGTACACAAATCTGATTGGCCAGGTGAGTGTGGGGGTGGGGCTTGCTAAAAGGGCAAGCAGCCACTGCTGCCATGTTGAATTTTCACCTTAGTGAGCAATTGCTAAGGTGGTAAAATTGGGTGGGCTCTTTTTGCTGTCCTTTTAACTTGGAAAATTGCTCTATCACTCCAGCACACCTTAGACAAAGTTTTTTTTTTAAGTTTGGCGCTTGCAGATGGCATCTGGCTTGCAATCATTGGGCTTCTTGTGTGTGGGGGTACTGGGGCTAGAACCACCATCAAGATGAGTTGTTGCTGCTGCAAAATGCCATTACTATGAGGTGCTCCATCCCCCTCCTCATATAGATGGGCGCCTAGATATTACTAGCTTTCCCCCTGTCTATAAATATAAACCTTCCATCCTGGGACAGAGGTGGCTGGTGGCTCTCTGTTTTAATCTGAGGAAATAAGACTTTAAAGGAAGTAAGACCTTAAATAGTCTCAAGATGCTGAACCTATTGTAGGGATAGGATTCTACACCCTGCAGAGCTCCATTAAATTTAGACTAAAACCCAGAGAACAATCATCACACATTGATGTTTTCATTCCTCAGTCAAGTTCTAGTTCACTTCCTGTTAAAAATGGTGGGGGGCTTTTCAGGACTAAAATGGCTGAGAGGGGTCCAAGAATATAGTGAAATATCCTACCAGACTTGCTAAAAGGTATGGACACATATTTGGTCATAATTTTTTTTAAATGGGGGTGCTGGGAATTTGGTACCTCAAAATGGCCTTGTGGTGGTTCATGTGGCCTGTGGCTACTTTCTCCACTCTTGAAATCCAGGAAGGAAAGACAGTGTGCCAGTGTGGTACAATACAGAGGGTACTTGGGTTCTGAGATGGCCTTGGAAAGTTCACTGTCCCCAGGGCAAGCGAGATAAGGGATGAGCTCCTTTGAGCAATGTATGGGCACACATGTCTCTTGTGAGAAAAGCAGGAGGGGAATGAAACAAATCCTTAGAGAATTTGGGAAGAGATAATACATATCATGTTAACAAAATATTCTACCAGAAGCACAAAAGCATACAGCAACCTCCTTCATTTTGATCTTGGAAGCTAAGCAAGGTCAGCTCTGGTTAGTACTTGGATGGGATGCTGCCAAGAAATACCAGGTGTTGTAGTCTATGGACTTTATCAGACGACCCCCCTCCCCCGTTTAGGTTCTTTTGCAAGCATATTTTAAAATGTTTTTCTGCTGGCAAAAGACCCACCACCACCAGACCTACCTCCAGTAGTGTCAGTGAAGCTTCCCCAGCAGTAATGGAGCACAAACGGAGCTCGGTTTACTTCCAGAGTTGATATCTCATGGATTCTCATGAGAAGACGCTAGCACAGGAAATTTAAAAATAAAAGCCAAATAAATACATAAAAAGTTTAAAAACACACTTAAAAAGTCACAAGTACATGGGGGTGGTGGTCATAAAAAGAGTGTCCCCCTACCTGGCTGATGCAATCGCACCCGGAAGTGTTTGCCCATTGACGCTGTATTCACATGAGTACAATGACGCGAGGATTCAAAAATCGGCAATGCCAGCAACAAATAGCCAAGGGAGATAGTTTAGCCCATCAATAAAAAAGAACACCTTTTGGACTTTACATGATCACAAAAGGACATCGTTATCTGGTATACTAGCCCTTTCACGATCATTAGGCATCCTCATGACGCCATATTTGCTGCATCTGATAAAGTCCTATATTTCAGAGGAAGGAACTGGCAAAACTGCCTTTGAGTATTCCCTGCCTAAGAAACCCTATGAAATTCATGGGGTTGTTATAAGTTGACAGGCGACTTGAAGGTACACACATACACACACAGAGGAATATCCAGTTCCTATTATTCCTGTAGCATATTCTAGAGACCTCAACCTGGTTGTCCATTTGTTTCAAATCAATATGTAACTGTTTCTCACTTCTGTAAATCCTGATCATGTAACACCTCATTTATCTCCCAGGTACTCCTTCTGCAGGGCCCACTTAAGACATACAGCTGCCTGAAGCTGAACATTACTGTGGTATTTCTCCACTGAATCCACTCATTCTGCTATATCCATTTCTCCTGCTTCTTCATAGGTTCAAAACACCTTTGAAGAGAGTAGAACAATGATGATGGATGATGGCAGTTGTTGAGTCATTGCTCAGCCAGGCTCCAAGTTGGAATAAATCATGACTCAAAATTGTATAGATCTTGCAGAAAAAATAGCAGCCTACCGTTGGACTGTAATTTCTTATGTTAAAGGGGAGGGGACTGTTGGACTCCTTTGGTTATGGATTATATTATCAGTGAGGCAGTAATTGGAAGGGTGAGCTAATTGCCTGATGGCTACTATTTTTTAAATTCCTATTTCTACCAATGACCGTTAAAGGTCTTGCTTATTTTGGAAACATCACCACTGCTTGATGGATGAGCCCTCTGCTCTCACTTTCCATCCTCAAGATCCATATGAGATTCGGAATCTGTTTGTAGTTATACATTCATAGAGCATGATCTGTGTCCTAAATGTGGAATAAAGTTGTTAGTGTGAGCACAAGCTTTTTGATATATGGAAGTATAATGTCATTAGCCTTCTTATTATAGAGTGTTGAGGGTTTTCATTCCTTACATTATCATGTACCACAAACCCTCAGATTGAGGTGTGTCAATTTTATTTGACATTTTTATGGTTCTGTCCATTTTGTACCACAGAAGCATTTTCACAGTACAGTACGACTCCTGTATCCATGGGACCAGTACCCATGGTTTCACTTACCCACAGCTGAAAAAATATGTTCTCTCTAGCCATTCTCTAGGTCCTCTAGCACAATTTTATGGTATGCTTCCACTGGGAAGTTAAACATAGAGTTGCACTGGAGGACCCAGAGATTCCTAGAGAGGTGTTCTCTCTAGGTATCTCTAGATCCTCCAGTGTGACTCTATGGTATGCTTGGGCTGGAAGTTGTTCATAGGGTTCACTATTATTCATGGTTTCACATTTCCATGGTAAGTCCAGGAAAGTATCTCCCATGGAAAAGGAGGGTCATACTGTACCCCACTGTATCAAGCACTGATTTCTAAAATATATATAAAAAAAGGTTTTCTAGGAATTGCTTTTTGACTGAGAAGATAGGCCGCTTCAGTCTTGGCAAATGAGTCAATTTAAGATGGAGCATCGTTTTCTAAACTAATATTACAAGATGACTGAATCTGAATGGGAGCTGAAGATAGCACATAGCTCCACATTTTAAGTTCACACCAAGATCTTTTGACATTGTCATTTGATTTTCTTAGTGACAGACATTCCAATATACTGCTTAGGATCTTGGTATAAAGGTCTAACTCTGTTGGACTCTTCTCTGTCTTACAGACGTCTTCATTTTTTATGTCTCATTTTATGATCTTACACTTAGGTTCAAATGGTAAGACCTCATAAAATGGCAAAGAGTTCATTTCAATGGCTTCCATTTTTATTTATTCTCTCTACATGGAGACCACTCCATAATACAACCTGGGATTTCTGAGAAATGGGAGTATTAGCATCATTTTTGTTTTTAAATTTGGTAATACCCACTTTAGGGCCTAAATATGCTAAAGGGACCAGATGCTGTCTGATCTTGAAAGCTAAGCAGGGTCAGATTTGGTTAGTACTTGGACGGAAGACTGCCAATGAATACCAGGTGCTGTAGGCTATATTTCAGAAGAAGGATCTGGCAAAACCACCTCTGAGTATTCGTTCCCTAAGAAAACCCTATTAAATTCATTGGCTTGCCCTGAGTCGACAGGTAACTTGAAGGCACACACACACACAAAACCCAATGTAAACCTTCATAGTAGGTAGAATGAGTTTTTTTTTCATATAATCACTTGTGTTTCAGCTTTCCTAACTTTTGTAGTGTGTGAATACTACAAGCTTAATGTCAGCAGGCTTTGGAGGGTGCAGGACAAGCATGAGAGAAAGAACAGCCCAGCCTGGGAAGGCAAGATGAAGCTAGAGAATCGAAGAGCTGCCCTCCTGTTCCTTCTCTGCAACCAGCAGCTGCCCCCAGGATGGGTGAAGGGTGGGCAGCTCTCTCCTCCTCTTCCTCATGGTGGCTGCCCTCTTCATTGTTGTTGGGTGCTGCCAGGTTCCCTTCTTCGCCAAATTGATCATTTAAAAAAAAGTTTTAAAAAGTGCACAGTTACTAGTGTTTCCTGGTGCTTGATGGCAAGCCTGCCTCTGCACACTTCCAAACAAGGAGCTATTCAGTTCCGCCCTCTCCGGACTGTGCAACAAATTGAATCTGTAGGAGTAATGAGTCTAAAAAATAAAATTGTATTTAAAAATTCCAGGATCTAGTCCTTTTAAAAAGCAACAAGAATTATCTCCTTTAAAAAAGAGAGTTAAAAATCATTCATTTACTTTTAACTTCATGCAGAGTGCACTTAAGAATGCTGACTTAAGCTCAATTAACATTTAAAAAGTGTATTCAGAGGTCTGAGATAACTCAGTTAAATTAGACTCATTACAAAACAAAGGAGTCAGTTTAAAAATGCAAATCAAAGTTTATTGAAGGTATATCAATCTCAATCTACATACTAAAACAAACTTTAAAATGAGGTTCCTAACTAAGTAATGGTGTTTAGGGTAGGAAAAACTCACCCAGCCTACAGGCTGCATGGTAAACATCATTGCATGGTTACAGGAAAGATGGCTTAAGATGTCTAAAGATGTCTTAAGATGGCTAAAGCCTCATGGAGACTCAAACTTAAAGGAGAACTTACACAAAGCAATAAAATTTAAATTAGGTCATGTGTTGAATGACCCAGCACTCCAGTTGGCTGGAAGTGCCCAGTGAAATAAGAGAAAGGGAACTTACATAAACAAAAGGCATGCAGGGAAAAAACCCTAGATTTATCTTAGGATGTGAATGAGGTACACAAGATTGCTTTTACATTACAATGATTATTTCCCCACATACTACAGAATTGGATGTTCCAATGAGCAGGAGTGTGCATTTCCTTTGAAATTTTTTTTTTTTTTTTAAGTTCGGGAGAAGCCATGAAGGCTTTCCCTGCAGAGTATTTGGTGCCTCCCCTTCAGAATACGTCAAATTGCTGTGGGATACCATTGGGACAAAAGGCATTCTCCTTGAATTCTATGAGGAGTATTTTCACTGTCTAGGCAACGCCATGTCTTAGGAATGTTTTAAAAGAGGAAAGAAATGCAGCACATAATTGTAGGTTGGAGAGAAGAGGAGAAGTAAAACATTCTGAGAGACTCAAAGGTTAAAGCCTGAGATAACTGCAGAATTCAAATACTTTTTCTCCCCAGCATGTAGCATTTTGTTGATATTTTGTAAGTGTTATGGAACAATCCCCGAGGCTTTAATGGATGGCAATTAAAGGATGAAGAGCACTGTCCTCTCATTGCCCTCTCCACCTGCTCTCTCTCTAGAGTTGGTCTTCTGTTTTTTTAGCTTATTGTTCACTGTCTGGGATAGAACTCCAGCTGCCACACCCACCTGTTCAAAGTTGTCCTCTAAAAGATATTATATATGCACTGTACAAGCGCTCCCTGCTCCCATTACACTCAAATCCTCACTTAATAATCTAGAGCAACATCTTTAGCATTTAAAGAATTTTTTGCAGTGATTATGCAGGAAACAAGCCCAAACCAAGGTTCATAACTTTCCCTTGGAAGAAGTATATCAGTCCATCAACTAGTATTTGAGAATACCATTCAGTAGACAATTATTGTGAATTCTATGGCTAGATATCAAAATTCTGTCACTGAATCCCCTGCTTTCTTCAAGCTGGTGCCCCTCAGATATTTTGGACTACAACACTCCCCCATTCATGACCATTTATTCTGCAGGATGGGGCTGATGAAAGTTGTACTCCAAAACATTTGGAGGGTACCAGCTGCTTCAGACAATGCAAAGTTGACTTGTTGTTGTTGTTATTGGACATCAAGTCAACTCTCTCTTTTTTCATTCTGATAGGGTCATTTCTGATATCTTTAGAAAACAAAGGAAAAGTAGATATTCACATTCATGCAGAACAGCACAATTCTCAGTTGTGCATATCTGGCAGTGGTTTGTAAGAACAATAACAAAAACTGAAGGATGTTACCATAATTAAACTTCTTCCAAGAAGGTAACATGCAAACATGCCGTAAAGTGGTCTCATGGTCATTTTTGGAATGATACACAGGTAAGATATTCTTCGCCATTTCCTGTGTCTTCAAGTTAGTGCTTGGAAGTGAAGTGCTACTCTCTCTCTCTCTCTCTGGCTTTTCTTCGCAAATGAAGATTCAGGAAGGACTCATCCCACGCTTTCTGCAAGCGTGCTGATGACTAAAAAGGCCAATCCGAGATAAACAAGTCCAGTTGCAGAAAGCACAGCAGAAGGTCTCCTTGGGTGATGTTTTTGGGTTGTGATTCTTTCTGCGTTGTCGTTTCTCTTCAAGACTTGTTCGGCGTGAGTTCTCAAATAAGGCTGCAGCATTGTGGATAGTGCGTCTCCATGCCTCCCGATGTGCTACTAATTAATAGGAAAATGGAAACAATCCTCTTATTTAAGGCAGGAAATTTTGATATAGTATAGGACCCAGCATGGTGTAGTGCTTTGAGTTTTGGACCATCGCGCTGGAGACCAGGGTATGAAGCCTGTTCAGCCAAAGAAAACCACTGGGTAACCACTGGATTGAGCAAGTCACACTCTCTTAACCTCAGAGGAAGGCAATGGCAAACCCCCTCTGAACAAATCTTGCCAAGAAAACCCCGTGATGCGTTCACCTTAGGGTTGCCATAATTTGAAATGACTTGAAGGCACACAATAACAACAACAACAGGTGAAGTTGAAGACTTTCACAGCCGGCATCCATAGATTTTCCTTGGGTTTTTTCCAGGCTGTGAGGCCATGTTCTGGAATAGTTTCTTTCTGACGTTTCGCCTGCATCTGTGCCACATTATATGATTAATTATATATAGGAATTATATGATGAATTTAGCAACAAACTCAGAGCTAGGAAGTAACAAAGTACAAATGATTGTGTTACCTGTAACATGTTACTTGTAACATTTTATTATTATTATTATTATTATTATTATTATTTTGCCTAGTGAGGAAAAAATAAAGTTACCTTTAATATGCCTGGTAACAAGCTGTAATTTTATTCCAGTTTTACTAATTTTATAATGAGTAATGTTTACTCAGTACTTCAAAACATTACTTTTGAGGGAAGATGGTCAGGTGACTTGGGGGATATGGTGTCATTGTATTAATTCATTTTGAAAGGGTTAAAAAAGGTAATGGAAACATAACACATTATACAACATGTTATGTAAAAACTAAAAGTCCAAATTAGGGCAACAATAATGCCAACAATTACTTTTTTAAAAGGAAAATGTTTTAAAACGAATGTTCCAATCTCTGCATGAACTTCGGGGCCGGTTCCACGACAGGAAAAAGTTCGCCAGATTCCGGATTACCGTCCTTTCGTATCAGGAGCGCATAAATCACACGGTGCCTGGCAGTTTCGAATGATCCAGACACTTTCTGTTTTGCTTAATTCACACAGGCAAAGGTGGGGGGGAATCGCCTCCAGATGATTAAAGTCAGGCAGGAGGCGGGGAGGGAGCAAGGAGGGGGTCATGGAGACCATAAATAATGAGAGGAAAGAAAAAGGACAAACAAACAAGCAATCGAAAGAGCGATCTGACAAACTCCCCCGTCTTCCCCAGCCCTGAAAGGCTTTTGTAAAGAAAGGAGTCAATGAAAGCACGAACAAGCAAAAGCATAGTGGAGCAGATTCCCTTCATGCACGCATGCACACACAAACACACACCACAGAACTAGGGCTTGCCTCGTTTGGTTTCCCTCCCTCCGAAGGCTTGAATAAAGGCAAGTGAATGGAAGGACAAACAAACAAAAGAACGAACATGCGATGGGCTGTTTTCCAGCACACACACACCCCCCCACACCCCCACACACCACAGCGAAGCATCTTCCCACCCCCCCACCCCCCAAAAGATAGACAGGAAGGGCTCCGTTTTCCAAAGTGAGTTGCAAGCAGAAGGAGGGTGAATTTCTTCTCTCCAACCCTTCAGTCTATTCGGATAAAGCACTCCAACCAATCAGGATTCAGCTCTGCTCACAGTAATTCGAAAAGGCAGATGCCAGTTTACACGATCGTTAGTTCCCACGGTAAAGTATGCACATTTTCGCGAACTTAATCAAAAAAGTGCGGAAAACTAGCGAAAGCTGATACTGCGCAACTTATGGGTTTTTTGCACCCCCTCCTTTTGAAAAGGGCGCTGTTGCTTCGAGATGCGTGGAAACTATCAGGCTTCTTGTCGCATTCTTTGAGGATTTATTTTGCCGTGGAAACGATCCCTCCTTTTTCCTGATAGTTCCTAGAACTGTCTTTGCTGTTGACTGGCTTTCTATTCCCACGACAAGCTGTTCACACAAACTCTTTCCTTAGTTATTATAGCCCTCAGTTGGCATTCAGATGGGGGTAAATGGGAGGTGGGCCTAGGCCTGCAAACAAAAACCTGCCTTCAGTATCCCCATCCCTACCTGTTGAACCTCTGGTATTGCCTTGTTGAGCAGGAAAGTCTCAAAGAAGCTTCTATCCGCATTAATTTAAACACAAGCTGAGGCCTCCACAATTGCTTTATCATAGGGGTCATTTATATGGCAAAAAATTAAAAAAAAATCCTCAACTAATTTGCCCAGAATCCTAAGGGTCCCTATGCATTTCGGGCCAATGTCGCTATATTCAGAAGGAGGGGGGACAAAATACCCGTGAGATGCACGATATAAGCTTTCACTGTTTTCCCCAACTTTAAAAAAAAAGTTTCGTAAAGTCGGGCTATATTGGCTGTGTGATCTACCAGCAACCTTCCCAAAACAGGGGCTCACACCAGAGCTGAGCTGTGATTGGTTGGACCTTGGAGGGTGTGGGCTTGCAAGGGATGCCTTGCAATACAGGATCTGCCGTTGTTTTACTACAGACCAGGCAACCCTAGCGCTCACCGTGTCCCCAATCACCAGCAGCAGAGAGATGAGCCTCCAGGAGGCCCATCTCTCCACCACTGCAGCCTGTACCCCTGCGCCCGTCCCATCCCCAATTGCCAGCTGCATCTCTCTGGCGCTGCAGCCTCTACCCCTCTGCACCCATCCTGTCCCTGATTGCTGGCTGCAGTGGTGGAGGGATGGGCCTCCAGGACTGACCGTCACCGAGGGCCATCTCTCCATCATGGCAGCCCATACTACCCTGCACCCTGGATGCCATGCCCCCCAGCTGTGTGAACTGCAAAGTCGCTAACTTATCGCATCAACCAATTTTGGCCTAAATCAGTATCCAGGGAGAGTCAGGGACTAAGCCAGTGTGGAAATCTAAAGCAGGGCTTGTAGGCACGTCCTTTCTGTCCTCCCTCTAACTCTCACTTGAATGGGCTACATACTTTCACAGGTCTAATATTAAAGCAAGCTCCTCATTGAATATATGCTGTATCAGGATAAAACACATGTATCACCCTGTGCTTACCAATGTTGATTTTTCAACTGCCATTCTACGGCCTGTTCTTACTGCGTTATGAGATCTTTCCATAAAGTCTTCATGGTTTGTCTGCATTGTTGTTATGCTTTCCCCTCCCACATACAAGGCTGTTTCATAGTTTGCCAGGGATGATTTTAAACAAAAGGAGGATGTATTCTTGACAGGGTAATTGGGATTGCTAGGCATTGCCAGAGAATTTAACTACTCTGGAAAGAATACATTAGTTGCCTGTATTCTTTGCATCTGTGGTGATGGTATTTCAACTTAAACATTTGGTATTTAAATATAAGCTTATTTAAGTATATTTATACAGGTCACACATGCATGCATGCACACACACACACACACACACACACACACCTGTATCCACGGGGATACATTCCTGGTCTTACTTTTTATAAGTGAAATCGCGGATAATAGCAAACCCTATTAAGATAAAGGACTTTCTGTACAAACATACCATAGAGTTGCATTAGAGGACCAAATGGTTCCTAGAGAGCATGCCTCTATAGGCATTTTCCAGAGCAACTCTATGGTATATGTCCCTATTTTTTCAGCTATGGATAATTGAAACTGTGGATATTGGTTCGCGGATACAGGGGGTGACCTGTACTTATATATTTATCAGAAAATATGTTTAAGAGAGACACAGCTTAGGTCCAGACTATCTGAAAGACTTTATATCTCTATGTGAACCTGCCTGAGGGGATAGCATTCCCATGGTCCCAGCATTGTCAGAGACCCACAGAGGGCCTTCTCTGTGTCTTCTCCCAAGCTGTGGAATTTCCTCATATGGGAAGTTAGATTAGCCCTCTTTCTGCTGCTTTTTCACTGGCAGGAAAATACCTTTTTATTTAAATAGGCATTTGATGATTAATAGACTGTTCTGGATTTTTTAAAAAATTTTTTTTAGCTTTGCTTCTTTATTATCTTTATTATGCTTTTAAAATGATGTTATACGATTTCAAAATTATTGATAGCTAATTTAATTTTTTTTTTAATGGTTCTATCATAAGGTTCTTAGTTGTATCTTGTTTTACCCTTGTTATAGGCTGCCTTGTGTCCCATGCTGGAAGAAAGGCAGGATACAGATGAATTAATCAATGAAATAATAATAAATATTGATATTTAAATTAATTAAATACTGTTAATTAACAAAAGTCCTCAGATTAATTTCCTAGTAGAAGAGGGGGAAATGATGTTCATAAGATGTTCACTGCACCCTTGTTTTTCATTTTAAGGTAGCATTCATATGTGACAATCTGAGAAGAGAGAAATATATAAGAAGACAGTGGACATTGAATATTTACCTCTCCTGCATTCCTTAGCATACAACATGGTTCTCTACTGGTTTCATTTGCCACCTGTTCCTGCCCCAGACTGAAAGGTGGAATTGTGTTTCTAACCTGCCAGTGACAACTCTCTTTATATCTATCTATATCTATATCTATATCTATATCTATATCTATATCTATCTACATACATCACAATGTCAATACATTCAGTTTAGAGAATCTATTCAAAGCAGTTGTTGCTACCGGCTAACAGGATAAAAATGGAACTAGGTTAGCCACTCTAGAGGGAAATTGTGGAAATGACTTGTAACTAAGAGGATGTGACCCTCTGCATAATTCATAATCATTAGTCTAAGTGACACTTCTGCAGAATATGCACCAATGCCTACCAATACGGCAGGTTGAAGTCTAAATGGCCCACTCAGCAGCAGTCACTCTGTGATCAGGTTTCCCTGAAAGGCAACACTGAATGCAGCATCTGCCATGTGTGCTTGTCTGTGTATGAGTATTAAAGAATAAATATTCTGGTTCAGCTTCATCGTCTGTGCAATTTAAGGGTTGCTCAAGTGATTCCTTAAAACTGCATAAAGGCAGTTCAGCTGTAGAGATGGCCTTGCTTGCTGTACTGTTCTGTGCATACATCTGCATGATTTCTCTGAGCTAATTCAAATTTAATGCACTGATAATTCCACTTCTGCAGAAATCACCCAGCAGTAATCCAAAGGTTACTAGGTGATACTCCAGCTCCACTAATACTTTTAAAGCAGCATAAAGTAGAAGCCAGGATTATAATGGGTTGAATTAGAAGGCTTGGAACAGCATATGTCTATTCTCTTTGCAACCTTAACATTAGCAACAGCTTAATATTATAAATGAAATAAGGCAGCATAGGAAATGGTGGTTTCATTTTTGTAAAAAAGAGTTCACGTTGAAAGCAAAGCAAACAGTGGGTATATTGTAAGCCAGTTGAAAAGGGTAGTGTAGAGAAAAAAATGATTTGCAAAAGTGAAAGTATTAGCAAACACAATAGTATCCCTTCATGATACCTTGATTTACTTGTCACATTAAGATGAAAAAAGTTAAGATCTTACTTTAATTGAAGGTGTCCTCTTTGCTAACTTAATTATTGTGAAAAAGTGTATTTCTTGAACCATGCAATGTATTAATGATAGGTTAGTCATGAATTCTATTTTAAAGAAGGCAGTCTTCCATCTGGAGGTGATCTCTGTTCCCAGCTAAGACTGTACTACAGTATTTCATACCGCTTTTGGTTCTTAAAACCAGAAGATTTCCCTCCCCTCATTGCAACCATGTATGTGTTTTTGAAAACTGTCTTTAAAAATCTGTTTTTTAAAGAATGTTTTCCTTTTTAAATCTGTTTTTACTTGCTATAGATTGCCTCTGGAGCCCTAGCAGGCTGGGAGGTAATTAAACAAATACTTAAATAAAAATAATAAAGTGAAACTAAATGCAGTAACTATGGAGCTTAAGCACTCCAAAGAAAAATAGCAGTGCAGCAGAAAGATTCCATCTTCCATGCTGCCTTACTGCATGATATTGTCATTCTTCTGGTGTTCTTTCATTCCGGTCCTGTGGGAGACCAAGGTAAAATCACGTCTTTCTGCTACCGAGCTTTTCCGGTTAGCAAGAAGATGCAGTTTCTTTCCCATGGGATCGGAATTAAAAAACGACGACATCGTGCAGTAAGGCAGCACAGAAGACAGAACCCTCCTGCTGCACTGCCACTTTTCTTTGGAGTACGATATGCTCCTATAACTGTAACTATTTATTTATTTAATTTGTACCCAACCTTCTCCTTACCCAGGACCCAAGGCAACTTACAACAAATTCAAAACAAAGTACAGCTCAAATGTTATTAATATGAAACTTTAAAAACAAGTAAATAAACAATTCTAGTCAAAACACAAAGTTAAAACAATTTAAACATTATTTATGTATTTGTTGATTGATTGATTTTATATCCTGTCTTTCTCCTTGTACAGGATCCAAGGCAGCTAAAACACATAATAAAACTTACCGGTTGTCTAGACAGTGAAAAACCTCTTCATAGAATGCAAGGGGGATACCTTTTGTCCTAGTAGGATCCCACGGCGATTCAATGTATTAGGAAGGAGCAGGGCCAAAACCCCCAAATAATCCATGGGAAAAGCCACTGCAGCTTTCCCCGTATTTTAAAAAAAGCTTCCTTGCCCCCCACTGCACAAAAAAATAACATGACCACCATCTTGATACACGGCCATGTGAACATCATGGTGGAGAGCTTGGCATACTATTGTTTTTGCCAAAACACCATGGAGACAAAAGAACGGTGCTGCAAATTACTTAAAATGCACAGGTATGTGCACTAGTCTTATACAAAGAAGCCCATAGTAAAATAAATAAGTAAGCAAGTAAGAAGAATGATCCATTAAATTACACTTCTGTCTGAATGAGTGAAGAGACAAAGGGCTACCTAAATAAAAATACAGTATCTTTCTTTGCCAGCTGAAAGAGATCAGAGAGGGGGGCAACTGGACCTCTTCTAAGAGGGAATTCTACAGCTTGGGAGCAGACACTAAGAATGAAATTAGAGTACCTTTTTGAGCTCTGAATGTTAGGTAGATAGGTACGTTGGTCAGACATATAGATAAGTTGTTTAATTCTATCAAGTTGACCTCAATCTATGGCAACCCCATGAATGAAAGACCTCCAAGTTACCCTGTCATCAGCAGTTCTGCTCAGATCTTGCAAATTTAGGGCTGTGGCTTCCTTGATTGAGTCTATCCACCTATAATGGAGTCTTCCTCTTACTGCCTTTTACCTTGCCAAGCCTTATTGTATAATCTAGTGAGGCATGTCTTCTCAGAGTCTAAATACCCTGCCTGATCTTGCAAGCTAAGCCAGGTCAGTTGAATGGGAGACCACCAAAGACCAGGTGCCACAGGCTATATTTCAGAGGAAGGAACTGCTAAAATCACTCTGAGTATTCATTGCCTAAGAATACCCTATAAATTTCATGGTATCACCATATGTTGGAAGACAACTTTAAGGCACAAGAGCACACACAAACACAGACCTTCTCACGATATGTCCAAAGTACAGTCTCAGTTTAGTCATCTCGGCTTCTAGGGAGAGTTCAGGCTTGATTTGCTGTGTCTATTTCTTGTGTGCCTTCAAGTTGTTTCCAACTTATGATGACCCTAAAGTGAGCCTGTCACAGTGTTGTCTGAGGGCTGAGAGTGTGTGACTTGCCCAACATCACTGGGTGGGTTTTCATGGCCAAGCAGGGATTTGAACCCTGGTCTTCAGAGTTGTAGTCCAAAACTCAAACCACTGTGCCACACTATAGGACCCATTTATTTGTCTTTTGGGCAGTCCAGGGTATCTGCAGAACTCTCCCCCAGCACTACATTTCAAATCAGCTGATTCTTTTCCTATCAGCTCTTCATTGTTCAGCTCTCACAATCATACACAGAAATGGGAAATATGAAGGCATGGACAATCCTGGCTTTGGTATTCAAAGATACAGTGTGCCTTCTGTATCCATGGGTTCAATATCCACAGATTTGAGCTACCACAGATTGTCACTGCATACCTAAAATGGCAGCGCCAATACCTAAAATAAGAGCACCGCATACCTAAAAAGGTGGTGCTCATAACTAAAATGGCAGTGCCTATTAAACATTATGGGAATCAACCATCCACAGATTTCCTTTGGTTGCTTTTTATTTTTTATTTTTTCAGGCTGTGAGGCTGTGTTCTGGAAGAGTTTACTTCTGACGTTTCGCCTGCAGGCGAAACGTCAGAAGTAAACTCTTCCAGAATACAGCCTCACAGCTCAAAAAAACCCCCAAAGGAAATCTATGGATGCCGGCCTTGAAAGCCTTCAACTTCACAACCATCCACAGTTTTTGCTATTCTGGAACCAAACCCCCACGAATACAGAGGGCCCACTGTATATCTTTATACTTGAAGATCTTGTTTTAGTTCCTTCATAGCTGCCCTCTGAAGGCATAGTCTTCTTGATTTCTTGACTGCAGTCTTATCCCCGTATAGTATAAAACTATACACAATGAACATATGCACTATATGCATATAAACATATATAAACTATAAATATATTGTTTATAATGGTTCATAATGAGTAAAGTTATATAATGATGACTTAATTGAAACATCTATATGTCAGAGGTACTACGGAGTGCGCGTGAAGCTTCTTGGACTACAAAATCTTCTCCAACCATTCCAGTGATAGAAAGTATATCATAACATACACATGAAATGTAAAGAGATTGAAATGCATTAGAATGGATTGGAAAGCATGTTTTTGCAGATCAGAATTGGTAAATTTCCATTCTTTCACTCTCTTATTCTATTCTTCCATTTTCTTGTTGACATTTTGGTAGGGAAAAAAATGCCGTGGTAAAAGTTTTTCAAGAAATGTTTTTGGCATATACAGAATCATTTCCAAAGCTAAAAATCAGCTCACTACCTTTCCTCTGCCTCACAGGTTGCCTTTAAGATGGCCTGAATCTGAGCCCTTTACAAATCTGATATTAATTACATGTCAGGCATACCATGTTGGTGGGAAAAAAAAAGACATTTTGCTGAATGACTTGTGAATGTCAAGAATGACTTATTACCTTTAGCAAGTTTAAAAGGAAAGCTAATATGATTTCTCATAGTAAAACCCCCTATGACAGCTGTTCCATAGAGTCAATTACACTGCTGTGAGCTTTCCAACAGACTTATTTTTCACACTCACAGGGAACAGAGAACATGATGAACAAACATCTCCATAGTGATCAAGTGCTGATTCTGCCTCCCTCCCCATTCTTTTTTGTCAAGCTGAGGAAAGAGCAGTGCCTAATAAACCAAAGGAAAAGTGGAGCATCCCCTTTCTATACATACATGCTTTCTTACTGCATGATTTGAACAAGGCCTATTAAGATTTACTTTGTTATCATGAATCATTATATACCATTATAACCTGGAAATACAATGGTATAAAATACTGGCCAAAATTCTCTATTGGGGTCTACATTGCATAACTTTATGCATACTTGGCTATTTAGCAGAGGCACTAAGGAACCCTCTTAGTGAATTACAAAGATGCATAGCAGGGCCAGAAAGAGTGTTCCAATGCACATAGGGCTCAACCAATGTGCATCAGTGTGCCCTAGCTGGTGTCCTGATGTGCATCAGTCCCATTATGCATTGGGTCCCATTGTACATTGGTTTCATTGTGCATTGAGTCCCATTGTGCATTGGTCTCAATGCACACCGATCACTTTGCTGGCTCCCCTATGCAATAATACAACCACATACCCTTGCTTAATAGACACATCCCCGAATCACACCTTGGGAGAAAGGAGGGGTATAAATTCAATCAATCAATCAATCAATCAGTCAGAAAACTGGCCAGAAGATGTAAGCCCACGTATGAAGACACAAGTCCCCAAGTGAGTTCCTCCCACTAATTCTAACAAGAACACAAACATTGTTCATATAGCACCATACCTTATTGATAAGGATTTGTACTATGTGGCATTATACTGTGATTTTCAGTGTCTGCCCCTTAAATTCTAATGCCACAGCCAGCCCAAATGGCTTGTAAAGAGAACACAGAAATGCAGCACTTCCCGCCACAGTCAGACACATGCTGAGATGCTTCTTTTGATATGTCATAGCTATCAGCTGCCCCTGGGTCAATTTCCTTTATAATCAATATCTTTTAAGCATATCTTCTCATAGCCCCCAAAGACAGATGTGAAAAGGGTCTTCTTGTCTGCATGCAACCCAAAATCCATGGCTGCCATGCATGAATTCTATCCATGTAACCTCTACTCTTTTCTGCATGTACTCTCCCAAGAGTCTTTTGAATAGGAGAACAACCATCATGACTTTTGTTCTTCCAGTTTGGAAGCCGAGGGTTTGGCATGAGTTTGTGACAAATCCAATGATTTTCCCCTGAGCCTGTCCAGGTCGCTTGAATTACCTTCCAGGCCAATAGCTGTTGGTGGCTTCCATGCCAATGGGAAGTGAATCCATTCCCAAGTTTTATTCTGAAATTGACAGGAGCTATCCAAAGTACAGAACTTATGGGAGGGGTAGGGCTCAGCACCCTGGATCCTTTCTTAATGCTCAGAAAACCTAGAGCAGAATTACTGTCCCACTGACAGGGGATCCAGCAGTCACCACTGTTCCAAGCTTTACTAGGGAGTAAAAGTGTCAGCAGGTTTAGGCTTGGCCAGCAGGAGAGAGATAAGGTTCCTTCATTGGCTGGTGGCTTTCTGGTTGGCTAAAAAATACAGACAGTCTCCTGTGTTCCCGTGTAAATATACCAGTCGTGGACGACTCTGGAGTTTCTCTGCCTGAAGCCCTGATGCAGAAATCAGGGTTGCCCCTTTGCCAATCCCAACCGGAGGGATTTTCTCTTTGAAACTGCCACCACTCACTGAGTTTACCCCTTTCTTGTCTAGCGCAGCAAGAAGCCAGACAGGTTGTGTTAAAAAGATCAGTAACACGCTTTCCTCTATCCCAGAGAAATTCAGATAACTGACTGAGGAAGGTGCGTGAGGTGAGCTTATAGAGAAAAGGAAGTAGACTTTATTTTAGTTCCAAAGGTTTAAGGCTACCTGGAGGGAAATCACACCTTCAGGATCTCAGCTTAGATTTACAAGGATACATGCAGTCAGAGTACTAAACTTAAATCATATAAGCTAACGCAACTAGCTAGATGGTCCCTAAGCTAAGAATAACAGTAACTTACATTTCTGATGATCATGCAATCAATTCAGATCCCAATTGGGATGGTTAGGCCGGGCTCTCATAGCCAGCCTGGTTTAGTCTCTGGAGATGGAATTCAGAGTCCTTTTGGATGGAAGTCTCCCTTTAGACTTAGGATACCATTTAGGACCCCTTTGATGTTATCAGGCCCAAGAGAGAGGTTGGGTTCCCCCCCAACCTCTCTTATTATAGTCTAGCATCTCTCTACAAAGGTATGTGTCTTTCCATCTGGCCCAAGCCCGATGGCTAAGCCATGTGGTTGTCCATGTGCTCTCTCAGAACAAAGGGAGGTCAGAACTTAAAAGTCCTTTGGTCATCTCTAATTGGTTCTGCATTGCCAAATCTGATTGGCTCCCCATTCAAGTGATGTGATGTCATGTTTAGGAAATGAGGTCCCCACCCCCTTACCATACCTGATGCTATGGAACCCAGGGAATGGAATTTTCCACTGCTGTGAACTGTAGGTTTTGAGATGAACACCCCATGATGTCCATCATGTAGTCCATCATGACAACACCATATGCAGGGGAAGAACACTTGTCAAGTTATTCAGTTAAGAAGTCTGTAGTTGGGAACAGCTGTAAAATGTAAAACTGTAAATAGTGGAGGACATATTACCAGTGATTTGCTCTACAGGTTTGGTACTGGAATGGGTGTCTCCCTCTGTCACATGCTATTTTATAGAATCTGGTCCTTATGAAGAGCATCAAAATAAATAGGACACAGAAACCAATGGCTTTACTTGTAGGTTTGTGGGTTCTCTGCTTACCAGGTCCCAAATCCTGGCTTTCAGTGTGTTCTTCCTCTCTTGACTTTCCCATGGACCAGCCTTATTCTTTTGGTTTCTGCTGTGGGGGGCTTGCCCTTCACCTCCCATGTGACATGCCATCAACAGGTAGATTCTGCATTACTTCAAGGAAAAGGAAAAGATAGTAGTGATTAATCATTTAGAAAATCCTATCTCTGGCATGGAAGATGAAGGTTATAGTCATACTTCAAATGGAAATTTCTCATAAGTAGAGCAATGTATCTTTCTGGACTACAACTCCAATGGCCATTCTGATTGGGGGAATCTGGGAGCTGTACGCCCCAAAAGTAATTTTATATGCTCATTAGATGGATTTCTAGACTCATGGGGCACACTTCTCCCTCTCCCTCCCTCCCTCCCTAGTCTAGCTTGTTGTGCAAGGTAATTCAAATATCTTTATGTGCTAAACATGCAAAAAGTAACCGGTCTTACAGACTAAGGAGATTATCAGACGCTCTAAATATGGTGTTATCATGACGCCAGGAGATTGCTAAAGGGCTTCCCTTTCACATGATGTCATTCCCCTCTCATTATACTGCCGTGCTGCTGCAGTTCCACTGGTGCTGCTTTTTATTGATGGGCTAAGCCATCAATGGATCCTCCATTCTGTTTCTATCACAGAGGTTTGTGCGAGTGAAAAGGTGCCCATTTTGCTGGCGCGATCCCTGAGTCAATGGGAGGTCTGTGCCAGAACACTTCCTGGTGGGATCGGGACATCCAGCTAAGTGACACATTTTTTGTACCCTCCCTGGGTTACTTGTAAAGTTTAAAGCATGTTTAGGTGCTTAGTTTAACTTTTTGACATGTATTTTGCTCTTTATTTTTGAATTTCCCATGCTTTCATCGCCATAACAGCCAGGATTTCAATCCAGGAAGTGAAAGAAGCTCCTTTAGAGCTCCGTTCATTCCTGGGCAGCCATGAAGACACAAAAAAGGTAGGTCTTAAACGTTTAAGTTATTATTCCATGACAGGGGTGAGAGAGGGGTGGGAGAGGAGATTGCAGTCTGATAATCTCCTAAGAGAACAAACATCCTAGTTAGAGATTGCTTGGCCATGTTCACTGCTACAGAGAAGGTAGCAGCCAAATGTGACATTAGTCTTATCTAGGCAGGCTGTTTGGCAGTAGCTTTAAATGTCATCAGTGGCTTTGGGCAGGTGGGAAGTGGGAAGAACAATAAATGACAAATCTGAAAATAGAACAAATGCTGGTTTTTCTGGTGGCTGTTGTTTCTCTGTGCATTCTGAGAAGGGAACAAATATCAATTCTTCTGATAGCTTTTATTTCTCCATGCACCAGCACCCATAATAATAACACACACTTAACCTCTCCAGATACATACACATGTAGATCTACATGTTGCTGTTTGTATTTTAGAGATCTTCCAGTTTATGAGTCCAATGGTAGACTGCAAATGGATAAGTCTATTATTAGGGTCTTCTGGGATACTAACTAGGATGAACGAGTGTATTCATTTTAAATAGGGATGTGGTAGGAGGGTGGACAAGCTATGGCACCCCAGATGTTGCTGGGCTGCAATCCCCATTGGCTGTAGCCAGCATAGCCAGTGCGGGACAGAGGGCAGGAAGTTCACAAGTTACACTAGCCTGGGGTACCTTAACAGCAAATAGGGACAGGTAACATGCCACTCAATGGAGCTTTGATGGAGGTTGAAAATGTTACTTCTCTAGGCTATAACTTCCTGAATCCCCCCCAAAACATGAATTCTGGGAATTTTTTATTTCCCAATTTCTAGAGTGCCTCTTCCCCACAGGATCAGACAGAACATGCTAGGCAAGTCAATAGTCAACCTGCCTGAAAAATATGAAAGCTGAATTCTGTTGGGCAGCTACAAGTGCATGAATTAGAGTTATACATGTGTGATTGTTTCATGTTCATGATCCCTACCCAGTCTCCAGTTTACTGTGAAAGTTCCCCAATCCCCACTTACTGGGCAGCAACTGCTGCAATTGATAGGGATCTGGTCCCCTATCATTCAGAAAGCAGCTGGTTGATGGTGATCTCCAGTGAGAGGGGGAATTGCAACAGAGGTTCTGCTTCTGCAGATTGCCCATGGGAGGAATAGGAACATCAGTTAGCTGCTTTCTGAGTGACAGGGGAACAAACTCCCATTGATCGCAGTGGCTGCTGCCCAATAATTGAGGATTGGGATGGGATTCACTGCAAAAGACCATAACTGCAGTGTTTATACATTTGTAACTCCCCAACAGGATTCCAGGCATAGTTTTTGCATGATGTCATAGATGTACGGCCAGCCCTCCGTATCTATGGATTCTGCATCCATGGTTACAAACAACCACAGTTCAAAAATATTTAAATAAAAAAAGAATTCCAAAAAGCAAACCTTTGAGTTCTTTGCTATTTTATATAAGGGACTCCATTTTTCTACACCATGGTATATAAAGGGAATTGAGCACCTATGGATTTTGGTATCCAATTGCGAGGGGGGTATCCTGGAACCAAAACCCAGTGGATACCAAGAGCCCACTTACAGCATTATTTTCTTTGTAAGGCTAGCGAATTTAACCCAAGTCACACTGTATAATTTAAAAAAAAAATCCAAAGGGGTTTCAGAAGTAAATTCTGGTTCTTCAACAAGCTAACTGCCAGAAAATTGCAGGTCAAGTAAGTGTTATAAGCTTCTCTGTGCCTCTTTGGAACTGTTTTGTACAATGGAACAATCAGTTCATTTCAGGTGAAGTAAAATTCTATGCTGTTATTTTTTTTCTGTCTTTTTTCTTTTTTAAAGCTGTTGAGCAGATCTCTCAAGAGGCTGGTGGAAGTACTAGACTATTTACAGAAATGAACTGTGGGAGCAAAAGAAATTACCCTTTCCTTAGCTGATATTTGTTCTGTATCTGCAATTTGGTTATAGCAGGCATGGTTGTCTGTTTGCATTAACAGTGCTAAGTGCTTATGTCTGTGGTGAGGAGCTGACAGGATTTAGGCCTGATCAGTAAAAGGAACTGGGCCAATATGGTTTTGGTGCTGTGGAAAAATACTTAAGACATTAGAAATATTCATGTGTAATTTGTATCTCTCCACTGACAGTTACTGAAGCCCCTGTCTATTGACCTTGGACTGTTGTGGCATTTAAGGATCTTCCATCTTACCTCCTGAATTGCTCTGTGTTGATTAACTAAATGCAATACAACCCTGTCACTTGTATAGAAATAGCCACTATGACATCTCAGACATAAATGGACTAAAAAAAGAACCTGAATCAGAGTATCACATTTTTAGTGAGGTGTAATTATTTGTTGGCACTATCTTGTTGCCATTTAAAGTTAAAATGAAGGGTTTATGGCTTTCTAAATTTGCTGGGTTTTATTTTGTTAATCTTGTTAAGTTGCAAATTGCTAGTCTGTATAAACTGCACCAGTTAAAGTTGGTCTCCATCTTGAGATAGAGAGTATAAGTCTTGCTTGGCTATATGTCAGTTGCATTATCAATGTTTACTGCAGTATATCAGGAGAATAGTTATACACTAGCATAATAGGCTTTATGGCAATGGAGTTGGGCTGCAAAGAGGAATTGCATGAGTGATTTTTCAGTTACAGATTTAGTGCCATTGGGGATGTTTTTATGATAACCTTCCTAAAAGAGAGGAATAGCTCAGTTACATGGTTTTTTATTTATGGTTCCTCCAATTTATATCCCACCACATGGCTTCAAAAAATTTTAAAAAAAAAAAAAAAAATCTCAGGGCAACTGTCAGTAATCAAAAGGCAGAATTTTAAAAGTTGCTTTCACAAACCTACAACAGTATCAGGTTTCAGTTCAACATTGGTTGGGCAAGCTTCACTTTTCTACAAATATTTGTCAGAATATTTGTTCAGCTGACTTCTTTACAGCCAAACTAAACATATCTCTCTTGGGACATAATTCTTGAAGGGCACCACCACTGCAAATGCCAATCTCAAATCAGACGATGCTGCTTTACATATGTGATACCATTGGTCTCTCTGGCTTAGTAGGCTCTAGTCCCATTGGCTGATTACGGTATTTGGCAGAAGACTTCATCCACTTTATGCCCACTGAATTGGAAGAGCTAAAGATTAAATTTGGGAGACATTCTGTATGCACAGACCATGCTGCCTGGGGCATTCTGGGAGTTGCAGTAGAAAAAAGTAATGCTTCCAAGCATTGGTCAAAGTTGGGGTATATTTGCCAGGTCAGGTCAGAAAAACCACTCAACAGTGGGAAGTTCAATATACCTGATCCAGGCCTAAGACCATGGTAAAGCCTGGACACATGAAAAACAGCATCATAACGACACCACATAAATGCAAAAGGATGTGCGCATCAGACGATGTTGCCCTTTCACATTTATGTACTGGCCACAAGCCGTACTTTTTTATTGATGGCCCAAGCCATCAATAGATTGGCTGTGGCAATATTTTGCCAGCATTGCTGGCATATGAAACCTTGTGCCAATGTTCTCTTGTCATTCCAGCATCAATTGCCAGTCTGGCCAGAACACATCTGGGTGAGATTGTGATGTCCAGGTAGGTGACACACTTTTCATGACCCTCACCATTTTACTTGGGACTTTTATAGTGTGTTTATGTGCTTTTAAAAACTTTTATTTTGTTATTTTTGTTTTTGTTTTTGAATTTCCTGCACTATGTATTCTCGTGAGAAACCATGGGATTTCAATAGAGGAAGTAAACAGAGCTCCATTCACTCCTCATTCATTAACCGAGAAGCTTTTTCATGCGGGTAGAAGGTAAGTGTGGTATGGGGAGTTCTTTTGCTGGCTTAAAAATGGCAGATGTTATGCCGGTAAAAGAACGGGTTTAGGGGGCTGGTTTGATAAAGTCCTTTATCAGACGTCAAAAAAATGCATCAAAAGGACACAATGATAACAGAAACGGGAGACATTATCAGATGAAGTTGTCCTTCAGCCATTCTGGGGGCGTAGTGTGGGCATGAATAAGGCATCCCTTTTTATTGATGGCTTAGCCTGTCAATAAAAAAGTGAAGGCTCATCCACGCCAGCACTATGCCCCATGAATGGTGGAGGACATTCTGACAATGTCACCCTTTCTGTTATTGCCCCATCCGTATGACACCTTTTTGGGACACATATTTTTAGTGTGTCTCCCTGCATCTGATAAAATTCTACAAGACACAGTGAAGAGCAATCTCAAACAGCATGTTTTGAGTGCCAGAAAAGGGCAATCAATGGTTATTTACTTGAGAGGAAGGGAGGGAGGAGTGGGAGAAGGAGAAGCATCATCATCATCATAATCAAACAAAAACAATACATTTGATAAATTAATAGCAATACAAATGTTATTCTCTCTCTCTCTGTCTCTCTCTCTGGCTTTTCTTCGCAAACGAAGATTCAGGAAGGACACATCCCACGCTTTGTCCCGCGCTTTCTGCAAGCGTGCTGATGACTAAAAAGGCCAATCCGAGATAAACAAGTCCGGTTGCAAAAAGCACAGCAGAAGGTCTCCTTGGGTGATGTTTCTGGGTTGTGATTCTTTCTGCATTGTCGCTTCTCTTCAAGACTTGTTCGGCATGAGTTCTCAAATAAGGCTGCAGCATTGTGGATAGTGCATCTCCATGCCTCCCAATGTGAGGCCAGGGCGGACCACTGTTGGTGATCAATTTGGCCGAGCCTGAGATGTTGTTTCAGGGAGTCCTTGTATCGCTTTTTTGGAGTGCCCCTCTTACGCTGACCCGTGGTGAGTTCACCGTAGAGTAGTATTTTTGGGAGGCGATGGTCCTCCATCCTAGAAACGTGCCCTGCCCAGCGCAGCTGCATTCTCAATATCATGGCCTCAAGACTGGTGATCCCTGCTTGCTCAAGGACAGCAACATTCGTCACATAGTCAGTCCAGTGTATATTTAGGATTGTGTGTATACAGCACTGATGAAAGCGCTCGAGGAGTCGTAGTAAATAAATAATCAACAGGTTCAGGGAGAGATGCTTGTGAATTGTTTTGCCTGATGGGCCTAAACAACTTGGCTGGCTTCAGGTGTTACATGCATAGCTAATGGTGGTTGTCATTTCCTACTCCACCTCAGGCAGGAAAATGGCTTGGCTACCACACAAACATTTGATAAATGTGATTGGCTAGACAGTGTAGATGATCGTGGGATGAGAAAAACTCTGGTGTATTTTCAGCTCACCAGCCTTAAACTAGCTTTGACCAAAGAATCAGGCTGGAAACATAGACAAAGTAGGTTCTCCTGCCATTCTCAGACAGATTTTGATCATTTTACATCAAATCTGCATCTTCAGTAATTCCTACAAATTCATATTCATACAAAAAATACC
Organism: Gambelia wislizenii; assembly: GCA_030847615.1. Classification (NCBI taxonomy): domain Eukaryota; kingdom Metazoa; phylum Chordata; class Lepidosauria; order Squamata; family Crotaphytidae; genus Gambelia; species Gambelia wislizenii. The sequence continues at coordinate 357,508,831 of JAUMIR010000002.1, read as the reverse complement.
CTGCAAAATTCAGTGAGGGATTGCAACACAGGATATTTCACAATTACTCCAATATTCTGTTATGTAGTGCTTTAAGGAAGTTAGAGGTGTCAAACCCCCCCCATCATAGAATCCTGAACTAATTTAGGGTACAGTTTGGCTAAAGCTGGGAGGAAGAAAGGGTGGAGCTTGTAGACTTCAATAAGAGCTATCCTATATTGTCTCCCAGTGTGGCGTAGTGGCTTGAGTGTTGGACTATGACTCTGGAGACCAGGGTTCAAATCCCTCTTGGCCTTGAAAACCCACTGGATGGCCTTGGGCAAGTTACACACTCTCAGCCTCAGAAAACCCTGTAATAGGTTTGCCTTAGGGTTGCCACAAGTCAGAAATGACTTGAAGGCACATAACAAATATTGTCCCCCAAATCTGAGTGCTTACCTTTCCCAAATTGACCAGTTTTTCAGCTGTCATCATATCTACCTGTACCTTATACCTCCCACTTACTAAGGTCCACTCTGGAAAATGCATCACAGTCAACAAAGACCAATAAGACAGTGACCTAGGAAAACCCAACAGAAACTCTAGCACTAAAAACCAAATTAAAGGCAAAATCAGAGCTTGGAAGAGGTTTTTTTGGGGGGGAGGGGGATACTACAACCCCAGATTCCCAAGCTAGCATAGCCCCTTCTGGCTGAGGGGTTTTGGTAGTCAAAAAAGCAACTTTCCGAAGCCCTGTCCACAACTAATAAATTTCTCATAACTTGAAAAGTCTACAGGGCTGGAAAAGTCACAAACATCTCTTCCGTTTTCTCATGCTCTGTTCACAATTTACTGGTCCACTATGTACCCATGCCAGTTCTTATTTCAGTAGGCAAACTCTTCCACTCCAATCCCAATATAATTCTCACCATAAAAGGTTGTGACCTCCCCACCAAGCAATACATTATGTTTAAAAATAAAATAAAAAGAATACATTTGTCCACAATCTTACAGTAAAGAAAGGCAGAGAACGAACACAGAAAATCACTGAAAGTGAGTGCACCAAATGCATGCAAAATAGTTGTGCAGAGTTTTTTTCTTTATTTGTCTAATGAAATATATCACCTCAAAACAAAACAAAACTAAATTAAAACAAGGAGCCAAGTACAATTAAAGCTGTTATGATTCTGCACCATGGTGATTTTTTTTTTTTTATCATTTGTATCCTGAGAGGAAAGATTAATTACATTGCATGTGCTTTGGTTTACAAGCACTTCAGTGGTTTCTGTTTGATGAAACAAATCAATGAGCATCCTGGAAACTGTGAACATCTTACAGCAGCTGAATATATTAATGCACCAGTAGTGTGTGTCCACACACACACACACACACACACACACAGCCTGGTTGACATTGGCCTTGTAAGCTCCTGCTCAGGAGTGGAGTGTAACAAATGAATGATGTTACTGAAGTAGAGAGCAACACAAGAGGAGCTGAGGGAGAAGTAATCTGGCATATTGCATGAGAAAATTACATTATTATCTGAAAGTAGATTGGTTTACTTGCCCTGTACTCACAAACCCCTTTCCCTTGATAATCATCTTCATACTCAACTGCACTTCATCGCTTGTTTACCATGTTGCAATGATATTTGCTCCCTAAGTTTATTTGATGTTGGACATTTTATAAAAACATTATCATTTAAATTAGTTCCTGTAACTAATGAGTATATGTTTCTTAGCAAACAAGTAAATACAGTTCAAAATCACCTTTCTGTGCTTTTTAAAATCACCATTCTAAGCTTTTTAAAATAAATAAATAAATAAATAACATTGCAAAAATTAATTTATATGTTTTAAAGACCACACAATGCATTGTAGAAGCCTGATCGTGAATATCTGGACATATTAAAGAAGGCAGGAACCACTGAGGACAGTAGGATTTGCTTTCTTGTAGTTTTTTGAGGCATTGTATACAGTCAGCCCTCTGTATCCACGGATACTTTATCCATGGATTCAAACAACTATGGCTTGAAAATATTCCCCCCCCCACAAAATTCCAGAAAGCAGGTCTTGATTTTGCCATTTTATATAAGGGACAGCATTTTAGTATTTGAGCATCCACGGATTTTGGCACTACGGGGTGTGTGTGTGTGTGTCCTGGAACCAAACCCCAGAGGATACTGAAGGCCCACTGTAGTGCTTAGTTTTTTTTATCTTTTAGGTCTTGTTTATAAGATGGGTAGAAATGCAGAAAGTAAAGAGGCTAACCCCACACCACTAACCTTTGAGTTCAGTGGCTCAATGAAATAATTGTACAAGCTGAAAAGAGAAACAATCAGAAGGCTTCCAACTTCTGCTCAGAATGCTGGGTCTGATGTATCCAAAACAATGAAACTGGTTTATAAAATATAGTAATTAACATAATTGATAGTCACACATTTGGCTTTGGTTATAGAATAGTGGTTACTTTTGACATTTGGGTTTCTGGTGGGGAAAACCCCCCAGTAATTTTCTGAAAATGAATGCTGAGGTCATTGGAGTTTGAATATTATTATTTTAGATTAGAGATGGATAAGTGTGACCCTCTTAATTTTTTTTACTTCATTTTCTATAACTCATCATCATTGGCTATGCTGGCTTGTATAGGAGTTGTAGGCAGTATACAGGTGGAAAGCCACCGCTGTTTTAGTCCTCTAACCATTGCGATATTTGCTCTTCATTTTACTGGAGCTTTGAACTTTACTGAATTTTGCTTCTTCCTACTGATATCTAGAGTGCACCTCCAATGTTATTAGGCATATGTTGAGTGTAATACATGCATAGAATTGGCCACAGAGAACAATCTACATAGAGAAGAGCCAGATGACCTCAAAGATCCATGCACATTTTGTTTATCCCATAATATTTTCTGTCAGCTCCCAGTATGACCTGAGATTTTTTTTTTTATACCAGCTCCCAGTACAAAATTGGAAAGAACAGGAAGAAAATCTGTGACATTTTAATTAGCCTGGATGAGCCCTCAGTGTGAACTGCAAGGTATAAAGTGGTGCAAAATTAACTGGTATATAATTTTGCTATGTACACAGATTGTGGCCAACATCAATAAACATAAAACCTATTGGAATGGATCCAGCTTTCAATGTGTACAATGTGGGAGTTGCAGTCCAACATCTGGAGAGTTGCATGATTCTCACCCTTACCTAGAGTTTGGAAAACTATGCTAAAACAGTCCTTAAATTTCTAAAGTGCTAGGAGATTATCAGATGAGCCTCTAAAATGTCTCTGTCCCACCATATTTTAAAGCTTAAGTGTCCTGGCACAATAACACTTTTTATCAGATGTTGCCATAATAATGAGAAACAGCAGCCCCGGAATTATTGGAGCACAACTGCTAGAGCTGTTTACTTCCGTCAGTGTGCATGATCTCAGCAGTTCTCATGAGAAGATGTGATCATGCTTAAAAGTCTACAAACAGCTAAATAAACAAACAAAAAGAACACACAAGCACTGAAGCACACTTTAAAACTTGCCAGAAAAATGGGAAAGTTCATAATAAGAGCATCCCATATCTAGTTTCGCTTTCTCACCTGGAAATGTTATGGTGGGGACCACACATTGATACTGCATTCATGGGGTATAGTTTCAGATGCTGACAATTCCACAACAAAAATGCCACAGCAGATCAATTCACGGCTTTGGACCATCAATAAAAAAGAATGCCTTATTAACAATTGTATAACAGCAAACCATGATGTCATATGAAATGGGCGCCTTTTTGAATTCTTTTGGCATCGTTATCACACCATATTTTCCATATCTGATAATCTCCTTAATTTGTCACAGCATAAAAAGAAAAATGGGAGTGGTGAGAAGAAGGACTCTTGTAGCACTTTTTAGACAAATTAATTTATTCAGCATGAACTTTTATGGATATTAATCCGCTTCATCAGATGCACAACTGAGTGAAATATTACAGCCCATTTATTAAAGTTACATAGTTCTAGGAATGTTATAGGAATGTAACAGAATACAGAAAAATGTGAATGATTACCCTGGCTTCAAAGCAAGCATAAAACAATACAGGTATTTCAAGTAGCTGGTGCATAGTATAGAGATGTGAAAGCCATAAATCTGTTTACTAAGACAGCTTTCTTGGAGTCATAAAAAAAAAAAACCTGTTACAATAAGACCAAAGAAAGAGTGAGGTGATCCATCATTACATAGTTTTTAGAAAATATATTCAGTCTTTCTGCTTAAGGTTACATTTCACTGAAAGTTAATTTCTCCCACAATGTTCAGGTCCACACCAAGTTTCAAAAAGCAAGACAGATCTTTTTTTAGAAGCATGCTTCTGACTTAACCTTCTTGGCTACTTGAATTCATTATATTGTTTCTAATTAAATGCATCAAGACTGTATAAAGAGTTTATTATTTGTCAAGCTCAGTAAGATTTCACAAAGACATATGCATTGATTTGTAGTGAAAGGCCAAATTCTAGCACTTATGTCTCATTAAAAGCAACAGAGCATGACAAGATCAGGATCTATCTATCTTGGCCATAAGTAGAGAGACTTTTTCAGATTTTTTTCAGTTCTATTGTTCACTGGCTTTTCAGTGCTCATTTCACCATAATGGCCATTTTTTAAAAACTCACCATTTCACTAACCCTTTTTAAAACTGGTTGCCCTGTTTAGTGAAGCATGTGTTCAAAACTGATGAAACTATTTTTTAAAAACTAACTCTCTTCCTCCTTACTTGATTGAAAACCTCATAATAGTTCTTAGCATTTGATATAGTTTCATTTTGGCAGTGATTATACTTTGTGAAGAAGAAGAAGAAGAAGAAGAAGAAGAAGAAGAAGAAGAAGAAGACTATAACTTTGCTAGATCTATTTCTTAGTATTCTCCCTCTACTGCTTAATATTTTTCCAATGTGATGAAATGAACAGAATGCTTACAGAAGACTACCATGCCCAGGCCTGCCAAAAAAATTCACCCATGTATGTATTTATTTAAAATATTTCTCTCCCATACCATATGATAATTTTTTTAGCAGCTTACAACAAAATCAAATTTGAACAATTTAAAATGTAAGGCCAAGATCTTATATTGAATTCATTACTATTTAAATGTAGTTACGAATTATCTAAGGAGGGAGCTGCCCTGAATGATAAAGGTCTGTGGTGTGTGTGGCATTTCAGGATGACACTACTATTATTGTTTGTTGTTGTTGTTGTTGCATTTATTTATTTCTATCCCATCTTTTGCTCCAGTTCAGGACTCAAGGCAACTTCCAGCAAATTATAAAAACACTTTGTTATAAATTAACAAGATGCAAAAGTTAAACTGAGATTAAACAATAAAAAAATTAAAACCAGATTAAAATTTACATCATCAAACACACACACACGTAAGATTTTATCAAATGAACCTCTATTAAAGTTTCTGGCATTTTTCTTCTGGCAAAAGAACGCTTTCTATCGGACCTACCTTCAGTAGCATTAAAAGGCAGCCCCAGCATTAACGGAGCACAAATGGAGCTCTGTTTACTTCCATGTTCGTGATCTCAGTGATTCTTGTGAGAAGATGCAAGTGCAGTAAAATTAAAAAATACATCAAAATCAATACACCAAATGTACACACAAGCACAGAAACACACTTTAAAACTTCCAATGAAACTAGGGTGGTTCATAAAAAGAGCATCCTGTACCTGATTTTCATGATCTCACCCAGAGTGTTCTCCCCATTGATGCTGTATTCATGTGAGGCCGATGGTGCACAGTGTCAAATGTGGGCAAAACCAGATGCACACAAAAGCACAATGCTACGGTAGATCTATTGATGGCTTGGGCTGTCAATAAAAAGGAACACCTTATTCACCTCTTAAAATTGCCATAGCTCTATGTCATGCAGTATAGGCACCTTTTCATGTTAATTAGGCATCGTTATGAAGCTGTATTTGCTGTGTCTGATAAAGTCCACACACACACATATGGCACAATAATTACCTAAATCCAGCACATTACTTCGGTGAGACACCCCTTATACAGTCACTCATCAAATGCCTGTCAGAACAAAAAAACTCTGTAGTTGTCTGCGAAAAGAAAGTAGGGAGGGTGTCATGAATAGCTCCCTTCCATCACTACCCAAGTCATGATGCAGTGAGCAGAAGCTTCTGCTTATCACACTGAAGCTCAGGGGTGGGAGGGGAGTTGTCACACCATGACTCAGAGGCAGGAAGGAGCTTGTCATATCATCCTGAAGCACCCCACTTGCCCATGCTACAGACCTCCATCACTTGGAGTAGCTCACTTGGTTTAAGGTAGATTCCGAGGAGTATTTATGATCATGGCAACAGTGCTACAATTGTGAATATGTAGCATATCTAAATGCAGAGCAATTACTGGTCCATAACTCTAGGTTATAAATATGCAACAGCAATGCAGAATGCCAGCCTCAAGCTACAAAAATCTAAAATAACAAAAATAATTTATTTATTTTTAAAAAACACACACCAAACAATCAAAATGACTTTAAAAAAAATAAAATTAAAATCAATATAAAACCATGTATGTGTCCCTCTTGGATGAAGTAATTAGGCCCCAAAGGCTTTTACAAAATACCAAGTTTTAACCTGACACAAGAATGACACCACTGCCATTGCCAATCAGGCTTCCAGGGGGAGGGCATTCCACAACCTGGGTGCCTCAGCTGCGAGGGCCCTCTCCCTTGTCCTCTCACAGTGTATTGGTCCCAGTGGTGGGAGACAGGAGATGGCCCCTCAAGCAGATCTCAATCCTGTATCATACAATCCTAGACCACATAATGGATCAGGGGCAGTCCAGAACTTGGAAAAGTATTTCTTTGGACTATAAGTCCCAAAGTCCCATGAGCAGTAGGACCATACTTCTAGGGACTTCTGGGAGCTGCAGTCCAAAAAATCACATGTGAACATTCTGGGCAAATCAGAGGTACATCCAGATACATGTTGAAACAGGCATTGCTGTACAACTCTTATCCACTACATAGCATTCACTCAGATGCTCATTCAAGTGTGCATTTCCATCCACATTCTGAAGCCATAGTCTGTTTTAAAGGTATAATTTCACCTGGCCCAGGGCAAGCTGCCAACCCAGAGACCTGTGTATGTGGAGATAATTATACGTGCAAGGTATCCTGTTGCCCTCCCTTCTCCACCCCATAGTTCCCAGGAAAGTTATTAGTATTTGTGGATTTAATCTATGTTGTAAGCCACTATTGGTGGAACACTGGGAGAAAGGCAGAATATTAAATTAATTAATTAATGGCTGAATAACTAAATAGATTATTCTCCTGCCTGAACAAGGAAATCACTGCAGGTGGATGAACTTTCAGGTTGCAATTTGAATATAAGATAGGGTTCCTGTTTCTTTAATAGTTAACTGATCTTGGAGCAAGATGACATACCATCGTATAAAGTTCTGCCAGGCCAAAGATGTGATGTTTCCTCCTTCATCCCCTCAACACATCCATTTATTGGCTGATGGGGAGCAGAGGGGATGCACAGTGTGGGATGCACAGCACTGAAGGATGACATGGAACATAGTTGGACACCATCTGCCATCTCTCCTGGCCCTGCTCTGCACAAGCCAGTAAATGACTTTGTATGAGGGTCTAGAGTAGCTAAAAGGTGGATTGGGGTGGTGGTGAGGAAGAGGAGATGTTAGATAGTTCTATCTGATGGAACTTTATGGTACTTTATGCTTTTAACTATTAAAGACACATTGGTCCTGTCCCATATTCATGTTACCCAGCCTTACACCCCATCCCCCCAATAAGAATGTAATTTGGCAATAAGAAGGTGTAATTTGGCAAAATTGGACAGTTCACAAGGTCTAAGATAAAGCAAATGAAACTTAGGTTCAAGTAAAGGTCACCCAAAGGCCTTGTCTTGGAAATTCCCAACAAACACACCCAAGAAGAAATTAAGTGAAGCCCCTTAGGATTAAGGTAATCAAGGTGGAATGAGCTAATCCCCTCTTGGATGCACTTAGCAGTGAGTCATATTCTAAAACAAACAGTGACCAGAATCCCGATTATCCACAAAATACCTTCCCTCATACCTTTTCCTTTCCACAATATGGAGGCTGCCATAAACCCGTCAACTTTAATGTCTCAACTATTAGCAGCAATCAACGAAGCTGGAGTTTCCTTTGTTTAACTCTGGGAAACCCATCTAAGCATTGTTTTACACTCAAAACACCCCTTATTGGTATGATATTGGGTATAAATATTACCCCCAAATTATAACCAAAGTGTGCACAGCCCTTTCTTTGCTGCACAAATCTCTGCCCTTTGGACAGGTAAATATAGCCCATCTTCCCAAATCTATTCCTCTAACCCAATATTTCTGTCTTGATTCTTTGGAGATTTTCAGATGGGGCCAATATTCCGTGGCAGGCATGGAACAGGGTAGAGAAAGGGGCTCCCTTTTGGATGACGTCGCCCTATTTCATCCTGCTCCTGTCCTGCTCCCAGAGTATTCTGTTTATGATGAAACATCATGAATAGAACACCCGTTCCGTGTCTGTCATGGAATCAGGGATGTGGGAAAAGGAGCCCTGTCCCTGTTCCAAGATGACAGGCACGGGGGAAGAGGTCTGTTCTGAGTACTCCCAGCCACGATTGGGACATCCAGGTAAGTGGCATCCTCCCCCCCCTCCCCGGGTTACTTGTCATTTTTTTTTTGGTGCTTTGATTTTATTTTTGACAGTTGGGGGGTTATTTTCAAATTTGCCACACATCTGTTCTCTCACGAGAATGGGTGCGATTTCAGTTGCCAGTTGTAAAGGCAGCCTTATGACGGCTGCATTTACTACCAGCCAGCTTGGGGAGAGGGGGAACGTTCCTGCTGTGGAATTAAGGTAAGTGTGCCAACATTTTCCCTTTATTCCACAGCAGGAACGGGGTTGGGGCTTGCGGGGCAGGAATGGGGCATTTGGCCCCATCTGAAAAAGTCCTTTGTTAGCCTTGTGTGGTTGTCTTGGGAGCATGTGTGCATGAGTGAATGCTTCTGTGATTATTTTCCAGTAAAAAATATTTTTATTTCATTTTGGCTTGGAGTCTCTGCAGTGAATACTGGTATACACAGGTGCAAAGATCCTGTAAGTTACCCGGCCTCTCACAGCCATACCTTTGAGCTAATTAAAATCCCCCAACTTAGTATCATAATTTTAGTATTATGAGTGGGTCCCACGGACCCCCAGCGATTTGGGTAACGTTCAGTGTGGTAACTAATGAACTTTTACTTACATATTTCTCATATTTCTTACATATTTCTCCTGTTAGACAAGGTGAAAGGGTGTAGAAAACTTGAGTGGAATTTAGCTGACCCTAAGTGTCCTAAGTGTTTTTCCAGTAAGATCAGCAGTACTGTCCTAGGCATATTTAACTGGAAGTGAATCCTGTCTAGTTCGAGCTAGACTTGTACTTCCAACTAATAAAGAGCTTCTTAATGGACTGAAAAACTAGCAAAGAATAGAGAGAAAGGCAGTGTTTGCATAGTTTTGCCTATTCACCTGCAAGGTTCCCTGACCATTCGAACCATTTGGAATACTGTAATCTTTGCAGGGGAACATGGTGGTGAATGGGGGAGAAAAACTGGTAAGAACTGCCTTTTCTTTTTCTTAATGTGGCAATAGCGCTGGAGTATTCTGACTAATAGTTAATGTGTTTAAGGTGCATTGTCCCCAGATAAGGAGGCACAGAATGCATATGTATTTATCTGTACATATGAATGCATAGCACTGGGAAATTATATGTAAATACTGTACTAACATTAATTTCCTTGCAGTAACCATGTTCACCTGTGCTGGTGTAACATGCTGTGGCTTCAGAGACCCAAGTTTGCTAGGCAACATCCTACCTCTAAAACCTCTAATAAAAAGAGCTTCTTCACTAAATTGGTGTTTGAATTTCCTGCATCCATAAATTGAATGAAAGAATTATGTTGACCAGAACATAATTCAATTTAAAATTGGTTCTCCTCTACTCTCAACATAAGATCGCAATATGATACATTAGATTAGAAAGCCAAAGACACTTGTGGCATCTTAAAGACTAATTTACTGTAACATGACTTTTTTGTGGGCAAGGGTTTAGTTCATCAGAAGATACAATTAGGCTTTCAAAGTTTTTACATATAAGTTTCCATATGTGAGTCAAGCCAACATAAGCTGCTGAGTCAAGCCCAGGACTGGAGTAGGTTATTTTTGGACCACACTTTCAGAACACACACACACACACACACACCAAGTTAGCAAAAGTAACTTTTCCTCACAAATTGTTGCACTTTCAGTCTTTGCCGTTTGGCTCTTGTTCTTTCATTTACCGGTAAGTTTCTCCCTTCAAGAAGGTGTAATTAAATACTACAGCCCCATAACTCAATGTGAAGACTGGAAAGTAACAGGGTGATATGAGCACAAACAATGTACTAGGCCTTAACCCATATTCTCTAAGGGTGACATGGGGTAGGAGTGGGATTTTGGGGAGGATTATATATGGAAGGAGGTGGACTCGAAGGTAGGTAGGACCCAAGCCATTTAGGGCTTTAAAGGTGATAACCAACACCTTGTACTGGGCAGCCAGTGAAGTGATCTTAAGATCAGTGTTATATGGTCGCTTCTAGATGTACCTGAGACCAGTCTGGCTGCCATATTCTGTACTAGTTGAAGTTTCCGGACCAAGCACAAGGGTAGGCCCATGTAGAGTGCATTATAGAAACCAAGACGGGAGGTTACCAGAGCATGTACCACAGTCTCAAGGTCCCCAACTTCCAGGAAAGGGCGCAGCTGGCGGATCAGCTGAAGCTGATAAAAAGCGCTCCTGACAGTTGCATTTACCTGATTTGTCATCTGGAGCAGCGAGTCCAGGAGTACCCCCAAACTGCAAACAAAGTCCCTGGAGGAGAGTGTAACTCCATCCAGGACTGGAGGTTGTATCCTAATACCTGGGTTCAGGGCTGCTACCGTGAGAACCTCCGTTTTGTCTGGATTCAGCTTCAATTTGTTTTTCTTCATCCAGTCCATTGCTGCCCTAAGACAATCATTGAGAGAAGAGACACCACCTGAAATCAGAGCCGAAGACCGAGACATGGAGAAATCTATCTGGGTGTCATCAGCATACTGATAACACCCTGCCCCATGCCTCCAGATAATCTCTTCCAGAGGCTTTATATATATATTGAATAGCATCGGGGAGAGGATGGCGCCTTGTGGGACACCACATTTAAGTTCTTTCCTTGCAGAGCAACTGCCCCCAAGCATCACCCTCTGGAATCTACCCGAGAGGAAGGAGAGGAACCACTGCAATGCCGTGCCTTTGATTCCTAACCTTCTCAGGCGATCCAAGAGGATGTAATTATCTATTGTATCAAAAGCCTCTGAGAGATCCAGTAGCACCAACAGGGTCACATTACCTCTGTCAAGGTTCAGGCGAAGGTCATCAGCTAAGGCAACCATGGTTGTCTCAATTCCAAATCCTGCCCTAAAGCCAGTTTGAAATGGATCTAGATAATTGGTTTCTTCCAAGACAGCTTGGAGTTGAAGAGAACTGCCCTCTTGATCACCTTGCTCAAAAAAGGTAATAAGGAGACTGGCCTGTAGTTCTTCATATCCAGAGGGTCAAGGGAAGGTCTTTTTAGGAGTGGTCTAACCGCCGCTTCCTTCAAGCAAGATGGAACGTGACCTTCTCTAAGGGATACATTGATGATGTCCCTGATGAACATCCTCAAGACATCCCCCCTGGACGGCTAGCTACGAAGCGCAAGGGTCAAGAGGGCAGGTAGTCTTCCCCACTCTACCAAGGAGCTTGTCCACGTCATCAGTACTTACAGATTGAAACTGATCCAGTATAACCTCATCAACGGAGTTACCGGACACCTTGTCAATTGAATCTGCTCCAACCTGGGCATCCAAATTGGCTCTTATCTGAGAAATTTTATCTGCAAAGAAGTTGTTACAGGCATCACAGCAGGCCATTGTCAGGTTTAGTAATGAGTTCTGCACAGGTGGAACCTGTGTCAGTTCCTTCACCACCCTAAACAGCTCTGCTGGGCGAGACGCTGCAGACGCAATACGTGCAGAAGAGAAGGATTTCCTCGCTGCACGTATTGCCTCTCTATAGGAACAAAGAAATTTCCTATGACGAGTCTTGTCAGACAAGAGCCGAGTTTTTCGCATCTATTGACGGCTTTTGGACATTACAAGAATGTGAAAGGATGACATCATATGATATGTGCACCCTTTCACATTAATTAGATGTCGTTATGAAGCTATATTTGCCTGGTCTGATAAAGTCTATAGGATCTCAGCAATAACTGGTTAATATTGTTGGATAAAAGAAGAATTCATACTGGTGAAAGACTGGAATGAGGAGTGGCCAACACCATTGCCTCTTCTGCACTCTCTCTCCCTCTCTGTGCGTGTGTCTTTCCAATATTAAAACTGCATATTTAATGGCTGAAATTCTTGCCATGTACACAGACAGTTAAGATAAATTTTATCTAATATTCCCTTGACATTCATGAACAGAAACTTTTTACAAAATGTTCACAAATCTATCAGAACATTCTTTTCTGAGAAATTTTGGTTCGGACTTCCAGTGTTCTGAGTACAGAATGTGCTGCCTTGTGTTTCAGAAACAGAGGCAGTCATGCTAGGAGATTCTTCTGTTCCTAATCACCATCTCCGTGATGTGCTCATTTACCCTCCAGTTTATGGAGGAAGGGAGCCAGGTTGCTTTGATGCAATTCTGGCTCTTGGCAGAATGTCATATTACCAGGGTAGCAGAGCCCCAACCGTCAGCAGGTGAGATGTTTCGAGTGTGACAGTGACATTGTATTCTTTTGAGCAAATGAGAAGCAAAGCACACAGCTCTGCAGAGTGCAGCTGAGTGAGAAACCAAACCAAACCAAACCTGAAAACCTACAAAAGCACAGTTGGCCTCATTCACTCTCTGACTGAACTTGCTATAGAAAACACTCCATTTGGCTGAGTGCATCTTAATCCATTTCTAATTGTATAAACAACATTATTCTGTTTGGTTATAGAGTCAAAACAGTTATTTAATCAATTTAATAAACGTAATCTTATTAAAGCAGGGCTTGTGTCAGCCACACTCCTTGTCCTTAATTAACCTGAGAGATGATACTGAATAGGGGAAAAATATATTTGTTATACCAAAAGTTTTTTTCAGATGTGCAGATAAATCTTTAGTTTTTATTTTGATCTTTTAACATTCTAAGGAGATTTTCACACGGGGCCAAAATGCCCCGTTACTGCCCCGCTACCTCCTCTCCCGTTCCTGCCACGGAATAACATAAATCTTTCATACACTCACCTTAATTCTGCAGCAGGAACGGGCTCCCCCTCCCCTTGCTGGCCGGCCGTAAATGCAGCCGTCGTAAGGCTGCTTTTACGACTGGCCGTCTGAAACGTTATCACGTTATCACGTGATAACGGCAGACGGTAAATTAAAAAATAAAACTCCCCCAAACATAAAATCAGTTCAAAAACACTCATTAAATCACATAATCAAAACAGGGAGGGTAAACTAAAGGGTGCCACTTACCTGGATGTCCAGATCGTACCAGGAAGTGCTCGAAACGGACCTCCCCTCTGTGGCTGTCATTTCGGAACAGGAACGGGGCTCCTGTTCGCACACCTGTGATTGCGTTATAGCAACGGAACGGGAGGTCTATTCACGATGAAAAATCGTGATTACATTGTTCTGGAACAGTCACGGGAGTAGGATGGATGCAGGACAGAACGGGGTCAACGTCGTCCGAAAGGGAAAACCTTTCCCGACCCTGTTCTGTTCCTGCCACGGGATATATAGCCCGTGTGAAAATCTCCTAAATTTCTTGTTGGGGCCTTATATTTACATGCCGCAAAGAACAAGGGGGGGGGGATGGAAAGTGATTTATTGATTGTCAGTCATTGCTGATTATCCACTATATATAAACTGGCTTGATTGTTTTATTTCTTTTTTTGGTTTTTGTGCAATGGCTGGATGCTATATTGCAATAAAATTTGACTTGACTTTCAACATTAAGATGCGACCATGCAATTCAATGTGCTGGTGATACAGTTAAAGACCTGAAGCTTGGGATGCTGATATTTGAGGAACTGTGCCTTCCTATATATGGCTGCCCAAGAATTAAAGTCTGTTGAAAGGACCCTCCATTTTGTCTCACCAGTGGGGGCAATACACTGTGGGAGGCCATCAAAGAGAGCCTTCTCTGCTGTGACCCCCCCCCAGTAAGGTACCCCTCCCCCTCAGCAGCCCAACTGGGACCAACACTGATGTCATTCTCGTTCCAAGTCCAAACATGGCTTTTTATTAAGCCTTCTGGGCCTAATTGATTTTACCAAATTTGCACATGTGTCATGGCATCCATTGTTTTAAATTATTTAATTGTTTTTAAATTGTTCTGTTTGAAGTGATCAATCACTTAGTATATGTTTACTCTGTTAAAATTATTGTTATCGCTTTAATCTATTCTAAATTGATTTTATTGGATGCCAAGACCTTCTGCTCTAGAGCAGGACATAATATTTAAATAAATAAATATCAGTTTAATTCACAAAGGGTGTGCTGATTGGCCATTGGCATTGTTTGGATGCTGTGCAGATAAGCATAATTGTTGCCTTGTAACAATAAATTCATTGCCAGAACAATTAGTATGGGGAAAAGGGGGGTGGGGTAGGCCATCATTAGGGGAGCAAGGCTTGATTCGGTCCTATCTCTCTCTCTGGCTTTTCTTTGCAAAGGAAGATTCAGGAAGGACTCGTCCCATGCATAATACACTATGAATCAATGCTGGGATAGGAGGATGCATTTTTAGGGAGTGCACACTAAGGGAAAGCATTTAGTGGGGACACACACTACTCTTCACAAACCTTGAAGTCATCCCTGAACTAAAGCAATACTGATACAGGCTAACAATCTTTGTTCTTCCCAACAGCTGGCTTTCTAATTGCCATCTTCATGTCCTCTTTTAGATGAGCAAAGGTAATAGCAAAATTGAAGCAGCCATGTCTTCATTCCCATGTGTTGCTTTGTCAATTTACTCTAGGCTGAGGTAGCAGGAAGTGCAGAGGAACAACATTAGGGCTTGAGCCAGTGCAAGCTTCACTGACATGCTTGCCATTAAGAGGTGAGGGCAGAAAAAGCCATATATCAATGGCAGAACATGGAAAGTTGCACAATCAATCCCTGGCATCTCTGTGTAGTGATGGGGAACACTGACAGCGTGGAGTGTGATTTTCATTAACTAATTCCACTTCTTGCTGGAAGACCCTTAACTGTAATTACCATTACTTCTTTCAGACCTTCAGAGCAAAGTGTTTTGCTGCTCATTACAGTATTGTTACATTATTCATTATTTCTAGCATTGCAGTTACTTAAAGCTTCAGCTGAGCATTTAGGACTTTATCAGATGCAGCAAATAAGCAGCGTCATAATGATGCCACATAAATGTGAAAGGGTGCGCATATCAGATAACATCTTCCTTTCGTGTTTATGTCTTGTAAATAAGGTGTTCTGTTTTATTGACAGGACAAGGCATCAATAGATCGGCTGCTGCTCTTTTTTGCTGGTACTGCAAGTGTTTGAAACTACGCACCTCCCCCCCCCTTGTAATTACATCATGAATGGCGAGTCCAGCCAGAACACTTCCAGGTGAGTTTGTGACAGCCAAGTAGAGGATGCTCTTTTTATGAACCTCCCCAATTTACTTTTAACTTTTTTGGTACGTTTCTGTGTTTATTATGTGTACTTTTTCTTTCTTATTTTTGCTTTGTTTGTTTTTTTAATTTGCCACACTCACAAGAATCAACGAGATTTCAATCCAGGAAGTGAACAGAGCTCCATTTACTCCTCTGTCAATGCCAAGGCTACCTTTTTGCAGGATTTCAGGTAAGTGTGGTAAAGGGGGTTCTTTTGCCAGTATAAAAACACCAAAAAAATGTGCCGGCAAAAGAACGGGAAAGGAGGGTGGTCTGCTAAAGTCCTTTGAAATGCATTTTAGGCATCCAAACAAAAGAGGCAGGCAGAGTTCCCAAGGAAATGCAAACAAAGCAAATAGAAGAATTCCAGGTATTCATAGAATCGTAAAGTTGGAAGAGACCACAAGGGCCATCCAGTCCAACCCCCTGCCATGCAGGAATACATGCAGGGATATTAAGGGTTTTCAATGCCTCACTCTCTTGCAATGCTAGAAATTTGGGGACCAAAGGAAAATTTCATGGAGGGGGGAGAGTTCATTTTTTTTGAGGAGTGGTATCTTCACTTTGCACCCCCCTCCATAGCTACACCTCAGGATGGTGCAACATCAGTGCTATTTTTCTGTCCTTTACTTAAAAACAAAGGTCCCACTTTCCTCAAAGCAGTGTGAGCTACTAGCTACTGGCTGAGGTGATGAGTTTGATTACAAGGCTAGAGCAAAGTGACATTTCCTGCAGTGCCTAGAGCGTCCCTTTGTTGTAATCTACAGAATCCTAACTATAGACTGGTGTAAAGAAGGCAACTTTGGCAAATATGAGGGACAATTTTCTGCCCTGGCACTCTTTGAAGGTTACAAGGATTGCTTAAAAAACACCAAATAAATAAAGGGAAAATTAGAATTGGCCATAAGTCCACTTCTGAATTTGAAAAATGGGTGCTTTGGGATTTTAAATTGGGGGGATGTGTCATACAGCCTATTGAAAAGGTGAATCACCACTCCTTGAAGTTTCCAGGATAAGCAATACACCCTTTTCTTAATTACAGGAAAAGGGACAAGTAGAAGAATTTAGATCAGAAAAACAGTCTTGGTCCACCATGGGATTAGAAAAAAGTGGTGTTTCAAGCCAGAACTGGGCAAAAGATGGATTGAACCCACAAAGCCCTGCATGCCCCCAAATCTCCCATTAATATATTTTCCAGGCCGTTTCTTGCTGCGAACTCCCAAAAATGGTTCAAAATCATGGCAAACTACAGTGGTTCTGCCTTCCCACTTCTGAAACCCCCCAAATGCCCCCCTGTTTTTTTAGAAGGTGAAAATTACCCAAAATTTAAGACAGAAGTGATGCAAATCACTTCCAGTCATGTGGAACAGGCTGGTGCACCACTCTGAGGGGGTACAAGGTGGAAATTGTCCCCCCCTTCCTCTCCACAGCTCCCCACCACTTCTCTAAGCACTGCAGGGAATGTTGTTTCATTGGGCCCTCCTTGTTAAACAGATAGCAGAATAACAGCCCATTGGATACCACAGATAAGGTGTGTGCTAATACTCTGTCCTTCTATTCAGAGAACAAGTGACACCAAACAAACGTTAAATGGCACATGGAAAACCAGTAAACCATGTATTACACACTGCCACATAACAGGAATTGTTATTCCACAGAATCAATTCTTTTAAAGTAATACTGTATTTTGTAACTTCCAAGCTTGGCAAACCTCTGGAGAGCTAGGAGATTTTCAGACGGGGACAAAAATAGCATCCCTGTCTCACTATCTCCTCTACTACCACCCTCCCATCCCCATCCCGGCACACAAACAAAACTATTCACACTTACCTTATAGTGTTAGCCTCCCCTCCCCTCCCCTCCCCTCCCCTCCCTTCTCCTCCCCTCGACAGGTCAGGAATGAATGCAGGTCTCACAAAGCTGCATTCACTTCCCAGTTTGAAATCCCAGGCCGTTCTTGTAAGAGCATGAGAGCACAGGAAATTCAAACCTTAAAGGAAAAATACACTTTATAAACCCAAACCAAACACCTATGAATACTTTTAAAAAGCCAAGTAACCCGGGGAGGGTACAAAAAATGTTTCACTTATGTGGATCTCCTGATCATACCTGGAAATGTTTGGCATGGACCTCTCACTAAAGCTGGCATCACACCAGCATAACGGGGTACAGTTTCAGATGCCTGTCATTCCATTACAGAAACAGAACAGGTGATCTATTCACGGCTTAGCCAGTGAATAAAATAGAATGATGACGGAATGGGACCAGCACGGGAGCATGATGACCCAGGCATGATGAAAATCAAGCCCTTTCGCGATCTCCTGGCATGGTTTATCACTCCATATTTAGTGCGTCTGATAATCTCCCTACTCTCAGACACTCTTGACAATACTGGGCTAGATGGACCAAAGGTCTGACTCAGTATAAGACAGCTTCTGATGTTCCTAAGGAGAGCATGGAAGAATTACTTTTGTCACTACAATGTCTCCAAATCCCTTAGGCAGCATGGCCAAAACCACAACATTTCCAAACCCTGTGTTTGCAGCCTGGTGGAAGAATGGGGATGCTCTTGTAATGCATCTCTCTTCTCATCAAGTGCTCCCTATAGTTTCTTCTGTGCCTGAGAGATAATGTACAACCAAAAAGGCATTTTGGGTATATGGATCCATGCAGTGATTGACATGTGTTGACTCAGTCATCTGATCAAGTTTGCAAAGCAACCAGCTCATAGCATACCTCTTCTTTTTTGTGCTGATGCTCAAGTCATCCTGTGACAGATTTTGGGGGCATAGCTCGCTTGACACTTTCCTCTCTTGACAAGCTAAGCACTACTGTAATAATTCTAAGAAGTCACAATGCAATGTTCCTTCTTAGCTCTAAGAGCTCCTTTGAAGGAAAGAGTCCTTAAAAATGTAGTTAACATGAAGAGGAGCTTGTGGCACAGTGGAGAGAAACTGATCGTACTCCTCTTTAGAACAGCTCTAGGTGATCTCGCCTGTATAATGAAGCCAGTTACTTTATCCTTTTCCCCTGCCAGGGTGAACAATGAGCAGGAGTCTTGATTTTTAAATTGATGTTTTACACCCTAATAATTCTTCATTTCTAATTCAATCGTGCCCTGCTAGATGCCCACTAATAAGAGGGGAACTGTAAGATAAACTGCTCTAATTACAGTGTCATGAAGGGAAACAATAAACATATTAAACTATGAAGGGATAATCGTTATCATGGCTTAAAGAGAAGATCAGGGTCTGAGGCAGGCATTTCTAACAAGGTTCATTAACTGTCCTTACAGCTCTTGGAATATTTTAACTGTAGCAATTAACATAAAAATAGATTTAGTGACAGCGGCTTCTCATTACTGTCAGCTTGTATTTGGGTTCATAAAATATAATTATAAATAAAATACACTTTTCCTTCCTAATGCTTATTAAAAGGGGATATTATACAGTTTCTCAGAGCTACTAATGATCAGCACTTTAATTCAATATTGTAAATTGCAGCATTCATGTACACAAACATATACAGACTCATTGCAAGTACTGTACATCTTGTTGAAGGATGATTTCATGTCACTTTTCATTCATTTTGTTTCACTGTTTTTCTCCCTTTCTCCATTCAGTCTATAGTTTAAAATAGTTTTGTATGCAATATATTTTAGTTCTTTACTTTGATCCACAAGTATCAATGCTTTCATTCAAATTGTTTCATTCCAGATAAATTCAATGGCATATTTCAGTCTTCATACTGAATATTATATTCTAGCCTAGACCAATATAGTTAAAGTAAATTGATCAAGAAGAAACAATTTGAGGATTATATTTTCAAATATTTGAGTTATCTGCACATATATAATCCAACAGAATCATATGTGCTACATTCTGGAGTACACAAGTGGTTCATCCACAACTAGAAATGGATTTATGGAGTGGGACATGTCTGTTTGATAACTAAATTCAATAGGACTACTTTGGAATAACGTGGTACATTACAGATTCACTGTGTCATGATTTTCTTCCAGTTCATTCTCTGGCTGCATCTGCACTGCACAAATAATCCATCTTGACTGCTGTGGCTCCATCCTATGGAATCCTTGGATTTGTAGTTTGTTGTGGGACCAGAGCTCTCTGACAGAGAAAGCAAAATATTTCACAAAACTACAAATCCCAGAATGCCATAGCATTATCCCATGGCAGTTAAAGTGGTATCAAACTGGATTATTTCTGCAGTAAAGATGCAGCTTCTGTTTCACAGTCCCTTTACAACTTCATGGGAAGAAATTTCCCATCCCATTTTCATTTTTATCATTTCCTCTCCCTCAAATTTCCATCTTTCCCTAACCTACCACTACGCCTTCTATCTAATCTTTCCATTTCTTGTTATGGGTGCTTCATTCTTGAGCTTTCATTTACACCATGAAAATGTGTTTCCAGTCTGTTATCCATTCATGTATGCTCAAAAGCTCAAAGCACCATCAATGTATGCTCAAGCCCTTTCTCGGTCTCCTGGCGTTGTTATCACTCCATATTTAGTGTGTCTGATAATCTCTCTACTCTCAGACACCCCTGACAATACTGGGCTTTCATGTATGCTCAAAAGCTCAAAGCAACATCAATGCTAGATTCTAGCTTTAGAACCAACATAATTCTAGTATGACTGCAGCCTGTGTGTTCCAAGTTACAGTTCTAGGAATGATTTGTTATGGGAACCCTAAACCAGGCAGGGGAGTGGGGCCTGTGAGGCCACATGCAGCCCTCTGGCCAGTGTTTGTGGTCTCCATGGACCCCTAGGGGTCATTTTTTATTTGTGCCCAAATGTCGCCAAATGCCCTCTAGGAGCATGGGGAACAACTGTAGCATGTTTATGTCCCCTAGGACATTTTAGACCCTAGGCTGTTTTTATTAAAACAAAATAGGAATTTGCTTTTGTTGAAAAAAGATGTGATGAAAACATCCCCATACACCCTAGAAGGCTTGTGGGGGTTGATTTTTTTTGGAGATTATCAGACCCAGGGAGTGTGCAGGGAAATGTGTTCCCAACTGCATCATAAGATTGCTACAAGAACAGAAAGGATGACTTTACCAGGTGCCCGTGTCGTTCTGCCGTTCTGGGGGCATAGTGCTGCTGCAGAAGCAGGGCTGGTTTAAGGGCCCTGTATCATCTGCAGCTGTGGGGGGTGTAGCTGTGGGGGGCGTTGTAACCCTCCTCCTGCAAAAACATTATTGAAAGGAGTAAAAAATGCCCCAGCAGGTTACTCCCTTCAGTCTGGGATTTTCTGACCTTGACTTGGCTCTTGCTCCCTCACTCCCCACCCCAGCTGCAGGGCTCCTTGGGAAAAGATGAGAGCCAGGGAGAGAGAGAGAGAGAGAGAATCATTAGAAAGCAAGCCAAGAACCTCCTATAGGCTTGAGGGATGTAGACTATAGGGCCCTTTTTTTAAAAGCAGTATCGCCTTCCTCTGCTACCACCAAGCTAGGCAAGCTGCCTTCCCTGTGGCTAAAGCTGGGAGCAGTTTGCTGAATTGCTCCCTTGTCCCCTCCTCCCAGGAGATCCTCAAAAAGCAAGCCAGGTGTTTGTTGGTATTTATGTCAGAGAGGGCTATGTGTGTGTGTGTGTGTGTGGGAGATGTTTGTGTGTGTTTGCATCTGTATGCATGTGAGAAAGGGAAGTGTATGTTTGCCTGTCCTTGTAAGAAGGAGGAATGGGGTATGTGTGTGCTTTTGCATATCCGTATGTAAGAGAACACTTTTGATTTGTGTGTGGGCAAGTGTGCATATCTGTGTGTGTGAGAGAAAGGGAGGATATTAAGAGTCTTCCTCTGCAGAGCAATATTAACAATGAAATTATACTCACAACTAAGCCCCATTGAGTTCAGTGGGACTTACTCCCAGGTAAATTTCTACAACATTGTAACCTAAGTATAACATCCTTAAAGACCATTGGAATATATCAAATTCTTTATGATATTCATGTTCTTTCCTACTATATGTATTTTAAGTACTTTTATTCCATATACTTCCTGGTGCTGAAGGTGTTGCACATGATTTCCCCTACTTTCAGTACTATTTTTACCTCAACAACAATCCTGTGAAGTAGGTTAGACTTAAAGGTCTTGATTATCTCAAGGTGATCAAGTGAGCTTTATGGGGAAGCTGGGATTTGAATCTGATATATTAACGTGTGTTGAACAGACAGGTTGGGTGTGATTGCAAACCACATGCAGTGATCATGAGCATGAGAGAAAGCTGCCATTCTGAGCAAGGACTGGTTGATTTTACATTTATGTATCATACTGATAATCATGCAATGCATAAACACAATATTATATTTATTAATTTTAGGGCTTCTTTTCTTTCTTCCTAAATTCAGTTTTGAAATCCAGACATTTCTATGCAAAAAAATGTGTTGTTATCTGCTGTCAAGTCACCTTCAACTTATGGTGACCCAATGAATGAGAGACCTCCAAGTCACCATGTCCTCAATAGCCTTGCTCAGGTCTTGCACACTCAAGTAGGGTATGTTGTGCTAGCTTACAAAGGCATTTGAACACATTTACCTTCTGCCTACCTATGGCTGTATGCTGGAGTGACCTTTTAATTTAAGGAAATTCAGCTTTCCTTAAAGCAGAAAACTTTTAAAAAAAATATCCAAATATTTATCAGTCTTGAAAAAAGGAATAAGATGAGTGACATCCCAATTGTGAAAGTAACAAATCAGTTTGCCTTTAATAGCACTATTTTGATAAAATATCTGTAATGGTTCTTTCAGTTTTCTGAAAAGTTAATAGTGGTGCTTGAGATCTTTTTAGAATAGCTTTTGTTGTTGTTCTTGTTGCTGCTTAAGTTCCCTGGATAGTGCATACATACACAAACATACAAAGCCAATTTAAAGATTAAACAATATGACCTGACCATTAAAATATAATCCTATACCAATTTACCTGGGAGTAAGTCCCATTAAACTTGATGAAACTTACTTTTGGATAGGCATATTTAAGATTGTGCTTTTTAATGGAGATTAAAATTGGTTATAGTTCGTATAGGATCTATCGAATATCTCATAACTGCTAAGGAATCCCTAAAAATCATAAGGATATACAATATATACATATACATATACATATACATATACATATGGATATGGATATGGATATGGATACAATATAATCTACCCAATCCAGTCCTGTATACTTTTGTCCTGGTTTTGTCACAGAGAATTATGGCAACCCTACGTCAACGTCCAGTTTTGAGGTCATGGCTGAGGGGGCGGGAGAAGCTCGAGGGCTTGGGTCTGCTTAGGTGAATGTCTTCTGCTCTGCCATTGAGGAAGGCAGAGCAAACAAACAAGGAAAATGTGGGAGGGAAACAGGGATTACGACATGGAGACTGTCATTGCTTCTCCTGTAGAAGAGGCTGTGGTTGCGACGGGAAGAATTTCTTAGTGGTGGCAACTAAAACAGCTCTCTCTTCATGCCACAATGTGGTTTGGCACATGTGTGTTCTGTTTGGGCACACAGGATTTGGCTGCTCAATTTTGGCAGCAAGGAGCTCATCTGGACTGAAGCTGCAGTGGTGTCCTCCAGCCTCCGTCTCCCGGCCTGGGACAAGTAATGACTGGGACCTCTATCGCTTTCCCTGTTTCTCCTCCCCTACTGTTGATCCAGCAGAAAGCCAGTTTTTAAGCCTTAAAACCTGGATTTCTGCTGCAATTTCTGATTTCCTCTCCTTGCAGCAGAAAGAAGTGAAGTGGGGATTTGGAAGGAAAATAAGCCCTTTTGGATTTCCACTCCTAGCAGCAGAAAGCCAGGTTTTAAGGCTGAAAAGGAAATCCAAAACAGGCTTATTTTCCTTCCAAACCCCCACCCGACTTCTTTCCTTCTGTATTTTCTCTCCGTGCAACAGAAAGGTTACATTGACCTGATATAAACATATGGGCCCCCAAAATAAAGTGTTGCAGGGGCCCACAAAATTCCTTAAACCGGCCCTGCATAGACGAGGCTTCCCGTTTTCATTGATGGGGAGAAGCTGCTAATCAAAAGGGACACTTTACTCATGCCCGCGCTATGCCCCAGAGAGCTGGAGGATGATGTTGTTTGGTAAGGTCGCTCCTTCCTGTGCTTCATGTCAGCTATCTTCTGACATGGTTTTTCTGCAGTGTAGACAAGCCCTTCATGTCATGGCAGCACTTGTAACAGCACAAGGAACAGCATGACCCAGCACTTGAAGCATGCTTTATTTTTTCTCTTTCATTTACTGAGGCCATAGGCCAATAACAATAAAAGTAACTTAAACAGAATTATACTGCAAAGGATTTAAATTATGCCCCATTACA
Organism: Gambelia wislizenii; assembly: GCA_030847615.1. Lineage (NCBI taxonomy): Eukaryota > Metazoa > Chordata > Lepidosauria > Squamata > Crotaphytidae > Gambelia > Gambelia wislizenii. Next base: position 357,484,774 of record JAUMIR010000002.1, on the reverse strand, counting down.
ATTGTTATGTAATGAAAGTATAACTTTGTTATTATTGGGGAAAGGAACTAATTAAAGCAGCTGGTTATTTATAACTAGTGACCTCCAAGTCCTGAGCACATCTTTCTGTGAAGTCCATGTTTGGCACACCGTTGTTCCTGTTGCTGTTGTTTTGTTGTGTGCCTTCAAGTCATTTCCAACTTATGGTGATGCTAAGACAAACCTATCATAGGGTTTTCTGAGGCTGAGAGTATATGACTCACCCAGTGGGTTTCCATGGGTGAGTGAGGATTCAAACCCTGGTCTCCAGAGTCATAGTCCAATGCTCAAACCACTACACCATGCTGGCAGTGTTATGTAAGTCCTATTACTTGACTCCATTTTTATAGCAGCTCTAATCTGATCAATGTGATCAGTGATCAATGAGCACTGTTTGTTTAAGAACAAGTCGACTAACCCAAGATCAGGAAGTATGTATGGGAAAATCTTGAGGATTGTTGCAAAGGAGCAAACTTAAATGGAAATAAACCCAACAGGATGTTCTGGTGCCAGCACAACACAAAGAAGTAAAAAACATGTTTGAAAAATAAAATCTTGATATTAGCCTGTTGTGCATTACTTCTGCCATAGATTCACATACTGTATTCCAATATTCCATATATTTGAAGCTAAACACACTAGTATGTACAACGTAACAGTCAAACAGCCATAAATAATGAGTGATACATTCCCATAGTGTGTTAAATCTAAGATTCTCAAAACACTTTGTAGTCATTCATGTTTATATGTTCTCAAAACACAGCTGAATCCCTCTTTAGGGAGCAGTAAATTCTAGCATAGAGTAAAGAAGTGATTTGTGTAAAGTCAGGCAATGAGTCAGCAGTCCTGCTGAAACACAAATAAGAATTTCTGACTTCCAGCCTTTTCCTTTGTCCTTTGTCCTCTGTCCTTTGTTGGTGGCCAACTTGAACAAAGGAAAGTGTACAAAACAAGTTTCGTACTGTAGAAGTGAGGAAAGAAAGGAAGGAAGAAAAAGAGGGAGAAAAAGATGGTTGAATTACCATGATTTTATTTGTATTAACAAAGGACTTTATCAGACAAGCCTCTAAAAACGTTCTTTTGGCACCATATTTTACATCTTTTTTGTGCTGTCAAAAGAACCCTTTATATCAAACATTGCTGTGGTCTCAGGGAAAAGCAGCCTCATACTATGTGTTCACTGCTGAGCATGATCTCAGCAGTTCTCGCAAGAAGACGCAACCCTACTTAAAAGTAAAAAAAACCAGGTAAATTCAAAAACAAAACAAACACCCAAGCACTGAAACACACTTAAAAACTTGCCTGCAACATGGGGAGGTTAATAAAAAGAGCGTTCCATGGCTAGTTTTTGCATTCCCACCCAGAAGTGTTCTGGCAGGGATTGCCCATTGACACTGGAATTGCGCCAGCAGAACGGGACACTATTTCACATGCTTGCAATCACAACAAAAATGCCATGGCCAATCAATTGACAGCTTGGCCCGTCAATAAAAAAGAAAACCTTATTTATATCACATAATCGCAAAAGCACTTCATCATGTGGTATTGGCGCCCTTTCGTGTTCATTAGGCATTGTTATGATGCAGAATTTGGTGTGTCTGATAAAGTCCAAAGTCAAATAGCATGAGCAACTTTGCAGGAATTAGCCAAGGGTTAGTGCCTAATTTCTGTGAAAGATTTATAACAAGCTGTATTTGAGCTTTCCTCAGGATTTTGTGACCTAGATACCTAAATACTCTAAAGGCACCAGATCCCATCTGATCTTGGCAGCTAAGCAGGATCAGCCCTTGTTAGTACTTGTATAGGAGACTGCCAATGAAAACCAGGTGCTGTAGGTTATATTTTAGAGGAAGGAACTAACAAAACTACCTCTGAGTATTCCTTGCCTATGAAAACCTATGAAATTCACAGGGTCACCATAAGTCAACAGACAACTTGAAGGAACACACACACACACACAATTTTGCAAGGGGAAAAGCTAGTTCACTTCTCCCCACTTCCTTCCAGCCCATTCCATCCTTCCCCATGTCAAACGTATGTGTGAGGAGAATGTTTAAATAGGGCTGTATTTTTACTCCAGTCAGGACTAGTTTTTGCTTGGATGTGCACATGGATATTCTATTCTGAACAATGTGAAGACATCTGGTTCTCCTACTTGAATGAATGGGAACCCTGAAGGCATGGTACATGTTTTTTTGCACAGCAGTTCCTACATCTCCAGGTATCAACCACAGACTGGAATGCTGACACTTCTATCTCAGCATTCCTTGACCTTACACATTTTGTTCCATCCTTATGTTTCTGGTAATTTTTTGATCCTAAGGAGATTATCAGACGTGGCTAATATGGTGCCATAATGATTGTGGGACAGAAACACTTTTTGCGTTCCTGTCTGATAACCAAAATCTACAGGAATCAACCACATATTGGATGTTGAAACATACCCCAGAATTCCTTGTCATCATGAGTTTTTCCTTACATCTTAGAATTCTTTTACCACACTGATTGTACTTCATCCTTATATATCCTAGATTTCATTGATATTTCTAATTATAACTACAACCACATCAATTGACCATGAGAAACTCTGGCTCTGTGCTGGATACCAGAGGCAACTTGTTAATTTTGGAAGAACAGTTTTTTAAACATGGAATTATAAGTTTTATTTATTTATTTATTTAAATATTTATGGTCCACCCCTTTATCTAGAGATCTCAGGGGTTGAACAATAAACCAGCCTCACAAATGTAGAGAGTATCAATAGAAAAAATATTTTTAAAAAGGCAAAAAACATATTTAAACAAGTTAACAAGTTAAAAAGACCAATTGAAAGAGTTTAAAGAGTTTCAGACTTTGCTTAAAGCTTTGCTTCTGAGCAATAAGCCTTCTGCAAGATCAACAAATTCTATTGACTTTGTTGGTACAGTCTTTAATTCTTGAAATAAGTTGAAATCACACCATCATTGATGGATTATTTTATAAGTATATTGTTACCTGGCGTGATTTTGGTCATTTCTGATAGCACACTAACAGAGCAATGCTTTGGATGTCTACTCAGAAGTAAGTCCTAACCAGCTAAATAGGACTTGTGTGTGTGTGTGCGCGCGCCTTCAAGTCACCTGTCAACTTATGGCAGCCCCATGAATTTCATAGGGGTTTCTTAGACAAGGAATAATCTGTGGTGGTTTTGCCAGTTCCTCTGAAATATAGCCTATAGCATCTGGTATTCATTGGCAGTCTCCCATAGTTAAGTGTTTATAGGATTGCAGACTCTCTACCTACTTAATGGGAAATAGACCCCATTGAACTTAACAGGACTTACTTCTGAGTAGGCATGTACAGGATTGCACAGTCAGTAATAATGTGTGTCTGAAACATTAGAGCTTGATTGTGTGGCTGTGTTACCATCACTGCTTTTTGATTGTGTGGCAATGTCAACAGTGTCTCAGCACATTTTCAGAACTTACCATTTCAGATATGTGATTCTATAAAAGGTGGAGAAAATCAGGCATGCAAATGACAATGACTTTAGCTGACTAAATGCACTTGTGAATTCAAACCTCATATGCAGGCTTAAGCAGAGCAATGAGATACTTATATCTGTGCTTCCCAAACACATCTATCTATCTCATTCAAGAGTTTGTCCGCTTTTGCATCTAAAGAGTTAAGCATGTATTTGTGAGTATGTCAATCATCATCAGTCAGTCAATCATGCAACTAATTCCTTTAGGGGTCATGATTTCAACAAGGACAACAGTTGACAGCAGAGCTGACAGACCGAGGCCTACCACCTAGATAACAGTTTGTTAATACCAAGTCTTTCTTACACAAACAGATGGTACAGTCCATTCACTATGAGCTAATCCCTCAGGCAATTTTTGACATTCTAACCCAAACAGTTCCAGAATGAGGGATGGAATGGAGAGGTGGGAGGGAGGGAGGGAAGGAAGGAGGGAAATAAAGCTTCTTAGATTTCACTGCTTACTATTTTTCATAATAATTGCCACATTTCACACATAATCCAGATCCATTGTTGACATACTCTAAAATTAGAGAGTAGAGCTCCCCACTGGCATTTAAATAAAGTATTATCAGTATCGATGCAACAATCCTAGAATTTAAATACACACTCTTAAATAGACAAATTTTGCCTTTTTGGACTTTATCCTACTACAAGTTTTAAAATGCTCTTTTGCCGGCATAGAAAAACCAATTTCTGTGCTGGCAAAAGAATGTTCCCCACACACTTACCTCCTTTCTTGGCAAAGGCTCCCAGGCAATAAAGAGGAAGTGAATGGAGCATAAATCTTGCATAATTTTGTTGCATGGGAAATGCAAAAATAAAAACAAGAAAAATACATTTAAAGTTGCACAAAGCACACATCTCTCTCTCTGGCTTTTCTTCGCAAACGAAGATTCAGGAAGGACTCATCCTGCGCTTTCTGCAAGCGCGCTGATGACTAAAAAGGCCAATCCAAGATAAACAAGTCCGGTTGCAGAAAGCACAGCAGAAGGTCTCCTTGGGTGATGTTTCTGGGTTGTGATTCTTTCTGCGTTGTCATTTCTCTTCAAGACTTGTTCGGTGTGAGTTCTCAAATAAGGCTGCAGCATTGTGGATAGTGCATCTCCATGCCTCTCGATGTGAGGCCAGGGCAGACCATTGTTGGTGATCAATTTGGCCGAGACTGAGATGTTGTTTCAGGGAGTCCTTGTATCTTTTTTTTTTTTTTTGAGTGCCCTATTACGCTGACCCATGGCGAGTTCACCGTAGAATACTATTTTGGGGAGGCGATGGTCCTCCATCCTAGAAACATGCCCTGCTCAGTGCAGCTGTGTTCTCAGTATCATGGCCTCAATGCTGGTGATCCCTGCTTGCTCAAGGACAGCAACATTTGTCACATAGTCAGTCCAGTGTATATTTAGGATTGTGCGTATACAGTGCTGATGAAAGTGTTTGAGGAGTCGTAAGTGTTGGTGATAGGTGACCCATGTTTCAGATCCATAAAGGAGAATAGACAGTACAATGGCTCTATACACACTGATTTTTGTGCTTTGCCTCAGGTGTTTATTACTCCAGACTCTTGTAAAGTCTTCCAAATGCGCTATGTAGGCATGCACACACATTTTAAAGGCCCCAAGTAACCCAAGGAAGGGAGGGGAAAGATTGTCACTTACCTGGATGTCCCAATCTGACCTGGAAGTGTTCGTGCCAAAGAGGGCGTTGTCAGGGTAAGTATGACATTTAAAGAGACAGAGGCATTGCACGCCAGCAATGCTGGCAAAAGAGAGGCAGGGGGATCTATTGACAGCTTAAGTCAACAATTAAAAATGACAGGTTTTGGTCTGTTTCTAATTGCAAAAGGGTGACATCATCTAATCTGTGTGCTCTTTCGCAGTTATGTGGCATTGTGATGATGCCGTATTTTCTGTGTCTGATAAAGTCATTTGTTTCCTGGACTTGATACTGAAACAAAGGGGAAAAGTTGACTGATCCATGAAACATGGTCCATGAAAGTAGGCTTAGAATCATAGAATCATAGAGTTGGAAGAGACCACAAGGGCCATCTAATCCAGCCCCCTGCCCTACAGTAATACACAATCAAAGCTTTCCCAACAGATGGCCATCCAGCCTCTGTTTAAAAACCTCCAAAGAAGGAGACTCCACCACGCTACAAGGCAGTGTATTCCATTTCCAAACAGCTCTTACTGTCAGGAACTTCCTCTTAATGTTTAGGTGGGATCTCTTTTCCTGTAGTTTGAGTCCATTGCTCTGTGTCCTAGGAGATTATCAAACCCCCTTTAAAAAGTTTTGCCAGTGTTAAAAAACAAAACAAAACATTTTTATGTCAGCAAAAGAATGCTCCCAACTGCACTTACTTTCCCTCCCATCCAAAGGCTTCCCCAGCAATGAAGAGGAAGCGAACGGAGCTCCATTCACTTCCTCCTTTGAAGTCCTGAGGATTCTCATAAGACTTCATCGCACAAGAAATTTTAAAAAGAAAAGAAAAATAACACATACAAAGTTGCACAAAGTACATACACAAACTTTAAAAGTCCCAAGTAACCCGGGGAGGGTCATAAAAAAGAGCAAAACTTACCTGGATGTCCCGATTTCACCCAGAAGTGTTTGCGCCAGGGTGGCCATTCTCGCTTCAGTCATGGGATTTAAATGGCCCGAGGTTCTGCATGCCAACAATGCCAGCACCAACACAGATCGGGGGGATCTCTTGATGGCTTCAGCCATCAATAGAAAGAAATGACATCAGAACACCAGTGGAATGTAAAAGGACATTGTTGTCTGATATTGGCATTCTTTTGCATTCTGCTTGTGTTATGCTGGTGCCACATTTGCTGCGTCTGATAATCTCCGAAGTCTCTGGGGCAGCAGAAAACAAGCTTGCTCCATCCTCAGTATGACATCCCTTCAAATATTTAAATATGGCTATCATGTTCCCTATTGACCTTCTCTTTTCCAGGTTAAACATACCCAGCTCCTTTGGCAAGATAAGTGGTTGGAGTGCTTTGGTTTCAGTGGGAGAGTCAGTGGCATAATTGAACCACAGTTTGCAGCATGGCCCCCACATCCTGAAGTGGGGCCCCAGGCCTGGACCTTTGGTGGGCCTCCTTCCTCCTACTGCTAAGGTTAAGGGCAGCAAGATGCTCTACAGGATTTAGCATAATAAAATAAAATAAATCAGTTTAAATGATGACAGCAAAGTAATATTTATATTTATATTTTTAAAAACCTAAATGGATTTGTGTAATAAAAACTCACAATAATATCACGCCAGGCCTCCCTCCTAATCCTGGGCCCCCAGGCTCCCAGGCTAGAGCCCTGTCAGCCCCCCTCCCCTGCTTGTTGGGGACCATGGTTTGCAGGGCTGAAGTGCTGAATTTTAAAAAATTAATATTATTTATTTTATCTATTAAATTATTTGTTAATCAGTGCCATGCCAAGGAAAGCCCCAAAGTGATGTATGACAAAGTATATTTTTAGAAATGATTTAAAAACAGATTTACAACAATTAAAATAGTTTAAAACCTATTTTAAAAATCAAAGGCCAGGAAGAATAATTACATTGTAACCACACACACACACTTCCTAGAATAATAATGTGGACATGGAGCCAGTTTGGCTTCCTTTGAGCGGCAGTTCCACAACCCAGGTACTGCTGTGGAGAAAACCCTGTTTTGTGTACTCACCAGCCTAGCCTTTTGGAGTAGTGGGATACACAACAGGTCTTCATTTGCAGAGCTCAGATTCAAGAAAGACTTATACAGGAGGTCTTTCAAGTAACTTGGCATCAAGGCATTTAGGGATTTGTAGGTCAAAACCAGCACCTTAAATTGAGCCCAGAAAGAAATGGAAAGCCAGTGCAGCTCATTCAAGATTGCTTATATATAGGCCATTCCGATATAGGTCCCATTGTGGTTCTTAGAGATAGGCAATACCCCTTATAGAAAACGAGTCTGGTGTAGTGGTTTGAACATTGGACTGCACTTCTGGAGACCAGGGTTTGAATCCCTACTTGGCCATGGAAACCCACTGGGTGACCTTGGGCAAGTCACACTCTCTCAGCCTCAGAGGAAGGCAAAGGCAACCCCCCCTCTGAACAAATTTTGCCAAGAAAACCCCATGATAAATTTGCCGTAGGAGATTTTCAGACGCGATTTTCGGCAGTATATATTCAAAAACAGCTCCGTTGCTGCCGCATGGCAGGGGAGCAGTTTTAGACGCCGCCGTTCCTCTGCCGAACCCCTCCGTGTCACTTCCGTGACAGAATGGAGGAAGCCGTGTCATATTTCATTCACAGTTGTTGCCCGTGAGTGAAATATGATGCGGCTTCCTCCATTCTGTCACGGAAGTGACACAGAGGTGTTCGGCAGAGGAACGGCAGAGTCCAAAACTGCTCCCCTGCTGCGTGGCAGCAACGGAGCTGTTATGGAATATATACTGCCGAAAATCGCATCTGAAAATCTCCTTAGTCTCCATAAGTCAACTGGAAGGCACACAACAACAAAAAATACCTCTTATACAAGCAGTGTCCCTGTGCTGCAGCATTGTTCTTAGGTAGGTCATTGTTGAGACATGCTTCTGCCCCATCCCTCATGCTTGAAATAGTCACTGATTGGCCATGGAAGACAGTGAGAACAGCCAAACTACTTTCATTGCCATTGGGGCTGTCTTCTTCCATTTGTCTGTGTATAATTATGCCAGTAAAACTTTACATTTTAGCAGTTTTCATCCCAGTTGCCTTTTGTAAAGCAAATGGGCCTTGCCTATTCAAGACCAAGGTGCCACAAAATGCCTTCCATTACAACCCATTAGCTCACAACTATGTATTATTGTGGGGAATATCCCTCTTCCCCTGTGGCTGCTGCCTACTCTCATAATTACTGCAAAGCCTGGAGACATAGGGAAGCCTGTAATGCCACCAGCCCTACTATACTTGGCAACGGTGATCCATACATTAATTATTTCTCAATTGGATTAGTACTTGAATATGGCCTGTTTGGGGCTGCCCTTGAAAAGTTGGGATGAGTGTATCTGGCAGATGGTTTTCTTCCACCCAAAGCTACTTAAGATGTTTACCTGAGGTTGTGGTGCAGGTGCCCTTGCCTTTTCTTCTCCTTTTCTTCACCTCTTCCCCAGTGGCACCACAGCTACAGAACTCCAATTGCTTCCTCCAGGTTCATATGGTGATTTCTTTACTATATTTGTGAATCAGCCTAAGTCCCATTATCAAGAGAAAGGCAGGATATAAAAGAATAAAATTAAATAATAATTTTAATGGCATTTGATAGCTTTCTATAATAGGTACCCCCTTTTAATTGGATTATTTGTGTTCTAAAATGTTTTGTTAGCTAGCTATTGTTGGTTCTGCATTATTGGTTCATATTTTATGTGGGAGGGTTCCTGTGATTTTCATAGTGGTAGTAAAAGCTGGAGTAAAATATAACATACAGAAAAATAAAAGATCATGCTTCAATTCTATTTGGACTAACATGGAAGCAAGTTACTTTGAACTGAAAGAGGATTACTACTGAGTAGACATGCAAAGCATTACCCTTTGTGCTGCTTTTAATTTCTATCCTTCAAAAATATAATCACCCAATGTATCAGTGTGCTCAAAATAGATGGGGAATTTGTCATTTTCAGAAGTAATTCAGACCAACAATCTCTTTTGTAAATACTGAGGGGAAATGACTTGGAACATTTCTTACAGATTTTAATTAATTGCAGCAATGTGAGATTCTGATCATTTCTAGCTTGGTGTCAGCTGAGTTATATAAGGCCACATCACACACTACTCCAAGCAATGGTACTGAAAGGGGGCTATATTTCACAGCTATAATATACCAGCACTGTGAATAAGACATCTTTAGAACAGAACATGAATCTAAAAAAGGATTTACATCATTTTGAGGCAGCAAGACTGTAATATTAATGAATCTAAGTCAATAACGTTGGTACAATGTTTGGCTACTTTTTCTTCCATGGGGTATTCAACGACGTATTCATAATATTAAAATGTCAGCTTAAAAGGCAAGGATTTTTATGGTCTTCAGACTCTACAAATGGTTTACTGTACTGTGTTAATAGAATGGTATATTCATGTCCATTATGCTGCTCTTGATTTTTTTAAGCAGGTCTTTGTGTAGTCTGATATATTTGCTTAAAAAAAAAAAGATTCAAATTCTGCAGGAAGAAAATCCAAATTTGGTATGATGATGTGACTTAAATGAATCATGCATAGGAAACAAATCTGCATATATCTATTTCCTGTCTTTGTTAGTCATGGGTGGGATGCAATGTCCTAGCACTTGAAACCTGACAACTAATCATCGGAATACCTACTGAGCCACACTCGGTTTTGATCAAGCTATGTGAATACACTGAAAAGTCTACTTCAGAGTAGTGTGGGTTAGAAATGTGGGTTGTTGTTATTTTGAAGGCTATCAGAATGTTGAGGTCATACCGGTACATTCATACATTCTGCAACTTTCCTACACTTTTATAAAATTGTATGGTACGCAAAATCAATGGCTCATTCAATCTCTAGAGATAAAGAAATCACTGGTTATTAACAGACCATGTCATCCATTTGCTATTTCTATCCTTCTTTCCAAGGCTGCCTATTTAAAAGATGCACAAATTGACTCATATGGGCTTTTTTAATTTTTATTTTTGCAAATTATAGATTTTATCCATTTAATCATATGCTCAGCAATTACAAAAAAGGACACTTTCTCAGTAGCAGCTCTGTAGAAGCAATTTAGCTGCCTCTAACTTTGCCTAGGATCATTCTCTATACTAGTTAAGAAACAAGATGACAGACCACCAAAGACACAACTGAACCTACTGAGAGGTTTTCCGGTGCATATCCCATGAAGAAGAGCACAGCTGTGGGGATTCTGAAGGAGAACCTCCTGGTGTGTTTGCCCCAATATGTTTCCTTTACCTTTTCCTCCCCCACATTTTTTTTTAAAAAAGAGATGCTTGAAAACACAATCTGTACTAGATTAATTTTGCTGCACAAACCTAGACAATAAAAATGCTTAAACCTCCACTACAACTCTCTGGGGGTATGGCAGCTATTATCCCCTATTGAGTTGGTACTTACCATTCAGAGCCTGAACAATTCATACAGAAGAATAAACCATAACATTCCTGTTTATTATTGCTTTAGCCGAGAGGCGCTGACATTAAACAGTTCTGCACTGCTGCTATAAATCAGCATGCTGCGGATGTTCCCAGCGTGAAGCTGGAGCTCCTTGGTAACAGCACTCATCAAGGCAACCAGCTGCCAGAATTCTTCAAATTAAACTGTTATTACTGCAGTATTCATTAGTCAGTTACCGACTATTAAGATATTTTTATATCAAAGCCATTGACACTGGATATTGCTTTTTAATATGCAAGTTATATATAAACATGATTAAGTGGTTGGGGGAGAATGGACGGCTTCTGTTAGAGATTGGGCTCTCCCCTTGGAAGGGGCTATGCGGCTAAAAACCCTGGCCTGGTCTCTGCAAATTAATGTTCTGTTTTGGCTGTGATTGATGGGTGGATCCCTCCAAGACTGGCACTTGTATGTCAGTCAAGGTGGACTGTTATTCTACAGTCTAGAGGAGGAGTGGATAGCAGTTTCCAGACCTGAAAGAAAGGTCTTGGGTCTAGTTCACCCTAAGCCTTTAGGAGGCTTGTAAAGACCTTTCAAAGGATGAGGGGAAAATGCACGTGAGAAACAATGGATCCTGAAGTTCAGCTGGAGCCCCAGAGGGTGGCCACCTTCTAGCAGTGGTCATCCCAACTGCCTTTTGTAAAGTTGCCAACATTTATTCACACAGAATAGGGTTCAAAAATAAGTCAGTTATAACAACGCTGCATCTCACAATGCCTATGCTGTAAGCTGCTTTGGATCCCATATTGGAAGCAAGTTGGGACATGAATGAATTAATTAAAAGTAATTAATTGATTAATAAACAAACAAAAAACAAAAAGCTATTTTAAAAAGCAATCAAATAAGCAATCATATTAAAACCAAACACTGGAATAAATGCATTTAAAAGCTTAAAAGAAAGGAGAAGAAAATCCCTGTATGCCTCATTAAAAGGCCTTTCTCCAGCAACCAGTTAATGGCAAAAATCCTGTCTAAATAAAAAGGGGGCCAGTTTATAGACAGTGAGGAACTGTGGGAACTGTGCTAAATACTCATTTATGTCAGCCTAGTTTGCTAGCTGATGGGCAAATGTGCATTGCCCATATATATCTCTGTTTTCCTCCACCAGAGTGTCACCTCAAATGATAGAGCCATGGGTGCACAATTTATTTGGCCTCAAAGGCTACATTCAGTGAGGTATGGCAGGCCAAGAGTTGGGTGATGATGGAAGTGAAAGTCTCTCCCCACCAATGCTGGCAATACTGAAAACTAATATCTCGCAGTTGTCTTTCCTATGCTGGGGAGTGTGAGAGCTAGTAGTGTATCTTATAAGCAGATCTGCAAGCAGAAGGTGAGCAACTACCAGTCCAACCCCACCTCACCCTCTATAGGTCTAGCAAAGAAATAAAGCAAATTTTCTTTCTAAAAACATATGAAGTAGATTTAACTTCAAATATTAAAGGTAATATAACTTCTCATAATGAGAGGGCCTGTAACATGTGTTGTTTAAAGATGGAGGAGAGTGAGAGAGAGCACTGCAAACTTCAAAATGGATGACAAAAACATCTCAGATTAATTGCAGATCAACTGATGCAGGAACAGAATGAGTGTGCCCAAGGCCTACAGCAAATAACATGAATACATGCTATGCTTAAATTCTTAGAGAGCTATGCAAATTAGCAACTACTAAGAACAGGCATGCTAAGGTTGCTACGTCTAACATCCTATCACCCAGCGGATCCAGGAAATGTGAGATGGGGTCCCTTCAGCACAACAAGTCACTATTTATGTATGTAAATGAGACACTTTTTTTTTTTTAACTTTATGTACTGGAGAAGCTGTGGAGCCCATTACAAACGCTTGTGTGTTTAATTAGTCAATGTGTTTATCACTAATCAATTCATGTACAGTACTAACGTCAGAGTCAGAACAGATGAAAAACTATATATCCTAGTCCCCTGACATTATAAAGTGCAATTCTGCAATTGTACATAGATCAGCTTATACAATCCATACCACACACGGCACAACCAGTGATCAAGTGCAGCACAAAGCAAATTGCTCCAGGTTCCTCAAACATGTGAGCCAAATACAATGAGACACGTAACTGTAACCTGATTTTAACACTGAGTGTATGGGTCTGTAGAATTAGGCCACTCAATAGGGTCAAGTCCCTTGCAAACTGAGAAGAGACTTCACACTTAATATCATTATGTGTCTATCCTGGATAATCCAGATTATACAACATGCTATGTCAAACTACAGAGTTAGAGTAAGAAGCACAGACAGTTTTTATTTAACAGAGTTTGGGAAGTTATTTTAAGTAGAATGACTATAATGACATATTGAGTATCATTGTACCACTGCTTCAAAATATTCATTCTTCTTAAAAGTAGCTTCCCAAATTCTGCTTCTAAGGACTTTTTCAAACGGGGTAAAAAACCACGAGGAGGTCAGGAGAAGAACGGGAGTTGCACTTACAGCAACCCATTTCAGACACCGCTGTCCTCCTCCGTCCTACTCCCAACCTTCCCCCATGCTTCCTCCATGCTGCGGGCACTGCTTTTTATTTACGGAAAACCTCCATCAATAAAAAGTGTCACCTGCAGCACAGGGGAAGGTCAGGAGGAGGTCAGGAGGAGGTCAGAGCTGTCTGAAACGGGGCTCTGTAAGCGCAACAGCCCTATTCTTCTCCCAAACTCCTCGGGGTTTTTTTTAAACCCGGTTTGAAAAAGTCCTATATCTATGAGTGAAATGAAAAACAATTTATTCATGCTTTTTTTAAAAAAAAAAATCCAATACCATTACAAAGTAAAGAACTGAAGTCTTATAAAGAACAGAAGCAATATATAACAGAAACATACACTCATTTGATCTGAATTTCTAATGGGCTTATTTCACATATATGATGAATGAACTAGGAAAAAAATACTTTGATGGTTATTTAACAACTCCGAACTCATGATATTTTGCTATCCATGGGATGTCTCTGTGTTGTATGCATATATAATTTTGAATCTGTGCCAAGGTTTTGAAAGGAGTTAAAATACATCCCAAACACAATAGAAGCATTGATAGAAAGAAAGAGTGTTTAATATTTGGAATTCAACATGGCAGTTCACAGTTTGGGCTGTTCACAGCAGAAGCCTGTTTACTCTGATCTCAGCTCCTTGTAGGGTATGGCCCTCTTGTTTTTTTTAAAAAATGTTATTTACTCCTGGTTGCATTTATATCCTATCTTTCCTCCAGTGAGTTTGAGTGGATTAAGTGGATACTTCCTGGTTTTATCTTCACAATAATCCCATAATGTATATCGGTCAGGCTAACAAAATGACAGATCCATCACCACCCAGTGAGTTTTGTGGTTCATTTTAAGACTTTGAACCACTATACCACATTGGTTTCATATTGCTCTGTTAACATTGCTCAAGTCATATGGGAAAAGTCCACTAAGCATCTCTCTCATGTCAGTATTGCTCTTAGATGACATGGGCGGGGCAAAGAACTATATTTCACATTTCTCCAACAGAAACGGACACCTCTGGTACTAACAGAGCAGTGTGAGGAGGATGTTATTGTGGTTCCCACATCACTGCGCTTTCAGCAACTGCTGGTCAGTAGTGCCATGGAGACAATGACACTGGGGGTGGAGGGAGTCCATTAGCTAAAGTACTGTGCATAATATGATCACCTGTTTCTACAGGGCTCTACATGGCACCATGAAATGCCAATGTTCTTTTATTTTTTCCTCAGAAATACCATGTGTAGGCTGAGGGGGAAATGATTAGTCCAAGACACTCAGTGGGCTTCAAAGCTAAATGGAGAAGAGACATCATTCAAATCTACAACTCTCGTCAGACTATGCTCAGGGCACAACATAAATTAGAAAAAAAATACCCAACATTGTCATAAGAATATATAAGAGAAAATGACATGTAAGGCCAGATAAATGAAAGAGTTGCTATCAGCTCTTTCCATGCATTTCTTGCTCTCTTTTTTCCTTTTCATGTTTGGTGAGAGTGCTCCTCTCTCTTGGAGAAAATCAGCTTATGCTTTATTGTTGCTCTTACTGTAGAGCAACAGAAAGCCAAAAAATAAATAAATAAATGTCAACAACATTTTCCTGTCCTTATGAAAGTAATAACACACTGCTATGGCAACGCTCAATACTGCTGCCTCAGAGTGCTCTGAGGAAGGCTAATGAGGGATGATTTAACGAACAAAATGACTGGATGGATGGGGCATCAGCAAGACTCTGAAAGAAAGAAAGGGATTCATATGGTTCAAAGAGAATTCTTTTTCATATGTGCAACTGAGCTCTTTCCAGATTAATGCAATTAGCCTTTGGAAACAGAAGTGCTGTTGATGTGCCTGAAACAAGAAGTTATTTGGAGTGGCCAGGTGGGGGTTCCTCTTCATTTATTCATTCACATATTTAGGCTGTCAGCTGTCCATTCCCAAGGATTGCATCATATTTTAAAAGAAATAAAATATTCTTAAAAATAGGTGTTACCAAAACAAAGCCCTAGATGTTTTAAAATACAATGTCATGCTGAATCTCCAGAATTTTTTGTTTTACTAAGACAAAACATTGAGCCCAATAGGAATTATCCTTAATCTGTTCTGTTACACAGATGAATTTATAACTTGGTAAAGTTTTCCTTGTTCTTTTTTTCTGGCAAAATTAAACTTAGCATCCTCTGCAATAGTTCATAATGTTTCCTTTTCCTCTCCCCACAAACTTTACCTGTAGCCATAAAAAGGACTACTGGTAAATGAGAAGACTAGAAAGTGATTGAATGTGTTTTTTTTTAAAGCAATTGTGGAATTAGTAATTTAAGACAAGTGCATACATAAGTTTTATTCTCTTCCATGCACAAACATGAAAGGGGAAAGGCTGGTATACAGCATTCCTCCCAGGGCAGCAGGGGTAACCTGGACCTTGTGATGAGATAAGGTTGGTGGGAGGTCTGGAAGCCATGCCCTATGAGGAGATGCTTAGGGAGCTGGGTATGTTTAGTCTGGAGAAGAGAAGGTTAGAAGGTGACATGGTAGCCATGTTTAAATATTTGGAGGGATGTCATACTGAGGATGGAGTAGGCTTGTTTTCTGCTGCTCCAGAGACTAGGACATGGAGCAATGGACTCAGACTACAGGAAAAGAGATTCCACCTAAACATTAGGAAGAACTTCCTGACAGTAAGACCTGTTTGGAAGTGGAATACACTGCCTCATAGTGTGGTGGAGTCTCCTTCTTCAGAGGTTTTTCAACAGAGGCTGGATGGCCATCTGTTGTGAATGCTTTACCTGTTTATTCCTGCATGGCATGAGGTTGGACTGGATGGCCCTTGTGGTCTCTTCCAACTCTATGATTCTATGATCTCCATCTCTATCTGCCCCCCCGCCCCGTTAGAGCACACTAGGCAATGCCTGAGTCCTGGGGACAAAAAAAAAAGGCCATTGGACCCAACAAAGTTATTCATTCCTTGTGGGTAACTTGTGGTTCTCCAGATGTCGATGGCAACTCCCATTATTCCTCTCATTATCTATGATGTCTAGGGATGATGGCAGCTGCAGTCCAGCAACATTGGGAGGGCCACAACTTGCCTCACCAGGGCCTTTAACATTCTGGCTGTTAAAAATAGTTTTTATTTCATGTTGGGTTAGTCTTGCTTGTTCTGTCAAAAGAGATACATTGGTTAAGGGCATTAAAGCAAGGTTATGGAAATAAAGTCCAGGATTATGATTATAGGTATAGATAATAAAAATTACATTCAACAATCTGGAAATTTCATTGTTCAAATCCACTGAATGTTAAGAATGGGAGGAGTTTCAGCACGTAACCCCTGGGACTGGAAGCAGAGTTTCCACCCTCCCCTGTGTTTGGTACTGATGGCTGTGGTAGGTGGGAAGTAAAATTGTTCATGCTGCTTTTGCTTCCACATTCTTGGTGCTATCTGCATCCACTATCGATACTGGGGCATGCCTTCAAATGGCAGCCTCATCAACGTGTGTGTATTATGTGCCTCCAAGGACTCTATTAGATGAGTCTCTTAAAAGGTCTCATTCCCACCACATAAAGCATAATTTCCCCAGCACAATAACCCTCTTTATCAATAATAATAGCAACAAAAAGCAGCCCCAGCATTACCGGAGCATGAATGCTAGTGCTGTTTACTTCTACATTCATGATCTCGGTAATTCTCACAAGAAGATGTGAGCATGGTAAAATTTAAAGAATAGCAAAAGCAATACACAAAATGTACACACAAGCACAGAAACACACTTTAAAACTTCCAACTAAACCTGGGAGATTCGTAAAAACAGTGTCCCGTACCTGGTTTTTGCAATCTCACCGGGAAGTGTTCTGCCCATTGACACTTATTCATATGAGCACAATGGTGTGTGGTTTCAAACATGGGCAAAACTATGAAAAAATGCCACAGCATACTGTTTGGGCTGTCGATAAAAAGGAACACCTTATTCACCTCTTAAAATAGCCATAGTACGACATTGTGCAGTATAGGTGCCCTTTCACGTTCATTAGGTGTCATTATGACACTGTATTTGCTGCGTCTGATAAAGTCCCAAGTCATTTCCAACTTTTGATATCTCTTCATTGGCTATCTATTCCCTCTAGGATTCAGTATAAGCTGCTTGTTCTGACATTCAAGGCCCTGCATAACCTAGCTCCTCCTTACCTTGCAACTCTTACCTCTTTTTACCAGCCTGTTAGAAATCTTCGCTCTGCAAATTCTGGGCTTCTTACCCAGCCAAGGGTTTCTTCCTCCTTGGCTCAACTTCATCCCTTTTCTCTTGCCACCTCTTATTCCCCTTATTCCTAGAACCACCTCCCAGTAAATGTGCACACTATTTCTTCTCTTGGCATTTTAAAATCCAAATTGAAAACATTTTTGTTCTTTCGAATCTTTGGCTTTTGGATTAATGCTTATATTGTTATTGTATTTGATTACCTGTACTGATTATTTTATTTATTTTGAATTATCTGTATGTTTTTTCCCTTTTCTTATTGTATTTTAATATTTTATATTATTGGAATAGTGTTAGTTGTTTTATTCTGTAACCTTTTGGAAAGTGCCATGTACATCGATGGCGCTATAATAATAATAATAATAATAAGGCAATGCTAAGGTGAACCTATTGTGGGATTTTCGTGGCAAGATTAATTCAGAGTGGGTTTGCCTTTGCCTTAGCCGATGTGAAAACTGTGCACTCTTAGCTGTCTTCCATTCACACACAAAAAATTCTCTATCCGAGAGGCATGTAACAGGAAAATTTCCAGCCATTTTCTTCTCACAGGTTGGTTTCCTTCTTTCTAACTGTGTCAAAAGATGAGTCTGTAGGATTTAGCCTTAATAAAGAGGAAAGCTGCAGAACATTGAATCTGGTGGTTTGAGAGTAGGGATATAAGAATAGTTGGGATACTCTGCTTAGACAGTCTAGTTTACCTGCGGTACTGTTCCAACAGATACTGTATAATAGCAGGGAGAGTTACAATCTGGAGAGTGTTTTCAATTGCTAGATGCAAAGAATATATACAGGAAATAACATCCATCCAAATTATATGCAATTGTCATTTGGAGAAATTGTGATTTAAAATATCATGTGGTTATTAATGCTGTAAATCTTTCAGAAAGATTTGAGATGATATATTTTGCAAACTAAAACAAAATTAAACATGTCATAGATCTTCTACAAGTGACATAATTGCAAAGAGCAATGGAACAACAACAAAAATTAAGCTATTCATTACATCCAGCCTTAAGGGAAATGACTGTTATTACATGTTTTATTTATGTTAAACTAACCAACCAAAGTCAAGGTTAGTATGCACTAAATAAATACCAGATCAGTAACAATCCATCCAGGAGTATCATTTGTCTTTTGGAACTGGGGAGATTACTGGAATTTCTGTATCTTTGTTGCTTGTAAAAAATGGAAGGCAATGAATGGGGAAAGGACTGTGGGTCCTATTCCAGCTTCATCATTCCTAGGCCTTTTTCAGATCACCTTGGACATTATCAGACTAGCATCCAAAAATGCTGTAATTCCGCAAATAAAGATAGCGGAAACATTGTGTCATTATAATACTTATTATCGCATATAACTAATCATGCAAAAGAAACACCACGGAATTATTGCACAACCACCACTAGTGCTTCAGGAATGGAAGTTTACTTCGGCGATTTGGCATGGGCGAGATTTCAGCAGTTCTTTCAAGAAGATGCAAGCATGCTTAAAACTAAAAAAAAACAAACTTTAATTGACAAAGTTAATGAACACACAAGCACTGAAGCAAACCTAAAAACGTGCAATCTAAAGAGGACAGTTCATAAAAAGAGCGTCCTGTGCTTTATTTTTGTATTCTCACCCAGAAGTTTTCTTGCTGTGGATCTTTCATGCTGTAATTGCATGATTACAATAGGACGTGGCTTTGTATGCAGTCAATAGCTCAAAAAGAGCACTATTGATGGCTTGCCCCATGAATGAGAAAGAATGCCTTTTTGAGGCTGGATAATGGTGTAAGAACACAAAGATGATGGTATTGTGTGATAGTGGGGCCGGTTCACACTATCCTAATGTTGTAATCCGTGATTTTTGCCATGGCTGATAATGTCCCTTGAGCAGATCAAGGTGATGGCACAGGAAGAGATGATGAGGTTCTCTGAGAAAAATGACCCCAAATATAAGTTGCAAGAAAAAGGGGGAAACGATCTTCATTAAATAAGGAAGTAGGAGACTACTTAACCAATCATTGTGTCTGTCTCGGATTTTCAAGTTGCCTGTTATGCAACACTATGAATTTCATAGGATTTTTCTTATGCAAGGAATACTCAGAAATGGTTTCCCCTTGCTTACCCTGAAATATAGCCTATAACACTTGGTATTCCTTGGTGGTCCCCCTTTCAAGTACCAACCAGGCTGGACCCTCATTAGCTTCCAATATCAGACATTATCTAGTGCCTTCAGGGTATTTTAGGCCTCTTTACAATCATTGTGGCAGTGCCCTCAGTCTAGTTGCTAGTTCCAAGCACAGCAGGACCATTGAATGAGTGGAACTAATATAAGGGTTGAGTTATCAAGTTTATTTTGATTCAATGGGCCTACTGGAGGTGGGACTACCACTGGATTTCAGGACAATATATTTTAGAATCTACTACCATTTCTGATCATTAATGATTTTTTAAAAAACAACAACAACAACTCCTGTGCGATTGATTTATTAGACAAAGATAAATATCACTGACACTACATCCATCATTTCCATGGGGCATTGACAGTGCTTGGAAAAGTTACTTTTGGATGACAACTCCTAATATCCCCCCAGCTAGCAGCCATACTTCTGGGAATAACACTATAGACTCTGCTGATAAAACAGAGGGTTTTTCTAGATGTAGATTATTAGTGTAGCCACCCACTGCCTCATTCACAGCATTTTAGGGTGGATCCAGACAATGACAATTTCCATTTGCAAACTCTTTTGCTGTGTTTTCCTGTAGCTACTTCTGTTTGTTTTTTCCCTTAACATAGAAATTACGTGAAGGCATAAAAGGGAAGAGCTGCACAGTGTCTTTTGACTGGAAGTGCTTGATGGGGGAGCTATCAGTACAGAAGTACCCCAAAGCAAGGAAAGATTAATTTAGTTATATCTTACTTTTCTCCCTCAAATTGGACTCAAGGTGCCTTACAATAAAGTCATCCAAGTACTAAAAGCAATTATTGATTACCAACCCCCAAATAATGAGACCAAACATGGATGTTGGATTAAAATAAGGGCCACTTTATTTGACCTACACCTTATTTAAAACAATGTGAAGATGAGCAAGAGAGGGGGAGCAACCTGGTGTAAATCCACCTGGAGGTCAGGTGTCATTCCTGTGACTACCTCCTCGCCCTTCCCTTGGTCAAAACACCTGACCCCAAGGGCAATCCCAAATTAATTGATGGGGTTGCTCCCCAGAATGTCTTTTTCTGGAAGGCCAACCCAGCTTGCTCCCTTCCAAGACCCAGGACTTTATAAGAGAAAGCAAGGTCCCAGGCCAACCCCAAGGGCAGACTCCTTCCCCACTTCCTAGGTTCCATAACCCATGAAAGTAGTTCCAGAGCCCAACCCTTCACCAAAAGGGTACCAAGATGTACACCGAACTAAGAAATTTCCCCCATTTACCTGCCATGTGAAAACCTATTTAGCAACCCTAGCCCAGCCAATCATCCCAGTCCCAAAGATACAGTGTGGGGTAGGCAAAAAACCCTCTGACAAAAAGGGAAAAAAATCCTACCCAACCCCAAAATGACCAGAAAAACTCACACTGCATAAAGGGCAAGTGGGTGGGTCAAGGAAAGATTAACGGACATGTGAGGGGAGGCTACTGAGCCTTTTAATAACTCTGTCTCCACCCTCCGTCATGTAGTTAGCTTGGCATGAAAGCACCAAGCCCCAGAAGCCTCTGGTCTCCCTCCATCAAACAGCCCTCTCCCCCAAAGCAGCCTTTGGCTGCACGAGTACAGAGACTTAAAATTATTACAAATTTAAAATAATGTAAAAAAAGACACCAGTAAAGTTACTTTTATACTTATGGGATATGGCTGAGGAGGAAAAATCAGACAAGCTGCCTTGTTCCCTACCTCATGTTTCTATTTTATTCTCTGTTCTGGCTGTCTAAAGGATAACAAGGTAGATGGGTGAAGAAAGTGTTTTGTATTACAGTGCAGTGGTTTATATCATTCTGATTCATAAAGAAGTAGCTAACAGAAGAATCGGCATGGTGTAGGGGTTTGAGTGTTAGATGAGGAGTCTGGGAGACCAGGGTTCAAATCCCTCCTCAGCCATGGAAACCCACTAGGTGACCTTGGGCAAGTCACACTGTCTCAGCCCAAAAGGAAAGAAACAACAAACCTCCTCTGAATAAATCTTGCCAAGAAAATCCCATGATAAGGTAACTTTGTGTGTATGTGCCTTCAAGTCACCTGTTAACATATGGTGACCCCATCAATTTCATAGGGTTTTCTTAGGTAAGGAAGACTCAAAGGTGGTTTTGCCACTTTAGGGCCACTATATGTCAGAAACAACTTGAAGGCAGAAGGAGAAGAGGAGGAGGAGCAAGAGGAGGAGGAGAAGGAGGAAGCAGCAGCAGAATCATCTATATGTAAGATATACTGTAGTTGCTTTCAAGAAATCTGACAGTAATGAGTTATGTGTGTGTTTTACTTTAAACCATCATTTTAACCAATTTGCATGGGGAAGTAGAGCTTGGAACACAATAATGGGAACTAATTACTTTAAAAAACACTTTCCATTAGGGATGCAAATAATTTCTTTTCTCATTCTTGTGTGCAAGATCCATGAACTTCAAAAATTTTCTCATTACCTGTGAGATGGGCAAGATATTTTCTTCCAGTGTCAAAAGAATTTTTGCATTGATGAGAGTGGATTTTGTGTACATTGTGCATGATGGCTGTTGCCTTGTTGCATGATCCTTCAGTATTAGAAGTATTGGATCTGTTGTTTGTGTCTTTTTGATCAATATGTCTTTCCTTCTGTGTCTGTTCTCCCCCCCCCTCTCTCTCTCTCGTTCTCTGCATGCATGTGTAAACACTGTGCTAGTGGTTATCAATTTTGGGCCCTCCAGAGCTTTTGGAC
The DNA here is from genome assembly GCA_030847615.1 of Gambelia wislizenii. Taxonomy (NCBI): domain Eukaryota; kingdom Metazoa; phylum Chordata; class Lepidosauria; order Squamata; family Crotaphytidae; genus Gambelia; species Gambelia wislizenii. Next base: position 357,462,431 of record JAUMIR010000002.1, on the reverse strand, counting down.
TTCAATTCCAAGGATCCCTAACCATTGGCCAAACAGGCAAGAGCTTCTGGGAGATGAAATCCAAAAGACCTGGGGAACCAAAGTTTAAGAATCACTTCCAGAGAAAAGGCAGTAGTTTTGCCCAGAGATGTTTTTGTGCAAATTATGGAGACCACAATGAAAAGCAAAATCCCCATTGTCCTGTTCTCATGCTGGAGGCAAGACTCTTATGGAGCCTGACTGTTTCTCAGAAAGCTGCCTTGACATGATAAGAAATTGCTTTCTCCAATAAATTTGTTATTGAAAATTTTATTCACACCCATGAGCTGACCCCACTCTCCCAAAAGCCCCAGTGCCCAACGAGCCCATCTTGCTACCATCTTCCTGGGCTGCAGAGAGCATGCTGCCAACATCTTCAATCTGACAACTCCATCTTGGAAAATGGGCAGTCCCACAGTGCTGTCAGGATCAATATTATACAATGGCAGAAGAAACAATTGCCTTGAATAGACCTTTGCATTGCTCCTGACACAGTAATCAGAAAACGGGAACATCAGAACAATGTGGAGAAGCAGGCTCAAAGTAACTATAACTGGTGAAAAATAAATCATTCAAAGATCTTTTCAAATGCTTTGTTAAAGCATAAAAGAGCTAATTTCCATACTAAGAATTTATCCTACATAGTTCATAACATGCGGAAAAAATGAGAAAAAGAAGGCAGCTATAACCTTTCAGTACCATTAGCTGGAACAATAAAGTGTTCTTATGCATTCCACATTATTTACTAGATTACAACAAGACTCAGAACATCTGTTTGGCATTTGCCCTTAAAAATGCCTATGAAAGGCAGGAAGCTTTCCTAGTAACATGTACCAGAAAAGCTGTGATGCTCAAACTACTAAGACTGGAAAGGCTTGTACCCTAGTTTCCCCTTCCCTACCAATTAAAATGTGAAGATTTTAGCTTTTCTTCTATATGAAACACAATTGCAAAATAGAACTCAATGACTGAAAAGAAAATATGCTGGCTTGAATATTTTGTGTCGAGCATTGGGAACAATTTAAGATTTTTGTGGGCATTTGGCTGAAAATTGTGATTTATACATGTTTACCTAACTGATGTGGTTGAAATGATAGATAGAAATGTATCAGGCTTTTCACTTGAGCTTTCAAATGTCTTATTTGTTTTTAATCAACAGACTTCTTTTGTTTTAATATGTCCAGCAGCAAGACTTGCAAAGAATACAATGAGATCTGGAAAGCAATTTAAAGCTCTCCTTTCCTTTTTGGTTTCAAAACTGAGAGGAGGTAAAATATTTTTGCATTAAAATGTGTTTCTGTATTCAAGTCAGATTTAGTAAATAGGATTATAGTGTGTCCCCCCCACCTCTCAAGAACATTATTTTTCAGGCTGTAGGGAAGGCAAATAGAACAAAGCTAGAGATAAGATTTTTTAAAAATATGTATTTATTAAAAAAAGTCCTTACTTTATAATCATGGTGTGGGGAAAAGAACACAATTACTCTATGAGCCAAATACTAAGGAGCTGACAATGGCATCACTCTGTGGAAAGCATTCCCTCTTTTCATCTCAATCTTGCTGCTCTGATTTTTTAGCTTCTTACTCTTGCCTGTTCACAGTGTTTTGACAACTGAATACCTAGGCCTTTATTTATTGTTCCTTCAAGTTGTTCCTGACTGATGGCAACCCTCTATTATGGGGTTTTCTTGTTAAGATTTGTTCAGAGGAGGTTTGCTATTGCTTTCCTTCTGGGCTGAGAGAGTGTGGTTTGCCTAAGGTCTCCCAGTGGGTTTCCAAGGCTGAGGGAAAATTCAAACCCTGGTCTTCCTGAGTCCTAGGACTTTATCAGGCACACTAAATACAGTGTCTTAACGATGCCACATAAATGCGAAAGGGTGCGCATACCAGACAATGTCGCCCTTTTGTGTTTATGTCTTGTCCTCAAACCAATCTATTTTATTGACAGCCCAAACCATCAATAGATGGGCTGTACTTTTTTGTTTTTGCCAGCAAAGCTGGCATATATAACCTTGCGTCTCCCCCCCCCCCCACATACTTACCTTGTGAGTGGCCAGACTGGTCAGAACACTTCCGGGTGAGATCGTGACATCCAGGTAGGTGACACACTTTTTATTACCCTCCCTAGTTTGCTTGGAAGTTTTTAAGGGTGTGTATGTGCTTGATATAACTTTTTATATTCTATTTTTTGTTTTATTTTTAAATTTCCCATGCAATGAAGTCTCACGGGATTTCAAAGGAGGAAATTAATGGGGCTTTGTTCACTCCCTCTTCATTGCCAGGGAAGCCTTCTGTTGGGAGAGAAGGTAAGTGTAGTGGAGGGAGTTCTTTTGCTAGCATAAAAATGGATTTTTTATGCCAGCAAAAGAATGTTTAAAGGGGTTTGTCTGATAAAGTCCCTAGTCCAACACTTAATTCGCTGCAATACACTGGATGTAAGCCTGCATAGAAGATGGAAGTCTGACTTGCAAGTATCTGGCTGTGAGGAAGGATAAGGGAAATTTTTTATGTTGAAGTCTCTGTTCCACTGAGAGAGATGATGGTGGTGATAATGATGATTGTTGTAATTATAGTATTCTTTTTTCTTTTATACCCTGCCTTTTCTCTTATACTGGGGCTCATGGTGGCTCACAAAAACACAGATTATAAACACGGTTACATAGAAGCACTTAGAAAAACATACATTAATACATTAAAAACATATGACAAGTTATTGTTAAAATGCAATCAAACTATCCATAGGAGTAAAATGACTGAAAACAAAACCATTAAAAGACAAAACACAAAAATCAGAAAAACAGCAGATTATGAAAAGGCCTTGCAGTCATTCCCTAAAATCCTGTCAAAACAGAAAAGCTTTCACTTGCCAATGGAAGGACAGCAAGGAGAGAGCCATCCTAGTCTCCTAAGGAAGGGAGGTCTGAAGTTACAGAGAGATCACGGTCAAAGGGGGCAGGAAATGGAGGTAGTTGGGCCCACAGTGTAAAGTGTGTGGAGATTGTCCCTTTCTTTCTTTGCCACACTCCTCCGCCACCTCCCCGCCTGCTTTACTTTCCATTCCCTCTTTCGCCTTTTTTAACCCCTTCTCTTTCTTTCCCCCATTCTCTCTCCCTTCTCTTTCTGCTTAGTTTCTGTGCTTGGAATGGTGGCATTTAAAAGCAACTATCCATGGCACTTCATTCTAACCCAAGAACAGGTTCAGCACCTTAAATAAGGACTTTATCAGACTAGCCCCTGAAACTGTTCCTTTGCTGGCATATGTTCACTTTGCTCATGTTCACTTTGCTCCAGAGCCCTGTTCACTTCCTTGTTTGAAATCCTGTGAGACTTTGTCATGCAGAAAATTCAAAAATAAAAACACAAATAGAGCATTAAAAGTTTTTTGAACACACACACATACTTTAAAAGCCCCAAGTAACCCAGGGAGAGCCCTAAAAAGAGCAAAACTTACCTGGATGTCCCAATCTCACCTGGAAGTGTTCACACCGGACTGCCCACTCTCGCTGTAGTGATGAGAGATAAATGGCCAGAGGATTCACACGCCGGCAATGCTGGCACAAAAGCAGCAGGGGAGATCAACTGACAGCTTAATTAGTCAATGAAAAGTTACTGGTTTTAGACTGATTTTAACCACAAAAGGGTGATGTCTTCTGATATGCATGCCCTTTCATGGTTCTGTGGTGTCGTTATGACACCTTTTTTGAGTGTCTGATAAAGTTAAAATTCTTTTAGAATTCAGACTAAAACCCAGAATAGAATTGACACCCCACTGACACAGGAGTTATCAGCTGCAACTAGCTGGGAAGAGTGAAAGAGGCTGCTCTTCTTTCTCAGCCTGCATAGAAATGAAGTGGGCTGCCACAGAAAGAACAGATTAGTCTATCCCTCTTCCTACAACCTGTGGTATTTCTGTGATATACAACAAGGAAGAGAAAGCATTCTACCTTACCAGCATGGAACCCAGAAAGCTTTCTCCAGAAGGAAAACTGAGGGGCTAAGGAAGAAGGAGGAAGACCAAGGAGATGTGGCTATATCTCATAGGTCAGATCCAGTTTAGTGGTCTCCTGGCACAGTGGCCATTGTTTCCCCACTGCAGCTGAAAGAGGTTATAATTCAGAGCTTGGAAATGTTACTTTTTGGACTACAACTCCCAGAATACCATGGCCAGCATGGCCACTGGGGAATTCCAAGAGCTGTTGTTGAAAAAAATCTTTTCTAACTGATATTGTTTAGATATTGTTTCTATACACAGTGTGTGTGGGTTTCTGTGTTTGTGGGGGAGGGATCTTTCATTGGTGGACTAGGTTTTAGATGGGGATGAATAAAAGGAGAGATAAAAATACTTTTTTTCACACAGTGTGTAGTTAAACCATGGCACTCACTGCTACAAGATGCGGTGATGGCTGCCAGCTTGCATGGGTTTAAAAGATTAGATAAATTCATGGAAGATGGGTTCATACATCTCTACTAGTCAGGTTGGCTAAATGTCATCTCCAGTATCAGAGGCCTGTGTGTATTAGTTGCTGGGAACTGCAAGATGGAGAGTGTTCTGCTGGCAGGCATCCCATAGACACCTAATTGATCACTGTGTGGATAAAATGTTGTACTAGATGCATCCTTGCTCTGATCTGCTACTACTCTTTTCATATGAATATCTGTTGTTGTAATAACACACATTATAATTATTCATTCATGGCAGTAACACAGGGATATGAACATAAAGACAAGGCCTAAGAACATAGTCCCTGATGAAATAGAATAAGATATTGGTTTTGGTCTAGAAATGGCTTAAGATGTTGCTTAAGATCCAATCACAGGATATGTTGCTGAATATGGGGACACATTGGTTAAGATTTGGGACATTATCAGACTAGTGTCTAAAAATGCTGTAATTCCATGAATGAAGATAGTGGTAACATCGTGGCATTATAACACTTGCTATCACACATAGCTGTAATCACGTGAAAGAAACACCATGGAATTATTACACAGTGACTACTAGAACTTTAAGAAGGGGAGTTTACTTCTGCAATTTGGCATAGGCAAGATTTCAACGGTTCTCATGAGAAGATGCAAGTGCACTTAAAGCTCCACAAACCTCATAATTTACAAAGTAAATGAACACACAAGCACTGAAACAAACCTAAAAATGTGAAGACTAAAGGGGACAGTTCAGAAAAGGGCATCCTGCTTTGTTTTCAAATTCTCACCCGGAAGCTTTTTTGCTGGGGAAAGGGAGGAGGGAAAGAGCACTGCCCATTCACAATGTAATCTCGTGATTACAACGGGACATGGTTTCACACACCATCAATAGTGCTTTTTTCATGCTATTCAGGATCTATTGACAGCTTGTCCCATGAATTGTAAATAATGCCTTTTTTGCAGATGGAGAACAGTATAAAAATGTGAAGACAATGATGCCATGCAGCAGTGGGGCCCATTCACACTATCCTGATGTCTTAATCCCATGATTTTTGCCACATCTGATAATGTCTCAGATTTAGACACTGTTCTGATAAAGTTACATACATTGGTTGGTATCACTTGCTTAGTTTGCTGATTTCTCCAAATTGTTTGGGCAACATCAGTACTGCAGGATAGGATAGGAAGCTGCTTGAATCTTTGTGAATTGGCTTTATTGAAAAGGGAACAGACAGAATACCTCTAAGGATGCCTTCAGACTGGCCAAAAGCCTGAGGCTTTGGTGAGTATTACAGCTGGAGATATTGAGGTTTTTCCCTGATATTCATGCAGCACTCTTCCCGACATGGTATTTTTCTTGCAAATTTCCAATATTAACCACAGCCACACTAGTTATTTTTCAAGGCTTATTTGTTGCTTTTCCACAACTATACAGACTGAAGTGCAATGAAAATCTGCAAAAGCAATTGTAGTATTCCTAATATTCATGGCAAATCCATTCTTTGATTCAGGCCAACTTTTCATGATGCAATTGCTAAACACATTAGTCTACCCTATGCTTTATAGTAGAATGGCATGTTTAGGATAGTCTCCCTATAGTTGTCTTCCTGGATATTTTCTGGGCTTTCGGAACTTGATTACTGAGGACAACCTGAAGAACTGGCTGGAACACTTCTTTTATCAGAACGCAACTGGAGAATATATGCAGTTCCAGACTCACCATGGTGGCTGGAGAAGTCTCAGGTTATATTCCAAAAAAGTAACTTTCTAAGCTTCAGTAGTTTCCATTTCTATAGTGAGGCTTCTTCGCTTTATTAGCTGTGTCTCTCTGATATCTCACAGCCCTGTGTTTTGTGTGTGAACCATCTGGGTTACACTGGGATATATACATTTCACTTCTTCCCCCTTCTCTTATTTTTTCTTACTGTTGCAACTTTCTCAACCATCACATGGTTACAGGAAACGGATGTGAACTTAGGTTGTTGTTGCTATGTACCTTTCTATGAAGAGATGGAAGAGACCACAAGGGCCATGGCAGGAGTACCCAATCAAAGCATTCCCAAGAGATGGCCACCCAGCCTCTGTTTAAAAACCTCCAAAGAAGGAGACTCCACCACACACCAAGGCAGGACATTCCACTGCCAAACAGCTCTTACTGTCAGGAAGTTCTTTGTAAAGTTTAGGTGGAACCGCTTTCAAGTTGACGCTGACTTACGGTGATCCCATAGTATCATTTTCCTGGCAAAATTTGTTCAGAGGGGCTTTGCCTTTGTCTTCCTCTAAGGCTGAGAGTGTGTGATTTGCCCAATGTCACCCAGTGGGTTTCCATGGCCGAGAGGGTATTCAAACCCTGATGTCCCAGAATCCTAATTCAACACTCAAACCACTACACCATGCTTGCTGTCTATGCAAGTAGGTAACAACTGTGAAATAAAACAAATACTACAGGATTATGTCTCAGGCTCCATTCAAAATAATAGTTGAAAAGAAATACAGCCATGAGTCACAAACAGGGCTAAAACTTGCTTAACAGCTAATAAATAAACTTGATTTTCTTTTTTTGTTAAGCAATGCAACTAAAGGCTCTTATTCTTACATGAGAATCAAACTGTCTGAAAAATTAGCTTATCCAACCTTACAATACTGGTAAATCTTTTAGTAAAGCAGGAAGTGAGAGCTAGCACAGTGGCTGAGCATTGGACTAGACTCTGGAGACCAGGGTTCAAATCCCTACTTGGCCTTGGAAATCCACTATTTGACCTTGGGCAAGTCATACTCTCAGCCTCAGAGGAAGGTAAAGGCAAACTCCCTCTGAGGAAATCTTGCCAAGAAGACCCTGTTCTAGGCTCACCTTAGGGTTGCTATAAGGTGGAAACAACTTGAAGGCATACCACCATCAAACAAACAAAAGCAGGAAATGCAGTATGCTTACAAGCAAATAGACATCAATGTAAAGAAAGAAAGAAAAATAAAGAGAAAGGAACAGGCAAATATTTGTGGTAAGTGGCAGATGTAACCATTGTTAATTATGAGAGACCAAAAATCAATATATAAAAAGACATCATTCTTTTCAAGTATCATATTACACTCATGTTTTGCTGTGGGGGGAAAAAAGTGCCTACATCCCATTTCAAAAGGCATATGCCCATATTTGCTTAAAGCAAAGGGATGGTTGACTTAATGAATTATTTACAGACATGCAATATGGCAGTAATATCATTAAGAATTCTCTTCTAAGATCTCCTCTGGCTACTCCTGGCAGGGTGTCAATTTGCTTGTTTTTATTATAGGTGGAAGAGATTATGGAGTCCTTTTCTGTAACAAAATTCTGCTATTCTACTTGTTTTAATATCAGCAGAGTCAATGCATGTTTACAATTGTGTGATATTATTGCACCAGATTATTGAAAGAAGAGACCCCCCACTCTGGCTTTTCTTCACAAAGATTCAGGAAGGACTCATCCCGCGCTTTTTACAAGCGCGCTGATGACCAAAAAGGCCAATCCGAGATAAACAAGTCTGGTTGCAGAAAGCACATCAGAAGGTCTCCTTGGGTGATGTTTCTGGGTTGTGATTTTTTCTGTGTTGTTGTTTCTCTTCAAGATTGTTCGACGTGAGTTCTCAAATAAGGCTTCAGCATTGTGGATAGTGCGTCTCCATGCCCTCTCAATGTGAGGCCAGGGCGAACCATTGTTGGTCAATTTGGCCAAGCCTGAGATGTTGTTTCAGGGACTCCTTGTATCGCTTTTTTGGAGCGCCCCTCTTACGCTGACCTGTGGCAAGTTCACTGTAGTGTACTATTTTTGGGAGGCGATGGTCCTCCATCCTAGAAACGTGCCCTGCCCAGCGCAGCTGTGTTCTCAATATCATGGCCTCAATGCTGGTGATCCCTGCTTGCTTAAAGACCCTACCTACACAAAGAAATATATGATGCAACCCAGTTGAAATATTTACATTACCAAATAAGCTGAAATCCACATAACAAGTGAGAAGAAGCAATAAGAGAAACAAAATAGAAATTAAAAAGTTGGAAGTATGGTATAAAGGTTGACATGGCCCACAAAAACCAGGTGCATAGCTTTATACTACAGCTTGGGAAAGTTACTTTTTGGTTTACAATTTTCAGAATCCCTTCATCATCATGGTTGATGGCCATGCACTGTTTTACACCCAAGTTCCAATATGCTCATTTGGGGAGGAGATATTTCTTTGCAAATTGTGCGTATGTTTGTTTTTTTTGTTTTGTTTTGCAACCGTTATCGTGGGAATACAAGATATCAGACCATGTTGGGAGAATGGAAAGAAGATGCAGCTAGAAGGTAGAAGGGGACAGTTAGTTCAGATGTAAAGATAATTCTTGAAACTATAGCCATCAGACATCTCTTATAGCCAATTTGATCTTCTCAGGATATGATGCTATTGCGGTATGTGCAATCCCAGAGATTCTACTGCTTGACTATAATGACTTTATTTTTCACTCCTCATCCATGCTTCAAAAATCCATGTTTCTGCTCTACTCAATGCCAGAGCTCAGTGTCAGTTATGTGGCTGGCTGTATCCTACTGGATAGCATGAATTTTGTTTTAAATCTATCCAGCTGGGTATACTCCAAAATACTTTGTATCCTATTTAGTGCACATACAAGGTAAGCTTTCCAATCCTCAAATAAAGGACATCCCTTACAATAAGGGATACCTGGCAACCTCACTAGATCTGCACTATAGGAGAACAGTTGAAGAATCCAGCAGTTGTACCCTATGATAATGTTATTGCAGAGATTTGGGTTTTTAAATGAAGCTTCTAGCCTATTTTAGAAGGGGAATGTTGTTAGATCCTGCATTTACAGTTTGGCCCTCTATATCCATGGATTCTACATCCTTGGATTCAACCATCCATGGCTTGAATTAAAAAAATAATAATCCAAAAGGCAACCTTTGATTTTGCCATTTTATATCAGGGACACCATTTTACTATGCCATTGTATATATAATGGGACTTGAGTATCCACAGATGTTGGTGTCCAAAGAGGGTATTTAAAACAAACCCCAGCTGAAACCAAGGGTTCTCTATAGTTTATTAGTACTACACCAGTCATTCTGGCTTCAGTGGTTATTTTGTTTCTCCCAATCTGTTGGGTTCACACAGGTTAAGTATGTTCCTTACTGGAGGCATGTGATGCTGCCATCCCATTCATTATGGCTAGAAGTAGAAACTGGAAAGGCTCAGAGGTAAGCCCTTCTAGTAATAAAGTGGAGGGAGCACTCTCTAACCAGACCTTATAGACCTTAACTCAACCTTTTCTGTTTGATGAAGTTTTATTTCTAATGTAAGCCTCCAACTAACTCATCCTGAGGTGAGCAATACAAGTGAATCCACCTAGAGATGATAGTTGTGGGTGTAGGATGAGAGATACTGAGTTATTGAACTAGAAAGTTTGCTCATACTTTTAGTGTAGTTCCACATTCATATTCCTTTGCAAACACAGAAATTTGCAGATTCTTTAGATGACTGTAGCTACAGTAGATAAGGTTTGGAATCTATGAATAAGGACTACATGAAGAGATTTATGTATAACCAAAATACCCTTTAAAAATCAATTAAATAAACACACAAAACCTTCCTGTTTAATAGACTATGGCCTTGTCTAGACAGGCTATTTATCCCATCTTGGCCCCACCTTTGAGCCCTAACAATGGAGAACTTTTGCCCCATTTTGCCCCTGGGCAGTCCTCATGAATCCTGGCACAAAGACAGGGTAAAGTCCAATAAACCATTATATTAAAATATCTGGAAAAAACATTTATTTTTGGAGGAAATGGATCAGGCACCACGGGATTTTAGGAGGCCCTACCACCATGCCGGCCCATGCTGCAGCTGCTGTCCATGTTGCACACTCTAGATCAAGGAAGCAGGCCCACAGCATGTGACCTTGCTGTTCACATGCTGTGGGCCTTGCTCATGTGCTGCGGGCAGTAAGCTGGCATGTTCTGGCCCATGTAGATGAGCCCTATGTAAAGTGACTTTATTCAACCTCCCAAATACTCGGACGTTGTATGGACATGTTACAGTACCAATATGATTACTTCTAGCACCAGTTACTTTTGTGTTTTATGCCTTTTAGTGCAGATTGGTGGAAACAAGCCCTATTTACCTCTTAATTGAAATAAACAACTGGAGTCTACACAACAGAAGCTATCAAGGAACTGAAGCTATTATTCTATGTTATAAGTACCCACCTGGAAATCTATTTCATCCAAGTAGGGTTAGAGAGCTGAAAGGAAACATTTAAGGTGAATAAGAAAAGTCTGGACTATTCAGTAGGATAGCAACAGCAGAAATTAGTTTAACCATTCAAGTGTAATATTTGCCTCTTATATTCAAGACATTTCTCCTGGGGAGGGGAACAGCAGGAAAGACAGTTTCAGATTTTGTCTGAAATCTTGCCTCTCAGATGGTATAGGGTAGGCCTCCTCCCCTGTATTCTATCCCATCTCTCTGAAAACAAGCTGCCTTCACTCCTATCCTATACCACTTTCCTCCTGACCATTCGTAAGAAAGGTTTAGTAGATATGTAGAACATTCTGAGCACATTCAACACTGATTGTATGAGCTCCATAGCCTGGAATAGGCAGTGGGGGAGAAATCACATTTTAATAAAAATATTACTAATTTATGCTGAGTATAATCTCTTCAGTAAAGAAAAGGAAGGAGGAAAGAAAGAATGAAAATACTTCTACTAAGGCAAAGCACATACTAGACATTCTCCTTTGAAAACTATTGATTGAAGGATGCTTACAAATGGTAAAATCAGGCATCAAATCTAACCCAACAAAGGACTTTATAAGATGCTGTCATAAGGACACCAAATAAACTGGAAAGGGTGTACATACCAGATAACATCATGTTTTGTGTTTTGCCTGGTCAAAAAGGCATCAATAAAAAAATTGACGGGCCAAGCCATCGATAGATCTCCCATGGTGTTTTTTTGCCGGTATTGTGAGCATTTGAAAACACATGCCGTTGTCCTCTCGTGATTACAGTGTCAATGGGCAGAACACGTCTGGGTGAGAACGCGAAAGCCAGGTATGGGATGCTCTTTTTATGAACCTCCCTGGTTTACTTTGAATGCTTAAAGTGTGTTTCTGTGCTTGTGTGTGCACTTTTTGTGTGTTAAATTTTTTTTTACTGCACTTGTGTCTTCTCGCGAGAATCGCCACGATCACAAATGTGGAAGTAAACAGAGCTAGCATTCATGCTTTGGTAATGCTGGGCTGCTTTTTTTCACAATTACAGGTAAGCATGATGAAAAGGGTTATTGTGCTGGGACAAGTACGGTGTAAAATGTGGTGGGAGAGAAATGTTGTTGAGGGTTCATCTGATAAAGTCCAAAGTCTATGAGGGGAAAAATAATAATCAGACAATACCTGTCAAATTACTAGAAGCCACTTGTCAAACTCACTGCAAACTTGCCACCGACTGTTCTCAAATCAACCTCACCTTAACCACCAAGTTATGGTGGCCTACTGAGCCATTGTTCAGAGTTTAATCTACAGGAAATTATTGCCACCTCCTTTTATTTGTTGTTGTTTTGTTACAATGATGGAATGCATTTTATCTGGTCTAGCCTAAATATTCAGTATCCCAATAATGCTTTAATTGCTGTGTACATCCAAAACTGAGAATGTATTTCATTTTCTGGGAAATCTGCAACAGGGATTTGAGGTCCTTATTGGTTGATCTGGTGGGGGAAAGGGGCTAAGCAGGCGCTTGCCCCTTTTCTATGGCAGGTAGAGGGGGAGATTTTGGTAGTTTGGTGAGCACCTTTGGTACCTCCCCCTTTAGTAGGTGAAGGAGGGACTTTTGGGTTGGCCTTCCAGACGCAGACTGACTAGGGAGCAACCCAGTTTATGGGTTCTTCCTGGGATTCAGGTGTTTTCACCCAAGGGAAGTTGGGGAGGGGGTCTTGGAGTTGACCTCCTATCCCAACAATTCCCACACTAGGTTGCTCCCACATTGCAGATCTCTCAGAATGGGGTTAAATAGGTTATAGCTAAATAAAAGTAGCCCTTTATATCCCAGCTATATCTGTGGTCTCTTTATTTGTTTCTGGTCTCCTTATTACTGCATCTACCATCAATGCATTTTATCTGTTCTAAGCTAAATATTCAGTATTTAATTGCTATGTACATCCAAAACTGAGACTGTATTTCATTGAGATAGCCAATAAATCAATATTTTATCATTTGTGGAGATTTAAAGCAGCCACCCACAAAAAGTAGATAATTTGAACATTGGGAGTATAACTAGTCTAGGGCATTGTTTTAATTCCATTGATTAATCCCAGCACTGATAACAAAATGAAAATGAAATGATATATAAAAAATGCAGATCTCTTATTCAGTAAGAATCAAACTGTGTGTGTATGTGTGTGTGTGTGTGTACATACAGTTAGGTCTAGAAATAATTGGACACTGACACAAGTTTTGTTACTTCAGCTATTTACCAAAACAAATTCAAGTTATAGTTAAATAATGAGTATGGGCTTAAAGTGCAGTCACTCAGTTTTGAGAGTATTCACAACATGGAATCAGCTCCAGACCTTTTACCTGCGTAATTGATGAAGAAATAATGAAGGACTAGCCCACACCTCTCCATCAAACAGCTTTTGAGTTAATTGTCCATTTACTTTTGGTCCCTTGAAAAAGAGGGTGCTACATATTAAAGAGCTGTAATTCTTAAACCCTTCCTCCAATCTGGATGTGAATACCCTCAATAAAGCTGAGAGACTATACTTTAAGCCCATATTCATTATTTAACTGTAACTTGAATTTATTTTGGTAAACAGCTGAAATAACAAAACTTGTGTCAGAGTCCAATTATTTCTGGACCTAACTATATATAATTGCATAATACAAGGGCCATGATTCTACATGTGTACATAGCTTTGCACATGCAGTTCTGTGTCCTCCTACCACCTGGAAGATGTCATGCCCTGGGAGCCCCCCTGCTGCTGCCACTTACTGGTGAAGGAGGGGGGGAATCAATTCAAACCATAGAGAAGCAGCTGGTCTTGGCTTGGAGGGCGGGTGAATTAGAGCACATTCTTTAATGAAGCACACCCGCTGTTTCCTTCCCCAAAGAGCACACAGCAGCTGGATGTTCATGGCCTGAATTACCTTCTTCCACCTTCCCTTCCCCTCTGGAAGGAAGGAGCAACAGCAGCCCCTACCTGGACTTTACAGCTGCCAAGCATGGGGGGAGGGGTTAGATGAAAGACAAGAGCAAGAGAATAGCTCTCTGCACTCATCCAAAAGGGGACTTATGTATTGTGGAAGCTGCATTTACGCTTGCATAAGTCACAAAGAATATGCTGGCCATGGATTGTTAATAGCTACAATATTCCTGTGATGAATTTTCATGTGACCTAATTATTCAATGAGCTTACTTCTGAAGGGTTAGGAAATACTTGAAAGGTGGCATAAAATTCACCACTACCACTGTCACCACCACCACCACCATAGTTAAGGATGATGTCATTTGTGATTCTCTGTAATGGCTACAGTTTTCAAGTTATACTAAGGAAAACACGGAGAGATGTTCTTGTAAGGCAGTGTCATTTTGGGGTGATTCTTGTCTGTCTCTGGAGATCTATTGTAGAAGTGGTGTTCTTTGTCTATTGGGGAATTTAAACTGTATTTCCACCTGTGCTTAACCATCCACCATCTTTGTAAATAAATCCAAACATTGCAAAACACCATAAATTTCAAGTGACTTTCTTTCACAGGAAGAATGCTTCAGTCTGGAACTTCTCACCATTTGGAGAGGTTGGTGTTGCTATTGTCACAGGTCTGTCTGCTAAGGACACAGGAGAGGCCCTTCTCAGTGGCTGCTCCCAAGCTTTGGAATTCTCTCCCACAGGAGGCTAAGTTGGACCCCTCTCTTCTCTGCTTCCACTGGCAGGTAAAGACCTTTTTGTTTAACCCACCTTTTTTTTTATTAACTGGTTGTGCAGAAGGATTTTGTAATAGTGTGAGCATGCTGTGTGTATGTGTGCCTTCAATTCACCTGTTGACTTCTGGCAACCCTATGAATTTCATAGGGCTTTCTTAGGCAAGGAATACCCACAGCTGGCTTCACCAGTTCCTTCATCTGAAATATAACCCACAGCACCTGATATTCATTGGCACTCTCCCATCCAAGTACTAATTAGGTGGGCTGACCCTGCAGTTCCAAGATCAGACAGGATCTGGCTCCTTTAGAGTCTTCACTATGTTGTATTTTTATTATTATTGCAATGTTTTAAAATGCATTTGTGCTGTTTAAAATTAGTAGTGTTCTAAAAGTCTATCCAATTCTTTAAAAAAAATTTTTTAAATGATAGTTGTTTTATTTTAGACATACTTTATTTTAATCTATGCCATGAGCTGCTTTGAGTCCTATATTATGAGAAAGGCATTATATCAATTAAACAAACACCTCCCAACGTTTCACAGATGAAAACTGGAACACATGGCTGAACAACACCAAAATGGAGCCAAAAGGTGTGATTAGGCAAAACAGGGCAAAAGTTATTATTGAGGGAAAACACACAACACTACTATTTAAAGCAGAGACTCTTTAGGATTTGTATACGGAATTTAGGGATACCTGAAAAAGAAAAAGGGGGGGGGGGAAGAAAGAAAATCCTAAATCAATAAATGCAATACTGTGTGTGGGCACATGCACATGCTTTGCTAATCTAGATGGAACATTGCTCTTCAGAAAAAAAACCTAAAGCCACAACAAATTTTAAAAAATGATAAATAAACAGATCTACAGAACTGAATGGAAGAGAAAAAGTATTTTCAAATCAGGAATGTTTCTCTGCAATATTGATCCTGTTTTAAGGAAATGGGGGGACAATTAAAGGAGGGTAAGGGAATCTTGTGTGTCTCCATGAGGGAGAGGGATTGAGAGAGAGGCAGGCTTATGGTTCTGTGGATGCTCTAATTCTAATTCAAAGAGGATCCCTTCAAAGAAAGCCTCACCAAAGAAAGCTAACCAACCAAACAGGTAAGCAAGCAAACCCAATTATATTCACATGGACTGAAGATAACCTCTGAGGGTCTGCAATACATTTTGCTGCGAAGGACAAGACTCTGTCCTCTCCTCTTTAGCAGGGCAGGAAGGCAGCCTGCTCCCTGATGGGCTGAATAATTAGCAGGTTTTGATTGTTCAGAAGAAAGAAAGAAGAAAACCACATAGATGAGAGGGAAAAATTTGGACTGGTAAAAACAAACCCAGAACTTGGGGATGCAAAAGTTTAGGTGGGACTGTCTCAACTCATCTGTGGCTATTGGAGAGTATACAAACACTATGAGGTTGTCTATGTGGAGAAAATACTCTTCATAGAATTCCAGGAAAATACAATTTGTCTTAATGAGATCCCACATCAATCTACTATATTCAGAAGGAGGGGCAAAAATGCCAAAAACTTCATAGGAAAAATCTTTGCGGCTTTCTACAAATTTTTTAAAAAGCTCAGCGGGGAATGCACGCTATTGCCCGTTGGGACAACTGATTTGCATTGGTGCTCAAGAGTGGAACTGATTGGTCTGATGTGTGCAGGGGGCAGAACTTGCTAACAAGGCAAGTGCCCAAAACCACCATGTTGGGTTTTCACCATAGCAATCATGAGCTACAGTGAGGAAATAGCCTTTTTTTGTTTGCTTCTTTGTTAAAGTAGAAGATCGCACCTTGGATTTAGTTTTTTTTTTAAAGACCACTTTTTGGTGGCAGCAACTTGAGGTAAATAACAACACAAATATTTCACGCCTAGCATCTTGATTCACAGGCATGCCCATTGGAACAACGAAAGCATATAGCTTCGCATGCCTGGGATCTTTAAAAAAACACCATTAAGACAAATAGAAGCTACTGCAAACTGGCATTACTGCACACCAACCCACATTTTATTGTTTTGTATAAATAAACCCTATACACAAGGTCTGTCTATTAAATAAGGAGACTGTGTTTCTACCTTTCAGACAAATCAGTAAGAACTGATTGTGAACACTTGAGTGGTGACCTTGAACATTTCTGAGCCTGCATGACAAATATTAACACTCTTGGCCACAAATTGTCAGTCATTGTTTAAAGCAGCTATGTTGTCTGTTGTATGCCGGAAAAATGCTAAGTTTAAAAGTTGAGCAATATGTCAATTTGAAATGTTTAGTAAAATTGAACAAAACACCAACAGAATCTTTTCAAATGCTTACTGAGGCCTATAGGGAAGACTGCATTTCTTGTGTGCATGTGGCTGAGTGGCACAAAAGATTCAGAGAAGGGTGTGAGAATGTGGAAAATTGTGGAAAAAATCAGCCATATTGTTTGAGCCGACCGTTGACTCAGTGTCCAAATCACTGCTGGAGCCATGAACATTGACAAAGACACTGCATGGAAATTTTTGCAAGAGGATCTCAACATGAGAAAAGTTTGTGCCAAGATGATCCCTAGGGTTCTGACACCAGAGCAAAAAGAGTGCTGCAAGGAAATTTGTGCTGACATTCTGCAGCAACTTGAGGTGGACCCAAACCTTTTTCAAAAAAATCATCACTCTGATGAAACCTGGATCTTCCAGTATGATCCTGAGACAAAATGACAGTCAATGCATTGGAAAACACCATCATCACCAAGAATGAAAGAAGCACATCAAAGCAAGTCCACATTCAAAGCCATGCTTATTGTTTTTGTTTTTGACATCAAAGGCATAATTTTGGCAGAATGGGTTCCAGAAGGCAGAACAGTGAACCAGCATTATTATAAGGAAATGTTGACAAAGCTGAAAGAGTCAGGAGGGGAAAAGGCCAGAACTGTAAGAAAATGGTTTCATTCTTCATCAAGACAATGAGACTGCTCACACAGCACTTTCTGTGAAGCAGTTTTTTTTGCCAATAAATGCATTACTAACTTCAACATCCTCCATATTTGCCAGATTTGGCACCATGTAACTTTTTTCTTTTCCACAGAGTGAAATTGGTGCTTAAAGGAACACATTTTGTGTCAATTGATGCAGTAAAGAAGAAGATGGCAGATGGGTTGAAACAGCTGACAAAAACTGATCTGCTCCACACCTTCGACCAGTGGAAAACAAGACTGCATCAGTGTGTGAGTGTGAATGGGGAGTATATTGAAGGGGACAAGCATTAGAATGGTAATACATATAAATAAAGAATGGATTATTGTATCAGTCTTGTTGTTTAATAGACAGACCTCAGGAATGAATTCAAATTAAGGACTATAAGCTTCAATTATTGGTGGTTCTTATTCCCAGGACTCACATCACAATAGTTTCCTTAACCTGAAAGTAAGGGGTGCAAACATCTGTGAAGCCTATATGATGAAGTTCTCTTTTGCATCAAACCAACTGATTGACTGGGGAAAGAGATAAATTGGCATGTGGTTGATCTACTGTGTAAGGAGCCACATTGTCATAGGACTCCCTGTGACCTGTGTCTCAGTTAGCCCAACTAAAAGGAAACAAAGCCAGGGCAGTAGGAATGGAGTAATGCAGAAATTGGTGCACTGACATCACAATCTGTTCCTGACCATTATTATTGCCAACATGACAGATAGCTAGGCACCAGATAGCTAAAGATCTGAAATGTTACACAGTAGGGATGTGATATATTTCCAGACTTGTCATTCTAAGCAAGACAATGTTCTGAACTGGAACTGGATGCAATTCCAGGCCTTTCCAAGACTGTGGGTGCGGCTATACGATCATAAAAAAATCCGTATGGGGGGCAAAAAATATGAACAGCCTGTCGTTCGTATGCATATGAACCGGCTATACGATTTTTAACCCCCCTAAACTCCATATGACTCCCTCTTCCCGAAGCTGGCTGGAGCAAGCAAGCCAATCGGCAGTTTTAAATCTCCTGCTGCTTTTTTTTTTTTTTTTTTTTTAAAATAAGGTTCCTGATTTGCGGACAGCCGGTTTTCCGTATTTACAATATAAAATAAAAATAAATAAACATATAAATTCACGGACTTACTGGACTCTTGCTAGCCAGGAATCCAACATGGCGGCCGCTCCCAATTCCCCTCCGTGCTAGCCCCGCCCCCTGTACTCAGCCAGCCAATCAGATTACCCTGCCTGTTCGTATGTGTGCGAATGGACCGTACAGACCCGTCAGCCATCCGAACGGCGTACGGATTTCTCTTCGCGATCCGCTTTCCCTCTTGAATGCCGCATGTGTGTATTTCAGGGTGGAAATCCGGGGCCCCCCTCTTTTGCATTCGTGTGCATCCGAATGGCCGTTTGTACCGAAGTTCGAACTTCCGCACACCGTACGTATTATTTAAATCGTGTAGACAGGACCTGTATTTGTTACTGAAAAATAACACATATCATTGTGATAAAATAAACTTTATTGGTAGTAATGATGCAGCAGGTGGTCTACAACAGAGGAAAACATTGCAGTCCCTTCGCTGATGGGCTCTAGCATCTACTCACAGCAAGTGATAGACTCGGGCCCTAAAGAAAGATTTACAATGACTTCTACCTAGACTATATATACCAAGGCCTGACCACAACAGCTGAATAACATGTTTCCTAGGCTGCGGTGAACACCACCTAGGGAGAGGCAAGTAGGAAATGGATGTCCAAGGTTATATAGGGCAGAATCAAACAAAATAAATTGATCTGTGCAGGTATGATCTATCTCTCATCTTAATAGCCATGAGAACAGTACCAAAAAGTTCATTTCCCTGGTCTGTTCCTAGGGAAAAATTGTCAGGCTGAGATGAAACTGTGTGGCAGGGCCCGATAAACACAAATTAATGTTTACTTGCCTCTGAGCAGATATTAACATTTCACCATGCTATTAATAAAGAATCTAGAACCCATCTGATGTGTGACAGGAGCCATCCCCATTACAGACAGAGAGGCTTATCACACAATGACTTAAAGCAGCACTGCAGCTGAAAAGTTCCATCTTCCATGCTGCCCTTACTGCACAACATCATAATTCTTCTGTTCCAGTCCCATGGGAGTCCGAGGATTTTTTTTTTAAATGGGGTGGGGGAGACCAAGGAGGTTGGGAGAAGAACGGGGCTGTCGCGCTTACAGAGCCCTGTTTCAGACAGCCCTGTCCTCCTCCCGACCTTCTCCCGTGCTGCGGGTGCCACTTTTTATTGATGGAAAATCTCAGTCAATAAAAAGCGGTGCCCAAAGCATGGGGGAAGGTTGAGAGGAGGTCAGGAGGAGGACGGAGTAGGATGGGGCTGTCTGAAATGGGGCTCTGTAAGCGTGACAGCCCTGTTCTTCTCCCTACCTCCTCGTGGCTTCCCCCCCCCCCATTTGAAAAAGTCCTGAGGTAAAACCGCATCTTTTTGCTAACTGGAAAAACTCGTTAGCAAAAAAGACAGTTTTACCTTGGTCTCCCATGGGACTGGAACAGCAGAACACCAGAAGAATGATGACATCATGCAGTAAGGCAGCTCAGAAGGTTGAATCTTCTGGCTGCACTGCCGCTTTACTTCAGCATGTGGTAAGCCTCAGAATGACTCAACATGTGGATATATTCTGTTGAAAAAGCAACAAGCCTCATTAAGATTTCTTGGCTCCTGCATGAGAACAAAGCAACAAGTCAAATTTTTTTTTGTGAAGGTTTCAGCAATTTGTGCAAAATGTGTATGCATAAAACCTCTTTTACCTTTGCGAAAGTGCGCACACAGGGATGCACACACAAAGCAAGCACAGACAACTTTGTTGATAAAAGAAGATGCAAACAAAATCTGGATCCCAGTTTTGAAATACAATAGAATTAAAACTCAACACTTACAAAGGAACTCCACCCAGGGACAGGGGGATTCCCAGCAGATAATGGCCCATCAACCAACCATTAGCCAAACAGACACTAACGAGCCTTGCATTTCTATACCCAGAAACTAACCATTCAATTACACAAATTTACATACACAGTTGTCCCTTTACATTCTCTGCTTTGACTTTCATGGTTTTATGTATTCGTGGAAATTCCCCCCCCCTGCTCTCCCCAACACAGCCTCTGAGCATTTAAGGAGGAAAACTTCCTGCACACATACACACACAGGGAAGATCCCAGCAAGCAAGCAACCCCCACACCAGCCTCTGAGGGTCTAAGGCAAAAGAAAATCACAGCCCCATGCTGTGAGCACGCAAGCAAAGTCCCCCCCTTGCCACTTCCCTCTCTGTGTTTTAACAAACTGAATTGCTTCTTTAAAACTCACATTTCTCCCCATGTCTCCTCATGGCCGAAAGAAAAGCACAGCTGCATTTTTGCCACCCCCTCTCTGTGTCTCAACAAACTGAACTGCTTCTTTAAAACTCACATTTTGAACCTTTCCTACACACATTCACACACAGGGAAGGTGCGGGTGGCATCTCCCAGCAAGCAACTGACCTAGCTTCTGAGCATTTAAGGAGGAAAGTTTGTGTGCTCACAGTATGGGACTGTGCTTTTCTTTCAGCCAGCAGGAAGCTTTCCTCCTTAAATGCTCAGAGGCTGGGTTGCTGTGAGATGCCACCCGCACCTTCTGTGTGTGTGAATGTGTGTAGGAAAAGTTTGAAATGTGAGTTTTAAAGAAGCTGAGTTTTAAATTCAGTTTGTTGAGACAGAGAGGGGGTGGCAAGCATGCAGCTGTGCTTTTCTTTGGGTCATGAGGAGACATGGGGTGAAATGTGAGTTTTAAAGAAGCAATTCAGTTTGTTAAGACACAGAGAGGGGAGTGGCAAGGGGGACTTTGCTTGCATGCTCACAGCATGGGGCTGTGATTTTCTTTCCTCCTTAAATGCTCAGAGGCTGGGTCAGTTTCCATGTGTGTGTGTGTGTGTTTAGGAAGGGCTCCTTGTTAAACCCTCAGAGGCTGCTTTTTTCACTTTCGCGGGGGTCTTGTTCCCATAACCCCTGCGAATGTGAAGGGACGACTGTACTCCCCTACAGGGGTTCACAGAATATAAACCCCAGACACACTCCTACCCAACCATTCTCTGAAGATGCCAGCCACAGATGCAGGCGAAATGTCAGAAAGAAACTATTCCAGAACACAACCAGGAAAAAAACAAGGAAAATCTAAAGATGCAAACAGCCCATGCAACAGGACAGTAGAAATAGCAGTTTCTGCAAATAATAATAATAATAATAATAATAATAATTCATTCTCAAGATGAATGTGATTCTTGTTATATCACAAACAAGGGCAAAAAAAAATCTTGCACAGAAGACATGCTGGGAATAGCTGTATCTCTCAGGTTTGGAGAGTGTCAGTGGTGGAGGGGTGGGTGGGGGATGTATTTCTTTACAATCTATTTTTGAAGGACTTGCCAAAAATTCACAGATTTTGTATTTGGGATGAGAAAAACTTAACAGGTCGGTTGGTTTAAAAATATGAAATTCACAAGTTCAAAACTAGAACTTGATCTATTTTCCCACTCCTGTACCATAAACACATGAGACTAGTTGAAATGTTCAGCCTTACTCAAAATTTGAGTGAGTTTGAATGAAACAGCTTTTCACTAAGTAATATTCAATACATAAATATTTTCTTATTGCATTTAAAACTAGTCAGACTGATGTCTGTGTATTGTGTTTAGGGATGCATTTCCACCAAATGCAATTCTGACTTGAGCTGTATAGAACAGGGTCATTGTTTATCTTGCCTGTCACTGAGCTGCAGCTAAAAATCTGTTTCCTAAACAAGCTAGCCAGCAAGTGAGTACTATATATCCTCAAAACCATAAAAAGGGAGGGCAACAATTTGATACCATCCATCTTGCCTCTGACCTAGCATCACTTGAGAAACCCACCCTCTTTACATATAGCAAAACACTACTGTATGAAACCTGTTCATATATACTTTCCCCATGATCTACTGTAGATGTGAGCAACATGCGATCCTACAGATATTTATAGACTGCAGCTTCCATCAGAAGCTAGCATGGCCAATGATGAAAGGTGAGGGGAATTGCGATACGAAAGCTATCTGGAGGGCTACAAGTTGCTCACATGTGCCTTACATCTTATGACCGATAAGCAATATTGTGAGGTGTGTGTTTCTTTTAGCTTAGCTGCGTGGGTGCTTAACGTGAGAATTGGTTTCTGAACCTGATGGGTTTATGAGAATGTTTGGGTGCTTAAAGTGAGAATGGGTTTATGATCCAGGGGATATCTTCAGGTTGTCTATCATCAAGAGCTAATCTACTTCAACAGAAAAAGCTTCCACATTTATTAAGGGGAAATGAATATTTCATTTCAATGCTGTTCACAGTGAAAGTCATCTTCAAGTGCAGCAGCTTGCAGTTGGCACTATAAAGACTATTCTGTGTTCCTGGAAGTCCCCAAGCCTCTGCTATACCATTTGTCTTATCATTGGCATGTGGCGCATACAGTGGGAATATAAGACTTAAAGGTATAAGCTCATCTCCATTTCCTTCTGGAAATGCAGCCGGGGTGGGGGGATGTGATTGTATTAATAAACGTATTTGCATTTCAAGATCCCTTCATGGAATAGAAGAATTTCCGACATAAAAAAGAGAGGGGGGGGAAAATAAATGAGTTGTTCGCTCAGATTAGGTCTGTGTCTCTGAAACACAGTGTGTTAGAATGTTAATTGAGTTTGACATAAGCATGGATATAAAATGCATGATGCCACTCAACGTACCAGCAGTGAAACTGATTACCAATTATAATCATTCTATGCTTGGTGACAGCATACCAAGATGGAGATGTTGAATATTTCAGTTGGCAATATTATCTGAGTTGTTTAAAATACTGACTACGTGCCCTGAAACCGATAGAGGTAATTGGTATGCATGTAAGAGCTGGCAGACTGAACACATCACTTATTTATAGACTCTTTTGATGTAACTCTGTGGAGGGGGGGGGAGTTAATGAAACATGCTTCAAAGGCAAATTTACACTCTCCATTATATTATGACAAAGTACAAATGACTGTGCCCAAATAACTGTTTTCTGGTGAATGGAGTCCCTTTATCTTTTTATCAACCAGTCCAATGAAAAGTCCAGTGGGGGATGCAGGAAGGAAGATGGGAAGTGTGAGAACGTTGCTATTATAATCTTCATTTTTTGTTTGTGCATATTGTATGGAGGATGTAAATACATGCTGTGGTGGGAAGGGAAGAAGGAACAGTATATGACGTTCCCTCTGGTTTGCTCCACAAATTGTTTTATGATCCTCTCTGGACTCATTCATCAGCAAACTTCATGTCAACAGCTGATAGGAAAGCTTGAACTGATCATGAAACAGGATGCAGGAAGTGACACAGTGACCTTTGCTGCAAAGCAGTAAACCCGCCAAATTAGCTTTTGTTTAAACCTTCTACTATATAAAATGCTGAGAGTCTGACCAGGAAAATAAAGTACTGTATATAAAAATCTTGACATAATATTTATAGAATTCCTTGTTTTGGCCAGAGCTGGTTTTAAATCAGACGTGATCTTATTGGAATGCAATTTTGTCACAGGGAAGAAAGAAAGCGATGGGAAAGATGCTGTGCTGTCCCTACTAGCATCCTGAGACAATGTATAAAGATAGAAGAAAACAGTAGGCCAGTTAGATATTTTCAGACTTGAGACTTAAGGGTCTCATGGGGGAGTGAGGCTCCTTAACAAGTAATCCACTTACTTTGCCAACTTAAATATGTGGCAAGGCACACCTGGTGCCCACATATTCATTCTGTTCAGTAGTATCCTGGACTTCTGCCCCTCCAAACAGACCTGGTAATGAATCTAATGGAATGAATGTACAGTAATGCCTTTCTGAAGGCACCCATAACTGAAAATGGTAGGATTCCACTGCTTATGAACTGCATATGGCTTCTGGATCCCATATCTGTCACCCCTGAAGTCCTATCTCACCCCACCCCACCCCACCCCACCCCATTTTTTTTTTAAAAAAACGATTCAATTTTTATTCAGTTTTGCTCCCAGACTATGCAGAGAGCCATCCCAAATACATGAAAATGTACAAAAATATCCCCACCTCACAAGCACCCCTGAACCTCATTACCCCAAATACCTGTTTTCTCCTGCAGCTCTTCTCAAAATGGCAACAGAAAGTGATACCACATCACCACCTGGCAATAATTTGAGAGGGACTGCAGAGGAGATGTTGGGGTTGCTCTGGAGTTGTGTGGTTTGCAGGAGGTCGGGGGGGGGATAGATTGGCCCCTGGCTCTATGCAGTTTCCCATCCCTGCATTAGGCCAAGTCCTCTTAAAACTACATAGCCCTAGTTAAGAAAAAGGTGGCAGCTCTTCAAGCATGTATCAGGGATCCATAATTCAACACTGTTTCATTTTACATTGCCCAGCCTCCTCTTATGCCAGGAACACTAGGGACAAAAGTTGCAGAAAGTACATTACAGTACAGTATTTCCTGTACTGAAACAGAATGCATATCACATTTATTTTCATTGTTTCGAGATGTAAACAGTGACATGCTAGAGCACTAAACAAGGGACTACTTACGTACAGAGAGACTGTTGCTGATTTAAATGCAGTTTGAATAGGTTCTACTGCAATGCTGAAAGCTGTAATTGGAACTGTAGGTCAGTGTAACACAATGAGGGACTAAAACAAACACAAAATACATACCAGGATGCAAGAAGCAACTTTTATTAGTGGAAGGAAGAGAACAAAATGGCCATCACCATTATTATTACTGCAACCTATGTGGCTGAAGTACAACAACCTCAATTTAGAAGATTTTCAGATGCAGTGAAATGCGGCAAAAAACTGCATCCCAAACCATGACAGAAGATCGTGATGAGAACAGAAAGGGTGACATTAGCAGACTCCCATGTCCTCAGCTGTTCCCGGGGCATAGCACTGCCATGGATGAGGCTTCACTTTTATATTGATGAAGACAAGCCACCAATAAAAAAGGACGCCTTATTCATGCCCATGCTACACCCCCTGGAACACTGAAGGATGTCATCATCTGGTAACGTCACCCATTTCTGTTCTCATTGTGATCGTGACGCAGTTTTTGCTGCATCTGATCATCTCCTTATCTTGTTCTCTAGGGAGAGTTCAGGCTTGATTTGTTTGAGGACCCATTTGTTTATCTTTTTAGCCATCCACGGTATCCACAGAACTCTTCTCCAGCATCACATCTCATAGAATCATAGAGTTGGAAAAGACCACAAGGGCCGTCCAGTCCATCTCCCTGCCATGCAGAAACATATCAAAGCACCCCTGACAGATGGCCATCCAGCCTCTGTTTAAAAAGAGTTGGGTTTTTTTCTATCAGCTTTCTTTACCATCCAGTTCTCGCACCCGTACATAGTAATGGAAAATACAATTGCATGGACAATCCCAGGTTAGTGTTCAGTTGTATATCTTTGCACTTCAGGATCTAATGTAGTTCTTTCATAGCTGCCCTTCTCAGTGTTAGTCTTCTTCTGATTTCTTGTGTGAAATATCCATTCTGATCAACAATTCATCCAGAGTATGGGAAATCTTTAATTATTGCATTTTCCTCATCATCCACATTGAATTTAAGTAAATCCTACATGGTCATTTTTTCCCCCTTAATGTTCCTGTAAGCCTGCCATAGCACTTTCTTCTTTGACTGTCTTTAGTAGTTGTTCCAAAACTTTGTTATTTTCTGCTAGTATTATGTTGTCATCTTAATATCATAGATTATTGATATTCCTTCCTCTGCTCTTCACTCTCCTTCTTCCAAGTCTAAACCTGCTCTGCACATGCTATTTTCTCCATATAAGTTGAACAAATAGGGTGATAGAATGCAGCCTTGCTTTACCCCCTTTCCAACTGGGTACCATTCTGTTTCTTCGTATTCTGTTCCAACAGTAGCCTCTTGTCCTGAGCACAGGTTTTGCATCAGGACAATCAAATGTAGTCGCACACCCATTTCTTTAAAAGCAATCTATAGCTTTTCATGATCTATGCAGTCAAAGACTTTGCTATAATCTATAAAGCACAGGCTGATTTTCTTCTGAATATCGCTGGGGACCTACTGTTATTGCCAAATGTAGGCATGTGTTTTTATCAAATGTTTTAATTGTTGTTTTAATTTGTAAATTGATTTAATAACTTTTTAAGGGGGGGAAGGGAGTATATTGTTTTACTTGTATGGTTTTTTAATGTTGTTAACAGCCCTGATTGGATTACCAAAGGGCGGTATATAAATAATAATAATAATAATAATTATTATTATTATTATTCTGGAATTCTTTGATGCACTCCATTATCCAATGTATGTTTGCAGTGTGATCCCTAGTGCCTTATCCTTTCCTGAACCCAGCTTGCACCTCTGGAATTTCTCACTCCATATACAGTAGGATTCTTTGTTGCAACATTTTGAACATGACTTTGCTTGCATGGGAAATCAATGAAATGGTCGTGTAGTTACTGCAATCTTTGGTATCTCTTTTGGGGGGATAGGACTATATATTGAACATTTCCAGTCTGTGGGACATTGTTTTGTTTTCCACGTCTGTTGGCAGATTTTAGTTAGAACTAAGGTCAATTCTGTCTCTGTAGATTGCAGCTGTTCTATTGGTATGTGATCTGTTCCTCCTGATTGCTCTGAGTGCAGCTTTTACTTCACTTTCAAACATTTGGGGTTCATCTTCCTATGATTCTTCTTCCCATGTGTCATTCATCCTTTCCTCTCTTTGATATAGCTCTTCTGTGTATTGCTTCCATCATATTTTTATTTTATCTTGGTTATGTATTATGTTCCTTTGCTGATCGTAGAGCATCTCTCCCCTTGATTTAAATTTCCCCTTGATTTCCTGGATCTTGTTCTTCTTTTTGTTGTCATCTTCTATTTCTCTGCAATAATTATTATAGTAATTCTCTTTATCCTTGTACACGAATCATTGAACAGTTGCATTCATGGTTCTGGCTCTATTCCTGTCCCCATTTGCTTTTGCTTCTCATTTGTCCTTTGCTGCTTGAAGCATTTCATCTGTCATCCATTGATTCTTCTCTTTCTTTTTGGCTACAAATAACCTCTTTCTGCATACTTCCTTGACTATGTCCCTGGCTTCTCTCCATAGTTTATCTAGTTCCCAGTCTGTTAGCCCCTGCATGCAGGCCTAGTCCCAAAAGTTTGGTTCAGGATTCATGAGAATGTGCTAGGCCTTGTTTTCTGATGAGAAGGTCAAGGAGCGGTTTCTCATGGGAACAAGAGAGACAGTGCGGCCTCTAAAATAAGGATGGTAAGGTTTAAAGACACCTGGCCCCACTAATTAGCTTACATTCTTTGTTTCCCACTAACAGGTTTTGCCCATAAGTTTCATTTCTTTGTATACCATACTTCTTGTGAAAGTAAAATTCATACAAGGGAGGGGTGGGTTGTGAGACAGTCTCTTTCTGTCTCTCCTTTCCAGTGTATAGCTCTGAAAGGTAGGTGTATTTTCCTTGCTTTTGTCTTCTACAAACCAATACAATGCCTGTTTACCTATCTATCTGCTGCATTCAATAAAGTATCCTATTCGGGAACACAATGGCTGCATGGTTATTTCTGTCTGCCTCACATTCCTCCAAGATTCAGCAGGCCTCTCAACTCAGGGCAGCCTTGCCGGTGTAAAACATGGTCTATTAGGCTTAATAGTGCAAATCTATTTTTCCACATTATCTTTAAATTCTGCTGGGATGTTCTTCAGGTCATATTTTGGTATGATGGTTGGTTTAGTGTTCTCCTTTAGCTTTATTCTAATTTTTGATACTAGTAGTTCATGGTCTGTGCCAAACTCCATGGCTGGTCTCATTTTTGCTGTGAGAATAGAGCTTCTCCATCTTCTGTTCTCAATTATGTAGTCTATCAGATTTTTAATGGCCAGCCAGTGATGTCCATGTGTACAATCTTCTCTCTGGTTGTATGAAGAAAATGTTTGTGATGAACAGTTTGTTGACCTTGCAGAATTCTTCCAGTCATTGTAACCCTAGTATTATTATATCATTAGGTCAATTCATGTTGTTTGTCTTAAAAAAAATATTTTTTTAAAAAAACTGAAATATAACTCAGAAAAAAAATATGAATTTTAGTTGAGTTCACCCTAACAAAATGAATTTCAACAGGGAGAAATGTAGGATACTACACCTGGGCAGTAAAAATGAAATGCACAGATATAGGATGGGTAACACATGGCTTGAGGGCAGTACATATGAAAAGGATCTAAGAGTCTTAGTGGACCACAAGCTGAACATGAGTCAACAGTGTGATGCAGCAGCTAAAAAAAGCAAGTGTGATTCTAGGCTGCATTAATAGGAGTATAGTGTCTAGATGAAGGGAAGTAATAGCGCCACTGTATTCTGCTTTGGTCAGACCTCACCTGGAATATCGTGTCCAGTTCCGGGCACCACAATTCAGGAAGGATATTGAGAAGGTGGAACGTGTTCAGAGAAGGGCAACCAGGATGGTGGGTGGTCTGGAAGACAAGCCCTATGAGAAGCAGCTTAGGGAGCTGGGCATGTTTAGTCTGGAGAAGAGAAGGTTAGAAGGTGACATGATAGTCATGTTTAAATATTTGGAGGGATGTCATACTGAGGATGGAGTAGGCTTGTTTTCTGCTGCTCCAGAGACTAGGACATGGAGCAATGGACTCAGACTACAGGAAAAGAGATTCCACCTAAACATTAGGAAGAACTTCCTGACAGTAAGAGCTGTTTGGAAGTGGAATACACTGCCTCATAGTGTGGTGGAGTCTCCATCTTTGAAGGTTTTTAAACAGAGGCTGGATGGCTATCTGTCGGGAATTATTTACTTGTTTATTCCTCCATGGCATGAGGTTGGACTGGATGGCCTTGTGGTCTCTTCTAACTCTATGATTCTATGATTAACCCTGTAAAATATTCACACAAATAATAATGAAAATGAGAAGTGGTTCAGAAAGTACAAGGTACATGTTTTTATTTTGAAGAGCTGTTATTTTGGGGGAAAGATTCTGCTTGCACCCACATTATTCAATCTTAAATGCTACAAGACTAGAAATCTTTTTATTTGTGATGTGTTTAAGAATTAAAAAACACAACAACCCAAGGCAGCACAAATGTTTAAATAAACGGTTCAATAATCTGCCATTTTCTTTTACTAATCACAGTTATTAAAGGAAGCTCTTGGTGTTTTTATTGTGTTTTAAATGGGCACAGAAAATCTGAGTCTGATGATGACCTTTGTACATCATGCTGCAAATTGATTTTGATGACCTTTCACTCTCTAGTAATGAGGCAGGCTGCATGCATATTACTCATCCTTCTAGCTCCCACAGCTCTCCAATTGTCTAGTTGTATGTGCATAAGAATCCTTTGGCCTTTCCTTTGTCTCTGTGCTGCTGATTAGTTGTTGCAAGGTTTGCTTTTCCATTCTAAATCTAAACTGAAGGAGAATTTGGATTTGTAACAGTGTGTGACTTATTCATTTATTCCTGAAAGCTTTTTCAGTTTGATTTTGATTCTTGACTGTCCTTTCCCCAAATTTTATGGCAAAAGGCTTGATGATGTCAATGTTATGTTATTGATCGCCGAGATCCTACATCACAGACATAGTTACAAACAAACAGCTACATTTGGTTTCGGAACCCAATTTCCTGAACCTACTTTAACACTCAGCAACTGTTCTGCTGGTGACTGGGATACAGCAGGATGATGTTTCCAGCCCCCTCTCACCAGTGATCTGCAGTGCAATGAGATGTTGTGATGGGGGGGGGGGCTTTTGTGATCATGTGTCATGATTGTGAATATGGAACATGGCTGAAAATGGAGCAGTTACAGATCTGTAGTTCTTTTTTTAAAAAATTTAAATATATTTTTATTAATTTTATAATCATACATTATAATATCCAAACAATACTTATTTAGTATAACACATAAAATTACCATAAGCATCACAATTTTCTATTAACTAATTTCAAAAGTTAACATAAATTCTTTACTATAATTCTTTTCATGAATATTACTTCCCCTACCCCCCACCACCACCTCAGTGCTCCCTTTCACGGGAGCCATTATCCCTTACCTAATCTTTCCAGAATCTCATTTCTTCCTGTGGAGGTAACCTCCCATCTTTTTCTGTAATACCCTGTAGTTCTGGGTAATGAATCTATTACTGCAATGCAGGATGTCAGTACATATTTTTATTCTTCATATATCAGTGAACAGGAGCTCAGCTGACAGGCAAGGCCAATAGGGATGTTTTGCATGAGTGTTTAGAGGGGAGTTTTGAGGAGAAGACCCTGAGTTCTGTTTCAGTGCCTACTTAAGATGACTAAATATGGAATGTGAGGGAGCTGCTGCAGTCAGCTGCAACAGCTGTGATATGTTTGTGTTCGTCTTGGAGGATGTGGATAGCTACACCTGCAGCAAGCACAAGTTGGCTGTCCTGTTGGAAGAGAAGGTCCAGCAACTTGAAGCTCATGTATCTACTTTTCAGCATATTAGGGTTCATGAGGTTTTCTTGGATAGAGTGGAGCAGACTGTCCTGGATGAGGAACACAGGGGAAGTTTCTGAGGAAGAGATCAGTTCCCAAACACAGAAGGTAGACATTTGGAGAAAAGTGAAACATAAAAGTTGAAGGGCCAGAGATCAATCTGTGAGTTTGGAACTACAGAATTGATTTGAAGCTATTTCTCTTATAATTAGTGACAAGGAACAACAGCAAGAGCAACAGTCCTCAGAGAATGTGCAAGAAACCTTGAAAGATGCAGCATATGGAATAGCCTCTATCAATCCTCAGAGGAGGTGTGTGGTGGTGGTATGGGATTCCCTGCTGAGGCAACATAGGTCCAGGTTATTTGAAGGACTGCATCTCCCTGTATGAGCCCAGTAGAGCTTTAAGATCATCTAGAGACAGTCCAACTCATTACTGTTAAGTTGGATCTTTGTCTAAAAGCCTATCTTAAAATAGCCTCCAGTCCTGCAACATACTCTGTAAAAGCAAAAGCCTTTATTTTGATTTTTAGTTTTTCTTACACACAATTTTTATCTTAGATCTCATGGATCACATTTTATTTCAGGTTTTATATATGCAGGCTTTTTGCCTTGTAAGTTGCCCTAGAAGCAATTTTGAGGAAGTCTGGTATAGAAATACTGTATTTTAAACTAATTAATAATCTTAAATTGTAAAACTTTGATATATTTGCTGAGTTTCTATCAAATCTATTTCAGGGTTTGGAAATATTCGAGAACATTTTTTTTCTGCATTGGGAAAGTGGAGTGGAGGAACATAGCATGGCAGGAGGTTGGACCTGCGTGGCAGGGGGTTGGACTGGATGGCCCTTGTGGTCTCTTCCAACTCTACAATTCTAGGATTCTATGATTCTCTCTCTCCCACCACCTTCTCAGGCATGTTGGTAGGAACAAGGGAGAGGCTTTCTCAGTGACTGCTCCCAGACTCTGGAACTCCCTCCCCAAAGAGGCTAGGATGGTCCCATCTTTGATCTCCTTCCAGAGGCAGGTTGAGACATTTTTATGTTGCCAGGTTTTTATGAACCAACAAGGACAGGGCTAGTGAGGCTGTGGGGTGGTTTAAAAAAATTAATGGGGGATTGGTTCTGTGCCCCCCCCCACAGATACTGAAATCCACGGACAACAACAAACGCCGGACCCCACCCACCACCACCCTGCCGCTGCCACCACTGAAGCCCTCCCTGGGGAAGAGAGGAGGGAGGTGAGCTCTCCTCCTCCTCTCCCTTCCCTGCCCTCCTCACCCTGCACCTCAGCTCAGTCTCTCACTCACTCGCCTTGCTGCCACTGCCCCCAGTGTAAAGATCTCTTGTCCTCCCTTGCAGAGGCTGCTGCTGCCATTAGTGCTGCTGCGTGCGGGGGGGGGGGCAAAGCGGAGGAAGTGGGAGAGGCAGAGGGCTTTCACCCAGGCTGGGCCATGCTGCCATCACTGCCACCACTGCTACTGCTGCCAGGCAATGGGTAAGGGAGAGGAGCCCTCAGCCGCTGCCACTGCTGGAGCCCTCACGGGGGAAGGGGGGAAGCGAGGCAAGATTTCTCCTCCTCCTATCCTTTCACCCCTGCTATCACCCCCGCTGCCATTTGAGCCCTCATGGGGGAAGGAAGAAGGGAGCAAAGATCTCGCCTCCCCCTCTCCCTTCTCCCCTGCCATTTTCCCCACTGCTACTGATGCCCTCATTGAGGAAGGGAGAAGGGAGGTGAGATCTCTCCTCCCCCTCTCCCTTCGCCCCCCCCCACCGCCAACTGCAGATAACTGAATCGGCGGATGGTGAATCAGTGGATACAGGGGTGCTACTGTATTTTAATTTTTTACTGTAATGTTTTTAACTTGTAAATTGTTAAATTCTTTTCTAAATTTTATATTTATAATGTGATTTTAACTTTGTACTGTTTTTAGCTTGTTTTGTTTTTATAATGATGTTAGCCATCTTGTGTCTCATAATAGAAACAGTGGTTTGTGGGCCTGACAAGATGTCTAAAGACATGTGCTGTCTCCCTGGGGCAAAAGGCTGTGCTGTAATTGAGAGGCTGACAAAATGTTTCAAGCTCACTGACCATTACCCCTTCCTTTTGGCCCATGGGGCTACCAATGACACTGTAAGGCATAGCCTTCAGAATATCAGAAGGGATTATGATGCTCTGGGTAGGAAGCTGAAGGACCTTGATGCACAGGTTGTCATTTCAGCTCTTCTCTCAGTTGAAGGACATAGCCCAGGAAAGGACAGAAGAATAGTTCAGATGAACAACTGGCTCCTCAGATGGTGCCGCTGGGAACAATTTTGCTTCTTGGACCATCTGATCAGGAGGGCTTTAAACTGAGCTGTGTGTGGGAGGGACACAGTATACTTGAGGGGAGGAGTTCATCAAGTGCTGGAGATAATAGCCTAACTGTTATATAGAGAACTGGGCAAATAATACAAGAATGCAAGACTGGAAGGGAAAAAAACTTAAACAAGCAGCTGGGGAGAATGGCCCATGGCCTCAGATGTCTGTACACTAATGCAAAGAGCATGGGAAATAAACAAGATGAACTTGTACTCTTAACACAGCAAAGCAAATGTGATATAATGGGCATCACTGAAATCTGCTGGAATGAGTCTCTTGATTGGAATGAAGTAATAAAGGGGTATGACCTATTTTATACAAATAAACCAAACAGGAGAGGAGGAGGAGGAGCAATATATTTCAAGCATGATTAACCTGTGAAGCAATCCATGACGTAAATCCTAGAAGACAGGTTGAGAGCATCTGGGTAAAAATTAAGGGAGAGAGAAAGAGCAGGGATGCCATTGTGGGGGTTTACTACAGACCTCCAAGGCAGACTGAAGACTTGGATGATGCCTTCCTAGAACAGATGACCACACATTCAGAAAGGAGAGATGCAGTAGTAATGGGGGATTTCAACTATCTGATATTATATAAGGTCCAACAGATTCCTCACTCACCTTCCAACTTCATTATCCAAAAGGTGGAAGAGGCAACAAGGGGATCAGCTTTTTAGATCTGATCCTAACCAACAGTGGTGACCTGGCTAATGGGTTGGAAGTGACGGGATCCTGAGGTGGGAGTGACCATATTCTCCTGGAGTTTATGGAAAGGGGAAGCTAAGCATAATCAGACATACATTCTAGTCTTTAAGAAAGCTGATTTCAATAAACTTAGGGAAATATTGGGTGTTATCCCATGATCAGGAATACTTAAAGAGAAGGAAATTCATGATGGATGGGAGTTTCTTAAAAGTGAGATATGGAAAGCACAATTTCAAACAGTTCCAATGAGTAGGAAAAATGGGAGGTGTCTAAAGAAACCATAATGGATGTCTAAAGAACTTATAACTGAGTTAAAATTTAAAAGGAACATGTACAAGAAAAGTGGGGAAATCACCAAAGAGGAATTCAAATAAATAGCCAGCTTGTTTTGGGAGAAAGTCAAAAAAGATAAAGCAGAGAATAAGCTCTGATTTGCTAGAGAGGTTAAAAATAATAAAAAGGGCTTTTTTTTTGTTATGTCCATAGCAAAATGTGATGTAGTAGTTTGATTGCTGGACTGTGAGTTTGGAGACCAGGGTTTGAATCCCTGTTTGGGTATGAAACCGCACTGGGTGACCTTGGGCAAGTTACACTATCACAGCCTCAGAGGGGGTAACAGCAAACCCCCTCTGAACAAATCTTGCTTTAGAGTCGCTATCAGTTAGAAATGACTTGAAGACACAACAACAACAACTGTAGCAAAAGGAAGAACAAGGAAATGGTAGGAACTTTGTATGGAGAAGATAGGAAAATGCTAACAGGGGACAGAGAAAAGGCAGAACTACATCTTAACTGGTTGTACAGAGGTAGTACAGGAATACTTGGCTACTCTAAATGAAATCAAGTCTCCAGGGCCAGATGAACTATATTAAACGAACTGGCAGAAGCAGTCTCAGAACCACTAGTAATAATCTTCGAGAATTCCCAGAGAACAGAAGTACCAGCAGACTGGAGGAGGGTAAATGTTGTCCCCATCTTCAAAAGAAGGACAAAGAAAGAGGACTCAAACAATTACCACCTGGTCAGCCTGACATGAACACTAGGAAAGATTCTAGAGCAGATTATTAGACAGTCTATAAGCAGTTAAAAAGGAATGCCGTGATAACTAAAGGTTAACATGAGTTTCTCAAAAACAAGTGATGCCAGACTAATCTGATCTCTCTCTCTCTCTCTCTCTCTCTCTCTCTCTCTCTCTCTCTCTCTCGAGTTACAACTTTGATAGATTAAAGGAATGCTGTGGATATAGCATATCTTGATTTCAATAAGGCCTTTGAAAAGGTCCCCCATGATATTCTTGCAAATAAGCTAATAGAATGTGGGCTAGACAATGCTACTGTTAGGTAGATTTGTAATTGATTGACCAACCGAACATAAAGGGTGCTCATCAATGGCTCCTCTTCATTCTGGGGAGAAGTGACTAGAGGGGTGCCATAGGGTTCTGTTCGGGCCCCAGCGCTATTCAATATCTTTATAAATGTCTTGGATGATGGACTAGAGGGCATGCTTATCAAATTTACAGACAACACCAAATTAGGAGGGGAAGACAGAATCAGAATTCAAAATTACCTTAACAAAATAAAGAGTTGAGCCAAAACTAACAAAATGAATTTCAACAGGAAGAAAGTTAAGGTGCTATACTTAGACAGAAAAAAAAAAATGAAAAGCACAGATCTAGGATGGGTGAAACCTAGCTTGACAACAGTGCATGTGAAAGGGATCTAGGAGTCTTAGTGGACCACAAACTGAACATGAGTCAACAGCGTGATGTGACAGCTAAAAAAGCCAATGTAATTCTAAGCTTCATCAATAGTATAGTGTCTAAATCAAGGGAAGTAATAGTACTACTGTATTTTGCTTTGGCCAGCCTTCACCTGGAATACAGTGTCCATTTTTGGACACCACAATTTAAGAATAATATTGACAAGCTGGAAGGTTTCCAGGAGAGGGCAACCAAAGTGTTGAAAGGTCAAGAAGCCCTGCCTGATGAAGAGCAGCTCAGGGAGCTGGGTGTATTTAGCCTGGAGAAGAGAAGGTTAAGAGGTGATATGATGGTTATGTTTAAATATTTGAAGGGGTGACATTTTGAGGATGGAGCAAGCTTGTTTTCTGCTGCTCTAGAGAGTAGAACACAGAGCAATGGATTCAAATTGCAGAAAAAGAGATTCCACCTAAACATTAGGAAGAACTTTCTGATGGTAAGAGCAGTTTGACAGTAGAATGCACTGTCTCAGAGTGTGGTAGAGTCTACTTCTTAGGAGGTTTTTAAACAGAGATGGATGGCCATCCACCGGGAGTGCTTTGATTGTGTATTCCTGCATGGCAGGAGGTTGGACTAGGTGGCCCTTGTGGTCTCTTCCAGCTCTATGATTCTATTATCTTTTTCCCCCCTGGATTTTTATCTACATTAGAAAAACATTTGATACAATAAATGGATGAATGGATGGATGTGTACATGCCTAAAAGAACAAATAAAGGATTGACATGAGTAATACCTGAATATCATTTAATTGGAAGCACATGATGGAGATGCAATAGAAGCCATGTCCTGATGCTGGGCTTCCCATAGGCAACAGATTGGCTGCTATGTGAGCAGAATGCTGGGCTAGATAGGCCTTTAGGTTTTAGGCTAACATGGTTCAGCACCTTTAATGACTCTTTTAAAGTTCAGCCTAAAACCTACATAGCTGTTCTTATGTTCTTAATGACTGGATCCTGTCCATGCCACTCTGATGTCAGGGACCTAACACAAACCCATTGTGTTTCCACTAACTACAGTCTGAAAATATGTGCTATACCTGAGTTTCTTCATTTTACTTGATCATCAGCTGGATGCGATTTTTGAAAGAGACAGACCTGTGGAGATTGTCCAGTGGGTGCAATCCAATGATGTCTCTTGCTGACAGAGCTGCCTCCACTAGCATTGTGCTCTTCAAAGTTTATTCTAGAGGGTCAGCAGACCCTCCGAAGTAAATATTCATTTGGCATTGGGGCTACGGGAGGGAGGAGAGATGGAAAAGCCCTGCATGACTTACCCAACATTGGACTTCCATCCAGTGTGCATGTCTGAATTACCAGGCTGTGACAAAAGTAGGGAAATGAATACATAAATAAATAAATGTTAGTATCCCAAGGGAAAATAAATTTGCCTTTTCATGATCCCCATTGTGCACTGTACTGTCTAACCATGAACTAAAGTTTCATAAGTCAAACATAATTCAAGAGTGGATGGTGCTATTGCCTGTGTGCTGTCAGACTATAAAAAAATAAATAATGAATGGGATAAAAGCTCATCTCCATGGTGAGTGCTTAGAAGAGAAATGTGGCTATATTTCTAAATTCATATCCAACAATGTGGAGATTTTAGACCCTGCTGCTAAACCTTTGCGATGAAAATGCCAATGGGCAATGCATCTGAGAATTTCTCTCTGATGCTATCAAGGAATTTATGAACCAGTTCTGTCAGCTACTTTATTGTATCAAATCAATGATCTCACAGAGCTTATCAAAGACAGCAAGATACCTGTCTAAGGACTGTTTTTTTTTAAAATGATAATTCAAAACAGTGTCATGTATTTGCAGCATTTTCAATCAGAAGATTGATTATCAAAAAAGTTCATTCTTGAACAGTATGTAGACATACTAAATAGCATTAAGAGGATAAAGAAAAGACTATAAATTACAATGATAAGTGAATTAAAATTGCAGGGATCAGTACAGATGAAAAACACAGATATAAATAAAACAAACCAAGCAGATGTACAAGTAGACAGGGTAGTTTATAACACATGATATATCTATGATATCACTTTCTAAAATTTCAAAACATACCAGAGACTTACATTTATGACCTAATGTTCTTTCTCCTGTGGCTTTCCTCATCCTTCAATTTCAGACATTTTTCAGCTTATTGAGAGTGAAGGTAAAGATTTCTGTAAATCATCATTTCTGTATCTGTGACCAGTAGGTACTCAGTATATACAGTAGTAGACTGTATTGGCCATTGTATGCTTCCCCTAGGAGAAGCTTTCTGGCAGAATACAAAATGGGATTACTTAGAGGAAAGATATCAGAGTGTGTTGGGTTTCTTTTTAGTATCATGACAAATATGTAACACAGAGAACCAATTTTATATTTGACAGCACAAAATAACAGGCTAAAATCACTTGGCTAAGAGATTTTCATTCATGCCATCTATTTGTGTTCACAGTCTATGGGGCATAGAATTGAATGCATTCTGCTTTATGATGATCAAGGGGTTCAAGCAAATACACTAAAGGGAAAGAGTGATGAAAATGTTTAGGTAAAAGGTGCAACCAGTCCTTGGAAAAAATATTTTTGGACTGTAATTCCCAGAATTTCCCAACCACTGAGGGCCCCTGCTGTTTGGGGAATATTGGGAATTGTAGTCCAAAATGCAGCTTTCACCATCTCTGATAGTAACGGAGAACAGGAGTGTTCTGCATTGTTAAAGCACTTTCAAAATGAAGCCAATCAATTCTGCTTGCAAATCCCTGCTGTGTCAGACTCCCCTCCCTCTCTTTTCCATTTGCTGAAAATGAACAAATCACTCTGTATGGGATGTGCCTGAGGAAGAAAGCCTCCCATCTCAGGCATATACATTCAAGACTTTATCAGACCACCCTCCAGAAAAGTTCTTTTGCCGGCATATTTTGAAACATTTTTATGCCAGCTAAAGAAACCCGCCCTATCAGACCTCCCTTAAACCAGCACCAGAAAGGCATCCCGGGCATAAACAGAGCATGAACGGAGCTTTGTTTACTTCTGGGTTCCAAATCTTGTTGATTCTCGCAAGAAAACACTAGCATGGCAAACTCAAAAATAAAAGCAAAATTAAGACATAAAATGTAGACAAAAGCACATAAACTTTAAAAGTCCCAAGTGTGGTGAATGGCTGGATGAGCGAATGGGAGTAGTGTGTTCCAGAAGCCAATCTTATGGCAGGAAATTGAAAGGGGAGGGGTTTGTGGATGTTTTAAGTCTGGATGCCCCTTGGAAGACAGAGAATGACAATTGAGAAGAGAGTTGACAGTTCAAAGGGCAGAATGAAAGATGTGTTATGTTGAGGAGAGGCTGGAAAGCGTATATGGCTATGAGTGAAGCTGGGGAAAATATATGTGCAGGAAGACTATGTAGTAGTAGGAATAGAGGCTAGTCAAAAATAAATACCAAAGTAGTTCTGTTATCTTGTTGAAACAATAAACCCATCTTTATGTTTGTTATTCATTCCAGTTTCCTCATGGATTTATTTGGCCTTAATGATATTTAATGAGCACGCTAACCCTGTGAACCCCCCCACACACACACAGAGGCAAGTATTATCCATCTAATTGTGGGGCTGCAGTGTCCACAGTTAATTAGTTTGGTAGCAGCAGTGGGAGGTGAAAACCCCTGTGTCACAACGTGGTGGCAGCGAAAGTGAAAGATGGCCAGGCTGAGTGGTGATGTAAATTTAGCTGGTGTGCCCATGCATCACACCAAGTACACGGGGGGGGGGAGTGTTCATAAAAAGAGAATCCCCCACCTGGCTGTCGTGATATCTCCCGGAAGTGTTCTGTCACTGACACAGCATTCACATGAGCACAATGGCACAAAGTTTCAAATGCTGGCAATGCTGGCAAAAAAGCACCACGGCCAACCTATTGACAGCTTGGGCTGTCAACAGAAAGGAACAGGTTTTGGACTTTACATGATCATGAAAGGATAATGTCATCTGGTATGCACACCCTTTTGCAATCATTAGGCATTCTTATGATGCCATATTTGCCACATCTGATAAAGTCTGTACTTTGTTCATTTTTCCAAACTGAACTAGCTGCATAAGCAGGGAAAGAAGGCAAGAAGTGAGTAGAGGGAGGAGGCAATAATGGCAGCCTGAACCATCTGAGGGGGCTTGTGGCTTTCATGCCAGAGAGGAAATTAATCCAGTATAATTTTACTCCACTCTTCAGAGGAGCTATCCCAGATGGGGATGTCAGGAGTAAGAGACTGAACTCCATAGAAAATGGAGTTCAGTCTATGGAGACTGAACTTCATAGAAAACTCCATAGAAACTGCCAAGTCATGCTAGCTAAGGCCAAGGAACTGCCAAGTCATGCTAGCCTTGAGGCCACAGCTGCATAAGAAGGTTACTGCAGGGTACTGCATCAGGATATGGGGTCTGGTGTGCAAAATCTGATTTAATGCACCCATGTGGTTGAGGGAGCCAATGCCCTGTAAATCTGTATAAAAGAAGGCTCAGTTTAGAGCATTCTTTCTCTTGAAATACCTTGATGTCTGGAGAAGCAGTTTGTCTGTCTGCTGTACATAGCTGTACATATTGCAACTACCTTAAGCTTGAAGATAAACTGCCTCCTGTTTGCTTGGATGACAAACACTCTGTGTGTGAGTATTCTTGGGAAAGGGTTGCTGCCGAGTCTGCTGAGATATTTTTGGCTTCTGCCGGGGACTGAGTGTCCTATCATCTATTGACACTCTATGTCAATTTCATTATTTCTCTGTTACCTATTACTGCAAAACCAGAACTAAAAATGAATAACCTTTCCACACTGTATCTTGCTCTTAAAGGCAAACTTTGTAAATTAAAAAAAAAAAAACTAATAGAAACTATCCTTTCAAAGTAACACCTTGCTTGTGGGATGGGGATGGAATGAAATCCCTTTTGCCCAACAATACAGCTGTAGTTTTATAGATATTTTAGAAGTATTAATACTTTTGCAGTTATTCTGGTGATCAACTCCAGATCTTATCAATATGAAGGATTTAGTGAAGGGTTTTTTGTTTTGTTTTGTTTTGTTTTGCATAGGAGGTGTGTTTTTAGTGCAAAAAAACTATGTTTTCTCCTTTAAAAAAACCCCACTTTTTTGCCCTTAAATTTCCCCTGGAAACACACAGTTCCATCATTAGTCTCATACATTTACAAATATCCCCAGTGGAAAGTGGTGGGTGGGATGGGGGGCAGTAGACAGTATTTGCACTGTCAACATGGTGTTATAAATGAAAAAAAAATATGCTTAAAAATAAAATAATAATCTTGATTTAAAAGTATAAAAATCTCTCATACAAATTGAATTTGGTTGTGTTATGGTCACTGTTTCCAGTTTGGTTCAACCACACAACCATCTTGTAATTGGTAACTACCACCTGAATTAAGTCCAGGGCTATTTCCCCTCTGGTATGTTCCATGATTAGGGCACAGTCATGATGGTAATGATTGTAATATTTATTAGTTTGTTAGATATCCTATCTTTCCCACAGCAAGGAACCAAAGAAGCCTGGATACTGTTACCGCATCAATGAAAAGGTACATAGTTAAAGTCACTCATTATTAGAACATTATCTCCTATAAATGACTACCTCATTTCATTTTCCCTCTAAAGATTCCCTTGAGTATTCCCTTGGTCAATAGTATGTCCCTAGTACTGAATTACTTTTGGTGTTTGATTTTGTCATGCCTAATGATTCTGTGGATGAGTTCAGTTCCTTGTAAGATTCTTAGTTTACTTGGCACAGTACTTTCCCTGAAAATATAGAGTAACATCACCTCCAGTATGTTATTCCCTATCATTCTTATATAGAGTTTGTGCCATCATCATCATCATCATCATCATTATTACAACACCATCTATGTGCATGACACTTTACATTAAAACAAGGAAACAAAACATTGGGTCCTGTCAAAGGCATACAATCAAAGGTCCCGTACAAATGGTGAAAATAATCCAAATGGCAATCGCATGGAAGGCAATCAGTCTAAACCGACATTCACATCAATACATCTCATTCAAAAGGGGGGGGGGTAGCCAAATCCACTGTAAAGCTCCAAAGGTAAGAGTTTTTTCTTTCCCATGGAAAGGATCACCAGTGCATTTTCCCCCTCCTCCACCCTCAGAATGTACCAAACTGTTGATTTCGCCACTCCTAATGTTCCTGCTGTCTCTCTGATGGATTTTTGGGTGGTTTTTTTGTTTTGTTTTTGCAACCTAAGGATGACCTGTTTCACTTGCATTGAGAGCTCCTTTGACCTCATGTTGTGCATTCAGAGCAACAGCTTCTAAAGGTGAATGCCACACCTGGAATCAACTCCAGACCTTTTACCTGCTTAATTGATGAAAAAATAATGAATAGCCCACACCACTCCATCAAACAGCTTTTGAGTCAATCATCCAATTACTTTTGGTCCCTTGAAAAAGAGAGGGCTACATATTAAAGAGCTGTAATTCTTAACCCTTCCTCCAGTCTGGATGTGAATACTCTCAAATTAAAGCTGAGAGACTTCACTTTAAGCCCATATTCATTATTTAACTGTAACTTGAATTTATTTTGGTAAACATCCAAAATAACAAAACTTAAATCAGTGTCCAATTATTTCCGGATCTAACTGTATATATCTCTACTGATGTGGTTTCAAGCAGACTCCACTCATACAAATAGAGCTTTAGATGTAGGCTGGTATGCTGTTGGTTAGTTCCAATCAGAGTAGACCTATTCATCAATTGTTGAATTGTGAATCAACATGTAGGTAAATCCCATTGATTAAATAGTTCCACTCTAGTTAGAACTAATGGGATTCAAGCCATTATAAATTTATACAGGGGTTCACTGAGACCTCAAAATTATTTCAAGGGTTTATCCAGGGCAAAAAGATTGAGAAAAGCTGAGGCAGACTCTTAAACTGCTGTTTGGCAAGGTGTTTTACCACATGTTCATGACCAATTTCTGCCTCATCCCAATTTGGATAATCAGAAACATTTTCACTTTCATCCTTTGCTATATAACCTAAGTTATATACTTTCCAGTTCCTGTTGATCTTCCCCTAGTCTTCTGTTTAAGAACTGTTCTTCCATATTTTTATGTTATACAGCAGCAATCTGTATGGTTGTTTCACTCAAAGATTGAGACTATTTATCTATCTAGCTGACCCTGACTATGCAACAGATAGCATTTCAGACAAAGCTACCTTGGAGAGCTTCCAG
Source organism: Gambelia wislizenii (assembly GCA_030847615.1). Classification (NCBI taxonomy): domain Eukaryota; kingdom Metazoa; phylum Chordata; class Lepidosauria; order Squamata; family Crotaphytidae; genus Gambelia; species Gambelia wislizenii. Next base: position 357,419,492 of record JAUMIR010000002.1, on the reverse strand, counting down.
CAACCTCCCTAACACCCTAATTTTGGCTTCTGAGACTTTGCAACTGCATCATTGGTGCCAACATGCACCACATCAACTGACTCATCTAAAGTACTATCTACATAGCTAGCTATCTAGATTGTGATGTTCAGAACCTTTGCATTAAGAATGCAACTCACTATGTGGGTAAACACACCCATCAGAAACACAGCTACATGTGCTTCTAATGATTGAATCACCCACTACTCCAAGCCCCTAGCTGACCAGAGGTGTATCCTCTGCACAAGATGATATCTGCCCATTAAATAAGGAATGGACCTTTCTAAGGGACCATTTCCTTCTCCCTTGGAGTAACAGGCTTCTCCACCAAGGTCCTCATTCTCAGTTACTGCAGAATTCAACTCTTTTGGGAATGGAATGACACTACAAGGCCTCATATACTCTCTCTGGCTTTTCTTTGCAAAAAAAGATTCAGGAAGGACTCATCCCACGCTTTCTGCAAGGACACTGATGACTAAAAAGGCCAATCTGAGATAAGAAGTCCCGTTGCAGAAAGCACAGCAGAAGGTCTTCTTGGGTGATGTTTCCAGGTTGTGATTCTTTCTGCGTTGCCGTTTCTCTTCAAGACTTGTTTGGCGTGAGTTTTCAAATAAGGCTGCAGCATTGTGGATAGTGCGTCTCCATGCCTCCCGATGCGAGGCCAGGGCGGACGAATGTTGGTGATCAATTTGGCCGAGCCTGAGATGTTGTTTCAGGGAGTCCTTGTATCGCTTTTTTGGAGTGCCCCTCTTACGCTGACCTGTGGCGAATTCAGCGTAGAGTACTATTTTTGGGAGGCAATGTTCCTCTACCCTAGAAACATGCCCTGCTCAGTGCAGCTGTGTTCTCAATATCATGGCCTCAATGCTGGTGATTCCTGCTTGCTCAAGGACAGCAACATTCATCACAAAGTAAGTCCAGTGTATATTTAGGATTGTGCATATACAGCACTGAAGAAAGCGTTTGAAGAGTCATAAGTGGTGGTGATAGGTGACCCATGTTTCAGACCCATAAAGGAGAATAGACAGTACAATGGCTCTATACACTCTGTTTCTTTCAGGTTCTCAAGGTCACCCTCTCTTTACCTTAAGGGAATGATCAAGGTTCCAGGTCCATATTATATCCACATCAGAATCATTAAAAACTAAAAAATGAAATTACCTATCTTTTAATCCCTGAGATCAGCTTCTGTATCAGACAACTAGGAAGTGGCCAAAGTAACATCAGTTTTTTAAAAAGGGATCCAGGGGAAGCTATAGTCCAGTTATTTAACATCTATTTCAGCTAAATTATTGGAAAGTGAAATTAAAGATAAAATAACCAAGTACAGTTGCCCCTCCACATTCGCGAACTCAGCATTCGCGGTTTTGCATATTTGCGGTTTTGGGAGGGCCCCCCACCCTCCCAAAACCGCAACACAGGGCCTCCGGAGGCCCTGTGAAGGCCCTGGGAGGGGAAGGCCAGGGAGGTCTCCATGGGGCCTTCGGAGACCCTCCGGGGGCCCCGTGAAGGCCCTGGGAGGGAGGGGGAGGGCCAGGGAGGCCTCTACGGAGCCTTTGGAGACCCTCCGGAGGCCCCGTGAAGGCCCTGGGAGGGAGGGAGGAGAGCCGGAGAGGCCTCCACGGGGCCTTCGGAGACCCTCCGGAGGCCCCCTGAAGGCCCTGGGAGGGAGGGGGGAGGGTCGGGGAGGCCTCCACAGGGCCTTGCGAGGCCCCGTGAAGGTCTTGGGGGCGAGAGGGAGGGCAGGGGAGGCCTCCATGGAGCCTTCCAAGGCCCCATGAAGGCCTTGGGGGGCAGGGGAGGGGCCGGGGAGGCCTCCATGCAGCCTTGCGATGCCCCATGAACACCCTGGGAAGGAGGTGGGAGGGCCAGGGAGGCATCCATGGGGCCCTGGGAGGGTCTCCGGAGGCCCCGTGAAGGCCTTGGGAGGGAGTGGGGAGTCTGGGGAAAGCGACTGTGGGGCCTCCGGAGGCCCCACGGTCGCTTTGGCGGGGGAGGGGGGGCAATCATTATTCGTGGATTTTTCACATTCGCGGGGGTCTGTGGAACCTAACCCCCGCGAATGTGAAGGGACAACTGTATATAGAAAGACAAGCTCTGCTGAAAAAGAATCAACATGGCTTCTGAAAAGTCATGTCCTGCCTCACTAATCTTCTAGAATTCAATGAATATGAGGACACTGGGAGCAGGGCCGGTTTAATCAGTTTGCCAAATCAACATTGGTGGGGGGCCCACCAGTGCTGCTCCCTCCAAACCCAAACCCCATCCCCCCACCTCAGCTCAGCTGTGGTCCCACCTCCTCCTCCTCCCCCTCCCTCAAGCATCATGGCTCCCTCCCGCCAGGGTCTGGTGCCAGGGCATCCCTCCAGCCAGCCACCTTCCACCACCCGCTCACCCATCCCTCCTTCCCCCCTCTCCATCTCCTCACCCCACCCAGGCTTTGGCCTTGGGGAGAAGTCCCAGGCTGGAAGAAGGGCCAGCCATGGAAGGGGGAGGGGGAAGCGGCGGCAGCAGCTCGAGCCAGGATCCCTCGAAGGAAAAGGAGGAGGAGGAGAGGGAGGTGCCCCCCCACTGCTACCCCCAACCCTTTCATCCTGCAGGTGAGCCACCTACAGAGAGCAAAAGTGAGGTGCCCGGGGCCTCTGCCTAAGGGGCATGAGGGGAGCTCTGGGGAGGCTTCTTTTTGGGAATGTGGGATGCCTCTGTGCAGACCAGGCAGGAAGTGGGACGGTGGGGGGGAGAAGGGCATTTTAGGTGGGGAGCTTATGCGCTGGGAGATGACTGACGGGTCGGGCCCATATGGGGTGTTGCAGGGGCCCCCAAAATTCCTTAAACTGGCCCTGACTGGGAGTTTTGGAGTGTCAATGAACATGTGGATAGGAATGATCTTGTACACATTATATACTTGGAGTTACAAAAGGCTTACATAAAGTCCTTAGCAAACTTAGTGGTAATTGGGTGAGCATTCTCTTATGGACTGAAAACAAGAAGTAGAGAGTAGTAGCCAATGGCCACTGGTAAATATGGCTATATATTACTCTGGTATGCCAGTTGCTGGAGAGCATGGGATGAAGGATACAGCTGAACTCATGTCCTGCTGGCAGGCTTCCCACATAGAACTGATTGGCTATTGTCTAAATAGTATATCGGACTAGCTAGGCCTTTGATCAAACATGGCTCTTCTTGTAGTCTTATCTTGTGAATTTCCTGTGAGTTGCAGTCCAATTACACTTGATGGCTTAGCAAGCTGCCTCTTCTCATGTATATCTTTAGGAGCCCGACCTCCTTGAACTTTGCCTTCCATGTATGGAGGAAGAAGGACATTCCTTAATTTTCTCATGACTATATTAAAAATAAATGTTAACCAATCAAAGTATATTTTACGGATCCTGCTTCCTATACACTGAATAGTGTGGAACTGAGGTAGAGGTTTAGGAGTTTACAATATTTATCAAATATATATATTGAATACTCTGAAGACACCAGATCCTGTCTGATCCTAGAATTTTTTAAGCAGGGTCAGCCCTGGTTAGTACTTGGATGGGAGACTGCAATTAATACCAGGTGCTGTAGGTTATATTTCAGAGGAAGGAACTGGTGAAACCACCTGTGGGTATTCCTTGCCTAAGAAAGAATTTCCCTATGAAATTCATGGGGTTGCCAAAAGTCAACAGGCGACTTGAAGGGACATACACACACATATTTTCAAGTTTAATAAAATGTGCTTGGGATATAACTGTTTTCTTAAACTTAACATGTATTGGCTTTAACTCAGCCATGAAACATAGTCCCCTATTGGTATATATTACCTTAATCCTATTTAACTATAATTTGATTCTTCAGCTGGGTTGGGAGAAATTCCTAATAAGAGCAAATCCTTTAAACTGGTCATCAGTTTAGTGTAATTTACAGCTCAGACTAAGCACATTTATTTGGATATCCCATTTAAAACATGTTGGATGGTGATGTATTTCCAGTAACCTTAAAGGAGACATGTTGATCTAGTTAACCTTACAAGGCAATAAATCAAAGTTTCTAGTTATTTAACATATGATAATGTTAGGGATGGCTGAATCTGTCAGTTTCACTTTCTCTCACATTCAGGCCTTTTCTTTGAATTAATGAAGAGATTTTGAATTATGAACTAATGAAGAGAATTAATGAAGTAGTTTTTTTATAAATCCTTATCAACAGCAAATCAAATGACATTCTGTACAATCTACTAGTCAAAATCAGTAAGTATAGCTACTCTGATCATGGAGATCATATTGTGTCTGTCTGCTGTGTTGTGTCTGTCCACCAAGATAAGGAAACTGTCAGAAAAAAAGTGGCAAACCATATTTATTATCACAAAGAGGGTTGTATATGCAACCATATTTTGGATTATATTGCATGGGGAGATTTCTCCATTCACTTCAGAGGGGCAGTTCAGAAGCATAGTACTCTATACACCAAAGTACAGAGCTTCCCTCTCTATTAAGGTCCGCTATTAAATATTAATCACAAGCCAGGAAATGTACATATTTCTCACCCAATATTGTATATAGTTCTGTGTACTGTGTGGGAGATGCAGAATTTGTTAAATCCACTAAAAAACCAAAACAAAACCCTCAGTGGAATGGATTTTTTTAACCCCTTCCCCCTTGATGCATTAGGGGCGAAGAGCATCTGGTCATTGTTAGGTGGCATTGCGGCACAGTTGGAATCAAGTCAGTGACCATTTTGTCACAGACCTGCCTGGGACCCTTGGGGATCAAGATGTCTGGAATCTGCTGCCCAAATATCTTCCAGATAACAAAAGACCCCATGTAAGACAGGAATAATGAACTAGTATAGTGAATGGCATAGATAGGACAAAATAGATACTGAGATAAATCTAGGACATGTGGTAACTGTGGTAAACCACCACTGTCTCCCTGACTATTTCTCTTTAAAATCTTAAGTGACTGGCTTCTTTTTGGCACTTGTCAACTCCCCGTCAATAATCTACTGATAACACAAAGGTAGCGGTTTTCAAACACTAACTCAGAGGCCAATATAGATTTTAATAAAACAGGTGTGTGTGTGTGTGTGTGTGTGTGTATACACATGCAAGCACATCTTCTTGTTCTTAAAACTTGGTAATAACAGTTCTGAGTTACAGGTTCATATCCAATGTAGCTATTTCATATACAATACTTCATCTCTTCTGACTCTTGCAAACGAACAACACAGACCCTCTCTCTACTAGAGTTCTGTAAATAGTAAGAGTTATCCTTTCTTCCATTCTTATCCTTTTAAAACTTAGTTCCTTCAGGAACTCTGACAAATTGATTCTTCACTGAACTCTCTCAGTTCCTATCTCTTCTAAGAACCAGCCCTATCCCCTCGACAAACGGTCCCTAACTCTCCCTCTCCCTCACAGCCTGGGCTATTTATCTGCTCCCATCTGCTCTCTCATTGGCTAGCTCCAGCTGTCTTCGGATGGGTCAGCTGCCTTCTGGTCTTCTCAGCTCACAGCTGTCCTTTACTTTGTCACAGTAACACACAGGGAAACTCTCCCTCTTTTTCTCATTTCTATATGCCATATCATAAAACATTTTTAAATCTCAGTTACAAAAATAGTTTTTAATGTAGCTGTTCAAGAAATAGAAGCCAGAAGACACAGTTGATGCATGGAACCAGTTTTTTAGTTATTTATACCCCGCTCTTCAACCACAAGGCTATCAGAGCGGCTTACAAATTGCTTTAAGCAATAGCAATTTACACATCTACACTGCATTAAGCAGTTTCCAATGTGTGTTAGTATTTCATGTATTAATTTGATTATGTGGATCCTGGTTCCTTGAGAAACAGCAGAAACAATGTGGATAAATCTACTGGTAGTTGTACATAAGTACCACACTGTAATGGGGGGGAGGGTTGATTGACCTCATTTTCTGACTCACTTTCCCACAGCATAGACTCTGACTCAATACTGATGGGTTCTTAGATAGGGAGAGAAACTATGTAATACCTAGGGAAGTGCATACATACAACTTTATAAATATGAAATTGGAAAGAAGAGCTAAAATCTTGAGAAATGTATATTTTTCTGCTCAGTTTCCTATTTGTCAGAATCCTTTTTCTACATGCCTTATGGAATTTAAAGAGCTCATGTTCTCTAATGAACAGTTGAAGACACAGAGGTAAACTACTTTTTGATCAGGTGTATTTTTTAAACAATGCTTTAGAGATCTCACTCTGCCTCCTCTGCTGAAAGACTAGAGGTTGCTGGTGCAGAATATGTTGTTCCCTTAGAGAAAACCTTCCCCCAACCTGCACACAGTTCAAAACCATTATGATTGTTCTGCAGCCAAACATTTCATGTGCTAATCAATGCTGAGGCTTGAGAGTGGAACATGGGGTGGGGGATGAATCAGAAAATGAGCTGGCAAGATTTGCTTCTCCCAGCTGCTTTAATATTGCCCCAAGTGTGTGACTATGGGAAAAAAGAATACAAAAAACAACAACCTAGAAAAGGTTCAATATTTTTAAAAAAGAAGTCAACCCTTTCAGAAATATTGTTCCTTCTTTTTGCCTTCAGCCATTCAGGTCTTATGTGGCCATCTTGTATAAATCAAAAACACCAGAGCAATGTTGCTTGTATGATACCACACACAGACTCCCAAGGGGAACTTAACATCTTTTTAGCCCTTTGAAAACATATGGACATAGCTTTATAATTATGTTATGTATGATTGGGGTTATGATGTGGGGGGGTTGAAGGGAATTGCTGAATGAAAAGTGCCCTTGAGGGTCTTTCATTCACCAGAAACAGATCCAGAAGGAGGGGAAGAGTCATTTGAAGACTTCAAATGTACAGAAAGGCAAGGCTTTTGTTGCTTGTGGACAAGGTCTTCATACAGAATGCATAGTAAAATGAAGACTTACAAAGCAGAGACAAAAAGAGGCTTTGAAGAAATAGGCTCCACTAACAATAACATCTTTGCATTCAACTCAGCAGTGAGGAAAGGAGAGGAGGGGAGAGGCCAGATTCTTGCCCTTCCCAGAAGACTCAGGCAAAAGCAAACTGTTACACCCTCTCCTAGCTTGTGACTTCTACCTCATTAATAGCTTTTGCAATCTTGACCATACTCTGATGTTCCACATGTCCCAGTTTTCATTTGAGAAATATTGGAGGGTATGAAAAAAGCACTTTGTTCTTCCTACTTTCACTCAATTCTCATGGGAATCCATGCTCCCATATGAATTTTCTTACATACTAATATCTTGAGACTTCACTGCTTAAAGTAAGTATTTAGCTTTTCTGAAAATAGACTTAATCTTACAAGGAGCAAGTGCTCTCCTCCATGTAAGATGTAGACTTTGCTCTATTGCTCAAGACAGCCACCACAAATTACATTTTGCTGGAGCATCTAAGAGCATACATCCCCCTCAAAGGAGGTGGGGTTTTTGGTGGAAATGAAAGTGAAAAATAAATGAATGGGATTGTTTCAAATCAGCTCTAAATCAGCTCTATTCTAACACATATGAATAAGTTATTGCTTGATTGAGACCGGGATGCATATGCCAGCCAGCCAGCTTGCACTGCCAAAATAACTGGACATAATTTCAGAAAACCCTCCAAGTCATCTTTAATAAAACTTCTTTAAATCCATATATTTGTATAGCAGAAAATAATTAGCCACATTCTTCTGATTATTACCTTCCAGGGGTTATTTCCATTGATAATCATCTCATTTTGCAGACATTAGTTGCCTATGTCAGACTTGCACTATCCAGAATTGGTGGATGGACAGCTAGTTGTTATTCATGTCCTCCTGATTAGATACCATAAAATAGAATGTGTTCAGATAATATGCGGAGGCTGTACAGAATACTAGACTGATTCTGACTCTGTGAACATGTTCATAATCCCAGACTGTGAGGATTATCAGACGCGGCTAATGAAAGTTAGCCAAGCCGCGAAAAATTAATGGCTTGGCCCATCAGTAAAAACAAATATCAGAATAATGACAGCGGAATGCAGAAGGAGGCCAATATCATATGACATTGTCCTTTTGCATTCCACTGTCATTATTCTGAGATCCGTCAGATGAATAGCTTAAGTAGCTTTTAAAAAGCACTAAAGACGGATCTCTTTCGGCAGGCCTTTCCTGATTAGATCCTGTCCTCAGGCGCTGCGTCTCCTGGTCTTTTTTTAGTCTTGTTTATATTTGTTTTTAATGTGATTTTAGTTAGGTGGTTTAAATTTTATATTGTTTAATGTCTTTTTATGGGGGGGTGTGGGGGTGTGTGGTGCTTTTAGCCGGTATTGTAGAGTTTTAATTGTTGGAAGCCACCCCAATTGTTTTTAGCAGAGGGGCGGGGTAAAAATAATAATAATAATAATAATAATAATAATAACTACTGACGGGCCAAGCTGTGAATAGATCGCCTGTCCCGTTTTGGTGCTGGCATTGCCAGCATGTGAAACCTCAGGCCATTTAACTCATGTGAATGCAGTGTCAATGGTTGGTCTGGCGCAAACACTTCCAGATGAGATTGCAACATCCAAGTAAGTGATGGGCTTTTAAAAATCTTTCCTGGTTTACTTGGAACTTTTAAAGTGTGTGTATGTGCTTTTTGTAACTTTTTGGGTTTTATTTTTTATTTTATTTTTCAATTTCCTGTGCGATGAAGTTTTGCGGGATTTCAAAGGAGGAAGTGAACAGGGCTTTGTTCACGTCCTCTTCATTGCTGGGGATAAAGAAATTGATTTTTTTATGCCGGCAAATGAATGTTTAAAGGGGACCATCTGATAAAGTGCTGTTTCAATAGACCTATATGTATCATTAGACCTATGTTTCAATAGACCTATATGTATCATGCATACTCACTAATGGTCTCCTACTTTCCATTTATATTCTTCTTTAGTAAACATAGAGCAATTTGGATTCTGGGCTACATGAGGTGCCTGTACTATGCCAGCGACTTGATTTATGCTATAATCATTAAGTTAACAGGAGGTAAGAGAGGAAGATGGATTAATCCTTCAAGCACAGATTCAAGGCATAGTTGGTGTCCCTCTATTCCGGGTAAAATAACCAAACCAAACATAGGAAGTATAGTCAGAGTTATTGGTCCATCTAGCTGTGTATTTTCTACTTGAACTGGCAGCAGCTCTCCAGGGTTTCCAGTGCGATTCTCCTAACCTGTCCTGAAACTCTGTATAGTTTTGCCTGTGCAACTATTAATACTACACTGTACAGGAACTTGAGATCTGTCTACAAGAGCTATATCTTTGAAGAATGTTTACCATCTGTTATAGTCTGGAGTTGACCCACAAGGAGTAAACCTTAATAACTTGCTTTTGTTTAGGGTTTTTGTTTTTTACTACTGGTCTTGACCATTTATTTTGGACACCATTGCCTTAGTAAAGACCAGCAATCTTTCAAATAGGAGAATCAGCTGCTATGATGCCAAGGGATTCACCTTCAATATATTGCATTCTGTTAGGTTGCAGACTTTCATCTTGAACTGACATTATACTCCACTCAATACTAGCAATGTCAGAAGTTGAAGTAGCATCTGTAGCAGTGAATGAACACTCTCAATGTTTACCTTAAAATGCCAATCTGCCACTACAGTCAATATTCACCAATAGATTTCCTTGTTTATTTTGAGCTACCCTTTAAAATGTGTCTGGAATAAATGATGCATTTAGGATAGTTTGACTATAGGACAGAAGGAAACATCCTGAATACTTTAGTTTAAAGATGAGTCATCTTTTGTGGATGAGACGTTGGATGGATTACCATAAAAAACTTCCTTAGCTGAATGCTGCAAGTGACTGACCCGAGGAACAATTTATACAACATTTTTAATGTTTATTCCACATGTATTGCCTTTTTTTAGGCAGCCAGGAATGAATGAAACACACAGAAGGAATTGTCAGAACTTCTCACTATCTGTCCATATGCTGATTATAAAGTATACTTTCAAAACATTGGCCACTGTGGAGGCAAGTAGGCAGTAACAGTAGAAGGGAACCCCAAAACGGCCATATGAAAAAAAATGGAGAAAAAGAATTTCTAAATAAATTTATCAGTGAAGTATACAGGAAACAGTGTGCAATACTGTAAAGAACAAAAACACACAAGAAAATACAAAATGACAACAACCTGTGAGCAAGGATGTAGCACATAACAACTTATGGAACAAAACATGTTCAAACACAATATTAGACAAATAGCAGTTATGTAATTTGTGAAGCTTCAATTTCTAGTAAATAG